>OY744482.1:6212896-7625793 GCA_963556165.1 Tipula helvola
ACCATCGCAGCCAAAACGAGATATTCATTGCGATAAGGTTATGCTGAGAATTTGATGGGACAAGAAAGGTGTGGTGTATTATGAGCTGTTAAATCCAAATGAAACGGTTACAGGTGATCGCTACCGACGCCAACTGACAATTTGGCACGTGCATTAGACGAAAAACGACCAGCAATAGCGAATAAAAGCAATAAAGTTTTGTTTCATGATGACAATACCAGACCACATTGTGCAAAAATCGCTCAAAACAAGGTAGAGCAACTCGGTTGGGATCGGCTTGAACAACCTGCGTATTCTCCAGACCTTACACCTTCCGACTACCATTTGTTTCGATCAATGCAAATAGGCCTGGCTGACGTACGCTTCTGAAACGCTATCGTTTGCTTGTGGAAATTTACGTTGAGCATGCTCCATCGAATACAACGTGGAAAGATTGGTTTCGACGATTTAAAAATGATGATTTTGGCATTGAAGATAAAGAGCATGGAAAACCACCCAAAAAATTTGAAGATGCGGAATTGAAAACGTTATTGGATGAAGATTCTTCTCAAACACAATCAAAATTGGCTGTAGTACTAAATGTTGATCGATCAACTGTAGCAAAACGTTTACAAACAATCGGAATTGTTCAAAAAGCTAACAACTTCACTGTTCCACATGAATTAAAAGAAAGAGACCTCGAACGTCGAGAAACCATTTGTGAAATACTGGTTCAAAGACAACAAAGAAAAGGTTTTCTGCATAGGATAGTACTGGAGATGAAAAATGGATTTATTATGAGAATCTCAAACGCAAAAAATTTTGGATGAAGCATGGTAAAGCTGGTCCATCGCAACCAAAGCGAGATATCCATTGCAATAAGGTTATGCTCTGTATCTGGTGGGATCAGAAAGGTGTGGTATATTATGAACTGCTGGAATCAGGTGAAACTATCAATAGCGATGTGTACCGACGACAACTAATACGTTTGTAGCGAGCTATAGAGGAAAAACGACCAGAATTGGTGGATAGACACAACAAATTAATTTTTCAGCATGATAATGCAAAACCACATGTTGCAAACGTTCTGAAAAATTATTTACAAGGACAGGACTGGGAAGTTCTACCCCACCTGCCGTATTCACCAGACATAGCTCCTTCAGATTACTACTTATTCCGGTCGATGCAGTCGTCTCTTTCTGAACAGCGGTTCAGTTCTCGCCCAGAGATCGAAAATTGGCTTAATGATTGGATCGCCTCCAAAGACCAAGATTTTTCAGAGAGGGAATCCGTAAACTGCCTGACAAATGCGGGAAAGTTGTAGCTGCAAATGGAGCATACTTTCAATAAATAATTCTTTCATTTTCTAAACAAGCAAATGTGTTTTATTTTAACAAAAAAGGGCGGAGTCATATTCACACACCCAATATGTTGCGCCAATGATTTTTTATGATTCCAAACGCACACTCTACAACATTTCTTGGTTTGCACAGTATTAAATTCTCGGTGTACGGTGTAATTATGGCTCATGAATTTAATTTGCAAGCATGTCCTCCATCTCCTAATATATAATATTGTGGGAGCGGAATTGTTCCGCGTTTATATAAGAGACTATTATACATATAACACACTATTGTGTCATGCACAGATCTAGACGATAAAAATATCAATAAATTTTCCTGATCCATCCAGTGCAGCTTGCAGCAAAACTGCAAGTTTAACATTATGCAATACGTAAAATAATTCAAAATAATTTAAAAAAAAACTCAACTCAAACTTTAAATGCGTTTTCTCAACATTTTGATATTTGCAGATATCCTGTTTTTGTTTAATACCACAGCATTGTTGTTTAATTTTTGTATACCCAATATAATTGAGAAATATTTTTGACTTTTATTTATAACAATTTATTTTTAATTTTGATTTTAAATTAATTTTTTTGTTATTATTCATTCAAGGAATATATGAACGCAAATGTCAAAATTTTTAACTATTTTAAATAGATAAAAAGTTACAAAAAATTCCCCAAAGTTAAAATTTTTATTTTTTATTCATTTCAAAAAAGACCTAACTCCAAAAAAATGGGATACAAATTATTCCTTTTTGAAATTATTGTTGTAAAGTTACCAAAGCAAGATTATTTTGAGAAAAAAAATTTAAAATTCGAAAATTTTTTAAAATTTTTAAAATTCGTCTTGAGAGGATGTACAAAATTTGTGAGAGATTTTCAATAACAGCTAACAAAATGAAAATTTGAACATTCTTTTTCTATAAGACATGTTGTTGTTTTCAGGTTGTTAATTTATAATAATAAAAAATATAAGTTTTCTACTTAATTTACCTACACATAAATTACTCATATTTTGTTTAAAATTACTTACCTCTTACATATCTATTAAATTTTTTCTTGCTATTTTTAACGACCCTATAAAATAAAATAAAAACGCATTACAAATTATAATTCTTTAATTATTTAAATGTCGGTAGTTTATAAATTCTAACAATGTCTGTTCATAATATAGAGACGCATATCTAAAAAATTTTAAATGTTTTGACCTGCCTCAAATCCCAATATGGTTATCGCAAATAACTCTGTTGCAAAAATTTAAAAAGTAATAACTCTGAATTCGCAATTTTCAGGAAAACGTTTTTAAATTTAAGAGTTACTCAAAATCGTATTACCTGGTTTTTATAAACGGTTGTTTCGGTTGTGTGTAGTTGCCGGAATATTACAAAAAATTGATATGACTCAAGTTATTAGGTACCTTTTAAATCTTTACCACAGAACTACTAACATTAATAATATTTCAAATGTAATAAGTACAATCGCAATAACTGTCCCAAGCTGGAGGGCTATTTTCTGTGGCAAACTTTACTTGTGAACCGAAATAGATTTTAAATATTTTTGTACATTCCCGTTTTGTCTGTTGTTATTGTTTCTGTGTGTAAGTCAAGCGCACAGAAATTACATAATAACTGAAACTGATACACTATATGTACAAATTATACAAAAAAAAAAAAAAGAATCAACTGATTTCAAAAGTTTATTATTTGTTTTGTGTAGTTCTTGAATTGTTTGCCAAATTTATTTATTTTCGCTGTTTTGTGGTTAGTGTTTGAACCGTGAATTCATTTTTTATGTTTCCGGCCATATGGATTACATTAGCATATTACAAACACTCATTATCCCCTAAATGTGAAACTATGTATATACATACTACACAATTTTTTAATTGTTTCGTTTTGTTATTGTGAAAACAACAACAAAAAAAATGTCCCTGAAATTTAATAATAAATTTTATGGAAAGGATGTGTAATTATCCTTTTAACTCTGTCATAGAATATAGAACCAGGGTTGTTGAGAATGTGAGTAAGTATGGGAAAAATTTTACATATTTTACAACATATACCACTACTATTAAGATAGGTTATGTTGGCTATTTAGTTTCATGAGAAACTATATACGCCAATACCTCGATTTGCGACGTTTCGATTTGCGACGCTTCGAATTGCGACGGTACATTTGTAACCACCAAATTTCAGTTTTGCGTCGCTTAAATTATTTGTTGCATCGTTACTTAAATCTTTTTGTTCTGGAAATACATCAAGGTTATTTAATTATGTTGCAATTTTATTTACAAGACGCATTTTTATGGAACGAATTACCGTCGCAAAGTGAGGTATTGGTGTAGTCTGTATGTGTTGTTATAGGTATCCCTTTTTTGTCAGGAGCTGTCTAATTTATGTCTTATTCGACGAATCAATTTAAATATTTTTAAATTTTAATTAAGTAGGTTTTTTTTTATATTTGGGGTAAATGAAATCAGCACAATTATCTAAATTCTGCCTTTTTTCGACATTTTTCACTACCTTTAAAAACCTTTCAGGCCATATGTTCAAAAATAAATTAATTAGAATAAAAGGACGTTTTCCTTTTCCCCCAATCGTGGAAACGAGACTCATTTAACCATGAATAAATAAAAACATTCCATCATGTTTTAAAATTTAAATAAAACAGACTGAACAGACATTGGTACACTTGTGTTTTTTTTTCGTTTTGAAACTTAATCTCGTATAAAGTAAACAATTAGGAACACGTGAAAAACAGGAATTTCTTTGTTTATAAATTTTACAGGATATTGCTGGATTGTTTAGTTGTGTGTCGATATTTGATAGTTTTGAATAACAACGGAAATATGTTAATTGATCGATCAATGGTAATTTAATATGTCGGTCGTTGGTGATATTATAAAGAAATTGTTTTGATTTATCATGAGAAGTGAAAACCCTCTACGTACACCATTGGCAATTGAATTATTATCATTTTTGAGAGGTTACAGAATTAACATTAAAAATTTGTCGAATACATATTTCGAGGTTGCCGTACAATGAAATGAATAAATGAACCAACACACTACCATTATATGAAAAAAAAAAGACACAAGTCAACGTTTTTTTTATTGGCTTTGTTTTGAGATCTTGACAGCGTACATAAGTAAAACGTAACCTTAGAATTTTGATGTGGCACTTTTTGTTATATTATTTTATGATTATTCGTAATTTTGTTTGAGGCGATGCTTAAATAATGCGATGATTTTATATAAAATTCAGGGACATGGTAGATATAAAACATAACATCTTAATTTGTTCTACTTATATAATTACAAGTAAATAATTACACAACAATTCATATACATACGTCTCTCAATTCAATTCACATAAATTAAAACTAGCGTTATAGACATTTATTTTCTTCAATTTTAATTTAATCAAAATAAATTAAATTCAATTCAATTAAAATCAATTAAAGATTTAACCAAAGTCTAAATATTCTACCATGACCCGTATTTTGTCCTCGCATCTATAGTTTGAACATGTGTGTGGGGGATGCACAAAAACAAAAAAAACATGTCGTGAGAAACATTACTAATCTCCCAAGCGACTCATTAGCCGTCGTCAATAAATAATAATACATCAACCCTTAGTCATACTCATAATCATAACCATAAAGCCATTACGGCTGGAATATGTAATTACTAAATTAAAAGACTTTCAAAAAAAATAAAAAGCAAAAAAGCGAGTCCCACTTACTTTTCTGTTTCTTTCTCGTACATTTATAATTTAACAACTTACAACTTAATTAATTTTAATTCTTATTTCTTTTCTTTTATGACTACGTTACTCTTGCTATTAGAGTGGATGCGATGCAGATAATTTACATACAGCACAGCTACATACATTCAAAAATATGTTTCCATACTGCACTTTGCTATAACTGAGATACACAACCAAAATTCTAAAATGGTTGCCCTACAACACAAGTAGGTACACACAACAACTATTGACTCAAGCCTATAATCAAGGCCAGCAATATTATTAACTATTCTATACGCCATTTGTATAAAAATTAAGTCTTGCGCACACACTTTACAGTCATTAAAAATGAGATTTTATTGCGTAAGCTCCATCATCTCGTTTAACTGTTTTAAATTAAAGTGGTGTATACATATTATATTCTCTATAACATCTGCTATCGATCATCTAACGTACCCAATTCCCTAATCTCATAAAAATACTTTAAATTGTAATTAATAAGAGAGTCTAACATAAAAACAGATTCTGTTGTAATAATATAAAAACTATCTAATGATACGAACGAAAAAAAATAGAAAATGGAACCTAAAACAACAGAACTCCTCTCACCCATTATATTTTACTACATATTAGATATTACTATTATTACTATTACTATTGATGATGGAGGTTTTTAATGTTGATGTTGATGAACAAATACGATAAGTTTCGTTGCTGTTGTTTTGTATTTCGTAAATTAAATACAATAAATATTGAACGAATATAATGGCGTAGTCAAAACTAGGAATTCATTATAATATTGTGCCCCACAAAAGGTTAAGGCTGTACAGATTTACCCTTAAGGAAGGGACCATCATATTGTGAAACTTTCAGATCACAAATTCTACATGAAAAACATAAATAAAAACCGGATTCTCATGGTTGGATGGCGCAAGAAGAGAGTACACCTTTATTTATTTCTTTTATTACATATACATGTTGTATATTGTACAAACGTAGTCGTTGTTGTTCTCTATAAAGACAGAGGGCAAATGTAGGTTCCTTAGTAGGTAAGATTTTTTTTTTTATGATTTCTTTGTGTTCTTTTCTTATCCACATAATAATAATTAAAGCAATAAAATGAAACTGTGTTACAGAAAAACAAAATGTTTGTATTTTATTTAAATATTTTTATAAAAAGGAGATTTATGTTGAGGAAATGATTTTTCAACCCAGTAATGCATAAAAAAATGTACAATAAGAAGGTATTAATTTAATAATAATTAGTCGGATGGAATACGATTGGGATGACTTAACATAAAAGGGTTTAACTTTTTTTCATTATACTCATAGTAATGGTCATTTCCTCTTGAATACAATACAACATAATGGTTTTATAAAACAAACTTTCTCATATAACTACATAAAAAATCAGCTTGTATGTAATTTCCAGGTTATCGAAAGCCGATTTATGTTGTAATTGTAAAATTTTTGTTTTAGAGGTGACCGACCCATAAGGAATTAAGTCGAACTTGACTATTATATCACTTTGGAATATTCAAAAAGGCAAACAAGATAAAAAAGAAAAAAATTCTACGAGTAATACGAACTACACGTATTATCAAAATGTGGCTAAAACAGAATTCTATCTAGCACACCAAACTAACATATTTGTGGGTTCTCGAGATAATATTAGGTATATTATATTCGTAGCAGGATTTTAGGTTTTCCGGATTTTAATTTATACACATTTTGATAAACTTTAAAACCATAGGCATGGTATGCCCTGAATTTCTCAGAAGAACACATGAACATAATTATTGTAAATGTGTAAACCGCACGTAAATTTTATAAGATATCACTATTGATTTACGGTGTTTATAAATTCTGTTTGCTATCATTGTCACCATACGTGATAGTTTGACACTACCGACGCTACCGTACTTTCTTTGCGACGACGAAACGTGTTATTAGACACGAATTATTTTTTCGTGTTACAATTAGAGACCAACTGATTTAGATTAGAAATTTAAAAAAAAATTGAGTCATTATTATATTTTTAAAAATATTGTAATTTCCTACGTTATACACAAAATCCGGAAGTTGATATTCAAACGTATTATGTACGTACGTATAGAGTGAAATAATGCATCGCGATTCTCTAAAAATTCCCCAAAATTATTTTTCCGTCATCATTCGAAATACGTTTTGTTGGAT
The DNA here is from genome assembly GCA_963556165.1 of Tipula helvola. Taxonomy (NCBI): domain Eukaryota; kingdom Metazoa; phylum Arthropoda; class Insecta; order Diptera; family Tipulidae; genus Tipula; species Tipula helvola. The sequence continues at coordinate 6,220,166 of OY744482.1, forward strand.
TACAAATCACAAATACAAAGATTTAAATTTTTCTTATTTTTTTATTTAATGTGAATCAGGCAATCGATTGTAAGGCGTAAAGTTTGTGGTTTTAATTATTATGTGAAGGTTATGAGAAGCAAAAGATAAAGCGTATTGTTTTGGTTGGTGATCACTGATCACGGACAAAACCAGCCAACCTAAAATAAATAAAAACACCAGCATGTTTTTTTTTTTTAAATATTTTCTACTTTTTTTTGTTTTATTATTAATTTTTGTCATAATTTTTTTCTTTTTTAACTTAATTTGTTTTCTTTTGTTTTTTAAATTTATATTTTTCTGTACAAATTACAATGTATTATTAATCTTTTAATATTTTTATATTTATATAATATATATATATATATATATATTTATTTATTTATATTTTATTAATTTTTAAATTTTTACTTTATATTTTTATAAACAAGAGATTATTATTATACTGAATAATCATTAATTAATTTTAATTTAAATGTAATAAAAAAAAAATTAAAAAAAAAAAATTTTAAGAAAAAATGTATAATTTTTAACTAAACTAAAAATAAAAAATTATAAAATATTTACAACTTTCATATGCATATTTATTATTATTTAAGTGAAATTAATTAAACAATATACTTAAAATTTTATTTATTTTAAAAAAATATCTTATATTTATATATATGTATTTTGTACGGAAATTCTAATATATTTATATAATTTTTTTCATTTTAATAGGAATTACTAATTTTAAAATATTTATGCTTATTATTTTTTTTTTTTTACTTAATTTTGAAAGACAATTTAAAAAAAAATTAAATAAGAGTAAAACAGGAAAATATGTCGACTAGTTAGTAAGTAAGTATATGTATGTATGAAAATATAAAAATAATAAAAATTAAAACAAAATCAATTATTTTATTTGAAATTTCTATAAAAAATTTAGATAAAACAAATTTTTATGAAATTTCAAATTTCAATGTGTATATATGTGTGTGTATGAACGCCATTTTGTTCAGGTGACACCATTTCGTTAATAAAACTAAAATCAATAAAAAAAAAGTTTTACGCCATTTAATTAATAGTTGTGTTGTGTTTATAGAGGTAGAAGATAAAACAAGTAAGGGCGCGCATATCTTTTATTTAAATCATTATTTTATTTTTTTTCTTATTTAAAACAAATTTTCTTATATAAATTATTTAAAACTTCTTTTCTTTTTATTTATTTATTATTTACAAAAATCCAAATTGTTCAGTTCTTTTTAAATACTGTATTTATTTTAATAATTATATAAAATTTAAAATCACAAATTAATATTTCATTTTTTTTTTTTAAGAAACAAAATTAATTAAAAAAATTATAATGAATAAAATCACAGTAAAACCATAATATAAATATATATTTGTTTTTTTTTTTTTTTTATTTAAATGTAAATAAATTTTTATTTTTGTATATTTATTTTAAATATTTTTTTACTTTTTTCATTTTTGTACATATTTAATTGTTTTATTATCAAAATTTCGGTCAATTTAAAGTTTATACATATACATATTTAAAAAAAAGAAATAGTCACCGTTTTTATTTTATATTATATCGATATGAATGTGATTTTAATTTTATTTTATTTAAATTAATATAAAATTTAACTTACTACGTATTTACAACAATTTTTTATAGGGAACTTTTTTTTTTTTTAAATTAAAAAATAATAAAAATATAATATTAATTTAAAAAGAAATTGGGTAAAGCTTTTTATTTTGTTTGTAGATCCAATTATTTTTTTTTTTTTTAAATTCTAAGCGTTTTTTCTAATATATTTTTAAGGTTTATTATAGGTATATCACATTCGAAATAATTTTTTTGAAAAATACTCTAACACGCGGTACGCTGTAAATAAGAAATTCGATACTCACCGGTTTCATTAAAATAAACACGAGTGTTAGTCTTACATAATACCGTGTATTATTGAACACTAATAAAAATATTGTCATTTTCACAAGATCATCATCATCATCGTTAAAAATGATTTTTTTTTTGTTGTAAGCCAAATTAGAAAGTCCAAATTAAAGTGAAACCCATTTTTTTAACACAAAAAAAAAGAAATCATATTTCGCGACGATATTTAATATTTTTAATGTACGGGAAATTAATGTAATGGCGCTAAGATTAATTTTAGTTTCCAGCCATCGATCGTGACAATACTTTCACTCAATAATAAATAGGTGTTGGTGGTGGTAGTGGTAGATTTGTATTATTAAAAAAAAAAAAATTAAATTGTAATTTTTTTAAATTTGTAAATTGACCGACCTGAGAGATTAACATTATAATTATTATTATTATTAATTAGTTTGATTCTAATTAACAGTCTTCTTAATTTTCATCTTAAATATTTATATAAGTAAAATGTTTTAACATTATAAAAAAATAAAATATTTATTAGTGATATTTCAAATGGGCCGTGATCATTCAAACAAAACCACATGGCAACGTGTTCACTGTCTTATGACCCCTTTTGTTTACAACTTTCTACTTACACCTATTTCATATGCATACAAATATACACGTATAAAGAGATCTATTTAAGATCAGATACTATCATCTTATATTTTTAAAAAAACCAGTTATTAGAAATTGATGATATTCACGATTAACTTTCGAATATATATGTGAATGTAAGTATATTGCAAAATATATATGTAACTAAACATTAAGTTTCAAATACAAGTACAACTATGAATAAAAAAATTATTTAAATAAAATTGACGGGAAATGATCTAGTTGATCATCGAAAGAAAATTTAATAAAACAGTATATCAGACCTAAATACATACATAAATAATAAACTTATTTAAATTTAAACAAAAGGGATCATTGCGTTATGGAGACGCCCAGCCGGGGATTCATATAATTATTTCGAAATATCACTAATAATTTAAAAGCAAAAATCTTTACGATTTTGTTTTTGTTTGTAAAAAAATATTCGCCTCCCCCCCTCCTCCTCCCCAATTTATTTCATCACTTCATCAATAAATTTGATCATTTAGTTAATTATAATAGAAACAATAAAAAAAAGTTGAACTTAGTCGATGGACGGTGGGTCATCTTGCTTACTCGTTTTATCTGTCTTCTTTTTAGTTCTCCTCTCCCAAGTTTTCTTTTTGTAAGAAAAGATCGTTCTATAAAGAAAATAAATAAAAAAAAACATCCTAAGGTTAGGGTAAATTTACTTAAAGTATGTGTTCGTTTTATTTTTAGAAAATATAGAAGCGATAAATAATTAAGGCTGATTTACATTCAAAGATTTTCGTAGATGCATATGTCAAATCAAAATTTCGGTTTTCTTTATATATGCATAGGTATACATAGAGACTAAATTTTAAACCAGACAAGCCATAAAACATTACAGTTATAAGATTATGCATGTATGAACGATTTTACAGAAGGAAGATGAAGACGATTTGTGGGTTTGTTTCTCGGGTTTCAATTGATATTTTTAAGCAGAGGATTAATTTGCCTCTTTTTGTCTTTGCTATGTTATGTTTCAACTTTTTGCGATGTCGAAAATGCCATTGAATGTAAATCGGCTATAACTAGTTTGATAAATTAGAATGGAGTAAAACACTTCCGTTATTTTCTGGTTTTATTATCGAGTAAAGCCGATCTAATCATAAAATGCTATATTCGTAATAAGTTTTACAATTAAGTAAATCCGTTCATTCCGTTTTCCAACCAAAATGAAATTAAAATAATTCTAAAGGGCTGGTGCTAACGTAAAGAAACGTTAAAAAATTTTGATGCCATTTTTTCCTTAAAAGAAGTTTGATTTTTTATGGAGTTAGTACAATGCTGCTAAATGAAAATAACGAAATGCAGCAAATGACTGAACATTACTGATGAGTGGGCCAATTTTCCTAATAAATAATAGCATGTTATATATGCATATCCATGCGTGCAATAACTTTTCAAAATATTGCTTCAATTTATAAAAGCCAGCTTGTACTTGTGTAAACAATCATGCAGAGATTGGAATCGTTTACAAAAACAATTTAATTAACTCCAATAATTACTTTGTTGCAAGTTAAATCACGCAAACGATTGATAAAATATACAAATACAAAGCTTGAAATGTAAATTTACAATAAAAAATAGATTTTTAAGCAAGTTCTTTATACTTGTGTTTGATTAATTAATTGAACAGCTTTTATTTCACAATTTAGCAAATCGAATTTTTTGTATAATTAGAATTACTTTATTTATCTTAGATGTTGTTTAGTTTTATACTTAAATCAATTACCGATTCCATTCAACAAAATTTGTGTTAAACGAAGTCCCGTAGGTCAAATTACTTAGCCAGACTTATCAAGTTTAGTTGTCATCTGGATTACTTTTTTTGGCGTTCAGATTAGCCTGTAAGAGAAAATCGCAATTAAAAATGACGCTTCACCTTTTACCGAAAACTGTTCAAAACCCTATTCTTTGTTAGGGCAAATTAGTAACGTATCGAATAAAAAATGATTTCGCTCTTACATAGCAAATTCTAGTGCTGAATCGAGATTACAGACAAAATTCATCAACTTTTGACGATTAGTTTAATCTGTATTTGAAACAGAATTAACTTTAATCAAGATTACTAACCCCTACTAGAATAAGGTCTTTATCCATTCGGCTGAGATTACCGATTCGACAAAATCTCGAAAATTGAAAAAGTTATGGGTAATTTAGTGGGTGAGTTTTACGGTAATCTGTTTATAACAAATTATAAACGCCCGGCGTAAACTGTGGACAGGAACTTTATGTGTAAAAATTTCTCCAAAGCCCTTTGAAGCTACTCCTTTCAATATTTGTGTACTTGTGAAAAATTATAAGCAAACGGAACTCTTCAAAAATGGTAATAGGCAAAATATTGATGCTTTTAAATTATAATTTCCTGTTTGCTGAGTGTTTAACTTGCCTTGCGGGCTACCAAGAACCCGCAGACTGCCGGCTGAAAATCAAAACTCTTAGCGATTACATATTTATTTCTCGTATCTTTCTATTCTTTCTAAAAAGCGCATATTTATTGTATGAGATCTTTTAATTTACTGAAAGATCTGTATTGCCAAAAAAGAATACTCTAAGATCTAAGTAGCTAATAAATCCATTAATTAACAATCCCATCCCGCATTGCAATTCTGAACAAAAGAAAGACAACTATACAAAACAATCATTTCCACTTGGAATGTTAATAATAGCAGCAGCTGCAATACCAAACAACAACAAAAAATATATCGGGGTTGTAATCGACAAAATGGAGCTTACGTACTTTATAGTTTATAATAAAGGGTGATTATTTACTAAATTGTAGTTCATTCGACAAAAAAAAAAATATTCCAGAAAATGTATCAAACCATTAGATTGATAGGAAATAAATAAATGTTAGTACTTTCTAAGAAAATAGTGTAAATATAAAATTTGCTACGTACCTATTGTAATTGTTTACAAAGAATATAATCCTTCTTTTCTTATCAAAACTCAACTTGATGTTGTGCGAAGCGATGATCTCAAATCATTTTTTCAAAAAAAAAAATAAATAAAAATAAAAATTTACACAACTCATTCTTTTTTTTTGTCTTTTTCTCAAAATAATATTTTGTTTAGAAACTACTAATTTTAAGAAATATAAGAAACTCGCAACCAACGCTGTGAGTTGTTTCACATAATTAAAATCACTTTCGTCACATTTTTCTGCTGCCACCAAACAAGTCAGTAAAATCACACTTTTTTCTTAATAGATTTTGGTACACAATTGTTTGTTTTCATTTTTGTTTTATTAATAGTAAATAGTATTTTTTTAAATTAAATATAATGATTAAATTTATTTTATTTTATACAAAAATTATATATAGATATTTATATATTAAAATTAAATTATAAAAAATTATATTCATTTTTTCTTAAGATTTTCTTTTTTTTTACAAAAGGGTCGTTAGGTCTCGTCGATTTTTTTTATATATAGAGTCGGGGTCGTCACAGGCGTCGTCATCGTCGGATGGGATTTTTAAATGTTTTTTTTTGTTTTTATTTTATTTAGCATTGAGTTCGTACTTTAGTGTTGTAGTTATTGAAATTATTGAATCCACTATCCCAATGGTACATTGAGTTATCCAAATGATTCTGATGATGCTGAGACTGTTGATGATTATTATGATTATTTTGGTGGTTATTTGATTGATGATGATTATTATGGTAATGATATTGATTATAATTATAGTGATTCCGTTGGTTAAAATGCCTATTATTATGATGATTATTATAGTTTGAATAAGGTGGACTTAACGGAGGTGGCGTCGATGAATTCGATGATGTTTTCGAATTTGACGCATCAACTAAATAATCAATCATTGATATGTCACTTATATCTAAACGTTCCACCCGTTCCATAAGTAACTCTTCACTGCCGGTTGAATCTAAATCACTAGATGGACTAGAACGGCTTTGCACCGCATCCAACAGCACACAAATTGAACCATTTTCACCAATACGGTACGCCACCTCTTCCGGATCAATCCACATGGTTAATTCTTGGGGCAACATTTTACGAAGTTGCCGAGGATGTAAACCAACTGCAACGCCAGCCTGCTCAATCATCGGATCCATTTTTCCATTTATCCTAATGCACCGATACCCAGACCCTTTTGTTGGTAAATCCGGATACCAATGTGATTTATAACGCACTAACATTAAATCCGATAACGATCCTTTAAATTTTTCCAATTGCACATCTGTTAATCCTTTACCGTGCTTCACACGAAGTAAATTCATTACAAAATCAGCCGCGGATTTTACTTCGACACGCATTTTTAATTCACTGTTTTTCTTTTAATTTGTACTTTTCAATTATAATTTTCACTTATAGATTTTTCTTTTGTACGTAGTACGTAATTAACTGAAGAAAAAATTTTGTACCACTTTATTTTCGTATTATGTGTATGTGTCTATCGTACGATATTATGCTTCCAACTGTATTTTTTTTTACTCATTCATTATTTTTATTCCCCAAAATGAAAAACAAAATAATTCACAGCTCACACTTTTCCTTTGTTGTTTTTTTTTTCAAGATATTTTTTTAAATTAATTTTACAATTTTTTTGGATTTTTTTAATTTTTTTTTTTTTATATTACTTCTTTAGATCACAACTTAATATATTTCATTAAAAAAAATTAAAGGAAAATAATTTAAATTAAAATAAAAAAAACTTATTATTTACTTAAAAAAAGCTAATGGCTGCTTGCTAACAGTTCCGTCGACTCATCACTAATGGGCTGGAGTGGGGCATACAAGTCTTTTACGTCGAATCATTTTGCACCAATACCAATTTAACTGAATTGCCAGATGTACAAAAAATTTCCCTGTTATACGATTTTCATTATAATGAATGAGTCATTTCTTTTTTTTATCCAAACATACATTTTGGTTGAGTGCGTGCGTCATCGAAATGGTCGACGTCATTATATGGTTTTGGGTATTTTCTTCGTAAACCAATGATTTTATGGAATAACGGTTTTTGTTGTAGTAAACAAAAGGAGAGAATCGGGTTAGATGTTTTTTAAACGGTATTTTATTATTATTTGGGGCGATTTCAAAAATTAGAAGATAAAATACGTCAGGACCAAAATTATATTCTTATATCGATGGTCAGGACTAAAATTAAAAATAGGTAACTTAGAAATAACAGTGGCTACCAGTGACTATAGGCATATAATGAGATAATTTCTGTCCATAAATTATACAAACGCCTAACGTAATTGTATTTAGTTATTCTTATTACTATATAAATGATGAATTAATACTTTACTCTTTACAATTCTAAAATTGAAGGTTTTCAGAACAAATAATATCAATGTTACAATTAAAAAACCGTTTGTCACCACTAAAAATCAGCATTAAACAGTTTTAACACAAATAAAATGGTTGGCTTATATGTGGTTATTCACACTATCGTAATAAATTTGCAGTTTTGAAATGATCAACCGAAAAACAACTACATGTCCCGTAAAATATTATACGAAATTTGCACACTTGGCACTAGTCTAATAACTATAGTACATCAAGGGATAAATCATGTAGCACAGTTATCATTATGAAAACCACATTATTACGAATACATACACTAACAACCTGACATAACGGCATCCATTTCGATTCCCAATTAAAGCAACCATTTCTACGAAGAAAAAAAAACCTCAAAACGTCTAGTAAAACGTCTATCAAAAACCAGTTTTTGAACTCGTTCAAAAATTATGAATGAAATAAAAACAAAACTCTAGAAGTTTGGTACATAGCTACTTACATTCTCTTTTTAACACTGACAACACTAAAAAGAACAAAAATACTTTTAATCACTTTACAATGTTCTTGACACAATCTTAATTTAAAATACAAAACTATTCACTTGATATTTATAATGATCACATTTAATAGATTTTCTAAACTAATAAATATTTAAATAAAATTAAAAACTTTTCCAGAATTATGTGAACTACAATTTCATTAAATAAAATAATAAAAATAAATACACAACACTGATGCAAGGCGATTTTTTTTTTTTTTTAATAATGACGAGTGTATGTGTATGAGAGGAGAAAAACAAAAAAAAAATATTAAAATCAAAATGTCTCTCTTTCGTTTTTGTTTATTTTGAAACATTAAACTTGAAATGAAAGATGATAGCTATGAATGAAATATATGAGATAGAATTCATGACGATATAAGAAATGAGACAGACACAAGATAAATCATATGTTTTCGGATTAGATATGTATTCTTTTGTATGAGAGATAGAGTAAATAGTATAAATACACGTTTATTTAGAACGATAATGCGATAGGGTGAGTCAGAAATATAAAATACGTGGTCAAATCAGAGAATTTTTCCACGTAGTAATTGAAAATAAACTCTATTAAAGGGATAATTTTGCGTTTTATGTTTTAAGGGAGTAAATCAATAGGGGTTGAAAGAACAATCTGGAAAAGATGGTACCATAAAAATAGTTTCCATTCTCGAAAAATAGTCCTCGCTCAACTCGATGTATTCTCCAGCCTTGTTCAATTCATATGAGTTTTCCCAATCGATTGTGATGTGATAATCGATGAACACGAATTTCGTAAAAGCACAGACATAAAATCGATAATTATTTCTCCGCTCTCCTTTATGAATTTGATACTCGATAAATAATCGATAGAAGAACGCATCAGTAATGTAACAATTTTCCACTTTGATAAATTATAAATATTTCAAGTTTTTCACTAGCCGTCCCCATTCCTCCAAATCGATTACCAATTTTATACCAATATCAAGTCTAAATTTTTACATTATGAAATGCTGATAATATGAAAATTGTAGAAGACCAAAGTTTCTAAATTTACCAACCTCGTTCTAAATTTACCAACTTCTGTCACATCTGCATATTTTTTTAACCCTTGTGTCAACACGAGAAAAAAAACGACATCTCACCACTCGTTCAACCACTGCTGTGTACGAATTTAATCAAGAGTTTTGCATCAAAGACGATTAAACATTCAATATAGAAACGGTATCATAATGAAAATGTCATTTAACTTTATTATAAAAAAAATTCATTCAGTTACAAAAAATCAAAAACACACCCGGGCATGTCGTGTTGACACAAGGGTTAAAGCAGGGAACCGTTATGGTTATGGATTTAGCACGTGTCTTCTTATCGCTAAATTTTCAGCTATTTTGCTTGAGCCAATGATAACCAAAGCTCTCTTTTTCACTGGGCAATGATTTTTTCGCCAATCGATGACACGCCTTTTGAACGCAGATATATTTTTATAAATTCAAACGTGCTTCTTTTCGCTTGACAGATTCACTTTGGGGAACCTTGAAGATCCTTAATTGATATTCTATCTATATTTTGTAATCCGCAGACATTAGTAAAATTAAATGTTGTGGTTCTTGGCGTCCATTTTTGCAATTCACTAAGTCATTAGTAAACCCCCGTCATTTGACGAAATGTAGAATTTTTAATTTTTCTTAGAACATCGTTTCTCACACCATCAACAATTAATTTGCAACCGGGGTCCAGACAAATCTTCACGTCGTAGTTTTGAATATTGTTTCGATTTAACTTATAAACTGAAATTTCTTTTTTTACCATTGAAAAGCTAATCGATACTCTTTGGCAATTTGAAGTGATTATGCCAGCTATTCCACGTCTCTTTCGAGTGATCTCCATGGGCTCTTGAATAATTTTTGAGAACATGGTAACTGTCTGTATCTTACATGGTGCCACCCAAATTTTCAAATCGGAATTAATCAAAAATGTCTGTGTTCATGTGTTTCATTGGAGCGTTGAAGTTCGTAAAAAAATGTTAAATGCTTTGAATATTAAAGTCGATTTATCATTTCAAAACAAAGTTCATCATCTCAAACTAGTTCTTTGTGCAACGTATCCATTAATTCCGGTTTTGGAGTATTCGAACTTTTTTGGCGGAATTGTCTTGATTCTATCGACGTAGGAATCGTCGAATTCTGGAATACGTGTGCATTCACAAACTGTTATAAAATAGAACGGCATATTACTAAATTTGTGGATGTCCCCATACTTTTTTTTATGATTAATAAAATTGAGTATGTTGCGACTAATAATAAATGTCATGTTTTAAAATTAATTTAGTCGAAATTAAATATTCAAACACATGATTGACCATATAAAACTACATACGAAATATTTTAGCCGCCAGTCAGCAAGCGTAGGAATTATATTTAGGAAAGTCACTAATTATCGATATTTAAAGACCGACAAACAAAGGCAGCGCAGCGAAAAGTGGCTAGGCTTAAGAAGTTTATTTGTACCGAACAAGCCTGCCATCGCCTAGCAAAAGAAATAATCGGACCAGTAAAAAAAGGCTCTAATTATAATTGGCTCGACAATAATAGCTGGCAACTCGCCCATTCGTGGTTGTGTTAGGACTCCACAGTCGAACTACTGAACGCTTTAAAAATAAGAGCCGATGTCCTCGAAGTCGGAGAATACAGAACAACCAAACTATGTTCTAAATGTTACTCAGAAAACAATTCATTGCGATCTCCGCATAGGTACCAATTTTGTCAGAAATGTGGTACCACGTAGAATCGCGAAGTACAAAAATGCTGGTATTATGCTGTGCCTAATAGATAACAAAAAAAAACATAAATTTTACAAAACAAATTATTACGTCCAGCTACAGTTGTAATGCTCGACGTTGACCTTTTATTAAGGTTTAACTTTTCTATTTATTAAATTGGTCTGTAATACATTCCATGTATTATAGATCAAGTTTGGTAAATTTGGGAAGTTGGCCTATATGACACTCTAGTTCCCGAACAAAACAGTTAAGTTCGTCTTTTAAGGATTTCAGTAGTTCAGATATTGGTAGGTACATGTTCAATTTTTTCGTTAAAGAGATAGAGTAGTGTACTGTACGTATCTTTGTTAATCATATTCTTGTTAATATGTCTAAGGAATTTACGTATTCTGGAATATGAATGCATAGAAATGTTGTTGTGAACATTTGTCGTACATTGTGATGCTAAAGATACAAATAAATTTGATCTACTTATATGATTTGTTGTATAGGGTTAATCCATATTTTGATCTTAAATTTCTGTATGTTGCCCCGTTGGCACAGTGGTTAGCATGCTTGCTTTAAGCTCCGGAGGTCCCGGGTTCGATTCCCGCCGGGTGATGAAAAAATCACGGCTGGTTCTTTCTTGCAGGATCAATGAATTAATCACAAATTAAAAAAAATGATTACGGAACTTCAACATGAATCGGCCAAATCCCTCTATGGGATGTACCGCCAGCGAAAAAAAACTAATATTGTTGATTGCAGGCAATTGATTAAAATAATATAAATATTGTTTGCTATTAAATATTATTGAAAATATAACGAAATACTACTACCTAGCACCAAAATTCGGGGTTGAAAACTATTGTGGCGAATAACGGATATTTTCAAAATTTTGAATACTTTGCCCAGGTCGGCTGTGTGAATTAACGTCTATAAATCGACACAAAAAATAATAAATTGATCATGATATAATCACGATTTACATATTTATGCGATGTGCTTGTAGTTTTGAATTAATCAGGTAACAGTCGTATTCAACTAAAATATTCACATTTAAATACTTCACACAAATAATTCGCATTTAAATGTTTATTGAAAAAAATTTTTGAAATAAAATCTTTTATTTTATAGAAAATTTAATTTTCTATGCTATAAACGATTTTATTTTAAAAAGTTTTTTCGAAAAACATTTAAATGCGAATTATTTTAAAACTGCTATTTTTCTTATACGCTGTTTCATTACTAGAGGGACGAAATGATTACTTACATGTTTTAGCTTCAAATCCGTCCATAATTTATAAGAACCGAACCGGAACCGTTGTACTACCACTAACTAAATAATTTCAGTTTAATTGTGATCACAAACAAAACCAAATCATTGTGTATGTGTGTACGTTGTCGGTTTCTCGCGAAGTACAAATAAAAATTTGCGGCCTTTCATGCGAAATTGCGAACAAACACATTTTTTATTCTATCTTAGTTTATAAATATCGTGTGTCTATTATATCAAATAATATTGCCTTTATCAAAACAAACAACAATGTCGGTTATCATTTAGATATCGAAGTATGATTAAAATACAATTCCCACTAAGTAGTATTGCCCTGTTGGGTGTTGGTGATTAAATGACATTTTGTGTTCAAGCCATTTAATTTGAGATGGAAACAGAATTTAATACGTTGTGTAAGTTAGTGATTTTCTGTATTGTGTTTAGCTAATTGATAATTATGTAAAGTGTTATTGTTTCAGATGATTATGCATTAGAAATGCATAGTGCATACCTGGCTTCGTTTCTGCGGGTGAGTGTACATTTATTTTGATTTATTTTTTGGGGGTAACTGTTAAATGTGTTCTTACCATTTTTCTTTTCAAATGATCATTTCATTTCAGAATATCCAAGAAGACCGTTCAGTTGGAACCATTTTTAAACTAACCAAAGTCAATATAATCAAACAGTACAATCAATACAAAATGATACATTTGATTAAATTCAGCACGAACCTCTCGATCGATGAATTATGCCACTTTTTCCATTTAAATATAAGTGATATAAGATATGTTCCGACAAATCGTCAAACACAGAAACAAATAACATCCAATCGCTGGGCTCTTTTAAAAGAAGATCCAAATATTTTGGATATATTAAAAATTTCCAATTTTTTAAACACTACAATGAGACTAACATCTGTGATACCCTCCCGGGCGCAGTGATTAAAGCTACGGCGATTGGATCGGGAGGTACCGGGTTCTCGAATCTCAATCGGGGAGGGATGCAAAAGGGATTTTTCATCATCTGATTACGATCGGTGATGACGATGAACATATCTATGACCCCCTGTTGAAACACGTACTCTTCACATGTGATGCTATGCCGATTTCATTTTTTGTACGACGAAAAGTCAATTTGATTTTGACTTTTATTGAACGATTTTGTCCAGAAATTGAGGAGATCGTAATCGATCATGAAAACCATATGCCACTGAAATCAAATTATCAATTGGATGCTGGCAGGGATCTAGTGGATTTAAGCAAGTCCATGTTAACCATTTACGCTGGCGAATATGAGTTAGACAGATTTCTACAGATTCTGCATAGCGCAAATATAATGTTTCATATCAGGAAAGTAAAAAATTTCAAATTAAAATGTAATAAAAAAATTAAAAAATTGATAAAGTTAAGTTTCCCATCCAAGGTACCTGAAACCCTAGCACTAATGCGTAGTTTTCTTAAACCAGAATCTTTTCCATTACTCCAAATCGCGTTCGAAAGGGATCAAGACACAACACCAGGATATTCATGGAAAGATATAAAAATCTCCAAATCTAATCAAGCGTACATTTCTCATATGTTCACTTAAACCAAAGTACTACTACAATTTATTCGATCTACTATTTCTGGATGTTGTATTTTATGAAATAAATAATTTCGCTCAGAATTTAATTTAGGTACAATCAAATTTTATTACATCGGCCAACATTAATAAATTCCTTAACGGGTGAATTTAATTTAAACGCAATCTTATTAAATTTTAATATTACGGAAATTCTATTTAAATCATTATTAAAAATATTACAAATATTCGGCGAATCTATAAAAACTTTCGTCGCATCCAAAAACTATAATAGTTTTTCCAATAATTTACAATTCGAGTACGATTTCATATTCAAACATTATTCTGTAAAATTTGGAAACAATTAAATTCGACAACACAATTTAAGAAGGAAAATTGTTTCCAACGATTTATTTGAACTATGTATTTAACAGTGGTTTAAATATTTACAACGAAATTAATGATAGAGAAATTCACAAATTTAACGGAATTGAATTTCGTCAAAACTTTATATATTAAAAATTTAAGCAAATTAAGTTTAATAACAGGATATTATGAAACATTTAAAACTGGAAAAATTTCTTTTGGAGAACACGTTCGAAATTAAATTACATCACATTATCGTTTGCGATACAATTCTTGAAGCGATTTTGAAGTTCTTTAAACATTTCAATTTGAATCGGAATTTTTGCGTCACACCTGGTTTTAATAAAATACACCTTTCAAAAGTTTCACGCTATTAAACTGCTTAAATTTAGAGCGGAATGAGTTGTTTTTAATAAAAAATTTGGGCTACAAGATTAATGCAAGTTTAAAATACAAATTTTTTAGGATATCAAACCTCCGTATGTATACAAATGCTTTCTTCTATCAATTTGCCGCACACGAAATTGATCGGTTTCATTATCGAATTTATAAATTTTGGTTTTCATCGATAAAATTTTCATTTAAAAATTGTTGTTTTCATAATAATTTTGGTTGAATTTTATTTTTTTGTTAAAAATGACTTAAATGTTTCTAAGATAATACAATAATATATATTATGAGCAAAAAATGGAAAGGACGGGCGGGCATGGATAGGATAGCATGATGGAAAGAAAATTAAAAAAATAATATACATGTTTTTTATAATTATAGATTCTGGTCGTTTTGCTGCGCGCTTTTTCTTGACTATAATTAATTAGGATACAAAATGTCATAATGGCCGGGTCGATATAATAAATATACGTTTATATTTCCACCTTCAGGAAAATCATGTGCCTTTATTGAACTTCCATCACCTCGATCCATATACTCGACTCGGACGCCAGCACTAACAGCATTCGATAAAGCAATTATGTGAATATGATCAGACTCTTTGTACATGGGTTCGACTTCTTGTTTACGGAATTCGGCTACGGTTCGATCACCATCTATGAAATTTTGATAGAATTCACAATTTTTTTGAATTTCTCCTGAGGTAATCAAACGCAGATAGACAACAATGTAATCGGAATACCCTTGATCGTTTAGCAAACCTTGCAATACTTTATCTGCTATATCCATTGTATTTTCAATTGGGCTGATACGTTTTAATACTTCGACAAACTAAAAATAAATAAATGTATGATTTTAGGTAAAATGGTCCATCAAAGATATTTCTATAGTATTGAGAAAAATAGATATTAGATATATGTATAGAGCATGTCCAGTTATCGTGAATAATCATAAGACAAAGATTAATAGTTGGAATTCAATATGTGCCGGTATTAGTACATATGTATGTATATAAATTAATTTTATAAATATGAACCAAAACTAAAAATGAAACATTTTTGGAAGTAGCGCCCTAATATGCGCTAACAGTGGCAATAAGAGACAAATAAATTGATTCAGTAAATCTACAAAATTGCGGATTTTTTTCTAATTTGTACGAAATTGGCCTCGACAACACTTATTTTCTGTAATGTATTAATGCTCAAATTCGTGAAAATTAATTAGCCCTTAATATTTAAATCAAGTTAATAGAGTTCCGTGAATAAGGGCAATATTGTACGAATAATCTTTAGGCACTTACCGTATCATAGAAATCCTCTATAGTGAATGAGGGAAATCCCAATTGAACTAAGTCATTTTTTGAATTAATTATGTACTCCGAAAATTTACTAAATTCATCTTTGTGATTAATTAAGTATTCCAAATAAGAATATGCAAAGCCGCGAAAAAAGCAATTACCATCCGGTCGCGTGCGGCGTATTGATTTATATTTTGTAGATAAATGCTTTACTTTTGAACTGTAAACCGTATCATCATTGTATTCATCGACCAGCTTAGATAACGGTCCTAGTTCACTTACAAATGGATTTTTATTCTGAATCTGAAATTTAATTACAAAAGGAGAGTTTTACACCAATTCTTAACCTCACAAAACATTCGTCGGTCATCAAATTTTTTTTGTTAAATCACAATCGAAGTTATCGCATTACCTACCTCCAATTCAATTTCACGTTGCTGTTTTAATATTAAATCATCTTGATTTGTATTTGTGGTGGGTACTACAGTTTCTTCTTTATTTTCATCCATAATTTATACTTAATTTTTCGCGTAAAACCTTTGAAAGTTTAAATTTTTTTTTTGATTACTTTTGAGAAACAAAACATTATACGACGTTTTTTTTTTTTTTATTTTAGTTACTATAAAATAATATTGATTGGGTGTGAAGTTTGGCACAATTATGTTGCTATAATTTTTCGGTAAACAATTCAAAATATTATAGCAAAAGGTGTTTTCATATTGATTCCAAATATGTATGTACATACATATTTCGAACGATCGAAAAAAGTAAAGTACATACATATAATACGATTTTATTGTGAATTTTTCTTAAAACGACTAGAGGTTTAAAAATTCAAAACTTAATTGGGAAGATCAACATTCTATGCCTGATGCCATGTCACAAGACACGTGGCCCGGCGCATGAGTACATGATTTGACGAATCACAATTTCTTTTAGATGCACTATTATATGTGGAGAGTGATCAACTTCAAGTAGCTGTTAATAAAATTAACGACGACTTACAACATTTAAGTAATTGGTTTAAAATGAATAAGATGAAATTAAATATTGATAAAACTAAATACATGATTTTAAATAGTAATGTAGGTAATTGTAATATTATAATTGATGATACTTGTATAGATCAAAATAATGAAATGAAATATTTAGGGGTAATTATTGATAATAAATTAAATTTTAAGTCACATCTAGATTACATTTGTAAAAAGATCGCGAAGAAGTTGTATTTTTTTAGAAGTATTAGAAATAAATTATCCGTAAATACCTCTATTAAAATATTTAATGCCATTATTAGGCCACATTTTGAGTTTTGTTCTACTATTATGTTAATGTTTAATAATGAAATGGTTAATAGATTGCAGGTATTACAAAATAGGGGAATGCGTATTATTTTAAGAAAGAAAAAATTAGTTTCTACATCTATTTTATTAAATTCTTTAAACTGGCTGAAGGTGGATCAAAGAATTAAATTTAATGTTTTAATATTTGTGTTTAAAATTATTAATGGATATCTTCCGAAATATTTAATGGAAAAGTTAAACTATGTGAGCGATTTAACTCAATATAATCTAAGAAACAAATTCGATTTTAGGTTAGATTTGTTTAGAAATTCTAGAACTCAGAATTTACTTATTTATAAGGGATTAAAATTATATAATGAACTTCCTATAGAATTAAAAAATGAAACAAATTTAATAAAATTCAAACAAAAATTGGATTCTTATGTTAGAATGAAATTTAATTGATTAACGTGCTTATTTTTACTTTATTTTTATATGTAAATTATAAATCTTGTGCAAATAGTAAATATTACTAAATAAAATAAATAAATAAATAAAAAAAAAAAATTATCTACGGATTCAGATTTTTAATTTGAAGAAAACATAGTTTATATTGCTTTTATTTTTTTATTGTAAATTTCTAAAAATAATGTGTTGTGCTAAAAACTATAAAATTAATTTTTATTTTCCATTTACCAACTACATAAAAGTATGTAGCAGTGACTCACAACAAATCTTAAATACATCATATTTTTAACCGAATTTATATAAATAGAATTTCTTAAAATTAAAAATGTATTTTGTTAATTATAAGATAGTTAAATGTGGTGTCAAGCTCAAGGCTATTCAATTTGCGTACATGTTGAAGTGCACACATAATGGCTAAATAAAATTATGTAATTTGTAACCATTTTTTCTCTAATTTAATATTATAATTATCAAATGCAACGTAATAAAAAATAACAAACAAATTATAATTTACTGGGGCTAGTTAGTCAATCTTGATTACAAATAGCCATGGCTTCTTCTTTCTCCTCGAGTAATTCTTGTGCAGTGATATTGAATTTACCACGAGCAAAATCATCGATATCGAGTCCTTGAATAATTTTCCATTGTTTGTTTACTATTTCAACTGGGAATGAGAATACAATATCTTTTGGAATACCATAGCTTCCATCCGACACAACGCCCATTGATACAAATTCCCCCGGCTTTGTACCATTCCACCAGTCATGTACATGATCGCTGGCTGCCTTTGCTGCTGACATAGCGGAAGACATTTTACGGGCGGCAATAACAGCGGCACCTCGTTTTTGAATCGTTTCAACGAAATCATTTTGAAGATAAGATTCATTCTGGATGGTTTCATAAATTGGTTTCCATGTACCACCAATATTTACTTGGCCATGTTTTACGTCTGGAAATTGAGTTGATGAGTGATTACCCCAGATGATAACATTTCTGATGGCATCAATTCCAACACTTAAACGTGCTGCAATTTGAGCGGCAGCCCGATTATTATCCAATCGAGTCATGGCGGTAAAATTTTCTTTTGGAATTGATGGTGCATAATGTGAACAGACCAAAGCATTTGTATTCGCTGGGTTACCAACAACAAGCACTTTAACATCTTTTTTGGCGTATTTATCAAGAGCTTCCCCTTGAACCTTGAAAATTGTTACATTGGCTGCGAGTAAATCTTTACGTTCCATTCCCTGTTTACGAGGCATGGCACCAACTAAAAATGCAACCGATACATCTTTAAATGCAACAGCGGGATCGGCTGTTGGTACAACTTCAACTAATAGTGGTAAAGCTGAATCTGCTAATTCCATAACAACACCTTCCAAAACTCCCATCATTGGTGGAATATCCAAAAGGTGGAGCGCCAATTTTTGAGTTGGCCCAAATACATCACCTTTAGCAATCATATACAATAGAGAATACGCAATTTGGCCAGCGGCTCCAGTAACAACAACACGAATTGGTTCAGACTGTAATAAAGAATAAAAAATGTATAATATTAAAAATCTTGCAACATGATAAATCGATTATCATTACGAAAATCAATTAACAAGTTAGTGTGAAATTGCGACAAGTGTTATCAAATAAAATCGACAAGTTATTTCAGCGAATGGAATTTGGTATTTTTGAAAATAGTTGCTGGTTGATTAGATAGATTACATAAAACATAATATAAAAATTCTAAATTGATTTGAATTAACCATGCATGTGCTGCGTGCATATTACTTTTAGAATATTTAATAATTAAAACCGATTAGTTAGTTCATCGTCATCTAAATGATCGCCAAGTACTGTACTAAATTAAATTAGGAAAAATAACAAAACGTCATAATTGGCCTTGAAATCAACGACTATATTAACAGTATGTTTGGCAATAATAAGCGAGATAACGGACGGGCAAGTGACAATTAGAAATAAATACCTAATGGTAACGGACACGATACCCAAAAAAGGGTGAAATGTTGTAACTGACTGTGTACATATACCTTCGATAATTTTAGAAGTAAAAGGCCATGGAAGAAAATGTAACACGCTTTCGAGCTACTGTAGACAACATGTTATTGGCTCTAATCTTTCAACTTTAATGATGACTAGTATGGGTTTACATATTTTATTCAGTTTCAAAAATGTAAAATTGAGATTTGAATGAGCAATTTTCAAATTGAGTAATTTTTATTGGCGATAAGCCATGATTTAATGGTCCGAGTGAATACTCGCCCCCTCACAATACAGCACAGATTCAAACCACAAGCAATCATCCGAAAAAAAAATTGCTCTAGAAACCTTACAAAGTAAACCTAACCCTTTTGAACTAAAAAATGAGGGCTTCGGTGCAATAACGATCTAACTCACACATTTTTCATATTTGAGTTAATGGCTTTAATAGCAATCATAAACCATAAAGTTCAATATAAAAACATACAGCGCATCGCATTCGCAACACTTCCTCGACTCCTTGTTTGCTTACAAACTTTGACAAATAAATCAAAGTTTGTCTTTGTATGCAAAGAGGTATGATACGAGGAAGTGTGCGATGCACTTGTATACATGGGGCCTATTTTTTTATTCACCCGGTGCAGTGCAGTTCATTATTTTTCCTTGTCTGCTTTGATTGTTTTCTATTAGAGAAACAAGGAAAAATTGTACACTACACTGCTCGGTGTGAATAAAAAAATAGGCCCATGGTGACTGTGAAAGTGTGAAGGCTACACTGAAGGAGACTCAAATAAGAATTCATTTTCTAAAAAGTCAATAAAATTAATAACGAAATCATTAGGATTTCGATATAATCTGCAAAAACTCATATAATCTGGAATTTCCTACATTTATTTCGATTATGTATACATTCGAAATGCAATAGTATGTACATACAAAGGTTTAAAAGCAAAACGAAAATCACGAAATTATTCCAACAAGAATTACTTTCTATATCACATCATTCGATTCTAATTAGAGTAATTGTGTGGTTGTAGCCGAAGACTATATCACGTGTTAAACGTTTTCTAAATCTAATTATTCGACATTACTTGAAAAAAAATTAATAATTTCGACGGCTTGCTTTGCAATATGGAATGCATGTATGTACACAAAACACAACCGACGATTACAGAAAAACAAAAATTTCACATACATTCTCAGTCATATATTAAAAGGTCAATTGAATGTTATCAGAGAGAACTTTTACAAAAATTAAGTCATAAACAATTAATGGAATTTTTAACTCAACAGAAATTCATCTTATCTTATTGAAAATGACAACTCACGATCATAAATATCCTTCGCGTTTCCCTTACAATAAATTGCATATGCAATAATCGAGCGAGTGTTACGTAACTATTTTTATGAAACCGGTCGATGTAATATTTATCTATTATAACTCGATTATTAAATTTGTATAATAGAATATTCACTTACCATCTTATTTATTTAGATTATTTTAAATACAAAATTAAATGCAATATGTTTTTTAATCAATTTTCAAGTTAACCAAGTGTTACAAAACGTACGATGAGATGACCGGACTGAACAACTAAACTATACTATAAACTAGATAGCTTTCAAATGAACACCACTCAAGCAAAAATTTATAATCTACAATTTATTACATCACACGTAAACAAATAATAATTTTTTATTTATAATTGCGTTGTTATTACGTAAAAAACAGTTTATCGGTGTATTCTGAATTATTTTACGATTCAAGCTATTTTTTTAGAGAAAAATGTACAGAAAAGTGGTATTTTTTTGAAACGTCATTGAATTTTGCTTGAAACAGTACTGAACGAAGTTACCTAAAATTGAAATCGCTCTCATGATTTTTTTGTTGAGTGATGCCGAGTTTATGTACATCTCTAGCCAAATAAATTATATACATATTGACGATTGTAAAAGTAGAGAAAGCGCCTCTCGAGGACAATAGTTAAAATGATGCACCTGATAAAATGACATTTGTCACAAATGCGACGAAAGAAAATTTAGCAATGCGGTAATCAAAAATTGTTTTTATAGTCCAAAATTGGAATTATTTACAATTATTAGCAATTCGGTAAGTAAAAATTGTGTTTGCAGTTCAAAATTGGAATTGTTTACAATAATTTCGAACGTCAAATTATCAGGTACCTCAGTTTAAAAATTTTCCACTAGGTGGAATCCGTGATGCTCCAATCGTCAATAAAGGACATAACTATTGACAAATGCAAAAGTTTAAAAAGCGCCTTAAGCGGACAATAGTGAAATATGTGATAGGCTGTAACAAAAATTTGCTATATGAAGTTATATGCAAATATTGTCTATTTAGATTACATACGACCCTACGTCCTACTCCTAAGTGACATTTGCCGTCTTACTTTGGTAAAAGTTATTCCTATCCGGATAGGAATGAAATTTTGCCCAAAGTAAGAGCAATTCTTCTTCAGAATAATTTTTTGTTTTACTTTCAACAGTACCAAGCTCTAAAATATAATTTATTATTTAGAATTTTAACAAATATAAAATAGTGATGACAAATTATTGAATAAAGTATAATAATTCTAAATGATAATTAACAAAATTTAAAATTCTGATTTATCGAAAAATTGAAAATTTTTATTTAATACCAACTCATAAAACTAAATAATATGTAATAGTTTTACTCTAGTAGTAAACACTACAACTACGAGAAGAAGAGAATTTTGCTATTCCTACTTCTCAGCGGAATGAATCTCTTCATTCCGGAATGAAAATACACGGCATTGTTGTTGTAAAATTGCCAAAGTAAGACTACAACTGTAACTGAGATATGAATTTTTTTCGTTTTTTATTTAAATTACCTGAAATCTCGCCTTTAAATCGTCATTTTTTTTTGTTTGTGATTGTAATAGCGCGAAATAACTTTTATTGTATTCTACAATGTATTTTGTACAAATGGCTTCAAGAAAATAAATTATATGAGCTTCAAAAGTCTTGCAAGTGTGTAAATGTATGAAACATTTCAACTTCTAAATTCAATATAAAAAAAATAAACATTATTTTGAACATAGGATTGTTTTAAAAAGTTGTCTAGTTTATACCCTTTCCAACGGTATGCTACATGTTCCAGGAATTATTTATAGTATGGTCAAAATAAGAGATAGAAGTTGTTAGGGTCAATAAAATTATTTTTATCTTTATTATGTTTTTATTAAATGTGAGTTATAATATTTGTTCGAATTGTTTTTTCACATTTCTCTTTTCATTATTTCAAATGCAGCTGTAATTCGCTCCATTAAAATTTCTCGTGAGGGCACCTCTGTTGCATAAACCAATTCCTTTGCACGTCCCCAGACGTAAAAATCGAGGGGTGTCAGGTCTCTTCGCTACTAAAATTAGGCATTGTAACCACAACAGCGAAGACAAACGGAACAAAAACAATTCCGATAACAGTTTAAAACAGACTAAACAAGAAGAACAAATTATTTAAAAGAACAAATTATTTAAAAAAACAAGATTTAAATAAAACAAAAGAATAAATGTAATAAATAGGCTCCTATGGTTCCTAACTTTTGCAAAACGATTTACCCGAACTTTTATTTTCAGTTTTGGAAGAAGGTGTGCCGATCGTCTTTCAAAATGATGGCTGTCCGGCACACTATCATCGAATGGTACGTGAGTACATAGACAATTCTTTTCCGAACTCATGGATTGGTAGATAGGGGCCTATTCCTTGGCCCGCACGGTCCCCAGACCTGACACCCCTCGATTTTTACGTCTGGGGCAACATAAAATAGTTGGAATTTTTGAATTTTCTAGTTTATATTAAATGGGGGTCCGGGTCAAAATGCCGCGTTTTAAAATGTCGCGTTTTAAAATATCGCGTCTTAAAATGTCGCGTTTCAAAATGCCGCGAGGTACAAAATGTCGCGTGGTACAAAATGTCGCGTCTTAAAATGTCGCGTTTCAAAATGCCGCGAGGTACAAAATTTCGCGTGGTACAAAATGTCGCGTCTTAAAATGTCGCGATTCAAAATGCCGCGAGGTACAAAATTTCGCGTGGTACAAAATGTCGCGTCTTAAAATGTCGCGTTTCAAAATGCCGCGAGGTACAAAATTTCGCGTGGTACAAAAAGACACGTTTTAAAATGTCGCGTTTCACAATGCCGCGACGTACAAAATGTTCAATTTGGATTAAATTGTGTATCTGATATCAACTTCCGATATATAAGGACTTAACTTTAACATTTTAGTGAAGGAATATTCTAATAAATTTCAACATTTGCGTTCTTTTTCTTAGACCCACTTTATAATTACATAAAATTACATTTATAAATAATTTCCATTCAGTGAAGGAAAATTTTACTATATGTTTAAACACAATTTGCTTGTTTCAAATAATTTTTATTAAATTATTTATTATTTCACATCATATTGTTTTGATTTATAAGGGATTTTTCAAAACGCGTCATTTTAAAACGCATCATTTTAAAACGCGTCATTTTGTACCATGCGGTTTTTTGAACCACGCGGTTTTATGAAACGCGACATTTTGTACCACGCGACATTATGTACCACGCGGCATTTTAAAACGCGACATTTTAAAACGCGACATTTTAAAACGCGACATTTTTTTACCTCGCTGCATTTTGAAACGCGACATTTTAAAACGCGACATTTTGTACCACGCGACATTTTGTACTTCGCGGCAATTTGAAACGCGACATTTTAAAACGCGACATTTTATACCACGCGGCATTTTGAAACGCGGTATTTTAAAACGCGACATTTTAAAACGCGGCATTATGAACGGTTCCCATTAAATGGTGTACCAATGTTTCAAACAAAAAAAATATAATTTTTGCGCATTTTTTGAAGAGGCCAGTCATTTATAATATATCTACCAAAAACGTAGAAATATCAAAATCCGCCCCGTACTTTAACCCGAGAGTCAATATAAAATGTATTGACTTTAAAAAATGAAAACTTTCCTTGAGTTTTCTGTGTGGTAGTATACTGTATAATTCTAAACAGAGTGTACTATGTGGTATAATTCTAAACAGAGAGTCACTGACTGCACTGGAAAAAACCAATGGTATTGTAAACTATGGTTTCAGTGCAGTCACACTCAAAATCTACAAGAAGGACGCGGACAAGCCGGAGGCTCCGGAGTCTGAGGAAGCTGCTGAAAGCTCATCTGGGCTCCCTGAAGGGAGGAACTGCCTGGTGAAAACTATCTCCACTGATACAGAGATGACAATGTCCTTGGAGTCATTAAGGAGAATCTCAGAGGACTTCACATCATCAGGGGAGGACTCTGATGTTACAGTGGTAGAGAGGGACGTCTAAGAATGGTGACATTCTTGCAGATCAACCTACACCACTCAAAGGCAGCATCAGCTATTCTACTTTTAAAAATTGGAAAGGAAGGGACGGATATTGTCTTGATCCAAGAACCATGGGTCGCTGATGACCAGGTACTTGGACTCGAGACACCCTGTTATAGATTAATGCACACGGAAAAAGAAGGTAGGGTTCGGTCGGGCATTCTCGTTAAAAATAATATAAATTGTTTTCTGCTATCAAATTTCAGCAATGAAGATGTGGCAGCGGTCAGCATTGAGGTCAATAAATGAAACCTCTGGCTAATAACAGCCTACCTAGCTTACGATGAAATGAACATTCCACCAGTCATTCTAGGTTAGGCAATTTTGGAGGCTCAAAAGCGCAAGGTTGGAGTCATCCTGGGGGAGTGATGGAAATTCTCATCACACAATCTGGGGAAGTACGGACACAAATGAACGAGGTGAGTTACTCCTTGATTACATTCTAAGTACTAACCTTCATATTATGTAACATAGGCAATAAGCCGACTTTTATAACTAGAAATAGACAGGAGATATTGGATATTACACTTGTCTCAAACTTTTTGACGACTAGTCTATTAAACTGGAAAGTGTCGGAAGACCACTCCTTTTCAGATCACTGTTATCTTCAATTTGAAATGAGCTTGGTCCTTCCGAACAGCCCTATCTACAGGAACAGGAGGAAAACCGACTGGGATATTTTCAGAACTATTCTGGGAAATTCACTACCAGTGCAGGTGCCTGAACCTCCAAAAACTACGGTAGAACTCGATGGCTTAGTGGACGAACTGTCCAGCGCTTTTAACGAAGCGGTACTAGGCTCTTGTCCTCTTAGTAGGCCTAGGGGTAAATCTCGGCCACCTTGGTGGTCATAGGAGATTCAACAAACACGTCAACGATGCAAAAGACTCTTTAAAACAGCAAAGAAAACAAAATCCGCTATAGACTGGGACTCCTATAAGGAAGTCCTCAAAATTTACAAATATCAGCTAAGAAGTGCAAAGAACAGATCTTGGAGACTATTTTTTTTTCGCTGGGGCTACATCCCATAGAGGGATTTGGCCGCTTCATAGTGAAGTTTCGTAATCATTTTTACAACGGATAATGAGTGATTCATTCATTGATCCTTACATTAACCAGCCGTGATTTTTTCATCATCCGCCGGGAATCGAACCCGGGACCTCCGGAGCTTAAAGCAAGCATGCTAACAACTGTGCCACCGGGGCGGCAAGTAGACTGTACTGTGGTAAAATTTAGGAGTCTTCAGAGATGTCCAGGCTGCGTAAAGTATTATCTACTATCCCTTCCATCCCAAGCTTTCTTCAAAGGCCGGATGGAGCATGGACCACAAATAGTATGGAATCGCTGGAACTACTATTGGAGACTCTCTTTCCTGATTGTTCCGAATCTGCACCTACTATATCAGCAGGTAAAAGGGCAAGTAGTCTCGTAGGCCAAATTATTAGCAGAAGAAAAATTCTGTGGGCATAAGCAGTTTTAAACCATATAAGTCGCCAGGACCTGATGGTATTATCTCTGCGGATATACAAAAAACTACGGATCTAACCATTTCCTGGTTAGAGGTAATTTTTAGAGGCAGCCTAGAACTTTGTCACATTCCCAGTAAATGGACGGAAGTGAAGGTTGTTTTCATACATTGAGACATTGAGGGAGCCTTTAATAACGTGCTTATAGGGCTGTAACTCGGGCACTTTCGAATCTAGGAGTGGATGATTCTCTTAAGGACTGGATAGATCAGATGCTAAGGGGCAGGATCATAAATGCCAGTCTGGGGAAATCCTCCGCCAGAAGATTTGCAAGCAGAGGCACGCCGCAGGGTGACGTACTGTCCCCCCTGCTCTGGAACTTGGTCATAAATGATCTGTTGCTGAGACTGGAGGATAGTGGCTACAAGGTGGTTGCCTATGCGGATGACGTCGCTATTGGTGTTCGTGGAAAATATCCCGGCCCACTTAGTGAGCTTATTCAAAATGCTCTGGGCATTCTTTCATTATGGACCAATGGTTGTGGGTTAAATGTGAACCCACACAAAACCGAATTGGTTCTCTTCTCTAGGAAATATAAAATTCCTCATGTCGATCCTCCTACTTTAAATGGTTTCAATTTCAACTTGGCTTTTATAGGTGAAGCAAAGTTCTTGGGTCTCGTCTTAGACAGTAAATTAAACTGGAAACTGAATATTATGGAAAGGGTAAAGAAAGCTACGGTAGCCCTATACTCTTGCAAAAATGCAATTGGGAAAGGTTGGGGCTGGAGCCCCACATGGTCCTTTGGCTATACACAGCAGTAGTTAGACTCATTCTTCTGTAAGGAGTAACAGTCTGGTGGCCTGCTCTGGACAAAACTGTCAACCTAAAGTTGTTGACAAAAGTTCAGAGAACAATCTCTCTGTGGATCAGTGGTGCAATGAGGAGCACATCCACTCAGGCACTGGAGGCTCTGTTATTTCTGACTCCTCTAGATATCTTGGCAAAACAGTGGGCAGCTTGCACTGCCATACGACTGAAATCCACGTTAATGTGGACCTGCAATAATACAGTGCACTCATCTATACTTTGTAACAAAGGGCTGCCCAAGACCACCGACTATACTGTCCCGTCACTATCTTTTGATAGAAAGTTCCGGACTATTATCCCATCCAGAGAGGACTGGATGATGGATGCAGTTTTGGAACCAGGAGTTTTAAACTTCTTCACTGAGGGTTCAAAACGGGATAGAAGAGTAGGGCTGGGGTGTTCTGCGAGGAACTCATGTTAAACCTCTCCTTTTGTCTCCCTGACTACTGTAGCATTTTTCAAGCTGAGGTAACTGCGATAAAGGAAGTCGTGGACTGGTTGAGGTATAATGTAATATCGACTTGTGATATTCGCATACCTATATAGGTACGGACAGTCAGGCTGCCATTAAAGCGCTTCAATCACACCTTCTCACGTCGAAAGTAGTCCAGAACTGTCTCTCATCTCTTAACGAGATGACAGATCAGTTCAATATCCATATCATATGGGTGCCAGGACATTTCGTTAGTACGGGGAACATTAAAGCCGATGAACTGGCTCGACGTGGTACAACGGACCATATTTCAATCAGTAAAAGGGATATTGAAATGCCTCTTGCGGTATGTAAACTGCTGCTTCAAGAAGAAGCCAGTAAGTTAACGAATGACAGATGGTCAAATAGTACCTCATGCGTAATAACTCGGCAGAACTGGCCAAAGTTGAACTCGGCGAGATCCAAACAGCTGATCTCACTTCAGCGGAGTCAGATCAGTGTGGTTGTTGGAGTGATTACGGGGCACTGTCTCATAGGCAGACATGCGAGTAGACTTGGTTTCTTCTCACATGACTACTGTCGTAGTTGCGAGGACGAAGAGACAGTACTTCATCTTCTTTGCACCTGTCCTCGTCTGGCACGAAACAGACTGAATTTTCTAGGGGCACCCCTTTTCAACGACCTGGCGGAGCTCAGCGGGAGGGACGTCAGGAGTATCCAGCGCTTCATAGCAAGCTCAAAGTGGTTTCAATGAGTTGGAGGAACATTTTTAAATTGTGGTATGGCTACGGACCTTTTTGTGTCTATGCCCGGTCCTGGTGGACCGCCACCCAAACCTAACCTAATAGGCGTCGATTATAGAATCCGCGGGAGCGGATCGAAAACTGCATATAAAAAAAAATAGGAAACAATTGATGTAAATCAAAGTATCCTGGAAAACTTCTATTGATTTACATTTTTTGATTCCCCGTACAAACGCAATATTTTTATTGCGGATCTAAAACAATTTCTTTTTGACGAATTGTAAAAATTTCCTAAGGAATTTCAATGAAACTATGATATAAAATTATTGTTTCCAATTTTTTTTATATGTAGTTTTCGATCCGCGATAGATCCGCTCCCGCGGATTCTATATTCGACGTGATTATTGATGCAATTGACATCGTAAACACTACAAAATATTATTCCACTTCCATGCATAATATATAATTTTTAGTAGAGTTCAAAAAAATTAAAACAACTATTAATAAATTTATTTTTTTTTGAATTATTTCACTTTTATTTATTTATTATTTTTTTTAAAAACTATATATGTGTATAACTAAAACTGTAGATTTTTATGTTTTGTTTGTTTAACGTCATCATTAATTTTTTAGGTAGGTTAAATTAAAACTTGTATTCCATTTATTAATTTTAATTTATAATATTAATACAATGCAAAAAACAATTCAAAAGAATATAATATTATAATTAATTGTTTATAAAAATAAAAGGTGTAAGTAAATTGTTGTCACAAAACAAAAATTGAACGAAAAACGCCCTCAACAGTATTAATAGTAATAATATATAAAAAAAAAAATTATATTTTAATAATAATAATAATAGCAGTAATAATAATAATAGTTATATATTTACACACACTTTCTGAGATAATTTAATTTTATATATAAATTTCAAAAAAACAAAAAAAAAACAACAAAAAATTTAATTGTTTCTTTTTTAAATCAATTTAAATGGAATCCTTTTTCCCGTGTAGCCGTTAATAAGCGATCCTTTAATATTTCCTCGGTTGGATAATCGGGTAATTTTAAATAGTGTACGCATGTATTTACAGAAGGATAACTCCCTTCGCCCGCATCTACTTTTCGAACAATGGTTAATCTAGGATGTAAATTTGATAGACCACCTGGTGGTAGGCTGCTACAACCGGTTGTAAATTGTAAAAATGCCTTACGCTCTGGACCAGTGAAGCTCATTAAAACGTTGACAAAACGTAGAAATCCCGGACTGAAAAAAAAAACAAGTTAATTCCCCTTACAACAATTATTTATGAATTAAATATTAATCACCTGTCTTTACTGTAACCCAATTTGGGCTCGGTGTAATTCAATAAATCTTCTTTTGACCACTCCGGATGTTGTTCTCCACAAATCATTAACCTAGCCTCGTCGGGTGTGAACGCAGCCAATTTATTTAATGGGAACACTTCACAGAAACCTTTGTGGAACGCCTGCAATTGTTTCGCAATTCCATCTTGCAGACAGAAATTAAGCGTTAAATCACAATATTCCTCTAAATTATTTATATTCACGTCGATTTGCGATCCATTCGGTATCAAATCAATTGCATCAAATCCGTACACTTTAGAGCTAGGCAAAAATGTAAATGTCAATGCTAAATCTTCAAGCGACACCTCACTTTCTTTGATCTTTAATTTTAAATCATCAATCATTCTGTTTCGTTCATCCTTCGAGAGATTTTCGTTTGATTCGATATTCTGTTTCTGTTGGACCATTTCCTGCAATTCTTTTAAAAATTCGGCACGAATTGGATCAATATCGCCCAAATGCTCTTGTAATAAAACTCCTTCATACCAATTCGTCTCGGGGAATTCAGTTATTAATACTTTCGAATAAGACTCAAGTAGGTCACTCTCTTCAGACATAATACTTGAGATCATTATATCTTCTGACATTTTATTTGTTAGTGCTGATATATTTTTGGATTTCGATAAAATTTTATTATGACATAATAATTCCAGAAAACTATTTGAAAGTGGTAAATCAACGAGACGGCCGTCCTGTAATACTTTCGCAATAAAAACACCAAGGAACCAAAATAATTTTGATACTTTTTCACACATGTCAGAATTCTAAAAAAAAAAACAGAAAGTTTAATTAAATAAGTAGCGTTTACTTAAGTAGCGCTTATTCAAAATAAATAAATTACCTGGGGCAATGGAGCTGGAAATAGCCCATTGGTTCGATTAACATAAAAACCAACTGGCTTAATACCATCACCTAAATCTAGTTTTTTACTATTAATCTCACTATCATCTTTCTGATTGATTGACGATTCAATAACACTTTCATCATCACACAGCCACATTCCTAAAGATGATTTTTGTAGTTCAGCTGCTACGAGTGCATAAAATTCTAATGTTGGTCCCAATCCAGTACCTTCCTCTCCAATAAATTCTACTTCTAGTACAGATTTTCTATTGCAATGAATTTTCATCACTTGAATTGCCCACTCTAGTAAATTTTCGTTACGGGGTACTTTTACACGCTCATGCTTCAAGCGCCCAACACGGAATTCATGTTGATCATCACGCCGAGGACTTAAGCCCGGTGTTCGTTGTCGTTCTAAGGTAACATCGCGTTGCGATTGTAACCAAACAATACTTCGTGAAGCACCAAATGCTGTACAGCTAAAGTACAATTGTCGTGTTTCGAACGGGAATAAAAATGGGCATGACTGATTTAGATCTTCGCACCATATCGGCAAACTATTACTAGAGAGGACTAATGGATCTTGGATTTGCTGTAATAATTTGTTCGTCAATTTTTTGCTCATAAAGAGATCAGTCGAATGAGCGTTTTCGTTCGGCTCTTGGATTAACGCTTTCTCTTTTGGAGTTGTTTTCAGACTTATCGCATTTAATTGGGATAGCAACTGTAGAACATCATCCATACTGCAACATTGACTGTTAAATGTGGATGTGATCGCTGTGATATAAACAAAATATTAATAAAATAAAATGTTAATAAAATATTAATAAAATAAATTTCACCTTTATTTCCTTGAACAGGAGAATTTGGTGACAACGTCGAGGTAACACTTCGCCCACCTGAAGGAACTGGGGTAGCACGTCCGTCTTCACCACTTCCTTGATCATCTTTACTATGCGCCTCTTTATAAATAATCGTATATGTTGGTTCCCATATTTTTCGCATCTTATCGGGTCGTGACATATTTGATTGCTGAATTAATTCTTGAACCGCACGGAATATAGTCCAATCAGGGTTATTCAAAGAAACTTCAATATCTTGGACACCAGATAGATTGGGCCCTCTGATTGATAAATGCAATTGTGGTTGTGGCATTGTAAATGTATCGACATTTTGATCTTGATTATCATTTCCTGGAGCAGGAATATCTAAATCTGATGTTTGATTTACATTTGTACGGCCAGGACGAGGATCGAATGCTGGTATAAGCGCAGAAAATTGCCTTTTTAATACAAACTCATCGTCCCACGATTTACGTTTTCCTGTCGTGGCTAAACGATTCTCTAATGCTTCTTCGTCCATAAATGATAGTAAATTGCGTGAAACCATAACTTGAAGTAAGGTATTTCCTACTTCTTCGTATTCATCTTCATTTTCCTCGTCATCATTATCATCTTCAATATCTTCGTCATCTTCTAATTCACCAAGTAGTGTTGGGGCGCGACAACTTTCGAGGAAATCTTCCAAGGATACTTGTTCACTATCCGATGATGTTGAAGTCAAACTCATAGTCAAAGCTGGATTCAATACTTGATTAGCATTTGTTGAAATGGGGACAACAGCGGTTGATGAATTACTAGCTGCGTTATTTGATGGACTGGTCAAACTTGGATAACTTTGTGCTGTACTTAAAAGACCAGTATGGAAATTACTGGATAATGCTAATTTTACTAAACTTGTAACTGAATTTGGTCCACGTGGGAAAAAACTCGAATTTTGATTGTTTGCATTATTGATCACTTGATTATTTGACTGGAAATTACTTCCTTGTGAAGTGCGTCTGCGCGCCATTGCGGCAAAAGTTTCTAGTAGGCCTGGTGGAGTGGCTGCTTCAATTTGATTTACATTTTCATTGTTTGATGTCGTTAAATTGGGTACACTCACGCTCATTTGATTCGAGACTACGCTACTTTGACTACCACCTGAGGTTTGGTTATTTGATTGATTTGCTTGATTATTCTTTAAGTTATTTGTATTATCACGATCTTTGTTATTAGCATTATTATTACTACTAGTGTTATTGTTGGACGGAGGTGGCAATGGTGGTGGTGGGTGACAACCGGTCTCATCGATTGATTGTTGCTGAATTTGTAAATGCTTTTCAACACGATGAACATGCTTCTTATTATGCTCACTCTCATTTTGGCTATTCTTACTTGAAATCGATATCTTAACCGCTGGTGCAAGTAAGTTAGAAATTTCGGCTGAGAGAATATTATTCGTATTATTTCTCAACATGTCAACACCTTCGCGCATTTTATCGATCACTTCCAATGTAGAAATGTCGCTAGCTGTCAAATGTGATTGACGTGATCCACTTGAATTTGAGCGTAAGCTATTTAAAATTGTTTTACTTATGGATGAGGCGTTTGTTGAATTTAATTTATTATTTTGACTTTCATTAATGTTATTTAAATTGGAACTTGTGCCCGCTGCCATCATATTATTCTTATTGAATGAAGTTTCGTTTAATGTTAAATTTTCTGTGATTGTTGCTAAATCTGATGAATTGTTGATAGCCGATAGGTCTGTGTGATTATCACGATTTTCGCGAAGTGGGTGAACTACAACACTAACTTCCTGGTTACCCGATGAAACAATATCAGACTTAGCTGACGAGAGCACAGTTTCGGTGATTGCATCAACAGTTTGTTTCCATGATAAATTATCGGCTGATGCAGCTTGATCAGATGATGCAACCGAATTTTTATCGTCAATCGTTGCTTCAGGTAAACTTGGTGTTGAACTAGACTTACGATTCGTTATTAATTTATCACATTTATTATTAACATTATTATTATTATTTAAAGTAACACTATTATTATTGTTATTATTATTCTTATTATTCGATGTGGATGATGATGTGGTAATTGTTGTAACAGGAACTACATTTGAATTTGATGATGATGTTTGTTCAACTAAAGATAAATTATCACAATTTGCTAATTTTAAATCATATTTGCCTTCAGCACCCATACGATAGGAATTTCGGATGCCATGATCCCATTTTACATCGATCCATCCATTATAAATTTCACCTGTTACCGTACCTAAAGTTAAATATACATTATAAAACTGCACAATTTAGGATTCGATTAGAACTTACCTTCTCCGGATGAACTACCATCTTGATCTTCCCATCTCCAATCGACTCCTCGCACAACCCTTGCTCCTGTAACTATGTTCTTTAATTGCGAACGAATTAACCGACGTTCTCGTCGATGTTTTGCCTCAAATTCTTTGCCTGAATTTTTACCAATATCCTCGCAGACCGATGTCACTTGACCGTAAATTTCAAAACCACTAAGACTTAAGTAGTGTGTTTGGCCAGAAGCATTTCGGCCGTTCTGTTGGATTCTGACATGTCGATAGCCTTGAGTTTCTTCAGCAGATGGTTCAATATTCCAGGTGCACGTACTTCCAGGTTCGGCTAAACTTTTATCATCTGTATGAATGAGTAAAGTTGTCCAGTTAATTCCATCTTTGGACATTTGAAACATCCAATTACGCAACGCGCTGCGACCGTACCCACGTGCATGACGCAATGTATAGCCCGTTGGAATTAAATATAAACCCATATCAATAGCAAACCAAGCCTTTTTGTTATCTTTAGTATGACAGTTGATACTAACACTGTCACGTGACAATATATCTTCTAGCTTTCCGTAAGGTAATTGTTTCCCTTCACTGCTAGTTACAGTAACTAATTGATATTGTGCTGGATTGACCCATTCGGTTGTTTTTCCATTTGTGCCAATAAAATAAATTAATCCATTTTCATCGAAATCAAACTGATGTTTGAATGTAAAATTTTTCTCTTTTAATTTTTTTAGGAAATAGAAAGTTGATCGCTCCATATCGTACCACTGTTTTGCAACCATTTTTAATAAATATTTTGAAAGCTGGGAAACCGTAGATAGTGGCTCCATTTTTAGAGTGCGCCCAGTCCGATCGAAGAGCATTGTTTCACATGAATCACGTTCTAATCTAAATCTTAATCGTTTTGTTAAAATATGAAGTCCATAACTGGCCCCTGGAGCGTCATAAACATAAACCGGTAATTTTTCAATGCTCTCGAGTACAGCTACTAGTTTCTGAACTAACACATTTCCTGTAGTTTTGTTATTTTGGATACATTTTTTGAATATAGCGATACGTTGTTTTTGATATTTATTAGCGCGATTTTTGGAGATTCCACATTCCCAATAATTTTTCGAAAGTACCGAGACTAGGGCTTGAACTAATCCGGAGCTGTGCATTTCATAAGCACTAATGACACCATCCTCATTTAATAATTGTGACAAATCATTTAGGGCTGTTTCTAAAGTATTTTGCCAACTAGCCGAACTATTGGGATTTAAATTCTCCTTAAGTGGTGAGCATTGCTCCTCTAGTGAGGTTTCGATTTGTTTTACGATTGTGGAAAGTTTAACTACTGCGCCACGTTGCACTTCTTGTGCTTGTTTAAAGTATTTATTATATAAATCGCGTGCCAAATTTTTAACTTGACTTCGCTGTGCTTCTGCTTTATTGCGTATCTTCTTTTTACGCGAATTTGGCCAACCAGATGCGAAATCTGGGCCTAATGTCGTTTCGGCTGTAAATGTATGTTTTGTTCCCCGGTTACTTTCGAATATAAAACCAGGTAAGTCATCTTGTAATATTGTCACTTGATGTCCTTCTGAATTGTGAATGTGCAGCTGATTGTCTTTTTGACTTTGCAATACCCAGTTACCAACTACCAAACGCAATGCGCCGGGCGACGTTAAAACAGGTTGCGATAAAGAACCGGGGCGTACAGCTGATCGAGCTCTTTGTAATTTTTCCAAAAATTCGCCGCGATTTTCTGTTCCATAAAAGATAAAATAAAATAATTAAGAAAATGTTAAATCTCGAAAAATTGACTTATTCGTTTTGGAAATTAATTTAGCATGCCCAATGAAAAGTTTGTTATTAATTTTTAAAATAGAAAAAAAAATGTCTATCTACAAACCTTCACTATAAATATTATCCGTATTTCGTCCCTTGCCTATAAACAAGATAAAATCACATTTTTACAGATTTATTTATACAAAAAGTTTTAGTAGGAAACAAATAAATTTTTTCCATGCTTTTACCACAAGAATAGCAGAGAAAATCAATCACATAAAATAGCACACAAATTTTGCAGATTAACTCACCAGAACTATCATTTCCATTTTCAGGACTACCGCTTGAATACATCGTAGCCAGTTTACCATCCAAAATGAATCTAAACCAACCATTTGATCCGTTTGATAATTCTAGTGCCGCCGAATCGGACCATACGTATAAGCAATCTCTTCCTCTACAAATACTCCAGTCTCGCCAATGATATGCTTTTCCTTGTAGTATTTCTTTCGCATCTTCGGCACCATCGTCTTTAGTTTTCTCTTCAAATTTAGTTACCGTCAATGCATCACAGGATTCTAATTCGATACTGCCGCCCATTAATGTTTGTACTTTGGAGAACACTCCCAACCGTGCAAAATGATCTAAGAATACATCTTGGGTTTTTGACATTAATTCCTCAATTATTGTCAATACGACTAAGTGACCATCTTCATCATCCTGAAAATGAATTTTGAATAAAATTAAAACGGAACCTTTGGAAACAATTTAACAGTTTTTCGCAATGACGATTAATTATGTTTAGATAAAATAAAACGCATACAAATTAGTATAGTTAAAAAATCTTAACCATTAAATTTCTTTAATTATTGTCTCTTCCTTAAACGGTAAAATTACAGGATAATGAAAAGAAAAACTGTATTTTTTATTTTATTTGTCCACTGTAACTGCAAAATGTTTGCTTTATTTTAGCCACAATCTTCTGGAACTTGATCGAATTTACCATATAATACTATTTTAAATTTAAAAATAAAATCCTATACATATTTAATTAAATTATCTTATAAAATGGGAATTTAATATTTTCTGCACTAAAAATGTTTTTTTTGACAGAAACCATTAATTTTATTAAATAAGAATTTTAGGCTTATCAGTCACGTAAACAAAAAGAAGAAAACTACTTCAGATCAGTTTTCATAATTTATTTTATTCCGCCCAACGTTTCGACAATTTTTTTTTTGTCATCTTCAAGGGCTATAATGAAGATACATATAACATTATAAGAAATATACAGATTAGCTTATACAATCTGAAAATTACTTACACAAGTTATAAAAAACCCGGAGTCAGTAATAATAAAATTTTTTAAACAATGAAAAGTTTTTATTATTACTGACTCCGGGTTTTTTATAACTTGTTTAAGTAATTTCCATATTGTATAAGCTTTTTGTAATCTGCATATTTCTTATAATGTTATATGTATCTTCATTGTAGCCCCTGAAGATGAAAAAAAAAAAAAAAAAAAAATTGTCGAAACGTTCGGCGGAATAAAATAAATTATGAAAACTGATCTGAAGTAGTTTTCTTCTATTTGTTTACGTGACTGATAAGGGCTGATAGGTTTTAGCTAAATTAAAGCAAATGCAGTTTCTCTTTTGGTTTTGTTGTGAGTTTAGCGCTATACCAAGAGCATGACTAACAAATTAATATCTTGACGCAAATTATATTATAGACCACTTCAATAAAATATAAATTATTTCTACCGTTTTTTAGATTAGCTTCGTCAGATTGTCTAGCGGTTATTGTACAACATTATGTTGTTTTAAATTAAGGCAATCTTTTCTTAATAGTTAAATGCATTAAATTCAAGCTATAACAAAAGCAATTAATGAAATTGAATAAGCGAGCTTGCAAGCAATAAATTGTATCAGCTAGTTAGTTTCAGAGGTAGTTATTTTATTTTTAAAAACAAATTAACAATTTCCGATTTTCAATTAACGTTTTATCTTTTGTTCATTTTTTATTGCATCAATTATTTCGGGAAAGAGATTTTCTTCTTTTTTATCCAAACCTTACGGTTGCGATGGTCTATTCCAGCATTTTTAAACTCCTTGAAACTGGTGAGATAGACCCCGAGAAGTCGGAGTAAAAAATAAATATAATTTTGCTTCATTTATTTGTTCTTATTAAATTAACAGATAAAATGTTTCGACATTTTTCAACTTTTTAATTTATGCAGTTTTTCATCCAATTGAATGAAACACAACCTTAGTAAGTAAAATAACATAAAAATAAACAAAAGAAACAGCAGACTGATAATGTTTAATAGTATGTTGGTGTGACACAATCACAAACTCAAACGTATACCTATTTATACTAGGGTAAATCATAAATATTTGCTGACTTTGCAATACAGGTAGCCGATTGCAATTAGTTTATATTTATGTATATAACAGATACACATTAGTAATCAGTAAAAGCACGCATGCAGCTTTAAGAATGTGCTCGTTTTGTTTCTATCAACTATTATTTAATTTTCTCTTCAAAGAGGTTTAACTCATTAAAGTAAATATATATTTTCCAACATTTAAATTCTATTATGTAAGCAAAATGACAAAGAATAATTAAATTACTTAGAAAAATTTTAGCGTGTTTCTTTAAAATAAAAACAAAAATTCAATCAGTAATTTACATAAAAAAATCGGTCAAGGAACACCGATAGATAAATAGTAATAGAGGATTTATTAGAAAATAGCTGATGATATTGTGCTAATGCAAGTTGGTTATTAGAACTTAAGCGAATGTCCCAGTATTCTGTACAATAAAAAAAATTATGAATTTAATGAATAGTATTTCAATCTTAAGTACAAATTGTACTAAGTGAATATGTAAACAAAAACAATGCAATATTATTGTATTATTCATTTATTGTTAATTAATAAAAGTTTTAAAACCTACAAAACAATAAACAAAACTAAAAAGCCAACAAAAAGTAGATTTTTTTTCTCATTTTATTACCGAAATTCTCACATGATTGCAAGATGATAAAATATAACGTTGCGCGGAATTTATATTACGCTGTTTTATATTTTGAATGAGAGCACCAACCTTGGAATTGGTTTTGATACCAATTATAGTGGTTGATATAGTCGATGCTGATGTCGTGTTAGCGGTAGCACTAGTTACAGTAGTAGTGGTAGTAGCAGTAGTAGAAATAGTAGAGGTAGCGGTACTAGCGGTAGTAGTAGCAGTCGAAGTAGCAGAGATAACCGAAGTAATATCATTATAGTTACTTTGATTACTAGCATTATTATTTATATTCATTTTTATTGGGATTATTGGTGGTAGTGCTTGTAGTGACGATGGCGGCTCATTTATTTCAAATGTTGGCCAACTATAACTTATCTGTTTTTTTTTATGTACCACAATTGAATTTTATTTAAAAATTAAATTTATTCAAAATTAAAAATCGGAATTGAAATAAAAATTTAAACAAAAATCAAAAAAGAAAATATAAATTTTATTTGTATTTACCTCATTGTCTAAAACACTTGCTACAACCTCGACCAGAAGCGTTCCTAAATTATGCTCT
The DNA here is from genome assembly GCA_963556165.1 of Tipula helvola. Classification (NCBI taxonomy): domain Eukaryota; kingdom Metazoa; phylum Arthropoda; class Insecta; order Diptera; family Tipulidae; genus Tipula; species Tipula helvola. The sequence goes on from OY744482.1 coordinate 6,259,548, forward strand.
GCCTGTTCACACAAATTTTTTAGTAAATCAGCTTTTGTATACTGAATCATTTTTTTGATTAAACCTGTGTTTGAATTGGAAATTAAATTATTATTCTGTGAAATATTGGATATAAACTAAAAAATTACCTAGACTAGCTTTTCGAATACTTGGCAGCATAGTACCTTGAAACGTTTTACAAAAAACAGGTAAGAAAAATTTCAAATATACAGGAGCCATTTCCGGATCACCACGAGGTTCTTCGTCACCTTCAACTTTTATGCTATTTTGTCCGGCAGCCATCCATTCACCAGGAGACTGAAGAATTGATGCTACTTCACGATGCCCTTCGTCAATTCTTTCGCGTGCTTTATCAAGTGGCGTTTTACCATCTTCATCACGTAAATCAGGATTTGCACCATGTTTTAGCAGCACTTTAGCAATACCTGGACGTCCGAAACACGCAGCATAATGTAAAGATGAACTTCTTTGCCCCTTATTTACATCAGCACCTTTATCACATAAATATTCAACCATTTCTAGGGTACCAAAAGCTGATGCCCAATTTAACAATGTTTGTCCGACGTCATCCATACAATTTACATCGATGCCACCAGATTCAACAGCCTCAATAAGTGCTTCGGTGTCTTTACTTCTTATACAATCTATTAATTGACGGTGTGTTCGCTCAGCTGTTGAATCAGCGCGGCGAACGCGTTGTACTAATTGGCCTTGTGCACCACCTACGCGACCCAAAGCTTGTCTACCTTCGAATAGCAAGAGTAATAATAAATCAGCTAGTCGCATACAGTCGAGTACACATCGTTCGTCGCCTTTAAGAGCTCTTTCCATCGCATCAGGCAATTTTGACCTCAATAAATCATGTGTTATTGACGGACTTCCACGACAAAGCGTCGATAAAAGTGAAATGGTTGTTGATATCGATTGACTTGATCTATTTGCTTCAGCAGCTTGTGATTTTGGATGGGAACTTGTTGTATCCTGGACAGGTTGTGTTGATGTCGATGTGCCAGCCACAGGACCTGCTGCGTTACTTAATCTATTTAATAATTCTGTGACTAAGCCATATTCAGCTAGTGGAGCTGGATCGACGCCTTTACGCGTGAACCGATCAGCAACAGAAGCAAAACATTTAAGTGCACCGTCTGATACTAGAGGATCTTCATGCTGTAATAATGTGCTCAAGCTTTCAACACACGTCTGTATACTTGCGCTCTGTGGTTCAACTTTTGTACATAAACGTGAAACAACAGACATTGCCGAGTGTAAAGTATCCTTGTGCACTTGTGATCCACAATCGCGTATAAATGATAAAACGCAATTTAAACCACCACCTTCAAATACAGCGCCTGCTTCACGAGCACACATTAATTCTAAAACTTTAATGCATTGTTCTGCAAGATCCCGGCTTGTACGGCTGGCCAAATCAGCCACAACAAGTCGATTGCAAATGGCTTTAATAGCACCATCGATATTCGATATACGGCGTGTGCATTCAGCTGATACATCTAGATAGTAGGTAATGGCACGAGCTGTTACTTCTAAAACATTCTCAGGTGCTAATTCGTCAAGAAATATTTTACATAATGCTGGTAAAAATGTGCGGGGAGGACAACTATACACAAAAATGATTACAGTATTAGTTTAAAATTTTCATAAATTATCAAATTTACTTACTTTTCAAAGCATCTATCAACATTATCTGACATCAACAGAAGCATACATAATTGCTCGAGAGCAATTAATTGCATATCCCTTTCATCACCTTGTCCCATGGACAGCCATTCCAGTAATGTTTCAGGATCTACGTCCCCCATCTAAAATGACAGAAAACACAAAAAATCTCAATAAAATATCATTATTTTATTACAGAATGTTGTACGTATACTAAGTCTAAAGTTGAATTCACCAGATTTGTCCAATGAGCTCGTCAAGAAAATGACAACTTGACGGAGTTAAAAACCGAGTTAAAAATATGTTATCTCGCTTTTTTTTTAGAAATGTCAGAAATAACAAAACCTAAAACGAAGAATGGCAAAAGAAGAAACAATGTTGGTATGCCTAAAATTTTGTGTCCAGCGAGATAACATATTTTTAATTCGGTTTTTAGCTCCGTCAAGTTGTCATTTTCTTGACGAGCTCAATGGACAAATCTGGTGAATTCAGCTTTAAAGTCATACGCAACACAACGCCAATAAGTAAAAAATGTGCTGCATTTTACTAGTTTTGCTTTTGATTATTTTATAAACGAAACCGCTAAACCCAATTAAAATTTTTAGGGATTTCAGAAAAAACAAAAAAAAATTCAGCCTTGGCCCATCATTTTTGTTTTTACTATTTGTATGCGCTATATTTAGCTACCATTACCTAAATATTAAAAAAGATATTGATCTTTTAATACTTTGAAATGATAAGAAAATTAAATCTAAGGCCCTTTTCGAAAGTTATACTTATTTTATTTAGACATACTTATTTGCCGCCATCTTAAATAAGTATGTAAAATCATCCGAATTGATTTCACATACTTATTTTATATTTTGACAGCAACGTCAAAACGAGCAAATATTTTGGTTCGTCATACAAACCTGCAAATAAATAATAAGAATATAAGGGACATGGCTGTCAAAAAACGGCGATATATGGATTAGGTAAGTCTAAAGGTGGACACAATCTCGACGGAATGCAGACGTACGCAAGGAACGCAAAAATTAATTTAGTATTGTAAAAATAAAATTTTTGCTGAGAATCTGGACTGTAACTTTGGAAATTTTACACCAACAATGCCGTGTATTTTCATTCCGGAATGAATAATTTCAGTCCACTGAGAAGTAGGAATTGACTATTCACTGTGTTCCATTGGAAACAATTTGCTACTGCTAAGTACTTATGAGTAGATGTTCAATGGAACGCAAATTTTCGTTACAGTAGTAAAACATAACCTCAATTTAAATAAAACTACTAGATTTTGACAAAAAATACGTTGTTCCATTAACAATAATTAATAATAGTGAGTAATAACACATTAAACAACAAAATAATTAAAATATTTTTGCAATTTAAAAATTGCCGTGTCACATCACAAACATAAACAAAAAAAATTTTTTTAACCCTAACACAACCAACATATTTTTGTTATGTCAGTAAATTCAAATTCTAATCAAATAATTTACTAAATTTTTTCAAAGAATGCCAAGTACGTTGTATAGAATGTATGGAAATGTTCTAAAATAAAATACACACAAATTTTTAACGAATGTTGTGTTTTTTTATTCGCTCCCGATAGCTGCTATCGGGAGCCGATTTTTTTATATGCCTAAATTTAAATTTGGTGCGCTATTTATTGGTAAACAAATTTTATTTAACATCAAACTATCATTTTTAATTCAATTGTTTAGCGAAAACTTGATATAAAAAATATTTGGCTCTACCTATTTATACGGAGCGCTATCGGGAGCCACTTTTTATATGACGGCTCTCGATAGCAGCTATCCGGAGCGAATAAAAAAACACAGCATAAATTAACATTATTTTGAAAATTGTTGCATTACCAAATGAGCCAAAAAGGCACACGTTGGTTGGATTAGGGTTAAAAAATTACATTCCACACAACCAAAACTGATATAGAGCCATCTATTAGAATTTTTTGAACTAAAATCGCTCTACCGATAATTTTATTCGTAACTACTTCTCAACTACACCATCATTTGAGCATGAGTAGTTGCGAGTAGATACATGTACTTATGAGTAGTTTACTAACGCCAATGGAACACGCTTATTGTTAAACTGCAAAATGCGATACCTATCGGAAATACATAATGTAAACCCTACGCTCTGTGTGAAATGACATTTCTCTCCATATAAAACATATAGAGAGCGAAACTATTGGAATTAAATTAAACCCTAAGCTCTACATGCCAAATCAGGATAGTCCAATCGTCAATAGAAAATTCTCTTCTTCATGTAGTTGTAGTGTTTACCACTAGAGTAAATATATTAAATATATTTACAGAGCATCCACAATGAAACAACTTTTTTACTTTTGACTTACAGGTTTGTATGAATTTCCAACATAACGAACAAACATTTTTGTTCGTTATGTTGGAAATTCATACAAACCTGTAAGTCAAAAGTAAAGAGTTTTTCCATTTAGCATATTCGGAAAAAGAACAAAGTAAATTTGTAGTAAAATTCGAAGATAAAATTTGTCAATCTTTTTCCGAAAATGGGTAGTAAATTTATAGTAAATTTTTATGTTGTTATTTTTATTATTTTGACATTTTTAAACTTTATCACCCGATTGTGACCAAAAATTAACTTTATATCGAATTAAACAAAAATAAATATGTTTTAAATGACGCACGATTTATTAGTCGAGTCATTGACGGTAAAAATAGGTCATTACAGTAAGTAGGAAATAGCTCAAGGACAAAAATTATAAAGTGCCGATGTTTGCTTTACCCTGGGGTGGATGCAACCCCTTCTAGGGGGTGGAAATTAGTCCACTCAAAATAACCACGGAAATCGATAGAGGGATGGATTCTAAGTAAAAAATATCGTATGAAGTTTTTTTCGATAAATCAATATTTTTCGAGTTATTCGCGATTGAAAATGTTGATTTTTCATATAAAAATGCATTGTTTTAGAGCGATTTTTTACGAATAACTCTAAAATCTTGCGTTTCATCAAAAGATCTTTCAGGAACAAAATAAAGCTTATAAAATAACAAATTGATTGGCTTATTTTATTACTTTAGATGCAATACGAACCGAGTTGTGGCTCATTGAAAGTAACTAGTTGTTCGCCGAAAACTGAGTTCAAACTTTTCAACATTATATGGTATAACGGAAAAACGATAAATTTTTGAAAAAAAAAAAAAAACTTGTTAAATGTTTTTTCAAGTGAAAATACCTACTTGAAATAAGTACTTGGAAATACCTTTAAAATTAGCTTTAGTAAAAGTCGTTAGCATAAAAATTTACAGTTATGATAAAAAAAAATGGTGATCTCGTTTTTTCGGAGAAAAAATCAGCAATGAAACAAATGCCTTAACCACCAGAATTGAAATTAAATGTAATCCATTTACAATGTACTTTACACGGTAGGCTAGAATGCATCCCAACCCGAAATGTCTGTCACCTCAAATTTTCTAATGTCATCACAGTGGTAGACATGCAAACATTCAAAACCAGTTTTTTCCAAAAACGTATCACGTGCCGTTTTTTTTGCGCGCAGTTCTAGTGAATTTTGAAAATTGTGCTTGGTTTGTAGTAAAACAATTTATTATACAACTCCAATTTTATATTTAATTTTTTATAGTTTTTTACAATAATATAATGTCCGTCCAATGATAAAATAAGAAAGCGACTAAAAATTTAAGTTAATAAATTTAGTTCTTTACATACTTGAAAATAACGATAAATGAAATGTTTCATTTGACTATTATATTGCCAAACAGCTTTTAGTGATTTTTCGCCATATTTTTATGTGTCCTTTAATTTAGTTCCAAAACAATCTTCAACAACTTTTTTGAAGAATTGCAACACATTAACGCAAGACAAGCCAAAGAATCTCTTCTTAAAATATCGAGTCATTCTACCAAAATTCTGCAAGAATTTCCATTAAAACTTGTTCCGTTATGCCTTTTCTCTTGCTGAACATTACATTTTTTAAATCAGTTACGAGTATCTCGATCACATTCACTTAACATATGGCTTGTTATTTTATTGACAACGCCATTTTGGGACTAAATTAAAGGGCACATTATGCAGATAGTATCGACGAATTTAAAGAAGGGTATATTAAACTAAAAATATCTATTACTCCAAAAGTGCATGGTGTTTTCTTTCACGTGAAAGAATTTTGTGCTCAACGTTCAAACAGGACTCGGATTTTATTGCGAACAAGCAATGGAATCAATCCATTTTGACTTTTTAACTACATGGTCCAGATACAAAGTATCAGAAGATCACACTAAATATGGTGAAAAATTATTAAAAGCTGTTTGTCAATATAGTCAACATTATATAAATATTGAAATGTGAAATATTTAGTTTCTTGATATTTTCAAGTAATGAATTAAATTTATTAACTTAAATTTTTTGTCGCTTTCTTATTTTATCATTGGACTCTATAATATTGTAAACAACTATAAAAAATTAAATATAAATTTGAAGTTGTATAATGAATTGTTTCAACAAACCAAGCAAAATTTTCAAAATTCACTAAAACTGCGCGCAAAAAAACGGCACGTGATACGATTTTGAAAAAAACTGGTTTTGAATGTTTGCATGTCTACCAACGTGATGAACGAACATTAGAAAATTTGAGATGACAGACATTTCGGGTTGGGATGCATTCTAGCCTACCGTGTAAAGGTTTGATTCAATTTTGAAATGATTTTTCAAATTTTGGAAAAAAAAATCTTTTTTTCAAAATAACTCAAAAACTAAAGATACGTTCAAAATGCGAAAGTACAAAAATTAAGGTTTTTCGTTCAGAAAATTTTGTTATCTTATTATTTCTCTAGAATGAAAATTAATTGAGATATCACCGTTTTAAGTTCGCATTTGAGTGCGAGGAGCACCTTCTTCCCCGAACTCTTTAAACTCAAAAATCTCAAAAACGAGAGGTTCAAAAAAGTTCAACCTTACAGGCCTTGTAGCCCTTGAAATTCCCTACAAAATGGTTGTTATTGTTATTTTCGTTTATTTAGGTCGACTAGCACTTATAGCTGTATATGACCTACTATTGGATTTATATAAAACGGTTAGTCTAAACTTCTAGAAAGAAGTATGGATGTCCCGAGTCTAATTATTTACTTTCACTGAGTCGCACTTTGTGATACCACCGACTAGCACGGATATTATGGGCCTTATACATTAAAAATGCAGTACCCAGTACCACTATCTATTTTATTAAACTGTATTATTAAACTGTATATTGTGATACCCTCGCTTATGTACACGATATAACGGGCCTTATACGATAATGCGCAGTACCCGGGACCACCAGCTTAATAAAGATGTTACACTACGAGATAATATTGCGACTGACAAAATGGTTTTTAGAACATTTAGATATCTTTAAAATTAGGAAAGTTATCGTTAAAAAAAACAATCAATTTAGGGAAAAATAAACGTCAAAACTTACATAAAATGGAATTATTTTTCCCTACATTCAAAAATTTCCAATCGCCAGAATACACACTTTTGGAAAAAATAATTCCCAACTGCTAGAATGTTAAAATAGTTCTATTCTCAATTCCCAGGGAATAGCCAGAATAGGGCCACTGGGGTGGGATGTTGTAACTTCACTTTCGAATCGAATTAGATAGTTTTGTCTCTTGTTTCAAGAATAAAACTGTTCTCTATTTCGGTTTTCAATTATGCTTTTTTGCTACTATCTCAGCTTGCTCGAATAAACAAACATTCTATCTACTTACATATATTCATGATTCTGTATCACCCTGTAAATCTGTTCTGTAAATTTTTGTTTGTAATCCTTTATCGATGTGAAAGAAGGGAAAAGTACGCAACAACCTGAGATCGCAATAGAAAAAGCGTAATCAAAAAGCGAAATAGATTACAATTTAATTCTTGAAACATGAGACATAAACTTTATTGAATTCGAATCGAAACTGATATTACAACATCCCACCCCTGTAAGTCAAAAATAAAATAAAAATTCATTGTGAATGTTCTGTAATCCTGTATGTATTATTATTATTATTATTATTACTTGAGGGCCATGTGGGGGCTCAAGCCACCCCGCACTGCGACCTAAAAGATCTTTTGTGCATAAGCCCTACTTAATTATCCGTCCAGTCAATATTCAGGCTCTTAATGAACCTGATAATACTGCCTAACGGTACGTGATACATACTATCTGGGCTCATTGCTCTCCCTCCTAGATGTAATAACATTTACTTCTGCTAGAAGTGCGGTAGCATTGGGACTCAAGGACTTCGAGAGGGCAGACCCACTCCCGTATATTCCTATCCGTGCCTCGTCTACCGTTTTGATTTTACTCTTGCGAGTTGCTGGGACATACTATCTGGGCTCTTTGCTCTCCCTCCTAGATGTTTACTGTTGGAAGTACTTCTACACGTGATACATACTATCTGGGCTCATTGCTCTCCCTCCTAGATGTCTACTGTAGGAAATACTTCTACACGCGTTACATACTATCTGGGCTCATTGCTCTCCCTCCTAGATGTAATAGCATTTACTTCTGCTAGAAAAGCGGTAGCATTGGGACTCAAGGACTTTGAGAGGGCAGACCCACTCCCGTGTATTCCTTCCCGTGCCTCGTCTACCGTTTTGATTTGACTCTTGCGAGTTGCTGGGAATAAAAATGTCGCCTGTAGGTCACCCAGGTTTACTACAGAAAGGCTAAATAAAACTGGAGGGTGCCTGGTATCCAGAGTCCGCATATATAGACTAATTAACCTATCAGCCATTCATCCATCGGCATATGCTGTTCCACCTTAGATTAGGGATTTTTTGTCAAGGTTTTCTCCTTTAGCGCCGTACTTTAGCCTGTCACAAAAGTCTATATTCAGCCTAATGGTTACAGTTACCGGTGGTTGCCACGAGGAGGCAGTACGTACACTTGCGCCTACTGGAAGGATACGGAGCCCCTTCCAATAGACGCCAAACCACCTATCCTGTATGTAAATACAAACTTAGATAGATTATAATTCATTTGTGTTGGTTAAGGCCACACATCGGGAGTTTAGAGTAAAAATAACTCGTTTTTTTCAAAACCCATTTAAAAAAAAGTTTAATAGATATAAACAAAATATTTTTTACACATAATTTTACATCATTATAGATTACTAGGGGGTACAGCCCGTCCTAGGACGGGTACAATTTATAATTACCTGTTAGGGACCTCCAAAATTGCATTCAATTTTTTTTAGGTAAAAGACAGATTTGTAAGTTGTATCTTAAGATTATCTCGGTTAGGCGCAGCTTGTAAAACCTAGAACTGACTCCTTGAAGTATATCGCATGAATCTATTTGACACAAACAACTATCGTATTTTTGTAATTACGCATCGTTTGAAAAAAAAGTTTTCCCCAATTCAAAAAAATGTAATCAAATGTTCAGGAAAGCGAGCGTTCCGGAGTCAATCAGTGAGACAATCTGTGATATATACATAATATATTCCTTGTTTTACAATACAAAATTTTATGTTTTTCAATTCGTATTGAAACAATGAAATGCCGTTAAGGAATAAAAATAATATTAAAAAAAATTATTATGTATTTTGGTGAGCATCGAGAACCAGAAACATTTTCTATTCGAAGCTTGTTCTTGTAGATCAACACCTATATCACTTAGGCTGCTCAGATATAAAATTTGAGACGCTACAAACATACAAATATTCAAAAAAAAAAATTCAATAAAAAAGTACAAAAAAAAAATTATAGTATCCTTTGAGCGTTACACGCAAACATTTCTGTTTAATTATTACATATATTAAATAAAATTTTTTTTTTTCTTTTGCAAAATTTTTTATTAGTAAAGATGGCGTTAAAGTGCATGCCTCAAAAAAAAAAGGTCGAAATCGGCCCGCATCATAACTCGCCTCTCGGTGGTTTGAAAAAAATAAAAATAATGCATGTTAATTAAGACACTAAAATACACATCTTAACCCTCAATGAACGTGTTTGAAAAATTATTTTAGTTTTTACACGCGAAAAATGGACCAACAATGACGTCCATTTTGCAATTTTTATTTTCAAAGTCACATAATTTTCTTCATTTTGAATATTTTTTTTTTATTGAGGGTTAAGATGCGTACTTTAGTATCTAAATTAACATGCATAATATGCATGTTAATTTAGATACTAAAATACGCATCTGTGCTCGAAAATTAAAAGGGCTTAAGTCGATTTTTATAAAAAAAACTCTGCGCATTATCTGTTTAATTTTCTATTAATATATTTTAATTTTTCCAATTTTTAAGGTAATATCAAAGAGAGTAAGATTATTACTCTATTTGATATAACCTTATAAATTGGAATGAAAACGTATTAATAGGAAATTAAACAGAAAATGAACAGAGTTTTTTTTTTATAAAAATCGACTTAAGCCCTTTTAATTCTCGAGCACAGCATTATTTTTATTTTTTTCAGACCACCCAGAGGCGAGTTATGATGCGGGCCGATTTCCACTTTCTTTTTTTAGGCAGCACTTTAACGCCATCTTTAATAATGAAAAATTTTGCAAAAAAAAAAAAGAATTTTTATAATCTATAATGATGTAAAATTATGTGTAAAAAATATTTTGTTAAAAACTTATAAATTTTTTTTTTAAATCGCTTTTTAAAAATACGAGTTATTTTTACTCAAAACTCCCGATGTGTGGCCTTAATAATGGTTATTGATGACACAATTGAATCACTTAATTGAGAAACCCGATATATCCATTATGAGTTTTTTGACATTTTATGAAATATCCGTTTTTAATAGCAAGGCGCATCGTTTGAGTTATAAACCCTACAAATCATTAACATTTATCAATTATAGCTAAACTAAAAAAACTTTAAATTTTCAATAGACTGACAGTTTTTTTTTTATTTTCTCAGAACCATGTTTATGGGACTTATCGGGTTTCTCAAATAAGTGATTCAATTATTGGAAGTATTGATTTTTTTTCTTAGAAGTATTGATTTGGCTGCTTCATGATGAAGTTTCGTAATCATTTTTTAACTAATAATGAGGGATTAATTCATTGATCCAACACATACCAGCCGTGATTATTTAAATAAGCAAGCATGCTAACCATTGTGCCACCGCCCGTGGCAAGTATAGATTGGTGAACCAATTATTATGAATCGAAATGGAGCTAATGTATTCAATCGGGTATTTTTTTATATTATAATGTATGATGTTCATAAAAATATACATAAACAACTATTTATATCGTGCCTTTTTGGATCACGCAACTGGAGTTTGTCAAATAAAACAATCAATATTGTTCAATGTCGATATTAGATTAGTTATTACTACTACCTAACATCATTAGTTTTCTGTTTCTTGTTTAACCCATTTGATCCCACTGTACCTGTACGGGTACAGAAAACTCGCTATCTTTACGACGCCACTAGTGCGGTATTTAATGTCAAATTTCGATTTGAATTTTACCGTTAGATATGGTTTTTAGTTTGTTTAACATATTTAAAAAAAAATCCATTTCGAGAAAGGATTTTGAGTGTTATAAAATATTTGAAGTACAAATATTTTACACAATTTGTTATTGGTGTGGGATCAAATGGGTTAATCATTATCAATTTAACCTTAAAACAGTACTTTTGTTTAAAACTTAATTTTTATTCAATTAAAAAAAATCATGCACACATATTACATAAATGTATATTGTATACTACATAAATTTAATTTTAAAACAGATACATTTCCTTTCTCGATTAGAATTCAATTTTCTGGACAAGAGTACATTAAAACAAAAAGTTAACCTCAAATTAACGTGCTTCTTATCAATTTAAAACATGAATGTAACATCGCTTTAAATATATGTACTTGTAAATTGATAAAATTGTATGATATTTTAGGAAATTATACATAAACAAAACAGAAAATAGGCAAATTCTATAAATTTCACTTATCAAATTCCAATTTTTTTTATTTGGTATCTGAATATTTTTCTTTAAGTATCTCCTTACGTACATCAAAAGGGGATACGCAAGAGCAGAAGGTCAATCAATTAATATTCTTTGATTTAATTACGTATGAGTATATTTCAATTTTTTATAAAAATAAATAAATAATTTTTGCCAATTAAAAAAAACGTCCTTGATTAAGAGTTCTTGAAATGTTGATATTGAAAAATAAAAATACGTCTTTAAATTTTAATTCATCCTAAATACGAATAATAAACGTGAATCATTCAAAACTGAAAGAGTTGATTTTGTGAACGCGATTGAACGCTGAGGATTATTAACCTACGCTGATGATTGAAGGTGTTAATTTCTTATGAAACGATATTAAATTAACATCTTAAGAAATATTTGAACTACAAATCTTTTGATGTAAGTGAAATGATTTAATATTAATTTATAAATTTACAGATTCCGATACAGCTATTGGAAAAGTAAATATTTACAAATACAATGTTCTTTTTACTGAATTACATACTCTGTCTCAAAAAATTGTCCGTACACTACTCGGTTAAAGAAACAGTGATAAAAAACAATACAGATCACACAAAAAAATCAGTTTTTATTTTTTTTTTTAAACTTGAATTACATTTAACAACCTGAAAATAATAATTAATAATAATCATGATAATAAATTACATAATTTACTTTTACGTTTGATATGATTTACTATAAAATTAATACATGGTGATGTGTTGATCCACACAAAATAATTTATTATTCGAATAAGGCAAATAATCATTACCTGTTATAGGTACAATACATGTAACCTATTTTTGATTCTTTACATAAAAAATGTGAACAAAGCGCCATAATATTAGCCGTGTTTTTATAAATCTGTGTAGACCTTTTTTCCAGATTAAGTCGAAATTAGATTACTTAAAAAGCAAGTTAATTAAAATGTTTAAAAGACGGTCAGGTAACTACCGGTTGAACGCTTCTACCTATATAATAACAAAATTAGCACAAAATATTTGTAAGATTTTTACTAGTACCCTTAACCTGGATAATCTCTCGAATTGGCGAGTTCCAAGACGTTCACGAGCCTTAAGAATTACCTCCGAAACACAATCGGTGGGAAGCGACTAAATGGATTGACATCATTAAATATTCACAGAGATGTGGTTATCTAAATAGACTGTGTCCTCGATGAATTGGCTTTAGTGTCACGACGAATCAATATAAAACTATAAAAAACTAATAAAAAATTGAATTCAAATAAGTTTGAATTTATTATTTCCTTATAGAAATTATTTTTTGTTTAAGAACCCCTCGCCCCCCCCCCCCCCCCCTCGAAGAATTTCTGGCTACACCACTGGCTGGGCGTGAATGCAACCGAAAGCTGAAAGAACGTCAAATACGTCTAAGAGATAATAGAGAGGGAAATAAAACAGAATCGAAAGCTTAGTGCTCGAACGATCGCTGCCAAATTTTATCAATGCGAAAAAGTAGCGATAAAACCTCAAACAATACGCAATATTTTGCATATATAAGAGTATCGTGGAAGTGCGACACGCAAGAAATTTATTTGTCGAAAAAAAAATATTAAAAAGCGCTTGGAATATGCATTGGGATATGTGAAAGAGCCCGAAGAGTTCTGGGAAAACGTTATTCTCTCGAACGAATGTAAATTTAACGTTTTTGGTTCAGATGGGCGAGATATGGTGTGGCGGAAACCCAACACTGAACTTGAGTAAAACATGGTGGCGGAAGTATAATGGGCTGGGGAACATTTAGCTGAAGTAAAACATTTGACCTTCATTCAAACCAGAATGCACCGGTTTGATTATTTGGATATTTTGAAGGATAATTTGTTAACCAGTGCTGAGACAATGTGACATGGGCCAGATTTTCGCTCGGTACATGACAATGACCCGAAGCATTCCTCAAAGCTGATCAATGAATGGTTATTGTACAATGTAAAGTCGGTAAGGAACAATTAAAATCCCCGCCCTGGTGGCACAGTGATCAGCATGCTTTCTTTAAGCCCCGGAGGTCCCGGGTTCGATTCCTGGCGGGTGATGAAGAAATTACGGCTGGTTAATGTAGGATCAATGAATTAAATCATTCATTATCCGTTAAAAAGAAGATTACGAAACTTCATAATGAAGCGGCCAAATCCCTCTATGGGATGTAGCGCCAGCGAAAAAAAAACAATTAAAATGGATCATTGTGGAAGAATGGGTCAAAAATATCGTCGAAATAACTCGGAAATTGGCTTTCTCAATGAAAAGAAGGTTGAAAAGTGGCACGGCATGAATTATTACAACACCAAATTACACCTAATTTTTTTTACCAAATTACCTAAAAACTTCCTTGTGTGCACGGATAATTATTTGACATCGTTTTAGGCTGTCTAAATACTAAATCATATCAAACGTGAAAGTAAATTAATTTATATGATTATTATTATTTTCCGGTTCTTAAGACGGATTTTCAGTTGCGTTCGTTTGTTCGTTGATTCGTTCTGAATATTTTTTTCACCCAATCAAAGGAACACGAACGAAAAATAACGTCATTTTCAAGGAATACGATTGATTAATGTGGTTTCCTTTTGACGCAATTGCATCAAAAATTTTTGATGTGCAGCAAAATATTTGATTTATGGTCTTCTTTTGACGCAAAAACGGCAAATTTTTTTTGAAATATTTCAATTTTCTGAAATCCATATTTTTTCTTGCAGCAAACTACTACCAAGAAATAAATGTCAATCTGACTGACATTACTGACATATCATTTGAAAATTTTCGCATTTTTTTGCATTGTGCAGTAAAAGAGTTTTGTGATAAATACATATTCAATAATAAATAATAAAACATACATATAATAAATTCAATATTAACCGTAATATTTCCGTAAATTCAAATTTGATTTTTATCAAATGCTGTCAAATCGAGTGCTGTACGGACATTTTTTTGATACAGTGTACTTGTGCACCGCTTTCTTTAGTTGTTTTTGTGGTATTGAAATTGAAGGCCTTTCATAATTTATAAAATACATAGTGAACCGTAACTAAACATCAAACCAAAACATGATTTCAGAGCGATGGTTCATGAATTATTGGTTTAATCTACTTGATCTATAAAAAAGGTTTAGAAATTTAATGTTTCTTTTTCTTATCAAAGGTCGATCTAGTTGCTCTAAATCGCAACACATTTCAATGTTTTTTTTAAAATTTGTATGCTTTTCAAAATCGCGACAATAAAATTTTCTTTTTCAAAACTAAATATTTAGTTGAATCGAGAGTTTTCTTTTTGTTCATTGGTTTTAGTTTTAGTGTAACAAAGAAAATATTTTTTATTTTATTTACTTACTAAAGGGTGATCCAATAAGAGCTTCCGGAAATTTTTTTGAAATAAAACGCATTAAAATCAATTTAATTAATCAACAATTGTATTTGTGACGTAAGTTGGGTATGACATTTAATGTTTGAAAATAATTTCTTTTAAATGTTGTCCGCGGACAGCAAATGTTTGTTCGCAAACTACAGAGCAATGATCAATGAATTTTTATTGCCAAAAATTCAAGATATTGGTGTAGCCGACTTGTGGTTTCAACAGGATGATGCAACGTGCCAGCAGGCCAAACCATCGATTTATTGAAAGAAAATTTTAATGAGAACATCATATGATGCCGTTAGATTACTTTTTATGGGGGTATCTGAAATCACTTGTTTATATCGATAAACCACAATCGATTCCTTCATACTTCTTACTTTGAATTCATATGTTTAAGTGAAACCCATCTATCAGATTTTGATAGTGATAACCTAGTGGAAATAGAAAATTATAAATTATTTAGAGCTGACTCCTTGTCACGACATACCGGTGGCGTTTGTATATACATAAAAAACTATTGGAATGTTGAGGTGATCCAAAAATATACTTTAAACTTAGACTTTTGGTGGTTATCTGTTAAACTAGTATGCTTTAACACTGTGTTATTGTTGGTAGTATTCTACAGAGCACCTAGACAATTAAATGTAAATGCAGAATTTTTTCAAAATTTTAATAATTATTTGAGTGAAATTTGTGATAAAAATAGTCAAATTTGTATTTGTGGTGATATGAATGTGAATTGGAAAATAAATGAAACAAATAAAAGGATAATTAAAGAAATTATACAAGACTGTGGACTTAGGCAAATAGTGAAAGATTATACAAGAATTGCGAAGAGTTCAAGATCAATAATTGATTATGTGGTGGTTAATGATACTAATAATATAACTTGTGATGTCAAAAGTGAGTTTAAAATTAGTGATCATGAATCGATTGAAATAATAATAAATAAGTCTGGTAAATCAAACAATAATTTTGGTAGCAATAATAATAAACTAGTTAAGTTTTTAGATTATGATATAAATAAATTTCGTAGTGCGCTTTGTAAAAATGATATTACGACAATTTATCATAATTCAATCAATTTCAAAGCAGAGAACTTTAGTGTTAATTTGCATGGCGTGGTTAAAAAATTCATAGGACATAAAATTGTTACAAAAAAAGTGTGTCCATGGTATACAGAAGATCTAAAAGTTCTAAAACACAATAAAGTTAGATTGTATGAAATAGCTTGTACAAAGGACTCAGAAACTGATTGGAATAATTATAAAATTAATAGAAATATGTATAAAAACAAACTAAATTATGCAAAAAGTGAATATATTAAACACAAAATAGAAGATTCAAGTGATCAAAAGGAAATGTGGAAAAATTTAAAAACATTTGTTTTGAAGAAATCAAGTAGTATTATTAAAGATGTTGTATTTGACAATATTTTGATAAGGGATGAATTAAAGATAGCTGATTGTTTTAATAAATACTTTGTAAATAGTGTTAATTGTATAAATGAAAGTATTCCATTTGTTCAATATTTGAACCAAACAGAAAGACAAGTCAATCTGTTTACTTTTAAACAAATAAGTTATGAGGAGTTGCTAAATATTGTAAAATTAATGAACAATAAGAAAGATATTAACTTAGTGAGTAGAAATATGATTATAGACAGTTTTGATTTAATTGGAGAAAATTTATGTTCTATTATAAACAATTCGTTGAAATCTGGTGTTTTCCCTACAATATGGAAGGAATCAACGGTAGTTCCTATTGAAAAAATTTCTAATACAATTAAATGTGAGGAATTTCGGCCAATTAATATGATTTTGTCTGAAGCCAAAATCCTAGAAAGAGTGGTTTATTTACAGTTTAGACAATATTTGGAAGAAAATCAGATAATATTTGACTTTCAGTCTGGATTCCGTCGAAATCACAGCTGTGAAACTCTGGTGAATCTGGTGGTATCAAACTGGAAGGATGCTGTGCACAACAAAAAAATTATAGTTGCAGTATTTTTGGATTTTAAAAGGGCGTTTGAGACAATTGATAGAACAATTCTTCTTTCGAAATTAAGTGAAATGGGATTAAGAAACATCGAACTTCAATGGTTTAAGTCATACTTATCAGAGAGAAGACAAAGAACAAAAGTAAATGAATCGCTATCTGATTCAATAACTGTCTCAATAGGAGTACCTCAGGGAACAATATTGGGTGTAGTGCTGTTTCTACTATACATAAATGACATTCACAAAGCAGTTGAGTGGTCTACAATCTTCCTTTTTGCGGATGATGCTCTTTTATATGTTACTGGAGAAACCATTGAAGAATGTACGAGTAAAATCAACAATGATCTGGCAATGATTGATGTTTGGTGTAAAATGAATAAGATGAAGCTAAATATATCAAAAACAAAATGCATGATTATTAATAGTAAATTAGATAGTATGGTACATATAAATAATCAACCGATTGAAAAAGTTAGTGAGATAAAATATCTCGGTATAATTATAGATAATAAGTTGGATTTTAAAAGTAATTTAGACTATGTGTGTACAAAAATTGCAAAAAAAAATTTATTTCTTGAATAGTATACGTAAGAATATTTCGTTGAGTACTACAATTTATATATATAACGTTATTATTAAACCCCATTTTGAATACTGTTCTTCAATCCTATTTATGTGTAATAGGGAAATGATGAGCAGACTACAAAAATTACAGAATAAGGGAATGCGATGCATTCTTAGGGTAAATAAATACACTTCGATTGATTTTATGTTACAATCTTTAAAGTGGCTAAACATTGAGCGGAGGATAAAAATGAATGTATTGATCTTTATTTTTAAGATGAAGCATCAAATTTTGCCAAAATATTTGTATGATAAAGTAGTGTTTGTTAGTGATGTTCATGATTATATGTTAAGAAATAGAAATGATTTTAGGTTAAAAGTGTATAATAATGAAAAATCAAAAAATATGTTAATGTATAATGGCTTATGTCTTTTTAATAATCTTCCAAATAACTTAAAAAATGAAACAAGTTTAAAAGTATTTAAAAGTAGTATGATTAATTATTGTAAAGACAATTTTTGAATGTAATAATAATTTACGAATTTATTTTTAAAAAAATGTAAATTTTTAATAGTATTTTATACTAAATAAAGTTATAATAATAATAATAATTCCTGCATTAGAAGCGAACATAACACGCGTAATTAACGGAATATCGGCCGAAATGCTTGAAAATTGGACCCATAGAATGGATCATCTAAGAGCCAGTCGCGGACAACATTTAAAAGAAATTATTTTCAAACATTAAATGTCATAAACCGAACTTACGTCACAAATACAATTTTTGATTATTAAATTAAAAAAAAAACTTCCGGAAGCTCTTATTGAATCACCCTTTATGTACAGTATGATCAAAAAGTACCGGGAATTTGTAATTTAAATATGTAAACTGCACGGAACAGATCCGGTTATTTTTTTTTCTTAAGTTGGTAGACCCTTAACTGACATCTGTGTCAAGTTTGAGCGGGATCGAATCATTATGCGTTTTCGGAAATAGATCCTGAATAACTTCAGGCTAACTTTTAATTTTTCTTATGTTGGTAAAAAATTATCCAAGTTATCCATCAAATACAAAAAGTTAAAAATAAATTTTGATATGAAAGCAAAAGGTCGAAAATGAATTTTGCGAGATAATTCAAAGAAATACAAAATAATTTGTCTAAAACACATTCATAATGATCCTAATTAATAATGTATTCGTTTTTAAATTTATTTGTACATATTATAAATAATTATAAAAAAAAAAAATAAAACCACAACATCTAAATTATTCTGAAGTTATCTTTTTTGTTCGTAAATAGGTGAATAAGTTTAATGGTCGAAAGTTAGCCTGAAGTTATTCAGGATCTATTTCCGAAAACGTCTATTAGTGTTTGTTTGGCAGCTGATTACAACAGACAAGTTTTTGTACCATGAATAATTTTGTTGAGCAAAGAGTTTGCTTGAAATTTTGTGTTTCCAACGAAATTTCTTGTGCTGAATCGTTGAAAATGTTGCAGAAAGCCTTTGGGGAGTCTGCTCTATCAAAAACCAGAACATACGAATGGTATAAAGAGTTTAAAAGTGGTCGAAGACTTGCTTCGTTATGGACGCCCTTCGACATCGAATACTGACGAGAAAGTCGAAATTTTGAAGAAAAGTGTGCTTGCAAATCATCATGTGAGCCTTAAAGAGATGTATAATGATTTCAGCATCTCTTACGGAACCGTTTAGCACATTATTGTCGATATTTTGGGCTTGCGACGCTTTCGGAAGCACGGATTGTAATGAATTATTTGGCCAAACACAGCGTAAATATCCTCGAGCAGGCACCGTATTCACCCGATTTGGCACCCTGCGGCTTTTTTTATTCTCTCGGCTTAAATTACAACCTACTAGACCAATTAAGCCCTTCATGCATTGTATGGCTCGAATCTTCCCAGTCTACAAAATTTGATGGCACATATATTTGTGAGCTACGTCTTTGTTGAGGCGTAGACAATTATGTAATGCAATACAGCCCAGAACAACGTTTTCAGCATTGTTCGGGCTCATGTGCAATGTTGTTAGGAGAATTTTACATCTGCTGAAAACAATTTTCAAAAACTCAACGAGCTCGCGATAGCCTTCTATTGAAAGTTTCTTTTTTCTTTGATAATCCCGTGCAATGTGTAAACAAAAT
The DNA here is from genome assembly GCA_963556165.1 of Tipula helvola. Taxonomy (NCBI): domain Eukaryota; kingdom Metazoa; phylum Arthropoda; class Insecta; order Diptera; family Tipulidae; genus Tipula; species Tipula helvola. The sequence goes on from OY744482.1 coordinate 6,279,294, forward strand.
TGATTAGTTCTTCACTTTTGAACGTTTTGTTATCTCCAATTTAATTTAAAAACCAGTAAACACTATTATTCTTATCAATAAAATAAACCAATAAAACGATTTTCACAAATTTTGTAGATACACGCTTTTGCATCGTCACCGACGATATGAAATGAAAATTTAGTAGATTTGCGATAGTTCAACAACCAATCCGAGAAGTTCCTTATTTTGGAAATGAGCGCCCGCAAAGAAATGGAGGAGAAGAGCGATGTACTCCATATTACAATAGTCATTGCAATGCCACAATTAAGTAGTTTCTAGCCGACACAGATAGTGTTGAACGTACGTAAAATGACCCATGCTGATTAGGGTTAAAATGTAAATTTTTATTTTGAAATTGAAAAATAGCAAACAATTGTAACGATCGTCTACCAACGGTCGTTACTTAATGGTTGGAACTTGGAATGACCTTATTACAAATTTCCATATATGTAGTTCTTCCAATATTACAGTATAGGTGATTGCGAACCTGACAAATGTTAATTTCAGCATTTGTGTTTGTGAACCGTACAAATGTTTTTTGTTTTGTTTTGTTTATATAGTTACTACCTGATGGTTGACATGTTAAAAACTGATGATCACAAAAAAATTATCTTTTTTTTATCTTGAAAAAAAAAAATGATGAATTTGAAAAATCGATATAAAATTAAAATTAATTTGTTGGTTCCGGTGGGGGTAATTCAGTGATTTTCGAAGCACCAAATTTTTTTTGTGCGTAAAACTTCCATAAATCGAATCACCAGCTGCCAAACATTTTTGTTCGATTTAGAGAAAATTCAAAATATAGAAGTTAGGAATAATATATATTTAATTCTCCTGCCAAAATATAAATTCGATTTAAGGAAAAATTCGAATTATAGAAGTTCGATTTATGGAAGTTTGACTGTATATGGTCGAAAATCACTGAAAAGGTACTCGAGTTGACACTTACGTTTTGGTCATTCGGTTTTGATCATTTTAGTTTTAGTTTTAAACTGTAAATCATTCAATATTTGAGACTTGAAATAGTTTTAAATAAAACGAGAAAAGGATGCGGTGCAGCCAGAAACAATAATTTTATTTAATAAAAATAAACCGGTGGAGAAAAATAATTTTTTTTTTGTTAAGTACATAATTAATAATATTATGTATTATATTATAATCAATTGAATTTATAATTATATTATAATAAATGGTAACTAACAAAAAAATTGAGGTGTGACCAACAGACGACTTTCTTTTACGAACAGCAAATTTTGAGAAACTTTTATAATGCAAATTCCTTGCAAACTTAAGATTGTTTTTATTTTTTCATGTTTTCTGTAAATTGTATATTTTTGAAATATTTGCAAAATAAATTTTCTGTTTCACGGAATCTGGGAGCTGGGACCCCAAAATTTATGTAAAAAGTTTAAACATGAAGTTGCAATTTGATTGGTTAAACCATCTGGGCTACAAACTGACAGACATATATACCAACAGACACCACTTCGAAACCCAATTTTTCGGACTCATTATTACACACGTAAAAGAAATAAAAGGTGATATTTATGAATTTAATTTTTTTCTTTTAATTTTTTGGAATTTGTATTAGTGATTTTTTGTAAACCTTATACTTTTTAAGATACATATTTGCAAAATAAATGTTTGGCCCAAGGGACCAAGGGAGTGGCCACTTCCGGTTGACCGATTTGGAGTAAAATTCACTGCAACCTCCCAATTCTTCAAAAAAGCTTAAATCTAATGTTTCAGTTCGATTGGTTAAGCCATCTAGACTGTAGAGAGGACACAGACTGACAGATAAACGAAGAGACTGACAGACAGACATCATTTCGAAACCCATTTTTTCGAAATCAGGGGACCTCAAACAGATAAATCTTCAATAATCTCAAGGTCGAAAATTTTAATGATTACTATACTTTATTTTACTTACGTAAAAGAAAGTAAAAGGGGTCTAATCAGTGATGGGTCAGTTGACAGTCTCATTAGAGGCGGGTGAAAGTACTGTTTTAATGCATCGTCAACGTCATCCCTTTGGGCAACTACGTGCCATTGGGTTAATTCTGATACTAAGTAAACCCTCTTACAGGGTATAAATAATTCTTTTTTGTTGTTTTCTTTATTCGTTCATTTTCATTCAATCGTAAGTGGTTAAGGCCAAACCTAGCGTCCATTCATGCTGACCGTTTAAATTTGTTGGTCACTGTAGATGGGTTCAACATTTCATTTTTTTTTCTTTAATTTTTCCCATCCAATTTGTGATCTCAATGATCCCCAGAACAATTCCCACATCCCAATAAGCAGCATAACAAGGTTCCCCTCCATCTTCCACCAAAAACCACGACCGAATTATCTCCCTCTAAGCAGCTCTTGCAGCTAGCAGGAAAAAAAACTGCTGCGGGTGTAGAGATGAGGAGACAATTTCTTAGTAATGTCGAACTGAGGCAACTCAGATTAACATTACACAACTATAAAAAATTACTATTCATCTCTGTAGCCAAACGCGGGAAAAAAAACTAAAACAGTAAAGTTTAACTGAAAATAGAAAAGAATAATAAGAAATAGATTTTATTCAATTACGAAATAAAATGTAAGAACGAAAATTTGCGAATAATACAATTATGTACTTGTGTGTCGATACGTGTGGACACCTTAATCGTTCGTCCAGCCCAAGAAAAAGAGCCATAATTTTTTCTTTTGAGGAGACATTTACAATAAGTCAAATTGAATTAAATGAAAAGGAATCAGTTTCAAGAAGGGTTTCGAACCCTCAACATTTTGGGTTCGTGTTAAAAATAAAAAAAGAAAAATTCACAAGTACATTAATGTTAATGTTATATAACATACAATACGCATTTTTTTGCGAACCCAGTTGAATCGAACATTCGAACCCCGGTAATTTTGGGTTCGGATTCGAAAAAATAAATAAAAATATTTTTAGGTTCGGTTCGAAAGCCTGAAGAGTCTTCAGTTCGAAGAGTCGAATACCTTCGAATCGAATTCACAAATAACTCCCTAGATTAAAACTGTTGCAATAAAAGCAATTTGCGGACAAATTAGGAGAGAAAATTTACCTTTTGGAATGTGATTTGCATGTATGGACATAAGAGCCAAGTTTTCGTCACATCCCTTCACAATGATGTTGAATGCATCCATAATTGAATGTCTATAGAAGCGTGTTTTGGCTGAAATTCGTCGATTTGATTAAAATAGTTAAGTTTTGGTCTGGTTTAGCTAGTTCGGCACTTAGTACTATAAAAGTATAAAAACGCAATGCACCCACCGAACTACCCACAATTGTGAAATTTGAATTTTAGACCAATTTAAGCGTTGAGTGAAAAAAATATTCATTAAGATATTAGGGTGTATGTTTAGCTTTCACTGCCGCGCTACTTTTATTATTGATTCCCGCATTAATAAATCTTATTAATAAATAATTAATAAAAATAATGTAAATACATATTAGGGTTTATTTTATCTCGAAATAATGTACCTGTTTCCAAAGTTATACATAAATTGTATGTTAAATGAATATAGAAGAAAATATTCATTAATTTATAAATTCTGCGTTTCTTTTTTAAAAAAACATGATAACTGCATTTTTGACGATTTTGTGTTATGAATGAAAATAGCTCCCCAATTCTCCAAAGTTTCTAAAATATGTTTCGATTTTCCAAAATGTTTCCAGAAAATCTTAATCAAAATGAATAATCACTATTAAACGTTACTGCGACTTTTTATTTCAAATGCGTTTTCCGAACAATTTACTTTAGGCAGTTAACATGTTTTCCAAAAAACACAGAATTAATGATATTTATTCGGTTCGTAAGATGAAGTGTCGTTATATTATTCTGTTCTAATGTCAAAAGTATTAAAATTTCATCTAGTACCTAAATAAAATAATTACAAAATCGACCTAGAATACAATAATATAATGTGTGTATGTACTAAAATATTTAAACATTTAAAAATAACAGTTCCACTCAAAAAATAAAGTTGTCTCGCAAAATATTTTCTAAACAATAAGCTATTAACACATAATTTACCTTTTGACATTAATGGCGTATAGACATTTGAAATTTAATATCAAAACTCAAATAAAGAAACTAACTTTTTTTTTTTAATAAAGTTGTACATTTTACATTCCAAACATGATGAATCATCAAAAACGATAGCGTTTTTGTAATCAATATACTTAGAATATGTATACTAGATTTATTTCAATAAATATAATGTATATACATAATGTATAGATATACGTAAGTTTTATGTTTTTTATTATGAAAGTATTAATAACCATACATAATATAATTATATTACGGAAATTAAGAAAAACTAAAATGGTTGTATACAAAAAAATTTCTCTTTTTTTGTTGCTTTATTTACAAAAATTTCACAAACAACGAGAACTGCTGCTGCCAGTAAAAAAAATATGTAACTCATTGGGGCAAATTATTTGATAAATTAGCAAATTTACAAATCAGAAAATATTAATTTACAATTTTAATAAGCAAATCAATTTTACCATCTTACTTATATGTATTTTGTAATTTAATGTTCAATTGCAAAACTTCACTTATTTAAAGCAATTTCTCGTTGGTACCCTCAAGAACTACGTTATCTTTAGTAATCAATCCAAATATAACATTATATTGATAACAGTTTCTTATCTACATAAATATGCACTATGACTTGTAAAACAAAACTGCAAAATACGAAACACACATTTTAGATTAAAAGAAATATTGCTTTTTCTTGATCTTCAAATTCTTATAATTTGTTTTCAAAATGAAATTTTTTTAATTTAACAGCAAATTTTCACCGCATTTTTATCAAAATTACGATAAAAAACAAGTTAAATTCAAATATACATGGATATATAATGTGCACCACCGTTCATAAGTACATATATTTACTTTTTGATAAAATTTCATTTATTTTGATTCTAATTTTTTTTTGTTGGTATTTTTAAAACCAGATAGGATTACTTTATTTCAATAATGAAATTATCGATAACTATTGCTTGTGAATTATTACTTTAATAATAATAAAATAATGTTTTATTCAATGCATAAGCCTTGGCTTTTGTACATCTTATATATTTACAACAGTATAGAACAACTTAAAATTAACAAATATTTTTATTTCAACAATAATAAACATCTCCGTTTCACTTAATTACGACCACCTATTATATTGATTTCAAATATCAATGACTTCCATATTTCTGAGGCCACAAGTCATAGTAGCTTAAATCAAAATTGACAATTTTTCTTGAGACTTAGAAAAAATTGAATACCAACTAAAGCTACTACGGCTTGCGACCATAACCTTTGGCCACAAGGTATTACCACTCCACCTCAAATTTAGTGAAGTTAGGGGAGAGATAGAAAACGTTGAAAATTGAAAATAATTTTCATCTTAAGTCGACTTAAGCTACTATGTAGCCACAGATTTGTGCAACTAGAATAATATTTGTTACATGCATTTGAGAGTTCATTGTTGCTTTTTGAAATAACTGTAAAACAGATAACAGCAATAAAACCGTCACATCTGTTTTGTTCGTTATTATTAATCTAGTCAAAAAACATGCAATTTAAATGCGTCACTTGATTACGACCAGCAGAGAAATCTCTGTAAAAACTACCTTTGATATTCGCTTAATAATTTAATTTTTATTAGATTTAGTAATGGGTACTTCCTCCTTTCGCACAAATAGTTTCAAAAATTTGTGAAGGCAATCGAATCGTAGAGAGTTTTCAAATAATTTAGAGTAATTTTAACCCAGGCCATTTTAATAGCTGTTATTAATGCAAGTTTATCTTCATACTGCTTGCCTCCTCCATACACTTCTCTTGAAACCACCCCACAGATTTTCATGAATTTTATGCTATCTAAAAAAAGTATCATAAAAATACTTATGCGCTGCAAAATAATAAATAATCTTGATTAGAATTTCCAGATCGATTCCCATTTTCCTGAATTTTATGGTAATTTACAGATTACATATCTGTAAATGAAAAACTAGTGAAATTGATGTTTTATAATAAAAGAACCGAAAATCAAAAGAAAAAATACTTATGAACATTAGGTTATGTATGTATGTATTGAAATTAAATTATATTATCAAATCCTATCAGCCAGTAATTATATGTAGTTAGTTGGTTTAATTTGTAATAGCATGAATTGCAGTTTTAAGAAATTATGAAAAATATATTTAATTATAAATTTCATCCGCTTCAGTTGAATCTATGTTAAGGTCATTATAGGAGTTTGACTTGGCAGCAGCACACTCCGATAATTCAACATGCGTATCGTATATTATGAAAATGTAGAAATCGTATCAATACCAATGTAAAATTTTTAAAAAACAAAGACTAACTTTCTGTATTTATTCTAGATCGAATGAGGAAAAATAACATTTTTACAACTATTTTTAATTTACATGCAAACAGCTGGGCTCTGTTTTATAAACATACTTGAGGTTAAAAATTTGTAATACATACATTGATATTTTTCTTCTCTGTTGTTTATATATAGACTTGGCACAAAATTGATCGAAAAACACAAAAAATCCGAACATAAAATTATTAACAAGAATAATAATTTAAAAAAAAAAAAATCTACTTGTTATGAATAGGAAATTAATGTAGGTTCGTTTACAAAGAAATTTTTTTTTTTTTTTTTTTTTGAACTTTGAATTTATTATTAAAAATTGATTTTACTGGTTGTAACATAAATGCTAATAAACGTAATAAATATGAAGTTTTGTCATAAAATTTTTATTTATTGTACTGTTCCAGCAGCGATTGGTACTGAAAAATAGTTTATAAACATACTATCTATCAAGGTCATGTTGGATTATAACAAGGTTTTCATAAATCGCGAAGACACCATTCTTATTACCTATACTCGAAATTTCTGTATGTGTCATTTTTCAAGATTGCGCAATATAATCTCATATAACGTCATCAATCATTATAAACACATGTGTTTTGTATTATCACAATCGAGATAATTGTACATACAACCCCAGTATAACGCGGTTGAAAAATGCAGCGTTGTAAGAAATCGCGCCATGGGTAGAATTTTAGAAAAATTGCGTTGTAGAAGTCCGCGTTGTACGGGGGTACTCGTAGATTTAATGCAAATAATGAAAACAAAATTAAATGCATACCTATTGCGCATCGATATGTTGACGTTAGGAAAAGTTAATAAAATACGGCAGAAACATAATATTAATTGAGAAACTTAATTAAAATCTTAAATAAACCTACCTACAAACCAGGAAATAACACTTCAAATCAATAAACTAAATTTATTTGCTTTATATGCGTTTTCCAAGGTCATTTATTACTTTCATTAAATCATGATTCATCAATTTGTCTTAAAATGAAATACAATGTAAGACGATAACAGAAAGCACAGCGACGATTAACTATTATTTTAATTAAACATGATTTTGCAGTTTTCAAAACCAGGCGAATTCAAAATAATCAATCGCTCAGCCATGCTTCTCGAAAATACTGGACTAAAATGTACAAACTATAATTATACATACAAGCACACATTTTTCTTTTATTAATCAGAGTTTTTGCATTCGAAAATGATTGAAATTATGGTATATAATATGTTTATGGACAGTTAGGTGTTGCTAAATTAAACTTGTAATTTTAAAACTTGGTTAAAGAGTGATTGTAAGAAATCCTGTAGTAAATTAATACTCATTCAAAATGAATACAACCAGAAGTAAAGCGCTAACTTGAGTGAAAACCTCGGTATGAAATTGTCTCGCAGCCGTACGCCATTATTGACGACACATCGCCAGAATAAAAAAAAAACAAAGTAATTATTATTTTGTTAAACTACTATTAAAATAAAATGTTATTTTTGTAGTAAAGTTATTAAATTTACGAGTAAAGACACATATTCGCTAACAAGTGATAAAATATATTCAGCTGCTTTTACCCTATGCGAGTCACAAGCAATGCTGCTTGGAAATTATACAGTTTAGACTTTACAGAAATATTGCACGCAAATCGCATAAGTAATGTAGAATTTTAAATATTTGATTTCATTTTAGAATTTTATACAATTTAAGTACCTTATTTTTTTATTTACCATTGGCGAAGAATATTAAATATGTACTACAAATTACAAAATAAAAATTGCTGCTTGAATAATGTGTAATGGACGTGCGCCATAGGTAAAATTAGTCATAAATAAATTGTTAATATTTAATTAAATTGTTTATTTAAGCAAATAACAATAGCCTTACCTTGATTTTAGTGTTGCTTTAATCGGTATGTTAGCTGCTTTGAAGCACAAAATTGCAGCACCGTTAAATTTATCCTATACTGTAAAGAGAAGAAAATACAATTAATCTTAAGAAATCGTATTCTGTTTGCACATTAAATACAAATATTTTATTCTCATTATTATGCGTTAGTTTTTTGCTTTTATACAACCATAAGTTCACAATACAAAAATGGGAACAGCAGAATTTAAATTTAAATGATGTTACATTTAAATTGTAACACGAAAATATAATCGAATCTTGAATTCTTTAAGAAAGCGAATTAGAAGTCATACAGATCAATTGCCTAGGTAGTATTGTAGTATAAATTTACCCACTTTGAAATATCCTGTTAACTGAAGGAGTAACTCGAAATACGAAAATTTAAACAAGCGTTATATAAATAAATACAACAATCATACAATAAGAAAAATAATAAACAATGTAAAATGTGTAGACTCTTTCTTTAGTGGTCATGTTCTTATCTTAGGTTTTTAAGTACATATATTAATTTTATCTAAAAGATAATTTGCTTAGCGAATGGTATATTTTTCATGTAGTTTAAATATTTATTTGTGTTTTAAAAGTTGGGTATACTCAGAGCCCTCTAGGAGTATAGAACCATAATCATTATGACGTATTTTTTAAAAGCATTTTTAGTGCTATAACTTTTCACTGATTTCCATAGGAAACCATAGTAAAAATGATATTTTTTAGCTTCAAGTTTTTCAATGAAAAAAACAAAAATACATATTTATATAAAAGTTTTCTACATATCTTTAACAGAAATATACAAGAAGGCTATATTGGGATTAATGTGGTTTCCAGTTGACACAAAAAATGTCAAAAAACTGTCATTTTTCAACTCGGTTTCGACCCCGTTTTTTTTGTGTCAACTGAAAAACCACATAAGTAATGAGGTTTTCGATTCGTCTTCCACCCCTCTCTTAAAAAGCAATCTATATTTCTCAACGAATCGAACAATAAAATCTAATTGCCCGTTTTTATTTAGTTATATATGTGCGTGTGTTTGACGTCTGTAATATTGTTGACGTTTTTGAAAACAGTTTTGTTCAAAATGACAGTACTAATTGTTGGTATTAGTAAAAGAGGGGTAAATCTGCCAAAAAAAGGAGATTTGTAATCGAGCAAAAATGTTTGCGTTTTCTTGACGAATTGAACAACTTGACAGCATAAAAATCTCTCGTTTGACAACGGATTGCTTTCTTTGGGTGAATCAAAAACGACATTAATATTCCTTGTTTTTTTATTATATCGGAGAGATAGAGGCAGATAGAGTGAAAACATAATAATACAATATTGCTTTGTTGTTTTTACTCTGTCCTACTCTCTCCGAAATAATAAAAAAACACAAGGATTACTTAATTGACGAATGGAAAAGTTTAAAAAGCGCATTAAGCGGACAAAAGTAAAATATGTGATAAACTGTAACAAAAATTTGCTATATGAAGTTATATGCAAATATTGTCTATTTAAATTTTTATTTGTGGTAATTGCAATGATTGGAAAATTGAATTAATTCCAGATGTAGATTAAAGTGAGATTTTTGTATATCTTATTCATTTGGAACAGGAAATTCTTATCATTCTAAATATCAAAAAGTTGTACTTAAAAATTCCAGAAATTTCAAAATAAGATAGTGTTACTAAAAATATAAATGTTTTAGAAATATTAAATTTTACATTGTATTAATAAGTCAAAACGTAGCAACTGTGGTCTAATAAAGCTCCAAAAATGCTTAGTAACCCAAATATATATTTATAGTGAGTTTAACATTAAATTTCTGCAATTTTTAAGCACAACTTTCTGATATTTAAAATGAAAATGTCCTAAATGAATCAGACATACTAAAATCACACTTTAAACTACATATGGGATTAATTCAATTTTCCAATCATTACAATTTTCATAAATAAAGGTGTAATTTAAATACACAATATTTCTATATAACTTAATATATGCCTTGTCTTGACGGCAAAATTAATTATAGTTCTAAAAATTAATTTTATGATCATAATTTGGAGTTTTCGTCTTGACGGTAAAAGTAAACTACTACCCTTCCTTCTTTCGTCAAATGCGCGAACTAATTAGTTTACTATTGTTATTAGACGTCAAATTTTGAATTAGGCGTTAATGAATTTTATTTACTTTTAGCACTCAAGCGAATTTGTAAAGTTTTTTAATTTGTATTTGAAAAAAATTAACAAACCAAAATATCAAGAAAAGATGAAACCAAAAAGCTTTATTTTTTTCTAATCAGTGAATGTTTGAGTCTGCAAAATAAAATAAACGCGAACGTACACAATACAAAACAGAAAAAATTCATTTTTTAAATTTTTTGACAAACTGATTGAGGCGATCCACCTGTATTTTCCGAGAAGTAGAAGTATGTTCCAATTAATTATGGGTATTTAGGATAATTAATTATAGTACTAAAATGTACTAAAAGTGGTGAAATTATGTTCGTATTTTACATTTGCTGTGTAATATTACACTGCTAATTCAAATTATGCTCCAATTAATTATCGTGTCAAGACAAGGCTATAGCAAATTTTTATTACACATATTTCACTATTGTTCGCTGGAGCACACTATTCCATTCGTCAATTGCAGAAATAATAAAAAGCGTATTTTGTTGACCAAAAATGTAATTCGAATTATTTTGGTTTTATTTTGTTCCCAAGAAAATAGCCAATTTGATTTAATTTTCAAAAGCCAACCTTTCGAAATAAAATATAAATTTAACATGTATTATGACATCTGGCGGCTTCTATCGCTAAGAACGAAAACTAAAAAATGGGATAAGATTTAAATAATCCCAAACAAAATTTGGGATTATTTAATGCTTCTCAGGGATTATTTAGTGCACATCTTATTATTTTGAGCACTTTGATGTGATGCAGTGTTTCGTTGGAAATGTCGAATGCTGGATCTCAGACCGTAACCGCTCTGCACTCCTTGTCCTCAAAAAGTACATTGTCCTCAAGTAGATCAAATTCCACAACAAAATATCAATTTTTTGTCGAATTGGACTTTCTCGTAAATAGAACTTTCACTCTTCGAAGGTGTTCGATTCCTCCGAAGATTTATTTTCATAAAACAATTTAAGCGTTCGATGGCTCTTTTGGCGTATTCCACAACAAATTTTACGCGTCTGCACTTTACAAAAATCAAACCGGACTGAGAAATGTCAAAAAATACAAAAATGGTCCCACCATTTGATCGTTCCACTCTATATTTAATTATGTTAACGCTTAACAAATGTTGGCTATTCTGTAAATATTTAACTAGAGATAACCAGTTTTAAAAAATTAAGACTTTTACAAAAATTCACATTTTAATATTTTTATTTAGACATCTCGAACGAAATCGCAATTTTGCAGGAATGTTGTAATTATTATTTTCGATTGTTAATATTAGTTTAGGTTAGGTAATTAAGTTAAGGTGGCAATCTTCTAGGACCACGCATAGACACAAATCTGGTCCGTAGACATATCAAGATTTTCTGTTTATCCTCTCCAACTCATTGAAACCATTTTGAGCTGTTAACAAAACGCTGGATACTCCATCCTACTGTAAGTTCAGTTAACTTAATATTCACAATTTATCGTCTATTAGACGATTTTATTTTATAAAAATAAAACAACTAAACTTGACTATTTATTACAAATAGAAACGTTACGTTTTTTAAATTTTAAATTATAGGTACTTAGATTAGATATTAACTACTTTAATGCATTTAGTTGATGGTAACATTTGTTGCCAGGCGGTTTCAAAGGGTTAAAAAGTTTATTGAAACTGGAATTATTAAAAGTTTGTTTTTTAGAAGCAGTTATTAACTTTTATCAATTTTTTCTGGGAAATGGAGGAAAATAAATAAATATTGAAAAATGGAACTGAAATATACAGAATTTTAAGATTATTCCTATTCATAACTCAAAATCGCGAAAATTGCAGATGACATTTTTTCCAAAAAACACAGAATTTATGTTCTTCAATTAATGTCGATGCCCAATCGTACGCACAAGCAGCATGATTTATTTCATGGTTGTATTGGTGAATATTTGTGAATATTTTTATGAGGTTATGTTAACCGCCATTAAATCTTTAGTTTGATTATGCACAAAATTACACAGACTTTATCATAAAAGTTATCTTAATCAATCAGTAATAACACAACTTATTTATTAATAAATAACGAACTCGTAAAAATTAAGGGGTGATTAAAACTTACGAATTTTTTGACGTTTTGAATTGTCACAATTTTGATTGATTTCTTTTTTGTTGATATTGGTAAATTTTGCAAAAAATCTCAATTTGTCAAAATTGATTTAAACCAAAATGATTTATTCTGCCCAATCTTACGCGCTTTTTTGAAAGTAAATTGATTTATTTTGCCCAATCGAAATCCACATAAGGGTTTACGCAATAAAAATGCTAAGCAAATTATATTAGCTTAACGTCATACATATATCTGAACGTCATGTGAAAACGCCAATGCAATAACTAATCCAATAGCATAAATACATATATTAACGTGTTCATGTTTTCTTTGTTAAATCGCGTGTATTATTAATTATTTACTTTTCTTAGTTTCAAAAAAATCAAAATTATGTACATGAGCTTAGTAAATTAATCAAAAAGGTAAATCTCACTGAGGAAGAAAAGTAGGTCTAATGAAAAAAAAAGTTGTTTACAGACTAATTTGACAACAATTTAAATTTTACGTTTTCACTGGCACATTGTTGTTGTGAATATTATATACCAGAGTAGTGTATTTGTATCTACGTTAAAATAGAAAATGCACAATTTTCAGTACTTCGACCTCTTAACACGAAGCTTATCCGGTCAATTATTTTTTAGTTAAGCGATGCCCATACTTACATATTTGCTATGTAATTTATGTTAGCCGGGAAGTATTCGTTTTGTAATAAAGTCCACCTAAAAAAAAATAAAAATTACAATACATGCTTAGTTGCAACAACAGAAGACGAGGTGAGGTATACGTAAAAAAGAAAACAAAACAAAAAAAATTAACGTGTTCCGTTTACGTAACGCACAGCACAAGAAAGCTGATATAAATTAGAAAAAGTTTCATTTGGATATTACTAGAAAGATACAAAAATACTTAAATACATTAATAATGTATATTTAACATCTCTCTAATTCATTGACGACAAGACAACCAGCACAACATAATTTATAAAATATTTAGGAATATACAAACAAATTGCGTCTTCCAAACAATAATAAGTATTTCAAACTTTGATTTACTACATCGTATCGTTGGAGTGATAACAGAAAAATTGCGTGATTTAACTTCCCATCTTCGACACACGTTGAGATTTTGTAACTTTTTTTTATATATTGAAAGTAGTTGTGATTAAGTATATAAAATGAAGTGCGACCATTTCTCTTAAATACACTATGTGTAACGAAAATGATCACCATGATTTTTGAAAAAAAAAAACAAAAAAAATTTCAAAATATAATGATTATAGAATATACAGTATGATCAAAAAGTACCGGGAATTTGTAAATAAAACAAGTTTGTGTTAATTTTCGGGCAAATTTATTTTATCTCCTTCAAAATAACATCCATCTGAAGCAACACACATGTGCCAACGCTTAACCCAATCATCCATGCATTTTCGGTAGGCCGAAACTGGGATGTCCTTCAGCTCCTTCGTCGCATTTCGTTTTATGGCTTCCAGAGATTCAAATCTTTTTCCAACGAAGTGCTAATTTAAGTCGAGGGAAGAGAAAAAAGTAGCACGGGCCATATCGGGTGAATACGGTGCCTGCTCAAGGATATTTACGCTGTGTTTGGTCAAAAAATCTGTCACAATACGCGCTTTGTGTGACGGCGCATTATCGTGGTCGCGTGGCATGCCCAAAATATCTACAACAATGTGCTGAACGGTTCCGTATGAGATGTTAAGATCACTAGCAATCTCTCTAATACTCACATGACGATTTTCAAGCACAGTTTTCTTCACAATTTCAACGTTTTCATCGGTATTCGATGTGGAAGGGCGTCCAGAACGAGGCAAGTCTTGGTCGACCATTTTTAAACACTTTATACCATTCATATGCTCTGGTTTTTGATAGAGCAGACTCCCCAAAGGCTTTCTGCAACATTTTCAACGATTCAGCACAAGAAATTCCGTTCAAAACACAAAATTTCAAGCAAAATCTTTGCTCAATAAAATTGTTCATGTCAAAATGCGACAAAACACAAAAACTTGTCTATTATGAACAGCTGACAAACAAACACTAATCATCTGATCCCACTCAAGTTACACACAGATGTCAGTATAGGATCTACCAACTTAAAAAAAAAAAAATATCCGAATCGGTCGAGAGCGGTTCATTTAAATTACAAATTCCCGGTACTTTTTGATCATACTGTATTTATCATTTTTTCGTTAGATTAAATTATTTTACAAATTAACAAATCCAAAAATCAAAAAAAAAAAAAAAAAAACAAGGATTTTTTGCAACGGAAATGATCATACAAAAACGAAAATGATTACACAAAAGGAAACAAAATACATATTAGTATTACATTAGTATTTTGGTGGTCTTACATTATAAAAACTACTTTGCCAAAAGAATGCCAAATAATAATTAATATAAAACGTGCTGGAAAATTCCTAAAAAAAATTGGCGAAATAGTTGGCAGAAGTCATTCTAGTGTCCCAAATAATATCCAGAGTCAACATCACACAATCGGTTGAAAATGGACAGCGAACAGGGCGAAAAGCAACATTTTCCAATCGGGACGAGCGAAAGATTTTGGATTTGGCGAGAGAACACCAAAAACAAGCGCTTCAAAGCTAGCTTCGGAAATGGAAATGATACATAAATAAAGCTATCCACCCCCAAAATATTAGAAGAGTTTTGTGGAAACATGGATATCATAGCCGTATGCCCCGCAAGAAGATATTCATTTTAGACGTCAAAGAATTGAATTTGCTAAAGACTGATTTACATTCAAAGATTTTTGCAGATGCAGATGTTAAATCCAAAATTCGTTTTTTACAGGGCTGGAAACCAATTTGTATTTTAGGTTGGTTTGGTTTTTGGTTTTATTGACTGAAAAATTTTGGTTTTGGTTTTGGTTTCGGTTTTATAAATTTTCGAATTTTGGTTTTGGTTTTAAAATTTTTAATTTTGGTATTGGTTTCGGTTTTGTAAAAATAAAATTTAATTGTAAATTTAATTCAATAAAAATTTAAATAGCTTCTTTTTTATTAGTTAAAAATAAAAATAAATTATGTTACCTCCAGACATTAAAATAATTAACAAAAAATAAAATTATAAACAATAATTATATATTTGGTTTTGGTTTTGGTTATTTTTTATTTTGAAAAATTAATTGGTTTTGGTTTTGGTTTATTTGATTTTAAAATTTGGTTTTGGTTTCGGTTTTAAAAACATTTTGTGGTTTTATGGTTTTTGTGGTTTTGGTTTTGCAAAACCGGTTTCCAGCCCTGGTTTTTTAGACATAAAAAATAAATTTAACAAAAAATGTCATAAACTATTACAAATGATTGATTTTCTTGTTTATGTAACGTTATTGGGCCAATATCTGTAAAATTGTACAAATAGAAATTTTTTGTTTTATTTTTTTTTTACATTTTTTTTGCACTTAATGTTTTTGCTCATTTGAAATATTTAATTAACAACACAATTCCGTTGGCGGCAGTTAACTTTACTAAATATTTTATAAGTTATTTGGGAAATTGCAGTCGTCCTTCCTAATTTATGTCAGCTTTGTTACCGGATAAAAAAATTCAATATCCAAAATCTTATTAATATTTGGTTTCACTTTCACATTTCCCTTTTCATTGTATTCAATTAAAGATTAATATAATTAAAAAAAAAAGTTAAAAATAAATCAATTTATGTAAAAAAATTGAAATTTTTGTCAGCTGAGTTACCAAGATCACATTCAAGAAATTTTCTTTTCAAATTAATTTATTTTTAGGGTTGTGGGTTTAAGATATCAAGTTATTTCCTAAATGGTATTTTCTCTAATGATTCGGAATTTGCATTTTAAACTGTTAAAATTACATTCATTGATTAAAAAAAAAAAGAAAAGGTAGGATTTCGGGACAGAAAGTAACGCAGTGGAAACAAAAGTAACACAATGGACAGTTGTATGATAAAATACATCCTTCACTAAATAAAACAAATAAAATCAAAATGCTTTTCATAAGCTATAAATATTTAAAAATAACATAACAAAATGAATTCTTTCCATAAGAAAAACAAAATAGTAGATATACATCTAAAGATAATAAGGATCTAAGATATTTCTTCAAGTACTTTTATTGAATTTTTAAATTCATAAAATATCCGACTTGCTTTTAGTTCAATGCCAGGATTTTGCAGTTTTTTTATTATATGTTTAGAATGGACATCCACAACATCATGGTTTTCTATTTTGAAAATGATTTTAGCGCTACTTATTTATTTTAAAAAATTACTTTGGTTTCACCTTCATTATCTATTTCGGTTTGGGCTATAGCTACGTATCTATTAACAATTTGTTTGCGTTTATTATTAAATAACTACAAAAATTCATTTTCTAAACAAAGCGCAGTCTATTTCCATAAAGAATGTCAACTGCGTTACTATATTGTCAGTCACGTTACCAAATTTAAGTAACGTAGCTGACTGGTAACACAGTTGACGTTTTTTACGAAAATGAATTGCACACATTAAAATTAAAATATTTAAAACATAATTTTTATGAATATTTATCGTTAACATATTCTTGTTCTATTACTTAATATAATATATAGATTTTATTAAATCATTTAATTAAATTTTTGGTAACACAGTTGAATTATATTAAAAATACATACCACAGTTTCGAGAAAACATTGACACTGCAAAGTGATGCTAACACGCGCACATTCTAGAATAAACTGATGCATTTATGGAACACGTTACGAACGTCGAACGTATTTTATTTTTTTGAAATAACAGTTTTTTGTTTTTATTTTTTCGGTAACTTAGTTGAAGTAACACAGTTGAAAATAAATAGGGACACAACTTTACAATTACAAAAATCACAGAAAAAAATAGAAACTATTAATTATGATTAAGGATAAGCATTAAGAAAGGTTGAATCTTGAATAATAAAATTACAAAAATTAATTAAATTTTAAGTAATGGTCAAAATTTATAATCGTAGAATTAATATTGTAGTTTGGGACATTGAGTTTTTGGAATACCATTGGCATACTTTTAAAATTTCTCGAAATTTGTCCTTTGATAATTTTCTAATTTAATACGTTTTAAAGTTATAAAGATTTAATAAATCGAAACTTTTCTTTTAAATTAAAAAAAAAGTTCAAATTGGAGAATAATTAGAATAACTAGCTCCGGGACACCATTGTACAATTTTACAGATAATGACCCTATTATGTATATAGTGCATTAGAGTTTTTATTTATTCATGCATCGACGATTTTACAGAAAAAAGACGAAACTCTACAATGACGTATATGTCATATGCAAAAAAGGAGCAGACGATGCTTTTTGGGTTTGTTTCTCGGGTTTCAATTGACTTTTTTAAGCAGATGATTATTTTTTCTCTTTTTTGCCGTCTTAAATTGGTAAAAGTTATTTCTATTCGAATAGGAATGAAATTTTGCCCAAAATAAGAGACAAGAATAATTTTTTTTTTACTTTCAACAGTTGGCACCATAGTGAGTGATGTGCTAAATCGGTTCTTTTTGTTCTGTTTTGTTTATTTTCAGTATTTAAATTCATTTTTCGTTCCCTTCTTTAATCTCTTTCTGTGAAAGGAAACAAAAAATTTTTTTTAATTTTCTTTCCCCGGAAACGAAATTCAAAAATTCCTCTCGAGGAAAAAAGTTAAAATGATGCACCTGATAAAATGACATTAATTGTCACAAATGCGACGAAAGAAAATTTAGCAATGCGGTAATTAAAAATTGTTTTTATAGTCCAAAATTGGAATTATTTACAATAGTTGCTTTCCAATCGACCAACCGCAAGCACCAGCTAGTGAACCGCTAGTAGAATGGTTTTTGCCTTCGCTAAATTGTCTATAGATAATCTAGCGAAGACAAAAACCATTCTACTAGCGGTTCACTAGCGGGTGCTTGCGGTTGGTCGATTGGAAAGCAACTAATTATTAGCAATCCGGTAAGTAAAAATTGTGTTTACGGTTCAAAATTGGAAGTGTTTAGTTTACAAATTTTCCACTAGGTGGAATCCGTGATGCTCCAATCGTCAATAAAAAACAAAGGGAAACGAATGAAATAACGATCGATTTATTTCTTTTCTAAAGAGAGGGAACAAAAATTTATTTATAAACAACTAAACAAAGGAGAGAAACGAAAAATAAACAAAAAATCGAAATTATAAATTTTAAATTTGTTCACTACTTATTTTCTCGTACGTTTTTATCAAAAAAGAACCAACTTAGCCCATCACTATGGCACCAAGCTCTAAAAATATAATTATTAATTAGAATTTCAACAAATATAAAATAGTGATTGATAACCAATTATTGAATATTTTTCTTCACAGTGGAATGAAATTATTCATTCCAGAATGAAAATACACGGCATTGTTGTTGTAAAATTCCCAAAGTAAAGACTACATTTGTCATTGCAGTTTTTCCTATGATGAAAGCCTGCTACTGCGCTAGAGAAAAAACACATCGTCCCAACTATTAAACATGGTGGTGGTTCAGTTATAGTATGGGGTTAAAAATCGGCTGTTGGAATAGGTAGGCTTACTTTTATAAATGGAAAAATGGATCGCTAGAAATATCTAGATATTCTAAAGGACAATTTGAAACCATCCGTAGAACATTGGAGCTCGAGCAGTCCTGGATCTTCCACCAAGACAACGATCCGAAGCAAATGGCATACGTTGTGAAGGAATGTATTCTATACAACGTCCCAAACCAGTTACATTCGCCACCCCAACCGCTTGACCTGAACCATATAGAACATTTATGGGACCACCTGGAACGCCAAATTAGAAAATATAGGATTACCAGCAAAAAAAACGTTACAAGAAACAATAATTAAAGATGGGATAAAATTTCACCGAAGATAACCGAGAAGTTAATAGAATCAATTATGTACATATATTGTATATGCGAGTCGAGTCGAGTTTAATCCTAGTTTAACCCTCAACAGAGTCGAGTTATTTCCTAACGAACTGTTGGTTTATATATTGCAGAGTTAAAAATATGCAGAGTTCAAATAGGATTGAAACCGAGTTAAAATAAACGAAAAAAAAAATCAACAAAAAATCATTTCAGATGTCATCAGATTGATTATTCTATTTGTTGACCACCACCATAATGTGTTTTTTAATTTTTGCAGTGATATTTTGTCTAAAAAATTGTAATTTTCAACTCGTTGAAAATTAAAGGATAGTAGACCACCGAAATGTCGGAATAATCTTTTGCGAAAAAATAAAAAGATATATACCAAAAAAAAAATTATTATTCAAATTAATTAATTAAAATCTTAATAAACAGAGTTTTAAAAAAACAATGAATTTAATAAAAACACAAAAAGAAAATTGTTTAATATAAAATATATTTTTTGTATATCGCTTTCATTCTTCAACACTTAATCTAAAATAAAATGACGAATTGGTGTACGAATTTTCCTTTAATTTTGTTGTTGTTTTTTAACTATATTCTACTCTGCTTATATAGTGCATTTTTAGAGTAAAGTTTAACTCGACTCGACAAATTGTTTAGGCTACTCCGTATATAGTGAGAGTTACACTAGGAGTAAACTCGACTCGACTCGATACAATATAAATGCCTAGAAGACTGGAAGAGGTTATAAAAAATAAAGGAGGACCAACTCGGTTTTAAAATAATTATGAAATTAATTTAAACGAATTTAAAATTAAGTGTATTGATCATTTTCGTTGCAAAAATTCCTTGATTTTTTATTTTAAACAGTATATTAATTTTTTTGAATTTGTTAACATTTAAAATACTTAATTTAATCTATTGCAAAGGAAATCTTTGCCGCCCCGGTGGCACAATGGTCAGCATGCTTGCTTTAAGCTCCGGAAGTCTCGGGTTCGATTCCCGGCGGGTGATGAAAAAATTACGACAGGTTAATGTAGGATCAATGAATGTTAAAAATAATGATTACGAAACTTCATAACGAAGCGGCCAAATCCCTCTATGGGATGTAGTGCCAGCGAAAAAAAAAGGAAATCTTTACCCGTCTATAACTTTGGAATCCGACCACCTAAAGATCTTAGCCATACCACGTTTTTCTTATCTGATTAAGGTCTATAAGTCTGTCTTTGTTTCATGAAAATCTGATAAGTACTTTTCGAATTAATACATAATTGTAAACAGACATCAATAGCGAGGATATAAGGCATCTTTCTCGTTCTAGCGCTTTGCTTATGTTGAGATGCCTAAAATGGAAAATAGATTCTATAAACCCTTATGCTTATACTACTATATTTTGTAATTTTTTTTTCTTCAAAAATTAGTGTGTATGGTCATTTTGGTTACATAGTGTATTTTCGTGTGACTTACACAGAAAATGTTACTTTTAATTATATGTAGTATATGTATTCATAAATATTAATCCCCATATCATATGTTCAGAAATTTTCCACTGACCTACAAGCTACAATTGAATGTAAACGCGCATTATTATATGAGTTTTGTCAACCAACACACAAAATGCTGTATATATATCAAATTTATAAATAACCTATCGCTGGCGACTTTTGTCAAATACACTTTTGTACAAAAAAAAAAAACATGCACAACGGAATATTTTTATCAATTAAATTTCTTTATTTTTATTTAACAAACAAACAATCTCTCATTTTCTTAGAATATTATCACAAAATATGAATGCATGATTCTATCAAATGTCAAATTGTTTAGATAAGTGAATATGAAAAAAATTATTAAACACAAATCATTTTCTTAACCAACTTAATCTGCGCAAAATCTAATGTCACGAATGAGAAAATTGAAACAAACCTCGCACAGCTCTACAAAAATTATGTTAAAAAAAACAAAATATGTACATTACATATTTATTTTTAACTTAAAAAAATTTTCTTAAGAAAATTTATACAAATACATATATTTAAATAATTATGTTTCTTTTTTGTGTGAATTTAAATTTAAAATGTTATTTTCTTTGGTGTAAATCTATTTTCAATTAGACCTGAAACATTAATTAATCGTAGGTACACAAAAATATGGAATATGTTATTCACGATAAATAAAGCAGGTAAATTAAGATTGTGAGTCCAAGAACAGTTACGTCAATGCCTTATTGCTTATTATAATAAATAATTTATTCATGCGCCTATTAACGCGTTAAGTTTACACATTTTTAATTTAATTTAATATGCAGTCCATTTTATTAATAATTTAAATAGTCTTAAGTTACGCTAGAAAAATTTCCGAAGTAAGTACGTACATTGTATAAAGATGACATAAAATTAAACTCGTAATTTGTGCCATAATCACAACACAAATTCTGTGGTCAAAAGGTAAAACAGCTTACATATGTATTTCAAATTTCATCATTTTTCTAGAGAGGTAGAAAAAGTTGAATATTATATTCATTTTTCACTTATATATACATACCTACTAAAGTTGCTACGGCTAGCGACCACAGCCTTTGGCCACAAGGCATTACCACTTATTTCAAATTTAGTGAGGTTAGAGAGAATTATCCACGTTAAAAAAATCAATTATACTTTAATGAAAGAGCAAGTGGATGTATAATTTCCTACTAATAGAAAAGAAATTAAAAATAAAACTTAAATTTATGATTTTTAATTTCTCTTGGAATTATAATTTGTGTATTTTTTTATTAACGTTATTACTGTGCCTTTGTGTACATTGGAACATTAACTTATAAAGAAAATTATACTAAATCTAAATTGGGAGGTGTGGTGTATTAATGTATTACGAACTTTTTATTTTACAAACGAAGATTTACCGATGCAATGCTGTAATATTGTCTACGAGTAAGAGAAAGAATAATTGCTTAATAGGTTAAAAATTGATTAGTTGGTTAACAAAGACAAAAACTTGAGTGATTCATTGCTAAAATCAACCAAATAAGTCTTATGTATAAAATGTTAGGCGGTTGGAAAATGTAAGTTTAAGTTACATAAAAATCAGCAAAAATCTTAATAAAAATAATAATTAATTAAATCTTCTTAATAATTCTATGGGTGAATTTAGTTTCGACAAGCGTTGGCAAAATGTTGAGTAAAATCAACATGTGTATTTAATTGTTTTGTGAATGATTGCGATTTATCGAACCTACTAACGTAGTTCGTTTAAACGAAATTTTCCCATCTTTGTTGGGATATTTTTGATGTTCGGTAGAGTTTGTGTCTTTTTTTTAAGAATATTGATAATGAGAATAAAATTGTACACTATTTCGGTTTTTCAAAACATCATTTTATTTCTGGAAGGAATAGTATATCGTTGATGTCAATTCATAATCACGAATCTAAAAATAATGAAAAAAAATTTACGTATCTAAAAACGTTTAAAATTCGTCGTACATGACCAATGTCGGTTAAAACTGAAAAATAGTAAAAATATATTGTGCGTAATAAGTTATTACTATTGGCCACTTTCATCGGCATTGGTCATGTATGATTAATTTTAATCGTTTTTAGATAAGTAAATTTTTTTCAATATTTTTAGATACGTGATTATGAATTGACATCAACGATATACATTTATTCTAACAGGCTGAAATCGCAGTAAATTGCGAGAAAATTAAATGATTTAATTTATATTATTTTAAAATCTACTTTTTCAATAATCGAGTATTTAGCTATTTACATAGTTATACAAGAGAAATTTTACCACCCTAAGTTTAATTATAAAAAAATTAAATTGTGCTAAATAAATTAATTTTAATTTAATAAATAACTAGATGACGTTTGAATCGGGAGGTTCCGGACTTAAAATCACATATTGGTGCCTTCTATTTCACTAAAACGACTAGTTATTTTATTCGAGCAAAGGCTGTAGTTCTCAGTCAGATTTTTATTTATTTATCGTTGTTCATAAAATGTAAATGATTATTGTCAAGATTATTATCAAGTTGGATTTTCCAAGCTGATTAGGACAATGGTAAATTATTATTCCCCAGTGGAATGTAAAGTGGAATTAAACCAAGTAGAATTTCCTAGTGAAAGAGTTCAGTTCTGGTCGTTAATTTTAAAAAATACACTTCTACCCCTACACTCTTCTTTCGTTTTATATGGTTTTAATATTTAAACGCTTCTGCTACATTTTATTATTTTAGAAAGGTATTCTTATTCATAAAATACTAGTTTAAGTATTTAAAAAAAAAAATGAGAAATTAATTGTATTTTAAATATTTTCATTGCATCTCAATAAAAATTGGATCACCTACCAACTACCGTAGTCCGTAGTGCGACTATACCAACGATTAATAAATAATTAAAATACAAAAAAATTAATGAAATAAGGAAGGGAAAGTTTTTTCGCTATGATTTAATAATTTTTACTCTTTATTTTTGTTTGATACTTCACTACCCTTGAAATAATTGTATAAGTAATATTAATAATGAATGCCAACATTCGTATGAATTAAACATTTCGAGTTTTCGAACCGTTCGTGTATAAAAATAATAAAAACTTGGTTTTCTTCTTTTATTGTGAAAAACATGTTTATCACCAAATTTAAGAAAACGGAAAAAATCCAAACAATGAAATTACATATACTTATTTACCCTTTTTATTCCTTTCACCTTCAATGTTTTTTAAGTTGTTGAGGAACCTTCACCTTATCGAAATATAGTTTTATAAATGAATTATAATCGATTTTCTGTTTTTGATAATTAAGCCGGTGTCAGACAAAGCGATTTTATTTATAATTAGCGTATTTACTTGAGACATTCACAACAACAATTGAACTAAATTATCCCTGAGATGGATTAAAATTTAATCTTTAATTTAATTTTAGGCCCGTTATACATTTCAGCTAAGCTAAGCTAAGCGATGTGAGCTAAATTCTTATCCCCCGGTTGAAAATAAAAAATTTTAATGGGAAGATATAAAATCAGCAATGTATGTTTGTATAAGGCTAGTTATCAGCTGGAAAGTGCAAAGGGGTGAGCTAGGCGAGCTAGCAAAGCTAACGAAAACTACATTTCTCGCTTAGCTTAGCTGAAATGTGCAACGGGCCTTAATCTTATCCCTTTTAGTTTTCGTACTTAGCGATAGACGCCACAAGATGTCTTAGTGCTAGTTAAATTTATATTTTATTTCAAGGGTTGGCTTTTGCAAATTAAATCAAATTTGCTATTTTCTTGGGGAAAAAATAAACCCACATAAATTCGAATTAAATTTTGGTCAACAAAATACGCTTAATATCAAGTTAGGCTTATGTTTGTTTTAAATTAATGAAATTTGATTTGATTTTATTAACGATTTTGGCTTATACCCATTTTATAGTCCCCGCCGAAGACATCGTAAAAAATCTAATAGGAGACGGCGAATTCGTAAACGTATCGATTTCAGATCGCAAAAAAGATTTGTAAAAGATCTTCATTTGACAAACACCCTTTTCTTATCGTAAACGAATCGCTTTGTTTAAAGGGTTCGGACAGCATAATGTGGTTTCCCACTTCCAACCAAAAAAGGGACTCTGAGTAGAAAACGGGGGAAAATATTACAGTTTGTCACATAACCAAAAACTCATATTCACTAGTTTTCTGTTCGGAGTTTTCCTTTTGTTGCAATAAGAAAACCATAATAATAAAAAATTGTGAATGTAGGGGAATATTTTTCAATTAAATGTCAAAAACTTTACTAAAAATTACTTATCATAGGGTCTATTTTTTCCTTGTCTGATTTGATCGTTTTCTCTTGGAGAACAAGGCCAATTTTTGCACTACACTGCTCGGTGTGAAAAAAAAAATTGGCCTGTAGGTTTCGGACTCAGTGCGTAAATTACTAAATTAATTAGTGAAACTAATGGTTGGTAAAATATTATCTGATGTCCTAATCCTTCAGATGTTCAGACATTTTAATACTTAATGGCTTAAGATCTGCTTACTCCATTATATTCAAAATTATGATATACCATAAGTAAACCAGCCATGTTTAATTTACATGCCTTATGTCCACTATTCAATATTTTTTGTGGGCAACGGTCTTAACCCATTAGTGACAAAGGTTTTTTTTGCTTATTTTACAACTTTTTTGGGGGTTTTCTTGTTTATTTTATCCAAAATAATAAGAAAGTTAAAAAGAAAAAATTACATAGTCGATGGGAGTGGAGTTATGGGGTGGTGCACAAATGCACCACTGGACATTTAGAACCAATTTTTTTTTTTTCAAAAATATTTATTTATTTATTTAAATTATAAAATCCATAACATAATTCAAGAAATCAGAAATTAGTAGTAGTTGTACATACAATAAATAAAAACTTAACAATTCACAGCCTAATTAAAGGAACAATTTCTTTAATAGGCCCTTTATTTCAAATATTTATGGAAAGTTGAGGAACATTTGGTGTGTAATGCGATATTTCGTACATCACATCTATAGTAAGTATGTGAATGGCATTGTTTACTGCGTAGCCGAGATTGTCCCTTTGAGAGGTATAGGCTCCTTTTGACAAATATTCTGACTGTTTGGTTGATTTGCCTTTTATTTGTAATTTACCATGACGAATTAGTAAAGCCCTCGCTAACCGTCGGCGAAACTCCAATTGGTCCATTTGGCAGTTGTATGTTTTACCCAAGGACCATGCGTTGGAAACAGCTAAATCTAGCATCCATAAAATTATCGGCATGTAAAATTTTTTCCCTTGTATGCTCATGCGATAGTTCGAGATGTGTCGATCTAATAGATCTACGCCTTCCATAAATTTGTTATAATGGGCGACAACTTGTGGCTGAGGAATATCAGTTTTTTTCCGCTCTGAATGTATATATCGGCGTGCTGTCGCTAATGGATGTGTCCCAAAGGCATTCGACAGGAGAGAAACAATTTTATTGCCCTTCCATTTTATTGAAATTAATTCATTCCGTTGATCTACGTGGCTTTCGTAGAATCCCCGTGCCTTTTTATTCATCTGTTTTTTATCTGTCATTTGGATATTTTTTAACCGATTTACTCGGAGCGTACCTGTTCCGGCGCATTGCATTCCAGTAAGTGTATTTAGTAGCTTCGGGCCAGTAAAAAAATTATCGAAGAAAAATGAAAATTAAAGATCTGGAAAACGATCTTTAATTTTTTTTGCAAAATCCACTACAATAGATTCTCCTAAGCCCAATGTCATATCACGTTCCTAATTGCGGACCTGGTAGATATCGAATAAGTAGCAATATCCTGAAGGACTTGCGGCTACCTATGCTTTATAGCCGAAGCGGACGGGTTTGTTTCTTATGAATTGCTTGCATGGATGCTTGCCGTAGTATGGAACTTGTGTTCTTGTCGATTAAATGGTTTCGCAGAATGAATATTGACAAATATGTCTTCAAATGTGTTATGTCGCATCTATTTCGTTATAAGTACATTGCGCACGTCATCATCGGTTGCCCAATAAAGACGTCTGCGCGGAACTGTGTTATATACGGACAAAATCATTACCCCGTAAAATGCATAAAAATCATCGGGTTCGATGTTTATAATTTTGTTTCGTTTTGTTGCAGCGTAATTTACAAAAATCAATAAATTAAATCAATTGGATCACTTTCTGCACTTAGAATAAGTGCGTAGCTTTTTGTGCCTTCACACTTTTTATGTTTGTAAAAAAAATGCCGTCAATCGAAGATCATCTTCATTCCGTTCTTTCCACTTTTGCGTGATTCGTTTTTGTGCCAAATTCGTTGATACGTCCACAATCAGTTCATGGCAATTTTCTTCGTCGGGTTGATTATTATCAAAGTTTAGTTCCACTTCTGCCAAAAGCTGATTTTTGGTAAAGGAATTGGGATCGCTTTCTTCTTCTTCGCCAGAATCTTCATCCGTGTCAGAGTGAAAGTCTGGCGGTTCTAAATAAACATCGCTTGGCAAAGGGATATCATCTGGAAGGTTCTCCAGAGCATCCAATATCTCCGCAAGACTTAAAGGCTTTTTCCTAAAAAAATAAAATAAAAAATGTCGTTACATGTCCAGTGGTGCATTTTCGCGCCACCTTCGAAAATCGGTTCTCAATAAGATATCACAAAACAAAATTTTATTTTTTTTATATTACGTTACGAACTTCAGAATCTTTTAAAGATAAACAATTCACAAAACAGTTTGTAAGACGTTTACATTAAACTTACCAATATCTTCTGGCATCAGGGTCCATGTTTCACAATACTAAATTTTGAGACACCTTTTTAAAACTCTATAACTATAATACTAAACCAAAATATAAATTTGTTTCACTTTATATATACTCGCTAACATAACGGGAAAATATCCCGCATTTGAATTCCAGGAAAATGATTATAGTTTTTTTATAAAACAAAAAAAAGGAGTAGCATGTGCATTGGTGCGCTTTTGAACCAAATGTCACAAATGGGTTAAGCCATTAAGGATACATACTCGAAACTAATAAAAAATATAAAAAAATAAAGGAAAAAGTTGATCAAGTTACCTGTTAGCCGTGCCAATAGACGGACTTAAAGAATCGAGAGGGAAATCAAAAGTTTTCTTTTAAATAGCGGTTAAAATATGTTTATATTTTGGGCAATGAGTGTTTTGCAAAATAAACATGCTTGCTAATTTAAATAGTAAGCAAAAAATATTATTATCAAAAGCAAATTGGAATTACAGCGTTTACAATGAAGTGGTATGATATATAATACGTCGGGAAGGAATGGGTTAAGTATGTAGATTGTACTAATTTACATATGTTCGTAAACTATGTATGATTAGGAACATTATGCACTTTAAAATTTTAAATGTAAAGTCAAACAGAATTACAAAATTTAGTAGCTTTTCATTTTGTACGTGTGTATAACAATATTGAACTCATTCATAAGTTCCAAGTTTCTTTTCATTTATCAAAATTATCGTTGAAACTTAGGTAACCCACACCTATCAAGTTCCATAGGTTTAGAATTTTTGGTTCACTTTTCATAGGAAATCTTATGGAACTCAAACTTGGATCTCAGTTCCAAAAAAATCAAAATATATTAATTCAAGTAGTGATATTTGGGGTATAATAAAATTAATTATAACTTTATTTTAAAAGGGGTTTCGTGATGGATAAGAGATCTATAAAGATAACCTAATCTACATAGTAATTCTGCTCATGCTTATTTTAGAAAGGTGCCAAATCAAAAAATGTCATTTGTTGCATTTAAAATATTGTATACCTAAGGTTAATGTGCGTTGCAACAATCAAGAGAATAGTAGAGCTTATTAAATTTGCGACCATGTGTAAAACTGATAATTTCACACCCCTTAATATAGCAAAATCAAATTCTCAACTATAGAGTACATCAAGACACTAAAAATTAACTGTTCACTCATTTGCTTTGTTTTGTAAATTTGTGCTGAACAACTCTCAAAGTCTCAACCGCAAGTCGCAACTATTCAATATGGACGAATATTATTGAGGTCACAAAATATCAAATTCTTCACCAATTCAACTTAAATTTTCATTAAATTGTATTCCTTATCAAACAAAATATTCAATTAACTTAAAAATTAAAATAATTTTTGAAAGAAACTAAACAAAAGCTCGACAAAACACGTAAATAAAATATGTACGAGACAGGAAAAAAAAATGAAATTTGTATATTTGATGACTTGTGGCTGCCATTTTTTTTTTCTTCAATGTATTTTGGCATACACGAATGAAAATTGAGAAAATTTAGTACGCAATTAATCACATGTAACAGGAAAATTCATTGCTTTACCTGTATTTTAATTTACATATCCAAAAATCCAACACTATTTTAATATAATAGCTATTTTGATAATTTTCACACAAAATCACACTACGAATCACACTTTGAATTTTTTATTTTCTTTCCAAAATTTTTCTTTTTTCCTTTATTTAATTTAACTTAACACACAAAATTTAAAGCTAATTATGATTAACACTAATTTTTCACTATTTTCTTTTTTCGCTATGAAAACATTAAATTTAATATTAATTGAAAAAAATTAAAAAAAAAACAAAAATAATTAAAAAACTCTTTTAATTTTTATATTTCTTTATTTTGCGATGGAAAAACAACACACTTTCAACGATCAACTAAATTTTACAGACTGAAAATTTTGTTCGTGTGAACTGACGAATGTCGGTTTTTAGTTCAGGCACTGAACTGAAATTTTTTATGTCATTTTCATGACGCAACCCCGCAACTTCAAAACTATCGACAGTAAACTTTTTACATATTTACAGGTTATTGTATGAATTTTCAACTTGATGAACAAAAATTTTTGCTCGTCACGTTGGATGTTCATACAAACCTGTAAGTCAAAAGTAAAAATTTTTTTCATTGTGAATGCTCTGGACCATTCTTTACCGCAATTATTGTTCGTTCAACATTCAAACAAATCTGTAAGTTAAAAGATTTTTCATTGTGAATGCTCCGTCAAATTTTTGGTAATTTTGTAGCGGAAGAACTTGACGGAATTAATTTTTCCTCATCTTTATTAAAAATATTCGCCGTCGTTATTCTATACTACTGTCGACAGTTTTGAAGTGCGCCATCAATATCATATAGAAAATGGGTGCGTTTTGTACGGAGCGCATTGATTGTTCCACCAGTAAAATACGTTTTTAGCTCAGCATGAAAATAAATATTCGTAATTTTATTAATATTGAATTATTAAAAGATCATAAATAAAATATCAAGATTTTTTTTCCCGTCGCCAAAATACAAGAAACCATGAAGCGGTGTATTTAATTTGTGCATGAATATCATGCCAGGCCAAATCAAGGAATATATCACGGAAATTTGATGCTTAACATCAACGGAAATTGAATAGCTCTTATGATCTGGAATTACTAAATCAAGTGTATCAAAGTTATCAATCGGATAGTTATAGTTATGCCGTTTTAATAAATTTTCGTTCCACTTGCACTGTGGATCTCGATAGAGTTGATAATTCATAAATGATTTTGCTTCACGGTAGTTCAATCCTCTAAAAATTTTATTGTAAACTGTTTTCCTGTCGACTCGCTTATAAAGGGCGCCTCTTGGAATTATTGCAGCTTCCTCAGTGATCATAGCTAGAGTACAAGATAATCTGTCTTCTTCTTTCAGTTGCATTACATCCTGTTTAAATGGTCGAGAAACTGCGTATTCGTCTGTCTTAAACTCTTGATCCATTAATACGTCAAGCACGATACTCGGGTCACCAAAGAATTTAGTTGGCGATAAAAGGCATCTTTCGTATAAATCAAGTTTACGAGGCGGTAAGAGTATCCAATCAATACAGTTGAGACTATAGAAAAACCTTCGCCCTCTTAAGCAATCACTCATATAACCAAACGCAATGTAATAATCCTTTTCGACTCCATTTATGCGTCCCCAGAAAAAAATATCTCGAAACTTATTCTCACTTTGAAGTAAAATTAGCGAGCTTTCAATTAAGGCGGCCTGTAGTGGCGTTACTCGAAATCCGGTGTGAGCGATGGCTTCGAGGGCTTCTCGAAAATTAGAAAGGTTCATTATTTTGTAGAACTGAATATAGTTTGATATGAACCTCTGTAGCCCCTATTATTTTATTTTGTTTATAGCTAAAAAAACCAACTGAATTTCAAATTGGAATGAATATTTATTATAAAACAAAAACATAAAAACAAATCGGCAAAGATATCTAGACGTTAATTCGATTTTTGATTTTTTTTTTTTAAATTTATGTATCAATTTAAATTTTTACCGCGAGATGCGTTTTCCCTACTTCAATAATTTCAACAAATTTCTGCGACAGCTACCCAGTATTGAACTTTCTTTTAACGACAAAAATTTTGTGGTGGAACGGAGACGGGCTCATTTTTCATCTGATTAAAAAATTGTTCTATATCTGCCTTTGTTACAACTCTTTGTTCTCGCGCAAATTGCGATAAATAATCAGACAATTTCTCTTGCATACTTTTAAATCCGGACAGAAGATGAACCTGCTTTGTTCGGTCTAAAGACGTCAGCGCTCGCATTCCCCGTTCATAAAGTGTATGGTCAGTTGCCAAGCGGTTAGTGCCTTTCTCCTCATATATCTTAACAGGATCCTCCGGGTCAATTATGTATTCAATTTTTAATGACTTATACATATCCATACATTGAGCACATTGACATAACATATTACGCCAGCCGTCCTTCCAAAATGTTGCACCACCGGTATTAGTTGACTTAACACTCTCTGGCTTAAGACAAACCAAATCAATCTTAGGTTTTTTGTTAGCTGGTTCTTCAGGAACAGTTTCGATGTCTATCTTGGAGTTATCCCCAGTTTGATCTGACCTTGCACCATCCTTCTCTACCATTAGCTCAAAATATAATTTTAAAAAATCATATTTTTCCATACATTCATTACAAACCATTTCATCATAAATAACCGGTAATGCAGTTCCCAGATGTCGTTCATGAAACCAATCTTCACAGACGCAACACTGTAGCATTGCATCCTGAATTGGATCGTCTGAATCTGGATATGGACGATGACACGTACAATAATATCCAGAAAAATTCTGGTTATATTCATTAAGCTGATTTACAGCATCTCGCTCACCCGGCTCAAGATTACACATTACTTGTGTGGCATTCTTATATTTAGAATTTCCACAGTCACATCGAAAATTCCGTTTCGTATACAACTCCACTACCTCATGACCTTCATGGCAATTGTAATAACACGCTAGACATACGCCAGCACGCTTGGATGGATCATCACGTGATTCGGGAATACAAGTCAAGCAAGAATACAACGCCTGGCGCTTTAAGTAACCCTACAGCACAATACACAAATTAGGAATGGTTTAATTACATATTTTATTCATATTTTTACCTTAGGATATGTACAACACTTCGGATCACCTGCTCCAAGTACAGCATAATACTCTTTCTCATTTTCTTCCTCCTCGTTCAAAACATCCACCATGGTAACCACATCATCCATATTTTCACCTTCTACTTCTATGCTGTGCGACATAATGCAGTGGTCGGTCAGCTAAATTGGTTTTATCTTTAACACGAAATGGAAAAGAGAATTTAAAACGTTTAAAAGGACAATAAAATTTAAGATAATGACTACCCAAACAAATTATAAACTGAATGTCAAAAAAAATGCGCGATTATAGTAGATGGATTACAATACTTGCAAACATACAACATTTATAACTCTATCTAGTGGTGATATTTTGAAATTACGTATTTCGGAATCATCTGGGAGTGAATTGGTTCTTATATCAACCGTGTTCGATTGAGCTGGATTAGTAGCTGTTTCTGAAATAAATGTAGTCTGAAAAGAAAACATAATTTTATGTAATCATACGAGTGCATACGAAATAAAAAACAACTTAAAAAAAAAACAAACGCGAAGAAAGAAAATAAATTTTGACTACCTAGATAAAAAAGTAAAATTCAAACAAAATTCTTGCACTATCATACAAAAAAGTGCTATAAAATGAAGAGTAATTTAACCTACATATGCGGAAACACTGCAATTTTACTCTATTGACGATGGGGCATGCTATACGATTTTTTTTTATGTTAGTTCAATTCTCATTCATAGGTGGCTATAGCGTAGGAAGGGTA
Source organism: Tipula helvola (assembly GCA_963556165.1). Taxonomy (NCBI): domain Eukaryota; kingdom Metazoa; phylum Arthropoda; class Insecta; order Diptera; family Tipulidae; genus Tipula; species Tipula helvola. The sequence goes on from OY744482.1 coordinate 6,312,412, forward strand.
TACATAATTTGACGTTTTAACAATTTAAGCATTAATATTTACAAACAAATAAAAAGTTTTAAAAACAAACTTTCTCTCAAAAATTAAATAGGTTTAATATATTCAATTATTATAAATTTATTCAAAATATTAATCATAAGTAATGGTTAGATCTTGTTCTGTGCCGAATTGTCGGAATAAATATTCAAAAAATTGTGACATTAAATTTCACCACTTTCCGAGCCAATCCAAATTAAAAAAAACAATAGATCATAAAATAAAGAACTGGGAAGATACCAACAAAACGGTCTCAAGTTTGTATCGCTCATTTTGCAGAAGATGATTACCAAATATGCAGTTTAGGTAAGCCCGGCTGAGTTTAATTTGCCAAGTTTAAAATAACAGAGAAATGTCAATTTCAACCGGTACATATAAAATTCTCAAAGCAGGATCAATTCCATCCCAAAATATTCCATTACGAAAGTTTGACTAACTAATTTCCTAACCAAAAGGAATACTATAAAACTAAAACGAAAAATAAAATACTTAAAATTTACGTAACAATCTGAAAATTTTTGGACTGATATGACAGAATTTTGAAATTCTTAAGTATTTATAAGTTGTAGGTAGCAATAGATTGAATGCTAGACAACTTCATTGTGATTTTTTGTGTTAAGGAAAACAAATAAACGTCAAAATATTCTTCATATCTTTTTGTATGAAGTGGCACAGATGCAATTTTATTTCTATAATTACAGACATATATTAAATATTTTTTAATAAAAATTTAATTGAAATGTATTCATTTTATGTCATTTTAAGATAAGCAAGTAAATTTTTTTGTGAAAAGCGTGTGAAAAATTAAAACATAAAAAGAAGGCAAATTGGTATTCTTTAGGTTTAATCTTGTGCCGTTTGAGTTTTTTGTGTGGTTATTTTTATTAAAATTAAGTTATTTTCAAACATTTTAAGTTAGCTTCATATAAACTGCTGTTTGTTTTCCTTAACACTCAAAAAAATTTGACATATTTTGGCTGTCAAATAATCGATCTATAAAAACAAAAATGTTAAATAGATAAAACATAGAGTTGTATTAACAATATCATATGTAGCTTTAAAATATTTAATATTTTTATAACACTATTTATTTATTTATTTTCCCACACTCGAAACCCAAAACTTTATATCAAATTTGTATTTTTTTGGTTATGTTTTGTTTTAGAATCATTTTAAATAAAAGTAGAAAATTGTAATTAGGCTACTTATTTAATCTTATTTAACAAATTTGTTTATATTGAATAAATAAAAATATTATAAAATCGTATAATTTGTTCGCCTCCAAATTCCATACATATGTATGTACACCATACAATACAAAAAATACCAATAAGCAATACCCATTCGCGGCGGTGCTGCTACGAAAACAGCGGCAAGGATTGAACTATAAGCATGCCCCATTGGAGCATCACGGATTCCACCTAGTGGACAAATTTTAAACTGAGGTACCTGATAATTTGACGTTCGAAATTATTGTAAACAATTCCAATTTTGAACTGTAAACACAATTTATACTTACCGGATTGCTAATAATTGTAAATTATTCCAATTTCGGACTATAAAAACAATTTTTAATTACCACATTGCTAAATGTTCTTTCGTCGCATTTGTGACAAATGTCATTTTATCAGGTGCATCATTTTAACTATTGTCCTCGAGAGGCGCTATCTCTACTTTTACAATCGTCAATAATTTTTCTATGTTGAAACATTGAACAATTCTGTGATCACCAGGCATAATCGCTTAAGTCGATTTAAGACAAAAATATTTTCAATATTCAACGTTTATCTCTCCTCTAATTTCTCTAAATTTTACTTAAGTCGTATTGCTTTATGGCCAAAGACCTTAATCGCAAGCCGCAGTAACTTTAGTCGGAATAATTGGAAAATGAATTTAATATTCAGCTTTATCTACCTCTAAAAGAATTACCAAATTTCATTAAGCCTGTTATGGCTTGTGACCAAGAATTGTATTATCGAATAAATTAGCCTATAGTTTAAAAATGTAATTTTCCAGCTTAATGCCGTCGGCCTTCACCGTAGTAATAAGTAGTCATAGGCGGATTTTTAATTTTTTTTTAACCACGTTATAGAAGTACTGCCCTACAGGAAAATTTACGCGTTTCGTGAATTCTCAATTTGTAAAAAGGGTACTTGGAAAGTGTTTATTTATTCGCGAACTTATCACGGTACTCATGGATGACTGATACGTCCCAACACTTAAAGCTGGAAAAATGTTTCCATTATGCCTTCAACTGAGTGTTTGTAAAATTTTTATGTTCGCTGTATTCCAAATAGCTTTCCGTATATACATATTTGTAGTGCATTCATTTCGCAAATTCATTTTCAGGTTTGTTATCAACAATTGCTTCCGCATTTGTAGAACTTATATACTTATACTTGCTTTGACTATTTTTATTCTTGTAGTCATTTGTAAAGTATGTCACCTTACAGTAATTGCAGTACAATTTATCTTAGTGTCTGCATTCATTTGATCTGTGCCCTGGTTTGCCGCATCGAAAACATTTCACCTACTTTTACAGCTGTGATTTAGCCACAAATAATAAAGAATTTGCGGAAAGTGATGTCGATAGAAGTAGTTAGAAACACGAATCACTTTAAAATTATTATTATACCCTTGACATTACATGCAAACTACATTCTTAATCGAAGTACTCCCGATTGTGTAATTATTATCTATTTAACAGTGATTATTACCAGTGACAGTTAAGGCCCGATTGTATGAACGAGGATAAATGATTAATTCTCTGATTTAGCGTAGTTTGCCTTGTATGAAACAATGCAAACTACGCTAAATCAGAGGATTAATCATTTATCCTCATTCATACAATCGGGCCTTAATATGATCGTACACTTTAACGGTTTTTCCTTTCTTTAAACAGACAGGTACATGTAATGTACTTACCAAATTAATTTTAATAAGATAGTTGCGTTTAAATATGAGCCTTTAACTTAAAATATCAATACAAGGAGGCACCACAAAATTTTATTTAAATTTCCCTTAGGTCGCCGGTCAGCTGCTGTTCACATTACAAATTAAATCGGAATTAAAAATAAAGCTCATATTCTCAAATTTTCTTAATGAATATAATTTTATTAATATAATTTTCTTAACAATATACTCGCAATAATTAAACATATTTTTTTATGTACATATTTTTATATTGATTTCCTTGAATTTAGCGGATTTTCCGTTAAAGATATTTTCAGAATTAAAGTTTTTTGAGCTAATTTATAATTTTTTTTTTAAATCAATAATTTTAAAACTATACTATTATTAATTTGTTTATTTAAATGTATCAGTTTATTACAATTTAGATTTAAAATCAAATTTTATGGGTCTGTATTAATGTTCATTAGGTACAACTATTTTCGTGGCGTGTCTATTCTGTATTGATTTAGATCTCCTATTCCTCTAATTGTTTCTGTAGTTAAACGGTTAAAACTATCGGTCATGTTTTCTTGTTCTTGTTCCATACGTGTTTGATCATTTATTAAAGGCGTTTGGCCATCGTATTGCGTATTTGTTAGGATACCAGTTAGTTCGGTTGAATTAAAATTTGGTAAATTTTGTAGCGCACTTAAAAGTAATTGACTACTTGTAAAGCTATCACTTATATTCATACTATCGTTGGGTTCATTATGATTATTTGTTGGATGGGCGTTCGCACTTCCAGCGTGATTTGTTACAGTTAAATTATTTTGATGTTGATTTAAGTTTTCAAAATTGTAGGGTAACAGGGAATTATTTAAACCTAATTGTCTTGTTGGATATTGAAGGATGTTATATGTAGTGTGATTTGTTGTTATATTCCAGTTTACACCTGGTTGCGGCAGATCACCGTTTTCGGTTAGTTCATCAAAATTATATGTACGATTTGAATATTGCTGCGGTTGTTGCATTTGCAAGTTTAATGATTGATTTTGTAATGGGGTATAAGGAGGTGATCCAAAATTATTGTGAGACGGCGTTAATGGTGTTCCTGGGGATATCGGTTGTGGTGATGGACTTTCTTGCTGTCCTCGATATATGGGTGTCAAGTGATAGGGCGATCTATCTCTGGGTTCCTGTTTAATCGATGGGTCATTTAAAAATCCTCCACTAGTTTTTGGTAAAGGTACCATTGAAGAAGACCTCGCCACTGTAAAAATATATTGAAATAAATTTAATAAATCAATCATGTCAAATTATGTTAGTATTATAAAAGAAATGCATTTTTTACAAAAAACCAAAAACATATTAAATAAAATTAAAATCACACATATTAAGTACATTAAAACTAGCCAAACACATAAAACAGTGCTCTAAAGCCTACCATACTAAAATAAAAACACAACAGCGATTTATACCGAACCTTTAGAGAAATCTACTTACAATAATATCTCTATACGTTAAATGTTTGTCAGCAGATAAAATAACATTTTTTTTTTTAAATTAAAATAATTGAAAGATATTTATAGTTTTTCAATTTTAATTAACTTATTATTATCATTTTCTTTTTGTAAAATTGATTTTTGAACATTCAACATTTAATACATTCTCAGTTATTTTTAAAAAATAAAATTTCGTTTGTTTTACAAATAATTTCCCAATTAATTTTAATATATTATATAACAAACAAGAAAAATAATTTAAAAATATTTACGCCATTTTATTTTTTGTTGTGCGAAAATAAAGGAAATATAATTATATTTTTTATATGTATGGTTATGAATGAATATGATCCAAACCGATTTTTTTAAAGGTTTTTTTTTTTTTTTTGTAAAACAATAAATAATTAACAACGATTAGTTTAATTCGTTAAAAAAGTTTTCTGAAAATTTTAAATTTATAAAATTTTTTATATTTTTCAGTCAAAAATATTTTCGTTTATCCAATTTTTTTTTGTCGATGCACAATGATCGACAGTTTCAAATGTATGGTCAAAAAATGTTTTTCTTATAAATGTACATTTTTTTGGCCATTTCCAAAATAGAAAATAAATTCTTTTTAAGTTTTTTAAAAACTTTAAAAATCATTAAAAAATTAATAATAAATGTATGTAAAAATATTTTTTGTGTTTTCAGAATCCATGGTATTATTTTTAAACATGGAAAAGAATTTATTTAATAATCACAATGGCAACTTGTCCAAACCTTGGCTTAACGATGCATAAACAATTTCCTTTCGTTCCACGTTTTCAATAATACGAAGGATCAAAATTTTAATCTCATTTGACTAGAATACTATAAGTTTTTTTTTCTTATAAAATTTGTAAATTTTATAATTATTCAAATTTTCGAAGACAAAATTACTAGTTTTATTAAGTTTTTTTTTTATTTTTAAAAATAGTATCAAATTGCTTATTATAATATTTTCGTTATTTTATAAAATAGGTTTTTTTTTTTACAAATTTAAAAACTATAAAATATTTAATATTTAATTTATCTAATAATATAAATTCTATTTATTTAAATCTATTAATATTTATTAAATATATTAATTAATCTCTCTTTTCCCGCGAAAACTCGGAATAGTCAAACTCTGCGCAAGGAAAAGAAAATGCATTTTCCTCCAAGAGTATCAGAAAAAAAATTTTGAATACATAAATGTATTACAATTATGCCAATTCGCGGTTCGTTTCTAAATTTACTATAATAATAGCTATGTTCTATTGCAAATCGGATTAGATTTAAAAATTTTCGTTATTGCAACTTGGATTAGTTCTAAACAGTGCCTTGTTTCTAAATTCTAACAAGGTGAATTTAATTCGAATTAAATTGTTTTTTTTTTAATTTTGTTATAAAAAGTACGACTTTTCAAAACCGTAGTAAGTTGCGAAACGGCATATTTTTCATAACTGGTTAGGAAACGATTAATATTTCACAAGTAGCTAGGTAGTGATGAAATATTCAATTCAACACCAGTCTGTGCCTAGTTGATTTAAAAAAAAAAAAATTGAAATTAACTTGGAATTTTAGGATTCAAAGATTTTTCTTTTATTAATCTTCAAAATTAGAAAAAATCTTGTATGCAACTGTGTAACTTGTGTGATATGGCGGAACTAGCTTCGCAATTTCTTTCCCACTCGGTACACAAAATGAGGCATTTTCTAAATGGTTGCATAAATAGCTATTTGTAAGTCACCTAAGAGCTGTATTGCTATAACTAGGCAAATAAAACAAAAATACAGATTCAGAAAATATTTAGCTACCTTGATGCTTTGGGAACTAATAAATCCAAAACTAAATCCTAATATATTTTTATCAAAGCAATAGATCATAATTAAATCTAAATCCGAATGGATCACGCAAAAAACATACCTATGTAACAATTTAATCCAATGAAAAGATTGTACATAATCGGACAAAACAAACAAATTCCCGAATAAATCCGAGATAATATTACAAGTAGTATGTAAATTTAAAATGGAATCAGAATCAGAAAGTGAAATCACTTTTACCAAAACAAAATTGTATGGTTCACAAAGCATATGTATTTGTGACCAAGAAAACATGAATGAATGAAATAAAAAGATATCGTGTATATTAAAAGAACCCAGCCACCATCAATAAAAATAAATCGTGATCAAAAATATTGTTTAAATAATAAAAAATATGGATAAAGACACTTACTAGGTTCTTGTTTTTGCTGTTTAGCTTTTTGCTGTTCTCTTAACGATTCGTGATCTGAATATCTTTTAATCGGTTTTTGACGTAGGTTATCTATAAAAATAATGTTTTTTGGTATTTGATTATTACATGGTTATTAAAAAATAAAAAATAAAATAAATAAATATGTTTATAAATTAATGTAATGAAATCGAAAGATTAAATTTGGTTAAATTAAAGGTTCTTACTTAACATTTCGATTAAAAAATAAAAAATCTGAGCAAAAATTATAATTTAACTAAAATTAATAAAGATTTCTCGTTCGATTAAATATTGTTAGTGAGCCTTTTAGCAACTTCAGCTGGTGTTAAAATTTCACCAGCTTCGACAGGTGCATAATAACACGATGTTTCATCAAATTCACTGACAGTAGCATGTGGTGGTATTGATGTATAAAGAGCATAATGTTCGGCCTCTGTTAAATCAACTGAAGGATCTAATTGTACCCCATATTGTCCGTCACACAAATTCTTTAAGCTTTGTGCATCGGCAATAGCTATCAGTTCCATATTACCATCTTGTAAAGGAAGATCAGCTAATTGTAAAGCACTTACGGTTCTTCTATCATTTGGATGCAATAAACGGGATCCAGAATTATTTTCATGTAGCGATAAATGGGTTCCACTTTCACTTCTTTCTGGTATTGAATTTGTGCTGTCACCCTTAAGAGGAATGTGGATTATATTGGGTGTTAAATGTGGTCGTTTTCCGGACACACTGCTTACACTACGACCAACCGGTTTACTTTTTGACTTTTCATTATTTTCTTTACTATTGCTATTCTCATTACTACTACTTTCTTTATTACTAATATTTGGAAATGTTCTTAACGATGAAAACGAACCACGTGAAACATTTGAATTTGTATTAAAATTAGCTAAAGATGGTTCACGTGATCCTAACGGGGTTGTCTTGATACTTGGATTATTACTATTTGCTCCACTTATATCGCTTTTACTCTTCTTTCTTGAAAATAATTTTGAGAAAAATCCTGGCTTTTTCTGTTTTGGTAGAGTGTTACTATTGCTTGTGGGCTTTGGTGGTAGCTTTTTATTTGGGGAGTCTGGTGTCTTCATTATTATGATTGGCTGAGAGATTGGCCGTATTCTATCACTTTTTGTTGAACTTCTACGTGATAACTCTGTAATATTTGTTTCTATGATAATGTTGTTATCGCCTAAAATTGGCATTTGTTTCTTGATACGTTTCGGTGGCAATGGCGGTAATTTCTCATCATTCTCATTCTCATCATTGTTTTTCTCACGTTTTAAAGAAGTAACGTCTATTATTGGTCCCATTGGATTCAAAATAATTTGATTATCGACAATATCATATGTGGTATTGTAATTATTATTTTCATTAATCATCAGAGGATTCATTTCGGCTGACAAAGCTTGTGATTGTTGTTGCAAAGTCTCATTAATAATTGATACGGGATTTTTAAACGCTCTTTGTAAACTTGTATAAGTAGCCGCATCATCAAAAGACTCATCTACATCCATTTTAGTTAATTGGTTTTGATTTGAATTAATAATTATATTTGCATCTAAATTATTCATATCATTGAGATCTTGCCGTAATATTTGATGTTCAGTATAAATTTCATCTAGTTCAGCCACTTGTTCCAATAGTTCTGTTAGAGTTTTATCCTCGTCCGAAGTTGTATTTGGTTCAAATGAATCAGTTGTATCACTGATGGTATTACTGAATTGTGTTGAATTTAGCCAATCGTTAGTTTTATCCATAGACAATTCATTCGTTGGCTGTGAATTGGAGAATACAATCTCTTCAGCTGTCGAGGTGACATTATGCTCTTGTTCGGGAATAATATCTTTTTCATTTTCGGTTGGTGTATCAAGTATGATTACTTCGTTGTTTTGATGATTTTCTTTTATATTTGTACTGCCAAATATTAAAGCATCTTCAGATAATATATTACGGAATAAATTACCCTTTTCCTCAAGACTACGCCGCATAGATAAAAATGTACGCCTACCTGGACAGGGAATATAGTCAAATTGGTGTGGCTCACTGCATACATCATCCGATGGTCGTTTTAGTTGAACGTTCACCTTAAATTAGCAAATAAAAATGATAAATTTTGACTTTAAATATATTTAATTAATTTTTACTTACAGAAACTGTTTGATCTATATTTAAATTGTGATAAGCTGGAACTTTGAATGATATAGCAACCTGTTTATGCACATTTGTATGGTTAAAATCACCGTATGCTTCCCATGTAATCTGATCATTATAATCAACTTCATAAAACCTAACTTTAATATCCTCTTTGGCGACCTTTTCACATAGTAAAATGATTTCACGTCCACCCCGAACATCTGCTGAACAATCGCTCATTTTACTTATAACTAATTCACTAGTACCTTTTTTATCATAAATTGGATTTGATATTACTGGTGGTAAAGGTACACTAAAACGTGGTTGATGTTCACCACCAATAAACACTTGAAAACATAATCGTACGGCATTTAGATCTATACTCGCTGGTTGATTACGATGTGAGAATCCAGCTAAAAATAGATTTATTTATAAACCATTGGTCACCAAAACGATTGAACGTGTAAAAGTTTAAAAATCATAGAGGAAATTTATAATAAATAAAAATACAATAATGACTCACTTCGAAATGGATCAACACGTATTTCTTCTCTTAATCTTAAAGCTTCCTCAATATCGCGTTTTTTAACACACTGTATTCCTAAATTACTAAACGTTAAACTCATTGTCTCATTATTAATTTCCATAGTACAGACACCTTTCTTGCATCCCTCTTTACCAACAAGGCGATGTGGATGAGGCCTAGATTTTTTTTTTTTTTGTTAATATAAATAAAACAAAAATATAAATTAGAAAAATTTTACTCGCAACACATCTGGAAAATCACTAAATACTGATCAATTATGTAACGCAAAAAAAAATAAAAAAATAAAAATAAAAAATATTAAATTAAAAATGAAAATTAATTTTATTTTAATTTTTGGCCAAAATTCAATTTTTTTTGTTTTTTTTTTTATAAAAAATAAATAAATTTTCATGAAATATGTTTTATTGAAACTCACCGATACGGAATATCTTTTGTAACACATGATACAACAACCACAGCACGACCTGTATAATTTCTAATTCTGATCGCTGGATATGTTTTATTTTCAGGTGTACTATTTTCACCTGGTATTGAACCAGCCGATCGTCCTTCACATTCATAACGAAATCTAATTGCCTTAGGTGCTGGTTGCTCTATTATCTCAACATATGCATTTGTGGGATTATTATTATTTGTATTATTTGATGTTGTTGATGATGATGATGGTTGTTGTTGTTGTAGGGGTTGACGGTTTCCTCCATGATTTGGTGGTTGATGTGATCCGCCACCGTTAATTGGATTTGGATTAAACATGCCTCGTACGTCGGGATCAGTTTGTTCAATAACATCAACTAATGAAACACAGAAAAAAAAAATTATTTTTTTTTTTTTTTTTTTTAAAATTTAGTAATTTCAGAGTTCTGTATTCGTTCACAGAAAAAATTAACTGAAATTTTCTCTAAATTTTTACGTGTATTTTTGGCTCACAGAATACAAAATATATAATATTGTTAAATTAAAGAAAATTTTATAAATAGTAATATAAAATTTGCGTAATATAAGTGTATATTCACTTTTTTTCGTTCGAAAATGCAGTGGCGCTTTATTTTACTTTACCAATCTAAATGAGAATGGTGGAATAGTTTATTAAGTGTTTATTTGGGCCACCAATGGATGATTTCGGTATACATACCAAAAAAAAAAATTATGTTTTTGGCTTTGAATATTTCGTTTGTATATAATTTGGTTGAAGGAAAATGAGATTCTTGTGTGATGTATTAAATTAATCTTATGTGCTCATTCAAATGAATTCGTACAAATATACACGAGTTGTTGGCACAGTGTTCACCGATGTATAAGAACTTAGGCGTTTATTTAGAAACAAATGACAACAATAAAAACCACTTGGCAAAAAGTGCTCATTGCTGGAAACCGAAAATATTTTCATCATGTGTTGCCGCCCCGGTGGCACAGTTGTTAGCATGCTTGCTTTAAGCCCCGGAGGTTCCCGGGTTCGATTCCCGGCGGGTGATTAAAAAATCACGGCTGGTTAATGTAGGATCAATGAATTAATCTCTCATTATCCGTTAAAAAAAAAATGATTACGAAACTTCAATATGAAGCGGCCAAATCCCTCTATGGGATGTAGCGCGAGCGAAAAAAAAAGAAAAAAAAAATATGTGTAAAGAAAACACATATGTAAATGATTAGCGATTCTAATTGCGGATCAGAAACTCGGAAAACCTAAAATCTGGAAATTTAAAATTCTCCTCTAATTAATCTAAAGTTCTCGAAATTGAACTGAAATCTAAGTTCTCTTCTCATTTCATTGAGTTACTGTATATACAAATCATGTTACAATATTTAAACAAATATTTTGATTCGAACTAAACAAAGAAAATTCATATTTTTTTAATAAAATTGGTAGCATTAATTTTGTAATTTTTTATAGAAATAGAAATTTTCGAAAATTAAAATCTAAACGATTAATTATATAGGTATGTAGTTGATATAGTACATTATATATTAGTATAAACATACAGTTTTTTTATGTTTATAACTATGATGTTTGATGTTTATGATGACAAAATTATTAAAAATAGACGAATCCGATATTATATATGAATACAAGTACAAATACTATAAAACATTAAGAAAATTTTTACTCATACATATGTGCAAGTATTATGATTATTATTGTCGCACGAACGACTACGACGGCCTGGGATTGAAAATTCGAAAAATCTATGGTTGTATTGTTGTACGCCAATTTTATAAGTTATAAATTGATCAATCGTCATGATCATCAACAAATTGTAGTTTATTTTTGATTTTATAATTTTCATGTAATTTCTGTTTGTTATTTATTTTCGTTTGTACTTCAGCTACCTAGACTATAGCGTAATAGTTTAAAAATTGACTATGACGATGATTTTTAAATTGTTTTCGTCTGATGACGTCTAAGAAAGAAAAATTACTATCTTTTTATATTTTCATTGTTGTCTTGGAGATTTTTTTTCTGCTTTTAATGTTCAATTATATTTTTGGTCCATTTATTTATTGTATTTCAAGCTAAGAATATGATACATTCGCTGGGCCAATAATTATCAGATTAAAATGACCTATAATGTTTCAAGTAAGCAACTTTCTTACTTAGAATCACGAAACCAGGAAACAAAAAGAAGAAACAAAAATCGCAAAAATATTTTTCGGTTTAAGAAAAGTACCAAAATTATATGCTACGTTTGGGAAAAACCCAAACGTATATACAATTTAATCAAATGATTGCTAATCACGCTACTCGTAAAAATCTTAAAACTGTGATTTTAAAAGGAACTTGATTGACAATTATTACTTGATCAATTTACATTTACGTGGGCCAATTCCAATGTGTCTCACCACTTTGAACGTCAAAGAAAAATTCGTTTTTTTTTGGAAATAATTCTTTTTGATATTCAAAAAAAAAAAAACACTTGTAACATTTTAATAACGTTTGTGGAAAAAAGAATTTAAACATATATTAATCCGAAAATAATGAATCTGGTAAAGCGATTTATATTTATTAATCTTTATAAGTTAGAAAAACAAATATAGATGGAGATAAATTCGTGAAAAGTTTGTCTCAGTAAAAAAAAAAAAAAGAAAAACTTTTGGGAAAATTTCAGTGGTTTATGTCTTCAATTGATCATGGTGAATAAAATCTATTATGGTTTGAATATTCACTAAATGGAAATAAAAAAAAAATTAGGTACTTACTGACATCACTTATATTAATTTGGGCACTGTCATCCTGTTGCATACCATTTTGTGGACTCAGTGGTATATCACCTGCAAATAAAAAAATATAATTAAACATTAATTTTATTTTATTTTAGTTAATTAATTATAACACACTTGAACAATTTAAGAAATATAAAATATTCGTAATATTAAGCACTTTTGTCATATTTAAACAATAAAAGATTTAAACCGTCCGTACTCGTCAAAGCTTTTATAAAATGTGATTCTAAAACAAATTATTTGTTTTTGTTTTCATTGGAATTTAATTTACATTTACAAATACAACTTTAAATTAGTAAATATACTACTTCTATACACGTAAAAAAATGTGTTTTAATCTTTTAAAATATACTAATTTATAATGTTTTCTTGTATTGTTGATTTAAAAAAAAGAAACAGATTTTGACCTAATCTTTAAGGTTATCAGTAACAAAATGTTTTTATGAAACGGACACTATTTTTTCTTAGAAGTGAAAAAGTTTATCGACTGGAATTTTTGGAATTAAATCGGAAAGTCCACACATTTGAAGCCAAATATTTTTCCAGACGCTTTGTACATATTTTCTATTCAAATTTCGAAATTCACATCATCCACCGCACTACAATTTTAAAATACTTTTCAATTTTATGTAAATATTATGAAAAATTTTTAAAAACCACTATATTGCCGGTTTATTTAATAAAATAAGAAAACACACAACCGGCTTTTTGTTAAAGCAAAATAAAATTCAACTATTAATTAATTACTACAACTCTTATACGTACAATAATTAAAAGAATTCAAGTACCACGACATAATTTTTACTTTTCATTTATTTTTATTTTAAAAATATTGTTTAAAATTAATTTAAAATTTTCACAATTACAATTTATTTTTGAAAAAAGAAATTTTTTATTATATTTTGAACCGCCATTCAATTGGAAATTCACTTAAAAACTAAAATCCCAAACCAAAATAATGAAAATCGACAAACTCGAGTCACAAAAAATAAAAATAAAATAAAATTGTATTTGATTATTATTAACAAAACTGTTTTCATCGATGAGAATTTTCAAAATAAAAACAAAAATCAGAACTAACAGAATTTTTTTTTTGTGTTTTTCCAACCCGAGCAGCACACAACAAAATATAATGAAAACAAAAAAAAACTAATAAGAAGAAACATGTTTATTATACATCGGAATGTTAAATATACATAAAAAAATAATAATTTATAAATTCTCGTTATAATTTTCGTGGCAGGTGGAATGTGGAAGAGCATCTACTTTACACCCACCTACCTAAACAAAAAAAAAAATAAAACTAAATGAAAATGAAATTATTTTGAATGGTCAGTAGAAAATTTTATTGGTTTATTTATTGTCACTTTTCTTTAATTTCTGAGAAAAAATATTTTCTGAACGAAATTTTATATAGATGGCCTCACAAGGAATGGAAATTGATTCAAATTCTTTCGAGTACATACGTACAATATTATAGTATGTATATGTAGTATAGAGTATAGTTTTTCGATGAAATAATGATTAATGAGAAATTTCTTTGAACCTGATTATACATTTGAGCCCTTGACATTTGGCCTTTGATATTTATTGTTTTGTGTATAATATCGCACGACTTGCAAAGTTAGGCATGACATAATCGCAGATTATTTAACCTAACATACAAAAGGAACACCACCCTTGTGTTTAATGTCAAGGTAAAAGATTGTCCTTTAAACAAATACTATGTAATTATTATACCTATATAATTTGATTTGCATTCCACACATTCTATTCTAGACTAAACCATTATTTTTCGATTTTATACCCTTGAAATAAAGAAAAGGACAGGTATATATATAAGTACGATGAAAATCAATTTTTTACTATGCTAGTCTGGTTGTTAGTCGAAAAGGGAAATTTATTACACATACCTTGCATAATAATTTAAAGGTATGCCAAACTAAACACCTGAATGCCTTGTGCCCATCATAAATCACTTTGTTTACATATTTTAAAGATTTCTGTACAATTATGTGCGACTAAAACTAATTACCAATTTTTTCATGTCAAATGCTTAATTTTCTTAAAAAGAAAAACTCGATTTTTCATCAGGCACACAAAACAAAAAAAAACTGTAACGCGCGCGTTAAATATTAAATTTTTTAAATTCTTCAAATTTTCTTCTTCATCAATTTGGCATGACACATTTATTGAAGTCGAAATAAAAATGTACAGCGATGATAAACTATGATTTGTGGTTAAATGTTTTTTCTCGTGCAAACTTCGCATTAAATTTAAAACACAATAATATGACAAATTTTATTTGTACCTTAAATTTATGATTTTTTCCAAGTTCTAAAACCAATTTTATTATATTATGTATTAGATTTTTGCAAAAAAAAAAAACTTTCTTGCACCAAAATATTGGTTCAAACCATTTCAAAGTTCTTGAACTCTAAACAAGTTCTATCCATGTGTTCAAATAAAGTCAAGGTTATATTAGTAAGATTTATCGAAAAAGAAAAAAATTGAAATCATTTTAAATTTATTAACAACACACACAGTGTACATGTTCGAATTTGGACTTTAATAATTTGCAATAATATAAATCAAATGGTGTTGTGTTAGCCAGCCCTCTTGATTTACTATATCATAATTTGGTGGTAGCGAGTACCTTCACTGTAGATCAAAATAACAAAAAAATGAACTTGTCTTTAATATTCCTGGGAATTTTATATCGTTATTTTCACAAATAAATAAAAAAATACAACAAAAAGTATAGGTATATATGTATTGTATGGATTTCAATTCTGAGAATTTTTGGAAATATGGTTTTGGAAAATAAAAGGAAAACATAATCGTTTTTTAGGAAAAAAATTAAATGCTTATTGATTTATTCCATTAATATTTCAGGTTATAAAATAGAAAATTGATTATAACAATATGTCATTCGAATTTATTTGGATGTCACAATAATTTCGCGGAATTCATATATAAAATCTGTTTTGTGTGTGTGTGTGTGACCTAGATCAAGCATGCAGCAAGGTCGTGTACGATTTTGTAGTGCATTTTTTTTTTTATATTGTCGATATTGACAAAATAACAAATTTTAAAATACCCACCGGAAGCAATTTAATGGTTGAAGTAATTGACAACGCGTTGTTCAACTTTAGATTAAGGTCAATATATATTGACAAAAAAACCACACAAATTACATTTATTTATTAACTGATATGATTACATATTTTAAATCACGGCTACTAATTCTTTGCGCAAATGATTTCGATCGGCAATTAAAAAAGATCCAACGCGAATACGTATACCAAAATTATTAGTTTTAGACACGCTATAAAATCATGCTTTACATTATACAAGTATCATGCAAACATATAATATGTATAGGATTATAAATTAAACTAGACATTTTTCACTCAAACCAAATGAATTTAAACTTTATTATATCTAAATCGCTTAAAATTTAAAGGGGCCCACATAAAAATTCCTCTGTATCAGCACCATACAATTTTTAAACATGTTTTTATTTGTTATAATATGCTGGGAAATTTTTATTTTCTTTCACCCACACTGTATTTTATATTTTCATTCAAGAAAATTGCGAAGAGAGAAAATAATAAACTCATCCAAGAGAAAATCGATGCCAAATATTTTAACAGCAACAACGAATATTTATTTTTTATTTTTTTACTTTTCGTTTCTAGGAATCAATGAAAAATTTGTTAACTTTGCCAAAATAAAATTAAAATCTCTATTATCAGAATATATTTTAAATTTCCCGTTACTTGAACTGTAAATGAATGTGTATTCGTATATAAAAAAAATGAGGGGAACGGGCGATTGAGTTGTTTTGTTTACGGTGTCGGTGAATCACCACTCACTTTTATAGGAGGAAGCGATGTGGTGATTTAAAAAGTAAAATTGAGATTGAGGAATGCGTGTGCACGTTATGATCACGTCGTTCAGCAATGAGATCATTGTTTCATTCATTTTAAATTTTTCAAATATAATTGTTGGCGCGTGCCATTTTTAAAACATGTATTACGACGAGTAGATACATTTTATTTATAAACTGACAAAATAACTGTCTTCATACATTTTTATTTTTGGTTGTAGATAGCCTAGATAAGGAAAATCTGTCCCTACAAAATATAAACAAATTATCAAGTTGAAGCCACTCAATAAATTTTGTTTTATTTTATATGATTCACGAATTTCTTCTGAGAAAAATTAATAAAAACCGAAATAAAATAAAAATTTGGCCTCGTGAAATATTTAAGTCAAAATGAAAAATATTTTTTAGAAGAAAATTAATTTTAATTTCTGTTTACTATTTTTAATTGTATACAGATACGTTACTATATACACAGGTCCATCAGTAATTAGTTTTAAATTATATATTCAGTGATTTGGAATTTTATTCTAAATATTATCGAAAATTTATTTTAATTTGATTGGTGTAATTTATTTATTTATTTGGCACATGGCTTAATAGGATGTGGAACATAACATGGTGAGTTATGATAATTAGGAGGCAGTAGGATGTGGAAATAATTTTACTTGTATCTTGTTTCAATTAAAATGGAATGAATGTGTACCAAAATGTCTATAACTAATTTCATCAGTCACACAAATAAGTTGAACTATTGATGAAAGTATAAGTATGCAAATATTTTTATGTTACCCCTTTTTATATCTTTTTAATTAATTTCTGGTTGTGCTGATTTAATAACAACATAATTTCCATGCGCCAAGAAAATTTCATGTGGTTGTTAATATCGAATAAAATATTTTTTTTTTTACTTTGATGAGTAAGAGGATCTAAGAATAGCATGAATGTTGGAGTTATATAGCTAGTATGAATTTACGATGTTTTCGCTTTCTTATCCAGTTTGATTTTTAAATAAATTATATTGAGCAGATATACATGAAAATAAATTCCTTATTCTGGAAATAAGTTAAATATTGTAGTTTATGGATCATAATAAAACACTTGTCAATATTCGCTCGGTCTAAGACCATTCACCATGAACTCTCACTCATCGTTTACGATTATAACTCGATTATACATATACTATTGCAATAATTAGATATAGGGTTTTCTTTTATTAAGTTTTTATTTTAATTATTAAAACGATTTATTTGTTTTTTAACTTATTTTTATTTTGTAAATACCCCTACGTTTCGACAGTATACCATATTCCGTCGTCTTCAGGGGGAAAATTAATTATGCGACGGAATATACCGTCGAAACGTAGGGGTATATACAAAATAAAAATAAGTTAAAAACAAATAAATCGTTTTAATAATAATTAGATACATACATTATCGATAATACTATTATTACGTTCCAATCATTTGGAAGAAATCATTATTAAATAAACCAAAATTTTAAATTTACAAATTTAATTTAGTTTGTGGTTCCCTAATTCTTTGAGAACGTGCTGTTGCACTTTGATTTAATTTATTTGTAAACACTCTGTTATAAATATTAAACTTTTGAATATCAATAGGCGCTTGATTTTGGTGGATATTCACACTGGGGCCAGCAACATCTGCATTTTTCTGATTATTTAAATTCGCTGTTTTCTTTTCTCATGTATTTTCATATCTATCTAAACCACTTTTACTGCTAAAACAGTTTCGAAGATGATTTGCTTGAATCTTTTTTTCTTGTCCGAATATTCTTACCTAAGATGTATTGCAACCTAATATTTCTCTTATAAACCCCTTTTCCCATTCTTCATCGTATTTACTAAATGGTTTTACATTTTCTTTTTTGGGACTCTCATCACTAGATACAATTGAAGCTTACTTATTCCACCTCAAAAACGGATTTCTCGCTGTATTTGTTTTAGTAAAACAGGTCTAAACCTCCTGGCATAACGATTCTAAGGACCCTACATATTCACATATTTTCCATATTCAACTAATTTCCTCGACAATAATATATGTATGTACATAAATTTACACTTCTAATCTCTTCCACCCCTTTCGATAAAACACTTTCCTACCTTACAGCTTTGGTTACATTATTCAAATTTAAAGGCCTTTCCAATTCGTTCTGAATAAAATTTAAATATGTACAATTTTTGTCATCCTCTTCTTTCTCCGAAATCGCTTCCATTGGTAATCTCGATAATACATCTGCACAAATGTGTTTTCCCTTTAATGTATTTTATTTCAAAGTTGAAATTCGATAAATATAATGCCCATCTCAATAGCCTACTTACCGACATTAATGATATTCCCTGTATTCCCTCGAACTTTTCGATCCCGAAATATAGTATTGCCAATGCCTCCTTATGTATCAAGACATAATTCTGTTCGGATTTAGATAACGTTCTTAAAATGCTATAGGCTTCTCATCACCATTGCACAAATGAGCCAGCTGTGCCCCAATTCCATCGTCACATGCATCCGTCACTAAAATCAATTCTTTTGCCATTTGAAATGAATTCTTGCATTGTTTTGATCATTCAATTTTCTCTTTATTAATCAGGTCGTATGTTGGCTTTAGAATCACAGAAATATTCAATATGAATCTCGAATAATAGTTTATCATCCCGCAAAAAGCACGAACCTCTTTTTTTGTTTCTGGCGCTGACATTTTCACTATCGCTACCACTATTTTTTATCTTTATGTAGTCCTCAGTTATATGTTCTAAATATTCTACTCTTTCTTTAAATAAGCAGCACTTCTTTTGATTGATTTTAAGTCCAACATTGATAAATTTCGCTAAATTGCGTTTAAGATTTTCGATATCGATACCTTAAGGTATCGATATGATCTTCATATGATTTTACTTTAATAATAACATCATGAACAAACGCAATTGTACCATAATATCCTGTTAACACCGTGTCCGTTGTTTTGAAAAATAAAGTTATGTGGTGTACTACATAGCCACAGCCACAAGGTAATCTATTCATCGTAAAAATATCCTTTTGTGTGCTCCACGCCAACATTTTTCTTTTTCAAAAAATGTCCTCTATCCTCAGAATAGAGTAGTTTTTCTCTTGTAATAATAAATTTACCGTAATCGAGTAATCTGCACATACACGTATGTCGTCTTTGTTCTTTAACACTGTTACGAATAGCGTTCCCAATTCAGGTACGTCCATCTTTGAAATTATTTGAAATGTTTCTAATCTTTTCCATTCTCGTTGTAGCTTAGCTTTATAGGTAATGGGCACTGGACAGGGTTTAACAAAAATAGCTGATGCTCTACCGATTAACTACAATTTCATCTCTTTTTCTGTACAGCATCTTACATCGCCACTTTCTCCTTTACCGTTTTGGTACATAATTATTTTTACCTTCAGTTGTTGAAACGCTATTTATCGTAATTTTAAAATTCATTTTTTTTTATATCACACCCTATCAGGGAACGATAAAAATTCTTGATAATTATAAAATTTCCGCGAATTTTCCGATCTCTTTGCAATTCCTCAGCTTCAATTGTATTTTGATTGAAATTTTGTCAA
Source organism: Tipula helvola (assembly GCA_963556165.1). NCBI lineage: Eukaryota > Metazoa > Arthropoda > Insecta > Diptera > Tipulidae > Tipula > Tipula helvola. Next base: position 6,332,491 of record OY744482.1, read on the forward strand.
GAGAGGAAAAGATTAGAATATTAAATATTTTTGTCATGACGTTGTGCCTATTGAGCATAATTTTTATTTTATGCTCAATTTCTTGTCATTTTTTGTTGAAAAGTTTGACAACCAAAATGAAATTTTCATGTTTTTTTGGGAAAATTTTAGCCTTTTAATAAATTTCAGGGGAAAATAAATAAAATAAAATAGAAATTGTCATATTAAATTAAAACATAAATAATAAATTGTGGAATATAAATACAATATTCCAAAAATTATATTAAATCGAAAATGAACCAAATTCAAATTTTTTTCTTATTCTCAAAGAGAGAAATTTGTTATATTCTTTATGTTAGCATTTGTAGAAAAAATGTCATGGGCCGAATGTCATTTATTTTTTGTCAAAAGAAAAATACACAAGTGGAGACCAGCCAACAGTCTTTTAAACTCAAAATGTTATATCTTTCCATACTACCAAACCTGTGAGTCATATCAAAATAATATATTATTGATATTTTAATGTTTAAGCATATTATGATTAGTAATATTTTACCCAAAAACTTGGTGAATTCGACACCGCAATAAAAGTATAGTAATGAAATTAAGGAATTCAGCCTTCTTTCTCTCTTCTAAAATGGCCGATGTTGTTTTATCAAAGATAAATAGAGGATTAATTATTTTACGGTCATCTATTTTCGTAAATTATGTCTGACCTGTGTGCTATATAGGAATCAAGCCATATGTATATCAAACACAGAAACCTAATTAAAACTTCTAAGCATTTTCCTTTATTTCATGTTCGCCATAAAATTAGAAACAATTTAAAAGAAATGCATGTAGAAACAGGTGACGCCATTAAAATTATTACGTTATCTAACATTAATTATAACCGCCTATTATAAGAACTTGCAGGTACATTTTATGTGGTTTTCGATTCACCAAAAAAGAGCAACAGTACAGTTAAAACAGTCAGTTAAAACTGTACGTGTATGGGTATTTCAGTTCAGTTAAACTTAACTGTACAGTTTAACTGAGAACTTTAAAATTTTTATATTTTTAACTGAAACAATTAACTGAACTGAACGTGTGTGGGGGTTTAACTGCACAATTCTCAGTTTTGTGTCGAAATTTTGAGATGAGAGGATGTTTCATACAATAATTAAAATATTGAATTATACAAAACTAGTTCGACTATTTATATAATTTTCATTTTATTTTGAAGTAAATAAAAATTAATTAGGGTTCAAAGAAGTCTGGAACATCTACAGACAGCATTTATAAGCCGGGTCTTTGGTATTACGACCTGTTGGATCGTTCCGCTCATTCAAATCCATGATAATAACTGAAGGATTAGACTGAACGTGTGTGTGCATCTCAGTTCACAGTTAAAACTGACAATTATAACTGCACAGTTAAAACTGTCAGTTAAAACTGTACGTGTGTGGCCTGCCCGAAAAGTCACTCGGCCGAGCAAAATTGTTGTTGTTTTACGAATCTCGATGTTTTGGCAGATTTACAAACACAAACACAAATAGAACTGTCATTTTGAATGACATTTCATTCGATTTGAGTTTATTGAAAGCGCCATTTGTATTTTGTGTTTTTTTTTGTGTTTCTGTTTATTTTTATATAAATATTTCATATTAAAGAATAAATAATTTTGTTATCGAGTATAGCCGAATGTTTAATAAAAATTATAGGTTATGTTTATATAAACGTCATAAACGTCAAACACACACACATATATATTACGGAGCAACTGTTCGATTCACCAGCAGTAGAGAGTGATCTTTTAAAGATTTGGTAAAAGGTGAATCGAAATCGACATTAGATTTTTGTGCATATATACATTATAGTAGTAATGTAATAACTGTTAGTTTTTTTTTTAGTATAGTAATTAATTTACCAGTGAAAATTGAATAAATATTAATACGTTTTATTGTTTAATTGGATTATATTAAAATATTTAGGAAAATGGTGGATATTGATAAATTGAATTTTTGTAAAATTTATGATAACGAATACCAAATTAATCACAAATCACTAACCCACCATTTTATTGCCATAAAATAACCTAGCCCATTTTAGAAGAGAGACAGAAGGCTCAATTCCTTAATTTCATTACTATACTTTTATTACGGTGTCGAATTCACCAAGTTTTAATTTTAGGTAAAATATTACTAATCATAATATTCTTAAACATTAAAATATCAATAATATATTATTTTGATATGACTTACAGGTTTGGTAGTATGGAATTATATAACATTTTGAGTTTAAAAGACTGTATCTCAAAATTTTTCTTCTAGTGCCAAGCTGAATTTTTCACAGATTAAAGTGTCATTATTAGCAAGTAATTTAACGTTAATTTAAAAAATTAAAAGAAAATAGTTTTTTTGTTATCCAGATACTAAGAAATACAGATTCAAAAAATCACCAAAATTTGAAAATGTCAAGTTATTAAAAACAAATTATTTCATAATTTTAAATATTTTTCTAGCTGTCAAAAACCGTTGAGAGAACCAAAATCGGTCAACCCATTCCGAAAATATGATCAAAAACGTAATACATATACCCAAAACTCCTTGAAAATGAGAAAACTTTGAGAGAGTGTGAACTCGAGAGTGAGAGAGAAAGTAAAAAAAATATTTCTTTACAAAATTTTTTTTTTTTTTTACTTATAAATCGAATAAATATACATAGTTTGATCAATTTTTGAAACATCGCGTCCAACTCGTGTACTATTTCATATGGAATGACCCATATAAATTTTATACATTACAAGATGATTTTTTTTTATAATACCTGATTAAATGAAAACAATTGCATTCTTTGGCTGCGGTCGAATTCTCGGGTAAATCATTTATGTACTATGATAAATGTAGATTTTTGGTGTTCGTTTTTTGTTAAATTACTCATTTGTTCTATTTTATACTCGCCCAATTCACATAACAATAAAGAATAAAGTATCTAAACGTGGAACATTTACCGTTTTTGATTTCGTTTGCCCTCTATAAAAAAAAGGTAAATGCATTTACCGAATTTAGCGGATTTACTCGAGAATTCGACCGCAGCCTTTATATTATATTATTGCATAAACTAGTACAATAAAAGTATAATTTTATCCAACCTTCAATCTCGTTTTGTAAATCTAAATGACGAATCGAAACAAGCAAACTTAAAGATCTGTTTTAAAACGTAAAATACCTTATAGATACATTCGCAAAATAATACAAGTAGGTGTAGAATACAAATACAATTCATACATAAAACATCGGGGACTTTTTTAAATAATCATTAAACTAATTATGTTTTATAGAATTTATGTAGAACCTCGAAAACGCTAGCGTGATCTTAAGCGGAGAAAATTGATTATTTTACCCACATAATTTTTGATGTCGAATGATACTAGACAAACTAAATGTTAATGTTTGATGACATTTAAAATGCTAATGATTCGATGTCAATACACTAACAAAATGTACTAATTTATCGGAAATTAATTTAGTTATAACATCCCCTACACAGTAATACATAGTAATTTATATATGTACATATAACAATAAAATTAAAACCTCATAATTATGACAAACGAAATAAATGAAAATATCTTTTGACATTTTCATTTACAACTTATACAGTTTTTCGTAATTTTCCATTACAAATTCAAATAGAAAACCGTACATAAACTAAATCATAATAGAAAAGTAGAATAAAAAAAAATAAAATTCTAAATTGATTACAAACATCTGTGTTTTGCATGATTCCTTGGCACGCGTTCAAAAATAAAATTTGTACATTTTAAAAATTTACGTTTTCATTTAAGAAAGGGAAATAAAATGATTTTCTTTGAGTTTTAACAAGTCATTGTTAACATATACGTTAATTAAGTTGATATACCTGAACCAGAAATCAAATTGCGTTTTTACATGCATTTGCCCAAATTTGAAATCGGATGATATATAAAAACATATTAAATCAATGCTGTACATGTACTTGAAATTAAATTTTTTTTTCTTTTTAAAACCACAAAAGTGTTACAAATCTGGCGAACCTTCAAAAATTGAACACATTTTTCAATTATTATTATTTCTCTATTGTTTGTATTACCGCGTCCGAGGTCTTATTTAACTAAATACGACTCGCGAATTTTACGCGCCATATTAATTGAACATAGACATACATACATATTATGTATTTATGAGTATGTTTGGTTAGTTGTTATCGTGGTGTACTTTTATAGTACAAGTGCATAATTTGAAATAAAAAAAAAAAAAAATTGTCAAGTGTATTTTGAAGAGGATTTAAATTTCACATTTATTTTTTTGCTTTTAATCCCATCAAACAAAAAATTTAAAATAAATCTTACACAAGAATCGCGAATATCAAAGTTCAAAATATAAAAGCAGATGGGAAAAATGGAAATAGAAATAGAATTTTCACAATGATTATGACTTTGGGGAAACATAAAATGTATATTTCCCTAGGCACTATAAGTATTTACCAAGTAAGAAATTTTCAAAGCGTGCGCGGCTATTTTTAGGCAAATTTTCCGAGATTTTCTGTTTGATTTAATTTTTTATTTTTATTTTTTTTTTAATTCTTTGTAATTAGAATTCTGTCTTTTTGCAAAAACTCATCATCATAAATTATTCGTTGCGTTGACATGTCAACTTATATTACTTTTTTTAAAGGGAATACACGTATTTACGATACATATTTTGTTTGCGGAAAATCTTTGCAAATAACACAATTATGTGTACATGTGTATAGTTTGATTTATTTGTAGCATTGATCAAGGTTGTTTGTAATGTTAAAGACCTCCGGAAGGAGAATAGGTATAACACTGTCAGATTAGGTCAGATACTAAGTCCAAGTTAGTTAATTGGAGTTAGTTAATTTTGGAAAATTATCTGATGTCTAAAATCATCATTATAATTATCATCTTAAGGACGAAAATAATTTCAAAAATTTCACATTTTTAAAAATAAGAACCGATTTAAAAAATTGCAATAATTTTTTACTAATGCCTTTTGACTAAATTAACAACTGGACTTACTGGACAATACAACCTGAGTTACTGTAACCGTGGGTTAGGTCTAAATTGTATTGTTTGAAAGTGAACGACGAAGTTAATAATAATCCTGAAATTAATGGATTTGTAGCGATAATGTGCGAGACAATATTTTATTCGAGCGGTTGACGTTTACCAGCTAAATTAAATATTTCATAACAAATTTGAAAGGGTGGAAGTGAACAAACTTAAGTAAGTGTTTTTAAGCAAGGTAAATACTTGTAAGTGTAGTCAGCAATTATGTTTTAATGAATTATTTTGTGCAAATTGCCCTAAAAAGTGGAAGATTTGAGCTTTGTTTGGTATATTCTCAAGGAGCTCTACAAGTTTTCGCGATTTCCCATTATAGTCTAAACGTAAAAAAAATTAAACTTGATCACAAGTAAACGTATTTACGCAAATCTAGATTACTTACTAATTCCTTTAGTTTAAACAAGGCATTTGACTCGATTTTATAGAATATAATTTTAATCAAGATTGAACTGTTAAAATTTGTAGTGTGCTTAAGACCATTTACATTTCAACGTTTATTGGGAATAAAAACCTTATTAAATAACCTTATGAAATGTAAAGTAAAATTCTGAACCTAACTCATTAGTCCAGTGTTTGGGGGTTTTTCGCTCAAAATTCTTACGGACAAAACCGATTGACATGAAATTTGGACAGTAAATACGGAATGGCTCATGGAGCATAAGTTATACAGTGCTGATGTGTGCTTTTACCCCGGCGGGTGGATGCCATCCCTTCTCGGGGTGGAAATTAGTACACTCAAAATAACTGTAGAAATCGATAGAGATTCTATGAACTTTTTTCGACAAATCAATATTTCTCTAGTCATTCACGATTGAAAATGTTGATTTTTTATCTAAAAATGCATGTTTTAGAGCGATTTTCATGAATAACTCAAAAAATTTACGTGGATTCAAGGAAGCTCGAGCCCTTGAAATTCTGCAAAATGGTTTCTAGAGCGAATCTTAAAACTTAAGAAAATTATCCTTAAAAAAACAATCGTGGATTGCTCTCAAACATACATTTTTTAGATGAAAAATCAACATTTTCAATCGCGAATAACTCGAAAAATATTGATTCACTGAAAAACTTCATAGAACATTTTTTGCTTAGAATTCATCCCTCTATCGATTTCTGCGGTTATTTTGACCTTACGCTATCCAAATTTTACGGCGGTAATAACCTATTTTTACCGTTAAACACTGGACTACACAGGTTTCGACTTATTAGAGTTTGGATATTACTATAAGGATTCACGTCGAAATTAAATTCTACACTCAAAACTAAACCGATACTACATAAGACGATGATCGATCCGAGGAGAAAGCTTACTTTCTCCTCAGATCGATTTTTTTAAATAACTAATTAGCTTGCTTAGACCCTGTCGCATAGCGTGTGAAAACATTCCTGCAGAAATGTCTTGATTTTTATATTAATAGGTATAGTTCTTAGGAATTAATTCTTGAATATGTCCTCACGCTGACGCACATATTCAACGACACACAGTATAACCAACATAAAAGAAATCAAAGGACTAAAGAAAATAAATGCTAAAAAACTGTGGTAAATAGCTCAATAGATAAAATTTAGTTTGTTAACTTTACCGGTAACGAATTTTTTTTAATTTAAATATCCATTTTAATAGTTTGGTGGTACTATTTAGTTAAGAAATGGGTAAAAATAAGAGCTGCCCACCATAAATGAGGAAACCGATAGTACGGAAATATTGCAAATGAAACGCAGCAATGCGATCAGTTGCAGCAAATTCAAAGAAGGTAATTTATGAAGCCATTAAAACCTATGATGGTACTGGGAATTTCAAAAACGAACCGACGAAAGAACTCAAGAAATAACGAAAAGGTAAAACAGAATTAAATGCGATACTTTTTTCATCAAATAAATGGAGCCATACCACCTCAAATTGCGCAGAGTTGTTCGGACAGGTTTATTAGACGTCTCGGCTGTTTGAATCTGGGTTGCGTGGGTGAATTGTTTTCAAATAAAATTTAAAATAAATAAAAATGCATTGCATTACAATTCCGATCGCTGAGTTTGTTCAAAATAAAATTTCTTATAGCCATACAATTCAGGTAACTATATATAAGGATTTAAATCTAATTATAAATATTATACATACATTTTGTTATTTACTTTGTTTAGCTTCAAAGAATGCTCCATATTTGTGCAGTTTATTCCCTTTTCGTAAGTAATCTTTTGCGAGTAAAATTCCAGCTAGTGTGTCTTCTTCTATTTCTAGTTTTAGTTTTATTTAAATTAATTTGGGAAAATATTCTTTCGACATTCGCTGTTGTTATGGGAACAGCTAACGCTGCAATTACCAATTTACCAAGTAATTTAAATGCAATAGAGCCGTCCCTACGTTTTATGCTTAATATTTCTCTCCAGAATTTTTCGACAGGATAAGTTATTTTTGTATTTAGATCATTGTTATTTACGACATTTGGGAAGTACGTAGATTAAATTCGAGAATTGATTCATTTTTCACTCTATTACAATACATTGTTAGGAGCAATTGCTTCAATTGCTGAACAAAAGCTATTCGTGAAATCAATTTTCTTTAACATTTGATTACAGAGTTCGATATAAAATTGCTAGCAATGAGTTTTATGCAAAAGTAGAAGCGATTTATTATTATTTTTTTTTTGTATTGGAAACACTTTTCTGAACGAAAATGGTAAGCATTTTTGTGGCACTCACCAATAGGAATTTCGCAATAGGCACACAAAACAAATTTCGGCAAGTACGATGAAAATCGTAAATAAAATAAACAAAATATGCCGTTTACCTTATGCCATAGTGTATCACATGACATATTGAGACATGCAGTTCTGTCATATACCGTAATGAAATATGGTACATATAAGGAACCTGTATCCATTTTTATCGAATTCTATATGGTTTGTGTAAATTATTTTGGCACCTTCGTGGTGCCAAAATATTTTACATTTAAACAAAATCTGAAACCCTGATGTGACATTTCTAGTTTACTTTTAGCGTGTTCGATTGGACTGAATTAACTGAAGTAGTAACTGTATCTGAAGTAATTGAAGTGAAGAGACTGTTCGAATGACAACTCTTCATTTCAGTTAAAAGTTGAGCAACTGAATTAACTGAAGAGATATTTTGCTTATGTAGTTACTTCAGATGAGTTATTTGTTTTTCTTTTTTGAATTTATTTGTTTTCGTTTGTTTTTATTCTCGTGTGTAGATTTAGGGAACTGTTCGGTTGAGAATTTGCGACCTAAAAAAATAATTTTTAATAATAAATTTCTAGAAATTAATAGAAAATTAAATTTTGAAACATTTTTTCTAACACAAGCCAAACTGAAGTAAATTGTTTTATTTTTATTTTGACATTTAACTGAAGTGAAGAATACCAATCGAACAGTCTCTTCTCTTCAGTAACTCAATTAAGTGAAGAGGAACTCAATTAACTGAAGTGAAGAGTTGTACTCTTCAGTCCAATCGAATACGCTTTTTATTTCTGGCTATTTTGATTTAAATCATCTTTCCCAAGTATAGATGTCACAATCATTTTATTTTTTTCCTTTAAAATTGCCTAAACGGTTTAGGTAATATGCAGTTCAAGTAGGGGTCTAAATCTTTTACAAAATCTTACTTTTCAAAATCAAGATTTTAAATCTGATATGAGTGAGATATGTTACAAATAACAACAAAATGTAATAATATTGAAATGAATTACATATGAGCAATTTCATAAAAGGAAATCCCCTAAATATATATAATTTCAATGTCGGGGATTTTTAAGAAATACATTTTTAATTCTTGTATGTAAACTATCAGGCGCGCGGAAAGTAAGGAAATCCCCTAACTATATAAAATTTAAATGTCGGAGATTCCCAAGATGAAAACATTTTTACTTCATGCATATAATACTATTCACTTAAGTAGCGAAATTTAATCGTTTATTATATTCTTCGCTTGTGTTAAATAAATAATGGAATTTTAAATAAAACACTTGTTTTATATTTCGCAAAAAACATTTTATTTTTTATTTATTTAAATTAAAAATCGATCGATTTCGACTTGTGAGGTCATTATCAAAAAAAATATCCCACAGTATGGCACTGCGAAAATAAATTGGAAAATGATTTTTTAATAATTTTTAACTTGATTTTTTTTTATTTTACTTTACTATTTATTTCGAAAAGTGAATTAATATTTTTTAGTTGTTTCATGAATGAATTATTATTCGTTCTTTTCAGAACGACCATATGTGTAGTTCAATTAAATAAATAAATTCATAAAAATAATTTTTTAATAGGATTACTTTTTACTAATCCTTTTAAAATTATTGTTTATTCGAATATTTTTAATCATTTTAATATATTTTCAGAAAAACTAAGATTTTTCAAAGAAGTAAGATTTTTTGACTGCGAAAGTAAGATTCGAGCGGAGTAAAAGAGGAAAATCCAAAATAATTTTCAATGGAGAGATATTTACAGCATGTTGCGAGTGGTGAACAAAGTAGAGACGCAACCCAAATACTGTACTCACTACCATGTTATAGGAACCCAGCAAATTTTTTGTCTTTGGTAACAAGTCTTGTGCTTGTCTGGGATAGAGAAAATAATATGAAATTACACTGGTTATAAAGAGACAAATTTCTTAGGCAACATGTCTTGCGGTTGTCTTGAGTATGTTACTAGAGACACAAACGTAATGTAATTTAAAGCGCTCCTATCGGTGGGAAATAGAAGGAATGGTAACATGTCTTTTGGTTGTCTTGAAAATGTCTTCAAAAACCGCTTCGTTATCGACACCAATGCACAAAAAGCATTATACTTCGCCATTTTTTATAGTTTTTATTATTATTTTTGTGCAGATGGTGATGTGTTCAATTTTTTTTGTGGGTATAAAAGAAATAAATATTATTGAATTTAAATATAAAAAATATTTTTCTTTAATATTTTAAATTCAATACAATATTTATTTGTGTTTAAAATAAAACAAAAAGTGTTAACAAACCAGGAAATGTATCTTACACAGTAGACAGGCACAAAATTATTCGCGATTTTCGTTTATCCCGATTGTCAAAAATCGCGTTGTGAAAACGAAATAATCCAGTTTTTTGTGAAGATTGTGTAATGAAAGTCAACTGTCATTACACGATTTTCACCTAAACCGGATTATTATGTTTCCACAATACGATTTTTGACAAAAATAACAACTGAAAATCGCGATTAACTCTGTGTCTGTCTACGGTATTAAGTAACATATGGAAGACAAACTCAAGACATGTTACTAATAACGACCACCAGACATGTTACCAATAACGACCATTAGACATGTTACCAATAACGACCACCAGACATGTTACCAATAACAACCACCAGACATGTTACCAATAACGACCACCAGACATGTTACCAATAACGACCACCAGACATGTTACCCAAGACATCTTGTATACATGTTACCAATAACGACCACAAGACATGTCTTTGAAGACTCTTCGTCCCAAATACATGGAGTTGTCTTTTGAATGACTTGGGTTTGTTACCATAACAAGTCTTGAGTTTGTCTTGCATGTGTTACTTAAGACACGTTTGCTGGGAAGAGAGAATGCACTAAGAAAAGGAGTACTTCAAACGAAATGTCAGGTTAGCAGTATTACGGAGACAAAACACTGATCTTATTTTAATTTAAATTTATTAATTTGTCTTGGTTAATCTGAATTTAATTTAATCTAAGTTGAAGTTTAGGATGTTTATGGTTGTTTGAGCGATTAGGAAGTTTTCACATCTCACATTACGTATAAATATAACTACCCTTATTAAACTTGGCTAGGTAGCTAAATTGATGAGGTCCGTGGCCAAATTATCAATTGCGGAAAATCAAAATCAATTAATAACAAATTTGTACAAATCGAGGGTAATTAAATTATTAGATAATGGACAAGGAATGTCCGAACTAGCTTAGAAGCAATGAATCACGATTTACAGATAAGTGTCTCCGAAAATACAAAAGTGAATTCTATATGATTGCTATTCTGCTTCATTTGCGGTTGGAGCTTCTATTTTAGTTTCTGACAATGTCTTGTGGATAAATTATCAACTGTGGGAAATTACCTAACAATACATTTGTGTAAATCGGGTGTAAATAAAAGTGTAAATAAATATTATAATTAAGGTTGTTTGCAGCACTCAAAGAGTAATTCGTAACAGGTGTATAGAAATTAAATTAAACTTAAATGTAAACTTAATTGGTTAAGAGTTTGATTAGGTAGCAAGGCGGTGGGAAATATATAAGGGGCAATTAATAACTAATTAATATTGAATTTAGGATGCCAAGGATGGAAAGCAGTTTGTAGAAAAAATGTAGTAAAATAATTATTAAAAAATTACAATAAAATTACAATTGACTGCCAAGGTGTTTGTAACCGGGTCGATGTCAATCCTATACTAACAATCCTATCCTATCCTTCCAAATAAATGTAAAAAAGGGTGTACGGTGGGCCCGGCGTCAAAAATTCTTAGAATTACCGGGAGATCCTGCTAAATGCTTGATCATACATTCAGAATCATTAATCAATCAATAATTTTCATAAATGATGAAGCTACACAGGGCTTGCAGTTTGCTTTTAATTTAACTAAGATGTATATTCGAAATGGCGCGATGGTAACCCTAGAATTTATCCGTTTAGCATTTAGACATCAAACTTTGTGTATATGGGGTATATTTTTTGTATTTCATCAGTTTTTTTTACATACCTTGATAAGAAGAAAATTAGGCGTTTTCGTTTGTAATATTTACTTTGAATTCATTTCGGTTGTGTTTAATTTCTAACTTCAGTAGCTTGGGTCAAGAATAAATATAAATTAATATTATGACTATTACATTGAAATATAACTTCTTAACTAAAGAACTAAAATTAGATAATTATCTCTATAGGTTAATCTTACTAACCGTATGCAGATAAAATCAGAAACAAATCAATAATATGTGCCAAAAAAGTCTTTTGCCAAGCACCTGCTCATAAAGAGAAAGTGTTAGCTGTTGTTTGTAATTATAATAATGTGATTTCAACGTCTACAATATACAGAAATCTTTAATTGTACTGCATTAATATTTTTTTATAAATTTTTCTACCAATATACTGTGAAATAATAAATTCTAAAATTAAATTTAGCACTTGATCTCGTTTAGTGTGTTCGTGTAAGACAAAATAACTTTATTCTATGCTAATTTATACAACAAGAGTATAATTTATTGTTATACGTATTAATATTATAAATAATTGTGGGTCAAACTATATGTGTATAACAAATACAAATGTTACCTACCAATAAAGGTATTAAAAATCTAAATCTCATTTGTGTGAGACGAATTCCGGATTGATTTTTTTACTATATGCCCATGCGTAATATGTACATACAACAAACTACCTATACGTACAAGTATATTTATAATAATGTGTTTTTGTTTATAGTTATGTTGCAATTTCCAGTTTTAAAAATTTGTTTTGTAAACAATTTGTAAAGCTTCAGTGGTTTAAAAACATCTTTTTACTTACACAAATAAAATGAGCATTTTGGTTGTTTAAATATTATTTTGTCAAATTAAAGTAATGTGCCAACGAATGTTACGAGTTTACATAATTGTAAATCTGACGCCAATTTTCATCGTTTTTACATCTATAAAAACGACTGCAAATGAATTGCCTTGAACTTAAAAGCAGCTTATTCCCTGAATTAATAGAACATGTACACAACATTTTATTAAGAACTGTATAATTAATTAATAATAATTCATCAAGTTAATCTTTATACATTTTGTACACTGCGCGCCGCATTCAGTGGTAATTTACATAATAAACTCACAAATTTTCGATTGTACATCGTTTGTGAACATTTTTGTTTACTTTATAGACGAATACAGCTTAATATAATTAATACTAGTTTTATCATTCTTAAAATACATTTACTGCAAGATGATTCACAATACGCAAAACACGAATTACCTCTACACTATTTATAGTGTATATAAGTGTGTAAGTATATCCCCCAATATAAAATTATAAAATTGATGAATCACTCGATACCAAGCATAACCTGAACAAAAAATTGCTTTTTAACTTAAATTTACAACAATTTTATAAAAAAAGATGAAATTATTTTCCATTCGTCTTTCTATTCGTTCGACTTTATGCGGCTAAAGAAAGTGCACCAAATTAATAAAATTTTTTGATGATTTTACAAAACGATAATACGTTAGCGTTTCATATAAATGCCTTTGCTTTTGAATTCGAGTATAAAATTATATTTTGGCAATTATATTTATTATTAATATTTAATGCGGTATGTATACATAATATATAATTAATTATAAAGTATATTAACTCAAGACGAAGAGTTTATGTTATATGAAAGCTTAACAAAAAAAAAAAATGATTCTGTCTATGACCCAAATCTTCTAATACACTAACGTAAACTTGTATCCGGTAAATTATAATTTTTTGTTTTAATTTAGTTTTAATCAATTTTTTTGTTCGGTATTTGAGAATGTATATTATAATTATGTTAATTTATTTACAAATTTAATAAATTTTTGTTTATTGCGGGTATATACAGATGAATCTAAAATTATGATTAACTGATCTATTCTTTTGGTTGGTTTTGATTTCGTTGAAAGTTTAATTACCTGTTATATAAATTAACTTATACAAATGGATATGGTGCAAACAAGCAGAACAAGTAGATATGTTTAATTGCTAATCTATTTAATTCATAGAAAGCAGAAGCAAATTGAATTTACAGATACCTACAAATATTTGAACTTTATTTTGTCACTTAGCTAATTAATTTACTTTAACATAAAATTTATTGTAATTTGGAATTACACAATAAATTTCGATTGTTTATAATTAAATCAAAATCATTCAGTTTATTTTACACCTCTTATGCTTTCGTTTTAAATTTGTTAATGGAGAACTTTTGGAGTGACCTACAGTCTATCATATTCAACCTCATGGACAAGTTTCTGGAATATTGTCAACAGACATTAAAGCAATTGATTGAAGTTATAGAGTAGTGGCTTTAGAAAATTTAACCTTCTAATGAAATTTGTAAGGGAATTTCCAGTGTATATTATTATAATATTATATACTATGGTAGGCTACAGTCGTCGGGGCCTGATTAGATTTTACAGGCAATTTGCTAGCCCTTATCGTGTCAATAATCTGACCCCATCGGTTTCGTCCCAGACGCCCGGAAGATGCTAAATTGTTCTTTACGTCCAGGAGCCATCGTCGCTCGCCGACAACGACCTCGGCTTCCACTAAAAGTTGGCTCATCTCTCGGAGATCGCCACACAATCATTCCGGATCAGCATGTAGAACTTGAATAGGCCAGTGTACTCACTGTCCATATGTTCGTACACAAAATCTGGAATTCGCATTAAATTCCTGATCTCGCGATTATACAAAACCCGGTATGTACCATCATCGTGACGTTTAGTGCCAAATGTCACTCGCATGACTCTTCTCTCGAATCTCATCACACATCGGCCATCTTTGATAAAATTAAATAATAGAAAAAAATTATTCGGTGCCTTTTAATTTTAGCGTTTTTATCGCTTTGCGTCCGAAAATGACAATAAAAAACTGACTATTTTAAGAAGAATTCAGGAAACTTCAAAATTCTTTGATTATAGAAAATATTTCTTTTTATTGAGACTGGTACCTGGACGAATTAAATCATCGGCATAAGCACCTAAAAGTTAAAGTACATATTGATATTTACATGTGCCTACGCACGAGGATATACTTAAAAGTAAAATAATTAACAAATTAAAAATTTATCAACTCAAAATTAAATTAACAATTTGAGACTAAAAAATTTATATATTAACGTGATCTTATAATATAACCAAAGAAATAAGTTTCTTGAAATTCGAAATTATTTCAATAGATTTAACATCGGCCGGTAATTTCATATAAATAAAAACCATTACTATAAAGAGCAAAGATCCTTTAATTTGTTTTACTAACTGATTTCACTAACATATTGACTTGCCACGAACCGGAGCTGTCGCTTTAGTGTGCTCAGATAAAGTTAAAAAGTATCTAGAATAATTATACTATAACACATCCCTTACGATTGGAGCAGCAAACCATTACTTCAGTTTTATTACAATTTATATTCAACTTATTATCAATAAAATAGTTTTTGATGACCTTCAGGTCTAAAAATGCGGCTCCTACTAACAAACCCTGATCAATTTTACTCCGAATCAAGTTGATAATATCAACGTATTTTAATGACAAGCTCAACAATTTTATAAAAGCTATTAAGAATTGCTATAAGCCTTAGATCGATATTTATTGAAACTAAGTTAATAGAATTACTATTTCTTAGACTTCTGTTTGTTTCTTTGACTTTTGAAGTTTTGATTTGAAATAATTTAGCTTAAGATCAGCATTAGCTTTATTAATCAATTACGCTTCAATTGCTTTCTAAGGAATTTATCTGTAGTCTAACTATTTTTATACTGTAAAGCCCCAGATACATTAAAGTCTTTAGTTTAGAATGCTTGATTATTTGCAACTGTTCAAAACGTCCATCAGAAGATTCAAAATTTGAGGTACTATAGAGCTGGTGAATTCAGCTGTGAAACTTTTTTTATTTAAGACATTCATAGCTTTATGGGTAATTGTAATATGACATCTTAAGTTAACCTCAACCTAGAGTAGAAGTCCCATATGATCACTAATAGTTTCAGGAAATGTAAAAACTGTTGAATTAATGTCAGCCCGGCTGGATATAATCAAATCTAGCAATGAATTTGTAGTTTTCGAATAACGAGTAAGTAATATTCGAATTGATAATGATAAATCCGAATGACAATAGCTAAGTTTTAAATTTTATGACACACACACATTCCGAAATGTATGGTTTAAGTTTGATTAAATTCGAAATTAACTAATTTTCTATATAAACAGTTGCCAAACATTAATAGCAATTAAACTATTGAATTAAATTAATATAAATAGGTACAGGTCACCGACATTCATTAATTTAGACGTGCTTTTTAATTTACGCCTTTACTATTTTAATTGTGCACCACTCAAATGGTAAAACTGTGGCTGGAGCATATCGGAATACTAACGCACATTTCAAGCCTTAAACTTTAAGCATGAAGCAACTGAAAAAATTTAACCTTAAAGAAAATGCAAGAAAAGTTGAAAGTTTGAAAGCTTTAATTTTTTTAGTTTATATTTTAACAAAAGGATCTATCTTCAGTTAATTAAACTTTTGCTGTAATTCCGCTTCACCACTTAGAAATGGCGTTCTTGGTGGATTTCAGCGGCATTTGCAAATTTGCTGCTTAAAATCTGTTTTTTTGGAACTTTTACGCTCTGGTACACCTTCTTTTTCAAAGCTGATCACACAAACTATTATTAAAGTTTAAAAAATTGCAAAATTAAAACTTACCCCTCAGTTCAACTTATTGGGGGTATATTTTTTTTAATGACGTTGGCGCCGATATTGAGGTAGCTTTGGCCTTATAAACACAAACCAGGCAACAATTAGTTGAATGCACTTTCGTTTGCCTTTTCTTTTAAGGATTTAACTTTGGGAAAATGGCTTTAAAACAGGGTTACAAACCCGCAAATATTTCAGTTTCAGGTTCGGGTTCAAAGAAACAAAATAATTAGGATCTGGTTCGGGTAAACAAATAAAAAAATGAAAATTCAGAAGGACATGAAATTTTTTTTTGAAATTATCTCTCTATATATACAAATTAAAATGATTCACAGAAATATTCACTATTCGTGTTATGATTGGCTAATGGGGCATGTGTTATTTGTTTTACCCACCATTGAATGATATTCTTCTGCTTGTGGACCCGTGTGAAGGATTCATAAAGAATAAACCCTTGTATCAAGCTTAATTCAAAGAGCCCGAGCTTTTGCCACTAGATAGTCTTTGTTGCCACTAGATAGTCTTTGATGTCATATATAGGACAATATTATTCAGATTGCGTCATACAGAAATTTAAAACCGGGAACAAATCGAACTAAAAACAAAATAAAATGTTATTGTTGTCAAGTTTATGTTTAGATTTGAAAAAAATGATGAAGCATTACTCTGATAATCTTTCTATTCTAATTATGAAATTTTCATAGATTAATAAAATTTTAAAAATTCGTAAACCAAAATTAATAAAAATACGTAAAATTTTAAATTTCGTCAATTCAAAAATTTCTACCAAGTTTGAGCATCTCAAATTTACCATTCATGAAGCATAATTGATGAAAGTTTACAGATTTCAATGAGCTTTTGGACATAACCGAATTTTTTTTAAGTAATCATCTCAAATTCTATTTCCCAACTCTATCATAACAAACTGGGATCAAATCGAACAAAACCAATTAGCTAAACTAAGTTGGTCTAGAAACTATAAATTAATTGTTGTTGTCAATTCTAATAAACGTTATTATTATCAAAAATATATTTTGATATGACATTTCACTCTACATACAATTTTCATGAAGATAGTCTTGTATTTCGTCAATCATGTCAAAAGTTATATTAGGGTGAAAATGAGTTAAATTTACTATGAAAAATGGTGAAGATACTCGAGTGCAACAGTATGTAGATGGGTTCGTCTCCCCCTTTGACTACAATTTGTTTCGATCTCCGCAAAACTCCCTTGATGGTCTAAAGTTGGCTTTAAAAAGGGACTGGGAAAATCACATGGCTCGGTTCGGGGTCAGGTTTCGATTCAAAAGATTGCTTTAAAAATTAAGTGCATTTTTATAGGCTCACTCTGTAATATTAAGTATAATATATAAAATAAGTATAAATATACAACAATCCTATATACATAGTATACATATTGGTATTTCTTATGGTTAAGTTTTAAAAGTTATATTTACATTTATCTATTTATTCAAATATTGATTTGCTGGTCAATTTTTTGGATATCCCGAAAACGTCAATTTACGAGTTACCAAAATCAAAAACGAAAAACAATTATTTAATTTATTTAAGTAAACCGATCAAATAGTTTTGATGTAATTAGTAAAATACGTCATATACTATTGGATAGAAGCGGCATAACCTAGAAATGTCGTTAAAAGTCATTAAATGAAATCAACTATTATTAATCTTATGCTTAATTAAATTAATAAAGCCTGCTCTTACGAGTTTGTTCACTACTTCACCAAACAGTGTATGTATTAAATGATATTAAAAATAACAATTTACATTTGCATTTAGCAATAAAACTATTTAATAAATTAATACAATCAAATACCTTGATCTTCCTGTTCCATTTTGTATTAATATTTTTCTTGATTTCTTCAATATTAACAACAATAGTAAAAAAACATACAAATGTATAAACAATATGTACTTAAATGCTGTACACAATATAACAATAGTTTTTCTAATTAAGTAGAAATATTTTTTCAAGTTCACTTAAGTATTTATTTAAATATGTAATAAAATAAGTTTTTTTTTTTTATAACTTTAACTTTTTAAATATAACCATCACCACCGATACGATTTAATCACTTTGAACTTTCTTAATAAAACTATAACATTTTGAAAATTTAACTTATTTATTTCTGTAACGACATAATTTATTTAAAATATTATTAAATTTTCAAAATTCACCAATAAAATTTTTAATAAAATCACACATTACATAAACACAAAAAACAGTAAAAAAGTAAAAAAGTGATGTTTAATCATTGAGAATTTGTCATGCACTATTTTGCGCGGTTTGTTGTATGCCTCTTTTTTACTTTTGCAAACTTAAAAAAAAAAAATGAAAAAAAAAAATCTTGCAAACATCTTAAAATGCGATTTACAACAACAACAAAAAATAATTATATAAAAACAAGTAAAAAAGCAACAATCTTTAACATATTTATATCGTTATTATTAATTTTTTTTTACTTTACTTTGTCGTAATGGCTAAGGTAAAAATAACGTGCTTGAATTTTTACTTCTTATATATGTACATTAGAAATTAGAGTGCGGCACGCGGGGTTATTTGTTGGCGTCACTAATTTTAAACCAACGTCATATTATGGTTTTGGTTAATCTTAATACTCATTCGCGGTTAAATAAACACACAGACACAGTAGCAGTACGTTTCAATTGACTTTATTTGTGGTTGTACATAATTAAACCATTTTTTTTCCAACTCTAAGTGTAATTGTATTAATTAAAATATTAATGTGTATAAACAAAATACAAAAAGTCATAATAATTTCTATTATAAGATTTGAGGCTTGGGTTTTTCCGCTTGAAAATGAATGAAATTGTAAAAATAAACGATTTGGGTAGCTCTAGGTAGTATTGTTCGATAACAAACAAAAAAAAAAAAAAATGGGGCACAGTGTGTATAAAGGGGGGACAATTTTTTAATATTTATTTTCCGGAAATTGAAATTAAAAATTAATTTTTTTGTATCTTTTAGTTTTGATTATAATTAAATTTAGCTTAAATGATCGATTAGAAATTATGAAGTTATATTTGCAGAACAGTTTTAATATTGATATGGACTTCCTGAATATTTTTTTTTTGTTTTGTTTGTGTGCTATAACAATAAATTTGGAAATATAATGATTTCGAAAAAGACTTTATATAAGACAGAAATTGAAATTCGTTAATTGGATATACAGTGTTGTGCAAAACTAAAGCAACACCTATGTCTAGAAACTTTAAATAGCAGTATCTTTTATTGAAACAAGTTCACAAGAAAATTTTTTTACTCTCAATATGTAGAAATAAGTATGCAATTCTGGTAACATATTCACAAAAAAAAAAAAAAAATTACAATACCAAACAAACACAAAACACGTGAATTCCACCATATGAGCGTGTGCAAAACTAAAGCAACAAAGGATATTAATTGAGAGAAAGTGAATAAAACAGAAAAACTACCGGTACTTTTCCAAGTTATTGGTTTGATTTAGTATTCGACAGCATTATAATAATTGAATCGAGTCATTTTTGTTCAGTTACTTCAGAGCATTTGTGAGAAATTTGATGGCGCGCAATAAGTATAATATTACTTTTAAGTCGATGGTTATTGACGACTTTTTGAAAGGAGAGTCACAAAGTGCAATTGCCAAAAAATATAAAATTAATAGGTCTATTGTTTGTCGACTTATTAAGAAATGTAAGACAGCAAAAGATCTCACGACACTGCATTTAGGTGGCCGACGTAGAAAAATTTCGTGTAAGATGGACAGAAGGATTTGTAAATTAATAAAAAAAAATCCTTTTGTGTCTTCTAAAGAAATTGTAAAATCTTTAAATTTAAATGTCCATGACAGCACGGTCCGCAGGCTAGCTATAAAAAACAATTTGAATAGTTATAGACCTGCAAAGAAACCAATGCTTACGAAAAAACATTTAAAAAAAGGTAATTTTCATGTTTATTACGACAAGCTCATGAACAGAATTTTTTTTTTTTTTTTTTTTTTTTTTTATTAGATTATGTTTTGCTAATTCCCATTTAAATTGGACTGTGGATAAGTGGAGAAGTGTGTTTTTCAGCGATGAATCGAAGTTCAATTTAATAAATTCAAAGTGAAAAAATAAATTTATTATGAAATTTTTCAAAGTTTGTTGGTTTTGTTTTGCACAGTACTGTACATAATTATATTAAAAGAAATAATTAAAATAAAGACGAAAAACTTGATAGTTGATAGATAACCAAATTGATGCAGAATTTAAACGAACATAAACAAATTAAAATGCTATTAATTCCATAAAAGTCTGTATGTATAATTATTGTTTACAAAAAAAAAAAAATTTGCAAAATTTACCAATTCAATTAGTTTATTCGCAGTTTAATTCTTGGGATATAAAATCCGTTGATCATATAGTCGCGCTTTTATGAGAATGAAGTGATGTCGCACCTTACATATGTCTTTTTAATTTCTCGGTAACACATATTTGCATAAATGAATTTATTTGTTTAATTTAATTAATGCTTTATATACTGTTGTATAGTTTGGCAGGTAGGAGTTAAATCAGACCAATTTCGCGAATAATATATTTTTTGTATTGCTGTGCACCTTGAGTGAGATAATATTTTGTTGTGTTAATAAGAATTTTATAGATTATAAGAATATTTATATTTATAATTTATCAGAATAATAATGTTTCCGGGAAATTTATAAAAAAAAGTTGTTATTTTAAGCGTTTTGTGTGCTTTTATTGTTCTGGGAATTCGAGAATGGCTTGTGCTTGAGATGATGCTGACGCGTGCTTATATTACTTAGCATCTTGTTTATCATTTGTAGTCTATACATAGTCTAAAGCGGTTTAAGTTTGGGGTTTTCCTTATAATTTTGTTTACTAAATTTATCGGAATGACTAAGTTGTATGTCTTTTAAAGGTAGAGGCTATAATTAAATAAAATTCGAAGAATTCTTGTGCAGTTTTCAATATCGTTTTGCAAATTATTATAGCTAAAGCAGACCAAGAGATAAGGTGTATCTTTGCGGTTGTTAAATAAAATCACATATGAAACATAAAATGCTACAAGTTCTTACGTCATTGAATAGATTGAAGGAAATTTCTTGAGATCTTATACTTATTGTAAAGACGCTTAATAAATAATTAAGGTGAACACTTTTATTTGACATGTCACATTTTGATTGTTTTTAAATAATTTAAGAGGAAGATCACACAATTTACCTTTTACTAATAAACCAAATTTCTAAGAAATACAAAATATACTTGATTATATCAAAACGCTCCTCTCACGATCTTGTCATGATGTTACAGAGTTTCCGCGTATTCTGTTTTGGTTTTATTATTCTTCTAAAGATTTTTTTTTATGAAATAAGATTTCGTTGAACTGCTATAAACCAGTTGGCAAAACTAATATACAATAAAACTATATTATGCGCGTGTTTAGTGTTCACAAACAATTTTCAGATATTAATAATTGACTAAATTTAACATTTTTGCCATCCGGATCGACCTTTAAACCAAACATATTTTGATCATATTCATTTTGAAAAACTAAAAATTGTTATATGCAAATATTGTGCAACTTTCAACAAATCTTATTTTCGAAGCACTTATTTATTGATCCATATCCAATTGATATTTACAAATGTTGGAAAATATTGTAAAAACCCCCTTATTTTTAATCACCCAAAAAACTTAATCGGTAATGTGTTGAAAATTGATAAATTGATCGAACGGACCAAACCAACCATCTCTCAAACTGTTTAAACAAAAATCACATAAATCGATTGTGAGTGACAGGCGTTTAAACATTAAAAAAAGAAATAAAACTATTTTTTAAATGAGATTATGATTAAGCTTGGCTGAACAAAACTATATTGGTAGTGCAGTGTGTTTATAACTCAATAATGAATATTTTGCTCAACTTTTTTTCTTTTTTTTTTTAATGTACAGGTATATACATATTCTGCTTTATATTTATTTTACAATGACTTTTACTTTCTGTTTCCGTTATGGATGAATAAGCAAACAGCTTAATGTACATTGAGACTAACATAAAAATCTATTCACAATCATCTTGAGAAATTTTATGATTCAAGTGATTTTAATTTTTTTTTTTAATTCTCTGTTAAAATATATCGGCTATTTCGACGGGCATCCTCGTCGTGTCAATACCAAATAATTCAGAGGTTTCACTGTATAACTAGATTTTATTATCAATTTTAATTTTCTGGTAACATTTATTGCATTTATATTATAAAATTAAATAGTCGGAACACAAGTTCATACAAAATATTTATAAAAGTATCATAAAAAAAAAATCGTTTTAATATTTAAAGATCTGTTGATTTTTTATTTTCGAAAACCCAAGAAATTTAATAACGCAGTGCTCACACTACACTTAAAAAAAAAACAAAATAAATATGAACGTGAAATATTAATTAAAACTTGTTTTAAAACCACTTCACGGAAAATTTAACAACAATTTAGAGCTAATATTTTATTTAATTTTTTAAATAAATAATAATATGATTAATAAAACTATTATGCACATTTAATTGTTATTTAGTTAGAATGTCGCGAATTAAAATACTTTACGCTCATTCTCTTATTTTATACGACTGAATTGTAAACAAAAACTAACAAAATATTGTATGCATACGCGAATATAATCGTTCGTGGATCTTATTTTTGTTGTATTTTCTGTATTTCTCTGTTTGGTTTGACTTTTATTTATGTATTTCTGATTAATTCCAAAACGAAAAAAAAAACAAGCAAACTACCAGAATGAAAATTTTTTTGAATTTGAACAGCTATACTTATGTAAATAATAATAACATACACTTCAGTCACTTATTCACTTATACTGTGGCAACTGAATTTTATTCGCTTAAAGTTTGACAGAGCCGTATTAAAGCGCCAAAGACATATAAGAAATTGTCAGAAAAGCTTAAAGTACGTTTATTAAAAACATACTTCGACATGGGACAAACTTGATAAAAACATCGCCTATTTTTATAAATGCCACTCTGTATAGCCTATACAAAACTATAATACAACTATATATCGACTAATCATATATTTTTAAATATAATTTATCACTACAAAATATTAATCAACAATTATACAAACATAATATTCATGACATTTAGAAACAACAAAAAAAACTAGTTTACTTATACATACATTAAAATACGTAGTTTTAAAATAAGTATCTCTTCGCTTTATATATCTTCTCTTTCGTACAGTACGCCAGTAAGTTTTTTAACGCGACTTAACAGCATATGAATAGATGATACTTGGGCAAAATAAAGCTGAACAATTTTACCAACTTTTTGATTTCTTACGAATACGTAATTAAATTATAATGTTAAATTCTGCACTAAATTTTTATGTATGTACATATTTATTAACTCGATTTTGATTTTAATTTAATAAATTTGGAAATTCCAAATGTTAAAATTAATGATTAATGGATTAGATATGGCTGGGAATATTTATTTAAATAGTATTGAGGCAGGTCTTGTATATAATTTGTTTGTATGTACTTGAGTAACTGATTTCCGAATTTCTATTGGTTTTTATATTTCGATTAGTTATAAATAATAAAAACCGGAACTAAAAATTTCTTTACACCATGCAATTAAAGTTAATTACAAATAACACTCTGTATTTGGCAGCAAAATAAACAAAAAAAAATCAGTGCTATTAAATTACTAAAATCTAAAAATAGATAGGTTTAATCATAACATCAAAATAATTGCGACTATGTAATTAAAGCCAAGCAAATGTACATACCTTATTTTATTTCCAAAAACTGGTCGCCCGTTTCAAAAATATTAAATTAATTTAAAACTGTTTTATAATAATTTAACTTTTACTTATTTAAACAATAATAAGTGAAAATTTGTATATAGAGAAAGAAATTAAAATAACCTAATCACAATAAAAAAAAAACTTTGCTGACGAGCATTTATTAAACAAATAAATAGTTGCAGTTTATTGGTGATGTGATGGTTCAAATATTTTTGTATCAGCACACTGTAAGTAGATGGAATAAATAAAATACAATTTTAATACATAATTTTAAAAATGTTACACAATAATTGAAATAGTTTTATTTACATGTTAAAATGTTCCTGCTGTAAATGAGTTTACAAAATTTGTATTTTCTTTAAGTAATATAATTTTATGCCTGTGACCGGGAGTACTTTCATATCTCATACAATTTCATCACAAAAACAGTAATCACTGATGGAATAATAATAGGGCATTTTCGGAAATAGACCAAAGTAACTTCATACTAAGTTTCAAACTTTAAAGTTACCCATCATTTACGAACGATCAAAGTAACTTCAGTAATGAAAAAAGTAACTTCTTGAAACAATCGCACTCGAAATTCTTTCTTACTTTTTTGTATGTGAAAGGTAACTTGAGTAACTTTGTTAACAACATAATAAAAATTAAAACTTACTCTGAAGTTACTTTAGTGTATTTTCGAAAATGCCTATTGAATAGTTGGCGCCTTGTATTATTCATAAAAACTGTCAATATTAAAATATCTACAAAACTAAAAAGAGGCTATGCCAAAATTACACCAAACCCTCGCTAATTTAGGTACATAGATATAAGATTTAAGATCGCATGTGAAGCACAATTATTTAGAAAAGCAGACACATAAGAAATACCATATTGCCTATTCAATTAGCTTTACCATGAAGCTGTGTTGAGCCGCGTAGTCTGCATGAAGTAATTAATCAATTGTCTACTTGTGTAGACATTGTATGTAGAAAATCCAAAAAATGACGTCGACAATGTAGGTAATGTCAATAATGTAGAGTACAATGCATCGGCAATTTCCAGAAGTATATGAGTCAAAGTTTTGATTTATTACGTATATGATTTTCATTAAAATAAATTTATAAGAAGTTAATCTTTGTATAGTGTTTATATCAACATTTTTAACCCATACAATTTTACATACATATTTCAAAATATACTTTTGTTTTACCGATGTTCTTTGACAATAGGATGGATTACAGAACAAACTCGCTTACTACAACATTCGATAATTGCAACTATACTGGACATAAAGAAGTTTAACTCTAAAAATCTTTAAAATTGCAAAACTTAGAAAAACACTTTCGATAACAGCACAATTTGTTGTCTCTTCCGATTTTTCGTTTAAATTATTTCCGTTAAAAATAAGAAAGAAATGTACATATTGGGAGATAGGGTTGACAACAGGCCGGTTTTCATAGCAATAAATCGACCACCGGGCGTTCAGCTGACCGCCAGAACAAATTACCGGGTTTCAATGAAATTCAGTTAAATCATCATTTTAAATGTATCGAAGAAAATTCTATTTATTATTTTATACCCGTAAAATCGAAATTTTTCGTCGAATAAAAAATTTGTTAATGTAATTACATATGTATGAATTGCAGGCGTAAAGAAATTCAGTCTCCAACAACTTGTTGAGAAAGCTGAATAATTGCTAAATTAGCTAAATTTGAAGATCCATGGTCAATTAATTAAACAACAATATTTTGTCAGTTTCCATAATACATTAGGATTACCTATCTGTTTGTGTTCATAATATTTAAACATTATCTGAAAAAACCCAAGAACACTGTAAGATGATCATATTACAGATCCTAATAAAACAGCTATACTGGATCCTATAGTAAATTTTCAAGTAATTTCGAACAATTTTTAATAATATCAAAAAATCTCGAAAAATTACCATCAACATCATCAAAAGTTTTGAATTAACTGTAACATCATGCTAGTAACATCAACCAGCAGGAACTCTCGAAAATTAAAAAAAAATCGAATTATCTTCAATGTTACTCTCAAAAATATCGAATAATCACGATGTACTATGCAAGCCAATTCGCCCGTCCAAATTCACAATATCTGGAATAACCCATTTAAAGGAACTCGGATAGTCTCAAATATTCTCAAAGATGTCACATATGTAAATCAATATCCTCCAAATTTAACTTAACTTAAATAACTCGATGCTAAGTATGTTCATTAAGTCTGTAATAAGAAGTAACTCCATAGCTTGCAAATTTCGAGAAATATCGGAAACATAAATAACCTCGAAAAGTTCGAATAATGTGAGAATTCTAGAAAACTATCGATACTCACAAAACATTTGAAATTTCCCGAGAAATTCGAATAAGCTCAGGATCCTGGGATAATCTTAAAAATTCAAAAAATCACTAAGAATCTCGAATAATCTGAAAAATATTATGCCGCCATCGCACAAATAATATCGAAAATATTGCATAATGTCAAAATTTTCGAGTAACTTCGGTGCGCAGCAAATTCACGCTATTTAAATCCGAGATTCTGGAAGTCTCGATAATTCGAAGAATCTTGAGAAAAATGAAAAAAAGTCTAAAAATATCATAACTCCTTAATAAAAGATATGTTGCATAAAACTCATTGAGAGAAACTCGACTAGACTCAAATATCAAGCAAATTCCAAAATTTTACGAACATCTGGAATAAAATTAGAATTCTAGAATAATCCTAAAAAATCAACTGTAATAAAAGACATCTCAATGCTAAGCAATTTAAAAGCAGAAAAAAACATCTTTTTCGGTAAAACAACGCCGGGAGACGTTGCAAATTCTCGAAAATATCGAATAACTTCGAAGCCAAGACACTTGATACTAGTCAACCCTAGAAATCTAAGTTAATTTAATCGAATAGTCTCAAAAAATGTATAAAATCTCGAATAATATACGTAAGTAAAACAAACTCGAACCATTATGATTGTTATTTGCCAGCGTCAATCAACCTCATTTCATTAACATATTTCGAACAAACCTTAGAATCGGGTTAAAAATGTGTACCAACGGTCAGTACCAGTAACTAAGGTGTGCCAGCAAACAAATTGATGACGCCTCCAGAAAATTAATCTCACGACGTTGCATCGGGAAGCAAACCAAAAAAAGATTTTTGATAAAAAAAACAGAAATACAATTTATTTATTTCGTTTGAATAATAACCGAGTATCGATGTACCTCTTTGTTCGGTAACATGACGCAAGTCAACGTCAAAATTCGAGAAACCGGAGTAATCCTTGGTAAAGACAATTCTTATGAAATTAATTTTAGTTAAAAAATAATATAAAATCACCAAACCTGAAAATCGGCCTGAAGCGGTGTCATGAAATCCGCGACCGTTCAAATTTTGACCAAAATTGTATATTTACCGTCAAATCGGCATCATGAATGTAGTTTAACCGGTAATTTACCGTCATATTTTGTTCATTTGTCTAGAGTTGATGTTAGTTGAAAACTATAAATTATTTGTTAATTTCAAGAATTTGATGAATGATTTTACATGAATTTCTCTTCTTCGGGTTAATTAATTAAAGTTCATCATAAATCATTTCTCAACTTTTTCTAAAAATTCTAAAACATCCAATAGTAATTTCATTCGAAGTTTCTTTGCTGTGACAGAAATTTGTTGTTTGTATTTAATTTGGCGTAAACATATTGGACGAATTTATAAAATGATTTCTGTGGGAAGACGGCAATGAAATTCTTTGTGGGGAAAAAAATCAATCCGAATCAAAAAATTGATCTGGATTGACAGTTTGACATTACATATTCTATCGAGAAAAAATAAATTGATCTATGGGCATATAGTGGGCGTGTTTTTTTTTAATGTCGGAGAAATAAGTGAGAACAGGCAGATAATATATCGGAGAAATCCGATAAATATTTTCTCTGATCTATCTGAGAAAAATAAATGATAGTTTTGTTAGCGTCATAGAAATTAAACGTCAGTTTAAAAGGCCCTACACACGATCCAATTTGGTCGGATGGTTAATCCATTTTGGTTGGAAATTGGCACGTGTGTATACACGTTGGTTGAAAAAAATTAGTCGGATGTGTTGGATGAAAATTTTCATCCGACCAGCCAACCAACCAACCAAATTGGATCGTGTGTAGTGTTATCGGTCGACAATTTTCTAGTCTATAGTGAAATTTCATAGATAGCTGAAGCCGCATACTACAAAAAAAATTCAGTAACTTTTTGGTAATTTCGCAACAGAAGAACTTGACGGACAAATTTTCTCATATAATTTGTAAATTTTTTCCCCTCCATACCAACTTAAAAAACATAATTTTTTATTCTTGTATGAAAAAAAGAATTATGTTTTTTTAAGTTTGTATGGAGGGGAAAAAATTACCGAAAAGTTGAGAAAAGTTTATGTCCGTCAAGTTCTTCTGTTGCGAAATTACCAGAAAGTTACTGAATTTTTTTTGTAGTATGCGGCTTCAGCTAGAAAAAAAAATAATGTTATTTGTTGACGTAGTGTTTAGTTTTTCAAACAAACGTCAAAATCGGACCGACTAAATTGGATCGTCTGTACTCAACATACACCAACCGATTGGATCGTGTGTAGGCAACTCCAATTTGGTTAGACCGACATACCAATTTGGTTGAACCGACCAAATTGGATCGTGTATAGTGCCTTTATAATTGCCAAATAAATTTTATCGTGTTCTTCTTATTTAAAATAAATGTCTGTCAAACAACAATCTGAACTCTTTTTTCAGAGAAAAAAGATTCAATTCTAAAATTATCCGAGCGTAACAAAAACGACACAGAGAAATAAATTTTTTCTGGGATACTAAAAAAAACGCATATGACAGTTAAATTATTTCTCAGATTACTTCGATATCAAAAAAAAAACATGCCCAGTATGTATATGGCGTTTATGACATAACAATATTCACTATGCAGTGAACGAAATGTCAAACAATTATTTTAACAAAATAGCCTACTATGAAAGACAAATTTGGTACAATTTAAGTGCTTTTCATATCGGCTGCGTTGACTTTGGAGTTTGAACTTTAAAAATGTAAAGTCGTTTTCTAACTTTAAAGTTTTGTAATTTAGTTTTAGTTTGGTTAACAGTGTCATTTTTTATAGAAATATTTTGAAACTGTTTTAAAATAAATTATTTTTAAGTGATAATTATTAAAAATAAAACGTGAATTTTTTAAAGTTCAAAGTCAACGCAGCTGGTATGAAAAGCCCTTAACTCAATAAAATTAGGGTTTTCTCTTATTAAGTTTTTATTTTAATTATTAAAACGATTTATTTGTTTTTTAACTTATTTTTATTTTGTATATGCCCCTACGTTTCGACGATATATTCCGTCATCTTCAGGGGGAAATAAGAGGATAAGGAGGAGAATCTTACTAAAAGGCTTATTTTGGAAAGTATACATATAAAAAAAATTCAAAATCCGCAAAATTTATTAAATATACAAGAAGTTTCCAAATTTTTGTTAAATTATTATGATAATATTATTTTAAATTGAATTTTCATGTAATCTTATTTCTAAATTTAAATTTTGTATTATATAAAATTTATTTTTGGCCATAAACGTAGACACTTTAGACATTACTGTAAAATTTGAAAAAAAAACGCAATGGAAAAAATTTTGTTTATAATTAATTTTCCCCCTGAAGATGACGGAATATACCGTCGAAACGTAGGGGCATATACAAAATAAAAATAAGTTAAAAAACAAATAAATCGTTTTAATAATTCAATAAAATTACCGTGCGGTGTTTATGATACGGTTTCTCTACCGCTCGGATTTATAATTGACGGAAAACGATAACCGTCAGACATTAACGTCCGGTCACATTAATTATAAGTTCGAGAATTTTTGCAAAATTGTGGCAAACAAGATTTTGAATTTTGTCTTTTTAATACCCAATTTTATCTCAATTTTGGTCAGACTGTTATATGTAACAAAATAAAATACAAATCTTTCAAAACGGTTCTCTACTCTAAACTACCTATTTGATACGCAAATTGAGATTTTTCTTTGACGTGAGCGCTTTACAGTAGCACCCTACTTAGTTACGGCGCTCTCATTGGTAAACATAATTTCCTGTTTAGGGCGTTTACCAATACTATTGGCAAAGAATAATAAGAATACTATGTGGCTTATTTAGACAGAGGAGTCTCAAGTTACAGATATCATTTAAAAATATGTTTTCATAAATTGGAATTTTTATCCCTTAGGCCAACTATAAACCAACAATCGCTCGTTAAAACAACATATTTATTGAGAGTAAATGTGTGTGCATGTACATTTAAAATTGTTTAAAATGAAATTACTTGCTATAAATATAATTAAGAGTGTTTGGATGTGTTTGTACAATCAAAACTAGAATCATATATTTAATAATACTTTACACTTTAATACAATAGAATTGAACCTTGATTAAAATAATTTTGTTTAACAAAATAATTATTCATCGTAACTCATCATCGTTCATCATTCATATAATATTGTTATAAAGTACAGTGGAAAGTCGATAAAATCCAATATACGAGTATAAGAGAATTATACAAATCTGAATTAAAAGATTTAGGGAATTTCCCAAGTAAGTTGAACATTATATCAATTTTAAAAATACTCTAAGTGTGTATAGATTACAGTTAATTGTTTGACAATTAAAATATTTTGAATCGTGTACCTGATACGAATAAAAATTGTTTGAATTACATAAGCAGAAATCAAAAATTAACACCTTATGAAGTTGTGAGTGTTGTGTGACTATGACCAAATAGTATTTTATGTATATGTGTACGAGTATATTGTATAAATTGCTATATGACTAATTAACTAATCGCGAATACCATATCGTCTTATTGTGTATACATATTATTAATTCACAAAATGTTGTCAATAGATTTTTGACATAAACGGTTAAAATGACATGAAAACATTGGATTTTCCAACATTGTTTGGTTCGCAAAAATATCTCTGGTATGCAATACACAAACTAGTTAATTAAATATTTTCTATGTCTTTCTAACTATTGTGTAGTTTTTTTCTAAATACTTTGAAGTCATTGATCAGGGTATCAACTATTATTGTCGTCTAATTTATCTATTTGGTTTTACAGACATTCTCTAAATTTAAATTTTTTTAATTTCATCTATTAATTATTTTTAAATGTGTAATAATAATAATAGAAATATAATTTTCTGGTTTTTGTTTGCCTAATTTTGAAAGTATAACCAAACAAAATCATTTCAGTGCTTAGAAATTTTCTTTTAATAATTTAATAGTACAAAAAAAAATCGATTTTCATTTTTGTACTCGTTCATATAAAACCAAAATTTATGTCTGTTCGTATTGATTGAATGTAGGTGAAAAAAATGTGAATAAAGCTAAATGCTGGTTTCTGAATTTTGAAGCGTAGGTGTCTAAATAAACCTTCCAAAAATAAGTTAAGGCTTTGGGTAAATATTTTCTTTGGAAAAAGAATATTTTCAACATTCACGTTTTATTGAAATGCTTATTTTTGGTTTAATATATCCACCCAATCGTGGTATTTTGCTTCCGGTAATCATGTATTAAAAAAATATTTTGTTGCTATTTAGCACGTGTCGTTCTTGAAAGAAGGTTATTTAAAGACGTACAGCGTCATTTTCTATTATTCGAAATCGAATACTCGGTTGTTATTCGCATATAACAAGCAAGGTGGAGATGAATTAAAAAACGAACAAAATAAGAAGTACTTTAAGGAATTGTAATATAACTAGATACCCGCAGCCTCCACGAACTGAACCCTATATGTATGTACTAATTAAAGTTTTTTAGTAAACATAAATCATCAACATTCCAATACGGCAAAAATTAAAAGGTTACTGATCATTATCTTTTCAATTAATAATATAATTAAGTGGTAAACAACTTATGTTGTATGATGGGTAAAACTTTATAAAAAGTTATTAATATTTAAGTTAAGCTTAACTTTTTATTTTTACAGAAAACAAAAATCTGATGCTCCATCTAACGGACAAAGGCAACGTTATAGTAAAATTGTATAGAACATTTTTGACAGCAATTTTAACATAACCTGCAAAGATTCAAAAATTATTACTTGATGGACGAATGCTTCGACTTTTTTATCACAAATAATAATAATATCACAATATTTATGAATTTATAAAATTACAAATTTAAACTTGCAACTTTATTTTATACCGACTCGAAATAAAAACTTCATCTAACTGTAAAATTATCACGACCATAAAATTATTTGAGAAAAGTTTCTCGTCTTACACACATTTTCTGTTTGAGGATGAGTGCGACTCCCATAAAAAGTACTTGAATTGATACTTTTTATGGGAGTCGCCCTACTACAAACACAACATTTTTACTCAGATGTTTTTTTGATTCCTTTGTACCCATTTATTATAAATTGTTGAATGACAAACATTTTCAGAAATAAAAGAAAAATCGGAGAAAATTTTTGAGTTTCATATATCTGAATTGTTATTAATACTGATTCAGCCTGTTCACACCATGTATACAGCACATCGCAACACTGCAACAGCCTCGCGTTCACACTATGTTGCGTCAACTTTGATATTTTTCTAAGTATGTAACATTTTATTATAAGCATACTAGATGAACAAAATTTTAACTATTTTGATTGGTTTTTTTGTTTGTGTTAGTGAGTTGCAATCCGTTATTCAAAATTACCCCTCCATCAAAGTTTGTAGGCTAAGAGGTATGAAATGAGGAAGTGTTGCGATTCGCTTTATACATGGTGTGAACTGGCTATATTGATATATTGACTCGGTCGCAACTCGTTAAATTTTTAAGACGGTACTCCAGTTGTACTTTGCGTGAGAAATCAAGAAATTTTGTTTGAGATGGCACGTTAAAAACATGAAACAGAAGTATAAAGCAAAACAAACGAAATATTCGGCTTTTTAAATTTGTTTTTCATGGGAGTAAATTACAATGATCGCATTTTGTTCGTTCTTTTTTTACAAAATATGGGGATATGTGAATGTGATCATCAGTCATCACTGTGAGGAATAAGAGATCATCACTGATTGATCATTGATCGCTCTGATAGCGCTCAGTCGTATAATAGGGAACCGACACAGAAAGTTATAGTATTCTCGTATAAATGTATTGACAATTTAGTATAACCGGAAATATTCCGGTGATTGGTATTTTTGGATAAAAAAATTAAATTATTATACAATAAAAAGATTTCTTACAAAAAATTTAATTTAAAAACAAAACATAATTAAAATTTGTTTTAATCGATTAACGGCACTAAAAAAATTATGTTAATCGTAAATCAAAACTAAACTTATCAACAAATTATTTTGCTTTAAAATAACTCATGTGTACACAATAACATTATAACATAAAATCAACCCAAAACAATTAAAGTGGCAGGTGATAATAGTAAACCGTATTCAGCAACATGCTGGGTTATCAATTTACGATTATTATCCGGGATGCCGTATTACTGTCTATTATTTTGCACAAGTTTATTATTTTGCGATGGCGCAAGTTAACATATTGCGACTTAATGGAGGCCCCCGCTAATTTAACATTGCACAGATTATCGGTATTATCGTTGCTCTCTTTTAATGTATCTAAAGCATCAGAAATCTGGATTTAATATACTTTGGATTGGATATCTATAATATATCTATACATACAAAGTTTATGTTTCAAATTGTTCATAAACATCTTATAGGAAGCTTCAAGCTAATGTGATTTAATAAATTGTGCTTAAAGGCAACTGTAACCAAATTTTTCGTGTTTGTATATCAGATATTTATGTTAATATCATTAATGAGAAAATTTGCTTAACCAAAATAGGTGAACAATTCACGCTAATGGTAGTGATGCCTATTTTCGAAACTTCGAAAATAAAAATTGATATTTTTAGATTTTACAAAAGTTGTTTCTTCTTTGAATCAAGGGTGACACAACTATGCGTAGTATAAATATTAGCATAAAAAAGTAAATTTTGAAAATAAAAATCGGGTTTTTAACATTATTCTGTCACTTCATAAGTCATAATCATATAATCATAACCGCTCGCCATTGATTTTTAAAGAATTGTTGCGATAGATCATAAATGTTCCTTATTGCTAAATATTATCCCAACTGGGCTAATGATGCTGAAATCTTTCTCCTGGACTGATGAGCAATTTGTTTCTGACTTAATTTACTAAGTTATATTAATCGGCTTCTTCCAATGGCATTCTATAGTGGTAAATTGACGATGAAATCTTGAGTAATTTATTAGCAGATTAATGTACGATATACGATAAGTTTCAGAAACTCCTCGTATTCCAAGAACGTAGATAGCTTTCATTCACTTCTTTCTTATGTTTTTATTTAAATCTTAATGTTTCTTTTTTTAAAATCGAAATTCACCATAATTAAGCAAAAACATTTAAGTTAAACTTGAAAAAAAAACACGATTTAACTCTAAAGTCGAACTGGGTTAAATAATTTGACATTTAAAACGACATAAACTACATACATTTACTACGCATTAACTAAGTCCTATCAAAAACTAAATTAACTACGTAGTCGATTTAGTTAATGTAGTTTAACAACTCTGCTTCTAATTAATAACTTAGTTATAATTGGATTCAGTTGCTACCTGAAAACCAAAAAAATATGACTGTTTCAGCGTGTTTTGTTTAGCCAGTATACATATACTGCAATAAATGCAACCGAAAGATTTTTTATTTTAGTGATTTATCGAAAAAAACTTTACTACAAGGAAATTTCATTCGCTAACCTAAGACGTTTAAATTTCACCCAAAATGGAAGAATAATTCACTACAGTTTGTAAAGAAAATGACTGAGGCTAGGCTTTATTTCAACTGAGGCAACTTTGTACCTGTTGCGGCTTTAATTTAAAAAAACCGAATGAAAAATCTATATTGGTTCTTACTATCAAATTTCTCATTTATTATTCATGTTATTGAATTTTGAGTATTCAAAACTTTGAGGTCGACTTTCTCGGAATGGCAGGTTGAAACGGTAGTTAGAACCATTTCATTTTCTTTCATTTCTTTGGATTCCTCTTTCTCGGACCACTTTTCCCATATTAATTTATTTTCTCTTATCGAGCTCAATCGATCAGCACTTCAAACGTCCATATCGATTGAGATCTCGTACGATGTTATTTATGTAAAATGATCGTCGGAACGCAGCTAAATGACATCATCAATGACATTCCGTGGTATTTCTTGCTCTACAAAAATATTATATTATCATCGTTGTGAGTATATTATTCTAAAAGTTATAAAAGGTTTCGCTGCGCCTTTTTTGGCCTACTACTCTACAAACAACAAAATTTGTTGAAATCGTTGAAGTTTTGTCTTTTGGATTTAGCTTTTGGCGTATGTTGAAGAATTGAAAATTGATTTTATAGGAAGTTCTATAACATAGTGAATACTATGATAATACTAAACTAATTAAGCTAAAACAAACGATTACCAAACGTTTTTTTTTTCTAAGCAAATTATAGTCTCCAGACTAAATTCCGAAGTCTAAGTAAGTACTACTCATCTAGAAATTAAAGATTCAATACGTGCGATTACAAAATATGCGTACCTTATTGGATGTTACCAACACACCTGAAAATGTTAGTAAATTTACTCATTTCAATTTACTTTGCGACCACCTAAAAAAGTAGCAAAAGTAAGATAATTTAGGGTAGATCTCCTTTAGCAAATTGCTAAAGAGAAACCAATTCGAACTTCCAAACTTTTATATTGTTTTAGAGAATCATCTCAGATCTTGAGTAGGGCTTCAAATATGGAGGCATGAAAGACAACACATTAGGGGAGGGAATATTGCCTGGATACAGCCTACACAAAAAACATTAGAATTTTTATCGTTTCCCTATTTGAAAATAAAATTAACTCAACTACAATATTTACATAAATTTAATTAATGTTGTATTATTTTTAATTTTTTTGTGATGACCTGAAACGCAAAATTAAAAATAATCGTATATCTTTCTACCATACGTCAAACACATTTCCCATTTTCTCATTTTCAAAAAAAAAAAATTAAGCGAAATATAAAATTAACGACAGAAGAAAGAACATTTTAAAAACAGAAAATATTACATGACAGTTGTTGTGTGTTCGGTTTTTTATTTGTCTTAGCTTTTATTTTAATTTTAATTTTTTTTTTTCAATACAAATCTAAATATTTTCATAGAAGGAAAATAAAATGAAAATTTATTTGATTTTCAAAGTCAGGGAAGATTAACATTGTTATTTATGCTCTGCTAAAATAAAATTTCTATCGCTTCGGATCAATAGCCTCTCTCATATACTATGCATTTGTCGTAATCAATTTTGATCAATATTTTGTATGTATGTGCGATATAATAAAAAAAAATATTTATGTTTATATTAACCTAGTCCAAAATAGGAATTTAATTGAAAAAACATAAAAATGAGTTTTCGTGTTTTTATCGATCCAACAAAACAAAAAAAAAAAATTGATAATATTTACGCGCCGCGCCATATTCATTAATCTTATCGTCTTGTAAAAAATTCAGTTATTTTTCTATATAGCTGTACAGCTCAATTAGCGAATAATAATTAATTAGTACTATATCGGTTATAGTTTACCGGTTAAACAATTATTTATAAAACAGCTGGTTTTTGATATACTATGTACAATGTTTGCATATTAATTTACTGTTTTAGAAATTCGTGTCGCTTATACTATGTATAAGCGGCAGACCATTGATAATGAGTTATCCAAATAAAATACCCAAACAAATGTTATCACCAAATTTACAAATTTTCCTTGAATCTCGAAAAATCCGAATTTATGGTTTTTTTTTTGGGACTTTTACGCTGGATTTTCCACCGGCAAAGGGACGGTATTAGGTATGAATGTGAACGTTATCATCTCACGCGAAACCAAATATCATATGGATAGTAGAACACTTCCTGTGACAAGTTAATCTAAATTTACACCTGCTGCTTAGTAACTGTACGTTAAAAACAATAGAAACCAACATTTCTATAGGGTTTACCAATTTTTTTTGTGTTGCATTTTTTTGTTGTCTATTTGTTGCATACAAGAAAATATTTAAAATAATTGATTTCATGCCAAATTTATGTATATCGTAAATTAAAACAATTTTATTTTGGAATTCGTGATTATTCGATGCGAATGAGGCTGAGGCATGGTAACGTTTTTTTTTTTTGAAATTACATAGGCAAAGTTGGAATACATAAACAAAAATACTTCCGACTTTGATAATCTTATATGTACCTACTCCAAATATTTTTTTACACCAAGTGCAAAATCAGTGCTGTTTTTAAGTTGATAAGAGTTTTATTACAAAATATATTATATGAACATGTTTCACTTATCCTTCTCTCACCGGACATTTGCTGACTATTAAAAGTTTAAAATTAAATGTTGAAATTTTTGGAATTCTTTAATAATTTGATAATACAAATAAACGAAACTTATTTTGCTGGAATGAGCTTGTAAACTTTCTATAAAAACGCAGTGCTTATCACATTTCTATTAATTTTGGTATGTAAACATTTAGACTTATTTCTGGATGTTTATACATTTGTTTAACTTGTCAAACTAAATTACCGATTTACAATAAAAGTAAGCATCAAAATGATGGTTAAATCACATTAGAACGAAGGGATTAGGTTTCATTATTTTAAAGAGTCACGTTTAATAAACAAGTATTTTGTATACACATTTGTATATTATCAGACATACGAGTACTTCAAAATTTCATTGTGTGATTGATAAGAAAATCAATGTTACAAAATAGATGTTTTATAATTTTATTTGTATTTGTGTATAGAAAAGGTTATGGCTGTTTGTAAATAATAAATAGATAAGATCCGTGTAAATACAAAAACCAAAAATAAAAATTAAGTATTCCCGCTACATATCTGTAACTTTTCGTGATCTACCTCAATACAAATAACGCAAACTTTGGCACCCGAAAAGGTTTATTAGAACTGCAAATATTTACAAAATCAAAAACACTTTGCAAAGCGGAAATATCATTCAAAAACATTTTGATTTTATATTAAACTCCACCGAACATCGGCTATCAAAATCTGACTGTACAAAAACATAAAACACAATTATTATACAAAAAATTTCATATTCATTACACACATTGAAATTAAATTAAATTTTAAAATCACGTATACATTTTATAATTTTTTGTCTGTAAAACGAAACATAAGCAAAAATAAAATTTGTATCTACCTTGATGTGTGTTTTTTTATTTTTTTTGGATAAAGGGAACAAATACAATTATTTTTAATAATTGTTGTAAACCAAACTAAACACTTTAATTTAAAAACTATTTAAACACTTTTATTAATTAAATATTCATTTAATTATGGCACTAAAATAAAATAAATTTCACTAATTTTTTTTTGTTGTTTCACAATAAAATTTTCACTAGAATTTCTCACTTTGTTTTTGTATAATAATTAATTTTTTTATTGTATGTATTTAAAATTCTTGGAAAAATTTCGCCAAGTCCATTTGCAACAACGGCCACGAGCTTTCTGAATAACAAGTTTATTTAATAAAAATACAAAACACAAAAAAAAAAAATCTGTTTTTTTTTTGTTGTTGTCTAATTTTCTTTAAATAGTATATAAATAGAAATTGGAGAAGTTGGAAAGAAAAATGAAAATGTATTTCTATATTAAATCGGAAAATCGAGGAAAATGTTTTTTTTTACATGAAAACCGAATTTTTATTTTATTTTTAGTCGACACACACAAAAAGGTAGAGTGAAGTTTGAATGTTGGGTTAAATGTGGATTTAAAAAATGTTTTTTTTGTGTTAAAATTGTTTGTGTATTGCGTTTACTGATTTGATTCTCTGGATTTTTCTAGCTCGATGTATATGTACTGATACTGAATTTATTTAGAGAATTAGTGTTGTTTGTGGTGGTGTAGAGTGAAAATGTTGTTAGTACATACAAAATTTAGATACTTTGCGCAGTGAATAAAAATTGCAGTAATAAATTTTATACACTTGTTGCGAATTTTGGGATAATATCATTGATGAACGATTTGTTATTATTATTAGGTCAATTTTCTATTCCTGTAGCTTGGAGCATTAGACTAAAAACAATTTTATATTTTGTGTATGTAGTGGATAATTCTTAGTTTGCGCAGTAAATGAAAATGTAAATCAGACAATGAGCAAATTTTCTACTTGTTGAGATTAGGGGTCATTATATAAAATAAAAAAAAAAAATTTTTCTTTTGCTACATGCCAACAAAAACAATATTATTCCAATTAGCTTTTGGGTGAAGTGTAGTAGGTCTGGTTTAGAATTATATTGATTAAATATTATAAAGAGGAATGGGAAGAGGCAATTTTTATATTGTGTAGGAGGACAAGATTTATTTTTATTTTTGACGTTTTCACAAAAAATTGATAATTATGATTCATTGTTCCACACTTCTTAAAACCGCATACTACGGAGATATTTTATCATTATATTTTGAATTTTTCCTGCTTTGCTTTGTAGATTAGCAAATTTAAATTAAACGTAATACAAATTTTATTTTTGCATACATGACATGTAATTATGGTAAATGCAAAAACTGTATAAAGCAAAGCTTAAATGTACTAAAAACAATTAGAATTAGCACCAAACTATAATCACAACAATTACTACACCAAATGCGACGTAAAGATAAACTTTACAAGTTTACTCAAAGCTCTTTGGATAATTTTATTGGTCAATATGCTGTCACATGTTTTAAATGTCGGAGAAACTTTTTTCATCGTTTTACTTCATTCTCAAATTCTCACGACATTTAAATCTAGGTATACATAGTTATTATTTAAAATACACATTAGAAATAAATATGTATGTACAGAGTGGTGAGAGAGTGAGAGGCGGACGCGAATTATCTATATAATTGTGATGGTGAATAATTTTTAACCCCACAATTTGTAAATATTGGTTGTGGTAGTGTATTCATTGGCGATAAATTGAAATATTTTATCAATCAAAATGATAGGGTTAGCTTAAAATTAGTAAACACCTATACCTGTAAATATTTTACCTGAAGCGATTACTCATCATACCTAATTGAAACGATCAAAAGTGATCATGCTTTTTGTTTAATGTCTACGTAGTGAAATCTATGGAATTACCAATTTTTTGTCGGAAGTTCTTAACAAATGAAAAATCTTTTAAATCTGGACATAACATACTTATTTGTTTTATAAATTATCGATTGGAATTACACGAGTTTTATCTACGTCACTTGCTGGTTTTTTTTGGAATTTCTAAACTAAGTTGGCAAGGTGAGCTTCTTCTTTTTTTTTTGTTCCATTATTTACACAGATTAATTACTGAGGTCCAGTTTATATAAAATTTTTGAATTTCATTTAATTTTGATTTATGTGTACGCGCCATACGCTTTTATTTGTATGTGTACATAGCAAATATTTATACATGTTTTATTCGCCGATGATAAATTAACAACTGTTCTACGTCAGACGGTTTAAATATATGCTAAAAATAAATTCGCATAATGTTTTGTCTATTGGACCGTGAAATGATTTTCATATGTTTTTTTGTATTTTAATTTATAATTTGCTTATGTATTAAGATAATAAGTCGTTTCTTACTTTTTAAGTCGTCCAAAATTAGTCACACATCTATTTCAAGCCAATACATTATGATAAGTAATTTATTACCTCCCTATACATAACAAACCATACACCACAGAAAAAAGCTCTCCTTCGAAAAAAAATAAAATAAAATACTTTTCTCTTTTTACATAAGCACGCACCAGAAAGCTCACAAACATTGTTGATGATTCATTTAATAGCGTCGTCATCATTTATCGTCGTCACAGAAAACTCATTTATAATTTAAAGCCACACCACCAACAACCACTACATTGTTTTGTTTTATTAACTTCAAAAGCACAAATTATTTTTATTTTATTTCGTTCATGACATTTAAAAACTGAAGTGATGATCACGAAACCAATTACAAAACTTGTTTGCATACGTCATAATTCAATTATAATATGTAAAATATGTTTGTGTATATAGAAGATTTTGTTGTTGTCATCGTCATCAAGAGTTTTATATTTTTGTTGTTGTCGTAAATTATAAGACTGTACAAAATAAATCTAACATCTTATCTTATCTTTCAATTTACAATATTGATAATTTCGAAAAATCATCGTGGTTTAGTGTTTTACTATGTTTTTGATAAGCAACGAATTTTAAAGAAAACATGCTGACATCTTCGAGTAAACTTACGCTTAAAAGTTTCCAGCCCGACGGTTTAAATTTAAATAATTAATTATTAAATAAAAGTGATAGATTTAAAAAAAATCCGGCGGCAGGTAATTTGGCGTCAAATCGGATATGTAATATGAAATAAAAGGGTGCGCGTTCATTGTGTCACTAAACCATTCAACTACAATTTATTTAATAGTTAAATCACGTGACGCGACATCAAGTCCTGTAAGGTTACATATAACTAAATTTGCAAAAGAAATAATGGATGAGGGGCGGTAGCGGGGTTGTGTGTGGTGGCATGCTATACCTAAATAATATTCAGCGATGACTTATAGTCGTTGTATGATAAAATCTGTACCGTAAAAGTCTAGTAAAATTAAATTGTATCACTTAAATATGTACATACGTACGTTGATATGTCACGCAATCCAGTGGTTAATCGAATGTTTACGCACAAATTATGTTAATGATGTCTGGAAATAGAAATTAACGAACTTCTGTACCAAGAAGACGATTGTATTTATTTATAAACTGTATATAAAGTGATTTGATACTTGACCATGATTTTTTCCACTTAAGACTTTTTTCACTCTTCTTGTTTAGAATTTTTTTTTTTTTTAATTTAAATTTTTCTTGGAACTCACAAAACAATTCGACAACCGATGTTAAAAGTTTTGTTACAATTTTAAACCAACCACCATTGAGTACAAAATCTATATCGAATTGATTTTTAGATTCCATTCTGATTTCCGCGTGAAGTAACAAGATAATACATGGTGTAGTATTGGCGGGGCAGTCAGTGTTTTATGTATTATATGCATAAAATAAAAGGTCATTAACTAAATTATAATTTGCATTTCATATATTAGAGTTTTTTCTATTAAATAAAAGGCAGGTTTAAGACTGGAAATACCCACCTTGTATTAAAAACAGACACTTAATTCGCAATTCATCTGGAACTTGCAATTTGTTATATTTGTATTCAATTTTTTTTTTTATTATCTAAGCTAAAGTGAAGCACAAATTTTATTTTATTTGATATGCAACCGTCTATTAACTGTTATTTTGTAAACGAATACATTATCATTAGCAGCACAATAATTTGTAATATTTGCCTAATAACTTAACCTGACTTCTTAATGAACACCTTAATGTTAACCTTAAAACCTAAATTTTCATTCAATAGCGGTAAGCCGAAATCGTACTATTTTGTATTATACTAGCCTCAATGAAAAATTTCTTAAAATCGAAATGAAAAAAAAATCGGCTTTTATACATGTTATTACTCGTTTGATTTTGGGTACCTCGACAAACTTATTCATAACTTTTTACGTAATTCGTAATAAGACTATCAATACGATTCCAATATGCGCATTCAGCTGCGCCAACTTTTAGTAACATTTTGAATAAAATCAACGCATTCAGATTTGAGCGCATATCATACATTCAAAATTTTATGTTAATGTGACAGTTTAAATGTTATATTTTTCCATCGGTATGTGCATATTTTCAATGCCAACATGATGAAGCCAACCTGAACACGCTCAATGTATGATCTTTTATCGGCCTGAGAAACCAATGCAGATAGGCGGGTGCTGTTCGCTCAGTATTTAAACTACGTTTAAGAAGTCAATAAGTTATTCAATTTTGGGTTTGGAGGACGAACTTTACCGACATTAACTTGTTACTTAAAAATTGAAATTTATAATTTATTTGTTAACAACAAGAAATACAAACCACTATATTTCAGTATAGCCATGTCTTGGTGAACTTGAGCAAAGTACAGTTCTGTTAAGTTAATCATCTAACCCTGTCCTGTAAGCTTTAAGAGACCCCATTACTCATAGACGGCAATCTTGTTAAAGATTCCATATTTAGACTTTTGTGAATGGTCAGTCAAAGTGGCATCGCTGATTTGATCAGTTTGAACTAAATGAAATAGGGCGGTTCTATTAGACACAAAACCTATTTTGATTGTATAATCATATACCTACCCGCTGGAAAGACAGTAGCATGTCTTCCTGCGGTTTCTTCCTTGGGCTCATCTTTAGAAAATGTAAACCCCGTATAACCAAACTCAGTAACAACACAAGCATTAAACATCGCATACCGTTTAAGCAATTTCAAAATTATATGAATCAATGTATAAAGGCCTATACTACATTATCACTATTCTACGTCATAGAATAATAACAACATTTTTTGATATAAAAATACGATAACAGAAATGCTACAAATCATTTCTCTAAATTATACTATGAATCATATTGTTCATGAATGATAGTTACCAAAGAATGAAACAAAAGCGAGTCTATATTTGTACCGCGATAATTTCTACAATTACAATTATAACTTTATTGAAAAAAAAACGAATCTGGTGGAAACCATGGGTTTCAAGAAGAGATTGTAAAGGGGTTC
The DNA here is from genome assembly GCA_963556165.1 of Tipula helvola. NCBI lineage: Eukaryota > Metazoa > Arthropoda > Insecta > Diptera > Tipulidae > Tipula > Tipula helvola. Next base: position 6,376,616 of record OY744482.1, read on the forward strand.
AACTAAACATTACTAAAAGAATTACGAGTTGAGGATATGAAATATTACACAAAATATTTAAGAATGGATGATGAAGCATTTGATTACATTGTTTCAAAAATTGTGTAAAAATAGTGTAGAAAACAGATTAATGGTCACACTGTGGTTTAGTAACAGGAGAAAGCTATTCAAGCTTAGTTTAATACATACGGATTCCACAGTGCACCATTTCTGGTATAATTCCAGAGACCTGTGATGCCATATTTCAGGCAATGAAAATTGATTTTTTAAAGGTAAGATTTTTAATTAATTCAATTTTTACATTTTTATTATAATGATAATTTATTCATAAAAAACATATTCGATAATTAAGTCGTCATCTCCGGTAAATAACCCATCTTCGTAATCGATATTTGCCGAACTTGACTGAAATGAGGAGCTAGTGTTTGGATGCATGTCTTCATTACCAACAATGGTCGAATACAACACACAAGAATTTGCGTATTTGGCCGCGATAGGTACTCATTTTCGCCATTGATGATATCCCACTTGTATAATAGCACACGCTGAATTTGATTTTTAGCTTGGCGGTAATGATTATGCCCAGATTGTGCTGCTTTCATTTTACGAAGTTCACCGGATACACAATTGGCGAATATATCAGACGAATTTTATTTGCCAAATTCAAAATTGATATTCATTTCGGAATCGCGTCCCTGCTAAAAAATACTATTGGATTTTGAAAACCAAGTATGTACACAGCGGGCATTCACGAATACCAAAATGGTATTCGATACAAGGCAAGTTTTTTGTAAATGGTCAAATAAAATGCGCCTATCGAATTAATTGTTTTCGCTTGTTGTTATTGCTAGCTTGACATTTCGATTTTTTGTCCTTAATTGTTAGGTGACTAGTCATCGGATCTGTTTCTATTTGCATAAAATTAAAATAAAATTTATTTATAACAAAGAACCGGTACAAATGAATTGTGAGAGAATTTTGAGTATGTCCTCTGCTAAACCCTCTGTCCTCGGAAGAGACGTTTTCTAATAGTTGCTAATAAATGTAATAATAAACACCAATTCTGTTTATTTATACAAATGACAAAAGGAAAAGACATATAAAAGAAAAAATACTCGAATACAGACAAACAAATAAACAGACAGACATCGGGTCTGTATTATATTAATGCCTAGATTATTAAATGAAATGAACGTAAAATCTATTTTTATCTTTCTTAAAGGTACCTTCAACCCAGCAGGAGTGGATTAAGTTTGCAAGGGAGTTCGAAGAAAAATGAAATTTAATACAATTGGGGCAATGGACGGAAAACACATTCGAATTCAGTGCCCCGTTTATGTCGATGATGTCCACTACTATGTCCACTATACTTTTATTTGCTTTCGTTGACGCAAACTATAAATTTATATATGTAGATGGCGGAACAAATTGAAGAGTTGGGGATGCTGGAGTATGAACCAACAATAGGTTTAGGAGATGTTTGTTCGACACATCGATTCTTAATATTCCTACAGAGAAACGGTTACCGAACACAAATGTTTCTACACCACATGTAATCCTGGCTAATGATGCCTTTCCGCTCAGTCAAAATATTGTGAAGCCTTATCCCCTGCGTGACATTAAACAACACGAAATTTTGTCTAATTATTGTGTTTCGCGAGGCAGAAGAATAGTAGATAGCTCGTTCGGGATATTGAAAATCGTTTCAGAATATTTCATGCCACCATAAATTTGGAACCTACTAAAGTCAAAATAATAACTCTTGCTTGTGTTACATTATAATTTTTTAATAGAACGGAATGGAGTATAATAGAATTTTTTATTTTTTAGGCTAAGAACAGGGACAAGAATATTTGAATATGCGCTCTTCGGAGGAAATGTCGAGATGGAACAGATTGGAAAACAAAATATCATTACTGGGAACAACCGGGCTGGTATAAATAAAGATGCCAGGGATATCTTAAAAAAATATTACATATAATGGAGTTTCTAAGGTACCATGGCAAGAAAAATACGTTTTTTAATTAAATTGTAAAACTTTTGAGTAAACAGAAACAAATATTTATAAATTAAATACTTACATGAACTGTTTTCTTCGCTAACATTTTCGTCTAAATTCGAAATGGATGTCTAAACTTCTGTGGATCCGTCTAAAAATTGTAATAATGGATACCAATATACTGTTGGCGTATATACATCATCAGCTTGAAATCCGCTTTTCCAACTTAACTTTATCTAAATGAAACACTAAATATACAAACATCATCAAATATTCCATTAACACTTATAATTACCTTTAATTTTTCATTTTCACTACGGTACTAGCTACGTGAAGCACATATTTTCCGTTTCAACTCTTTAATGTCCAACCCATATTGTAAGTTGTTTAAATTATTTAATATCCGTTGATAAAATAACAATTTATTGTTATCATACTCCGAAATTAATGTCGAATCCTTTTCGCTTTTTCAAATCATTGCAAATTTTGTGGTGTGAAAAGTACATGAAACAAAAATTGAGGTTGTTTTGTATTTGTATTAGTAATATAAAACGGTTTGGTTTTACTTGATTGACATTTGACGTTTAAAAAATTTCGAATCGATTTTTGTTGTGCTTAGTCGATTGCTTTATTCGGCAATTATTAGTATTAGTGTTGTAGGGCCATGTGGGCGTTTAGCCACTTCGCACTATGATCTAAAAGATCTTTTGTGCTCCAAGCCCTGTTTAATTATTCGTTCAGTGAATATTCAGGCTCTTAATGAACCTGATAATACTGCCGGCTGGTACGTGATACATACTATCTGGGCTCATTGCTCTCCCTCCTAGATTTTTATTGTAGGAAGTACTTCTACTGGAAAGACGGTAGCATTGGTTCCCAAGGACTTCGTCCCACTGCCGTATATTCCTAGCCGTGCCCCGACTTCTGTTTTGATTTTACTCTAACGAGTTGCTGGGAATGGAAAGTCGCCTGTAGGTGACCCAGCTTTACTACAGGAAGGCTAAATAAAACTGGAGGGTGCCTGGTATCCAGAGTCCGCATACTTTGTACTGATTAACCTATCAGCCATTCATCCTTTGGCATATGCTGTTCCACCTTAGATTAGGATTTTTTGTCAAGGTTTTCTTGTTTAGTGCCATACTTTAGCCTGTCCCAAAAGGCCACATTCTGCCTAATGGTTTCAGTTACCAGTGGGTGCCCCGAGGAGGCAGCACATACACTTGCGAATTGTGGCTAGGTTACCCCTTACCCAATTGTATCCATCACGGCGCTGCCTACTGGAAGGTTACGGAGCTGGTAGACTAATCTACTCAACTTTGGTTCCCCCCTCCAATAGACGCCAAACCACCTTATTCGACAATTACAATTAAACACAACAATTAAAATGATTCAAAATCGAGGCGCAAGAAACATTATATATTGACAACTAAAAATTGATGAAAAAATCTGCATTTCGTAAAATTGATGCACATCAAAAAAACATTGATATTTTTTGACGAAATGAACACAGTTTTCGATGTGCATCAATTTTTGTTTGACGATTTTGTGTGAAAAGAATTCAACATAAAATTTTGGCCATTTTCAAGCTTCAATCGTATTTTTCGTTTTCTGCCATCTTTATCAGCTGTCAAAGAGATATTGCAATAGTTTAGCTAGTCATGAGGCTAACTACGATCATAAAAATAACACAACTCAGAAATATTGCAACATGTCCATATTACAAGAATAACATAATTAACAATTCTTTTAATTTGAAATTAAAGCTCAACCATTACTAAAAAAATTTCGGACAGTAGTCTGGTCTCATATAGGTACTTGTATGTAAGAGTATAAATGAATTGGTGAGGCGCGGATCTTCTGAAACATGTTCTTGCTTAAAACCGATCATATTGCAGAGTTTTTGATTAATTCTATTATCAGAATTAACACTAATTATCATGGGTTTAGTTTAAGTGGACCACCGTCCAAATCCGGTTAAATCCGGCAAGCAATATTCTTTCGTAATATGTGATTAAATTGTTTACACAAACTTTACAGTTGGAAATTTTTTTTATAAGCATTCTACAAGATTATGTAAAAGAGAGCAGGCAATAACTGAAGTCTGATGTTAGATAGTAAAACCATCGATTTATCGGATTTTTCGTTGTGTTTTTCGATTGGATTTAACTAACCTTCTTTGGTTTTGGGGTGAGTTTATTATAGCTGATTTAGCTGAAAACAACAAAGACAAAAAGAGAAAAAATAATCATTTGCTTAAAAAGTCATTTGAAGCCCGAGAAACAAACCCAAAAATCGTCGTCTGTTTATTTATGCAGATGTCGAGTTTCATATTTTTTTTGTAAAATCATCGATGCGTGAATAAATAACTATAATAAGGTTACAAGAACAAGAAAACCATCATTTGTATTGGTTTATGACATTTTTTGTTTAAATTTATTTTTTAATGTTTAAAGAAAATGAATTTTTGATTTGACATCTGCATCTGCTAAAATCTTTGAATGTAAATCAGTCTTAATATTGTAAACATTACCCCAAATAATTCTGTCAACAATTATTGTTGACGTTGACACCTTTGTTGACGTCGCACGTCACTGATAAAAATTATTGCTAATTGCGTTTTAACAAATGGTGATCGTTGCCGGTAAACGAAGAGTTGCAAATTCGAAATAGGCTTACAAATTCATTTAATCATTCTAGGGGCTAAATTTTGATGGAATGCCAATTTTTTGTGATATTTTTTATCAATACAAAAGCAAGTCCCCGGAAAATTCCAATTTTTAGTGATAATGGTTTTCATTATTTCATCAAAATCTACCCTTAAATTGCATTTTAGTACCCACGTCTAGAAACTTTTAGTTCGATGTCACAAAAAAATGTCATTTGTCACTTGACAACAGGATCCAGGTACAGGTTACTTCAATATACAACATTACAACATTTTTCAATTTCGGAATTAGTATCCTTTATTGAAAAAATCCAATAAGGAAATACCGGTATCCTTATTTATAAGGTTTAATCCTAAAATTCCCAATACAAAAATAATGCAGAAAAGAAAGAAAATTGTTTTATTAAGTTTTTACTGGAATTAAGATGTTATTTATAGCATCCGAAATTTAAATTCAAATCTTACAGTTGACTCATCATTTATCAAAAATATTTTCTATGGTGTCTCCCGTATTGACGCCAGATAAAATTTCGTATATGTACCTACAAATCGATTTCTAAGAATCAATAACAAAACACAACCCACCAAATCAAATTATTCCAATGGAAATTTGTTAAACCCTATTAAATTGCATGGTTGCAAATAATTATAAACGGAATTCCAAAATAGAATACTATCCCTCGTAAACCAAACATATAGCCATGTTTTGGAATCCTTACAAAGAATCGAATGTTTGTAAATTCGTGTCGTATATGTATCGTGTGTTCCTTTAAAGATTAAACAAAAAAGTTAAAATGAGCTATGAGTCAGACAACGTTGAACTCAACTATTTTTTTTCTACATTTTCCACGAATATCAACTTCCCTTTTTTATTATTATTTTTCATCTCGTATAATTTATATGTTGTTCATTTTTGCCACCATTGTTAGTTAAGGGAGCGGGGTATTTGGTAGGAATGAAGTATCGTAATCTCATAACATGATTTTCATTCAAAAAGCTTTTTTTTCGATTATTTTATGATGTTTTGTGAAATCATCGCCAATTCTTAGAATTTGTGTATACACATTGTGTGAGTCACTATATAAAGCAAGTAAAGGCGGTAAGGAAACAGATAATGTATTCTCAGTCGATTTGGAGGGACAAAGTGGATATACAAATACAATATTTGGAACATGCGCGTTACTATAATCCGTGTAGTAGTAGGATCATTGTTGGTAGTTGTGAATTCAAATTTTCTAGGTCAAAGTTTGCTTATGGATTTGCCGGTTGGGGAAGAATCGGTTCAAATTTTAAAGGGCGATAGTTATTCTTGAATCCAATGTACAAACATATACATGCAGATATATTTTGTATATAAATGTATGTAGTAAAGGGATTTACTTGTTTAATTTTTAATGAAAATGAAATAAAAATGTTTTTGCGTAGGTCGTTGGGATTTGATTTTCAGAGTTTCATCATTTTGCGGTTTAACGAGGAAGGAATGGGGATATCAGGCATAAATATGTTATTTTCCCAAGTCTCCATTTATTTTATTTATTTACATTTTCCCATGGCAAGAAAATTTATGCTTTAGTAGGATTGAGTCATGTTCAATTTTGATACTAATTGACTATTCAACAATTTAATTTGTTTTGAGTTAGGCACATACATGAATCATTGCTACATATTACAGAAAAATAGTAGAATTTTGTATACGCGGGTATACATTTTATTGATATTATATTTAATAGTATACATCATTCATGAACGACGACGAACGTAATTTTGTAAATTCCAAAACCTCACAAATCAGATCTTCCCCAAAACTGCAATTTTAATAAAATTTACAATTCTTATAGTAACCAAATTTTTCAACGCGTATACACTAATTATGACTGCTAATTGTTAAAATTAATTATACTAATCGCTTCGTTATTGGCAGGCATTGTACAGGGTGTCCTATTTAAAACGTGACTCATTTTTAATATAATTCTTTTTATTTATCAAAGATGCTTTTAAAGCTAATAGAAATCAGTCCTGTTTACACATTACAAAATGTGATATTCAAACGAACAAAAAATCAAAGATATTAGTGTATAGAAAACCCTCAAAAGGTAGGTCCTCTTTGTAAAATAAAAATTTATTTATAAATTTCAAGTGGTTACTTTATTGTTTTTAGAAAAACGTAGAGTCGAGTTTTGAATAAGTCACCCTGTATTAGTACAAAATATTTACACAATACATTTTTTATATTTTATCTACAAACTTTGTTATCATTGAAAATTGAATCAGAGTATGTCTGATAAAGAATGTACCAATATAATTGGGCTATTAAATCTGGATGTTTTGAATTCAAATCATATGCTATGATTAAACTGTTGGGATTTTCAATTTGCAATATGATATATCAGTAGTCTGGTTGGATGATTTGGATTTTTTCCGGATTATGATGTGGTTTGTCCGAAATGTTGGATTTTCCAGAAAAATTTATGTTCGAATTCGAAATTATGTTTTGAAAATAACAAAACCTACATGCTACATGATTCGTTACTAAAAATGACAATCAGCCTTTGTTAAAACACAGCTTAGTTTCTTTAGTCCATTCAAACAGTTTTACATTCAAAGTACTTCTTGTTCTTGCGTACAAGGGTATTTGGTACAACTACATCAAGCTAAAAATTGATTGATTTTCAGTTAACACATTTTCTCGTATCAATTTACCACATTGAAAACACTGGCTGTTAATGAGTTACCTAATAATATTTTCTATAAATTTTATATGGTTCATATAGTGGTTCAAATCTTCACTAAATTTACCGATTCAAATGCAAATCAATGTGAGGTGAATTAAATTTTTGTGTCTCCGCTTTAAACTCTCACTAAAGTATCATAAAGTAGAAGCGCTGTTCAAATACTATAAGGCCGCAGACCAAGACGATTAAACAATTTTTATAAAATTATGGTATAAAAAACACTTATATACAACAATTTTAGCGAACCCATAAGCGAAATTTTTAATTTTTAGCTATGGAAATAGGTAATTGGTAAATGGAAAATTTGGTAAATGAAAAATTTATCTTAAAGCAACTTTAGCTTCGAACCCTTTTCATTTTTAAAATCGTAATTTTGGCAGATATGCGAATTCAGACATGTCAAATATGCGAACATGTTCGTCATTTTCACAAAGCTGATTTTTGAGAATTGGAATATAATATTCTGGTGCAATTTAAAGAAATGTCATTGCCAGACGTTACCACAATAGGTAACTGGTGACCAGGCTAAAAATGACTAAACGTGGACGAAGTCTGAAAAATCGTCTTAAAAAAAACAGGACAGTTATTAAGTCTAGAAATATGTTATGAATTTGATTTAAAAAAAATTGCTATTGGTGGGGCGACTGGTCACAAAACAGGCACGTGGTGAAATCGCTTTTAGAAAAGATTTAAAGCCGCTAACTTGATTCGTATTGGTTAAGTCAGATAATAAATTTAAATGGAATTTGTACATAATCAGCAGTCCCTTTTGGGGGCAGGGATGGGGTTTCTTAAATAAAACTTGGCCAGAATTCAACAAATATTGCAAGACACTATAATGAACTATAATATTATTAGAAAAAATTTGGGAAAATTACATTTGCCAAAAAAACATTTGGTTTTAATTTTCATAACCATTCCAGCACAAAATGGAGCCCGTTTTTCAATGGATTTTAGTGAAATTTGATATCAGAGTTATTAAGCCGATTCTATCAGTAGTTCTTAATATAAAACCGAATTATACACGCTCTAAACATTTCTTGGGTCACCTCATTTGGGGTCGGATTTGTTAAATAAAATAAAAACCTAATCCAATAAATATTGCGGAACACCACTAATGATAGTTTGGTTGATGCAATTTATTAGAAACATTGTTTCACCAATTTTTTTTTACGTAGACAACCAATCCAGGCAGTGTACTACGTCTCCAGCTACAAATGGAACTAGGTGGTACGTTTGTGGATGAATTATAATAGAATTTATAACAGAGATTTGAGATGTTAAGTCGATTCTTTAAGTAGTTCGTAAAATTCCTTTGGCCATTTTATCTGGGGTCGGATTTCTTAATTGAACCATGGTTCAAATTCAGGATATTTTTAGGTTGAAACTTTAAATCAAAAATGATATTCACGAAATTTATTTGTATACTTCTATACTTAGCTAATTCAGACTATCTTCTCAGTCTTCAGTATCAAATGGATGGAGCAAGCCATTTGTTAATGGATTTTAGTGAAATTTATTATCTGCAATATTTTGTAAATTCTATAAATAGTTCGTATTATAAAACTTATTATTTCATGGCCTGAAAAAAATGTATGCCATAAAGCAGGGTTGACATCAGAATTTTTAAAATAAAACATGACCCACCGGCAAGAAATATTTTAGAACACTATTCGTACTATTGGTATTATGATCGATATCATAAATCAAAAAATATATCTGCCAGTTTTGGTTTTCCATACACAGCCAATCTAGACAATTATCTTCGCCTCCAGCACTGAATCGAACACACATTTGTCGATATATTTTAGTGAAATTTTATATAAAGAGTTCCTAAATTTAAACATATTAAATCACGTCTTGAAGAATTTTTTGGGCTGGAGTTCGAATTAAATTTTGTTGTAATTATTATATTTCTGATCCCTCCTGAATTTTGCATTGCTACTAATAAATTTATAGGGATTTCAATGAATATCATCTAAAAACCAGGACAATGTAAGACATTTTGCTGGAGGTCCACAGAAGCTTGAAAACCGAGAACAGGTCCTATTTCTACATAGATCCTAACTAGGCGGGAAGGGGAATGTCAAAATAAAACTGAACGACAATTTCAGCTGTCAGCATTTAACTTTGTCAGACAAGAAAGATGCATGCTATTCTGGAAAGGGTAGATGACTGCAGAAATTATGTTACAGTATTATTTTTATAAAGACGTCTTAGTTGAAGCTTAAGGAAGGATTTGGGAATATTGTAAATCCAGATTTCCATATATGTATCGTTTTTGTGCGGCAAGGCTAAATGACCGCATAATTTGTCGTGCAGTATAATTTTTGTATTCAGGTGAATATTTAGCCAAAGCAGATTAAAGTTTTTTTTTAAATTAGGTAATGTCTGTCAAAAATTCAATATTTATTCAGGTTACCAATCAATCTTCTTGAAACCATAAAACTAGGTTTTGTGGTTTCAAGAAGGTTGATTGGTAACCTGAATAATTATTAAATTTAATATGGAAACCACGGCAGCTCTAAACTACACAAATTTTTAATCTCTGCCATGTTTGAGTTTATCTGGTGAACAATACAGAGTACCTTTATGTTTTTATAAGTTGTAAAAAACTCGGAATTTACCAACTCGGAATAAGTTTTACCAACAAATCTTCAGATTCTTAAGAAAACGCATTGTGAAGTTGAAGTAATTTAGTTCACAAATTTGCCTTGACAATATGATACCAGCAATACGATAAACGAAAAGCCAACATAGTATCGTGTCGACTGTCGATCGACTCGACAATCATAATAGGGGTGATTGTCTGCAATAAAAACATTTTAGGGGTTTTGCCGGAGAATGACAGAAACCATTATAAATGAGCTTTGAAAAAATGGTTTATGAAAAATCCAGCTATCTCCCAGAATCTTATAAGTTAAAATATTGTGCAAAATTATTATTAGTATAGCAGTATTAGAATAGGGGAGTAGAAAATTAAATAGCGGAGTACAGGAGTAAGCACTAGGCGAAAGTAGTACAAATACTCCGATCGTACTCACTGCGACAGCACTGAAGTATAGTCGTATTTCCATAAGAATTTTAAAACAACAATTGCTCGCGACACGAATTAAATAATTCAAACAAAAAGTTTGAATTATTTAATTCTCTGCTAATTTTATTTATACCACCTGACGCCAGACACCAAATTGTTCTTGCTGCTTGTTGTTTTATTTCAATTCGAAAAAATAATTCGCGACTTGGCTGCATGAGAAAAAATAATTCGAATTAAATTTTCTTCATGGAAAAACAACTTATGTAAGCAAAGTTTGAATGGACTCGGTTTGGTAGAAGTAGGTGAAACATTGATTGCAAGATTTGACCATTGGAATTTGACCCAGAAATGACAAATTTACAGATGTTTCAGATAAATTATCGCTCTGGTCCTCTCCAATATACTAAAAACATGCTAAATGATGACGTATTTCATGTAATGCCAGCTTATGTTGTACAAAAGAAATGGGTATGTACTTACAACTGGTTTATATTTCGTGTGGTTCACGAACATTTATCCTCTAAATGTGTGAATAAAACAATCCCTCATCGTTTGTCTACTAAAAATTTATTACACGAAGTAATTTTATTTTTATTCACAATTTTCGATGTTTCTCGCATCTAAGGTAAACTTTTTTTTTTTTTTATTGCAAGTAAAATTAAATTTTTTATGATTTTTATATACCTTATTATATTTACAAATAAATCACAATATTGTGAATTTCTTTAGCATTCGCGAATTAATAATGATTTAAACCATTTGAATTTGTTTCGGTTGGTGTTGCAGAGAGATACATCAAGGAGTTTCGATTTAAAATGGTGGTTTTGGATAATTATGAATATGCCATTTATATAAATTTCGATAAAATTATTAGTTTTCACCAATTAATTTGAAACCAATTAAAACAAAGGAATGCTAATTTCGATATGTTACTGCTGCCGATCTGTTAATTCTCGATCTAGACGCACAACCGCATGTGTAAATGAATGAGAATAATGAAGAAAAAAATGGGATTTCCTTTAAAGTAAATTTTCAAATGATTTCCTTTTACACGAATGTTAAAAAATTTCAAGTGTATAAAGCATTTTTAATATTTTTCATGCTTCTAAATTATGTATATAATTAAATTCTAGTTTTCAAATATATTGTGCTCATGTTACTTATTACATGTTTATTTTTTCTAGTTGGATCCCTAAATATTTATATAGTGTGAAATTAGCACGATGTTACGTTTTATTAATTTTCAATACTTTATATGTGATGATAAAAATGAGCTCGATATTATAGCCCGCGAAAAATTAATAATAATTATATAAACGCTTGAAAATCTAGTAAAACGTTCTATCAAAATGAGATTAACTTCAATGATTAACAAAAATGCAACTTAATAATAAAACAGAATAATTATATTTATATAGATGATTAGAAATTGAGAATTTTGATAGTGATTTGAAGTTTTTTTATTTTTTTTTGTTTGTAAATTTTATAATATTCCTCTAATTAAACGGCAATATCGAGCCTACAAATTTAACAAAAGTTATCTTCATCTAATATTTTGAGTTATGTATAAATTTATTAATTATCAAGTATTACAAGCAAAATTTATTGCTTTTCAATAATTCTAATTAAAATAAAATATTTTAAAGAAATTAAAGGAAATTAATTAGGAAATAAATTTGAGATTTTAGTTGTGGAATTAAATATAAGCTTGCATTTCTCTAAGAAGAGTCCACATAATTGAAAATCACAAATAAAATAAAGCTTTTAACACAACCATTTTCTAATTTATGATCAAACCTAACGAAATATGATGCATTTGACCAATATTGTTATGTCTAATGGCGTTTCTGAAAATAAAATACTACAACCTAATTTAAATATTATTCTTCTAAATTTTAAATAAATAAATAATCTTTTGTAATTTTATTCGAATTAATTATTAATATTTTCTTTTTAGAAATTATTTAAATATTTTATTCTTAAATTTTTTTGTTTTTTTAATAAATTATTATTTTTTTTTTTTAAGATATCACAGAATTAATTCAATTTATTATTATTATTATTTTTAAGTTAAATTAAAATGAATGTATAATACAGTTATTTAAAGGAAAATAAAATTTTGCGTTTTTCTTATTTAGGCCGACTGTTGGACATCACCAATATATTGTTTGGGTCCACTTATAAGGCCAGCACAAAGAAGGAATGATAATGAAACTAAATTTGTAGCATCTTTAATAATTGTTGTTTTTGATGAAATTTATGATTTTTTTTTTTTAATTATAAGGCGCATTTTTAGTTGATTTCCCCCTCCCCCAATGAGTGGTTTAAAATAATAATAATTATATAAAATAATTTGAACAAGTATTAAACCATTCCAAACCCTTCTGTGCCTTCAGATATTGCGATAAGTAATGCCTTTTCAAATTGTTCATAACTTTCGTAATCTGGTAAACATAGTTGGTTGAAACTAAAATATGGAATAATTGTTAGTAAATGAATGTTTCAAAATATATTATACAAATTTACCAGGTGTGTGCCGTTGGGAGATTTCCAAACGTTGGTGCGGCAGTAATCTGAAATCTAGGATTCAGATCAGAAAACCCGCCTGGTGGTAGTTGAGAACATCCTGTTGTAAATTGTAACAGTCTAGCCATTTCGGTTCTACTAAAATTACTGATTGCTCCCCAAAACCAGCCAAGTACTCGTCGAAATTCGGCCGAATTTCCATTCACAATGTGATGAGCACGAAAATCTGCTATCGAATATTCTCCAGTTCCGCATAATAATAATTCTAGTTCATTTTCATCGAAAATACTCAATAAGTTATCCGGAATTATTCCATTTAAACCTTTCAGGAAACTATCGACTTCATCACGCACATTGTTGCAAAGACGCTGTTGAGCCAGTGCGTCAAGATACTGGAAAGAATTAACCAAATAAATAAAATTCAATTCGGACAAACTTCTGTATTAAAAAGTACCTGATTTTTAGTTGCGTTCGTTACTCTCGTTCTAGATCCATTTGGTACTAACTCCACAGTTTTTGATAATTGCCCAGCAGTGTCGTAAATTTCTTCAACGAAGTATAACTCTAAACTGTCGCTTGCATCAAGGTCTGTGTCAAGAATATACTTGATTTTTGATAGATATAAATCTGGATCATCTTGTTCGAAATATTTATAATGAACGCGAAGACCAATCAATTGTGCCAAAAATGAGCGTGAAAATCGAGCTCTCACCAATTGCCTGTAGGTTCCTCCTAGTGCACTTTCGTACAAACATTTTCCTACCACTTTACCAGCAAATTCATAATATTTTAATTTTAAATTGGTCGGGCGGCTAGGATTCGGATGTACCAAAGCTTGTCGTTTATCGTGAAACGTACAGAACAGGCCACCACGGGGATCAAACAGCGACGAACATATTAATTCAAACCATTCGCGTCTCAGTCCACCCCAATCAATTCCTTGTTCACCAGTAAACGTAACCTCAAAATTACCACACCAATCTGATACTGAAAATCCTTTAGTTGATTTTAAACTAGACTCTAAAATTTTCTCACGTTGAACTTTAAGTGATAACTTCTCGTGGTAGTAGTGTGAATGGAATTTTCGTACTTCATGATAAAAGAAATCTTGTTTATCTTTGAAAGTCTCTGAGCCACCGATATTTTTCAACAGGAAATGTGTAAATGTTGCAGCGATTACATTTCGATCCTTCGATGCTAATTCAATTTTAGGCTGTGAACCATCATCGATCAAAAAAATTGGTCCATATGCATTAAGATTTGTTGGTGGTGGAAAATGAAACTGTGGAAAAAGAATTTAAATTGAATCAATTGTTCGTAAAAAAATCATCATTATTCGTGTAATGTACCTTGGTCGATGGGCATAGGCGGAATGTAGCAATCCGTTTTGGTATGATTTTTAAAATCATTTCTTTTAACGTGATTTGTTTTGGACCAACATAGCACATAATTTTGCGGGGTTTACTCTTCGGTTGGCCAAACACGCTAATCAATCTAGCCTCATAGCAAATATTATGTTTACGAGACGCAATATTTTTATGTACAAGCGTAGTATCGCTGCTGCTTAAAACTATAATATCAAAATCACCATTTGGCAATTTCTGTTCATTATAATGTATAACCGCACGTAAGCATATTGGTTCGGGAAACGACAAACTTAGAGTAACACGGGAATTTACTTTGTCATAGTTTAGCGAAACTGATGTTAATAACTTTTCGGTTGGTGTACCATGTAAATCGAAAATTTCGATTTTATATCCGCGAATCGGATCACTGTCGGAATCATTGAATATGCACGCATTTCCAAATTCATCGCGTGGATCAATGTGCAGTAGGGTTGGAGCCCCAGCGCAACATATCACAGTACTTGCTGGACGGATTAACCGTGATCGACGTGCATCCATTGGACCTGGTATAAAAACTTTTGTGAACGGACTTCCACCAATATGGCTCGAGCCTATCATAACCGATATTTTATATTGTCCTGCCGTGCGAACCGTAAATTTTACTTTTGCTATATTTGCATTATTTGGGTCAGTAGATGATCCTAATTCACTTATTGTAACCACTTTACGTGTTCCTTCAATGACTTCAACAAAAAATTGATCTGTATCACAAATAGGATATGGTTGCCCATTACGTTGAAAAAATTTTACAGTAAAGCACATGGTGTCACCGACAATATGAGGATCAGCCCAGTCCCATTGCACTTTACAATTGGCTGGTAGTAAGTATTTCCCAGTGACATATTGTAATAAAGAATGTCTAGCTTCTGGGGCTAATGAGGGTTGTGTCATGGCAGCCAAGGTAACAAGACCCGCAACCGATACAGACACTACAAGCATACCACCCCATGTCCAGGCGTCTTGGTGTTGACTAGATTTGACCACCGTTGACCACAAATCAGCCTTTAATGACTCGAGTAATGGTTTTGAGGTTGGTAGATTTTGTCTTGCTTGTGACCAAACGGGCCAGTCTTTTCCCAGCAATTGACTAGCACGAGAATCTTCTAACCAATATACATCTTCTAGAGCTGCTACTTCAACTGCTACTAATCTGTAATGGTGATAAAATAGAATGTATTTTTCAATCAAACTAGAAAATGTTTTTTTTTTTTTTTTTTACCGTGAATAATGATGTTGGAGTCGATATTCCTTTAACCATTCGCGAAATATCAGTTTTTGTTGTAAATTAAGAGCAGCTCTTTGTAATCGTTGCTCATCACCTGGTGGGAGTTCTGGAAGACGTCCAGGATCGCCACAACTGGATAATGTGGAGATACCTACGAAAAAAAGAAAAAGACAAACACACATAAAATATCAGTCAGCATATAAAACCAACAACAAATTATCAATAGAACAGAATTTACGTCGTCAATGTGGTATGTTCATTTATAAAGATTTAGATGGAAATTTTGATGCAAGAATAAATGATGCCAAAGTGTTTGAATTTATTTTATTTTCGCTGTTTTTCATTTTGCTTCTGTTTGTCTTCTGTCGGAAAACACATAATTTTTCATATGTGACGGGTGCTCCTTGAGAGATGGCAAAATGCGATTTTTTTTAAAAGAAGAAACGACTTTCTTCGTAATTTATGAAGAATATTTGAAGAATTAATTGGTGAGGCTCCGTAGTAAAACAGGTGAAATATAAAAATGAGTAATGTATCTCGTTGAATGATTTATAGCGTCTTGAATTTACAATCATTTTTAGTTAATTTTATACGTGATATTTTTCAACGAAAAAACACTGGCTGCTAAAAAACGAGTTCGAACACCTTAAAGGTCTGGTGTAGCCTTGTACATTTTGTGAAAAAAAAGACCCTGCGGGGATTACCAAATTGCAAAAGAGAAACGATGGTTGGAGACCCTGTGGTGAGCACTTAATGTTATAATTTTTCGTGATGTATACATATTCTTCTAGGACTTATGAATTGAACGGAAGTAAAGTGCTTACCACTTTATACTTTGTATGTAACTCAAGATCAAGAGAGAATTGACGTTTATAACGTGTCATACAATGACTCATCAATTTTTGAGAAAATATTTTCAACAATTTTATAATATCTGATGCGAGGATATGACATCTTATATTACGCACTCGCGGGTAGTCCCCCATAACTGACCCGTGCCCCGCCAATATTGAAAAATATTCCAACAACGCAACATATTCATTCATTGTTACGCGAAATATCTCTTATAAGTTTGTCTAACGAAGGATACAAACATGACTCCTAATGTTCGACCCAACATTAGGATAGGCATTTGTTGAGCTTTTGCTGCTGACTAAAACTTGACGTTGTTAGTTTTTATCATCATTTTTCAGTCTTCATAGTTGCAACGGCATGTTCATCCTCCTTTTCCCCTCACTTAACGAAAATTGCTACAAAGGACAGAATTAATAAATTTTCAAACTTCCAACTTTTCACTTCTTTGATTTGAAATTTGAAACTGAAGAGACTTGGCCGAATTTGTTTTTAAATAAAAACCAAATTTTCCTTTATTTATTCTGAATTCTAGACCAAATTTTTACATTTGGTATATAATGGCTTAAATATTTAGTCCTTGAATTTTTCACGTAATCATTCGTTTAAAACGATACGGATATAACGACTGAATTTGGTTGGTCTCTTGGAGGTCGTTATATATGAAACCCACTGAATTTAAAATAGGTAAAGAAAATCAAATTTTTAGTATTTCAATAAACCAAATTGATTTACTAATTTTATATCCAAAATTTAAAATTTAATTTATAGCGTTGGAATTTTCGGTAAATTGAAATTTAAGCCAAAATTGCATTGAAATTTCAAACTGAATTAAATACAAACTTTTAAATCACAAAAATTTCTGAATTTTCAAAAGCCAATTTTATAAAATGTCTTATTCCTAAATTACTTAAATTTATTTAAAATTTCACTTCTAAATTTCCCAGGGTTAATTATTATCAGCTTTAATATTTGGAACCAAATTTTAGAATAGAATTTCTATTTTTGAAATATAAAAAGTTGTGAAATTCGAAAATCGAGAGAATTTTAAATTAAACGAATCAAATTTTCTAAACATTTTTTGATAGTTGTAATTCAAATTTCAAATGTTGGTGAAATCCTTGAATTTAAAAATTGTATACCTCGTTTGTTTTAAATTTAATTAAGGACACCAAATGAATGGTTTAAATTGAAAATTGAAAATCTTGTGCCTACGAACCAACACATAATTTAACATTAAATCCAGATTGTTGTTCCATATAGTACCGACCATTCTTCTTATTGCATATCCCATGCCAGTCTCGTGATCGACCCATGAGTGAGATGGTGATTCGAATCCGTTCCCTCTCAAATGTCATGAGTTTAACCCTTTTTTTGTCCCACAGAGTAGATTTTGGGTAACAAATGTTATGATTAAATCAAAATTTAAACTCTTTGTCATAATACAGGCAACTTGACAAAAATTTTTTCATCTTCGATTACTTCTCGAATAAAATTATGATTCACATCTATGTCCCGAAGACTGTCGTAAGTCCAAAAAATCTACTTTTGGTTTTATTTCATAATATGATTTGTATATTATATCCCTCTATGGGTTGGTTCTTGAAAAATAGCAACAAATACAACAGTTTTTTCAATAAATAATTATTTGTAGTACTGTCAGAAGCTTCTAAGATAGTGCCACATTTCTATATTTTTTTTTTCTCCGAATTAAGATAATTTATTGAGCTGAAATGCATGTAATCTTCAAACATTACTACCTTGACAAATAAATAATTATCTTAGTTTTCAAAATACTAATAAACCTTAATTTTATGAGCAGTTGAACTTTCAATGTCGATTTTCCAAAAACTTCAAGTTTTGAGATGTGACAGTCTTTGGGACGCGTAGCGATGTTTCATACGCTCATGGCTCTCGGGCTGTTAAGAAATTTTTATACACGATTGATTATCCTTTGTTTGAGCATTTTATTACCTCTTAAATCTTATAATTTAACATTATGTACACTAAATATAGACGGGACATAACTCGGTATATGCTAGTGGGATTGGTGGCGTTTACACCACCTGTGATAGTTGTTTATTTATGACATTGTCTGTTTATAAATCTCATTAAAACATAATTTCACATATGTATAAGAACAACTAAACTATGATAGATTTTTCAAATCATAGTAACGCAAATGGGAAATTTATTTTCACAATAAACTACTTTTATTTATTTACTAAGGGTAAAAGCGTAGTAACAAAAATATTAATATTTTTAATATTAAAATTTTTAATATTTCTGGTTTTTGGTTTAGCTAGCTTCTCGCTACGATACAATTTTTGTAAAATGAACAGTTATGATTAAGTTATGTTTGCACTTTGCTCCGATAAAAGAAACTATTATAATGTATATTCAGGTTTGATTTTTCACTAACTTGAATTTATAAATTAAAAAGTAAAAACCAACCAAAAAAAAATTTACTAAAGTCATCAAAGTAATGGGTATTATACTCGTATATTATATGGTTTGGATACAAATTAAAATAAATTATAAAACTTTCAAAGTCATGCCCAATTATTATACCTTTTTACCTCAGCATCATTTTTAATATCTGAACCACCATAAGTTACTTCCCTACCAATATATAAGCTCAGACCACCATAAATAAAAAAAAAAATTATATAAGACAAAAAAATGAAGTTCTCGTAAATCTCAACCTATTTTAATATTAAAAGAACTTTACTTTTTCTTCAGAAAACTTTTATGAGTATAAAACAGTAAAAAAAAACATTTAATTTAGGAAAGGAGGAGGATCGGTTTTATGATGTTTTGAGACTTCGTTGAATTATAGATATTCATGATAAAGGAGCTTTCACTCCCACTATAAGTATTCAACTTAGTTCTTCTAGTACTTATGTATTTTCTAAACGTGTGACATAAATGAAATTTTTCACTTGATTAAATTGATCGAATTTTGTTGCCAAAACAATTTTTAAAACGCCCACCCACATTTAGACAACACATCTTAAAGTAATCATAATAAAATAAAATGTCTAAATATGATAATCATCAATCATTTCAAATTAGCATACAAATTTTCATTTAGAGAAAATATCATTTTCGTTAATTTCATAAATTGAAAAGCCCCAAACAAATAAGAAAAGCGTTATTCATTTATTATTTCAGCCATTGGAAATTAATGAGCTTATTGGCAATAAATTAATGAGTTTTTTTTCTGTTTGTGTATACATAATGTACCTAAATTTACTTGTTCATGATGAATTCGAATTAATTGATGTGATATAAATTAATTAAAAAATAAAAACGAAATAAATTAATAATTAATAATGTTAATTGATTTTTAATTCATTGCTATATTGTTTGTGATTTGTTTTGTTGTTTAGAAATGTTATTAATCATGAAAATGAGTTGAAGAAAAACATGTCTTTTGTGTATTGAATTGATTGGTATACGATATACAAACTATGATTGATTAAATTAAAATTTTGTGAATTTTTATTTGCTATTTATTTGAACTATGGTAAATGCGTGGGCTTAGATTTCCTTATTAGATACAGTTTATAACTAGGTCGAATTACTGTTGGAAATAAAATTGTTATTTGTCTTGAAACTTTGGGAAAATAGCCACATAAAAATTTAGTGCCAAAAGAAAATTCGATACATAATACTCATATCTCTCAAATCAATATAATAAAACAAACTCGGATTTTTCATTTCCCATTAATTTCTTAATTTTTAATTTTGATATGACCTTATCGCTATACAAAAAATAACGAAAACAATAAAAATTGATCCGTTTGTATTTATGCCGACATTCCACAATGTCTTTTGGTTATGTGATTTTTCTTCTCTAATAATTTCCTTTCTTAATGATTGTTTTCAAGAATACAAGAATACCAAAATTGGGTCTATCCGACCCCTCGAACGATACTTTTCCCAGAAAGCATTCGTTTTAGTTCACCAAACCAACCATTCATATTTTACAAACATTTTTCGTTATTTTGGGCAAGCTCCTTATACAAATTTTCTACTCTCATGCCGCCAAATTATAGACTCACAATTAATGTTACATTATTAAGAACTGACACGCTTTGTTTAAAAATTAGATCCAGTTGTACATTCCTCGTAAGTATACTGTTGAAAATCCTTAAGAATTTAAATCCACAATGTTCAAAATTTGTTTTCTGAAAATTTGTGCCATTTGTTCATATCACAATGTTATGTGACCAACGTGAGAATTGGCCGATATAATTCTTTACTCAGTACTTCAGTGTGGACGCGGCATCGCATGGAGCTCCCAGCTCCTTTCTTCTAAACCTGCTAAACCCTAATGGCGTGATATTATTTTAAAGGCATCTAATAGTAATTTGCCATTAAGATTTATATACGACATTTAATACCAAAAGAATTACTTATAAATACATAATACCTTTAAATGCGGTTTTATTAAAGCAATTAACAAATAATGTATCGATCAACATCTCATTGAAATTTCAATCATTAAAATGTCATAAAATGTCAATAAAACGTCATAGAAATGTCAATGTCTTGGAATGTCCTGCTATATTTAAAAGTTAAAGCTCAGTATGCAGCTCGAGCTAAGATACATTTTCCATACAAATTTGACATAAAATTTAGCTAGCTAAATAAAATAATTTTTTTAGCTGAGAATTTCACTGAGCGGTGCCTATGCACCTTTGCGTGAAAAATTTGAAAAAATATCAGTTATTTCATTCAAATCTAGATTGCGCCACCATAAATTTTCCAAACATTTTAGCCGCAATTTATCTCACAAGGACAATAATTTGAAGATACATTTTGACGGTTTTGAATTTTGATTCATTTTATAATCGAAGTAGCCACGAAGTAAAATTAATTAATTTTTATATAAAGAATACAGAAGTCAAAATGGCCGATCAACATAACGAAGTCGAGTATTTAGAGGATTATTTGGACAGAAACTTCATTCAAAAACAAATGAATAAAAGTGAAATAAAATCAACAAAATTTATCTCTACACAAATTTTTAGCTTGACGATTTATCTGTAATTAAATGGAGACTTGTGGAGACCGTGCTAAAATTTATCTTAGCTCGAGCTACATACTGAGCTTTAAAGCTCAGTATGCAGCTTGAGCGAAGATACATTTTAGCGCAGTCTCCACAAGTCTCCATTACCATGTTTCCATGATAGAGTTAACCTAGGTTCAACTCGGTTTATGTGCATGGAAACGCTTATTAGGGTAGAGTTACGTTAAATCCAAATAAACTCGACGAATCTTGTTCGTTTAAGCTAGATTCTATCTGTCAAAGTTCATCCCTCAAAATAATTAAAAAAATATACAAAAATGTCGTTGTTAACGTAATGACGATATACCAGAGCGAAATAAAAATTTTGGTTTTGTTCAACATGCAACTTTATTTTTGTATTCTATCGAAATATTTTTTTTATCTGTAAATCCTAACTCTGTTCATGGAAACGGTACAGGTTAGCGCCGCCATTTTTTCAACTCAACGAAACCTAAACCTATTTGAACTCGGTACATGGAAACATGGTACATTTAATTGCAGATAAATCGTCAAGCTAAAAATTTGTGTAGAGATAAATTTTATTGATTTTGTTTGACTTATATTCGTTTGTTTTTGATTGAAATTTCTTTAAGTTTATCTTCATTACTTTCTGATACTTCTAAAGAATTGTTCAAATTGCTAAACAGTTTATAAAAAGTATACAAAATAATGGATTCCAGTGACGAAAAGGATATAATTTTTATTGGTGATGCATTTGGTCGGCCATTTTGACTTCTGTTTCTTTATATAAAAATAAATTAATTTTATTTCGCGCCTACTTCGATTATAAAATGAATCAAAATTCAAAACCGTCAAAATTTATTTTCAAATTAAGGCGATGATTCATGTACAAATTTTGGCTGAAGCCGCATACTACAAAAAAATTTCAGTAACTTTTTTGGTAATTTCGCAACAGACGAACTTGACGGACATAAACTTTTCTCAACTTTTCGGTAATATTTTTCCCCTCAATTCTTTTTTTTTCATACGAGAAAAAAAAAATATGTTTTTTAAGTTGGTATGGAGGGGAAAAAATTTACAAATTATATGAGAAAATTTTTTGTTCGTCAAGTTCTTCTGTTGCGAAATTACCATAAAAGTTACTGAATTTTTTTTGTAGTATGCGGCTTGACAGACATAAATAATAATCGCTCTGATTGGTTAATATTTTTTTGTCTTATACGATAAAACGAAATTCATACTTAGGCGATACATGTATAAAATTTTGTCGTATGGATTTTTTTTGACATTTTAATAAAGCATAACCTAAAAAGTGTTTTTATTTTTGTTCATATTGAAACATAACATACATTTTAGTGGAAGTGAATAATGTCTAATTCGAAAATTAACAAAACGCATATATTGAATAAATACCGTTCTTTTATATTATTTTGTTCACACTGCTGTCAAAATTTTTAAGGTTATGTATTTATCTTATACAAAATTAAGCAATGTTCAATTTTTAATTTTTATCGTAAGATAAAAAATTATGGCCGACCTACAACCAATCAGAGCGATTATTATTTATGTCTGTTAGACAAAATTTGTACATATGAATAATCGCCTTTATTGTCCTTGTGAGATAAATTGCGGCTAAATTGTTTGGAGAATTTATAGTGGTACAATCTAGATTTATGTGAAACAACTGAATTTTTTTCAAATTTTTCACGCAAAGGTGCATACCGCTCAGCGAAATTGTTAGCTAAAAAAAAATTATTTTATTTAGCTAGCTAAATTTTACGTCAAAATTGTAAGGATATTTTCTCTTAGCTCGAACTGCATACTGAGCTTGACTAGGCAATATAATACTTACCCAATATAATTTCGTTATAGTGGGAAAAGTAAAAATAAAGTTTAGTAATAAAAAACAAATTTGCAAAACGTGCTTTAATTCACTTTACGAATACGAATCGGAATGATGGATACATTTTGGGACTTGTTGTTATTCATTCCCAGATTATCTCTTTTAACTTTAAGGGATTTTCAATTCCGTTTCTTTCATTTTCCATATAGGTTTCAGTACAAATGTAAATAATCTAAAAATAAAAAATGCCAAGTGGTTTGGTTGTATATAAACATTAGTAATTTAAATATAATTTTAATTGTTTTTTGGAACTACTCATAAATTTTACATTAAATGGGAAAATGAGATTTATCCCGCTAAAGTGGTTTTCTTTATGTCGCATGAAAACAAAAAAAAAATTCTTCTGTTGAAAATTTATTCTTTTGTCTATTGTTTCATTCCTTTCTTCTTTTAAAATTAAAAGTAAGGAACGATTTTTAGCAGGGTTTAGCAATTTTCTTATTATTTTTTGTCTTTTTTGTCATTTTCAATTTAACAAAATGATAAATGAAATGTTTAGGTTGTTTTTTTTTTTTTCATTTGACACGGATGAGATAAGAAAATAAGCTTAACATTTTTTTGCTACAGTATTAATGTTTTTAACTGTCACCGGCAGTTTAAAAACATTGATGATAGTGTAAATAACCCGGGAAACATGATTTATGTAAATGTGTCACATCTATGTGGAAGATTTATGATTTCCGAAGAAAGTAACCTTTGTAAATAGATTTATGTATTGTGCTTAGAAATTGATTTAAATTTGTGTTAGAATTTTACCAAAATGAACTTATCCTATTTGTTCTGGCTTTTCTTGTGCTTTTATTCAATCTAACTTGGCCACATAGGTTTAGCTTAGAATTGAAAGCTGGCGAGGAATTTGATTTGAAACAAAAATAATGTTGATAATTTAAATCGAAGCTCAGTTTATTTCTGAGGAACCGTAATATAAAAACTGTTTTTAACTTTGAAACGGTTTAAGCTGTACAATTGTGGCATAATTTTTTTCACAACTTCCATCGAATTAGCTAAATTATAAGATCTATTGAAAAAACTAATTTAAACAAATTTTATGAGAATTATGAATTTTTGAAGAGAGCACTTTTAATTTCATTTTTCATAGAACTTTTGAGTGAAACCACAAGTTTTATAATGTGCCGCTGGTGCATACAAATAAATTTATTTATTTAGAATTAAAATTAAATTATTAAGTATTTTGTTTAATTAAAAAAATTGTAAGCGCTGTTTTTATCTATTTTCGTTAATTAATCTGAATCTAAACAGAAAATACATGACATGCTGTGTACGCGTCTTAAAATGTGAGATGATAATATTTGTAGATTTGGCTTATCATGTTTTGTGTTTAATTAAACCACCTAGTCATTCTTATATTATTTATAAATTTTTCGTAATTTATTATTATTATTATTATTACACTCAAACAATTTGAAATAGAAAATATCAAACAATACATCCATTCGCTGCGCTGCTTAACATATAATCTAATATTTTTAATTAAATTAATTAAATATTTGATCACAGTAATAAAAATGATAAAATAAATATTCTCGAGAGAAAGAATTATTTTTCTTTACAGAAACCAGAAGATTTTATTTAGACAATATTAATATTTAACAAATTTTTGTTTTTGTTTTATTTCGAGATTATCTTAAAGTGACATATGTATATGATGTACATGATACAATGTACATGACATAATAAATGCAATAAAACTGTTTGGAGTAAAATTAGATTTTTTGAAAGGTTATCCAATTCCTTAATAAGGCAAACTTAATAAAAGTGCTGCAGCAATTTCGCATACATTATCACGTATCTAATCCATTTAAATAAAATATTTTTTATTGAAATCTGCTCTAAATTTATATAATTTATGTAAATCTAATTTGTTCATGGTACTTACAATCAACCTTCGTTATGGAAAGCATTAACAACACACGTACATAAATTAAATACAAAAAAATGAAAGTGGAGGAGAACAATTCTTAAGCATTTCCATTATATCGAACACAATGTAAAGAATAAAGAGATACATTTTGTTGTCTTCTTTTTATATTCCTAATGTATTTTCATCTCGCCTACATTTTATTTAATTTTCATCTTATACCATGCTACTTTTTCCAATTTTCAATTTTTGTTTTGTTTTGTGTGCTGTTACATTTATTTTACATTAATCCAATTTTCCAGTAAACTTTTCCATGAGCTTAAATGATGTACATACCAAGAAAACCGTTTGAGTTTTTCATCTCATTTTTTTATTATTAGATTGTGCGCCATTAAGTTTTCCTGATGTTATTATTTGCTTTGCTCATTTCTTTCGCATTGTATTTGTGTATTATTAAAGCGAATAATTTCATTCTTTACTTATCAATGTTGAAAGAAAAATTAACAATACGCCAACACCAAAATTAGATTGAATTAGCGGAAAAGCTTTGAACTGTATTTGTATATGTGTATATATTAGCATTAAATTAGGATTCAAGTGTAGGTAGATGTATCAACACTAAATATAAAATGTGTCACATAAATAAATAAACAAATAAAATTGATATTTTGTTTTTCATATTCGGTAAAATGAAAATTAAATTTGTTTCATCAAACCATTAAAAATATTACTACATACCTTTCGCTGTTTATTATTAGTAAATAACTTTTAGTTCGTCCCAACGTCGCATGGTTTCATTATTTGATTAAAAAAGCCTACAGCTATATGTACATACGTACATCGTACAGTGTGTCGTTTGCATACACACGATGTACTACTTGAAATTTAATTTATTCTAATTTAATTTGCATAGTTGATGAGCAGTGAAGATGGATGAACAAGCGAGTATATACTATATGTATGAGTTTTTAGTAAACAAACATTTTTAGATAGTTTTTATTTCGGATAAAATACACACGATATGCTATTGGGAATATTCATTAAAGTTGGACGCTCAAACTGGGTATTTAATTAAATATATAAAAGAAGTGGACAGTTAATAATTAATGAGTGTTAAATGTGCGCATTAATTCCTTATGCTGAACAAATAAAAATCCTGGGACCGAATGATTTAAATGAAATTTCACTCAATAAAGAGTGTCATAGTTAACAAATTATCATGTTGAAATGTTAAAATTGATTTTGATTGTGTTATTTTATACCGATTGGCAACGCATTTTCTAATTTTCCAAAAAAAATCTACAAATAAAATTTCTACAGGCCTTATGAGAAAAGTACATAAATTGCATTCTACAGTATCCTTTCCTATTGTATTATGAGGTCATCCACTTGTTTCTAGAACAAAAATTTATGCTTGTGGCAAAATGTAACATACATTTTTTTTAGCTCATGATGAACCAGTGTTTGACAATTTATGGGGTTTTGCAACGAATTTAATTAAACACAACCGTGTTTTAAAAGAAGTTAATTTTTTTTATTAAAGGGTCATTAAAACCTTTAACAAAATTTTTTGTTTAAATTAGATATGAGATTCCAAAAAGTTGCGAAATGCCCAAGAAAATTATTGTTGAAAGGTTGCTAGAATTTTATTTTATTTTGGAAATATTGCGAATTAGCTGCATTCAGTGGCGTAACTACAATTTTCGGGCCTCTCGTAATATTTTTCGTCGTTTCTTAATTAAAGACATCTGCCCAAATTTTAATATTTTCTAGTTTATAATTCTTATAAATTTTGAAAATGTTATTAAAAAAGTTTTAAGTTCTAATAAATTTCAAACAATTTTCAAAAGTATAAAGACCCTATATGTAACACAGCATACAGGGTCTGTAGGCTTTCGAAAAATGTTTGGTTGTGCTTAAAAAAATTAGTAGAGACTGAGCTCTCCATATTGTCTTCAACCGTGTATAGTTGTTTAACCAGCTGACAGTACTTCAATATTGCTGAAAGTTTAAGTAAGTGCTCCTACATCAAAGACTAACTGAATTTACAGGTGTTATTTTACAAATCAAATTCAAGTTTTTCTCATCAATATTTTATTTGCAAAAGATTGAATTTGGTTTTGCAACAGGACGAATTTGGAGTACAACACCTAGTTTATTAGAAATAAATAAAGTCAGTAAATACTAAAATCTTTGATTTCAAACGAGTTTAGCGAATTTTCTTCTAAATCTAAATAATTGTTAGAACCTAAAGGCATTTTTATTTCTACGTTAAGTCTCGATGGTCGAATATTACCAATAAAGAGACAGAGTTTTAGATATCTTGCATTTTTATTTCTATACATCTATTTCATTGTACAGAAAATTCTCAAATCATATTTTATTATTCTTAACCAATTACTCATAAAACACAAAGTAAGCAATTACCCTATGGTTGGTTGAATTGTAATACCATCCCATGTTAGTAATCTTTAATCTGAATGACAATATAAAGTGGAGACGTAAATGATCTCTTGAATTCTTTTAATTTATAAAGGGTGATTATAAAATCTCGATCCATTTGCATACAATTTTTTGCAGACATTACAAATGATAACTTTACAGGGGAGAATAACCATGGCTAGTGCCCGATTAAAAAAAGGGTAGTTCACTTACGATAAACCCCAGGGAACGTTTATTAGGACGACCAATATTCACTTTTTGCGACCAACATTCTACTGCGCTTGTTAACAAACTTTGTACAGATTTCACACCTCCTTTTCTCGCTCTCTCAAGGGAAGGGGGGGGGGGGATGATAATCAGTAATAAAATTTAAATTTTTTATTATTTACTTTTGGTAACAGTAAAGATAAAGTTTCATCTGCTATACTTGGAATTTTGGTTATGCCACACATATTTAGTAATATTTGCCCGAGTAACAAGTAGTCGAAGTATGCCAGCTGTTTCAGTTAAGTATTTTGTACTACATATAGTAAATTCGGTTAATTTTTCACTTTAGGATATGTCATCGCTTGACGGCTATGTTTCAGGACATATGCAAAGTTCCTTCACGTTATATATGAATATTCGACTAACGGTTGGTGGTCCAAATGCCAATCCAAAACCGATTGATATGTTTGCACGATTGCATCAGGCTGTATACCATCATATCGGGAATATTTATTTATTTATTTATTTATTTCTCTTAACCATACATAACAAAAACATTTAAAAATACAATTTTTTTATAAACTTATACAAAAAATGTGGTTAAGAAGATTGGATAATCTTTGTCAAAAAGACAGTTTCGATTCTCCCAAGTGATAAAAATTAAATTTACAATATTAGTATAATAATGACAAAAAAAAGAACCACAATAAAAAAGAAAAATTAAATTATATAAAACAAAACTTATTTAGCAAACATAAACCCCACATCTTTAGTTTCAAATATCCAATCTTTGACCAAACGCAAAAATTTCCTATCATAAATCATCGTCCTTATATGAGGCGGCAATCGATTAAAAAAAGTGGGCGCAGAAACTATATAATATTTGCGAAATAATTCAGATGAAAATGGTGGAACAGAGTACAAATTTCGATAATTATTTCGAACTTGATATGTGGAAACAATTCGCGGCAACCGATGACTACTCCGCAAAAAAAACAATCTCAAGACTTTAAAAATATATAAGTGCCGTAAAGGCAAAATTTTGCAGGCATTGAAAATAGGCCAAGAATGATCGTATCGACGCTTGAAAAACATAACCCGAATAATATACTTTTGTAAAATTAATAGCGGTTCTATGGTATCAAAATAAACTCCACCCCAACATGGTAAACCATAACTGATGCGAGAGTCCACGCAAGCAAAATAAAAATTGATTAAAACATTGGATGGACAAAATTTACGTAACAAATAAATTGCACGTAATGCAGAATTAACTTGATTTTTGACAGTTTGAACATGTGATTTCCAGTTTAAATTTGCATCAACGTTCAATCCCAAATATTTAAATAAATGAACATTTTCAATTTTTATGCACAGGCTGCTACAATTGCGTATAAGTCACAATTACGTACATGATAAAAAATCTCGGGGATGAAACTTCGATAAGGATCACCAATCAATTTGAAGAACATTACCTTGGTTTTTTCACTTAAGAGCAAGGAGTGATTATCAAACCATGTGTGAAGAATTTTCATGTCAGAATTTATTTGGTTCGTTAGGTCATTAGCAGTCAAATCAAAATAACTTAATGCAATATCATCAGCGAAAGCAACAATTTTACCATTTAAGTTTAGGTTAAAAATTGAATTTATGTAAATTAAAAATAAGATAGGACCAAGAACAGAACCCTGAGGAACACCATGTTCAATATTAAATGGAATACTTTGCGATTTATCAACCCTAACCATAAATGCTCGATTATTGAGATATGACTTGAACCATTTCTGTGATATACCTCTAAAACCAATAGACTGGAGCTTACGCAGAAGCAGATTATGATCCACCATATCAAAGGCTCTCTTTATATCGATGAAGACTGCACCAACACACCTCTTCTCATTTAGATTAATATGAATTCCATTTAAGAAATTAATTAACGCAGATTCAGTACTTTTGCCAGATCTAAAGCCGTGCTGATGAGGACTAAGAAACTCAAATTTGTCAAGAAACTTCTCAATACGGGATTTCATCGATTTTTCAATGATCTTCAAAATTGTGGGTTGCAATGCAATGGGCCGATAATTGTCCTTAATAATGATATCTCCCTTTTTAAACAAAGGGATAACAATTGCAGTTTTTAATACATTAGGGATAACACCATTTACAAAACATTGGTTAATAAATTGTACTAAAACTGGCGCAATTGCTAGAGCCACTATTTTTAGCATATTCGAGCTAATGCCAAGCATGTCAAGTGCATTACTTGATTTAAGTCCATTAATAATACAGATAATCTCTGATTCCTCGACTGGATTAATAAAAAATGTTTCCAACATTTCAGTAGAGTAAGAACAATCATTAGGACTCAAACTTTGGGCAGAAAAGTTAGAAGATCTCAAATCATTAACGATTTTAGAGAAATAAAAACCAAAATCGTTAGCAATTGATTCAGCGTCAGACAGTATATCTGAATTAATAGACAAAATTCTTTTGATATTAGTTCTACTTAAATTCCTGCACAAAATATCGTTAACAACCGACCAGGTCTTCTTGCAATCTTTACCACATTCATTAAATTTCCTACTAAAATAGTTGTCTTTATCAGAAACTATAGAATTATTGATTTTGCTACACAATTTAAGATAGTAACTATACAGTTTTTTATTCGCCGGGTGTTTTTTACATTTAAGTTGAATTTTTTTCCTTTTATTTATTAAAAGTACCAACTTGTTAGAAATCCACGGTTTAACCTTTATTTTTGAATTATGCATAGTAACATTTTTGGAACATGAATCAGCTACTTTTTTAAGCATTGAAACCAAATTGGTTAAAATTGTCGTGGGGTTACTTAGACGAAGTACACTTGAAAAATCAAGTGACGAGATAATTGATTCAAATTTAATATTATCAAATTTGCTGTACACCAATTCTTTTTCGTTAACATAATTACCACGAACCTCTATATCAATTTTTACTAAATCATGGTCCGTGATGTGTAAATTATGCAATGATACATCCAAAGTAGCACAACTATTAACACGGACAAAGCAGTGATCAATGCAAGTAGCAGTGTTACTATAGTAATTCTTGTGGCAGAATTAATAAGTGAAAGAAACCCATTTGACGACAACATAAACATATAATCATTACTGGAAGCTGGAAAGTTCAAAATATCAATGTTCAAATCACCAACAATTATTACATTTTGATTTTTAATTTTCGAGATGAAATTTGAAAACTCACAAACAAATGTTGAAATTGGAATAAATTGTAGGCGATACACACAAATAAACATATAATTATAATTATTTACTGAAACAGATAACTTTAAAACATCCGCAGAATTTAGAGAAATAGTTTCACAAACACATTGCAAACTTGAATCATAAAAAGCACAAACACCGCCCGCTCTATAATTATTGTTACAACAACCTATACATTCATAATTAGGAAGATTATAAAAATTTAACTCATGATCATAAATCCAAATTTCCGAAAGAAAAATAATAGATGGGTATTCGTCAAATGAACTCAAATTTACAACAAGTTTATCAAAATTTTCGCGCATGCTACGAATGTTTTGATGGACAACAGAGAAACTAAAGATGTTGGTTACAGAATTTTTACAATGATAAGTATTAGAATTTTCTAAAATTGAACTTGACTTTGAATTAAATGCTGGCTTTAAACAGTTAAAGCCGACCGTGGTACTAAAAAATGATTCGACGATTGCCGACGATAATTTAAAAATTCTTTGATAAATACACCAGGAGGCCACAATGAAGAGTCTAACAGCAGGTTGAATTTATTATCAGGAACCCCAATTTTGAATGACACATAGTCCCGGTCATCATTACGTCTCATCCGAACCAAAATAGGTTTATCAATCTCAAATTTATTATTCAAATACCGTACCATATCATCGTCATCAACATCCTTGCACAGACGTGAAACAAAAATCCATTTAATAGGTTTGACAGAGCGAAGAGTAGGATCTAGACCACCACTCCCAATAGTAATGTTGAGAGAATTGTTATTAATATTATCACTTACTGATTTAGCAGCAGCAACCGATTCAGCCTTTGTTGTGGATGACGAACCCCTTGACCTAGCGACTGTCGAACTGCTACCACTGTTGTTACCAAAGCAGGCATTTTTTTCGGGCAATCCTGAAATAACTATGCTGTTAGCTTTTGCATGCTGATCAGCTTTATAAAACTCAGCTTCCAGTTTGTTTACGCGATATTCTAGCTTTTCATTCATATCCTCAACATTACAAAGTTTGGTTTTAAGTCTGCTATTTTCCTCCAATAATTCTTTTATTTTTGAATTCATGTCATCTACAGAATCAGACATGTAGCTTTGAGATTTTTCAATTTCATTAATTGTGGTTTTAAGGTCCTGTAGCATCTTCATAACATCAGAAAGACTTGGATTGTCAAATTTTATTTTGTTATGGTTAGTGTTAGTCTCAGAACCAGGATCAGGACATATACCCAACGATTTTCTACCACGATTTTTACATTGGTAACATCTCCATGCAGCAGAACCAGATTTAATAGCTTGAAATAGCTCATTTGAGAGGTTTCCACATTTAACATGTATTGCCGCTGGACAATCCACGCACTGCACACCAGGAAACTTAACATCCGTAATATTGCTTGCGCATTTGGAGCATCCCGTCATATTGATAAATTGATTTTAAAATTGATAACAGAATGAACGCTTCTGTGGGTACAGCGAACTTGATAAATAGTGTAGTATCACTAAAAACTGGAACCACTAAACGATTAAAATTTCAATAATATAACGTATTATTGACGGTGAACACACAATACATATATTCACAAGAATTTACAGTAATAATTATATAAGCAATTTTTAAAATTTTAACTATTGGAAAATTATTTTTCCTCAGCACAAACAAAAACACATCCGTTTTTTTCAATGCCACGTATTTGCGATCACTGATATATACCATACAGTTGGGCTATAATTCTGCTTCTTTTGAAAAACTATAGAACGACGGCACTGGCACTGGTCACATTCAGACTATCCTAATCAAAATTATTATTGAATGATATTGGATTGAAACTATCCTAAATTCTGAAAAGCAGACTATTATCCTGTTTTGACGAAAGTGTTAAACATTTTGGAATTCGCATCGAAAACCTCCACGCTGGCCTTGATACTTCATGCATTTCTGCTACGTCCGAGAAAAGGTTTCTGGATGACAATATCCAAAAAATAAATTCTAAAACAGTTTTACGCGCATTTGAAGACGGTCTTAGAGATCCGTTGAAAATTGTAATCAAGGCATGTAACATAAATTTACAAATTTAAAAGAAGCAATTGCCAAAAGTATTGAAGAAATTTAAATCGATGTCACACACGTAAAACTAAACAATTTTTCATTTTTAAAAATCAACCAGTCGCCAAATTTGCTCTAAAATTGGACACATATAGCTTCGCATTATTTTTATCGTAATTCCAATCTTGTAAAATTCCGAATTAATCATCAAATTCAACCTACAATAACAATAGGCCAATTTCTACACGAATTTTTTCACAAACTTCAAACTTTTTCAATAATAACGTTCCTTCACGAATTAATCATATCGCTTATTCATGTGCATATTGCAAAAAGCACGGTCATCACATATGTTTGCGTTTGCCGAACTCCTCGAAGGTCAAATCAAATGAAAAACCAAAATATTGCGAAAAATTCGTTAACTTCCGTATAACATCTTTCATCAAGCGGTAAACTCAATTGAATTTCACCGAGAAACGAAGGATGTAATCTTTAAGTGTCTACATTCAGTTTCTCCTATTGATCAAAGTAATTAAACAAACACTTTTATAAACGACGCCAAAGCAAGCAAAATATAAAGTTTACAATTAACTTCCAAGACAATGTAAAATTTGTAAAACTTAATCTTGAGATTTTACACGAACCTCAATTCTTTTTAGTGGATACTGGAGCGGACATTAGTGTTATCAAGAAAAGATTGATCGAGCCGAAGACTTCTTGTTTCCCTAACTAAAAATTAACTGTCAAAGGCATTACTGCAGAATCTATTGAAACCCTGGCAGTGTGTACTGCTAAAATTTATATTCCGAAACAAAAATAATGTCACATGGTTTCCATATTATATCAAACTAATTCCCTATAAATTGTGCTGGCATTATTGGAAGTGATTATCTTCGAAAAAATAAGTGTATAAAATTGATTACTCAAGAAATCTAATGCTATAAATATAAATGAACACTAAATTTATATGTTCCAATACATCCGAAATCGTAATACCAATGTAATACCATTGTCGAGAGTTCAAAGGTATATTTCATTTAACCGGGAACCAACTTGCCACTACAAATGCTGGACATCGTCATATTCAATTAAAACCTAATGCCGAGCCAATTCATATTGCACCGTATCGTCTTCCTCATTCAACTAAGTCTGAAATTAATTCTCAAGTTGCCAAAATGTTTGAAAGCGGTGTAATTGAAAACAGTAACAGTCCATTTAACTCTCTTTTACTTTACGTTTCCAAAAAATCAATCGATTGATGCAAACATTAGTGCTTCGTTGTAAATTTTCGCCATTTAAATGATGTAACCATAAATGATGATTTTCCTTCCCAAACATAACTGAGATTCTGGAACAGATGGATGATGCCGTTCATTTTACAACTTTGGATTTGATAGCAGAAGGATACCATCAAATTCCACTTAGTAAACACGATAAAGAGAAAACTGCCTTTAGCACCCAAACCAGACACTACTAATGAATAACGTTTTCACAAGTTTAACCGCGCCGAAATGCTTTGTGTACTTGGACGATGTGGTCATCTATGGTTACAATATGATGAACCATAATAAACAGCTAATTGAAGTTTTCCAAACTTTTCGCAAATTTATTTCGGTTTGTTTGTAAAGAAATTTGTTACATAGGTTACATAATTACTAACTGCGGAATAAAACCGGTTTCCTCGAAAGTGGAAATCGTTCAAAATTACCCAACTCCAAAATGTCAAAAACAAAATAAAATTTTTTCTGAGTTTAATAGGGTGTTATCGGCAATTTATCTATAAATTTTCTGAACTAGCAAACCCATTGAATGCTTTACTTAAAAAGAATGCAAGATTCAGTAGGGATGCCTTTTGCGAAAACATTTTTCAGAACCTGAAGGAAAAGTTAATCGAACCTCCCGTCTGTTCTCGCAATACATCACTTGGGGCCATTCTTCCACAGCGGAATAACGATGATAAACGATAAGTCTGAGTAAAACTATTCCACTGTCATGAAAGAATTGCTCGCAATCGTTTTTGCTGTAAAACGTTTCCGTCCGTATTTGTATGGCGTTAAATTTACCATAATAACAGATCATAAACCTCTAGTATGGCTTAATAAAGAAAAGAACTCGCTCGCATACAAAAGTAACGATCCGTCATCGAATCTTAACCAATCTTGTAATCCTACTAATTCAAATTCTGAACCAGCCTCCGATACAAATTTACATCAACTACATAATCAAACAATTTCACAATTGCCCGCTTGTACGACATCAAGCCATAGAACGCACTTTTAAGAGAATTAAATCGTACTATTATTTCCCAAAAATGTTACCTAGAATTAAACCAAAAATTGACTTGAACGAACTTAAATTGGTTCTTTGGAACGTTAATGGGCTAGTACAATGTAAACTTGAGCAACAAACTTTCCTTATTGAACATAACATCGATATTATACTGATTTGTGAAACGCATTTTATAAATATGACCCATCATCGGGATTTATACATCGAAAAAGGAGCACATACAATTCAAGAATTCAGCCAAAAATACCAGCTGAAATTAAAATAATAATCCAATGATTTAGCCAGAGAAATATTAAAAAAGGCGCTACCTCAAAAAAGACACTTTGGATCTAGCTATAGCTAACTTAAAGTAATTACTTAGTGCATGTTAGTATTAAGGTCAGTCTTAATCAATTGTATTTAATAAGAGGAAGGATTCCAGAATAAAGACATAGGCAGAGAGAGCTACTTAAGGTATATTTTGAGAAAAACTGTCAATCAAAATGAGAGGTTGGGTTCTGAATATATAGTTAGACTACCGAAGGCGAACAAGTCATCATCTAGTTTTAATCTAGCAGTTTTGGCTTTTTACGGTAGTAACTTTTTAAATAATATTGGTTTAAAGATTTTTTTATATGGTATTTCCGTAATTCAAATATATACCCCATTATAACATTGTTTTAATGTCAAATATACAAATAATAAATATTATTTTAGTACAAAATTAAAATTCATAAATATTTCATTTGAAATTTATTATCGAGTTCCATATACCAACGTGGTTGGTGCAATAGTTTTCTTTTCGGCGTATTTCTACTTTACGAATTTATTTATTATCAAATAAAAACAAAATGTTCGCACGCAAATGTTAAATGTATAAAATAAATGTTATTCTGCATTTTTATAATATATAGTGTAAATAATAAAACAAACCTAGAATAATGGGGGTGTAAATAAGCTGGAAGTTTTCCATTTTCAAGATATATAAATGTAGATTGTTGAAAAATAAATGTTAAGCATTAGTTACACCACTGTGTATAATCATGGTGGAGGAAAATTACAATATGTAATAGCATCCAATATTATACAAAAAGCAAATATTTTCATCAAAAAAAATTATGTTCACGATTTTCATTAGCCAGATAACTTTAAACCAAACTTTATACTTTGTACCAAAAGAAAAACAACAATTTTTCATTGCGGAAACCGTAAAAGCTCCATACCTAATATTATATTTCACAAGCATAACTCATATAAATAAAAAATAATTTTCTTTTTCATAACTTAAAAAAAAAATCCCTAATCAGCAACCATTTCTTATCTAATTTTATTTGGTACGTTTTACCATTGAAGATAACATATCACCCAGTTTTTGAAAATATAGAATGAAACTAAAAAAAAAATCCATTCTTCGACCATAAATTAAATGAGTTTTTTTGACATTCATCTTGTTAAATTATCTCAAACTAATAAAAAAATATTTAATGATCATGAACTTAGCTTTCGATTCAAAACACAACGGATGCAAATTAAAAAAGCTCTGCATAAATATTTACCACAAAAAATAAACTCTACTTAATTACATCTGCATAATCACAATTATGACAATAATAATTAAATTTTATGTTGTGTTTGTTTTTTGTGTTGACTCTGCTAAAGTTTAATGAATACATGTGATATTATTGATTTTGGATAGTTTTCTGTTTTTTCCTACTCAAAAATTTTTTTTTTTTTTTGTGGGATAGAGAGATGGATAGCTAGTTATGTTTTTATATTGATTTTATGATTTGGATATCTGTTTGAATAGTTGACATTTGCAGTTTATAAAATAAAAAAAATAAATTTTATTGGGATTACACTTATAATCGGCTTAAAATTGAACATTGTTTTTTGTTTTGATTTATTCCATTTAAAATGTACAACTTAATTTATATTTTATTTAGCTTAAAGCTTTCCATTACTTTTGTTATTGTAAATAAATCGAAACTAAAATCAATTCTTGTCTGAATAATTGCGATTAGATTCCAACATTCAGACAAATATTTACTAACCGACAACATCGTTAATATTGTTATTCGAGAATTTATCATGGTTTTTTTATTCGTTCACAATTCATTGATAAATTGCACACAACGAAACTGCAATAAATTAGATAAATCAGCAACTATTACAAAGCATGTGTTATTCCAGCGTCACGCCAATTTTATAAACATAAAAAAAAAAAATTGAAAATATCTTAAATCTTCAAAACTGGAAATAATTTCTTCCGCTTATACCTTGAATTTAAAATCTGAGAAATAGTTTTTGTTGTTAGATAATATTGGTTTTTTATATGTACATCGATTACAATTTTTTTTTGGTGTAAATAAAGCAAAAAAATTTAATTTCCTTTAAAAAAACGAATCAATTTTAAGAAAAGCAACAACAATTTGTTACTGCAAACTAGAACACATGCCATTTGAATTTTTTGCATTGTTTTCTTATTCAGGGAGCAATTAATAATATTGAGAGTTACCAATCTGCTATTCTTGAACTTTAATATTATATAAATATTTTTAAATTGTAAATGCAGTTAAATGCGAATGCCAAAAAATCGTTATAAATCTAATTGATATTTAATGTTTTGGGTTAATCTTAAATAAATACTTACAATTTCATTAGCAAGATTCATTTTTGTTGGGTTGGTTTTATATATCGTGATTAATTTTATTGTTTTTCTTTCGAAATTTTATTTAACCTCATAAATTCACTTTATACACAATTTATACCGATGCTCTCAATTGCTATTTATTACAATCCAGTATCACTGTATAGTGTGCACCATAAATTTTCTTAAATCAATTTATATTGAAAACGATATCCGTTTAATTTCTATTTGCTATCGTGCTATCGTCTCAGTATTATTTTCGTATACACAAAAAAAAAAAAATGTAAATGTTGTGTATGAAAATTTTCTAAAACATAAATTCACCGCTTATTTTCTTTTGCTTCGTTTTTTAGTAAATTTGCCTGTGTATATAGAGAGATAGTCTCTAGCTGTATAATACAACAAAGTGGCGGAAAATCTAAAAAGAAAATTGCTTGATGCTTGATATATCACATAAACATGTAATCTTGTCTTAAAGTTTTCCAAAAATTTCTTATAAAACCGCTAAACCTGTAAAAAACCAAATTATTATCAAAAACCTGTTATTTCCGCAATACACTTCAATCTGATTTCTTGTTTGCTTTATCCAATCAATAACAAAGAAATAAAAAAGCGAGAAATCAACCAACTTAAGGGTATTTTTCTTATCAATAAGAGTGTTTTTTGTTAGTTTTCCGTTTCTCATTTTTGCACATACATATGTACATAGTTGTCAATTGGTAAAATCAATATTAAATAACATAACTTAACATGAAGCTGAAAAGTTATAGAAAATGTGCATTAGTACAATGAATTATTATTTGTTTTTCGTAAAAATATTTGAAAGTGTTCAAAATTAATTTCTAATGTTTGCTAAGCTTATGTCTAAAAGTCCTGTACACACTGTGTAGACCTCGTACGTAAAACAATAGTCCGCTTTATAACAATATCGTTTATTCGTATATGGAGTATTCGCCTGTATGATCTTTCATTTATAATCAGAGCATCGAACTGGAACTGAACCGGAACATTAAACCGTAATTAACCGAAATATTTTCCGGATTTTAATCCGAATTGAAACCGATTAAATAAAAAAAATTAAAACCGAAACCGTAACCGGAACGATAAATCTTTTCGTTCTGTTTCGGTTTTTTTGCGTTCCTAATTTCCTACTTTACGAAACAAAAAACAAATATAATTCTAGTACGTTTTTTCTGCTTAATTTTTCAACAGCAATCAAGTACTTCCTTTAAGTTATTTTTTTAACAAAATTAATTGAAGCTAACTTCATCCAGTTTTTTGTTTTTTTATTTTTATAAGTCAAATTTATAGATCAATAGTTGCTTTCCAATCGACCAACCGCAAGCATCCGCTAGTGAACCGCTAGTAGAATGGTGTTTGTCTTTGCTAAATTTCTATAGATAATTTAGCGAAGACAAAAACCATTCTACTAGCGGTTCACTAGCGGGTGCTTGCGGTTGGTCGATTGGAAAGCAATGTGTATACTCGCACAATATTAAAGAATTTATAAGTTAAAAATAAAAAATTTAAATTAAGACAAAGTATTAGTAAAATTGTGAGAACTTGTTACTTCAAATCAACACGTACAATCCTAAACGAGAAAGTAATTCTTCTAATATTCTGGATTATTGGGACAACATGAGAATTCTCAAGCCAGAATTAGCGGATTTAGCAAAAATCATTCTAGCTGTACCAGCGACGCAGGTGAGCGTAGAACTCAATTTCTCAGCTCTGAAGTTGATTCTTACAGACAGACGCACTTCATTGTCGGACAAAAATTTGGAATGCATATTATTATGCAAACTTAACAAAGAATAGGTTTTTTAAGGCGATAGTTTCTTAGCCTGATTTTGTGTGATTATCTTGTAGATGATTAATGAATTTATTAATGTGATAAAATCTTATGTTTTTTTATTTATTTGATTTCAATTTGTATAATAAAAATAAAACCAAAGGATGGAACTAATAAATAAATACAAATTGACAAATCGGTATTGAAATTTTTAAAAAATATAAATGCATTTGAAATTTATTTTATAAGAAACAGGCCAAGTATATATTCTTTTTTTTTTCATTCATAACCGGTTTCGAACCGGAATTAAACCGGAATGAAAAATATTTTCCATAACCGGAGCAGAAAACCGGAACTAAAACTATTTCGGAACTGAATCCAAAACCGGAACGATAAACATATCGGTTCGATGCTCTGTTTATAATTCATTATGAAAGGTACAGGTGAGTCCTGAGGTTAAAAACGTGATTCAAAAATAGGTTCTGGCAATGAGGAGCCTTATAAATCAACATGATTCGCTTGAAAAAATTGAAACAATTAAAACATTGAATTAATTTTTATAAAAAATTCTTTATAGAAGTGACCACTAGTCAGTGACTACTTAAGATCTGAGACTGGAACCGAAACTGAACCGAAAACCGTAACTAACCGCTATTTTCAATGAACCGAAAACCGGAACCGAACCGAAATAAAATAAAAAATTGAATCTGAACCGAAACTGGAATCGAAATTAATTTTCGTTCCGGTTCAAGTTTTTGCTATCCGAAAAAATTTATACAATTATTTTCAGTTTTTAAAATTATGCAAATTAAATCGGACTATCCAAGACGGTAATTTTTTCGTTTTAGACGGTTCCGCTTCCGGCTTACGCAGATTTTTGTATTTATAATAAAAACTATTTTCGTTTTTCGTTATTATTATTTTAATTAAATTTTGAATAAAAAATTAGGAATTATAAATAGAAATCTTTTATTAACAAACAATTCTTGAACCGGTTTTGGAGCCGAACCGGAACCGAACCGATATTTAATGGCCGAATCGGAACTGAACCGAACCGAAATTTAAAAATTAGGAACGTAACCGAAAACCGGAACGAGAAACATTTCGGTTCCAGTCTCTGGATAGACATATTAGATTTTGAAGTCTGTTCTGAACAGATAACTAAAAATTATCGTTGTGTACTAAAACATTTCCTTAAAATAAAAACACTAATCAAAGAAGTTGTCACCGTATACGATTGTCTTCTATATCAGTGCTACAAGGTAGTAAAGTGCAATGCGGTATGGTATGTACGTGATTGTACATAAAACAAATTATAGCAATGCGCCCTCGATCTGTGTCTGCTTAAGGCACTAAAATTAAAATACTGTAAATGAGGTGTGCGTATCTCGAGTTAAAAATGCAGTACAATTATGTATTGGATAGTATCAGCCAGTTAAAACTGAACGAGAAATGAATTCTAAAAATTTTCAAATTCTTGTGCTCTAATTAAAACTTAAAAAAATCACCCAAAACCGAATCATGTCAAACCGATTTTTTAAAATTGCCCCACGATCTCTTAAAAGCGTAGATGCCAAATTTTGATAAATGAAAAATATTAAAGTATAAAATTTCGAAATATTTGAAGTAAATCGAAAATATAATCCTAATAGTAAAAGAATGTACAAATTAAGAGTAATAGAAAAAAAAAGGAAAATGGGTAATATGGTTTTAATTTAGGGACCAACCAAGAAATACACAAAAACAAGTGGTCTATGCCAAAATGCTTGGACAGTAAACTTCTTGTGGAGAATTAGTAAGCCTACTTTGTTTAAAATGCTGTTTGGTTCAATAGGCTCAATAATTCTTCACAAAAGGTTCACACTGTCCAAGCATTTTGACCATGCCAACCTATATAATTCTTTATTTCATTAATAATCCTTTAGAAAATTAAGCTTCTTGCTTCTGTGGTCGCAATATACATTTAACCCTTTCGTACAATTTACAAATTGCATTTTAAAAATTTTAATTATTTTGGAATTTAAAATTTTTTTTAGTTCAATTACAATTATCGCCAAATTCATCATGCCAAATTTGGATCATGCCAATTCAATTATGCCAAATTTCGATTCAAAACTTTAAATTTCGTTAAAAAATAGCTAGTATAATAGTTAGGGTTCATTATTCCAAACTAACAATTGAAGGAATTCGAAAGTGATAAAAATGTAATCGAAATATTCATAAGCAATTTTAAAAATATCGTATTTATAGCAATTATACATAAATATATCGTTTACTCGTATTTAAAATTTCATTCTAAATTGTCTTCGAATTTCGGAAAGAGGTAGGAAGAAAAATTAAAATTCGTTAAAAATCAAAAACTCCAGAATGGATTTTAACAAAAATTGGATAAAGCTTTTCTATATAAAGAAGTCAGATAAGCAAGAGATTGCAGAAAACATACTAATTATGAAGGTCAGCAATATAATTTTCCGCGGTTTTTACAGCAAATTCTAATTTGTTTTTCTACAGTACCAAGTCCTAGAATCATAATCACATTTTATTATTAAAATAAATTTTAACAGTTTAACGAAGTACTATCCTGAAACTACTTTAAAATTCGTCAGTAGCCCGTATTTTCATATGATAAATTACAGAAATATTCTGGATAATAATTTTTTGAGCACTCAAATCAGGTATTGTTAAGATGCAGATCAGACCAGATTTTGGACTCCACACACTTATTAAGAAATTTCTCAACGGTTAACAGCACAGCTACCGCGGTTACTAATTTACTAAGGATCATCCTTGGTAGTCTCATTAATCGATTAATTGTTTGATTTGGGTGCACGACCTTGGGGGTTCCAGTTTCGGATCCCAGTAGTAGCAAGAAAAAATTTGACACGATCGAGTGTTGTGCATGTGCATATAGTGTAATTCAATTTAAAATAAAAAATGGTTTAAGCAAATCTCCCGGAGGAAGCCTCCCGGACGAATTAACTAAATGTTATATCGGCTTGAAATTTGGGGTGCGTCTCTGGATGAAAATATTGCACAGCCGTCATCATTTTGAGAATAAAATGATGAATGTGCAATGTTACAGTATTCACAGATCGATTTGAGTACTTCGAAAAACAAACTCTTCTGCTTTAGCTTTAAATCCTAATTTTTTTTTGCTTCATAGTATGTTACCGAATTACAGGTAGATCGGGATTTTAGTTTGTGTTTAGGGACAAATAGTTTAGCTACTAAGAAATTTTTATAAATACGAAACAAAATATTTGCGAATCAATTTTTATCGTTAGTATTCATTTGATTTTGTCGTTTTATTTAGAGGCCCGAAAAATTCTTAATTTTTTTTTTTGGAATACAAACAAAATCTTAGAAAAATACTAAATTGAATTTAATGTTGCGTGGTCTATAATTGACGAAGAGTTCATCATTTTTTGATCCAGGTTCAGTTTTTTCATTCAAATGACGTAAAATTTGGGCTTGCCATAAACCGACACACCAACAATTAATATTTGAGATAGAAAAAATTGATCTAGTAGTCATATTTTTTGACTTCCGACTTACAATTTGCTAGATTATCGAGTATTTGCCCATATAATAGTGTTGCATGTGTATATAGATATTAGTGACATTTTTCGATATTATTCGAATTTTGCTTTTGATTTGCTCTGCAAAGTAGCATTGAAGTTTTTCAAGATTATTCTAGGATTTTAAGTTTATTCGAGATTTTCGGGAAGATTCGAAATTTAACGAGAATATCAAAATTATTCTAGAATACCTAAAATAATTTGTAAGTATACAAAAATATCCACTAATTAAACTGAGAAAGGAAATGTAAGGTGAAAAATACGTGAAATCACATATTCTGTATATGAGACCGGACGTTATGTTTGACTTTTATCATTTTTATCATTTGGTGTTGTATTAACTGCATGAAATTTTTAAATATTTGACTCCATGTATCTTAAAAAACAACAACAACGACAAATGATGTTCCATAAATTGTTTGTTTTACTCAGTGCTACGCTTCAAAATATAAAAATTAAAACACGACTTCCAAAAATTAGGGATTTGGCGTATTTTTCACCGTAAACAAAAATGGCGATACCATTTTAATTTTTTGGCTGTAAGATGCCATATGTTTTGACATTTATCTGTGGAGACAAAAATTAAATTAATTGGAAAAACGAATCAAAATCAAATAGTAGTTTTAGTTTTTAAAAATTTGATCGTTTTCCTTTAATAATAAACATTTGACGCTTGGCCATTGTATGGGTTTACAAATATACTTTTATAGTGTATTTGTTTATTTGCTACTATAAAAAATCAAAAAAAATAGTCGGGTCGAATATATTCTATAGTAACAATTTTATTTTTATAGTAACAATTGCTCAAAAAAAGACAAAATAAAGCTTAACAAAATTTTGCAGGTTTATGTTGTTGTTCTTG
Source organism: Tipula helvola (assembly GCA_963556165.1). Taxonomy (NCBI): domain Eukaryota; kingdom Metazoa; phylum Arthropoda; class Insecta; order Diptera; family Tipulidae; genus Tipula; species Tipula helvola. The sequence goes on from OY744482.1 coordinate 6,420,985, forward strand.
CCATTCAAACAAAAATTGTAATGTGAAAATCTCTTCTTTTTTTGCAAGGCAAACATTTTTCTATGTCTATAAATCGGACTTTTTTTTATAAAACGATTATTCTTAATTAATTCTCGAAATCAAGAAATTTTAACCAATGCGAGACTGAAAATTTCGGATGCCTTTGAGATAACATCTGGAGTGCGGCAAGGAGACCCAATAGCTCAAACTCTTTTCAACCTGTCATTAGAGTATGTCATTCGTCAGCTCAATATGGCCCAGCGTAGCTGCCTGTATTATAAATCAACCCAGCTATTAGCATACGCTGACGATATTTGCATTCTGGGTCGCAACATCATATCCCTAAAAGAAGTCCTCCTCCCATTGGAATTAACAGCCCAACAAATAGGCCTTCAGATCAACGAAGCGAAGACCAAATACATGGTGACCGCGAGAAGGCAGACTCGCGGGGACTTCATTTCAGGAGACACTCAATATGAAAAGGTGAATGAGTTCAAATATCTAGGATCGCTGATCACTGAGCATAACTCCGTTTCTGTGGACATTTCATCGAGGATCGCAGCAGGGTACCGAGCATTTTACGCCAATATAAAAATTTTCAAGTCTCCTCATATATCGCGCAAAATAAAATTGGACATCTACAAGGCGCTGATAAGACCAGTTATCACCTTTGGTTGTGAGCCTTGGACGCTGACAGCACAAAACATCCAGAAAATCGCTGTAACTGAGCGCAAGATCATAAGAAGAATTCTCGGTCCTATTAAAGAAGGAGCCACGTACAGAATGCGAATGAATCACGAGATCAGAAATGATCTCGATAAAGTTGACATCATTGGATTCATAAAATCGTCAAGGCTAAGATGGCTTGGGCACGTACTTCGTTCACAAAATCGGACCACCAAACAGGCCTTGGAGTCGGCACCAACGAAAGTAGGACCTCGTGGGAGACCACCTACCCGATGGATGGACGACGTTGAAAGGGACCTAAACACACTCGGTCACCGTGTCTGGCGTTCTCTTGTGGCGGATCGAATTATTTGGAGGAGCATCGTTGAGGCGGCCAAATCCCTTCATGGGATGTAGCGCCAGCGGAAGAAGAAGAAGAGACTGAAAATGAGAATAACGTTTGGTTGCACTGTTTTTTGTTTTTCAAAATTGCTGAAATATAATTAATTAACCGGAACGGGACAAACAGCGTCCCGTTCATAGTAGCGTCGGGCGACGGGACATTTGATTCTAAATCTGGTCTGTCCCATCGAAATCGGGACAGTTGGCAAGTCTACTATCTATAATGCAAATGGGATTCGAACGTTTTTGAATGCGTTGGTTTTGATGCGTTTTTTAGGTTATTACTGAAATTAGGTCAATAATTTTCAACTCAAGCACTTTACTGGAATTGGTACAGAAGAATGGCACTGAGAAAAAAAAATAAAAATAAGGGCTTATGAGGTATAAGTGGAAACATTTACAACAAAATTCGAGAACAATCAAAGACCCCATAAAACATTTTGAATCTTTCTGCCGGGTATAAAATACACCGATACGAAATCGCAAGAAATAATTTGAAATTAGCTTTGCCTGCTATTTTGACGGTGTTTTATTTAAACCACTCGTACATACTTAATACTGTTTATTGGCATATTCGCGTTTATAATTACCAATCAAATTTTTTTTTTTTACATTTTCTAGGAAGTTAAAATTGTGGTGTAAAAAAGTAACTTTCTTGCACGTAAAAACGTAATGTAAAGAAAAGGCTCGACACCGATTTATTTACATTAATGAAACTGAACAACTTCTCGCCGCATCGGTCGCGGGGTGCTTCCACCGGCCATGAGTATATGTTTGCTAACTATGGGTGGAAAGGATTTTGTACGGAACACCGAATATTCGGTCACCTATAGTATACAAACAAAGAACAACAATCAAAAATCAGAAAGGCAAAAATCGTCCAAAATAATGAAGGGCTTTGCGTCAAAGAAGTGATAAATGTGTTCTGCCATTTTATTCAGTACCTATTTACTGGGGGCTAATAGTTCTTAATTTTCGATAACTTGCAAGCAACTTTGGAACTTGATCGCCTTCAAATATCTACATATTTACAATTTTATATTACTTGAACTACTATAAGTAATCAACATAGACCAATTTAGAACTGCCTTCTAAAAGAAACAAGACAGCAATTAAAATATAAAACTACGGAAGTCAATAAAACTAAATTTTTAAACAAAACATTAAACCAAATAAGTAAAATAAACATTTTTGTCTTAATTTATTAATGAACAAATACCAAATATTGACGTTTACTTAAAATAATTTATTTATTTTAATAAAAAATTAAATGGTCAATAAATATGTACATATGTACGTATGTATAATAAACGTACCCTTAAAAATGTAATAAACATTGTTCATTTACCCAAATTTATAATATGCCGTGTAGGTAATGTTCAGGTAATTTAATCAATAAATCCATAAATTATAAAAATAAAAAACTAAGCCTTATCTCTCAAATAACATTTTTCGAAACAACACAAAATTGATAAAATATTTAAAATATTTTTTTCTGTTGCTAACACATAAACTAACCAACCCCATTCCGCCAACAACGGGTGTTTGATATGTTCCGGAAAAAAAACCTTCAACACCGGTATTTGAAATTTAAGTTTTTTGCCTGTCGGTCATTCACTAAATATAAATATCACATCACAAGATTGATTAATTTATTGGTATATAAATCGGATGTTTTATTGTTATCATCATACAGATTCAATATATATGTACATGTGTACAGATTTTGATTGATAATTGCACTTTGATAACAATACAAATTTATTTAATCGGATATTGTTGTGTTGATATTTTTCGGTAGTGGACGGAAAGTGTTTATTTTGTGTCGATAAAAATATGTCACAAATTTGTAAGATTGATTGATGTTATTATTAATTATGGTACATATATGGTTACATATGCGAGAAACATCATCTACTCATTTTTAATGTTCTGCCACCAAAATTTAACTTGCCTCCATTGTTATTGTTTCTCACATAAAATGTTTTCAGTAATAATAAAAATTGGGTGTTGAGGAAAGCAAAACAAAAAAATAAAATAAAAAATTCGAAAATATTTACAATAAAACATGTTTGTAGGGGAATTAAGAAATAAAAACAAATAAAATAAGCATTATGTCGCGCTTCACATTTACTCATATTCGATTGTGCTTTTGAATATTAATATTTCGAGAGCAATAATATTCATCGATTTTTATTTTGGTGTTTGTATGGCGCGGAATTCTGCTTTTATTTGTATTTTTTTTTTTTTTTTAAATATTGGAACATAAAAATTGCTGGCCTTATTGATTTCCCATAAATATTATATTATATTGTGTTTTAAATATTTATTAGTATGATTGAGCTTTTTAGTATATCGATTGAAAATCGGTCGCTTAACAATATTACGTACACGTTTTTCCATTCACATTCCAATTTTAACTATCTAAGTTTAGTAAATTATTGTCACATAAAGCACTTTGTAGTAGAACCCTAACTAAATAAAAAAGCTCATTAAAATAGAAATGATTGAAAATGATATTTTGTGAGGAGATATGACATGAGATGGGAAAAAATACATCTGATACATTTTGGTCTTAGCAACCTAAAATTCATCATGTTGAGGAACGCCACTGGTGTTATATATAACGTAATTTAATATTAATTTGAGTTCATTTGTCAAACTGAAAAGAAATTTTTGTAACGCTGTACTGATGTAACCTCACAATGAATTACTCATCTAATATTCCTAAACAAAAAAAAAATTCTTTTATTTTTTAACGACAACATTAATTAACTTAATTTTATCGAAAGCGAGGAGACAGCTTAGGGAAATTTAAGTAGAAAGTAAAAAAATTCTACTTTTAAAAGTAACGAACGAAAAGGAAACTTGTGTTGTATGTACATATGTATATAAATAAATTGAATTATTATAATATTGCGTGATCGTTTCTATTCCATTGCATGATGAGATAAATTATATTTTTATTATCTATCAAAGGTATTTTAAATGAGGCTTACAGGTATGTATTATAAAAGCTGTATACAATTATTGATTTTCGTTTTAGTTCGAGGTGAATCATCAACCGATGATATTACGTTATACTATACATATAATAGTTTATATTTCATAAAACATTTTTTTGGGGGGTTTATACATATGTTAAGATTTGCATACAAAAGCATTATTTGTATAGCAAATGTGGCATCATTTTTCCAAGCACTTCGATTGTAATCCTTGTTGTTGTCTTCAGCATAATCCTTCAAGAATATATAAGATAGATGTACTTGGAAATTTGTTTTTGTCAGTGATAACAAAGAAATTTATTTTAAATTATTCAATCTACAATAAACGAGAGACGACAACAAAACCATTGAGAAGAAATATTGTATGATTTTTTGTTGTTGAATGATAAGAACAATAAAAATCACATTTTCCTGATAGCAAGAAGGAAAATTAAATTGCCATACAAATAAATCATAATACAAATAAAAAAAAAACTCGTAAATGATAAAGTTTTTTATTTAAAGAGGCTTTTTAACGAGAAGTATTTGGTTTACGAGTGAAACTATTGTGTTTACATAGCGTACATTCATCTTTTTGGTTGGGGTATTGAATTTTTTTTTCTCTGCTTTGAATTGAATTTTGAAACAGAAATTCTCAGCGACAGAATATTTCCCTTCAAGGGCAATACGGAATACATAATAATTATTATTATTTTGTTCACAAATTTTCAAGCTAAAAGCTTTAAAATAGGAAGTCACAACACAAAAAGCACAACTTAAAAAAAAGGTTGAAAAAGGACATTAAATTAATGTGTAAATTAAATCGTTGTTATGTATTCCCGTTGCTTTGTTCTGTATTTTACAAAAACAAAAAAAAAAAGATTAAAGCCAGAATGTAGTTTTGTTTGTTATCATAGTATTTTCCCGGGTCTTTTTTATTGTAAAATGTGTATACAACTAAATGGTAGATTCATAATTACGCTAAGAGATACGAAAAAAAGTATTTATACAGTTAACAGTACAATTATTTGTATTTCACAAAAATTTAACGATCTAAGTAAAAATTAAAATTTTATTTTTAATATGAAACAATTTAATACTACCTAGTAGGATGTTCTTAGCAACTTTGGAAGCTTAAAGCCGAAGTAATAAAAAAGTATTTAGCACTCGGCTTTATGCTCAATTTTAATTTAACTTTTAGCTTGTGAGGTTATTATAAAATAATTTGCGAAGTACAAATAATTGTGGTGAGGACTGTAAATTCAAACATAAAAAAAAAGCAAGGAAGAGACAGACGCTTATCATGTTTTTTTTTGTACATAAATTGTAACAAATTCAACTAGGTTGCAAAATACTGCAACTTTGTATACATTGCAATATAATGTATTTTCCGCGGTTTTTAAATTTATGGCGATACGAATCCCCAGTATTTTCTTTAATTGCATGTTGAAACGCTAATTATCATTTTATGAGCACGAAAGAAACAGTTGCGGCATATGGTAACTAACTGAATATTTTAATTTCCTCTTTCTGTTTTGGTATAAAATTGCCGTACTGCGTGATTAAGTGGGGTTGTCGAAACGCCTCGTTTGTTTTTAAATTTACTTAAAACATTTAAATGTTATGTAAGGCCAAAAAAGTTTTCGAAAACGATTTTCTACAAAATTTATATCTTGTGTTGGTTAAGTTCCCATTTCTTGACATAAATAATAATATATTTACGCTATTTTTATTTGTATAAGCAACGGAATTGTTTAATTTTTTAAATTTAAAGTTTATGTTTTTCCATAACCAACGATACAAAAAAGCTCAATCATAGTATTGATTATTATTCAAGTTTAGAATTTTTGTTTTGAAATTTGGTTGTCTACGAGTTAATTTTCATGTGTTTAACTTTCCAGAAATAACATGTAATTTTTTATGTCGACGATTAATTTTCAAGCATATTAACATACAACTTTTATTGTTATACATACTTGCATTATAATTGTTTTCTGTTGAAGGTTGTGGTTATTGAAAATTTCGTGTTAAAAAAAAAGCTTTAATACTACGTTGTATAACCTTGACTACTTATAGGTAGCAGATATGAACAATTTTATTACTTTGTGCATTTGAAATTACCATTCTTCTAAATTGACTGATATACAAACAAACAAACACGCAAATTAAAATTTTGTTTCCTTTCCATAATCAAATTATTTATAACGTAATTTGAATAACTAAACAAAACAAAAATAATAAACGTGAAACTACCGTAAATTAACGTTTTTTTAAATATTTATAAGATTGACGATAAAAATCAAATTTTACGGAGGTCTTAAACCATAGAAAAATAATTGAATCACGAAATCAGTTTATTGTCGATTTGTCAGCCTTTTACAGTGAATGAGTGAACTTACGAAGTAAGAATAACATAAAAGCTCATAAACGCAGTAATGATCCAGCTGAGCAGTCTATATCTGCCTTTTCAAATTCTGCTTTTAATAAAATTGTGAACAATTCTATTATTCGCACTGGAAGTCGTGGTATTTTACTGGCTGTGAAATCCCGTAAACAGATTTTTGGGATCCCCACTTTATCCATCATTTCATAATCCACTGTTGTTAAAATCCATCTTTTTAGCAGAAAATTGCTTTTGAGTAAATCCATCATTGCCAAAATCCATCTTTCCTAAAATCCGTATCCAATTTTGGCAAAATCAATTATTTACGAAATTCACCATTAAAAAATTCTTAAGATTCCTGTGATACATAAGATTCGTTTAAGTTCATAGAAATCAAAAATATTCTTGAGATTCCAAAGATTAATAAGATTTATTTGAAACACAAGGTTTACAGGATTCGTAAGATCGATATTATTATTATTGTTATAAGGTTCATAAGATTAATAAAACTTTTATAAGATTCATAAGGCTTGTACGATTGATCAGATTGGAAAGATTCATAAAATTGACAAGATTCCTATGTTTCATAAGATTCGTTTTACTTCATAGAATTCAAACATTTATAACATTGAAAATATTCTTGATATTCCAAAGATTCATAAGATTTAGTTGATCCACAAGGTTCTTAGGATTCGAAAGATTAATGAGGTATATTGACATTCATAAGTTCCTAAGATTCGTAGGATGCGCAAGATTCATAATATTCAAGAGATTCATAGGATTCATCAGATTTATACGACTCAAAAGATTCATAAGGTTTATTTGATTCATAAAATTAATCAAATTAATAAAATTAGTGAATTCACTTGGTTCAAATGACTTATAAGATTCATAAGGTTTGTAAGATTGGCAAGATTCATAAGCTTAAAAGATTCGTTGGACTTACAAGATTCATAAGATTTGAAGATATATAGGATTCATAAAATTCGTATTATACCCTTGACAGACAGCGATTTATTAAATCCGATTTAGCTAAACTCGTTTTTACGGTTAATACACTTAAACTGTTATTGTTTTCATAATATTTGTCAAATTAATACCTCTCATTACATCGAATTTAGTCACTAAACTCAAAATAAAGCATAAATACCGTAAATTTATCTAAGTCAAATTTCGAAAATTCACTAAATCTGGCTGACTCACGATATTCATAAGATTTATAAAATTCGTTTAAATTCATGGAATTAAAAAAATCGTAAGATTAATAAGATTGATGAGATTCATAAGATTCTTCAAACTTATGAGATTCATAAGACTCGTTAGGTTCATGAGATTCAAAAGATTCATAAATAAGATCAACAAGATCCATTACATTCACAATTGAATAGACAGTGATGGGTAATTTGGAAAATTTAGAATAATTTTCTGAGAAATTCGTTTTAAATTCAGAAAGTTTTGTGAACAAATTCAGTATGTGACACTAATGCCAATTTCTGTGAAAATTAGATAAAACACTGGATTATACGAAGTTCTGGAATATGGCCAATTATGATCGAACTTGCCTATTTCTTAACCGATTTTAGTGAAATTTGGCATACGAGATGGAAAGGGTATTATAAAATAATTTTTAGATAAAGTTCTGGAATATGGCTAATTAGGATGTAACTTTTTGAGTAGAACGAGCTGTGTGTGATGTGGCACCGTCTTGTTGGAACCACATGCTCTGTAGGACTAATTGATCTAATTCAGGCACAAGAAAGTTTTCCCAACATGTCCCGATAGCGTTACCAGAAAATGTTTCAGCATTGCCTCTAGTATGTTATGGCGTTAGATGCTCCATAATAAATTGTTATCGACCACTCTCTTCGACTGTCAAATGCCAACTGACTAATGTCATCCAAACCAAAATGGCGGCCATCTATTACCGATTTAAATCCATGTATGTATCGATCGATTTTGTTTGCTTCGAATTCATTCTTAATTAGTTCTCGAAATCCATAAAAAATCCAACGAATCCATCGTTTTTATTACTTTTGCAAGCCGGGCTTGCAAAAGTAATAAAATCGATGGATTCTTTGGAATTTTTACGGATTTTGAAACAATGGATTTTGACTAGAAAGGATTTTGACATAAATGGATTTTGTGAATAATAGATTTTATGATAATGGATACGGAAAAAAATGGATTTTATCAAAAGTGATTTATGACCAAAGTGAATTTTGTCAACGTGGATTTTAGAGAAAGGGATTATGATGTAACAGATTTCGTGGGTAACCCCAGATTTTTGTCTCCAGGATTTATCAGGATGTTACCGAAACAAATATTAGACAATATTTACGAGAAAAATTCAATTTATCTGATACAGTGGTTCATCGTTTTTCTCCAAAGGTAAGAGATAGTTATAAACAGGATTACTCTTAATTTAAAATAAGAGTTTCAGTACTGTTTTTGACAAATTGATGGCTTCAACTTCTTGGCCAGCTAGATTTCTTGTAAAAGAATTCCAAAACTAAACCAATAGTTATACAACTATATTTATAATCAACCAAAATTATTCTCCTGTTGCAAGTCTGGATCGAGGAGTTGGAACTCGATAATTATAAAATTTTAGAATTTCCTATTTACGGTAAATGTAATTCTACATATTAAGAATAATGCTGTTTTTGCATCAATGCTGCTAGTGCCGACATTTTACAGATAATTTTTGAGTTTAATTCCGTCCGGTTTACCGTTTTAGTCATTTATAGATTTCATTTTTTGAACACATCTGTTTTTCTACGAGAGTTTAATATTATTTTGTCAAGGATCAAATCAAAAAAAAAAATATTAGGTTTTGGTTTTATTCATTTACTAATCACCACTGGATTGTGACTATCCAAAGATTGTATTTTGTTCTAAATTAATAAATATGTACAATAAAAAAAAATTGTTTGAGTTCCTGTATAATATGTGACAGTTTATTAACTTTTTCAGAACTACTTATGACGTGTGTAGCCTTTCAGCTGATTATGCCAGGACATCTTTTAGATTTTCGGTCGCCGTATAAATATCTGCTGGTGTGGTAAGAGGAATATTCAGTAGACAATTTTGTTCGACAATTTTTTCTAGTTTTATATATTGATTCCAATTAGTTCGCACAAAAGTCAATTAAATCAAGAAGTTTCTTTTTATCCGTGGGCCTGTAAGTTGAGCGACCGGTAGCTAAATAATCCAGGGACTCATTAGGTTATTCCGGAATTAATTAGCCAGATAGATAATAATTTTACGAAGAAGAGAAAGAAGAGTTCAGATCGAAATTGAATTGCAGAACTCTTGCCAATTTTTTCTTTTCGTAAAATTATTATCTATTAACTATTAACCTTTTGTTTCAAATAGAATCCGCATGTACATATGTGTTAATACAATAAAATTGAAATTGTTAAAAGTTTTAAAGGGGAATTGTAAAATTCGCTAATACTACAAGTGCATGGTTGACATTGATTCCTATATATAGGCAAAAATCAGTGTAATAAATTAGCAGTTTAGTTGCTATAGCCTGATGCGATGATTGAAATGTGATTTATTTTTGACAATCCTCGTCAGGTTGAAACTGAATTGCAGAACTCTTAACAATTCTCTTCTTAAAATCCAAGGACTATAATCTGGAACCCCATTGAGTATGCACTCAAAAAAATAAATCAGTAAAATTAAAAGAAGTTTTTTAGTGGCTATATTTTTGCTATTTTGAGGACAGTCATTTTTGATTTTTTACGACTATCTGCATCACCGAGTTCATATTAGTCAAACTTTTTGAAGCTGCTGAGATGTGTTCAATTGACTTGTTTGCACTTTAGAAGCGGTATATGAAACTCTTCGGTGCAGACTACACTTCGATTACAACATTTGGTCGTGCTTCTGTCCTAACTGGAGCATGAAGATTAAGCATTCGATGCTAGCTACCTTGTAATCTTCTTTTCAATTCCAGATAAATTGGGTACCCTCTATAATTTGCTGTGTCATTGCGATCACAGTTGCTGAATTTTCTCACAGATGCTTCCATTTTTTTCTTTATTGCAAAACTTTGAGTTATGGAGTTCACCACATATAACACAAACATAGTTCAAAGTGTAATATGCTCTAGTGGGTTCATATTCTTGACACTTAACAGACTGTACCGGCTCAGTTCTTTTCTTGGGTTTCTCTATGGTAACCCTCCTATGCAATAGACGCTATTTTTGAGTATTTATAATTTGCTGTCGCTTTGTACTATGCCACACATTTTATTTTTATTAATAACTATTGAGGTGGTGACGTTTGTTGACAAATCAGTTGCGGGCATCGCTTTCTGCTGATTTGGCCCAGCATTTATATTTTTCACATCACAATATTTAAAAAAATTAATAACTGCTGATTCAATTTTTCACTCGAATAATAAGTAAAGTATTTTAAATGGTTACTCGGTGGTAGCCGAAATTGCAACTGCTTGAAAATATGTCTACGAAAAGGTTTTTTTTTCTTGCCAAACAAATCATGAATACCTACCGTATTTGCCTTTTGTATAGCTATAAATCGAATAAAATCCAATTGTTTACTTTTTACAAAAACTTTTTGCTAATAAATTTCTAGATAAGAGAAAACAAAATAAAATTATCTTATTGAATTTTTTTCTCCCAAACAACTTTAAAGTATAAAGTTCTTATGTAAACCTTTAAAACTTTATTTGATTTAATACATTCATCCTCAGATTTTAAAAAGAAAATCTAACTTTTAAAATAAAATAAAAAAATTCTACGTAGGTACAAGGAACATCTTAGAAGTAAAGAAAAAGATTATCATCTTCTCTACGATAAGATACAGTTCGATATCAATCACAATGTCGTGTTGACATTAACTATTTACATTTTACATTACATTTTCAATTTTTATTTTTCAGGTACAAACTTTGGTCGCAAGTTAAGCTCTAAGAGCAGATATTTTCTATTTTTCATGTTCTTTAATGTACACATACAGAGTACGCATTCACATGAATAAAAAGCAAAAAAAAAAAAAAACAACAAAAAATGATTTTAATCCTTTTTGTGCGAGAAAAATTTACAACAACAATCAAATTTTATAATGACCTTAAATGTTATTGTGGTTGGCTTGGTTTACGATTTTAATTTAACAATTAAATTTACTTTTATCAAAAATGTATAACTATTGTGAATTTAAAATATTTAAAATAGAAATGCGGTAATTTTTTTTTTTTTTTGAATTCAACTTGCAAATTTCCTTCAGATACTGCAGGCATAATTTCATGTAAATTCGTTTAGAAATAATAAGGAAAAAATGTACTTGCACAGAAAGTTTAGTGATAGTTGCCAAATTTTATATTTCTAGTTATTTGTACCGTTTTGTTGAAAAACAATTTTTGCAAACACCCCATAATAAAAGAAAATGCATAATTCCTTAATAATGGAAAACCTTCATTGTTGTAATTTGAGAAATACGGATTTATTGAAAATAGGGAAATTGAAATGCTATGCTATTAATGAAAAAGTAATAAAAACACAAAATAGTGTCGCAGTTTATTAAAACAAAAATTTCGATCGATAAAAATACTATGTATGTACCTGTATATTTTATACCATAACAGCACACCGAATAATCCACACTTTTGTGCTTATGTTACAAACACAATCGCATTAAAAATTACAACAATAATAAAAATAAAAATCCATTTTAATAGTGCAAAAGCAATAGTTTTTTATGTTTGTTTTTTTTATTCCATATAAAACATACAAATTAATTTACTTCATACAAAAAAAAATAATAAAACTGCTTGTTACTATTATTAAGCTTTTTATGTGGATAAGTACTCGTATCATTGTTTATAAATATTTAGTATTTTCTTTTAGCTGTTGTTTTTATATGTTTTGTTGGTTTAGAAAATCGGTTTCTATTGCTTTTTACGAACTTTATGACTCTCATGATATATGCACTAACTTTTAATATCTGTTTTAACTGTATCATACTAGTACTTAAGTATATAAATTATTGTTGAATAGTTTAAAATATGCCATACTTAATATTGATTTATTTTGTAGATGGAACCAGTGACTTTATAATAAGCAAAATAAGCGATTGTTTTGATTTTAAGGTACTAAAAGAGCATTCACAATGCACAACTTTTTACTTTTCACTTACAGGTTTGTATGAATTTCTAACTTGACGAATAAAAATTTTTGTTCGTTATGTTGAAAATCATACAAACCTGTAGGTAAGTCAAAAGTAAAAAGTTTTTTCATTGTGAATGCTCTTTAAAACAGGTTTTACAGGCTATTATATTTTACAGCTACCTCTGGTTCATTTCCCACTCCCCAAACTAGCGTATTCATTTCCACTTAATTTTATTCACAGTCGGCTCATTTCAGGCCGCATCAAAACGAATCAGTAAAATCATCGAATTTAATAAAATGTCATCATAAGTTGCACAATGCACACTGTTCTGAAATGCCGTAACTTATAATGAAATATTACCTCTTGAAGCCATTCAAAAGTGGAAGTAAAGCATCAAGAATTTACAGTAAGACAGTAAAAATCTCCAAACAACAGTTTTGCACGAACTGAAAGATCTAAGAATATGTTTTAAATGTTTACTCGTAATTTGCGGATGTGAAATTTAACGATGTACGAGTATCTATGTATGAACAGTAACTTTAGGGTAATTTACATAGGTCTTGTCATTTTAATTTTTTGTTTTAAATTTTGGTTGCGATTTTATTTTTCTCGAGGAAAAAATTTTTTTTTCCCTTAGTAATCAATTTTAATTCATCTAAAGAATCAAACAGAATGTATCCATTCCGCATAATGTCCATAATCCATTCCGTTTATCAATCTACCAATCTACGGGGCTCATGATAAATAATTTCTAATTAGTAATTTGATTTTTAATAATAGCTTTGATTTACAATTCACACTAGGCGCAAATTGCGAATGCGAGTAAACAATTTTTATGAAATAATTTATCCAAAATTTTTATCTGTTTATAGGACTTGTTTACAATCAAATTAAATTTAATTAAGCCTGAAAACCATTTCAAAATTAGAGAAAAATGAAATTCGTATACATGTACATACTTACGCATTTGGGGCCATCCATAAACTACGTCACGCTCTTTAGGGGGGGAGGGGCTATCGAACGACGTGACGATTTGTGATGATGGGGCAGGGGGGAGTTTATAAAATGTGACGTCACGCAGTTAAACATTTTTTATTTTTTTAAATGAATTCAGTTTTGTATTCAAAAAATATTTAAATTTTTAGTTGTTTGATTTCAATAAAATACTTACCTTCTCCGTTGATACGCTTATGTTAATGTTTACGTATGTGTGCTAGTATTACTTAAAGGACTGTTCACACCAGGTGCGCGTTACCTTAATTTGCTTATGTATTAACAAACAGGAAATAGCAGTTTGAGAAGAAATATAAATAATTTTTAATTCAAATATTCCATAATTTTAATACAAAAAATGCCATTATATTAAGAAAATCAATCAGAAGTGGATTGTGTGGAAATCAGAAGTGGATTGTGTGGATTATGATGCGCCGCGCTTGGTGGAAAAATTAGAAAAATTCACATTTTTTTATTTCGCAAATTCAATTGATCGAAAATAAGATCTGAACCATATATGTAATTTAATTAAATTTGAAATTATTTTTGGCTAGGTGATACATTCTCACCGACCAACAGAGTATGTAAGGATCTCGGTTAGGGGAGAGCTTTGATCTAAACTAAAGCTGTTTTAATTTAAAATAAAAGGTGTACGAGACCTATTAAAACCAAGAATTTAAAGTTTGGTTCTAATAAAACAGTTTGTGATAATATTCCAAAAGATTTTATTGACAATTTTTCAGGTCACTTCACTACTGAGAAGTCTCAGAGAGGTGATCAAAACTAACGATTAACATACAAAATAGTATGAGTGATTAAATCATTATTTAATTAGCCAAAACATAATTTTAAATTTAATTAATTTACAAATTTATTTTAACACAACTAAATTTCAAATAATTTTGAATGCAACTAAATTTCATTTTCTTTCAATTTCTTAATTAAAATTAAAAAACTGCATTGTACAGTATGCCCGCCAATTTTTTGACTTTTTTGTTTTGATGAGGGGAGGGGGTACTGAATTTGTGACGTAGTTTCTTAGGGGGGTATAAAGCTTTGTGATGATTTGTGACATGGGGGAGGGGGAGGGTTAAAAATGATCAAAAATGGCGTGACGTAGTTTATGGACGACCCCTTTGTTCATTTGTGATATCATTTTTTTGTTTAGAAATTTAATCAAATTTAGAAAAGACTAAAATACGAAAAATTATAATATTTGAACTGAATTTCAAGTTTCGAATATCTATGCGGATTTATCACAGGAAATTTGATTCGTACATCAAACGACATGTATTAGCTATATTAAGAATATCTTCTGTCTCCGCACAACGCTTATACAACTACATATGTATATAGATAATAATCTCTGCGCACAAATAAAATAAAAACAAAACACATTGTTTTTTATTCGGAAAAGTTATTCCTCTTTTTATACTTGGTGTCACATAAGCTTTTATTTCCATCCTACCACAAAATAAGAATGGAAAATCGAAAACCAAAAAAAAAGCAATATTTTCTTTTATGAATCCAGACGTCACCGAAAATAGAGTTTCGCATTGTATTGTTTTAACCCATTGATTTTTGGTAATCATATTACTTTTGGCAGAGCCTTCTAGAGTATAGAGCCAGAACCATCTTGATGTAAATAGAGCCGACATGTGAAAAATGAACTTAAAATAAGGGATATAGAAACACTAAAAATTCATTTATTTTCATAATTTGCATAAAAAAAGCGCGATTTCGATTGACGATAAAACATGAATCAGCATCAGCCAGTTAAATAACTTTTTAATAAAAATATTATTTTCTGAAATCACTAACAAACAACTCAATGTTTTACTAATTTAAAACACAGATTCTCAAATTTCCCTATTTTCCAGCAATAACCAAAAGAAGATAAGCGAAATTAAATTAAAAGACATTCTACAAAAATACCAATATGTATTAAAAAGAGAAAATTCAATTTAATGACGTCATCATACATCCACATCTAACACCAATGGTAAGAACGAAGACGACAAGTCTCCGCTCAACAATAAAAATAAAATAAATCAGAAAGAGCCAAACAGAAGAAAATAAACCATTACAATCAGTGGCGAAGAAAACAAAAAATCAAAACAATCTCTTTGGTAGATTGCCCATTATTTGCATTGAAGTTCCTGCCCGATGTCTCGTGCACTTCATACATTTTCGCAGTTGTTGTATGTATGATTACGGCTACCTATAATTCAAATTCTTGTTGTGTTAAGGAAGGATCGGAATGTAAATATTTTTGGTGGAAGAAGTTCATTATCAATCTTGGTAGAATGGTTGGGTGTTTTTAATCGTATAATTTATTAATTTCTGTTTTGTATTCACTGAGTGATGGCCGCGTATCAATAAATTGCTCATTGCTAGTTAATCACAATACGAAGCTTAACACTAATCAGTTTGCTTAGGATGAATATTTATTGGTTAAATCTGTTAATATATCGTCAGTTTTGTTTATTTGCAGGCTGCATACTTTAAGTTGTCGTCTTTCATCATCATCGCCTGCTGAATATTGGCATTCCTCATAGATTATCCAGATTGAACCGTACCTCTTAGTTCAATTAGTTGTGCAGCAGCCACTACTCTAGATGCAAGATCCGCTGGATTATTGTTGGATGAGATATGATTCCATCGATCTCTGGGTAATACTTCTAGAATTGCAGATGTCCTATTCGCCATAAATATTTTCCAAGTTGCTAGATAACCGTTTGAGAACAATGGTGGAATCTGTTGAAGCGTAAATTCTAGCTGGTGGTACATTCATCGTCGTGTGTTTCATAACGCCAACAAATAAGCTCTACACAATTCTAACGTTGGAATTGAAACCTGGTTGATTGGAGCCACGTTTGTTTTAGCTATAATCAGATTCACTTTGATTTCTCCAATAATCTTAAATATATAAAGCGGCGCAAAATCCATGGTATTCCAACTGGCTTGTTCATACAGAATATATCTTGGAATCTGAATTTTTTGCAGTTGCTTTAATTCTAATTTAATTTTATTGTAGAATGCTGAGAGTCCATGAGGTAAATCTTCATCTAAATCTACCTTTAACATCTACAATTTTTGCATCACAATCTTAAATTGTATGATAGAAGGCGATAACAATCCAAGGTGATAACAATTTGTGAAGTTTCTACCAAAATTCGCTGTTTGGTTATTGTGATATCTGTGTCTAATTTCACACTAAAAGTAAACGAATCTTTCGCTGGATTCCATTGCGGCCCGGCGGTTTCATTTTCAAAATTAACATTTTTTGACCTAACTTCGAAATTATCAGATAAAGTGGGATAATTGGATTCCCATTTTCGTAAGTCAAAGCCACTTGATTTCAATTCGTTGTTGATTTTTCTTTTACCGCATCACATTCTCAACTGTATCTGCATCACTGAATAAATCATCGACATAAAAATGTGCCAAAATATTCGTTGAAAATCAGTGTCCGTTTTACCAACTAACACTTGTCGATACATCTTTTCAATGTCCGCGAAGTAGTAAGTGTTTGTCTCTTTTGTATTTATATGTTGCGCTTTGTAATCATCCATTGCCTGTTATATACCTTTGATAATGCTTCATTTCACTGCAGTTTTCTTTCCAGATTGTAGAATCATTTCGTTGCCGTGTATTCTGAATTTCCTAGATCTGGAGAATTTCTTTGAAAACGAGTCATACATTCCTTTTCTTCTGTCAAGTATGGTTCATAGGTTGGTAGTCCTTCGATTTCCCAAAAATGTCAAAGTACTTGATCTAGTGTTCAGATTCATTTTTAAGGTGCATCCTACTAAGCCAGAACCTAACTCTTTTATTGTTTTTCGCTTGTAAGAGACCGCTAATAATCCATCCGAATATTGTTTTGTGTGCAATCTTTGTTTCATTTGGGTGAGCCACTCAGCCATCTTCCAAAACACTGAAGAACTTATCGGCAACAGGAAACCATCACTTCGTTTCACGTTTGCTGTTGCTGTCGGGAGAAGCAATTGGAATTCAGTACTCGTTGTCGAAGTGCTTGGCGTTTCTTGTGGTGTGTCAGATGATGAACTACTATCGGTAGTAGCTGTTGATTGATGACACATTGTTCATTTCCATATGCAGTAAGGAATGGTATTTTCGGTTGCAAATACTACAACAAAATTTTGTTCTGCACACTCCTGGCTGTAATCGCAAATAAACAATTAAAACAGAACCTTTTGTTCGCTATTAAACCTCTTCTATCATTAACGTTCATTGCTAAAAATTCGTTGCATTTGGATAACGAGTGATTATTTGTACATTTGGGGCGTGATATTGAATTAACATGAGCATATGGTTTGCTCTATTAGTTTGCCGACCGAAACTCCAATTTCATCACTTTTGCCGCTTAGAAATTTAAACAATTGCTCAATTGTTGAAAAATCACTCTCCGTTGTATAATGGGCCAACCCTATTTTGTATCTTGGTCAAACAAGCCACGAATCATTTTGCTTTGCCTCTCTACCTATTACTTTTAAGTTTTAACCCACGAATTATTACACTCGATACATCACACATAAGATAAAGTGTTCGTGTTGTTGGCTGATTAATACAACGTTAATCGCCATAAATTGATTGATTAATGGGCATTTGCTAATTGCTTCTCTTTATTGTATTATTCTTTATTTTAGCCCATGGTTCGCCATAATTTGCTTCGCGTAATAATCCTTTAAAATATTGAAGCTTGTGCAGTTTGGAAATTTTTTCATTTTTATCAATTGAAGCTTCGAATAAATCGCGAGAGGGCGGAAATTCTGAATATTTCTCAGAAAATGGTGGTATATATATATTTGAGGTAGATGTATTTATGTTTCCCGTTTGCTAATCGTAGCCATGTTTGCTATAAACTCTTCCATTGTGCCATTGAACGATACATTTTCTTCGGACATTTCGCGGTATTTTTATGCTTGGATGAGAATACTTTTAAACTGAAATATAGATCATCAATTGCATCTCGATAATAGGAAGTTCCATTCATCATTCAATAACCGAAATTTCGTGCGAACGACACTGAGCGTAGTTTCTTCGTTGAAATTCTGAACCACGTTACTTCAGTTATACGTTTTAACACTCGTGTGTATCGATCCGCCATAGTTAGGATAAATTATTGAAAATTCGTTGTTAAAAAAGAAACGATGAAACAGCCACCCGAAATCGATCTCCTAAAATTTAACGTATTATTGTTACTACAAGGAAAAAAGTGTTGATGTTTTGTGTGATTTTTTGCCAATTCGATTTTTTCGCTCGAGATTTTGTTATGGGATTAAGTGTTACGTTACGCGTTTTATACAGATGTTATTCGAGATTTTGTAGATTTTTCAATTTTATTCGGCTTAAACTTGAATTAAGTTATTCTCGAAATAAGAGACTTTCGGGTTAATCTATATCTGCGTTTTTAAATGTGTAGTATTAAGTTGCTTGGCACTTAACTTCTTCGAAATTATTAATTTCTTGTTGTCTTTGAATTGTTTAGCATTATAATTCGAAATTTTCGGGAATATCGAGATTATTCTAGAACAATAAGATTATTTGAGGTTTTCCTGCTAACACTGCAAATTTTCAAGACGTTGAAGTTGCATGAGGTTTTCAAGCTTGTCCGAATTTTTTTTGGCAATAATGCATTTTATAGATTTTTCGATATTATTCAAGTTTAACTTGGGGGTATAGCACTCAAGTGAGCTACATGATAACACAGAGGTGAGATTCAAACAATTAATACAACAATTATTAAACAATTTTTCTTTGCTTTTGCGTTTATTTTGTATGCATAATCTGAACAGCTTTTCGGAGAATTTTTTTTCGAAAAAATTACAGACAAATTTACTGACGGTAGATTTCTTGTAATCGCCAGTTTTACTTTTCTAAGCCTAGTCGTAAACCTTGATTTATAATTTATATCTGCAAGAAATCGCGGTAAAAAAATTAACCAATCACTAGATATAATATTTAGACGCCAAATAAAATATTTGCGGAAGAAAATATGATTTTGGCGATTTATGAAAAATGAAAATTAAAATGTAGGTCACCAAATAGTTTTTGTCGGTGAGTACACAAGTAAAAATTGTTTTCGAGGCACTGCTGTTTTTATTCATTTTTCATTTGTTTTTCTCATCCTTCCATAAACCAATTTCAGCCAAACTTTAGCCCACGAATTTTGACTTTATAAAAATTGTTTTATTTATTTTTTAATGAGTAAATAAAATAATAATCTTAACGACATTTTAGTGTAATATTGGATGACATATTAGTTATAAAACTAAAAACCAGACCATAATAAATAAATTACGTTTACTAACCGGACGAAACAGATAAGGAATTTCTCATTGTAGCCATTCCAATTGAATTGATTTCAGATTCTGGTGACCACATTATTAACCCGTTCTTCTTTTTAAACAACAGAAAAATCACTAAAAAGTTAATAAACTTTGCGAACCAATTATTTAACAAATAAAAGCTTTAACACAATTTTTTATTCAAAAATATTTTACTATTACTATTTTTAATTATCACTTTACGATTAATTATTATTATAATGTAACTCAAATTAAAAAATTTACTCATAATTTATTTTATGTACCACTTTAGCTTTTTGTATTTATTCAACTTTCAAAAGCTTTTTTTTTTAATATGTATCAACAAAAAAAACACTTTGATCACTTTTGTTTTGTATTTAAAATAAAATTTCCACAAAGAGATAAAAGCAAAAAAAATGCAAAAGCTTAAATCAAACAAACACAATTTTACTTTGCACTAAAAAAAGGGTGTGAAAAAAACGGGTAACAACCAATAGGAATGTATGCATAGATTTGTATGAGCTTTTTTGTTTAAAAAGAAAAACATGAAACATATGTGTGCGTTGCCCCAATATTTTATTTGATTTTAACTCAAAATTATTTTAAAATAGTAAAGTAAACTAAACTTTTACTAATTTTGAACTTTTTATTATGTTTTTAAATTTTTTGGTTAGGCTTCGGTTTTTATTATTTAAATGGTGCTCACACGATTGTTTTAGAAAGACTAAAGAAAATTTTTATTTTGAATTAAATTTTAAGGCAAAACATTTTCTCTGTATATTTTTCGAATTTAGATGATTAAAAATGTACGAGCATTTTTCTCTGTAGAGATTGAGAGGAGAATTATTTTGTTTGTGCAGTATATTCACAAGAAAATGTGCTGGAAAATCCGAATATGTTGTTCTCATGTAATGGGTGCTTGTTAAGTTCAAAATTAGTGTCAATTTTTAAGAGTAAATTTACTAAATATTTGGTTCGGTTTCACTATGATATAATTTAATAAAATTTTTTGCTGACGGCCCAACAGTTTTCCAAAATTCTAAATGCATAACAATAGATAGACGCATGCGTTTTTCCATGCCAACCAAATAAAAATTTTACGTTATTATGACTATCTCATTGCAAAGCGTATTTTCCCCGTCATCAATATATTCAAAATTCACTCTCTAAAATCACATTGGAAGATAAATTCTTAGTACATTTTCTACATTTCCACAAAATGTAAAACAATAGAAATGTACACACACACCGTTGTAAATATCTTACTAATTGGGATGCTCATAAGAAACAAGTT
Source organism: Tipula helvola (assembly GCA_963556165.1). Lineage (NCBI taxonomy): Eukaryota > Metazoa > Arthropoda > Insecta > Diptera > Tipulidae > Tipula > Tipula helvola. The sequence continues at coordinate 6,442,177 of OY744482.1, forward strand.
GAAATAATTTTCATTCTTAACGTTTTGCTATTTTTATCAATAAAAAAAAAGTCGCGGAAAATTTTTTCTTACGATTCATAGTAATTTACTAATTTAATTTTCATTCTGAGTTTTGTTTTGTTTTTAAAGAAAATTGTTTTGGGTTTTATTTTTGTGTATATGTATAGGGTGACTCAGGTGTAATATAATGAAGGGAAAACATTTATGGGCGGAAGCACCCTGTCAAGTAATTATTTACTCATTTATAAAATTCTTGTGAATAATGACATTATAAGAGGTTTAAGAATTTTTTATTACGAATAAATTACAATAGTTTGGTATCGCGTTCCCATCGCGTAATTTTCTCTTTAAAATTCGCGTGATTATGCGTGAAATCGGATTGTCACTTTTTTAAACGATTTTTGTGTTAAACATAATTTGAATAAAATGTGGAAATTGGTATTTAGGTTTTCTCGCGTTTTTTTTTTGTTCAACCGAAATAAAACTGTGGGAAATTTGATTATCGGTTGATTGATGATTATGTTTGTTTTGAATCGTTGGGTTTTTTTTGTACGGAGTATAAGAAAATACAATAAAACTTTTACAATGTAATTTGAAAAATTAAAACTTAATTTAAAACTTTTTTTTTTAACTTAGTGACTAATTGGCTACACCAGGCAGGAAAGTAAATTAAAAAAAAAAAAAAATCTTTACCTCTACAACATTTATTTTTTTAATATTTCTCAAAACAAATTTCAGCCAAGTCTATAAAACTGGTCGACGCGTTTACTCATATGTAGACACGTTATGACTCAAATTCATAATAACTGTAGAATCGATCGCTTTCACGTGGTTTTTAAATTGATCTACATACAATCAGAAAATGTAATTTTATACCAAAGTAATATAATTATATTTTTAGCTTTCAAACGAATTTAACGTCAATAAATAAAATTTTGTTTTGTTTAAAATATCTTTTAGCCCACATACGTGTGTGTGACGTGAAATTGTTAAGTTTCTTGATCTTTTGGCTTGTTCTACAATTATGACCGTATTACACCAAAAACGATATTTGACAAACATATTTTATGAGAATTTTTATAAAAAATGTGTGTATACCAACAAAGATGCAAAATTATGTTCAAAGCAAACTCTTAAAAGCATTGCCACATGCAAATGATGTTAACCGGCATTCCAAACCGTCACTTCGAATTTTTGACCCGATTGTTTCTCATGTTGTAACAAAATTATTAAAAAATAGGTCGGATATATAAACCTATTATATTCTTCGAAAACTTTGCTATAATTGATATACATACTTACATAATTTCATTCAAACAAAGTTTTTGAAGAATATGATAGTTTTGCCAAAGTCGAACTATGCTTTAATAATTGTTCGTCAGGTGAAATAATTGGGTTAAAAATTGATTTTGACGGTTTGGAATGCCGGTCGTCATCAATTACATGTGGCAATGCTTTAATCGCTCGTTTCAATTGTCGTAGGTGCCTGATTAAGACAAATTATGGGGAGCTACGTAATGTGCAGTCAAGCGTCTAGCGGAACCATAAACCAAAATGAGGTAGGTATGCCTAAAATAAAAAAAATAAAAAAAATGTTGAAACTTCCTTTAATAATTCACCAAAATAAAAATAAACTCGCCTAAATTCATTCACTTTAATTGTTTCATCAATACACAGAAATGATAGCAATCAATCATGAAATGTTTATTAAATAAAAATTCGTGACAAAACTATGAAAACGAAACTCTATAATATGATTATCATAATAAATAATAGTAATAATATTGCAAAATCATAAAATAGATAAAAACATTTCAACAAGTAAGAATAATGACAAAAAAAAATCCCACACACAATAAAAAAAAATCCTATGTATGTATGCATGTGTGTATACTATAATATTATGCTACTCAATTGACAGTATTCAGGCGTATGACGCCATATTGATTATTTTCACCACACTTTTCCCCCGCAAATCATAAAAACATGGAAAATAGAAAAAAAAATTTCACACCACTAACAAATTGTAACTTTTTTCTGTTAATTTATTTATCATTTTATAATTTACCTTTCTGATGAAATAAATCTTTGTAAGTTCCTAAATCGTTTTGTTCCAACCATTTGTCAACATCGATTTTAGTATCAAAATAATCATAAGTTAAAAAGTCCCAATAGAAAATGACTAGTTTGGTAAGAGAAATTGTAAACATTACACTGAGAATTATTGCGACAAATAACTTAAAACACCGAATTATCATTTCGGTTCGTATATTTGTAAATTAAATTAATATAATTTAATTCTGTAAATTTAGTTTTTATTTATTTAATTAAAAAAACAAACAGACAACTTAAAATTGGCACACATAGCGTCCGTTCCAAATTTGGAGCACACAAAATATGACAAACATTTTATTTTTTTGACAATCAGCTGTTTTATGGTATGGTTTGTGTCTGTGCTGTGTGGGTGGATAAAAAATTAGTACATTAGCGGTGTGGGGAGTAAAAAACAATGAAACAAACCATTTTGCTATAAATTTAATTCTATATTTTTCCGTTCTACATTACAATTTTTAATTTTATTTTTGTTTCCTTGATGATAACAATTTTTGTTTAGACGACGTAGGTAATTGGTTCAATAGCATATTGGCCGGATGGAGCATCGGTCGCACCATAAACAAAATAAGTTGGTTGTTGAACTCCAATGGTTTTAATTGGTGTAGTAGTTGGAGCTACACGATAGGCAGAACTAGCTGCTTCATTGTACGATTGTAAATAAACAAATTGTGGCTGTGGTGCGGCCATTGTTGTTGCAATCAAAGCAGCGAGTAAAATAACCTAAACACAAAAATTGGCTTAAATATTAAATATTAAACTTGGCCTAAATATTCTACTTACAATTTTCATCATTTTGATTGAAATTCGGTTTAAATTTTAATTTCCTCACAGATATTGTAATTAATTAATTGAAAATTCGATTACGAACTGATGTTTTCGATTGATTTGTTTAGAGTTTATATACTCATATGGATGAACCGCAATCAAAAGTATTTAGTTTCTATGATAGTTAGTAATAATTAGATTTGACAAATGATTAATTATGGTGTGATTTTTCAAGGTGGCATTGGTGGTTTCAGGATTTAATTACCATCTCTAAGGTGAACATCATTTTCGTCATTTTATAATCAATCACAAACAAAATAATTGAATAATTCTGTAATGAAAAATGGCAAAATAATGAACAAAGTTGAAATTGTGTTTATTCAATACACACAATACTCAATCGAATTACACGATTAGAATCAATCAATCAAAAATTTTCATATTCATCAAAAAAAAATTCCTCTTAAGAACATGGTTCACATCCATTCCCAAATAAGCGCACATCCATAATTTTGTGTCGAATTAATTTACTTTCGAAAACAAAAATAGAATTTAAAATTCCATTTAAACTTTCTCGGCAGCATATATAAATGAAAAACTTTTATCCCTCCTTTCTTGTTACATTATATGATTTGAGATGAAAACCGAACAAAAGTTTTCCTGTTTTTCAGAATTCCGTTTTCTTTTTTTTTTTTTTCTTTTTTTGTGCTTTTTCATTCAATTTAGATTAGGTCAGTTCATTTTCAATTTCAACTTCACCTAAATTACATTTTCGTTCTTGTAAATTTCCATGTAACAGTTGGAGCTATTATTTACTTTTGTTTTTTCCGATACGTAGACTGTAGTAGAAAACCGGAAAACTGGAAATCTACAACGAGGTGTTAAATGTACGATTGACGTCCTACTGTGTTTAGCTTTTGAATGTTGTTCTAATAAGACCGTTTTTGGCAATAATTTTCCCGCTTTATCTATCTAATATCTATCCACTTCTCAAACAAATAAAAACTTTCATTCGTCCTCCTTATCACCTTCATTTACATACAAATATTTATTATTAATGGCAAAAAGTGAAATAAACTCACAAGATAAGAAAAAAAAAACAAAATTAAATGATGAAATTTTCATCGATGGTGACGAAAAGAAAAGCAATTTAAAACACAAAAAAAACAAGTTTATGGTTGAATGAAACAAAGGGAAAAATATACACGGCAAAAAAAGCTCATTTAAAAAGTTTGGGTAAAAAATTTGAATTATTTTTCTGTAAAATTTTTCAATTTTTCTTCATTTCATTTTCTCCATTATCAATTTTTAAGTAAATTTGTAATTTATTCACATGAACCTTGACACATTACCGAAGCGTGAACTAAAATTAATGGTTTTTCATGTTAAACTGAATTTACAGTCTGTATTATAGTTATGCAATTTCTGATTTCTTAATATTGTTCTGGCTCAACAAATGTTTAATTTGTACAAAGCTTTAAAAAAATATTTAAATTTATTAAAAAAAAAAAAGGAAACGGGAAATTGGTTTGGTTTGTATAATTCACTGGAAATTGTTGTTCGTAAATTTCCATGGAAATAAATTTAATTTTTCTCGTACCATACACATATTTCAAAATATATAAAAACAAATTTTTATATTAATATAATAAATTTAATAAGCTTGCAACGGACATTTCCATCAGCGTATTGTTTCCTCGTTCCAGCATGCCCTTTACAAGTGTAATTGCTTGTTGGCATTTCCACTCAGCAAGCAACACGTTAATTTCATCGTTGAAGTTACTGAAGGACTTCGTTTCGCTCGAGGAACCTAGCAGACAATTATTTGTTGTGAGTGCTTCGATAGTATCTGTCTTCGTTTCGACATACGTTCTTAGGCCACGATTTAATATTAATACGATTTTACCGTTGTTATTGCATATTTCTTGATTAATTGCAGACATTTCATAGAAAATTCGATTTTTTTGAAAATCATCTTACTTAAATCAGCAAATTCTGAGCCAAAAAATCCAAAATCTGCAATTGTGCTCCGATTGCAGTTCTTGATACCTCTTAACATGTGTCTTGGCATCTGTAATTGTTGTGCCAGCGTGCGTTTTAATTGCTGTATCGGTTCCAGACATTTCAGCACTCCTCTTCTTGTATGTCCCTTGTAGCCAAACCCGAACAAATTGTACCCTACTTTTTTCAATACGCATGCCATGTTCGATGATAAGCCGTCATCCGCGCCCTGCCAGTTTTGGCATTTCTGACAGAATATTTCTTAAATTAACCGAATATGTAGGTGAATTTATTGGGTAAATCCAGTAAATCGGTAAACCGGTAATCGGTAAAGCATTCCCAATATACAGGTAAATGAGGTAAAACATCAAAACGTGCGAATTTCAATAGAAAACGGAGTTAAACCTAAATACATATTTCATTAAAAGAACATTCAGTACATCGACCAGAAACCTTAACAATTTTTAACTACAAATTTATCGATGCCATCAGATCCTTTGGATACTATGTTTGTCAGTCGCTTAATCTCGAAGATGATTTCCAACTAGGTTATCTGTTTAAGCATGCGAGAGGTAGCCTGGATTTTCTGTAAGCCATACATTTAGTTATTGGTATGATTCTGAGGCAAATTTGTGATGGTTCTACTGAATTTTAAATTTACTTGTTGAGATCACCTAGTATAATAATGTTTGTCATTTTAAGTGAACGCAATAGTTCTTCTAACTCACCACAGAACTCATCAATGTTTCCGTCGTTAAGCGATAAATAAATATAAAGCTCTAATTTTGTTTAGCAAGCTTGATGTTAAGATGTTGTAGCGATGAACTCACAGTGCTTTTATGTACATAAACCTCTACACCACCAGGATGGTAATTATCTTTACTGCAAGCACGTAACGCCAACATATCCAAATTTCAGATACAAATATTAAATCTGGAGAATTATGAAAACGTATAGGCTAACAAAGTTCCCTTTTAAGCTTCCAATATTTTGCTGCAAAATAATAAAATTACTCATGATGTTGTGAATACAAAAGCAACATAATTTTGGTAGTAAACAAAAATTGACAAAAGGTACATGTGCGAGTTTTATTGATATGTTTAGTTTCATGGATCAAAGATATTCGATTGTTGGCATTGAATCATCCGATTTTTAACAAACTTTTCAACAAAATTAATATTGAAAACTTAAGAAAAAATCTATCCGTCACAAAATATCCCTCTTTAGATTCTGGAACATGGACCCCAGTGACATCCTCCCTCTCGGTGGCGGCATGAAATGTCCTGAGCCGAAAACTATCGTTGAGTGATTATATCCGTATACCTATGTGTCTACAGAACGCCGCAAGTAGATTTCGCCTTCTTTACACCATGAATATTAATTGTAATCATATTTTGTTTTTATTTCTTTAGCTTCACGGTGCAATTTGGTCTGGAATGCAGTGAGATGCTGCATTATGCAGATTTTTTGCTCCGGATGATTTCGAGGAATATCTTTATCCAGATTGCTGGTGGAAATTGTTTTTGTGTTGTTAGTTGAACAATAAAATAGTGCTGTGAATATTACGGTGTTTTATGTGGCCCTGTCGGATTGAAATGACATTGCTTTTGAGCTGGTACAATTGATATCTTTAGATTCAATTTGTATCAAATGTATTTATAATAAGTTCTCGAATTTAGTGTTACAATGGAAGGTCTCTAATAACAATATTGGGTTGATTTAGCAGTTGACCTCAATGTATTCCTTTTTTTTGTTATACCCTACATAAATAGAACACATGAATAGTTAAATTTATGAGTTATATCAATTTATACTAATCGTAATGTAAGTGGGATTTTATCAATGGATAAAAAAAAATACTCCGATCAAGACAACGTAAAAACACAAAAAATTTACTGAATGTCTATCGTTTATCCATTTTGATCCAAGCTGTTTCTCCAATTTATGAACTCTAGCTTTCAATACATTGTTATCAAACTTAAGGGAGATAACTTCTTTTTCTTGTTGCTCAAGGCCAGTTAATTGTTTTTCCATCCGCTTAAGCTGGTTTCATATATCGGTTAAATTTATGTTGACGTCGGTGCCAGTGGCATCATCATCAGCGTCCGCTATAGCTTGATTAATAGTAGAGCGACAGTCCTCGCAGAGCCAGTTCGCCATACCGGTGTTAGTGCCATCTCACAGCTGTGTTATCTATCATCCATTTTCGAAATTGAATTGAGCTAGTTGTTAGTTATGTGTATTTTATAACAATATTTTAATGATGTTTTGATCAAATATTTTTTTTGAAAATTTAGACAAAAGTTTTATTTTTCAATAGTTATTAAGCTACTAAAGTCTGATTTACATTCAAAGATTTTTGCAGATGCAGATGTCAAATCAAAAATTCGTTTTTTTACACATTAAAAAATAAATTTAAACAAAAAATGTCATAAACCAATACAAATGATTGGTTTTCTTGTTTATGTAACCTTATTATAGTTATTTATTAACGCATTGACGATTTTACAGAAAAAAGATGAAACTCGACATCTGCAAAAAAAAGCAGATGACGACTTTTGGGTTTGTTTCTCGGGTTTCAATTGACTTTTTTAAGCAGATGATTATTTTTTCTCTTTTTGTCTTTGCTGTTTTTCATATGTTGCGTTTCAACTTTTTTGCGGACGTCGAAAGTCGTTGAATGTAAATCAGCTATAATTCTGTAAAATTCATATTTTGGATGATACGAAGTATTGGTCCTTAATGAACGATATGTACTTTCTCGCAGGAACATAATTATATTTTAAACAATACAAAATGTCCTATGCCAATTTGTTTTTCCGTAAAATAATTTTTTAGACGTATGTCATATTTGGCCACGCTTGCGTTGCCTGACATTGAAGTTATTCCAAATTATCGACACATTCCCATGATGTTTTTCAGATTATTGGAAGTCTTCAAAATTTCAGGAATATTCAAAATTTGTTGCGTATTATTGTCGAGCTTATGGAGATTATTTGAGTCTATCCGTGTTTCTTGATATTCCTCGAAATTTGCGCCTTTCTACAGAACTAGTTATTTACCAAGAATTTTTTTTTTTTGGTTTCTATTTTCGGCCATAACTACAGAATTTCTAGAATTTTTTTTTGTTTCCAAATCATCATGTAACATCTACTAATTTATCAGGATAATTATTTTGAGCTAAAATGTTTTTTAATAAAATAAAATTTTTATAATGAAATTTTTTATCTGAAAGTTTTATAATTTTTTGAGTAATAATTTTGATTGTGTTAATTTTGCAAGAAAACGGGAGACAAGAGTGAAAATTTAAGTATCTTCCAGACTATGTTTCTTTATGATACCAATCCACAGAAAATTTGCCATTAGGTTCATGTAGTAAAAGTGTATCCAAAAATGAAATTTTTTTATTCGATTTTTTTTCTATTGTGAATTTAATTCTCGGTTCTATCGAATTGAAAACATCCAAAAAAACATCAACTTTGTCAACTGGGATAGCCGTTATAACATCATCTACGTAACGATTGTAGAATAATGGTTGAAAATCCAAAGAATTTAGTGCTAAATTTTCTAAATATTCATCAATAAATTGGCCAAAATAGGACTAATAGGCGAACCCACTGGTGAACCAAAAATTTGTTTGTCTAAAGCTATTAAAAATTGGACTTTCGTTAATTTTGTTTTTGAATTTTGCTTTATGCTTCTCCAATTGTGGCTTGTAATGTTAGTAACACGTTTGCAGTCAACATTCGTAAATAATGACGATACGTCTAGCGATAGTAAAAGGAAATTTTGAGGGATAGAAATATTACTAAATTTTTGTTTGAAATTTTCTGAATTAATTATAAACGAACTGGTTTTTCCTATACTATGTTTTAAAATATTTCCCAAAAATACTGATAAACCATATGTTGGACCATCTACTGAGCTTATAATTGGTCTGTTGGCATATTCGGTTTATGAATTTTTGTCAATCCGTATAATTTAGGAATAACCGAGTTATAATTTGCAAGGTTCTTTTATGTATTTATATCAATATTTCCAGATTCATTAAAATTTTTTACTATTGAATTGATTTTAGTTTGAATCGATGTTGAGTTGTCTTTAGAAATTTGGATGTATGTATAGTATTATCATTAAGAAGACTATTTATTTTATCTAAATAGTCATTTCTCAATGTCAGAACTGTCATCTTTCCTTTATCTGCCCTTGTATCTAAAATTCCTGGATTATTTCTTAAAAACGTTTTTGCTGGTTTAACATATCCTAAAATGCGATTTTTAAAAGGTGATAACTTTTTTGAATTTGCTCTGTTTTTATAATTTGTTATTATGTTTATGAAACATCGGATATGAATGCGACCGGATTTTTGACCTGAAGGGGAATATCGATATTTGTCAAATTAACTAACCATTTATCCGCAGTGTTAACTAAATTATTGGAAATTTCATTCACATTATTTAATACAATATTTTCAAATTTGGCATTTGTTTTATCTTGATTTTATTGAAATGGAAATAATAAATAATTGTGTTGTGGTATATACTCGTACATTCTTCAATACGGAGGAAACTCGTGGTTGATTATTCCAAAAATAAATTTAGTTTGTAATTTTTTAAAAACTGCTTTGTCGATGTTGCAGACATTCTGCAATGCTCTTGATTTTGAGTAGACCTTCTTCTTTCGGTATTGGAGTAAAAAATGTTGTTTATTGATCTGCTTGGCTAATTTATAATTTTCATCCAACCATTTTTTCATATTTTGGATAGGCAGGTTTCCAAATTCCGATTTTATATAATTGAAAAAACTTTGATTGATTTGTGTATTCTCCATTTTTTAACCAGGAGATATTTTAATATTTAAATATTATTGAGCTACAATTTTATATAATTAAAATTATTTAATGGTTTAGGGCTCTATACAGTGTTTTTTTAAACTAACTTGAGCTTTAAAAACTTTTAATTTTTTGGTTTGGTTTTTGATTTATTTATAAAAGAAAAATTGTATTGGAAACATTTTAAAAAACTTTTGAAAATGGACTCGAAGTGTATAGAGCTTTTTGAATACGGTCATATTTTTAGGTAACCTACCCAAAAAAATTGATCAATTGATCATATATCCTAAATATAACTGCAACAAGGCCCAAACAAAATTGTTTCCTTACATGTTTGTGGAAAATTACACAACGATGATTGTCGATTTGTTACGGTTAGCTGAAAAAGTTGACGATAAAATTAAACAAAAATAATTTTGCTTTGCACGTTTAGTTTACTTTATTTATATTAAAAAATCTGAATTTATTTACCCATACAATTTACGCATTGCTTCCAAGAACCAGCAGCCCCGGTTACGTATATACTATAAGCTGTTTGCTTTGGTAAAATAGGTTTTAGTTATTTTAGCTATTTTGAATTGTCTAAAGCAACTTCACACATTTTTATTTATTTGTTCTACGTATTGTATTAAAAATTGATTTTATTTTACGTAAATCTAACTTTTTAAATTATAATGTTAACATGTTTACATTTACGTTTGTGGTTTCTAGAAAACATAACTTACTTGCTGATTTTCAGGACATAGATCAAGGTCGCTACGAGTCACTAGTTTACCCCCAATTAAATGCCCACAGCCACATATACATTATTAATATTTAAGGCGTATGCATAATGATATTAAATTCGTATTATTTGAAATAAAAACTATAAAATATTATAATTTATGATCTAATTAAAATATACATTTACGTTCTAAAAATTTTAAGCTTGTCCCCCAAAAATATGTTCGTAATTAAGTTCCTATTTTTTTCAAAGCAACCATACATAACATATAATACTATGTATTGTCTATAGATTAGAAAAAAGAACTTAACTAGAACAGTATACCAATTATCTCACTTCATAATGACAATGTGAAATAGCCCAACTTAAAACTTGCAACACAATAAAAAATAACAATCAGATAATAAAAAAATGCAGTATAAGTTTATTTCTATATATCGTGTACAGAGCACGTTTACAATTCGAAAACTTTTATTATTATTGTTATTTAAAAAAACCACAATAATCGCAATAATAGTAAAGTCAGAAAATTCCACTTATGTATGTATGTCTACATTATGTACACAGTAGAGTACACAACTATACACATAAATTGTAAGTGTTTTTTCTTGTTTTGTTCTTTTTGTAAAATATGTAAAAATTTTGAAAAAGTAATGAACATTTTTGGCCAATGCTAAAACGAAAAACGTTTAATGTATACCAAATCAATTGATCCATAAAAAAAACATCTCAAGAACCAAAATTTAATTTTAAAATTCCATTTTTCTCTATGAATAGACAATTTAGTGTAATAACCATGACGATATCCTTTTCACAATGAAAATAATAACATTAATGAAAACTGTAAAATATTTGATACTCTTCATGGTATGTCTTCAATATCAATATTATCATTTCAAAAAAGCATTTTTATTTTTATCACTTTTTGTTTTGTTGTACAAAGTTTCTCCCGAAATTCTTTGAATTTTTCATTTTTTTTTGGTTGTTGTTGCTTTGGAGAATAATACACAAAGTTATTTTTATGGTTGAATGAACGCTTTATCAAATTAGCCTAAAATGTTAAAGCTTGACTGACTAAACTCATATCTAAACAGTTTAATTCACATCTCATCACTTAACATTTTAATTAAAATAAGCCCAGTAGTCTTTTGTAATCTTTATTTCATTGTGATAATTCTGAGAATTTTTATCAAAAATCATGCTGTTTCGTATCAATTATCATAAAATTTTCATTAAAAAAAAAAATGTTTCCGCATTTTCTTTCCTCCATAATTTCCTTTATTTGCTTTTAACGTATTATATATACATACCTACATACTTAGAAAAGCTCTTTGATTCGTCAAGATTAGAATGAAACTTATTTTGCAGCAGTGAAAATCTTTATACGTACCATAAGATTAGTATCGAATACACAATACATTTTCTTTTTGCCTTTGAATAATTTCAACATAATGAATGTCAAGGTTTATCTTTTGTTTATATTTGTGTATAAATGGGGGTTAATTTAAACACCCCAGATATGTACATTCGGTTAATAGTTCGATTTGATTTATTTTCAATTTTTAAAGCAAGCATTAATATTCTTCCATTTACTTTTATACACAAACTTTTTATCTCTCTACTGATCAAAAAACAAATAAAATAATAAACAAACAAAATATTATTAATAATTACTAAACGGAAACTTGAAAAACGGAAATTTTAAACGGAACTAAAAATAAAAATTGAAAAAATAATAATTTGAATTTTTAGATTTAAACAAATGAACTATGTAGTACTACGAGTAAAAATATTGAAATTTAATATAACTTTGTGTATTTAATTAGTTACTAAATTATATAGATTAATACTGTAATTATTATTCATTTAAGGATTGGTATAATATTTGTATAATTACTTTCCACATTAAATTAGAAATAACGCAACGCAAGGGAAAGAGAAAATAAATAAAAAATTTAATTTATTACGGAAATTTACAAAAATTACATAAATATGTTTTATGATTTCTCCGGTTCTGGGGGGGGCGGGTTTTGAATAATAATATAATAATTCAATTATGTGTATTTAGTAGTATGACGATTTGTGGTCGATTCCAATTAGTGTATAAATTGGGTCGGAAAAACTCATATGTCGATACAACTGTAGTGACATTAATACCTGTTTAAATTCCTGTGAAATTTTTAGAATGAATTTCAATAAAAAATAATTTTATCATCATATCCCCAACGAAATACCTACATAGATGTATAAAGATAATAAATCTTCTTATTAACATTGATGGTGTCCGGTTACTGAAATACGAACCAAAAATTAATATACAATGATTGCTAAAATATACAACAACAACACAACATAGATTAGAATGTATCACAGAAAATTAGCTTAATTAATTTGCATCACACGCACAATTAATGATAATTACTTATATGAGGGTCAATTTTCTGACCTTTTTATCTTAATGTTGTTTTCTTATCACCATTATTCTAATCTTAGTGTTACTATAACACAACAAACAAAAAAAAAAGCAACAAAACGTAGCAAAAATTATCTTAATTTTATTTACTGGTTTTTAACTGTGTGTTAGTGTTATTATATATGCATGTACAAGATTAATTACGTGATTTGTGATTTTAATTACGGAACACAATTTCCCCTCTCGGCTACCTGCGGCTTGACGTTTTTATTTGTGTCTTATACAGTGTTGGATTTATATTTTCATATACCTATTGTAATGAGAGATGTTATTAGTTTTGTATACTGTCCGTGTATTTTCCCAACATGCTCGTACATCATAATTAAAATACAAAATAAAAAATTAAGGTACACAAATTTTTGTTGAAGAATAAATCACGTTCAATGGTTTAATGGTAAAGATGATATAAACGTAAAGGCATACCGAAATCTAAAGAATTTACAAGTTCTACAAACACAGGATCTTTAAAATCAGAAGAATTCAGATCAATTTGAAAAGAAGAATTATTAACGTCGAAAGTTTTAATGATAGGTTCAAAAGCTCAGGAAAGAGTGGGGCACGGCATTTTGAGGTCTCTTTACGTGATGAATATCGACACCTGCTTTCCAGTAGAGGCAGGGGGTAAGCTTCTTTCTGAGTTACCTCGCTTAGACGCCAGGCATCTAAACAAAGACTTATACTTGTCCATTTTTATTTAGAACCGGAGCTGCTATAGGTTAACTCCAACCACTACAGATTCCTCATTAACATCCATTCTATTTCGCCATTTATGTGAATTAATTTGACAGGAGAAACATGATAAAACCGTTGCTTTATAGGTTTGTCGTCAGTGAGTTTAATTTGATGTTGAATAAGATACGTTCTGCCAAGTCCCTAGTTTCGAACATAAGATGGAAATTGATCGATAATTCGTTTCAATTTTTCTTGATCGACGGAAGGTAGTACATAATGTTCAGCCGTACTAGTAATGTCTCGATCGGTAACAGATATTTCATTGATTTGAGGTGAGATATGAGAATTGCACGAACTATTGCAATGACTGTAAATTTAAGGTGGTATATGATCTGGAACCACAAATTTGTTCTACAACTAACTGAATTAAGTTTGTATCGTCAGATGATGTATCGAATTGATTTGATAATGCAAACATTTATATGAAATCGCCTCCAAAATGTTAAAATTAGCGCAGCTGTTCAGTAAACCGTGATACTGCTGCTGCTGCCCATCAATTAAAACATCGACACAAAAGACTTCCAATTTTATCGCAATATTGGCGTATGTGTTCCTTTCGTTTCTGCAAAATGAATCTTTTGCCTAATTTATAAAAGTTCTTTGTTCTTGTGACAACATTAGAATTTAACAACATTTGACTTTTACCATCAATAATGTTAGATGTTTGAGTTTCGACTGATTTAGTTACGATGAGGTAATTGCTATTGAACTATTGGTATGTAGAATTCGAAATACTATTAGAAATGAGTGGAAAGAATAAAAAACATGAATCAACAGAATCTATTGACTCGACTTCCTATTGTTGGGTTTCAGTTGACTGAGTTGGTAATCTGTTGTATTGTCTGTTTTCTGGGTCATGAATGTACTTCCCGGGGTACTCAAATTCCCAGCATGCATAGGCACAATTTGGACATTCAGCCACCGTAACACCTTTGTATTGCATTTGAAACAAAACCGTTTACGCGGTAATTAGCATTGATGGAACGTCTGGCCTATGACATCACAACTAAAACGAATAGATAAATGATTTTGGGTTAATCTTCTCGATGTTGATCGGATTGAATTAAAATTATATAAACTTAATTGAGCTACATCTTGATGAATGAATCTACTGCATACTGATTAGGAATAGGTAGCGACTGGTCATTAACTTGAGAAGAATTATTAAAATATTCACAATTTAATTAATTCCTGCGTATTTAATCTCGATACGTCAATGAAACCTTCTTCGGAATAGAGCTTCATACATGTAATGTCAGACTCAAGACATCATTAAAGAAATTTAAAAACGATTCTTTATGTTTTTTCCGGGATTCAACTAATCGTCGAAGTTCAAATTCAGTCTTTCTGTTCTTAAAGCCCTCAATTAAGTCGTCTGAGTTAAAACTATATCCTTTTTCATTGATTTTTGTACATTATAAACATTCATAGGAACATTTTCCGAAAAGTGAAAATAGTTTATTTTCGAACTTTCATTAGTAGTCCCTTGACTCAGCCTTGATAATGCATCTATATTTGACATTTGTGATCCTTTTTTGTAAACTATATCGTAGTCGTACATGGACAAAATTACTGTCAATCTTTGCAATCTCGATGAGGCTACTGATGGAGTTGACTTCTTAGGATTAAAAATTTCTTTTAAAGCTTCATGGTCTGACATTATGGTAAACTTGGTTCCATATAAATATTTGTGGAATCTTTTAAGGCCAAATATATATTAGCAAGAGCTTAGCGATGAAGTTGTGAATAGTTGCGCTCGGTTGATGATAATGAGCTAGATGCAAACAGAACTGGTTTTTCTATTCCGTTAACTACATGTGACAAAATAGCACCAACGCCATATGGACTGGCATCTGTAGCTAAAATTAAGGGCTTCTCTGGATCATATATTTCCAATATATTATTTTCTTTAATCAGCCTTTTCAAACAACTCTTCACAACCAGTGGTCCACATATACGGTTCCCTCTTTCTGTAATAATTGATATAAATCCTTTAATTCTGTCGATAAGTTCGGAATAAAACGGCTATAATAATTTAAGAGACCTAAAAAAGATTGAAGTTCTTTTATATTCTTAGGTTGGCTTTTATATTCTTGTTAGGTTGAACTCCCTTGGATGAAATTGTATGTCCCAAATAATTTACGACTTTTACCAATATTACACTTTTTTCAAAATTAATTTTCACTTTATGTTCACTTAGTCGATCTAATACAAGATGTAATACAAGTACAAGATGTCTTTACATTTTTCAAAAGAACCAGCTCCAATAATAATATCATCAATATAACACTTTACTTGATCAACATTTCTTATTATTTCATCCATAATACTTTGAAAAATTGATGGCGCACTTTTCACACCAATTGGTAATCTCGTAAATCTGAATAACCCCTTATGGGTATTAATTGTCAATAATTCTTTCGACCGATCGGTCACCGCAACCGCAAGTTGCTGGTAAGCTCCGAACAAATCCAAAACGCAAAAATAATTGCAATTTGCAAAAGAGGCCAGAATATCATCGACCCTTGGTAGAGGGTAATGTTCATCTCTAATAAAGTTATTGATCGTAACCTTGCAATCGATGCATAATCTAATCTCCCCGGTTGCTTTAGGAACTGACACAATTTGGCTATCCACGCACTATATCGCACAGGTAAGGAAATAATGAACTTGTCAAATAAAAGACCATGATGCTATGAGTTGTGAAAAAACATTGGAAATTTGGAGTTGGATTTATTTTAGTTTGTTGCATTAATCTGTTTCTCAATTTATTTTATGTTTTTCCTACATAATTGCATTCTCATCGTTGACATTGAATCTGATATACACTTAAACATTAATCGTACATTTTAAACCTTAACCGTGATGTTTTGTGAATTTATGTATGTAGGTCAAATATTTGATTATAGGAGGTTCAGTATTCGTCTTGAAGTTATAGTATTCTAAACCAATTTTCTTGTTAAACTTCCGTTTTCATCTATGTATTTCAAAGTCAAAGAACGGAATACTTTTGTACTCTCATTCTAAGGGAACCGACAAAATCAACAACAGAAAAACAATTATCCACAAATTAAAAAGAAACGAGAAATTCTAAATAATTTCTTTGTATACAGGGAATGCTTAATTATCCCGGAATTTTTGTAAGAAAGAGATTTAACGATGGATGGGTATTTTGTATAATGTAATAATGGAAAATGTAGTTTTTCTCAAAAGCATTTTCTCCTAATCAGTCGCTCTAGTAAGAAATTCATTTTTTATTATTTTGCATTTATGAAAAAATGACGTTAGCAAAATCTAGCTATCTTCGAGGCGAGAGTTGAACATTTTGTTAATAAATCTGATTTTTTTTTTCACCAGTATTATTTTGTGTAGTCTACTAACTTTTTAAAATTAAATTAAAGTTTTACTCGTAAACTTTAATTAATTTTAAATTAATCCAAAATAATTATGTACTATATGTGCGTTTGTACATTCATCGTAAAATAAATAAATTGCTTCACATAATATATTACCATACGTACATTTAAAAATCATTTAAATTCTATTAATAAATTAATTTATAATTTTTGAATAATTCAATTATTTATTTATCAAATTAAAAGTAATTAAAAAAAATTAATTTAAATTAATATTAATTATATACAAATATATAACAACGCAATAGCGTCAAATGCTGATTAAAATAAAATATTTAAATATGTATGTCTATTATTTACATTACAGATAGTTTTTTAGGTTTGTCCATAATACAAAGGAGTTAATGGGTCGTGTCTCGGAGCCCGGTGGTTTTTTTAATAAATAGAAACAGCTCAAACAGATAACATTAGACTACATTTATTGATATTCCATGGTAGCTATACAAAATGTAAGTATTATGATTTTTTTATGTTAGTGATTGCCCTAATTTTTAACAGTTGTTTACAATAATATTTCGAGAAAATAGTGAAGAATTATTTAAAAATATTTCAAAAGGGTTTGAGAGAAGGAATACTTCCAACCGCTTCCTGGTATGGTACACATCCTTTCATTTCGTTCAATATCCTTTTTAGAACACGTATCATTTGTGATCCTTTGATTAGAATCAAAGGGTGTTAAAACTGGGTTGCAATCCATCATCTTAAGTTTCTGTAACACCTCTTGGATATACTGTTGTTGATCGATGGATAAGAGCCCCTTTTTCAATACACGGGTAATCCGTAATCCAAGGCAATAAACGGCTTCACCTAAATCCAACATTTTGAACCGCTTCATCAGTTCTGTTTTAATCCATGCCTTCACATCTTTATCATTGCTAAATATGATAAAATCATCAACATAAATTGCTATCATCAGTATTTCCCTAGTAAATTTCCCTTAATAAACTTGCATCCATTGATATATGCGATGATGTGCCTGAGTCTATGTACCAACTATCCTTTTTCATTTCGCTTACTGCAAATGAAGTAAATAATAATGCGGAATTGCCTAGCTTGTCTGAGTTTGCCTTACCATTTTTATTGTAAGTGCAATTATTCGCCAAATGTCCTAATTCATTGCAATTATAGCAGCGCATTTTACTAATATCCCGCGAATATTTTTTGTTATACATTGGGTTTCCTGATTTGTTCGTACTGTACAAAGCTTTTGTTGCTGTAGTGCCATCTGATGGCAAATTGTCCAACTGTACGTCCTGAAGAAGTTTCGCTTTAATTGAATCGGCATAATCATTGGCTTGAATTTATCAGGCAAACCGGCTAATAGAATTCATCACTCAGATCCATGCCAATATTTCTCAATTTGTGAGCGGTGGATACAATCAAATTAACATATTCTTCCATTGAAACGCAGTCTTCCAGAGATGTTATAATTAACTTTCGCAAAAACCCAACTTTGCGTGTAACACCAGAATTCAAGAACGCCTTTTCAAGAGCTTTCCAAGCCTCTTGAGCTGTTTTACATGTTCGAACATGAACGAAATTAATTGGATCAATCAAAAGAATAATTTTTGCCTTTGTTTTTGAAACTTTTTCTTCATTTTTATCCTCACCAGTAACACACAACCTTAACTGTTCGTGTTCTAAATATGTTCGAACAGCAAACCGCCTTGTGTCATCATTTTCTCGGCCTTTTAATTTTTCTATGACGAAATTATTGGCGGCCGTACCTTTTTTCGTATTTTATTTTATATTGAATAAAATGAATTACAATAAAACAAAAAAAATTCGTCGTTCTGGGCCCATAACCTATTGAAAGTTATGTTGTAATTGAAACGACCCGCCTGGTTGATAACAAAAGAAGAACTAACTAAATTGTATTTCAGTATTCATTGTACTATTACATTTATTCAAGAGTAAATATTATGTTCATGTGTATCAGTGAGAGTAAACAATTATATAAAATAAATTCTCATACAACAACAAAAATAGTGGAGAAAAAGCAAGAAAAAAGTAGTAATTAGAGTAAAAATAAATGAATTAGTTATGTTCGAAGAAACCTGAAAGCATTTTAGAACTTACAGCTGATGGACGCTCTGTTAGGGAAATTGTGTGTAGTGGCATTTTCTTCGGTCTTGGACATGATTTGCGATCTTTAACAAGTAAGCCAGGAACTCTAGTGCTTCACTTTGACTGCGGTTCTGTACGTATGATGGCACGCACGAAACCTTTTGCGTTCTATTAAATATAACAAAAATTGTAAAGTCTGATCATTTTTGGTGGGCCACAAAATAGCACATGCGCGAACTAAATGTTTTGTTGTTCTCTGAAATAGCTACAATATAATATTTGTGCACGAATTTTATAAATTTTAATGAGTAAAACTAAATACAAATATTTTTTTTTTTTTACTAATTTTGCTAACTGATGTGACAGTTTATAATACGGTTTACAGTAAAATTTATTAATCAAAAATTTTCCTCCCGTTTAATACTCCTGTTTTACTGCATCCACTACATTTTATTCTGCTGTGCAAGAGCAGAAAGTTACTTTTAAAATTACGGGGATACTGGGGACTTTCATTTTGTTAGGCGTTAAAGTGCCCTTGAAATTTCGTATTTATTCAGTGATCTTAATAAAATTTGCATAATATACAGATAGTTTCTTCGGTTTTAAATTTGCGCTGGAGGTTCCAAAAATTGATCGTTCAGTCGAACACAGGTACTTCCTCGTTTCCAAGTTTTTCTATGCAAAATATTGTTATTATTTTATTATTAAGTCAATTTAGAGAATAAGCATTTTAAAAATTATCTGTAATGATTCATAATGTTCGATATGTAAGTTTTATCGAATTTATTTTTCTTTTCGGTTCTAGTGGAGAACGAACACAGACTCGATTGGCCGACACATTGGTAGAGTTAATTGTGTATTTCGCTCGTGCAGTTAAAAAAAAATAGCTAACCTCATTATTTGTTGGCGCCTTTTAAATCTCTTGGCGAATAAAATTGCTGGACAACAGTTTTACGCCACTGAAACTATGTATATTACGTTTTTATTGAAGCTAATACACATTATTATTAAACAAGACTTACCTCAGTCCTTTGAATACGCATAGCTATACTTACATATAAAATATTGTGTAAAACTCTTTGTGCAGATTCGAAATTTTTCGGCTTGATAAAAAATGTAAAAGTTCTTTCTGTTTCTGGTGTTTGCGCAACAGTTGCGATAATTTCCACAATAAATTTATGGTATCTTATGTGCTTAGTGATGATAAGTAGAATAATAAACATTTTGATAGACGATATCTGTTTACTGTTGTTGTGTGTATTTATGTCAATTTTTTCATCATACTTCAAAATAAGTTTCATATCACATTTTTGTTTCTGCACGTCAGAAATATGTACATGAATAGATTGATAAATGGGTTAAGTTTACGCGAATAACGATATACATATAAATTATTTAAAGAAAAGTGAAAAATCGTTTTGTCTTAGTTTGAATCATTTTTTTTTTTGGTTTATTTTTAAGTAAACATATATATGTACTCATAATTTAGAACTTTCACATTTTCACTAAACTCCAGAACAGGAAGACACACATCTAGTTTTTTTTATAAATAATTTCCTTTTTATACGATGCATTTTATACTTTATTTGTAATATTTTTAATATAATAATCGTTTGACTGAATTACATGAACAAAACAATAAGCTTTAATTTTTTTTAAAATTTAATTTATAAACAATCACATAAAGCTCCATTAATCACAACGACTTTTTTTTATTACTATTCTCAAATACATTTTCTAGAGTGTAACAGGAAAGCTTTTCTCGTTTATATTTTTTTTGGAATTTTTATTTTTACATTAAACTAAAATTTTGTACTTACAAAAGAAAATAACAAATTTAATAAATAAAAAATCTTTGGGTTTGGCAATAAATAAAAATTAAGTTTTCGAAAAGCTTTTATAAATTTTAATTTTGGTGATTTGTTTATCTTTGTTAGAATGTGAGATTTGATTCGAATTACACACGGATTTGTTTTTGTTAAAAATTTAATTTATCACGAATTTTTATTTTAGATCAGCTTTTATTTATTTTTAATAATATTCGATAAAAAGGATTTCTTAAAAGTAAATAATTCTAAATTTATTTATATTTATTTATATATATTTTTTATGTTTAAATTAATTTCATATTTTTACTTTTTTTTTTATAAAATAAATTTTCTTATAATTGTTTGGTTTTTTATAAATTTAATTTAATAGTTTTCTGGTTTAATTAATTAATTAATTTATTTTTTATTTAATATATTTAAAGTTACCTATTTTTTTTTTCATTCTGTTTATAATTAAAAATTATACTTTTTATTTTATATATTAAATTAAGTTAAATTTAAATTTAATTACACATAATTTTGAAAAATATAAAAAAGACTAATTAAATTTATAATAAACAAATTTATTGGTAATTTATTACTGCTACTCGTGTTCGGATCTTTTATGCTGGTTTTGAATTCTTTTCCTTCGGTAAAATCACTAAAGCCGGCTACGTTGCCGGATCCGACACGAACTAAATAATTTGTGTCTGGTTTGAGATGTGTGAGAAGAAATACTTCGTCTGAAAAACAAACAAAAAACAAAATAATTTATTAAAGTGCCAACAATAATTATTTAATTTAACGTTATCTCTACTGTACGCAATTTTTATGAGATGCAAATTTAAATTTAGTGTCATAAAATTTCATAGCACTTTACCAAAATAATTACGCCTAATAAAATTTGAAGTATGCAATTAATTATTGTCTGTTTTGTATACTTACTCGTGTGTTGAAAATCAATTTGTGCTGATTTTTCCCAATTTTGCTGTTTCTCAAAATCTGCGACAGGAATATATTGAATTCTAAATCCCTTTAAATCAGATATTCCTGTTTGATTTGACGGCACTATTTTAATATCTAATGTTTCAGAATTGACACCCCGTAACGTGAACTGTAATGATAAAAAAAAAAATAATTTTTGTTACTTTGGAAATTAAATAAATAATAATTTCTTACGTTCGATGGTTTTTTAGGTTTTGGATGTTCCTTTAAACTAATTATATGATCGACAGTCCCTAAATGGTTGGATGCTCTACATAGATAATCACCAAAATAACTTTGATTGTATATCGTTAATTGTAATATGGATAAATTATTTCCATCAAAAAATTTATTTTTACTTGGCGAAATTTTTTTCTCATTTTTATACCACATGAATTTGGCAAACGGTTCTGCTTGTGCTGTACATGTTAAATTTACCTGGCCATCGATAAATCCATATACAATATCTATTTTTTCGTGCAGAACTAGGATTGGCTTGTCTGTAAATAAAATTTATTATTTCAATTAAGTCAATTTTGAGATTTGGGATCGTTCGTCGTGCGGCAAAATAAATATAAAAATTGTGTTATAAACTTTATAAAAATGTATCAACCGGAAATTAATGAAAAATGATTCGACCAACAATAATAAAAATGTTTATTAATTTTTGGCCTCAACCAAAAAAAGGAAATGGTCATTTAAGACAAATAAATATTATTGGTCCAATATATTAAATAACTTTAGAGCTGTGTATAATTTTTTGTTTTTGATCCAAGAAAAAATTAGAAGCTTCCTGTGAAGCTTGTAGTTCAATATTTTTTTTTTCGGTTTTACCATCAATCATCATCACATGGTATTATGGTTTTTATACATTTTTTTTACTACATCATACATAACCACATTTTTTGTTTCCTTCCAAATATATTTCGGTTTATTGTAATATTAGATATAGCTTTTCCTTTTTCCGTAAAGTATGAAGTGTATGTATGTATATGTAAATATATAAAATTGGAAAATTTGTGGGTGGATTGTTGTGTTTTTGGGTTAGCTCTCTATAAATGTTTATAGTCTGTATTGTATAAATATATATATGTACATTGATACAGACAGTACACAGGATATGGAAAAAAAATTACATCAATTAAATTTTTTTATGAGATATTTTTCCCGTCCACCCTTTTTTTAGTCAATTTTTATAGGAATTTTTTGGACGCGCGTTGTGGGATGAGGAATCAACTTAAATTTAAATTGAAAATGAATTTAGGTAAAACCGCATAAAACCAAATGGATAATAAAAAAAATGTTTGTATGTGTGTGTGTGTGTGTGTGTGTTTGTTTAATATCACTAACTCAAAATATAAAATAAATATTATTAAGTTAATATTCCAAATTGTGTGTAAATAAACCAAATATTTATTTTTATTTTATTTTATTTTATCAACATCAATTATACAAATATAATTATTTTTAGTTTTTAGTTAATAACGAAAATTATACCAAAAATAAAATATTAATGATGTAAGCCACAGCAAAGAAGCGACATAAAAATGGCTTTATACCATTAACTTACGTTCTACATTTAATTTGATTGTTTGTTCCTGTAAATTTGTAAAGGCTTGTGATTCTTGATATGCTTTACATGTATATTCACCGCTGTCGTGACGAGTTACACTTTCTATTAGAAGACCGTCACCTAGTTTTTTATATTTTTTATTATCGAAATCGATCGATTGACCATTAAAACTCCATGTAACTACCGGTGTGGGATGACCACGTACTTCACATTTTATTGTTGCAAAGGTTGATTCGTTTGCCGTCTGTATTATTGGTGTGTCAACGAATACTATTGGTTCTGTGAAAACATATAAAGGTAAAAGAGATAACATTTAATAAAATTTATTTATTTTAGTGTAGTTTTGGTTATAAATGGGGAGGGGAGGATAAATGGATATAAAATAAACATAAAGTTTAATGTAACATGTACTATACATAAACTAACAAGAGTTTTTTTCATCGTTCATCTTAAATAATAAATCGCTTTGATCAAAACTTTTATTATGTTTGAAATCAAAAATATGTCATCTTTATGTCAACAACTTAAAAATAAAACCACTTTTTCGCTTTTTATGTAAATCAAGTGAGAAAAAGCTCAACAATTTAAAGACGCATAATCAATCATTCATTATTATAATATGGTGAACAAGAAGATGACGGAAAAGAAGAAATAAACTTTAAAATTTCCATATTGCCGTTTTATTTTTAATAGCGATGAGATGAAAAATCATTTGGAAAAAAAAATCTCTACTCAAAATCAGACAAATTCGTTAAGAAAAACATATCATTTTCGCAACAAAAAAAAAACGTTATAACAAAGTAAAGTCTGTGTGTATTTTATCTTGGCATATAACAATAATGATAATAGTACAGTAAGTATTAAAAATAATAGTAATGAATGCGATATATTTGTACTGCTGCTCGTATAGGTATAACGTCTCTTATACCTAATAAGAAGACAAAGAAATATTTGGTACACATTGTTCTTCTTGTTTTTCATCTAAATATTCACACAAACAAACGAAACACGAACAGGGAAAAATCACTAAACTTTGCGGTATACGATACAAAATGAATAATAGTAGTAATAATAGTAATAATAATAATAAACAATAATAATAAAAATAATGAATATTAATGGATTTTTCAATATTATGTTATCTTCTGTTTATGTATTATGGAAAAACTTACAAAGCTTTGAGAAAAAAAATGAAAACATAAAAGTACTGTACATAGATAAATTGAGGAAAAGTATTAAGAAAAAAAAAACGGAAATATTAATAGTAATAATAAAAAAAAAATACAACAAAAGGGTATTATTGGAAAAGTGATCGAAAGTATATTCGATACCTAAATAAAATTGAGCAGTTTAAAGGTATAAGTTGTTTATTTATCAGCTTTAAGGTATATTGTTGGTCGAGTTACGAGGTTAGTAATTCCCGAGGTATTAATATCTCATTTTTACTTTCCACTTGAGCTGGTACATTGTCACATTATTCATTTTATTATTTTTAATGACTGCAAGCTGCATTAATTTTAATGCTTTGATAAACAATAAACAAATCAGCACCGGTTTCGTTTTAATCTCGTTACCTACTACTAATGAACTTTTTATGCCAATTTTCTTTTACAAAATATTTTTCTTTATTGTTCAATTTGACAAAAAAGGTTTTAATGTTACCTGAAACTTATACTTGGAAGAACAAAACAATAACAATGATAAACTATACCAGTTTCAACTTTTTTTTGTTATTTAAACATAAATCGATATCAAAATATTGGATTCGAGATAAAAATAGCAAAAATATGGAAAATCTATAAAATAAACGTGAAAAATGCAATATTATATTATGTAATTCCAAGATGTTTACAGTGTACACAAGTCGTTAGTAAAGAGGAAAAACTTGAGTTTAAAGTAGATATAGTATATAATGTACGATCAATGGAGTTTATAATGTAGTTTACCTAGATAAAAACCTTTTGTCTATTTGTATCTGAATATTATTTCTATATTTATTTGTACTTATAGAATACTATACTATCTCGATTCTAGATACATTTTATATTTGATTTTGGATTTATAGTATCGTAACGTTTTATATTTACTTTAATTTGATTTTATGAAATTTATGTGTAAGATATGGAACAATTGTTCTAAACGTTTGTATGGGTTTTATGTATGCACATATTATCGAATACAGGTTCGTTCGGTTTTGATGATTTTAGCTTTCTTTCAAATTTAGAAGACAGATTTTTGAGTACCAATTCACCTTTGAAGTACCCCAAGTCATGTTAAATTCTTTATAAGACAAACTTGGGGGGGGGGGGGGGGCGTAATTGGAAACTAAAACCAGAATACAAAACTATTTAGAAACTATTGTGACTATATTCATTTTAAAGCGTCATCACACCCCTCTAAAAATCAGTAGTGTCATTTCGCTGAAGTGTCAACAACATATTTTATTTGTGCTCCAACCATGTCAACCTTTACGCCAAAAAAACATAATTTGCGGGAAGCACTGCTTTTTTGTTTTAATTTAAGAAAAGTGCAGTTGATGGATATCGATTGCTATGTGTGTACTGGTTCCGGCGTTTTCAACGTGACGATTTTGACACCAGAACGCGAAGGTAGGCCAGTAAAGTTTGAAAACTCTGAGTTGGAGGCGCTATTGGACCATGATTCATGCTAAACTCAAGTGATTGGAAACTGTGTCAAGGCCATGGATATATGGTGCAAAAAAAAACGAAATTGGGTTCCATATGAACTCAAGCCAAGAGACGTCGAACGGAGTTTATTCACGTGCGAACAACTGCTCCAAAGACAAAATCGGAAGGGTTTTATGCATCGAATCGTAACGGGGGATGAAAAGTGGATCCACTACGACAACACAAAGCGCATAAAATCGTAGGGTAAGCCCGTTCATGCATTAACTTCAACGGTCAAACCGAATATTCATGGAAAAAGCTAATGCTGTGCATCTGGTGGGATCAGCTCGGAGTGATCTCTATGAGTTACTCCAGCCTAATGAAACCATCACTGGAGAACGTTATCAGCAACAACTGATTCACTTAAGCTGAGCATTGAAGCTTAATCGCCCACAATATGCCAAAGTGATCTTTTAACACGACAACGCTCGGCCACATGTTGCAAAAGTCGTCAAGGAAACTGTGGAGGCGCTTCAATGGAATGTCCTACCCCAACCGCTGTATTCACCAGACATTACTCCTTCCGACTACCACTTGTTCCGGTCGGTGACTCATGGCCTAGCCGAGCAGCCCTTTGCTGCTTACGAAAAAGTCAAAAATTAGGTCGATTCTTGGATCGCCTCATAAAAGGAGGAATTTTTTCGACGCCGAAAATTCATAAGGAAGACATGCCGATTCGACCTTTAATTAATTTCACTACGTCACCTTCATCCAAAATAGCGAAACATTTAAATACATGTTTAACTAAACACATAATATTGTCCAAAAATCACTCTGTCGCAAACAATGTCCACGCTCATTGAGCGGGTGACCTAAAGTGTAAGGCGGTCATGTAAAATGGCCGAGGGCAGCACACTGAGAAGCAAAAAGTATCATTGGCTTGGTAAGGAGCACGGTCGGCTGCGGAACCTCAGTTAGCTGTCTAAAAGACAGCAGTCCCAAGACGAGCTAGAAGTGGTCGACGGCAAGCGTACCAAGTTGCTGACAGAAAAGTTGGGCTCCGCCAAGGAGAAGAAGACAAAGCTGTTCATTGATGCCTTGAGGGAGCATATTTTGATGCTAGCATCACGTCGAGAAGATAGTGGTTGGTCTACAATGCACTAAACTTCGTCTTCCTGAATGTCCTAAGGAAAATCCGGAACACCTCATTCTGCAGAGATGTGAGATGGTTCCAATAACGTGTTAAGTTGACTGCATGCTTAGACCAGAAATCGGTAGATTTTACAAAAAGGTGGTAGCCGATGTTGGAGAGGTATGGCCAACTAATAATTGGAAGATCGTTAAACAGGTGAACGGGAAATGGGGCAAAAGTTATCGATTATGATAATTAACAAGGAGTCCCTAGCCCTTTTGAAATAAGTGAAGGGAGTAATTGACTTCGGTTCAGGTCAACGTATTCAAGAGAACCGGCGCGGAAGTGCATTCGGAAGACCAAGCAGGGAATGGTGGCAACCCGCTCAGGCCTAAAGTAGCTTCCAGCGGTGTGGCAGGGAGAGGCTGAGGATAGCGAAGTAAGCGAGTGCAGTGACTTCAGCATAGGGCTGATTCACCTAGAAGAAGAAGGAGGGATGAGCGAAGAAGGGGGCATGATCATATAGGAGCTGGTAAACTTGAAGAGGAGGATGTTGGCAGCCTGTCCAGGCGAGAGAGTAAGATCATTTAAAAATCTTGGAATAATATAAATAGGAGCTGTGGCCTCAGAATCAAGATGTATAAAATTATATCTTCCAGTGTGTCGGGACAGATCAGATCTTGTATTTTTCGGAATATTTTCCTACTTTCTCAATACAGCAATGCTGACACAACTGCGGTCACCCTGGAGGTAGGCACCTGCAGATTTTGGCTAGTTTCAGTCTAAATGGACCGGAAAAATAAGATTCTTCCGGATAACCTGAAGGAGCTAATCCTTCAAGCGGAACAAAAAAAGATCGGTGTGGTACTGAGGTACCAAGAATTTATAAGAGATTTAAGGAAAGCGTAAAAAAGGTTCTGGATGCTACTGTGATAAAATGGAAGAGGTCTCGCTTTAAGAAGTACAACCAGTACTCGCGAATCTTCTCGCTTTAAGAAGTGCAACCAGTCCTAGTTTTTTGATTAAACGGGACAGGTGGTGGATATCTTCTAGTGACGAATCTTTGGAACTTCTCTTCGAGACCCACTTCCCAGGGAGCTTTGACAACCTGATGGTACACAGTAATCATCAAGAAACACTTGTAACGACCCTTGGTGTGGATCGTTCCGGGGGAAGGCGCTCATTACGCTTAATAAGAAACACCGAGCAGTAATACACTGTATAGTACGGAGTAGTGGCTAACCAAACCGAGTGTGCTTGTAAATAGAAAAGAAAAAAAATGAGGAGTAGCCTTGGAACGGTTCACGTCAAGGGTGAAAAAAAAAAAAAGGGAGTCGTGATTGTGAACCGAATGAAAACGGTTTGTGAACGTGATAATTAGAAAAAAAAAAAAATATAAATATTAAGTTAGTGAGT
The DNA here is from genome assembly GCA_963556165.1 of Tipula helvola. Taxonomy (NCBI): domain Eukaryota; kingdom Metazoa; phylum Arthropoda; class Insecta; order Diptera; family Tipulidae; genus Tipula; species Tipula helvola. Next base: position 6,470,841 of record OY744482.1, read on the forward strand.
TCAATGTTAATTTAAAACGGTTCATCGGTAATCAAAGAAAAAAAAAGGAAATATAAAAAAAAATCTAATACGTGTGCCGATAATAAAGTTGCCCAGCTCTAGAAAAAAAAAACCAGGCGTTAATTTGGTTCCGGAGCTGGTCTAGCGAATAATTCTTCGGCTTTCTTACGATTGAGGTATCGGTCCATAAATTTGAGACCAGTTTAAAACGTTTAATCAGTAAGAACATTGGGTTGGTGATTTGTATTCATACCACTGATAGTGTGTACGCATTATTAGAAAAAGGAATACCGATCACATTTGGGTTGATACACGGATCAGTGATCTGTATCGCGTCCGTTTGGACCCCGAGTTCGGATCATCTGGGGAAAAATTAGGCCGATCATTGAAGGTCTTGATCCCCAAGCTTCCAGATAGTCCCAGCGACATATTTCAAACCAGAGGATTGCAGGCCGGAGTGCCCCTAGAAAAAAAAAAAACCATTCGCGTCGAAACAAAAGAAAAAAAAAAAAAAACAAAAGGGGAAAAGCAGCTGTATTTGGATTGGTTGGAGGCTATAGAAGAAGTTTGTGGTTTTTGTGGGTTTTTGTTTCATTTTTTTTGTGTTCATTTGTTTTTTTTTGTTGATTTATATAATTTCATTGATCTTGGGAAGTGTGTGTGCTTAATACCCAGAAAAAAAAAAAAAAAAAAAAAAAAAAAGGATACCCAAGTAACAATTTTGGTTTACAAAACGTTTACTTACGATGTTAAAATTGTCTGATTTAATATAAATTGTTTTCGGCTTTTTATAGACAACATACTATTTGTAATGACATACTCATTATTTTCGATTTGGGTAAATCAGAAAAATAATGGAGTCATACTCCTAATATATCTACCAGCAAAAGTAGAAAATATTCATCCCCTCCCCCCTTTTCTTTCCCGCAGAGTCAATACAAAGTGAGAGTTGATACACTTTGTATTGACTCTGCGGGAAAGAAAAGGGGGGAGGGGATGAATATTTTCTACTTTTGCTGGTAGATATATTAGGAGTATGACTCCATTATTTTTCTGATTTGCCAAATCGAAAATAATGAGTATGTCATTACAAATAGTATGTTGTCTATAAAAAGCCGAAAACAAAACGTTTACTGTAAATTTACTTTGTTATTGTAAAGTTACACTGGTAAATTAACGGTAAACGTGTTGTAAATGTTTAGTACAAGTTTTGGGGAATCAATTGTCGAGTTTACTGAACCTTTACGAATATAATTTAATGTAAACAAAGTGTGTATTTACAAATAAGTTTGTATAGTTTACAATATGAAATCAGTATACGTATGTTACGATTGCAATCTTCTACGAATAAGTTACAATTTCATAAATTATTTTAAACAAAACTAACTTGTTAGGTTAATTTTGTAAACAAATCAGATAAATACAATTGTATGCGTAATTATAAAATTCCTTTACAGTAGTAGATTATAATGAACGACTTTATTTGAAATACATATTATTATTTTTATAACATCAAACTTAGAAATATATTTTTCGCATATTAAGATGTTAAAATTTACAAGCGAATATCATTTTGTCGGGTAAAGTTCTGAAATAATTTGATAATAGCGATGCGCCTTAAAAATAATGAGGTATATAAAATTACAGATACATTTTTTTTTACTTCAAAATAAAAATTAAAGAAATAATATTTATTTAAAAAATTTTAATTCTATCGTTACATAAATTTATATTTATTGTGTGTACCAGAAATCATAAAAGTACATAAAATTTTGAAAATACGAAGTTTTCTTTTTGCTTCAAATTTGTGATCAATATGACTGACCATTAATTTTGAAGGGAACATGTCTGAATTTTCGATATGTAAACTTGAAAATACACGTTATCCTTATGTATACATTTTGAGAGTAAATTGAATACGGATATTTACAAGTTGGTTACATTTACAATTTTCTATTAAAAATATTTACTTGTTTACGAAATGTAAATGGTACGTATACGTTACGTAGAAGTAAATGTACGGTTACATTCTCTTATTAAATTCATGTACTTGTTTGTATTATGTTAAAGCTACGTATACTACCAAAGCAACCTTGATTGAAAACGAAGCTTTTATAAGGGAATTAGAAACGACGAAAAAACCAAAATTTCCATAGTAAAACACATAAAACATATGGGAAATCACTTTTTTTCCTAAAACAAATTTGTCAATGAAAACGTTACAAATTCTTAATTATGATTTCAGAAATATTTTCATAAATGTTTGAATTTCAACATATATAAATCTCGTTTAAGTAAATCGTTTTCATTTTCTTGTAATAATTGATTTATTTAAACCAAAATATGAAAAAAAGTTCATAACAACAGCTTTCTGGTCAAATTAAAATGAAAAGCTTACTACAAATCGTGTGCATTAAGTCAATATACATAGATGGCAGTGGGTAGTAAACATTTTGAAAAATCGTAGCAAAAATTGCGACCTGGGGAAATTTGAGTTCAAAAATTGTAGGAAAAGCAAAACAAATTCAGAAAATTTTAAGAACGTGTCATAATTGTGTGATTAAATAATTTTTTTTCGTATTTCTCTGCAAACAATTACAGACATCTAACGTACACTAGTAAAACTAAAGATAAATTTAGCAAGTATTATTTTAATTTGTCAGAGCTAACTTTGATGTATTTTTCAAAATGAAAGTTCGAAAAATATATTTTAGGAATAATTTAATTTTAAAATTTCTGCAATTAATATTTACTTAATACCAATATACCCTTCTTGTATATTGCTGCTAAAGATATGTAGAACACTTTTGTATAAACATTTTGTAACATTTTTGCTGTTTTCATTGAAAAACTTGAAGCTGAAAAACACCGTTTTTACTATGGATTCCTATGGAAATCAGTGAAAAGTTATACCACTAAAAAAGCTTCTAAAAAATACGTCATAATGATTATGGCTCTATACTCTAGAAGGCTCTGATACTACATACATAATAAGCATTCAATTTTTGAAGTTTGTCGCATTTGTTATAAAATATTTCATAATGGCCAATTTCAACACCATTTTCTAAAATATCTTGCAATTCATTTACAAATGGATCATTCAATTTTTTCTGGTAGTACGGACTAAGACGTTGATGTTTATACCAGAGTTTTCCACTGCCTATTGAAAAAAAAAAAATCTATTGTTTAAGGTGTTTGTAACAAACTTCGAGAATAAATTCCTTCGTCTGGTAAAAAATTCGATATAAATACATTAACAATGTAAATGTTCTGTAAATCTACGAGGTAGCTATATGATCTATTCAAAGTTAAAACTTTTATTCAGTTTAAGACGTATAAATACATTAACAAAGTAAACGTTCAGTATAAATCATGAGGTAGCTATAAGCTCTCTTGAAAGTTACAAAGTGTAATTATTTTACGACGGTATAAATACATTTACAAAGTAAATGAACAGTAAATCTACACCGTAGCTATAAGCTTTCATCGATTCTACAAAAAGTAAATATTTTGTAACTGTAACGATACAATGACCCAGTACATAAACATTAACACTACATTCGCAGCTATAAGTTAACCTTTACAGTGTAACTTTACTGTGCAAACTCTGAAACAAGATTTTTCACAAGTGTAGATACATCTACAAATGTTCACTAATGTAAATGTTCGGTAAATTCTACAAGAATAATTTGTAATCATAATATATACGAAATGCTACTTGGGTATACATCCGCAGATATTCGTAGATAAAAATTTATATAATTTTTTCGCAGTGATCAACATTTTCGGGATTAAGGTGGAGTGAACTCACAAAGCGCTTTGGGGAGGATCATTCTATCCGTAAGTAAAAAAAAAAAAAAAAAATTTTTTTTTTAAATTCGAAATTGTATTCTTATATAAGTTTCTGTATATATATATGTGAATGTGCCATATCCACTCGATTTCTGGTGTATTGGTAAACACTCGTTCGGTGTAATCAATATTTTAAATTAATTCACGGGATGAATAAATGTTATAGTTATCTTTAATAAATATTGTTGGTAGTTACAACCCATAAAGATTTGTGTCAGATTATTTTGAATTTGGTCGAGATTGGATTTGGGTTCATCCTTCAGTCAGGGTATTGGGTATCGTTTCTCAGATCGTTCGTGGCAAAATTGTTATAAATCCAACAATTTTTTTGTGAAAGTGAAAATTGTGTTTGTTCCGGTCACACATCCGTGTTACTGAAAAGTTCGTAAAATTAATGTGTGTGCATAAGATGTATTAAGATCGTGAAGACTGGAGGTGCGGTGCTGAACATGAGTGGGAATTAGCGTCATTCCAGAGCAATCCTAGTTGAAGAGAATGGTGATCCTTTATTGGTAAGGAAAAATTTTTTTTTTGATTTTTTTTATATTTATTAATTCAGTAATTTACTTCCCCCCCCTAGCGGTCTACTCAAGCATCGGCCAAGTCTGACATTCTTTGTCCCCCACGACCCCTCACTGAAGCCTAGCCGGCTGTCACGACCGCGTCAGACCGCTGGCCCATGATCTGCTAACCGACGGGATCATTATTCAGTAATCTCTCCTGTCGGTTACACACTTTCAGTGTGTACAGAAGATGTAGTAACTAACAAACGGATCTTATGGGCGCTCAAAGGTTTTAATCGGCTTTTCCGGATCATATTATACCAGCAAAACTCCAAAACAACAAGGAATTATTCTTCCTTATTTGGAAGCTATATTCAAAGGAAGTTTAAAGCTGGTTTATATGATCCCTAGGTGCTGAAAGCGGGGTAAAACTCAATTATATCCTAAGGACCTAACACCGATAACTCTATCATACTTACTATTGAAAACTTTAGAAAGGTTGTTAGATGTAAATAATAGAGCAAAAATAAGTCCCAGTAAGTACCTGTCTCACCATGCGTACATTAAAAGAAGGTCTCTAGATAAAGCTCTGCACGCCTTGGTACACTGGTTCTAAACCGCCATAGTGATACCTGTACTCATGTATAGGGTGAGTGTGTGGTGGCCAGCTCTGGACAAAGTAACGTATAAAATTAAGATTGGGAAGATGCAGAGAACGGTCTGTATGCTTCTGAGCGGGACATTGAGGTCAAAACTGACAAATGCCTTAGATGTTATGTTTCACCTTCTTCTGATCGACGTTTCTGGCAAATAGATGACGGCTGTGCGACTTTCAACCGTCTCTCAGTGGAAGTGTCTTGATACATTCGACTTTCGGTAGTTTGCTGAAGGATGAGGTGGCGATCCTTGCCTTTGTTACAACCTTCTGTTTTGTTGTTTTGTAAAAACCAAAATAAAATAAAATTTAACCACGCGTTAAACAAGAGTCAACTGTGTGTTTTTATGCTGCGGATATGTTTCGAATGTCTCATAATTTAAATTGTTTTGCGTAAACAATTTTTTTCTATACATGAAAAAATATGAAGGTAGATGCAAAGACAAGTTAAACGATTTGATACTTCGTGTATCTGTTTGAATGTATGGTGCGGCGTATTTGTACATTGATGTTTACAGTTTTCTCTTGTATGAAATAGAAGAAGAGATCTTTCTCGAAGCTTTTGTATGTTTAATATTTTTTTTTTTTTTTGTTTGTTGTAAATCGATTTGGGGCTTGGGGGTGATAGTGTGTGATGATGCCACACGAGGAAATTGAAATAAGAATTCGGTTCGGGTTTTTTTGTTTTTTTTTTGTAACGCATATTTTGTTAAACAAGAAAAAAGAGAGTCAAGTTTGGATTTTTAGTTGGGTGAGTCAAAATGTGAAGTTTGGTGGTGTAATAATGAAGCCCACAAATTATGATTAAATTAAAATTTGTTTTTTTTTATATATTACATAATATAAATTGTAAAAAATTAGACGTTGATTTTATAAGTGATTAGTGCCTGTGTGTGGCCATTTAGTTTTGCATTGGAATTTTTTTTCTGTGTTTGCCATGTGGCATAAAGATTTTTTTATTTAATGGTGACTATTTTCGAACATTGTGAGTCAGCCATTATATACATATATTTTTTTTTTGCTATTGTGTAATAAATAAATTAAAGAAATAAAGAAAAAAAATCTTATTATAATTTAAGTTTAGTGCCATGGGCCAAATATTTTTTTGTGTTCGGTATTAGGGCCGGCTTATCATTAAGTTTTTTTGTGAAAATTAAAAAAAACAAGCTTTATAAGTAAAATACCGTTATAATTATTTATGTAAAAATAACATAATAATAAGGAGTTTTTATTTGAAAACTTTATTGATTGAATGTGTAAATAGATCAAAATAAATCGAATTAAGAGAATCAGATGAAAAAAATATTTTTAAATTACAACTCTGGAAAGAAATTTGAACGATTTTTTTTATTTTTGCTGTTGTTTGGTGCAAATTTTTTTTATGTGTGTAATAAACATCGGAGTTTCTATTTGTTAGGTACCGATGATTTAAACTCAGAGTTAATTCCAAATATAAAAAGTCTAAGAGAAAAATAAACTGTGTGAGTCCATTCAGAGTCTGTACATTTCTCTTTGCGATTAATTCAAGTGCTGGTTCCACCACTGAGTTTGTTATTTCATTTGTGATACAATTTGAATACACCGTTTATCGCTTAGCGGATTACGATATCCTGTTGTATTGATTATTTCGTGGCAGCAGACCTGCCAATCAAGCGGGTCGGAGTGCGTGCGTGAGGGGGCTGCTGCGTGTGATCCTGCGTCGGCGCTGGTTGCTGATAGGCCGGACGAGCTACACAGGTAGTTGTTACGGGGAAAATAAATAAAAAGCCCGTAAACAACCAGTAATTTTTTTATTATTGTTATTATTATTGTAAGCCGGCCTTAACTGGTTATATGCGTTTTTTTAAATATTCATTATATTGATTTATTATATAATGTTTTGGTTTTCAGTTTTTGTGTGTGGTATCATATGTAGTATGTACCACCACTCAAAAAATCGGTTTACGATAATTTTTAGTGGGGGGCAGTGCTGTCGTTTCGAAATTTTTAAAAGTAGTACATTTAAATTTCCAGGGGAGTATTTCTAGTCAGAAAGGAGTATACAAGAATTTAAAAAATTGTATATAATTTCAAATTGATTCTGTACTTAAAATCAAAAGTCGCCTAAGTGACTTTAAGCGATTTTTATGAATTTTGCATAAATATATAAATTTGCCCACTATTTAGATTGTATCAAATTTTGGTGAAAATCGCTTAAAAAATAAACAATTATGAGGTAATACATATACTAATCTCAATGTATTCCCATATCATTTTAAAATTGTATCCTTCATTTTCTCAAAATTATTAAAATGCAGATAAGCGATTTTTGCTTTTTAGAACAGGTTTATGTATGTACATAATTAATATAATTTATTCGAATTAAAAAATGCAATACATATTATAAAAGCATCAACCACAATCAAAAACAAAATTATTTCCTCAAACTAAGTTTTTATCAATAATAATTTTTCGAAATAGATCCTGAATAACTTCAGGCTAACTTTAAATTGTTCTTATGTTGGTAAAAAATTGTCCAAGGTATACATCACAAACAAAAAGTTAAGAATAAATTTTGATAACAAAATTCGAAAATGTATTTTGAGAGATAATTCAAAGACGTTCATATTACTCCTCATTAAGTAATCTTTTTAATTTTTATTTGTATTTCAGCTGATTAAAAAACACATCTAAATTAGCTTAAAGTTATCTCATTCTTTCTTAAATAGATAGATCAATTTTATGGTCGAAAGCAAGACTGAAGTTATTCAGGATCTGTTTCCGAAAACACCTAATATAAAATTGTTCAAAAAGGTCTTGCACACACAATACTTTTTCTGATTTACTGGTATAAAAAAGCATTACCTGTACTGTCGTAATAATCGGGTATAACTTTACATAATTGACCAAATTGAGTTAAGCTATTTATTATTTATTAATAATGCATTACAGAGGAGTACAACATGAATTAGCGGAGTACGGGAGTACAGATTATATAAAAGGAGTACAAAACTCCGATCGTTCTCACTTCGACAACACTGCTGGGGGGCTATTTCTGAATACGATACGAATACGAAAGTATAACATTCTTATTTGAATTGAATTAGAATTGAATCAGATTCACTCGTTTCTCATTTAAATCAAATAAGAATCTTATACATTCGAATTCGTATCGTATTCAGAAATAGCGCCCCAGTTTCTCTTCTACGCGCGAATAATTTGCTACGCGAAATAATTAGGTTTTCAGTTTTTTAGTTTATTTTGGTTTTTTTCTTATCTTTTTAATTTCTTTTTGGTGATAGCTTACCTAATTTTCCAGTTTTATTCTCATTTTCCACATTTTTACATCGGTCATAAATTACAGAGAAAAGTGCATCATTATGGGCTTGTTTTTTTTAATGTCGGAGAAATAAGAGAGAACAGATAGATATTATATCGAAGAAATCCGATAAATATTTTCTCTGATGTATCCGATAAAAAATAAATGACATTTTTTTAAAGTCGTAAAAATGTCGTTTTATGCGTTAAAAACATGTTATGTTTTACCTAAATGCACAACAATCGTGATGTTTACATTTGTCAAAAAGCGCACTGCTTTTAAACAACAATCCGAACTTTTTTTCAGAGAAAAAAGATTGTATTCGAAACTTATCCGAGCGTGACAAAAAACGACACAGAAAAATATATTTTGTCTCGGGTACTAAAAAAAACGCATATCTGTATTTTGACAGTTAAATTATTTCTCTGGTTACTTCGACATCAAAAAAAAACATACCCTATATATTATTTTATCAAATCACGCGGTATTTTTCTTTTAGTATATTTGTGTATTTAGATGTGCCGTTGTGACTTTAATATGGTCATTTTGATTAACGTTTGTAATGGTATATCGAAACTTTGTGAATTTTTCTTTTTGTTCCTTAATTATTCACTTGTCATGAGTGAGTAATTTCCTTTCTATGGTCTTTTTAAGTGATGCACAGTGCGGCGAGATCGAAAAAAGCTGGCCAAAAGTCCAAAAAAAAATAGTTCCTAGATGGGGTTTTTGTTCATTGGGTTGGCTAAAGTACATGTCTAACGTTCAAGAATTACTAAGATAAGATTACATTTCCTTCTACCTGCTGTGGAATATTACGGAAATGGTAAACAACGCGCTTGTTAAAAGTAATACAGAAAATCGAAAGCACAATCAATTCTTATCGGATAAAATGGTATCAACTTCTGAAAGTATGTAAAATATGAGAATAAATTGAAATGTACTAATTTTGAAAGTATAAAATATCAAAAAATCAGTAATTGTAGTCGATTTTTATCTCTTGTTAATCTTTAATATACGATATTTTATTATCAAAAAGTTGTGTTGTTCTGTCGTGTTCGATTGTAAAACTTATCTATCAGAGGTTGTAGGTGAAAGTATTATCTTCCACATACAAGAAAAATTGGCTGCTTTAAGCTGCTTTTTCGCATTTTATTGTAATTTTTGAAAACTAGTTTGGGGAAAAAGTATAATAGAGATTTTTTGTCAATTTATGATTAAATTTTTCTTGTATTCAAAATGAGTTTAATTTTAGAACATATTGGCCATTATCATCTATGACCTTTTGCCCTTTTTCAGGAAGTTTCGTAATTTTATCGGTGTAGAACTTCTGGGATTTATCGGTGAAAAACTTGGCCAAGTGATTTTCATAGTCCTTTTTAAAGCTAACTTTAGACCATCAAGGGAGGTTTGCAGAGATCGAAACATATGGTAGTGAGAGAGTATAAGGTCCAGGCTATATGTTGGATGTGTCAAAACTCCCCAGCCGAGCTCTCTTAATTTTTATCGAGTCATCAAAAATGGGTGTGGTCTGGCGTTGTCATGATCGAAGACAACAAGCTTTCTATTGATCAATTCTGACTGTTTTTTTTATTTGCTTCTGACTGGCTTTAAAGACGTTTGGTGTTGTTCACCTTTCTTTGACCATGATCTTTTTCAAACGACATCTCGTGTTGTACCCATTTTTCATCACCAGTAATGATTTGCTACAAAAATGGGTTGATCTCATTGCGTTTCAGTAGCAACTCGCTGATGGAAATTTGGTCAACTAAATTTTTCATCGAAAATTTTTGATTTTGCTTATCCAGCCTTACGTAAATGGTTTAAAACTGTTTTGTGATCGATATTTAATTCATTAACAAAATCATGGCTGCTTATGTGTCGGTTTTCTTCGATTATTTGTAAGATTTCATCGACTTTTTCAGTGATTGGTCGACCAGAGCAAGAAGCATTTTTGACATCGAAATTTCCAGAACTTTTCCAATTTCAAATGCGCGTCACCTTTCATAAGTGGTATTTGAGTGGTGGCAGTCATGACGGGAATCTCCTGGGGGTTGAAGCTGTCATTCCCGAACAAACACACCCTGTTTCCCTGTTTATTATTTATACTCAGGCGGTTATATAAGCATGAGAGTAAGTTTGGAAAACCCCATGCCATACCGTAAGCTCTAGCCAGGTACACAAACCGCACCAAACCTCTGCTCTCATGATTCTGCTAACAAAATCTATTGGATTTTGTTACATACTCTACACTTCGAGAACGACTTTCGGACAATGTCCCTTGAAGGGAATCCTGGAGGTACGGGTCATTATCGGAAACCGAAGCTTTGCTGTTCTTCACGGACGTAATCAGTTACCTTGGCATCACTGGTGGCGATGAGTTGTCACTCATCACTTAATGAAATTAGTGACCATTTCAACATTTAGTTAATCTGGGTTCCTGATCACTCGGGCGTCATAGCAACTGGAAAGGGCAAGTCTGGGGAGGCCTATCATAGCGCTTAAACTTGCACTTAGGAAACAGGCGACAGCCTTAGCAGAGGAAAGGTAGACAAACACCCTCACATGACAAGTTCGACCAAAACTGGGCTTGGGCCGCACCAGAACATTAATCTCGCTACAAAGACTTGAATTATTCCTACTCACGGGAAACTGTCTTTTTAGAGAACATGCAAGAAGGCTGGGTCTAGAGGCAAATGACTTCTGTAGAAGCTGTTTAGATGAGGACGAGGAAGAGACGTTGGTACACTTCCTTTGCTCATATCCAACATTAGCGCTAAGAAGGCACAAACACTTTGGTAAGTTCAAGATGGAAAACCTGTCGGATAATGAAAACAGTAAAATGCGCGATGTTTTACGCTACATAAGTAGCTCTAAATGTTTCCAGTAAGGATAAAGGGGATATATCCTGTGGTATTATAATGAACCGTCCCCTCTAACTTTTCCTAAGCAGCTACTCCAACCTAAACGTAACATTTGCGGTTAGGCCTGTTAGAGGGGATGACAGGATTGCTAATTTTACCTGTATAAGCTTGAATTGATAAGCTTAGTTGAAATTACAAAATTGTTTTTGTTAGAGGGAGTGGCAGGATGGGTAAGAAGCAAAATATTTAGAAACCAAACAAAATTAGGGAAACAATTAAATTGAAATGAAGAATTTGTTTGGTAAAATTGATCAATCAATCATATTTCGCGAACTTGCGAATTGCGATTTGCTGAATTATCGATTTGTGGGTTAAAGTAACGATTCCACAGCTGCTGCAAAGGCCATTTGCAAGTTAAAGGTCAGTATAGCCGTGGAAATTTCGGCGATATTTTTTGTTCAATAAAAGTGTAAATAAAAAATAAAAATAAAATTGTCGGATCGAAGAAGTTTAAAAACTTTGCGTTGACGGTCTAGGTTTATAATCAGGGTAAATAAAACCAAATTCTCTTAAACGTATATACAATAATATTCAAAGGATGCAATTTTACAAAGAAGATCCATCAAGTATGCATCCACCACAAGATGCGATTTGTCATCGTGTCTTTGTACCTGAGAATTTGAACCCGAATTTTGTGAAACCGTATAGAGGGAAATTGGGGAGTTCGGCTCATAAAAAAATGTATGGATAATATTGTAGGCCTTAATGTCGTGAAAATTGATTTTGTTGTTCTAATTTTAAAATTAAATCATCCTTTTCTAGAATTTCTTCTCTCAAAGTATTTTTTCTTTCGAAGGCAAAGACTTTATTTCCAAATATTCGTTGACTTGTGTTACTTTAATTTGCTTGCTAATGTACTTTATTTTAAAATAAGAGATTAGCCCAAAGCCCACAGTTTAAAGACTTTTGGTTCTTTTTAAACAAACGATATTGTGATTTAGTATTAAATAAAACAATTCTTTGCCGAAACGGACCAAAGTCTGCTGATAGTTTCATCATTAAAAATGGTCCTCAAGCATCGTAGTAATATTTTTCCGGGATCAATCTTTCTTATGGCTTGTGTTAAGCTCAGGGGTGACCGAGACTTATGGACCATCCCTTGTGTGGTAATGTCCTTTATAGCATCCCTTAAAATCGCGTTCTTTTCTGTAAAACCCCATATTTTCAATTTATTAGTACGATAAACAGCTTTTACTGCAAAAACTTTTAATAATACAAATACATACTCTCGTACACATTCATTTTAATTTCCCATCAACAATTTTTTTGTTTGTTATACCGTAATGCTAATAATGATAGTTTTAACAATAAACATTTTTCGTAGAACTCAATTCGCCTTTGCTATTAGTGTGCGCTTCATGTTACCAAATATTATAAAAATGTTCATATATTCAGCTGTTTTGTTGCACACAAAAAATTTCATTTATATTTTATGAATTTTAAATAAATTTTTTTTTTTTATGAATAATTTATATAAATGCTGGAGCTATTCCGGAATAAGCACAAATACAACGGGAGCTGCCAAATTTAAACAAAACAAAAAATGAAAATAAATCTCACCATTGATTACAAGAGAAAACGATTTTTTTATCGTGCCATCCTCCACCGAACACGTATAAGTTCCATGATCGGCCACAATCATTTGGGTAAATACTAGGGCCAGTGAACGTTTTCCATTTTTAGCTTCACGCTCCTCGATGTGTATGCGGCCCTTTGTAATTGTTATAATTTCGTTGCGCGGATTTAGCCATCGTATTTTGGTGCCATTAAGCGATGTACACGTTACAAAATATGTATCGTTTATGTAACGCAATACGTCGGATAATTGTGGCTGTATTGTGAGTCTGTCGTATGTGGTGCCCAATGTTGTTGCTGAAAAGATAGAAAAAAAAAATGTTTTACTATTATATACGTACATATATAAGTGTTGTATAAGCTTGCAGACGATAAAATTTCATATGGATTATAAATATCATTGACAATGTAAGTATATAAACACACATATGATGATGATGATGAAAGGTTAAAAATAGAACATAACCTCTGTTTAAGTTAATTAAATAGTAGCACAACTATCAAGAGTGTATCGCCAAAATGATAAAAACCCATTAACTATTTTGTGAAAGTCATGCGAATAGGTATATAGCAAGTTCATGATAGGTTACAATCATAATAACATCGTTAAAGTTTTATTGGTTATTATTTTAGTGAACATGATGAGACAAACTTATGCTTCTTGGCTTTATTTAACCTTAAAGAAAACAAAAAAAAAATCCTTACGTATGTAAGAAAAGTTTTCCCATTGTACGAGTAACTGTTGATTACATAATGTTTCACGTATGTATTTTCACAAGGTTGTTAACGAACATAATATATAGTTGTGTACAATGTGACGTAAGAGGACGTATTATATAATTTGAGGTTTGTTTTGCGTTTTCATTTTGATTAATCAACATAGGTATCTCTCAAAGGTATTATGGCGATGTCCACGTAAAATCCATTAATAAAAATTATGCTATCATAGCTGTATATCTGTTTACAGAGATACCAGATTGATAAATCGAATTTCATGTTTACAATATCTGGAACAAGTAAAACACTTTAAATTAAATATTTATGCATCGTTTTTGTAACCTAAATAAGGGATATTTATTATGCATGCCACATATCCATACATATGAATATGATATGTATGTATGTACGTATTGTGTATAGGATGAATTTCATTTTTTCTATATACAAAATGAATATCAAATGAGGAGTTTCGGGATAAAAGAAGGGAAAATATGTTTTATTTTATTGCGGATTATGTGCCTTTGATGAATGAAATTCCTGTTAAATGCGAAAGGAAAATATCCTTTATCAAATTTTAGAATTTATATTCGTTTTTGTTGTTGTGGGTGAATATGCTTTGCTTCTTAAATATGCGAGAGGTGAACTCAGTGGGGTTTATTTTAAGTTTTGGAAAATGATTTTCTGTTGGAACTCGTTGTACACACAAATGTGTTAATTTAATTTTTTTTTTTCTTCAGTAAATATTGAAACTACATCCTTTTGGGATAATCTTGTTTAAGGGTCTTAAGTTTTTTATTTTATTTAGCTTTTTCACAATACCGGCCATCCCAATGTATTATTATATTCCATACAAGATCCAATACTCAACGTTAAATGTCCCTTCTAAGGTTTATGCTTAAAATCAATTCAACCTATCACTTACCACTCCAGGTAAAATTGGTTTTATCTACATATACGATTTTTGTTGTTGTTCACGAAATGTCATAAATTTTCAATTTTATTGTTCAATTCCCATTTATTTTTTTGACACACAAACAAAAAAAGTAAACAGAAAAGTCACAAGAAGGAGACAAATAAAATTTATTATTATTTGTGGCAAAGTGTATAGTTTGGTGTAGCTAGTTAATATTTATAGATTTGTTATTTTATCAAAAGAAATAAATTTCCCCAAGTTTATATAAGCTTTTGTTTATGGGCTTGTTTAATTTTACGTTAATTTATTTATAGAATTTGTGTTTTACGGAAATTCGGTTTGTCTTATCGTCCAAGTTGGTGCGGTTGTTCGAAAATACAATATATGGTTTAATTTAGTTTTAATTAATTGAGTAGGGAACTAATACTATAGACAATAAAATCTAATTTTAACCAAGTGCACGTATCATACCCGAGATACGAGCAGTATGCACAAATCGATTAAACAATCTGACATCTTAACATTTAATTTAATTTTTGTTTCTGTTTGGTATGCAAACATCTATACAGAACAAATAGAAAATTTATGAGTCTGGAACAAAAATAAATTTAAATTTTCCACTTTATTATTTGCCAGCTATAATAATACATATCGGTATTTCTTTATATGCAATTTCCTCGTTGAAAGCTATATTTTATCGTTTCGTCTATTTTTTTTTTGGTTATTGATTGGTAGAATTTTGGAAACCGCGTAGTTTTCTCTTTCTTTCAAATTAGATAACAATAGTAAATTTTAATTGTGTCTTATAAATTAGTTTCAGCAGATCTATATAGTTTGTCACATTTTTTATAAAAATAAAAATTTAAATGAAACTTTTCATGTAGAAAACAGTTTTAACATTAAAATTATTTATCTTCATGAAAAAACTTTTCATTGAATTCTTTAATTGAATTAATTCATATTTAATTTGACAATTTCACGTATATTTACAGGTATTGCAAACTTCTCACTACAGGCAAAAAAATTTGGTTTAGATGAGGATAGTGAAGAGTACTGGTTATTTTTTAATACTTGTACATCTTGAAGGCTATTTTAAGGTCAACTTACCTTTTGTATTTGTAACCTATTAGTGTTTGATAAAAAAATGAACAACTTTTGGCGGCTTTTTTAAAGTTTTAAAGATGGTACAAGAAAATATCAATATTTTATTAAATTAAAACAAAGTACTACAGATGATATCTCTTTGTTCAAACGAAGCTTTATTTAAGCTACAGAAAAGGCGAAAAATGTTTATTTTATACATATTGTATGAAGAGATATGACCTCAGTTTACACAGAATATATGAATGAAAAGTGACTCGATATTAATATTTTTTAAATCAATTAAATCGATAAATATTTCTGCCTGACTTGGAGGATTTAGTTTGGGAACTCCGTTGCTACAAATTTGAATTCAGGTTCCGATAGTATTTGTAGTAACTAACCTACTTCTCCGTCCATCGAGCTCAAAAACTACCTCCTATCCAAGGGAATAAATTATTTTGAGAACTTTAGATGCCAATTGAGATTTTGACTAAAACTGTTAAATGGACCTTAGCGCCCCTTGTCGCTGAACTATTCTTTCGTCTATCAAGTCCCAAACTTAACTTCTATTCAGGGGAATAATTTAAATATAATACAAACAATTCTAGCAACAAATTTACTAAATAGGCAAACTGAGGCACCATTCAAGAATAGATAAATATGTAAACTGAAATTGAGAATAAAATGCTCAGCAGAACTGATTTTTTTTTTTGAATATTTTGTGTGCATAAATGAAGCATTTTATGCAAGAGTATAATGAATTAATAGTAAACGTGTAAACGGTTTTAATCGTTAAAAAAAATTAGGCATATCCGACACTATCTACAGCAATTTATTAACAAATACAGTTAAATTTAGAAAGTTTCAAATTACGCGGTAACCTGATAAACTAACTTAGTCTTAAACTAACCTATGGCATAATTGATAAATGAAATCGTGTTATTACTCGCTCATTTCATCACTTATTTGCTTAAATGGATTTCTTTCTGCTTAAAACTGATACATTCAAGTAAATGTTAGTAAATTCAAGTTATGATTTGCTCATTTTAACACTTACTTCCTAAAATCATGCATAACTTGCTTAAACCAGATATTAAAGTATGTACTAAAGTAAATTTTACCGTTCAGACAGGCATAGTCGCATAATTTTCAAAGTGTTATTCTTTGTAGCAGGATTGTTTCACTTTGTGCAAGTTACTTTCAATATTGTTTATCTTTTTTTAATTTTAATAAATTATACTCTTAATTGGTATAACAATTAGTGTTACACCTGTGCTTTAAACTTGTGTAATTTGTAAATGTTGTTGAAACGTCAATCTTTCTATTTCAAAGTAAGTAAACAAATTATTTGAGAGATGGCAGCATGGAACATATAAAGCTAAGACATTCCTATTGAAATATGGGTTAACAACAATTAACAATTATTTTTATATCATTGGGTAAAGTGAATAAAAAAAAAATAATTTTTTTCAAAGAAATTCTTCTACGATTTAGAAGACTTTTTTCCTTCTAGGCAAGACAAGCATTACCTAAAGCGCCGTTCTTATAAAACCGTAAAATTAAATACTGGAGATATTGATTAGTTATCAAAAGAAAAACTTGAAAAATTCAACTTAAAGTATTGCGCTTTTCATTCATTCCACCTTGGGCATCCAATTCCGCAATTCGAAATTCCGGTATTCCGGAATACCGGCCGATATTTTGGTTTCGATTATACCGGAATTGAAAACACTATTTCCGGAATTAATGAATTTCTATTTTTAACACTATAATATAAGTAAATTCAACATAATTTTGTGCAATTATAGTCTGCCGTGTAGATACTAGAAAAATTTATATCTACAGGGAAACTTCTATAAAGTCACTATTCACGGGACCCAGAAATGTTGGTCAATCTAGGGATGTGGTTAGTTTAAGGAATAAAACAACCTACAAATTTGAAATACCAAAGTCAGGCTAAAAAGAAAAATTTCCTTCAATTGTAACAAAAAATTATACGTAATATTTCAGATAGTGGCAAAAAGTAATCAATTTAGGGAGCTGATCAAAATATAGAGGGGCTACTTCTGGAAGTTTTAGAGTATTTCCCTTTCCCGTTCACCATGATATGACACCTAATAAATACGGAACAATAAATGGTCGTTCCTGAAAATTATCTGATACATTTACATAATATTTAGTATAATTCGTCCCTAAAATACACCTGCCAACTGCCAAGTATTTGTTCTGTTGTTTCTTAGTTTATAAATTGAAAAAAGGTATTTAGTACAGTATACAGCCCCGTAAAAAGCGACAAAGAAACGAGTCCGACAAGGAAACAACTTCAGAAAACATTTAATTTTGTTGGTTCATTAGCTGAAAAATATCAAAAACCGTGATATATAGTACGTTTTTGCGTTTCGAAAAGGACTTTAAGTTTGGGACGGTGGTAGTGCCCTACGAGGCTTGGAGAGCGTATTTAGCAGAGGGAAATATCGCCATCAAAATTCTAGCCTAAATGACACAAACCTTAATGCGTCAGGTTTAACGAGAAAAACCAGAAAAACAGGAAACCCTTGATTTCAATCTTTCCCAATTTTAACGAGAGAAACGATTCCAGTAAGGGTGGAGGGAATAAATTATGTGCCACTCCAACAAACCTAACGTAACTCACTAAATTTTTAGGCTTTATAGAATTCATAGAATTTATAGAATTATTTTCATCGAATCTATAACATTTAATGGATTTATAAAATTTATAGAATTTATAGGTTTTAAAAACATATTAGAATTTATAATATTAAAGACTTACAATTTAAAAAATTTATTGGACTTTTGAAATTTATAGAATTAACCGTATTTACAGAATTTATAAGAATTGAAGATATGAGATTATGAGATTTGTAGAATATTAAGAACTTGCTGAATTTTTAAACTTTATGCATATGATTTATAGAATTATTCATAGAATTTATAGAACTTATAAAATTTATAGAAATTATTGAATTTATAGAATTATTACAGTTTATAGGATTTATCGAAATTTTTGAATTTATAAAATTCATAGAATTTATAAAATTATGGAATTTTTAGAATAAGTAAAATTTGGGTGTACAGAATTTTTAGAACTAACAAACTTGAAACAATTCCTACCTAGAACCCATTGAATCTATAAAATTTAAAAAATTTATAGTATTTGTGGAGTTTATGTAATTTATAGGATTCTTTCAATTTATTTATCAAATTCATAAAATTTATAGAGTTTATAATATATTAGAATATATGTATAACATTTATAGACTTTGTAGAATTTCTAAAATTTATATAATTTATCGAATTTACAGAATATGTAAGAAAGTAAAAAATTGTAGAATTTAAAGCACTTATTGAATTTTTAAACTTTATTTAAAGAATTTATAGAGCTTATACATTTTTAACCAAATTATTGGATTTACAGAATTGTTAAAGTTTATAGGATTTTTCAAAATTTTTGTGTTTCTAAAACAAATAAAATTCGAGTTTGTAGAATTTATAAAACAGAAACACTTTTGAAACAATTAATTCGCGATTTCCAACAAAGTAGCTGACATCTGGTGAAAACAATATGAACAAAATTTAACCATAGAACAAGGGTGATCAGAACTGTCAAACAGTTGAATTTGACAATACTCGTCCCCTTTACTTACATAGAAACCAACGCTAACTACATTTGATGAAAATCGCCAATAGAACACAAAGAATCTACAAAATTTATAGAATTTATAAATTCTATAAAATTTGTAGATTTTATAGAATTTATAAAATTTAAAAATTTATAGGTATAAATAGATATATTAAAACTTATAAAATTTATACAATTTATTGGATTTATCAAATTTACAGAATTTATGGGATTTATAGAATTTAAGAAACATATTGGATTTTTAGACTTTATAGAATTCATAGAATTTATTGAATTTACAGAATTTACTGAATTAATAGAATTCAAAGAATTTTTTGAATTTATAAAATTTATAAAAATTAAATATTTTTTAGAAACATGTAGAATGTAAATAAGTCAAATTTGAGTTTTTAGAATTTATGGATCTAACAGACCTGAATAATATATAGAACGTATAGAATCTATAACATTTAAAGGGTTTATAAAATTTAGAGAATTTTTAGGTTTTAAAAACATATTAGAATTTATAATATTTACTGACTTAAAATTTATAGAGTTTATTGGACTTTTAGAATTTATAGAATTTATCGAATTTACAGAATTTATAAGAATTAATGTGATTTGCAGAATGTAAAGAACTAACTGAATTTTTAAACTTTATGCATAGGATTTATAGAATTATTCATAGAATTTATAGAACTTATAAAATTATTGAATTTAAAGAATTTTTAAAATTTATAGTAGGTATTTTTCGATTTTTTTAAATTTATAAAACAAGTGAATTTGAGTTTGTAGAATTTATAAAACAGATACACACATTTGTTTCAAAATAATAGAACACAAAGAATCTACAAAATTTAAAGAATTCCTATTATTGATAAAATTTATAAACTTCATAGAATTTGTCGATTTTATGGAATTTATAAAATTCAAATAATTTAAAAATTTAAAGTTTGTAGACGACACATTAAAACGTTTGAAGAGAGAGAAGAATTTATAGGATTTATAGAATTTAAGAAACTTGTTGGATTTTTAGACTTTATAGAATTTGTAGAATTGACATAATTTATTGCGTTTAAACAATTTAAAATTTTCAGAATTTATATACATAATTACTACAAAAACTTTATAAATTATATAATTTTTTAAAAAAATTTTAAAATTGTGTGTAAGACGTTTAATTCTAAAAATTGTGTATATCCTAATCGTAACTGCGATTTAGTATCGTTTGTATATATTAGCAATGATTATAAAAATATCTACTATTTCAAACGAAATAAAAGAAATTTGTTGTTTTCGTTTTTTGTAAAATTTTGATTTTTAATTTGTTTTAATATATTATTTAAATAAAATAAATTCCGGAATTCCGGAATCGAGATCATTTGAATGCAAAAATTCCGGAATTATTTTTTGGCCTAAAATTGGATGCTCTAATTACACCCATTATTCCACAAGTTTAATTTGGAGTATATACCCAAACGCAACGCAATTGGCTAACGCTCTGGGCAACATTAGCTGTTATCACTCATGTGTATTTACTGCTGTTAAATGCATTACATTACAGTGTTCCAAAATATTAATCAGACATTCTCCGTTCTCCGCTAATAGTAGTTGAGTTTATGTAAATTACCAACATTTTATAGACGATTATAGCACTGAAAAGTTTTAAAATGTAGAATCAGCAAAGTTGCGGCTAAAAAAGGAAAAAACAGAAACGTAGTTTCATGTATTAATGCCATAGGTTATATTGTTGGTTACTTGACTTTCTTACTTCAACTGTATGTTGAATTTAACAGTGTGTATGATGAACTTTTTGAGCCATAAGCTCTGCAAGACGATTCTTCATAGAATATACAAGTGGTCTTATCTCCTCTGATGAAACTTGATTCCATTCGTAGAGATTTTTCATTCTTATTTATTTCGTATAATGGGTTCTTTTAAGCGTCTTTTGGGCAGACCTTAAAGATTTTCAAATCGGTTCAAATCCGGTGAGTGCAGAAGATGGCAAAGTTGATTTAATGTTATAGGTGAGTTAATTTTTTACAAATTGGGTGAATGCCAACTAAAACCAAACTTGATTTAGATAGTATTTTAAAATTTGCAAATATTGCTTTTTATTCATTGTCTCCTCTACAAATACCAGATCGCTGATGCCACCTATACTCAAATATAACTCAATTTACTTATCTTTCTTAAAGCATATTTAATTAATTACGGGTGTACCAGTTTGAAAATATTTTTGACTTTACAATTTATTAGCAAGTTGTCAAAACTTGTTGAAAATCCCTCAACGCACATTTTTCACCTTCAGAATAGAACAAACAAACATTTTCCTTTCAAATAATTTTACCTCAGATCGCATTTTGGTTTTACCATAAAAAATAAATATTTTATAAGTTAAGCTTAAGATGCTTCAATTACTCAACTCAAGGTGAATGTAACACAAAACCAAACGGAAAAAAAATAAAAAATTATTCTTTTAATTTAAAAACATTTGTTTTATATCTACTTTTAATTTTATCGCTACAACAGCTACTTATACAAGAAACAAACAGCAAAACAATGAATGCATTAGAGGTTATTTTTTTTCTTCTGTTTTTCTAATGAATTAAGTTGAAAAATAGAAAAATTCTTCTTTATAAATATTAATAATAACAACAACAATAAAAAACGAAGTAAACATTTGAAAGATGTTATAAGAAAATATAAAAAAAAAAATTCTTCAAAGCAAGTAATTTTTCTCGACATCTTCTTCGTGTACAGTAAGTAGTACACAGGTTTTTATCGTTTTAAGAAAATTTGTATATACAAGAAAATAAAAAAACGTAAACCGAGAACTCCAAATATGTACATAAATAAAAATATTTATTTTCTGTTATTAAAAATAAAAATAAAATAAATTATATAAAATTTATATTTTATTTTACAGTGCTATAGAAAGAGTTCCCATTTTTCTCTATGGGTATTCCTTATATAATTAACGAGCAGCTTTTACAAGAAAATCATACCAGCTTGAGCTAAGTTTATTTATTTTGTGTATTTGTGTGTGTGTTTATAATACATACACAATAGTTTGGTTTAAATTCTGAAGAAAGTTCGGTTTTATTTTTTGTAGAATCGTGGAAAACCCAAGTAAAAATGTAATGTATAATAAATTTCATTTTATAATTTCTACTTGAGAACAAAACAAAAAAGTTGTCCAAATTTGATTGTTTCACAAAAAAGCGTCTTTACAAATTTACAATGTTGTTGGTATAAAAATAAGTTAGGAAAGTTTCATTTCTCACAAGAAAACAAAAAAAAACGGTTTTAAATTGTATATTTGTTTATTTCCCTTGTATAGAAATAATTTTAATAAGAAGTATAATGAGCTTTTTTATTCTTTTGTTTTTATCATATTTATACCGTTCTTTATTTGATTGGAAAATTATGTCAGGTGTAGGTTTCAATGTTTTATTTTGTGTACACTTTGAAACATTTTAATGGTACTCAAGGATCGGTTGTTTATGGTTTATTGCGGATAATTCTTTTGTAAATAATATGTTACCATTTTCGTTGGGACTAAAATAAAAAAAGTTCAATTTTGTGCCATTGATATTGATGCTAAATGACCTAATTTTATAAAAGTCATTAAATGCAAACACTGCGACATAAAAAAAAAAAAAAAATGTTTACCGAAGAAAACTTTTTCCATTATTCTTAATTGAATTATATTTTTATATTTATAAGTATTTTAATGTATATTTTCCACTTATTACAACAAACACAAATTGTACAAATATCAAGAAAATCTTCTACAAAAACAATGCATCTATGTAACTACAACAATGTGAACAGAAGAAGACGTTGATAAAACTGTTCCCATCCTATTTCTGCACTAATTTCTCATTTACAGGAAATATATTTAATTAAAATGCATTTTTTATTTTTTTTCTTGCTCCAACTTTTCTAATTACGTTTAATTTTCACAAAAGAAAACAAACGAAGAGAAAATCTCTCTTGATACTAGGTGTATTCCTTGGTAAACTGTACAAAAAAAACAAAAAAATCCTTTTTCAGTTTATGCAAAATTTTCTTATAATAATTTCCTTCATAATTATTAATGTTATTATTATTATTTTATATTAAATGAAGTGAAACTAATATAACAACAACAACAACAACAGCAAGAGACTAAGTATGTATGTATAAGAAGTAGAAACCAAAAATAGTGTAAAGCAAAAAAATAAAATAGTTTATGTTGATTAACTAATTATGTACACTCCATTGGAAAATATTAAACAAAAACAACAAACGTTTGGGAAGAAAATGGAAAACCTCCAACATGATAGCTTTTTGTACTTATATATGAGTATATATTTTTATAACTTAATAGAAGGTGACTTGAGAAATTTGAGTTTAATCGTGGAGGATATAAGACGAGGTGTGGAAATGGAAAGGAAGAGGCATAATATAGAGAAAAAAATTAGTTTTTAAAATTAAATTTTAATTACAAACTGGTGTTGGTTTAATATTTTGTATTGATTAAATGAATATGGGTTTTATGGGTGAGATGGAGATGATTTTGTATAAATAAATTCCAATTTTTCTACTTAAATAAATTAGGGTTAATTTTAATATTTAATTTAAGGGTTGATTAAGTTTTGAGATTATGAGGAATTATTGTTTTAATTTTGTTTGTTTGTTATTATTAAAATTGTATATTAAAATAAAAACAAATGATTTGCATATTGATGATATGTTAAATAAGAAAATAGTTTACGTTTTCTCTTTTTTTTATATTTTTTATGACATGAAACAATATTGGATGTTGAATAATAGATAAAGTATGTATTTTATTAAAAACTTTTAATCCTTAAGCCTTATGTATATACGAGTATACTATATAAAATACGTTCATACAAAACACTAGTAAATATTTGATTTTGCGGTTGAGATTATATGTGCTATATTTTGACCAGCAGGAAGTTGATTTATTAAAAAAAAGGCTTTTAAATTATTCAGGCAAAAAGTTTTTTTAATTAAATTTTACGACACAAAGTTTATGGGAAAGTTGATTAATTCAAGCAAATAAAATAAGACCTAATTAATATTCGGGTACTTCGCCAACTGAATGACACAAAATCATAACCATTCCAATACAATTCGAAATACATTCTTGAGACTAACTGTATACTGTTACTTCTCGGAGATTTTTGGTTTCCTAATGTGTTACGTTAACAAATGTAGTAATCTTTAAATAAAATTGAGCGAGTTATTATTGTATATCAAAGTATTCGAAAATAATTAGACACAACATTTACCCAAAGTATTGTAAAAATAATTCCTGAAAATCGTAATAATTAATTATTGGAAACGTTTGGAATGCGATGCCTAACGGAAATAAAATAAACTCCACGTTCTGCATTAGATGACATTTCACCATCGATTTTACAAGTGAAAGTAAATTTGGTAAATTAAATATTGTGTTTTGTATATTTATACATTGGCGTGAGCAAACTACTCTCAAGTACTTGTCTACTCGATACTACTCATGTTGAAATGATGGTGTAGCTGTTAGAAGTAGTTACGCAAAAAATTATTGGCAGAGGGATTATAGTTTTAAAAATTCCAATAGATGGTTCTATACCAATTTTGGTTGTGTGAAATGTCATTTTTTAACCCTAATCAAACCAAGGTGTGCCTTTTTGGCTCATTTGATAAATGCATCGATTTTCAAAATATTGTTAATTTAGTTGTAATCGCATGTATTTCATTTCGAAACATTTTCATACATTCCTTACAACGTACTTGGCATTCTTTGCAAAAATTTAGTAATTATTTGACTACAATTTGAATTTACTGACATAACAAAACTATGTTGGTTCAATTAGGGTCAAAAACAAATCATTTTTAAAAACATAAACTTTGATAAAATGCGGCAATTTTTAAATCGCAAAAATATTTTAATTAATTTATTGTTTAGCAGTTTTATTTAAATTGAGGTTTTGTTTTACTACTGTCACAAAAATTCGCGTTCCATTGAATATCTACTCACAAGTACGTTGCAGTGATTCCAGTAAAGCAGGAGAACAAAACGTAAATGCTGGGTGGGTACAGATGTTGTGCCTCAGTCAAATCTCAATTCTGTCCTATGCCTGGTAATAAAGGCTTCGATAACTTCATCTCCCCATGAAGTGAAATTAGAAAATTTACTAGTTAACAACCTGGAAAAACATTTGCTCTTGTAAAACCGGGGAAGGGCAAACATGTAAGCATGTCGTCGCTGCATGCCTTATACATATTAATATCGCTAGGGTGACTGTATTACGCTTTGAAATAATAGAACAATTTAACAATGCAAATTAAATGAGAGATGTTATATTACACACATTTTAAAAAATTTTAAAAACACTTGTTAAATATTTCGCAAAATTAGTGTTTTTAAAAATTTTAAAAATGTGTGTATTAAGTGTGTTTCGCCAAGTGCCTACGGCAGAAAGTGTAAAAAGATGTTATACACTGAGAGAAATTATATCACACAAAGTTATATTTTCATGAATTTTCATATATAAAATATAACTCGTTTAGGGATAAGAATATTTTATATCCCTAAAAACGAAAAATATATCTAACCATTTCATATCTGTTTGAGATATAAATTTATTCCAATTAGCTTGACATTTAGTTCTTATTAAAAAACATAATATTTAAATTCGTTATAATGCATATCGATTATGAAAATAAAAAACTTATGAATTTTACATTCTTTTAACCACGTAAGTAATTCACTTGTCAGGCAAAATTTAATATTTATCTTAAAGCGAAAACAATTTTATCAATTTTTGATGTACACTTTATTGATATTCTCAACAAATATTAACTAACACAAATAATTTGCAATATTTGAATTAGATATAAATTTATTCATTTCCAAATAATATTGTCAACCGAATAGATAATTAAGTATACCTCAAGTAGAAAGATACATAGTCATCATTACTATGTACCGTTATTGTTAAAAAAAATAAAATAACTCTTTTTAATATTTATTTATTTCATTTCAATAAAAATTAAAGCAATAATAAATACATTTATGTTAATGTTACAACTTAAAATGAAGCGACATGGAAATGCCTTTTGAACCCCACGGCCAGATAGACATTCCGCAAAAAATGCAAAACAATCTGGTCTATCACAGAATTCATTCCGAAAGGAAAAAATTCCTTAGGAGAATGTTGTAACGGCACCTTGATTCTCTAAAAATTAAGATCATGTGTAGACGTGTAATCTTGTAAAAAGCAAAGCTTACTTTTATGAGTTTGGAATTTTTCAATATTATTTTAGTAGTGGGTCATATCGAGAAATTGCAAACTCACAAAGGTAAGCTTTGATTTTTAGAAGTTTACACGTCCACACATTACCTTACTTTTAGAGAATCAGGGTGCAGAACTCGTTTTGTAGGAAAAAGTCTTACAAATTGGTATAAATTTACCAATTAACATTAAATTGGTAGGATGAGTTCTGTCTTCTACGTCTACATTAATAATAATAATAAAAATAATAATTAAAATATAAAAATAACATTTCATCGATTATTTTGTATTTTACAAGAAATAAAATAGCAAATTAAACTCTTATTTTAAATAAAAAATTAACTGTGCTAAATTTTGACAAATTTTTAAACAATGCACATATTTTGTTTTTTAACTTAAACTACGCGTTCTAAATATACTGGTATAATTGTATATTATTTCAATTTTTCTTTTGTTTTATTATATTGTAAGTCCATTTAATAATAATATACACATTTATAACTTATTCTACAACATACAAATATGAATTTGATTTTATCAAATTTTTTATTCTGTTATCAATCAAATTATCAATATTTAAAATTTCAAAATTTTGTGTGACTTCTACTACAGTTCCACAAAAATGATCACTATAATACATCGTTTCTAATACTTGACATACAAAAAAATGTAAAACATTGTGCGAAAAAATTGATTTTATTGAACCATATATGGGCAAACTGTCGGTATCAATTCGTAATACTACGATCATATCTCTTCTATAGATAATATTTTTGTACTGAATAAAACTTACTGATTTGATTTGACTCAATAGTGTATTTTTGAATATCATTTTCATTTGGGCAGTTATTTTGTCAGGAATATAACCGTCAACAGATTTCCCTAAAATAGTGGGTAAACTTAAATACTTATTATTTATTTTCCGTTTACTTAATTGCAGCAGGTTTCTTTTTGAAATTGTTGAACAAATATTCCTGCGAGATCTGGTATTAGCAGCTATTTTCTTTAGAACTTGATGATTAGCTTCAAATCTCATTGACCACATTTGAATAAGTGGCCCAAATTTGCGCATTATAGTAGGATAATGCGTCATAAAATGATGCTTTGGTATTAAAGTAAAGCCAAAAAATTTGATGTACAAGTTATGATGCTCATCAATCAAGTTTTCTAATATTTGAATAGCACCATCTTCTATGTGTGAGCTCAAAACAACGTTGCTTATTTTATGCAATAATATATACAAATTCCATAATTCATCCGAATGGGGAATAACATCTCCAATCATTACTCCCAAATTTTTTACCAGACATATCATTTCTGAAGCACTACCCTTAATTCTTTTTTGTTTTAAGGTATCCAAGCTCATTTCTTTTGGTTTGTTGACACTATTATTAAGACCATAATTAAAATTACGAATTCTGAAGTTGAGACTATTTATATCTAAATATTTTTTGACAACTATAAAGTTATGCAGAATCAAAGCCAATTCTAATTTAGCAACGCCCTCAAAGATATCGTGCATTATATCAACACTAACATTTTCTACACAGTGAAAGTCTGGGAGTTCATTAAAACAACATTCTTCTTTGATTTCTGATAAATGATTAATATCTTGTAGTTGGCTCGCATAATTTTGAACATTTCGTAATTTAAGCGGATCTTCTTTAGATAACATTTTAGTTTCTGCTTTAGTACAAATACAAATCCTACAAAATTTATTTGAATTAAAGCTTTCTGTAAACCCAAGAATCGAGTTTAGCCCTAAATTATCTCCAACAACCAGAACAACCGTAACGAATATTTGGAAATTTTGATCATTAACTGATAAATCAAACCCAAATTCTCGTAATCGCTTGAGTTCTGATATTAAAGGAGCCAGTATTATTTTATTACCATAAACTCTCCTATCAATCGCATTAAAAAGCAGTACAAGAAATATATTTTCTAATTTCGACCTAAATTCTGGAGGCAAATTTGCTATTGAAATGTATATACAGCCTAATTTTTGAAAACCGGCGGAGCTACCAAGAGGATTATTTGTTTCAAAATCATCAAAATAAACTATTAAAGGAACTGTAATACAGTGGTTAGGAAATTGATCACATTTCTGTTTCCAAAATGTGGTCTGAATTATATTACTGATAGTTACTTTTTCATTTTCAAGACCTTTGGAGTATTCTAAAATGAATTTTAAGACATTACCTTGCTCTAAGAAATTCCTAAGGATGTGTTCAATTGAAACATAGCTAAGCTTTGCAGGAATTGGTTTCAAAATGTTATTATTTTGCATTCGTTTTGCGTTTAAATATTCTCCAACTTTTATAGATGAAGGTTTGATTAAGGCGTTTTTTTGTTCAAGAAATTTAGTTCTCATATAATCACTGTTCAATTTTTCTAGAGGAAATCTCAAGAAAGTTAGGTTATTTTCAAGAGTAGAGACGTTTGTAGCCGTCTCTCCTAATTCCCTAATTCGAACTATAATATTTTTATGCACTTCAGCAAAAATATTTGAAATATAATTCGTTATTTCCTGTGTTACTGATTGAATCTGTGATTTATTCAAGTTACTAGCGTATAAGTTACTAATTAAGTTTAAATTGCAAATTTCAATATTATTTAAAATTATTTTTTCACAGAACATTTGATTTGACGATTGCATTATTTGTTTATCTGATGTCATATTAGTGCCTACCGATTTTTTGATTTCTTTAATTTCACTGATAACCGATGCAGAAGGGGTTTGAATTGTATTCGATTCAATATTTTGAAAATGTTTTACAATATGTCTTCGAAATGAATCGAAAATATTGAATTCTCGCCTCGGGGCGCACTCATTACATATAAAAATATAACATGATTTATGGAATGTTTTTATATGCATTAAGTATGATTTGTAAGAACTTATTACTAGATTACAACTAAAACAATTCATTATAAAAAAAAAAATTAAAATACCGATTCTGTGAACTGGAAATTTTAAAGTTGCCGTTTGTTAGTTTCGACTAAACTAATCAAATTATTTACGGAAATAAAGTTTTTGTCCCACTTGGTTTTTATTCCATAAACAGACTGTTGAATGAAAACCCATATTGCCTCCGCACCAGTAGGATACTTTGAATTAATAACTTGAAAAATTTTAAACGTAAGGTCGATTGTTTTTATAGGACTGCCAATGAGAAATAGTTGTCCATCTATATAAATGTATCCAACTGGGTTACTGTCTCCCAATATTATCGGTAGTGGCTGAAAGGTTTCTTTCAAACTCTCGATTTTCGTCTTTATTTCACGGATTTTATTATGTAGTTGTGTTATATCCTGAAAAAATAAACCGACAGTATTAATATATGTATTTCAAAAAAAATTCTTATTACAATATTACTTACATCAGCTCTTGCTATAAATTGATCAGCGATTTCAGATTTGGTCAATTTAAAGGAACCATTAGACTGTCTTTTCCTTCCAAAATTACTATTTATTAAGAAAGGAAGCAGAAAAAATCCAGTTAGTTGATCGGGTGTTGCAAGAACTTGTTCCATTGATTTAAAACCACTTGAGTTTTTCTTAGAATTCGCGATTTTAATTAATATTTCGTTAATGGCTGGCCAATCATCATGTAGTTTATTTGCTTGATCATTATAGATACATTTAAAGTCAATTTCAAATAATTCGTTTATTAAGTTAGAACATTTCAAAGCAGGGTATTCTGAAAAATATTTCGATATTGTTAAACCTTCCTGTTCTTTGAGGTGTTGCAATCTAAATTCTGAGGTAATTTTCCAGTGTTTAATAATTTCGTCGCACGGTTCTACATTTGATTTTAGAAATTCTATTGATGATTGGTAAATGTTAGGTTGAGATATTGAAATATTTTTAATATCGCTTGGAACGACAGATTTTTTAATTTTTGATCGAAGTTTATTGTACGCGCTGTACAGCTTTCCCGTGGCTAATTGTTTAGTATTTCTGTTGTAGCGAACAAAATAAATATTTTCGTTTTCTGATTTAAACAACACTTTTATTTGAATTGCTAACTGTTCCAATCTGTCGCTCGTTATTTTATAATTACCCGTTAGATCAAATTCTTTTTCAATTATTAAGTTTGAGAGGTCGGTTTGTTGTTTTGGGCCGAGACTACTTCGTCCCTCGTAGTATGATTTTATTATTCGCCCTTTTGTGCAATCAAGATACGTAGATACATCGTATTCATTTAAAATGTTTATGGTGGACGAAGGCATTATTATTAGTTGAGATTGTTCCTAACGATAAAAATAATATAAATTATATAAAGCAAAATAATATGATATTTTTCTTACAATTCCATGGTTTTCTGCATTCTGCAATTCGGCAATTTCTCCAATTAGCTCGGAGTAATTACTGATGGTACTGGATGAGCACGCCTGCTGTTTACAAAAAAAATCATATTATAATACGATAATTAGATAAGAAATATATTTGCTATGATAATAAGAATCACAATTCTCACAGTTGTATTACAATGTATAAATTCGTTAAAAGTTATTAAAATGTATTTTGTACTTTGTTGATTTTACAGGAATCAATTTTGTTCAATGGAAGCTCGCCCGCTTTTTACTTTGCTTAGGTGGAGATACATATTTATTTACCTGCCTATAGCAAATTTTATCCTCTACATGCTCCAGTTCATGATGCAACACCCTTTATGTATTTATACCGAGTAGTTTACAATGAATTTGGTAAATATATCGTATATTATATATATTTAATATGGCTTGGAAATACACGCACAAAAAACAAGAAAATCACAGTTCACAGGACAATATTCTAACCTAAATTTAAAAATGGCAAATTTAATTATTACGATTAAACTATAATGTCACATAATTAAATATAATATATTTAAATCAGTTTTATATAAATAACATTATTTTAAACTTTTACGTTAAATTATTATGTAAAAATTAAGAACCATAACCTCTAAAATAAATAAATTATTGTAATCCACGAGGTTAATAATTATTGAGATAGTATGTCTGTGGTACATTAGAAAATTAAGAAACATAAATTTGAGTTCTTTCTTTACTACATAGCTATTTATAATACACACATTTATTACGATTTACACAAAAAAAATTCTAAAATAATTAACTTCACTTACAAATCATTACAGTAAACAAGAACGCGCCAATGCAAATGTTTTCTTAAATTTGTTCAAATACGCCACTAATTATAAAATGTTTTAAAATGATGAGCAAAATTAATTTTCCTTTAGTTATAAAACATACACAAAATATTCTAAAGTAATTACTTACCGAAATATTATTCATAATCACCAAATAATTAAATTTTTCGTTCTCTTTATGCAGATTATATCTGGATCCTTTGTAGGTTTTCTTCAAATAACATGTTAATAATTGTTTTATTGTACATTTTGCATTTCGATATTATAGAATCGATAGAGTGAGATGAAGAGAAAGAAAGAAAAAAATACAGGAAACGAGATACGTTCATAATTATTTTAGATATTTTTATGTTTGAAAATTACCTGTTGTAAATGTAGTAGTTGTTATATTTATATTGTATATGCTGCGAGTCGAGTCGAGTTTAATCCTAGTTTAACTCTCACTATATACGGAGTCGAGTTAAACTCGACTCGACCTAATAATTTGCCGAGTCGAGTTAAACTCTGCTCTAAAAATGCTCTGTATACGCAGAGTAGAGTAGAGTTAAAAAAACAACAACACAATTAATGCAAAATTCGTACACACCATTTTATTTATTTATTTCAGATTAATACGTTATGAAGAATGAAAGCGATATACAAAAAATATATTTAAATATAATAAACCATTTTCTTTTTAATTTTTTCAATCAAATTCGATGTTTTATTTTAAATCTCTCTTTTATTAAGATTTTAATTAATTAATTTGCATAAATATTTTTTTTTTGAGGATTTGAAAATTACAATTTTTTCGACAAAATATCACTGGAAAAATTAAAACAACACATAATATGGTGATCAACAAAAAGAATAATCAATCTGATAATCATCTGAAATGATTTTTTGTTAAATTTTTTTTCGTTTATTTTAACTCGGTTTTAATCCTATTTGAACTCTGCATATTTTTAACTCTGCAGTATATACACCAAGAGTTGGTTAGAAAATAACTCGACTCTGTATATAGTGAGAGTTAAACTAGGATTAAACTCGACTCGACTCGCAGCATATACAATATAATTGTAGTTACATAAAAAATGTTTCGTTAAGCAGAAATTGCGGGTGGAGGAGTGTGGATGATACAGATGCAAATACATTTTCGATATATTTTCATCTGGGATGGATATTTGAAACGGATATTGTAAATATATTTGTTTCTCGTATAACAAACAAATTACATTTTGCGGTATGATCATATCACTAAATGGATATAATTTAACAGTGTTTCGTTAAATTATTTAAGTATGTTAGATATAGTTTTAAACTGAAGCAAGTAGTGGTAGTATAACTGAAACAGATTAAAATATTGGTTAACATAACATTTTATTACACTATCAGGTCGTTGTATATCTCTTTAGAATAAAATTCACGGGATATGTATTTGCAACTGCTTTCGTTGTTTGAGATACAGATTATATTTGATTTATTGGAACTTTAATATATATTCAGCTATATTTATTTCAAGAACGGAAAAATGTTAAAGATAAGTCAATATATCTATTTTGATAAATATTTTTTTTTTCAGTGTATTGTTTGTAGCGTAGTGGTAACGCACTAGAGCGGCAAAGGTATTCGGTTTGTTTCATATGAAGCAAATTCTAGTGGTAGGTATTAAAACTAAAAATCGAATTAAATTTAAGTAAATTCAAAAAATAATTGGATTAAGCTGAATCTTTTTTGGGTTTATTTAATGCAATTGTTGTTGTATTTTTTTGTAAATTTACCAAAGCAATACACTTATTGTGAGTTGTAGTAAGCCATAAGAATTTTTCATTAAAATAAATCTTTTCTGTCATAAACTTCATAGCATGCTCTGTTCGAAACAATATAACTTTGCAAACTAAATAAATTTCCTTACGTTGGATGTGGCTTAGTACTTTAGTAGTAACTTTTAAGGTTGCTGCACGAGAAGGATTATTTTTATCCAAAGATTATTTTTCAATAGAGTTCAAATTTCCTTGAGAATTAATTTTTTTATTTAATTTCATATACGAAAAGACGAAATATTTTCACTAACATATGAGAGAAATATCATAAATAAGCAAATATTTCAATAATGGGCAAAAATTATTGTTCTAAACGATTTTTTGTGTTGTTATGTTGGCCGTCTGCAAGATTATTTGCCCGATGTTGAATAAATTTCAACTAGCGAGGAGAAATTTTGAAGGAGAAATTTATATTTTTTTTATCAAAGCAGTGATTTCGTTGGGTGAAAATGTTGGGATAAAAATAATCTCAGAAATAATCTCGCCCGTGCAGTCGGCTTAAGACTAGAGCCGGAGCAGCTAAGGTCCGGGTTCGATTGTGCTCAAGCCATTTTACTTTTGTTTTTTAATTTTTTTAAAATTTTTTTTTTAAGAAAAGCACAGTTCAGGTTTTTTGTGTGATGCGCCAACATTTACTCTTTCTCTCTCGTAATCATAAATAAAATGATAAATAATGATTAAAATGAATTATATTGCAGTTTCAATAGACAAAACATTCAAAACGATTATGATTTTATGTTATTACAATCATTCTTCATGTGAAAATTAATAGAAACAATGCCTTTGGAAACATTTTGAAGCGAACTAAAGAACCTTAACCTATGCATTTTTCTGCACGTAAACTGTCAGAATTCCAGCTAGATTTGAATACATACTACTATACACATATATTAAATAGCTGTTACTGCAACGACCAAACAGGCTTTTTATAAAAATAGAAAGACTTTTGATGTCCCTGCAAAGTGCAAACCAATACATGACACAAGAATCCTCTACAGATAAGCTCAATAGCGTACGTTCATTATGAAAACTAAAATTTTGAAACCAGATTATTTTTATGTGATCTAGTACTCACACACTGTAGCA
Organism: Tipula helvola; assembly: GCA_963556165.1. Lineage (NCBI taxonomy): Eukaryota > Metazoa > Arthropoda > Insecta > Diptera > Tipulidae > Tipula > Tipula helvola. Next base: position 6,505,342 of record OY744482.1, read on the forward strand.
GAGGGCCTGTTTGATAATTCGCTCGGTCGTCGGTGCGGTGCAATGCATACTGTTTTCCTTGTCTACTTTGATTTATTTTCTAGTGGTGAAATAAAGAAAAAATTGTACACTGCACCGCACCGTGCGAATTATCGAACAGACCCAGAGAATGAAATAAAAGATAGAATACAAAAAAAAATAAAAAAACAAAACCAAATAATAAGCATTTGTTGGAACAGTTGGAATAAGTCCTAGTTTCCACAGACAATTTCGTTGTATTTTTTACAACGGGAAATATTATTTTTATGCGGTTGTATCTGTGTTTCTTTTGTAAATGTATTTGTAATACAATTATAATTGTAATTGTATTAAACCTCAAAACTTATAAATACATATACAAACGAAATACCGACACAATCGTAAAAAGAAAAAAATTTCCCTTTGTAAAATTTACAACGAAATGTTCGGTGGAAACCAGGACTAAGACTAATGCTGTGTGCCTCAGAAGACTTTTCAAACTAAACTTTTGTATGACCCAGTAATTCATGCAATATTTAAATAGATGTCACTAGGTTAAAAGTATTCAATTGTGCCTTACTGTGGGTTTCCACTTGGGATGCCTTTGCGAATAATCGCAATCTGTTTTAAATTTTTTCACACGGATAGTATACATTGAAAAAAAATACATATCGGTATATAAATTTGTCTACGCAACCATAGACAAATTTACAATACGATTTGCAATCAAAAGTAGTCATGCCTACATCTTTTCCATTGCAAATTTTGCATTTACAAAAAAAAATAAAAATTTCCCTTATTTTGTTTAGGAACATTTTCAATCCTGAGATAAACAAAGCAAGCTGAAATATTTTTCCTATGTGAATACTTTATTGTTTTTATTATGATGTTTTATTGACGTCTAGAAATGTCTAAATTGGCAAAATTATTTGGTAATACAAATACAAAATTTTTCTCACACAGTGAAATGAAACAAAAATTTCCCTTTGCGAATATTCGCAAAGCATCTAAGTGGAAACCATAGGTTACACCCAACTAAACTTTTTAAATGTCATTCAAATTTCATAAACAACTAGATCCAAAATATTGTAGATATATACAATATGTATAAATAATTTGTGAAGGTTTGTTACAGTAATATTTTTATTTATTTGTAGGTAATACGAAACTATAACAAAACAGAAATTTACAAGCATATATTTGCTAATGATAATGGTTATACCCGTGAACACCCGCGAGTTTCTGCTGATTCGCTTAATAAAATATGAGGTCTATTCGCCCAACATCAAACTTTTAAAGGTTACAAATTTTCAATAAAATTCAGTGTTTCTGTATTGGTTGGCCAGTGGGGCGAGCCTATAGGTCACTGGTAGAAGTGTCTATATGTCAAGATACACTGTGGGAAGAATTGTTCACAAAATTCTTGATGTTTGTGAAGCCTGCACCAAAAGTAATAAAATTGCCAAGTTTAGATTCATATAGTCTTATTGGCAAACAATTTAATCGACCATCGACCACTTCAATATTTTCAAAATCGTTAAGTGCGATGGATGACACATACAAATTGTTGTTCATCGATGAATGCCACATAAAAATAAATTTCCTTTGTTTTTCAATTACATTTACAATACATACTACGCATACTACATGGTTTAAACAGCACGTCCTACAAATTGAAAATTCGTCGAAAAGTAACCTCGTAAATTGACTTTTCATCTAGCATCTGTGAGGAAATAGCGAAAGCTTCAAAATTTGAAAAGTTTAGTTTGAAAAGTCTTCTGAGGCACACGGCATAAACAAAATTAAAAAACTTGGTTTCTCCAAAATATATATAGTAGCGACAACGTATTCTGATTTTGCTGGAGAAATGCTATGAAAAGGACATCCCTGTACACAGTCTATTCATAGACTTTCAACAGGCGTACGACAGCATTAAGAGGAATACGTTATGGAACGTATTGTCCTACCTGGGCATACCGTCAAAATTGGCTTCAATGTGCCAGCTTTTAATGAATGGCTCAATATGTAAGGTGCTAATAGAAGGCAAAATTTCGGATGCCTTCGAGATAACATCTGGAGAGCGGCAAGGAGACCCAATAGCTCAAACTCTATTCAATCTATCATTAGAGTATGTCATTCGTCAGCTTAATATAGCGCAGCGTAGCTGCCTGTATTATAAATCAACCCAGCTATTAGCATACGCTGACGATATCTGCATTCTGGGTCGCAACATCATCTCCCTGAAAGAGGTCCTCCTCCCATTGGAATTAACAGCCCAACAAATAGGCCTTCAGATCAATGAAGCGAAGACCAAATACATGGTGACCGCGAGAAGGCAGACTCGTGGGGACTTCATTTCAGGAGATACTCAATATGAAAAGGTGAATGAGTTTAAATACCTAGGATCACTGATCACTGAGCAAAACTCCGTTTCTGTGGACATTTCATCGAGGATCGCAGCAGGCTACCGAGCATTTTACGCCACCAATATCAAAATTTTCAAGTCTCCTTATATATCGCGCAAAATAAAATTGGAGATCTACAAGGCGCTGATAAGACTAGTTGTCACCTTCGGTTGCGAGTCTTGGACACTAACAGCGCAAAACATCCAGAAAATCGCTGTAACTGAGCGTAAGATGATAAGAAGAATTCTCGGTCCCATTAAAGAGGGAGCCACGTACAGAATGCAAATGAATCACGAGATCAGAAATGATCTCGATAAAGTCGACATCATAGTATTCATAAAATCGACAAGACTGAGATGGCTTGGGCACGTACTACGTTCACAAAATCGGACCACTAAACAGGTCTTGGAGTCGGCACCAGTGAAAGTAGGACCTCGTGGGATACCACCTACTCGATGGATGGACGACGTTGAGAGGGACCTATACACACTCGGTCATCGTGTCTGGCGTTCTCTTGTGGCGAATCGGATTATTTGGAGGAGCATCGTTGAGGCGGCCAAATCCCTTCATGGGGTGTAGCGCCAGCGGAAGAAGAAGAAAACAACGTATTCATATTGAGCTTATCTGTAGAAGGTTGTTGTGTCATGAACCAATATACATTTTCTACTCACTTTACAGTAGGTCTTCAAAAATAAAATAAAAAATTCGTTTTGTTTTTTCAGCAAGATCGCATGCAATTTAAATATTTTACTCGGAAGGGGAAATTTGTTTACCTATACATGAAAAAAAACGGACAATTTTATCCTTAGTCAACGGATCAAAGTTATTCCAAACCGAAAATAAATAAAAAATTGACAAATTAAACAAGGGAAAGTCCTCAAGGGAAGGTCCTCAATCACATTTATTTAAAATCAAAAAAAGCCAACAAAATAACGGAACTGGTTCATCTATAACTAATAATTTTTATTTCTATAATTATAATTTGTATTAGCTTAACTAATAAATCGAGTAATTTCTAATTTTTCCGTAAATTGCCTTTGTAGTACGCAAAGAGAGCTGGTTTCTGATATGATAATGAAAAGAGACCCCGCTCAGTCGTGTTAATTTCTAAAGCAGAAAATAATCACTAGAAACAATCCCAGCAGCACCACAATGTTCGAACGTTTGCTTAGTGCAGATTTAATGGGGAATCGCACGGGTACCTCATTTGGACATTATCGTAACATATAACATAACACGGACGCTAACATAATAAAACGTTTTGGTTATAGAGCTTTGCCACACGATGTAAAAGCGATCATATCCGTAGTGGAGGATCGAGAAATCGGCAAGCTTCTTCCTATGTTAGAAGCAATCATAAAACAATTAGCGCAAAATAGTGAACACAACTCTCGTTCTCGATCCCGATTCCCCGGTCCACATATACGTTTTGTTCGTTCATCTAGACATCCAACAAGTGTCAATAGTCGTTTATCTTGAAACTTGGACACGAACGGCAAATTTTCCTACTAACATCGCCTATTTGGAAACAAGGTGCGAAAATATCGAAACCACTGCCATTTCAAACAAAGAACGCTGGTCACAAAAATTAATTTTTTCTGCAACTGTCAATACCGCTCATTCAGCCCCACCTCACATAAAATGGGACAACCATTCAAACATTTGGCCGTAAGCTCTAACTTTAAATCTTGGTTTTAAAAGAAATTTTCCTCGCATTTTTACAATGGCCGCTGTCAGTAAACCCATAATCGGTGCTGACTGCTGACTTTCTTGAAACTTTTGGTATGTTAGTTGGTGTGAAATAAACAAATTCAGATTTTTGTCAATGCATAGTTAGTAATAGATATAGGAAAATTCTTAATCCAACTCTAAGATGGATCTATCCAACTCTAATAAGGGAAGCAAATTGCGATACCCCCGTCAACCATAATGTAATTCACAGGAAACTTATACTTGGTCAATTACCGTTTCATAAGGCTTGTAGACTTTACCCGTCTAAACATAAGATATCTAAACTGGAATTCAATTAAATGGTAAAAATTGGTGTTTGTAGAACCTCATCTTCTCAAGTACTTTCACCTCTCCACTTAGTCCATAAGAAAGACTGTAACAATTAGATACCATGTGGTAATTATAGGCGACTGAATCGATACACGATCGGTATCGAGCGAAACACTTAAAATTATTGTTTCAGAGACTATCGTATTTTGGTATTAATATCAAAACATCAAAATGTTTATTTGGTGCACCTGAAATCGAGTTTAAGCTATAAGACCAGTAAAAATGGCATACGACCATCTGGCACAAAAGTTCAAGTAATAAAAGATTTGAACAAATGAAAAGATTTTTGAACAAATGACCAAAAAACAGGGACAAACGAGAATCAACAGAAGCCAATATCTTGTTGTTAACCAAATAAAGGCAAATTACTAAGTATAGTTATATTAATTGTAGATTCTACAAAGAAATTTTTAACTGGAACTTTTATGAAATTTATAAAAATTCTAAATTTGAAACTGCTGCTTTAAATTTCATAATCTATTGCTTTGGAGAAGTATGTACGTAAACTTCCATAAGTTTTAAAATTCCAATTCATGGTTACCCAGAAATCTTCTCTCCAAACCTGTATGTTTGGATGTACATAAATCAACGTAATAAAAATTTATTCGTTTTTCAGCTTTCATTTTGATTTGTTTATAAAAACGAAATTATTCAAATATTTAAAGAATTTTCAACCTACATTTTTTTCAGTCTTAATAAATAAAAAAATAAACAAAAAAGCACAAATTTTATTAAAATAAATCGATTGATCCTTCATCCTTATTTTGCTTTCTTGTTCTTCCCCTAGTTTTTTTTTTTTTTATGGTGATGGAGTTTTATTAAACCGGAGTGATTAAAGTTGAATATTTAAATATATTTTCATGTTGTTTTGGTTCAGGCACAAAGGATTACAAATTTTCTTACAATAATGATTTAATTAAAATTAATTTTTTTTCTTTCGGAAAGTCTAGTTTTAATGAAAATTTATTTGACCTTAAAATATTGATAATTATAAGGTTGATTTATCGTCCAAAATTGGAACGTTGTTTGTTTCTGAGTCAATTAGGTTGATTAATTTAGATTAGGGGGTTCCATTAAAAATAAATTAATTGTGTCCATGTGGTACTCTTATTAATATGTGGGTGACATTTTTGTTTTCATTGAAAATATTAATGGTGGCCGACTATTAAAAATGTATATACCCAACTTAACTTTACATAAAATCATCATTGTATTATTTTTTTCCTTTCAATCTGTTATGCAACTTTCCCGCTTTCACTCTTCCCTTAAATTGGGTGATACACCACCGAAGAATAAATGTGGTAAAATTAATTATTACCGATTTTCATTTAAAATTATTTATTTTTTGTGCTTACATTTTTAACTTGCTATTCATCAAGATTCTTAAGAAAAGCAAAAAATAAAATGGAAACTGCGCTGTGAAAATGTTATTATAATTCATGTTTAGTACAAAAAAATTATAAACAGCAAACAGAATTTTTAAATAAATTTTCTTCAATTAATGAAATCAAATAATAAAGTGGGAAAAATTATAATTGGATTGGCAAATAAAGCTACATACATAAAAAAATGTTTTAAACTGTATCACGTGATTAGACATAGGATTCAAAATTCAGATTAATGAATATCTCGGACTGACATCAAAATCCCATTTTAGCAATTCAAAATTAAATTCTTGGATTCTTCAAAACAAATGTTTTACGATACGCAACAAAAAATTGCCAAAACGAATTTTGATCGCCATATACAGCATTGTACACATACAAGATTACATTTTAAACGCTTCACACAAAAAAAAAACGAACCATACCAAATGTGACAGATGTCCGGTACAATTCCAACCGAAACACACACAAAAAATACCCAGTATCCATTTTATTCTGAGAGTTATTTCTAATTTAAATGTTGCTATCATTTCGGGTTGGCAAACTCAAAAAAAAATCTCATTTTGGTTTACATTTTTTTGTTTGTTTGCTGTATATGTGAAATGAAAAATGGTTAAATTTCCATTCGATTTGATTTTCTTTGTGTTGTCGTTGTCGTCATGTTACATTTTATTCTGTTCCAGTAATTTTTTTTATTTTTTTTGGAATTTAAATGATATTGATAAATTTTCCGACAGCAACAAATTGAATTGGAGCGATAAACCTTTCGATAGAAATCATCAACAAACAGAAATATTTTCGACCTTTATCTATCTTTAAACGCCCACAAGCGAATCATGACAAATATCGTTTCCAATTTATAACTTAAACTTTTGTTCAAAAATCGGAGACTGTGTCGAACGAATAATACACAAGTAATTTAATAATTGAACTTTATTATGTATCTTGTTCTTACCGAGATAACCTAGATTCAAAGCCCTGGCATAAAATCAATAAAAATGCTGTAAAACTGTATTCAATTTGCTTTGGGTATCATCGGAATTTTTACGTTTCTTATTCTGTACACAGTAGATCGAATTTACATTATTGTTTGAATATGGTTTGTTTGTATTTTTTCGTGGTTTACTTAACAAAAATAAAATTTGTTAAGGCGTTCGTTTTCACACAAAAACAGTTTATGGTATTTTAATGATTGGTGTGGTAAAAAATCGATGATGGCATGATTCCAATAAGTTAATTACACCATACATCGAGGCTTATATAAAACAACGCAATAAAACCAATTGAAACGTCAACATTTATCATCATATTCTCAATTTGCAATAAAACCCAAATTATTATACGAAAGAGTTTTTCGATTAACTCTTGAACAAACTAACTTGAGAGATCATAGGGAACAATTACATAGACCAAACTATCGAACAAAAAAAAATATTCTGTTCAAACACTAAAAAAGGATGAAAACGATAACGAAATAAATCAAACAATTTTCCAAAAATTGTATAAAGTTGTATGTACTTGTATGTAGACTTATAGAGTATCCTGATAATTTTATACTCTCTTCTGCAAAAAGCTTTATTTAGGAAAAAAATTATAGATTTTCATCGTTTTTCGAAAGAAAAACAAAAAACAGTGGATAAATGTAGTGGACTGTTTGTATGTTTGTCGAGTATATATGTATAATACGTTATATAAAGATACAGAACAATCTGCTAGGATGTCGTATGTGAAAAAAAAATTTAACTTTCAACCTGCATAAGTTATGTATCCTCGACACTATCATTACCTCAGCCACTATTTACAAAAAGAAAAAAACAGTTTCCATTTTCACCACTAATATTCATATTATTTGTTGGAAAATTGTGTTTTCTTTTTATCTACATACAATAGCGAAAGCTTCCTCTGAGCGGAAATGCAATAAATCAAAAGAAAATTTTCTTTCATGTCGTCATTTTTATTTTCCGTTTGCTTCTCTCGCAACCAATCTCTTCGTTTACATCTTATTTTATTATTTTTATTGCTATTTAATGTATGGTATTTAAACTGATATTGCCATAAGATTTACTATTTTTCTTACACGTATTACATTCAAGTGCTATATACTTAGTGGTTGCAAGAAGATGGCGAAAAAATCCAATGATTTATACATTCGTATTATATGGGCACGTTTTTGCATTGATTTGTCCTAATAAATATTGAACTCTGATTAATGTACGCAAAGAGGGGTCGGTCGGTCGACACACATATGTTGTTTAAAAAAGTAATCGACTAAAAATTTTGTGTAAACATAAAAACTTGATGTCACAAACAACAGCTCTATGTATATATTGAAAAACAATTACGATATAACTACATTTCAAATTTGACAAGTGAGTGTATTTATCGATAGTTCAAATATATTTTTAATAGTGTGCTGTGCACACACATAAAATACCACCGTTATCAAAAGAAATGGCAAAAAACATAAATTTTCCATTCAACGAATGTTTCAATGACCGAACATTGCCAATAGCAGACAACTGGTATTGCACAAAGTTCATTTGCTATTTCGATATATAGAGTAAAATATACGATTCCCCATCGTTAAAAAAGCTAACTATGATAATAATAATGATAAAAAAAAAGTACTGTGGGAGGAAAATTTAACAGAAAAAAGTCGAATTGTTAAAACATCAGGTGCATTTTCCAATATATGTATATATATGGTTCGAGTTTTCTGTTCACTAATAAAAATCAATTCTGATTTCAATGACGAGATAGTTGCAAGTTGATTGTAAATATTTTGTTAGGAATATTCATTCAATCATTAAATGAAGTCATTTAGTTAAGACTACAAACAGATAACCATTATACATATATGAGTTTTTTATATAACGCAATCGACATACATAATATTGTGTCTCTTTCACGAAAGTACACAAAATGTATTACCACCTTCTTTAAATTCTAGTATAATTACTACTGCTAGCTTATAAAAGTCACATTAGAAGTCAGGCCGAAACTATTCGATATGATGACTGACTCTATCAAAGAAACTCAACAGCCAACTACAACAAGCCAGTTTTAATACGATTGAATGAAAATTAGATTTTCACATAAATTAACTAAATTTAAAAACTAATCTCGTCTATATAAATTTTTAAATTAAATTTTTATTATTAATTAATGATTTATTGAAATAAAATATACGAATTTTGCTATGTAAGTATGGCTAAGTTAGTATAAGATTTGAGTAAGCGTGTTCCATTGACGTTATCACTATTATGAAATACTTTAATTTCATTGGTGCCCCTGGTTAAGAAATTTTGCATTTTGGAAAATCACTCATTGAAGAGAATTTCTGCCACGATTTTAAACGACGAAAATCACTCATTGAAGAGAATTTCTGCCACGATTTTAAATTGACGTTTTTTGAGTTGAACATTGATTATTGCTCAACAGAACCAATCAATCTGCATTCGATCTCACATTCTTCATTGCGATATTGTTCAGTTTTGACTTCCCGTATTAATTTTTATTGTGGTAAAAAAAAGTTAATATGGTGCTGTTAAATGAACTCGTCGAGCAGGCAGAAATATATGATTGTATTTTCAGAACTGTATTACATGAATCGTTTTTGAATTAATGGAGGTGACGTTAATAAAAATTGTAGCATTGTTAATGAAATTTTAACAAAAAAGGCTAAACCTTCTTCTATTAGAAATATTTTGTCCGATAGTGGCACTCTGCTTACTAATGAAGTAGACATTTCCAATGAATTCAACTGTTATTTTACTAGCATTGCTGACAAGTTTAGATCAACATTTTTCTCGAATATCACAACATATAATCACGACCTTCCGTATGATTACTGTTCGAAACTATTTTTTATGACACCGGTTTCTACTGCTTCGTTAGAACCGAAAGAGTCTTTCAATAATGAAGGTATTAGTATAGTAACATTTTGAAAGCTATTTCTAAGTTTATCAGCCCTGCTCTTGCACATATATTTAATCTTTCTTTTGAACAGGGAGTAGTACTTAAGAGACTTAAATATGCTACAATTCTTCCTATTTTTAAAAGTGGTGACCATAGTGATAAGGGTAACTATATAGATCAATTGCACTCCAACCAGCCATTCTCAAAGTTCTGGAAAAGGCAGTTAAAAATAAAGTTGCCATATTCCTTGATCAATGTAATATACAGTAACCGTTCATGACATCAACATGGGTTTCGAAAAGGTTTAGTACTGAATCGGTTTTGTTCGACTTTTTAGATATTTTTCATAATGGTCTAAAGACTAAACAATAGTAAGATCTGTACTGGTTTGTTTATTTGTTTAATGATGTTTGGTTTAGAGGTATTTCTAACAAGTGATTTGCTTCCTACCTAGATGATAGGGTAATTAGGGTCAAAGTTAATGAACTTTTAGTGGTCTAAGAGCTGTGAATGTTGGTGTGCCGCAAGGATCAGTGCTTGGTCCTTTGCTATTTCTAATTTATACGAATTCTATTTTTAAACTTAATTTGAATGGTCACAGTACTGGATATGCTGATGATTTAGCTTTAGCTTATTCTGCGCAATCTTCCAGCGATGTGATTTCTATGGCTAATTCTGACCTAACGATCTTTCATAAATGGTTTGATAAGTATTTCCTGATATTAGTGATAAAACTAAGTTTATGTGGTTTAACATTTCTGGTATTGCAGCTGCTCCTACTCGTTCCCAAGTAATATATCATAGTGCTTCTAAATGTAGTTTTGATAGCTGTCATATGGATTGTTTGAATGAATGACATCTGCCTCACGTATTTTTTATCTCCTCCGAATTTTATGCCCTGTTTCTGTTTTATTAAAATACCTTTCATGCTTTGGTAATGGCTAAATTGGAATATGGTTCATCTTGCTAGGATGGTTGTTATTCAACTACAAACTTTAAAACCATTGTACGTACAACAGAAAATGATTTTGCAAAGAATTTTGAAAAGAAGTAGATTGAAATCATCTTGGCCTTTATTCAAATCGACCAATATTCTACCTTTACAACATTTGTATATTTATAAGGTTTTAAGAGTATTATTTAAGCGTAGTGGTCAGCATGCAATAAGAAGTGATGCTTGATATATCTTTCGCGCTACTCATCGTCTTCTTTATATTGTTGTCTCTGCTCCGACGTTTTTTATTGCATTACCCGAACACATCAGACGTCAGGTTTGTGGTAAACAATTTTTATCTATCGTTAGAATTTGGTTGACTCGAAAGAAATTATTTGATTTTTTTTTTGCTTTAAATCTTCTTAATGGCCTGGACATGTGCCCTTTCTAGAATAAATGATTTTATTTTTGCAAGGTAGGTGCCGTTCCATTAACCATTTGGTAATATCGTCTTGTCATAAAACGTATATACGTGTCAGCGATACAAACCCGTCATAATACTAATTTCAATAATAAACGATTCAATTATATTCGAAGTTCAAGATATTTAGAAATTTTCTTAGCGTAAGTTCGTGCATTGTAATGGACATGTTTTGAACGTAGTCTTATCCATATCTACGGAGATCATTAAGGATGTGAAAATATTCTTCAAAACTCTGCCGAGGTAAACCTATCGACATTTTTTGGGCACTCCACTAAAAAAACCAATACTGGAGATGAAATAATAAAACAAAGCGTTCTTACAGTGTCATTCACCAGATGGAACTTTTCTTAATTTAGATAATTTTGAAATTACATTGTTACTCCTATACTGACTTCATTTATAAATGAACACCTCATTTCAGTCCAATCATTAGGAAAACATATAATCCAAAAATTACATTACAAGAGTGAACCTCAACACCCCATTTCTAAATTTTAATTTCATATAACATACAGACATATAATACCACAGAGAAAACAAAAATCCATAATTATCATATCACACTGGGACTAATCACAATCTGTTTGAGTTGAGCACAAATGACAATGACAATTACAAAAATCTAGGAAAAGAAACTTTTTTTGATTTCAAATTATGCATTCATAAAGTAATAAAATAATTCATGATTTTATGGCATCCCAGCACGAAAAACATTCCTACTCTATGAGCAGGAATATGATTACATCATTATTATGTTTAACATATTTTTTTGTGCAAACACCTTTTGGTGCCATTTTCTTTTTCCACTTTTTGAATGACTTGATTAAAAGAAACTTTTCGTTTTTTTTCGAACTGTTTCCCATTTCTTACTGTATAATGTATGTACTCTATATACATAATATATGTAACTACGGTGGTATACATACTAGTTACACTGTAGCCCAGCACAATGAACGAAGTAATGATAATCAAAATAATGATAGTACATGATGATACACATTCAAAAAGCATAGTTACGTTATTATTATTCTTCATCTTGGCTGTCATATTTAACTCAAAAGCATTAAAAATTGGAATGAGTAAGAAAATAAGAATGGATTCTTCTATATACGTATTTTACCCATCGTCTCAGAACATGTTTTTTTTTCTGTAGATTTATGTACATTATATAAAGAGAAGCATGTATAGTACATGCTGTCATCATGTATTCCATGCTGAATATAAAATACTTTCTGATAAGATTAGTTATACGAATATTGTTGGCGCGTTGTTGCATGTTAAAATGATTGAAATATGTACTCGAAAATGTATTCAGATTTTTAATATGTACGTTACAAGAGCTCGGCACTGTATGCAGCTAATTAACAGCACCGCTCATTAAAAGCAAATGTTTTTGTATAATATTCCAAAGTTAATGTATAATTAACACCGTCACGTTTGCTATTTTTTGTTAAAAGCTCGGTTGGCTTTATAAACCAAACATACATATGAGATAATTTTGTATTGTTAATAATTATATGGACTAAACAACACATGAGATGACACATTAAGGATCATCATGTATATAAAAATAGAAATAATAATCATTGTTACTTATTAGATTACGTGGAAGATAACGATACGAGAGGATTTTTTTTTTTGAAAAATAATAGAAATATTATTTGATTAGAATTTTAATTATCTATTTTTTTGTGTCGGTGTATGTGTGTGTATGATTATGTTCCCATTTAACTTTCGTCTGCTAACGCTGACAAATAAAATTTGTGTGGGCTGTGCGAGTGAATGTGCTGGGGGAAAAAATTACAAGAGCAGCATCTTTTTTATATGTTTGCCTGTGTTATACAGATTAACAAATAACATGAATGGAATACATATTGGATGATTAGAATAAATTAGTTTTATTTAATTTCATATATTTACCTAATCGTATATATTATATATACATAGTTAGGTGAGAAATTAATTTTTATAAAACGAAACTGGAATTACTTGTTGTATAAATCAACAACATGTACGTAATTAATCTAATGTTTCCTTAGGATGCCATCACCTACACATATGTATACGTAACCTTAGCGCCTATTATGAGAATTTTCAATTAGAGATAAATAAATTGATTCAATTTATAATTGGTATTTTATGGTTCATTTTGATAACTTACGAATCACAGAATTGGTAGTACCTGAAAGTAAATGAAAAAAATTAATTAATTTATTTTAAAATTGGCAAATTATTTAGTTTAAACAAATAGAAAAAAATCACAAAATATCTTACATTTTTCGTGTCAAAATTTCAAAATTACATAAATATCATAAATACGGGTAACTTAAAATTTGGTTTTACATACGGAAATTATAATGAGATGCAGATTCGAATTCTGCTTCGTGACGCTGAATTTATTGCTTTTGCTTTAAAGAACTTGAACTGGGAGCATATACAGTCATTAAGAATGTTGTTCAAAACTTTTTTTGGGAACAAAAAGGCTGATAACTACGAACAGTTAATAAAATATTTACTACGTAATTAGAAAGAAATAGTATGTAATGCCATTAAAAATAACAAGGAGACATTACGTCAGCATTCCCATTGAATAACACATACATGATGCCACCGCCGTTCATAAAAAATATGCTATAAATGTAGGCCAATATAAACTGTATGGGTCGAACATACGCAAACAAAGTTGGTTAAATTTGTAAAAGTTATGGGGTTTGATTTTATTGAGCATTAAGCTGGGTTATTATAGAGTTTCAGATCAAATGGTTTTATATTTGGCTTATAAAGTAGAGGTAGTGATACGTGATTGTGGCCAACTTGTTTATTTTTGGTTTATGAGTGAGCAGAAAGTTGTGGAATCTGAGCACTTAACGAACTATTGACTATTTAGATATCTGCAACCGATGTTTAACAAACCTTCCATCATGTTACGTGTAAGAGGGGTTTACGGATATACATATAGCCCATCAGTTTGAACGTACTCTGCAATCAGTCGGATTTGTTAATATATATCAATCGGTCCAGCCACTAGATAAATTTGGCAATGATCAGCTTATAAGTGATTTTCGTAGGTATGTAATGCCTATGGAAGATTATTAAGAAACAATGAGAAGAAGTCCAACCCGAAAACAAATGATTTAAGAACAAATTGGAAGTCTAGACAAATCCAAAAATCTCGAGAATCTCTTCTCTGTTAGATAATTTAATTGAATGATATCCTCACTCGTTATTCAATTCCAAGCTACTGGAATATCGGAAATCTTGAAGAATATCGAAGTCTATAAAATTTCGAATAATAAACTTAAAAGTCTCAGGAATTATTGAAAATATCGATAGTTACTAGTTCTAGAATATTAAGCAACTCCATAGGGTCTTTCAGATTTCGAGTATAAGCGAGAAACTCGCATAAACTCGAATAACTTCGGAAAGCTCGAATAATCTTATAGTTGTAGAATAATTTTAAAATATTCGCGAATATCTCGAATAAACTTAGGTTCTTAGAATAATCTTGAAAACTCTCAAAGCTAAACATTCAAATGCAAAAAAAACTCTTTCTAGCAAAAATAACTAAAAATCCTCGAATAACCTCGAAAATGTTGAAATTCTCGAATAACCTCGAAACTTTATACGCTATTCAAACCCAGATATCTAGATTATTCCAAAAATTTTAAAAGCTCGAAACCTTTGGAAGTCTCACCTAACTCACTATTAATGTCAACGTGTGAAATTAACTTGTACAATATCAAAAATCTTAAAGAATCTCAAAAAATTTATAAAATTTCGAAAAATATCTAAGGATCAAACAAACCTCTAGTAAGCTTTTAAGCTTGGAAAAATAACATAAAATCTTGAAAATCCCGCTGTATCTATATATAAGTCGCAAAAAATACGCAACATAACGTTAAAATTCGAGTCGAATAATCCTTAATAGTATAAAATTAAACGTTATTTAAGAAAATAAAAAAATCGGGACGTCTAGGGTCGATTATGTAAGCATTACACGAGAATAAAAATTACTGCTTACATAATCGTGTTTGCTAGACTGACAATTTCAATTTGCTTGCGGAACTCAATTTTTTCACTTTTCAATTTTTTAATAAATAATATTGTATAAGTTGTACTCTAATATATAGTAGGGCGTTCCAAATAAAATTGTAATAAAACCTGAACCTAACTTTTTAGCCGGATGAAACTTTGAGTATATCCATATCAAGGTATTTTATATAACCGAAAGTTTATAAAAAATAATTAATTTCGCAATATTCAAAAATTTGCGGCGGAATAAATTCCCGCGTAGTTATTTCGTACCCTGGAATTAAATTACCAGGGTAATCGAATAAGTTACCTGAGTAGTCGAGTATTCGAAAAAGGGCCAAAATATCCTAGTACCCTAGATAGGTACTCGATAATCGGTATATTGGATACACTAATTGACCCAATAGCTAAAATTGAATCGTATATTTTAAATTATTCAGATAGTCATAATAATCAGACCACTTCTAACAATTGAATGCCAAGTGATATATCGGAACGAAGCTAAAGTGGCGTTTGTTTCTCGGCTAACTCTAAATAAAATACACTCAGTGTATTGTGATGATCATCAAAATCCCGTGGCCATTACGAAGTATTGAACTATTTTTAAAGGTGGATTCTGTTTGTACAAGTTATATTAACAATTATTTATTATTATTAATTGAAATAATTTCAGGTATAGTTTTAAAATTTAAACATTCAAAAGTATAAATGTTTGTAACAAGCGTGAAGTTTTAAAACATAACATTGATTTAGCAAAAGATAACAAAATTACAACATTTAACCAAAAATTTGTCACGCCAGAATAATGCTGAATCCGGTTATAAATCGAAAGACCAGAGATAGGATTAGGATATATGTACTGCTAAAAAATCAAAATATAACGCTTTTCACGGTTGATTTGCAACAACGTTTGCCAACGCCGTATCTGCATGCATCGGTTTCATTCTATAAACGCCAATTGTGGACTTATATCCTATAGTCCACAATTGCAACACTAGTGATCCGACGTATTTTATGTGGCATAACGCAATAGGAAACCGAGGATCGCTTCTGTATTTCCAGCACTTGAAATTGGAACCAGATCACATTTCGCATGCTATTTTTATAGCGACTATAGTGTTGATCAGAATAAAAATTCTTTTATCGCCACAATGATGTCCATCTTCGTTGCAAATTCCATATATACATAAACATTGTGATCGAAAAAAAAGGAAAAACCTCACCAAGGTATATCCACGAGATTGGTATCCATTCGTACGATCAGCTGGGAATAAAAATCAGTTTCAGGTGATGGAAATGAAGCAGAACTTATTTTATAATTTTTCTTCATTAGCTAAAACCAAATTTATGTGGCGAAATAACAACCAGTCTGCTGAAAAATTTAATTGGCCGTCTGTTAATTGGTTGGTTAGATCAACTTTCACTAATTGATCCTATATACTAAGATTTCAGCCTAAATTTGTGTTATGTCAATCTTCTTAATGTCGACCAATACCTCGACGATTTAAGTGAAACTGATGAATCAATATGTACCTTTAACAAATAATAATAAGAGATAGTATTTTTTTCTTTTTATTATTAGAATCAGTAAGATTAACATTTGAATTAAATTTTTATTTAAACCGCTAAAATATTCTATGCAATGTCTATTTGAAATAAAAATGTGAAAACGTTGCGTTAATAACTTAAGAGCCGACATTTTATTATATAAAAAATAGCAAAGTCGTCTAAAATACATTTTATTAAATATCTTTGCACTGTGCTTCACACCTAAAGCAACTTATTAGAAGATTTTCTCAAATGGACTCCCACTCTGATAGGTGTGACCGGAAAATCCCGGATTTTTACACGGATTTATTTTATATTCTGTAGCTCAATAAAAGCTAAGAATAATATATTACCGTAAAATCTCGTTTTAAGAGACTAATTGGGGATTAGCCTGGCATTAATTTCCGATTGTTGCTTCGCTCCGAATGTAGAAAATTTAAATGTCTCGTACAGAAGTTTATCCATACCATTTTCAAGTCAAATTCAGGCCAATCAATAATGAACTTTGCTATTTTTTAACCAATTATAATAAAATTTAGCATGCACGATGGAAATTGGATTCTAAACTGATATTGGAATATGGCCAATTATGAAGAAACTCGGTTATTTCTAAACCGATTATGATGAAATCCGATCAATTCGACATGAAATCGGTAAGAAACAATCGAGTTAATTCATAATAGGTCATATTCCAGAACTTCTTCTAAAATCCATTTTAGATTCTGATTTCTATCGTGCATGTTAGATTTCATCGTAATCGGTAAAGAATAACCAAATTTCTTTGCTAATCGGCCGGAATTTGACTACAAAATGCTATTGATGGATAAGCTTCTATGTATATACGATATAAGGGGCAATCGTAAATTAATAACAGGCTAATCCTCAATTAGTCTCTTAAATCGAGAATTTACTGTTACATATTATTCCTATACCGTTATAGAGTTAAAATAGAAATAATTAAGAAATCGAACCCGGGAAATTCCCGGCACACTTTTCCACAATCCAGTTTTTTCAGAAATTAAATTAAATTTTAAATCTGTATTTGTTTCTCCTGGAAAGTAGCTTGTTTTCACTTTTGGACACAGACGTTTTCTTAAAAAACCAGCTCCTAAATTATAATGTCAAATTTCGAAGCTACCATTACTTTTAAGCAATTTTTATTTAGCAAAAGCTTTCGTTATTAAAAAGAAGTGAAATTAAATTTTCATTCAGTGTACTTCTTTTAGTCTTTAGGGAAAGAAGTACAGAAAGAAGAATGAAACGAGGAAACAAAAGCTAAGCAAAATTCTTGTGTAAACAGGCTGATCCGACTTGCCCATTCAAAGCAACCTTGATTATACCAGAGCCTACTGTATAAATAAGAGCCTCCAGTATCGACTGTATTTTTTACTAAGCTTAAAATAAGGTACATACAATTTTTTCTTTACTATGAAACTATATGGGGAAACGCTTATTTTCATTTACAGTTTTAGTTTATTAGAAATGTGAGCTTTTGTTTTGTTTTTATATGAAAATGTTCATGAAACATGTAATATTATTTGATTGAAAAATCGAGTCTTGAAAATGTTTATTTCTAAGTGAAAATCGTCATGAAAAATAAGGTACTTTTGAAATTTTAAATATTGTTGTTTTTGTAATATACTACGTCATCAACATAATTCGTTTATAAAAAATACAATAATCATCTCTTTCATTGCCTCCTTTCAAATTTGAATTCGAATATGTTTCTATAGTTATTTTGAATTTGCAAATAATGCTAGATTGTTTTGATGTTTTGTTTTCTTCACACTCATTTTATTGATTTATTTTTTTCTGTTTGCTCTTTCTGATTTATTTTAGTTTAATTGTTGAGCGGAGGCGTGTTGTCTTTTTTCTTACCATTAGTTTTAGATGTGGAGATATGATGTCGTCATTAAACTGAATTTTCTCTTTTTAATACACATTGTTGTTGTTGTAGAATGTTTTTTAATTTAATTTCCCTTATTTTCTTTTGATTATTGCTGGAAAATATGAAAATTTGAGAATCTGTGTTTTAAATGAGTAAGACATTGATTTGTTTGTTAGCGATTTCTTAAAAAATTATTTAACTGAGTTTAACTTTTAATTCATATTTTATCGTCAATCGAAATCGCATTTTTTCATATAAACACTATGAAAATAAATGAATTTTTAGTGTTTCTATATCCCTTATTTTAAGTTCATTTTTCACATGCCGGCTCTATTCACTTCAAGATGGTTCTGATTATACAAAGCCACAGTCTAAAGAACGAAGCTTTTATAAGAAATGAGGATAACCCAACTTTTCATAGTAAAACACATAAAACATATGGGAAATCACTTTTTTGCTTCTTAATTATACTTTCTGAAATATTTTCATAAATCTTTGTATTTCAAAATATATGAATGTCGTTTAAGTAAATCGTTTTCATTTTCTTGTAATAATTGATTTATTTAAACCAAAAATTAAAAAAAAATTTTATAACAACAGCAGTCTGGTCAAATTGAAATAAAAGTTTGCTACAAATCGGGTGGTTATTAAGTCAATATAGATTACATAGATGGCAGTGATGGCAGTAAAAATTTGATAAAATCATACCAAAAATTACCACCTGGGGACATATCAAGTTTAAAAATTGTTGGAAAAGCAAAACGAACTCACAAAATTTTAAGAACGTTTGATAATATTGTGATTAAATAATTTTTCTTCGTATTTTTCTGTAAACAACTTAGACATCTGACGTACACTCGTAAAACTAAAAATAAATTTAGCAAGTATTATTTTAATTCGTCAATGCTAACTTCCATGTATTTTTCAAAATGAAAGTTCTTTTGTAGTATCTTTTATATAAACATTTTATATTAATTTTGCTTTTTTCATTCAAAAACTTGAAGCACATTTTTTACTATGGATTCCGATGGAAATCTAAAAAAACTTCTAGAAAATTCGTCGTGATTATACTCTAGAAGGTTCTGACCCATTGCAAAAATTAAAAAAAAAAATGTTGCAAAAACAAGGAGTTAAAAAGTTTTCTCTGCTACTGAAAAGGAATCGTAATACTGAAAATTTCATACTAAATTTCAATTAAACGCAGATAAAATACAACTTGCGCTATAATACCAAGCAAATCTCTTAAGCATCGCTCTATGCAAATTTAACGTCAAAATAGATATTTATAGTATAAATCTTAGCCTAGTATGGTTGTCCTTTTAAACAATTATTCATTCAGATTTAATTCATTCTGTAATAATTATTAATTTCCAAAAAAAAAAAAAAAAAAACTTATCATATCACGTTTAATTAATGAGCCAAAAGAACATTACCTTAAACCATTGCCTTCTTTTATAATTACTAAAATTTGAAACTTACCGATTTTTTTACTTAAAACAAACAACAATTAAATGTTTGTCTATCTGTTTTGTCGGTTTTATTAGATGTTCCTTGTTATTCAAAAATTTTGTGGTTTTTAAAATTTTCCATGGTATAGAAATGAGAATCAGTTGTATTGTGTTTTGGTTTTTATGGTAGAATGAACATAATTTATATTATTTTATTTAATTTTACTTCGTTTCCTCGTATCCGTACAAAGACAAAAAAATCATACACAACCGAGAGCTAGAGTGAAAACAAGAGCAAAAACAAAGTAAGACTTTCCCGGACCAAAAAAAAAATGCTCTGTTGGAAAGTTTTTTTTTTGTTTGGCTTCGGGTTTTTGTTAATTTTCTTCTCCGTAATTTTACATTTTGTTCTGTGTCGTTTTTATTTTTATGTAACAGCAGAATCCAGTGAATAAATTTAAATTATTTTACTTGTCTATATATGTGTAAATGTATCTACATATAGATTTATGTTTTGTACGGAAGATGGAAGTAGATTAAATGTTTTTTAAAAATTGGCGTGTAAAATGCTTTTCATGGTTCATTTTCAATTTAATTATCTTGAGTAATTAAAAAAATCGTTAACTGTCTCGAATTCTACTGTGTGTGTGTGTGTGTGTGTGTGTGATGTTATTTGACTCAGTAATTTATCAAATATTTCTCTTCCATATATCATCTCTTTAGTTAAAAAATAAATTAATTATGGAAATAATTAGATGAGACAAATTAAAAATGTGTAAATTGAAAATAAATATTCTTAAATATTTGTAAATCCTTTATTATTTTAAAATTTTGTTGTGCCTCGAAGCGCAAATAAACAAACAAAAGAATATGTAACATACAATGTTATTATTAAGGAAATCCTTAATCAAATTTCAAATTTGAACATAAACGTATTCATTAAATAAACAACCATCGGCATTTCCATTTAAAATTGTTAATTTGGTTTTGGAAGGCATAATGGTTTATATAAATATATTACTACTTATTTAGTTTAAAGGATGTACGCCAACTCATTACAAAAAAATTTATTAGAATCAATTTCAAATAACTCGAAACGATAAAAATTATTTTGATATGAAAGAGCTCATACGCCCGCCCGCACACAGTTTCATGTCATAAAAGCTAATGGCAATAAAAGAAATTAAACATAACGATTTCCCGCCCAACTAAAATATTATATTACAAAACATTAAACATTTTATTTTTCCCGCATAATAGTATATTACTTTTCAACTATCAATCTCAAAATATGAAATGGTTTTCGTATAAATAAAATTAAATCCAAATTTCTTTTGTATTTTTTACATGTACGAATATTACAAAAACACCTCCCGCCCATGTGTGCTGTTATCATTAAATTTTTAACATCATCATCAACAATGTGGTGTGCGATTGCGTTCTAAAGGCGAGATCCGCATAAATCCGTTTTTATTTTATCTGAGATTTATTTTACAGCTCACATCATTGCCACTCATTTCTATTATGTACAATGTACATACATATATATTATGTAGTTGTATGTAAAATAGGCCCAACTAATGATATCTATCGTTTACGGTGGTTACAATGATGGTGATGATAATTTTCTGTGGCGGTTAAAGGTTTTTATGTCTTAAATATTTTTGTTTGTTTTAGATTTTGGAAGTTATTTTTTTTATTTTATTTGATGCTATCAAGTCAAAAACAGCAATTAGTTTGTATAAATATGTGTGGAACAAAAAGAGAGTAGCAACAAAAGCGCTAAATGAAACTTAAAATAATATAATAACGAGCTTTTTCTGACAGTCGTTTTATATGGGTTAGCTTTTATGTGTACGTGACATTTAAATTTAATGATAAGAACAATTAAAATATACTTTTGTATACTCTTGGCAAATTGTTTTGTCGTTATTTTATATACTCGTATTTATGCTCTATTTAAACGATGTTTTGTTTTGGTTTTCTAGCGGAAATCTCGAACTTTTTAAAAGTATTGTGTAGAGTCATTTTCGTTTCAAATAAATTGTTTTGCAGATTTGGTTTTATGTTGTTCCGGGTTTTTATTGACTTTATGCTAATCTTCGACCAACATAAGGTCTTGAAATTAACTAATGTGTTACGTATATTTTACCAAAGTAGTTTATTATTTTTGAACCGTTCAACGCGCATCCAACAGAAAAACTCTAATTCACAATTAAAATAAATTGAAAAGTTTATTGTGTTTTTAGGGGGTAAACGGTTTATTTGTTTCATTTTTTTCATACGCTTTTGATTACTTAGGACATTGATTCGGCTGTCATTCATAAACATGTTTATATACAATAATAACGCTTTAAGGAGGGTAGAATATAAGTTCAACATACTTTTTTTTTTGTGTAACCCTAAAAATTACTTTTGTTCTATATTTTCAGTTATTTTATTGAATTGTGTCAATTAATGTCATGACTTGGCACATGAACTTTTTTTTTGTGCGTTTGTCCAAAATCCATTATTGAATTTACCCTTAGTGAGGCCAACCAACATATTTTTTGCACAAAAAAAAAAATCAATAAATATTGTGTAACGTTCTATTTGCCAAATGCAAAAATATAAATAATGAAATTTTTAATGTTATTACTGTTGTGTGCCATATTTAAACAAAAAGCTTTTTATAATTAAGTTTACAGTGTATAAATACAATTATATTTTTGTGAATTCGGTTTGTTTACATAAAGATTTTGTGAATCATCATAGTTGAAAATCGATAAAAAGATACAGCAAAAGAGGGTCACCATGACGGCGCCATGTATTTTTATCCATTTGTTTATTTTTGTTTTGCTTCCGCTATTTCCATAGTATATGTACATAAATCGTAATTTTATCCTCCTACATGAGCACCATCAATTATTCCGATGTCAACATAAGTATAAATCATTCAATAAATTTGAAGGAGCCGCCGCCACATTGACGATCTATACATAGAAATGAATTCTCAAGGTAGATATAGTAGTAAATTTTTAGAATTAAGCTTTTAATTGGATTGCATGTTCAATTTATTTCACAATTTTCTTTTTCTATGTCTCTTTAGATCTGTTTATATATGAATTTTGTGTTACGTATTTGAAAAAAATATTAACTCGTTTAGATTAACTTGAGGAGTTGAGTTAAGATCTTTAAGCTCTAATAATGATTTTTTTAAAAGTATGTACTGCCTACTACTGATTTTACGAAATGTGTCGGAAAATAGGTTATATTTATGTAGTTGAACTCCGCTAGAACTATTTATTATTGTAACAAGTTTTATTTTATATTTAATTCATAAGATTGCGTATCTGTCCTGCAATATTGAACGTCAAGGAAGAAGGCGGGATGTAAAATAATCATAAACAAATGATTCTGTTTTTTCATTTGTTTATATGTTTTGCTGATTCCCTCGGATTTTTATATTCTAACCAAAAACAACACAAATGTCAATACCAGCCGTAGTATAGCAATATTAAGAAAATTAGTTGTAATTTATACCCTCTTTACAGAGGAAAAACACAATAAAAAATAAATGTTCACATTTTTCTTCTGTTTATGTACTAATTCCAATACATCGAAAGAGTCATCAATTCAAAAGTTTATTGGTATCCGCGTATAAAAATTACGTTGCTGCTTATATAGACATTTGTATTGGTTTTGGTTGTACATATTAGTTGCTTTAATTTTTAAGTATTCAATGCCCATTACATCGATGCACATTGCACATACTTGGTCAAGCGAATTTCGAAATAAATACGCAGTTTGGTCTGCAATCAACATAAACAGTCCGGATTATCAGAAAACTTGAATTGAAATATTCTTTTAAGTTTGTTTTTGATCGACTATTAACAATTGCTGCAATCATCGCGACAACGGCAGTTTTTCCATATTCAATTTTTCGATTAAAAAATATTGTAGACAAAATCAAGAAAAAAAAAACTCGAAAGAGAGAATCTCGAAAATCTCGATAAATTAAAATATTGTTTTGAGATTTCAAAAAATGGCTTTATTTTACGGTTTAACAAAGTCATTATGTATAAAACGGAGCAAGCATCAACTATAAATATTTATGATAATAGAAATTGCTTTGCCAACCTTTTAGACACAGATCAAAGGAATTGTATCGCTTATAATGCTTCTACTGATAGATGCATCACAAATGTTTTAAGTTGTGACTAAGGTAAAATGTTTGTGAAATTGAATTTTTTTTTTGGATTGGATTGCTTTTCTGGTAATTTCTAGAATTTTTTTTTTTCTAAATTTTTATTTTTCAATTAATCTGGATTTCAAAATTTCTGGATTTTTTTTTTCAGGCAAATGTAGTGATCCCTTTTGCAAAATTATTTGCGGCGTCGCCATTATATTAATTATTCGGACTTCAAGGTCACAATTTTTCATGTTTTATAATGAAATTTAGCTTGTGAAATTCATCGATTGCTCATTATTATTATTACTTAAACTAAACACTTTAAATATTAAAATATAAATACAAATAATTTTATAAATTTTTTATAATTCTAAGAGTTATGGCTACCGTATCCAGAAAAAAACATACTGAAACTTAAAACTCCGACAAAATTCAAAAAAAATCCACAAACAAAAAAATTCAATAAGTTAAATTTAAAATTTAGAACATTTCTATAAAATTTGATTTTTCCTTAAGAATTTTTGATATTTATGATCCTGGAAATTTAAGCGAGCAACAAGGTTCACAGATCAACGGAACTGTATTGCTCGGATTGCTTTTACTGAGAGAAATAGGTTCCACAAATATTTCAAGTTGTGACAAAGGTCTGTGAATGCCTTAAAATCGGTTGGCAAGAAATCAGGTTTTTTAAATATAAAAAATTTTTGGAACATTATTTTAATTCGCTTTATACCGTAGAGCATGGGGCTGCCACCCCTAAACCCCCGCTTTGATGATTTTTTCAAATTTTAAAATCCATATAGATTGGAGATTTATATTTTGTAATAATTATTCACATACTAAAATAAAAAACTCCCCAAAGCCGCTTAGCATTTTTCCTTACCGCGCAAGGATGACATGAAATTATGTAGATACCTTTTTTTTTCAGATTGTAATTTACAAAAATTTAATGGAGTCTTTCTTTTCGATGGGGCTTTTTACTTTGTATTTTTCGGTATTTTTTGGGGGATTTATTCGTTCGGGAATAGGATTAACATTTTTTTTTTTCATTTATTTGTATTAAACAAAATATTTGTGAATTTTTTCGTGATTTTTTTCTTAATTTCCACAATTTCAAAATTTTTGATTGTTATTTTCGGTCAAATTATTATTATTTTCTAATTAAATTTAAAAAAAAAATTATATCAATTATTTTGTGTTTCGAAATTCTTATTCGATATTTCTATTTTGCAAAATTTTAGTTCTATCCTGCCATGACTTGTTCCTACTTCAATCTTAGCATTATGCGCCTGTGTAACTTATTCTATTTTGTATTTTCTGTTAGGTTTCTGCCAAATCCAGAAACATAATTATCAAAGTGCAAAAAAATCGGGAAAATCATTATTTAATTATATTTGTTACATCAGCGATTCCACATGAAATCAGCCAAAAAATCACATTTACGGAGGCAAGGTGTGCTATTATTTTGAAAATGGGGGAGATGGTTAATCTGGATAAAAAAAAATATAAATTGAGTAAAAACTGTCTGGGATCAATATTCACGGGGTACCATTATAATTCGTTTTTATCGGAACTCGAAAGTTGACATGTTTCAAATACGTATATCTTAAGTATTTCTTGTCAGATTTTCACGTGTAATAGCCCGTTAGAAAGATAATAATAAAATGTTCTCATTTTAATTTAACGGAATCAGAATTCCGACGAGGTCGATCTCAAAATGAAAATATTTATGTGTACAATACAACTAATATAAAATGCCATATACCTGAGTTTCGTTCAACACACAAAAATTCATTATTTCATTAAAATTTATTTTATTAATTTTAAGAAAATTTTCTTGACACATTTCAGTAGGTACTTCTGCCTAACTTTGACATTTGGTTTACGATGATGATAAATCCTAATTGGTGTTGAAGATGACAACATAAAACTTCTAAACATACGCAGTCGACACAACACACATTGTTTATGTATTATAGTATTCGTTAATACGGCAAATAACAGTATTTTACATATTTTTTCTACGATAGTGCAGCAACCTATGCTTTCGATGATGATTTTTGAATTTAAATTATATAAGAAAAGGAGCCTTTGCATCGTCTACTAAAATCGTGTGGAAATATTCATTACACAACGATTTATTAATATTGCCACACGATTTTTGAAAATCCAAACATTTCAATTTCATTTTTTGTTGCGAATAATTTTTTTTTCTATCGTAGAAAAAATAGTGCGTGTAACTCGTGTGAAAATGAGTCATTGCAATACTCAAGTAAGTGCAGCCCTGGCTATCGCTCATTCTCCAAATTTCACTTTCGTATTATTGAATGACTCGTTTTCTTCACTTGTTACACAATATACTATTTGTACATAGTCTTATTCATACGTATTATGAATTGTTCATAAATGTAATTTTGAATAAAATTTTAAATTTTTTTTCAGGACTGAATCTTGTTTCGGATATCCAAGGTTTTATGCCAACTTTGCATATAGGCCACTTTGGTGTCAGCTTCTTAGAATTTTCTCGAGAAATCGAGAAAACCATTTTTTTATAATATTCGGTTTATAATGTATTTAGCGAGATCGTATCAAACATGGTAGTCCTAAACACCCTAATCGCCTATTTGCTTATATACCACTTTGATGTCATCTTTCTAGGATTTTCTCAACAAAAACATTTATTCATAATTTTTGGTATGTACTGGGTGAGATCATATCAAACTTGTTTACCTTAACGACCTACAACCCACAATTTTTCCAAGAAGTATTTTTCGGAAAGAAAGGAATAATTTAATTAATTTTTTTATCTTGTAACCTTTACCATTCATTTAAACTTCTTTAACAAAATATCAACGTGTATTACCCAAATATAAAATTCGTAATAACGACACATTCTGATTTTTTATACTAATATATGCACACACAATATGTTTCTTTTTATTTTTAGGACAGATTTAGGACATTCACCTATGTAAGCCTTAGAAATTTTATTAATTTGAAAATATTAGTTGTATTGCTTTTACCAAACATAAAAAAATTACAACAACAATCGTACTATATAAACTAAAAAATAGTTTAGCTAACCCAAAAAAAAATAGTGGTTAAACAAATCTTAACCAAATTTTTAGTTTTAATACCTGCCACAAGAGTCGAATTGAGAAGAAAATTTACGAAAAAAATTAGACCAAAATTTGGTTAATTTTTGCTGTTGCTTTGACCAGCCGTTAACCAAAAAAAAAATGCCTAACTCATTTTGGTGAAAACAATACACTTATTGTTTTTAGTTTGGTTTATTATCATGTTTCATAACATAAGAAGAGCGTTGTTGTTTTTTGGCATGGATGTTTCAGTGAAAACTTAATGTTCGGAATCGCAGTTTACTAGTTCCTATACATTTCATAGATCGAATGGGGCATGCAAAAAGAGTTTGTATTTGTTTCCGCTCATCAGATGTCATTACCATTGTGATGACGGTTACAATTAAGTTTGACATTTAATTTTTTTAGTGAAATACACGAAGAATTTTAATAAGGTTTCGAATTTGATTTTTATTAAATATTTACATATCAAATTAATCGAAGACAGTCGTTAAATATTTAAAGAAAACATTTTTATTTTCAATTATTATGAGTACAGCCATGACAGGTAAAAAAATTAAATATATTCCTCCTTGTTTATACTAATCATAAAGTTTTTAGCTAAGTTTACGATTTACAATTTAAATAGATTTTTGAAAGAAAGTGATGTTATCTTTTTAATACAATTAATCACCACTTATTTTATTTATATGTAACATCTGTTTTATCGACACAAACACGACGTATAAACATATTAAAATATAAAAATAGTTTTGTGTTATTAAGATGGGTATTAAAAATTTCAATCAATTTTATAAGCTCTTTGATTTTAATATTGACAAATTTAATTCTATAGGCTTAAATTTTCTTCTTAAATTGCCTTGTCTAATTTTATAACTAAATTGCTTTATGAAAGTTATTCATAATTATCATTTTATGTACATATTTAGTAGGAGTATAAATTTATTAATTTAATGTTCTGTTAATATCTAATTTATGAGATGTGTATTCAGCGTATTAAAAATTTGTATACAATCGTGTTCAAAAAAATTGACATAACGGGGGGGGGGGGGGGGGGGGGGTACGTTCGTATGGTATTTGAAAATCACTCAATACATCGATAAACAATACATATTCAAAAACAATTTCAGAATAGTCCAACCAAATATTTTCTCCAGTTTTTCTTTTGTTTCTATAAATCTTTATCATTGGGAAATCAATTATAAATGAGTGCTATGGTTATCCTCCGCTGTTAAAAAATACGAGCGTTGATTAACATTTTTGGAATTTATTAAAATTCCTTTCTTTGAACTACAAAGTGGATTCTATTTATTATGTCATAAAAAAATTGTGCAACTAATGTGGTTTGATCTGATCCTGAACAAATTTGTTATGAAATGATATGGAATACATTTAAGCTAGCTTTGCCGATTACTCCAGAATATTCAAGATTTCAAGGAATTTCGAAATTTTGATGATTATTTACAACTTTTGTAACTTAGGTGTGATTCCATGCATATTTAGTATAAGCAATTTATACTAAAATAAAAATTATAGTGTGCTTTTGAAAACCCTCTACATGCCAATTAAACATTTTTAGTTGAAAATTCATAGAAATTATTTTAAATAATCGTTAAAGGGATGAAACAACTGATAAAAACTCTAATTTAGTTAATTTTACTAAACTGCACGTATTCCTATACAGATTCAAATAAGGCCAATTACGACGGGGTTTGCCATTTCTTAACCGATTTTGGTGAAATTCAACCTAAACGATGGCAATGGGATGCTAATGCAATTTTTTGATAAAATTGTACAATTTCGTCAACTAAAATGAAACTTCTTGATTATTTGATCCAAAGAGACCAATTAAGCATTTTGATGAAATTGAACTGTGGGTTCGTTAAATAATTTTTAGATGAAGTTCTGGATTTGGCTAATTAGGATGAGTCTTGGCTATTTCTTAATCGTTTTTGAAAATGGGATTCTAAATGAAGATTTCTAAATGAAGTTCCTACATTAAAAAAAAAACAAAATGTTGCAACAAAAAGCAATAAAATTAATGAATTACAATAATTACAATTAATTTGTTGGAGTATGTTTTGTGCATTTACTATAATTTTCTGAAGCTTGTGATTTCACCAATGCTAATATTTGCCAGGTAAATAGCTACCAGTTAATACATAAATAATAAGAAACGGTCTAATATTCGTCTAAATTAGTTAAAATAACCAATGATAGCTATGTTCGGTAATAACAATTGTAATTCGATATATTGACGATTCTATCGAGTTAGGTGAATATATTATAAATTGAAAATATTCTACCATATATGTATATATAGAGAGAATAAGTTTCATAAGTAAATAAATAAAATTGAAACCAATTATAAAATTTTCGGTTTTGTTCAACATTCGCACCTTATTTACATTTAAAACAACAAATGGCATCACCGTAAGCAAATAACAACCACTATCATCTAATTAAATTTTTGTCTATAAATAAACAAAAGGAAAATGTAATAATAATACCTAGAATAAATACACAGGGAATCCTTCATCATATTTCAAAATTAAAATAGAAGTTTTTTTTTGTTATGTTTTTATTTTAATAACGAGAGGATTTTACTGAGTAAACTCGTGTTCATTAAATAAACAACCATTGGCCTTTTCATTCATATTTTTCCCTTTTTTTGATATATTTTTGGATGGAAATAAGAGTGATGATACCCAAATAAAGGATACATAAAGCTCTAGAATGGTGCACATATTCTTCTTTAATTTATTTTATTTAATCAACAAAATTAAATTTAACCAATTTTTTTTTGGTGTACGAGTGTATGCCAGAAATATTTTTCATGAAATTTATTAAAGCTTTCTCGCTTGAAAATGTTTCAATTTTTCCCCATCTTATATACAAAATAAACAAAATAATAACAATAACAAGAGATTATATTTTGTTTCATTACTTTCGTGTTATGTTGCTTGTTCCTCGTTATTACAATTCTCTTTGGTTTTTACATTGCTTAAAGACTTTAAGCTTGATATTTGGTGTACTTTTGTTTGTTTCATTCAATAAGGAAATTTGGGAAAGCTTTAAATTTATTTGTTATTGACTGCTCGTAATATATGGGGGCCGGTTTTTTTTTTTTTTTTTTGGTGCTGGAGAGTTATAATGGGGATGCTATTTTCATGCAGACACATTTACAATAATTTAAAATAATTCTATTAACTTATTTAAACTTTTATATTCATTCAGTTTTATATTTCAATTTTATTTCCTTATCGGGATAAAGGAGCGACGTACTACTACCAAAAAAAGCTCACAAATCAAATTATTATTTCTTTCATTTTTTTGTTTACCAACCAATTTCAATTTTTTTGTATTTTTATTCTTTACAATTCATTAATGTCACTACCATTGGTATTCCGTTTAAAATAAAAAAATTAAAAAAATCCAGCAACAATCAAAAAATAAATTTTTTCATATTTTTTTCAATCTGCAAAGGCAAACAAAAAAGCGCTCTTTCCTGTTCACCATTGTCTACAGTATTTTGGACATTTTTATTGGGATAATATTTAATTTGGAGCGGTAAAGTATACTAAACAGTATTATGGAAGTCTCCACGTTAAGCCTGGTGCTTGTGAGAATCCAAATTTTGATTATATTTCACGTTTAATTATTTTTGATCTTATTATTTAAATTGAGTTTCCAGTCCACGAGTTTTGGTATACATATGTACATTATTACATCTGTATAGTCGCCATGCCCTTATTCACAAAACATTTAAATCTTATCCCTTTGGTTTGACATAATAACCAAAATTTTTTTCTGCCGTCA
Organism: Tipula helvola; assembly: GCA_963556165.1. Taxonomy (NCBI): domain Eukaryota; kingdom Metazoa; phylum Arthropoda; class Insecta; order Diptera; family Tipulidae; genus Tipula; species Tipula helvola. The sequence continues at coordinate 6,536,530 of OY744482.1, forward strand.
ACTTGCCTTAAAGGAATAAAAAAAAAAAATGGAAAATCATGTTCACATTCTATTACAAAAGCTTAATACAATAATAAAGCTTTCGTATTCTTAACCCTCTAATTCGTTTTAAATTATTAACAAAAATAAAAAAAATTGTATTAATTCGATATAATTTTCCCCAAATAAAATAATCACAACAACACCAACAACTAATCTGATATTTTTTCCAACATAAACAACAAAAAAAAAACGGAAAAATTAAATAAAATAACAATAAAGCTTTTTTTGTGTATACATAATAATATATAACTTCTTAAACTTAATTGTACTTTTTGATTTCTGTTTTTCTTCTTCGACTTCGTTTTTTTTATTTTTTCTGTGTTTCTTTCAACCAAAAAAATGAGATGGAAAATAGAGAAAACTTGTTGTTGTTTTACTGAATTCAATGGGTAAATCAAAGTAAAATAAAAAATGCAAAGTAAAAAGTTGTAAAGAAATTTTGTAATTTTTCAAAAAAAGAAACACCGAATAGGATAATATATAAGGGAAATTAAGGAAAAGCGATTGAAAAAGGAGTTTTAAATGGCAAAAAAGGATACAACCTAAATTTGATAAATATTTTCCAATTAATTTTATGTTTGTGATTTGGAGAAAAATATTTGGGATACAAATGAAAATACGACATTTATTATGTGAGTTGGGATATTGACTCAGCACTAGGGATCGTTCTGGACAAAAATAACTATACCAAAATTTATTGTTTACACTGCCTTTTTTTTCTTGCTCTCTGTTTGTTATGTTAAGTGGTTTTCATGACTTGGGTTAGTTAATTTAAGACATTTTAAATATTCTTCGGAGGTGGTTGATTCGATATATGTATATACAATTCAATTTTCTTTTGGATACAAAAAAAAAAAGAAACACGAATAGCCCAACCGAAAATATTCCTCCCATTCTTCTGCTAAACCAAATAAATCACAAACCATAAAAAGAAAAACCCCCAAAAAATAAATTAGGTAAAAAGCTAAGGGTTCCATGGTTAAAAGTTTATTTTCCCTAAAATATTTTTCTTTAATTATATTTTTATTAATTTTGTTATTGTTGTTTTTTTCATTTCGTAGAAAATAAAAACAAAAAGCTTACTTTTCCTAAATTTGTGATTATTATTAATTATTTTCGGAAGCTTATTTTAATTTTTATTTACTTACTGCCACCGGGGTGGTTTCCAAACTAGACTGAATTACATTTTTGCTAATAAATTTCCCGAAATTAATGATGTAAAAATATTTGTAAAAAAAAAAATGTGATTTAACAATTTTTTGTTTTGGTTGAGGCTGGTAAAATTTTTTAATTAAGAAAGAATGAAATGAAAATAAATTATTTCGAGTTGAATTAATGCGAATGTATTTAATAATACCAGAATGAATGTGTTTATGGTTTTGAAATACAGCTACAAAGTGTACATAAGTAATGTGCGATTCGCTGAAATATTAGTCATGCACAGTGCGGATAATATATTGTATTTTAAAGAAAAGGGACCACGACCTGTATTGTATAATAAAAAAGGTTAAAATAACTTGCCTAAAATAACATTTACCAGGATAATTTATTGATTTATTTCTGGGCTTTATTTAGATGTTAAAGGTAAACTACCTGTGAATTTGTGTAAAATGAAAGTGGAAAATGTTTAAAAGGTCTTATGCAATAATAACATTTATTGTGATTTATTGCGGTACACGATGGGAAAAAGGAAAAATATTTGTATGTAATTATTTGTCTTAATTATGATTGACTAAAATTCATTAAAACTTTAAGATGTCACCCTCGTCAAAACACAAAATCTAATTGACTCTATGCTCTTATTCACACAAATCTGATTCAGTAGATCACTCTCTCTATTTACGTATATAAATTTATAAATTTTCGAGGGAAAACCAAAATAAAATAAGTAAACATTATTTCCTGTCAATTTCGATATAAAAATGTCCTTTCAATCTCTAAATAAGAATTACACAACACACACACACACATACATAAAAAAAAAATAAAATCGTTTGTTTAGTTTAGAGATTTTACATGAAATGTCTTTGTGAAACCTTTTTTTTTTTTTTGGGTGTCCCCCAAAATCTGTTCCATTTTGTTATAATTCCTCTCGTTCCTCGAATATTTTGCATCCAGGAATTTCTCTCCTCTTGATACCAAAATCAACCTCTATATGTATATGAAAACAATCGAACCAAAAATAAAGTTCAATATTCGACCCTTGTCAGAAGATAAAAATAAGGATTCTGTTTAACAAGTTTAACAAAAAGCAAATTATTTTTATTTCTTCTTATTCATCCTGACTGGTGGTGTGGTATACAGCGTTTTTTATTTGTGTGTGAAAATTGGAAGGATATTGGAATAAATGTAGTCGGCTAATATTTTTCTTTACCGATAAGGATAAATTGTTCCTGTCATGTTTTTGCTTTTGTTAGGCTATGTGCTTCTTGAGGTTTCTTTTTTGTCCAAACCAAGTCAATTATTATGATTTGAGGATATATAGCGCAAACATAAATAAATGTCTGGTCAATTTGAGGTTATCACAATTTTTGGTGAACTTCGAGAAAATATTATCCATTTAGTATCCACAAACAATTAAAATTAATTAGAACACTCTTGAATGTTAAATAGTAATTTCACCTTATACTCGTATATATGTACATAGGTCCTCCCAAAATAGAAACAACGTTTTTGGCACGATTTTCTCTTTCTAGACTTAATAATAAAATGACGAAGAAAAAAAATTATGTTTCCAAATCAAATTTTCATTAATATTAATAAAAAAGCTTTTCCTTACAGAGTTGTATTTGTTTTGTTTTTGTTACATGGGAAATATTTTACCATGTTTTTCGAAAAAAAAAAAAAAAGTTGCGAGTACAAAAAAAGAAAACTAAATAAATAACAGAAAATGTAAAAATTGAAATAAAATCATGTTTTGAATTTTTAAAATAAAATTGGAAAATTTATTTGTATGAAAATTTTATTTCCTTGTTGGCGCACACACAAAAACAAAATGTAAATAGTTTTTCTTCTACTTCATCGTCATCGTCGTGTTGTCTTACTATACATGCTTGTGCTTGCTTGGTTGCTTGTTATTTTGTATATTGAAGAACACAGATGGAATTTATGATGAAAATTATTTTTATATGAAATGTTAGAAGAATGTCTTAATCAATGTCATTGCTTGTGTGTATATTTTATTATGTATGGTAGTATGTTGATTATGGGGTAGTTAATATAGTAGAAATGTAGATTGCCTTCTTTTTTTCTAGCGCGAAAGTGTTGAATATGTTTTATTGATTTGTTCTTTTTTTGGAAGGGATCTGCATAATGTATGTAAACTTTTCATGTGGAAAATTTAAATTAGGTTTACATATTTTATAAGCGTGAGGATAAAAGTAATGATTTAATTGGAATAGTTTCGAACTGAATTCATTATAAATGTTTCAACACATTGTAATACCGAATAAAATCTCAAAAATTTAACACTAGATTTTCAAGAATTTACCTTTATTGTTTTCAGCGAGTAAACATTGTCGTTACAAAAATGTTAATATCAGAGGGGAGGAAGGAGGTTCTACCTTAGATATTCAAATAAAACAAGGTAAATATGTTCATGATGTTCTATTAATTTTTAAGCCTCTTTCCTAATTTCGACTGTTATCCCTTTTGTCTTGTGAATCCTGAGAATATCCAGAGAATATCCAATACCCTGGTTGAATATCTTAATTCGAGATAAAACATTTTCGGCATTCGATTTAAAAATTGATCAGAAAATAGACAAAAAAAATGAAAGCACCAAATAGTGGGAACAAGCCACATGATTTAGGGGAGAATGTTTTCTGTTTTTGTCTAATGACAAACAAGTGGACCAATTGATTGTTTGATATACGGCGAATGAATAAAAAATGTATACAGAAATGGCGGGTTCAAGGCAGTCAGTTTCAGAGATACGAAAAAATCGATAAGGCAGAATCGTATTAATGTTAGCCGATAGTGCTCAGCCAAAAGTTCATGTCAAAACATCGTTCTACTTTCTCGTGAAAGATTGTGGATAATCCGGGAATTCTCAAAAATTTTAAAAATTAATAAAAATTCAGCCACTAGAGTATTACTATATGTCTTGAGATGTACATACTGCATTGATGTGATTTGTTATTTGCAATCACTGGAAAAAATCGATTCGAGTTTACCATGGGAAATCATTCGATTTTCTAAAAACCATTAGACAATTGGTATAAAATCAGCATATAGAGTGTTATGCTTGGACTGCAATTGACTGCATTGATGTGATTTGTCATTAACAATAACTGGAAAAAAATTCAGTTCAAATTTCCTGTGGGAAATCAAACGTTTTAATGCTTTCCATGATTGCTGTTAACATTCGGCTGATAACCACTATATTTTTTTATTTTAACTTTAACAGGGTGGTCAAGCAATTGATTTTCAAAAATAGTGGGCGTACAAAAGTGTTAGTGAAATTATGTGTGGTCATACTGTCCTTGTGCCTTTGTTCTTTTTTTGGAAGGGATCTGCATAATTCTGTGGGCAACGCAGTATTCTATTGAACGAGGAACGGTAAGGATGTTTTGAAGCGCTATTACAAGCTCTTTAAATAATCGATTTGCCTACCACCTATTGGTTGGTTTGATTCAATTTAGCTCAATACATGAAAATATCAAAGTTGCAATATTATTACTCTACTCTTCATTTTAAATTAAAGTTTCATCGACATCGTAAGTATTATCTTCAATTTTAATTATAAATTGAGTCATTTTGTTCTAATATCCAAAAATTATGCTTTTTTATATAGTTGACATACCGCACTGTTACAATAACTTCTATACATGATTCCAACAATGAGAGCTCTACCTTTCCCAAAAGATGTTTGATAGAGATGTAGATTTTTGAAAAACGTTTAACATCTAACCGTCGATTAATTTTCTAGATTAGAGTGTGACGTGGGCCATGGTTGATAAAGCAGTGTAAAAATGTGACGGTTTCAGAGCAAGATAATGATTCTGTTAACTCACGAATTACCCACAGCAGCGCACATATGAGTTTACCACAACAGAATCAAGATAACTTATCAAAAACGGTGGACAAGCATGCCTTATAGAAAGGTTTACGGGCATATAAAAGTTAGGTTGATTAGAAATAAAAATTGACTTGATCACTTCAATATTGTAATTATAATATAATTATAATAAATTATCAGTTATAAGGTTTGTTTTCGAATATTATAACTACAACAAATAAATATAAATGTTCGGTGTAGCTTTATTAAATAATGTTTTTATTTAAATGAGATAGTTAGCAGAAATATGTTTTAATGTTAGCAAAATGTTATAATTTTCCACAGAGTTCAGAATAGTAAAATTTTCAAAGCCGACCACTCCTCGTAGGTAGAGAGATTTCATTGTATTTCAATTAAAGTCGCTTAATTAATTTGTGAGTGAACGTGTTCAGTGTAATTTACACTGCGTAAGCCAAATGATTGTATGTATATGCCTACATATTGTCATCAATTTTGATTTTTAAGGTTAAACTCCATTAGGTAGAAAAAGGCAATAAATGAAACGTAACGAATCAAAAGGATAGGAAATACATATAAATATATTTAGCTGAGTAGCTTTATTGAGGTCCACAAAAAGATAAATAAAATCACAAAAATTTAAATTTGGAACAAATTTCAAAGTTGAAAAATCAAATTATTTCGTAAATTTTATTTTTGCTTTCCCAAGCAAAAAATACGGACATACGCCTTTTGTGGCGATTATTTATTCCTACGTTTCCTCAAACAATCGAATTCGAATCATTATGATTTGTTTTTATTTTGTGTCTTGCTCAAACAAAGCCGAAACTTATATTGTACTCTTTCTATCGAAATTACCAGAAATTTTAAAGGCGTGGCATAATATTAGGGGAGAGTCTCCGGTTGTGGGCGCAGTTTTGTTTCTGAGACATAATTTTCCTTTGAGTTCATATTATGCGGAGATATGGATATCATTGGATAGCTAGAGGCATTAGCTAACTGTTTGCTAAAGTAACTATATTGATTCTGTCAATTAGAAAAATATTACGACCAACTTTATGAAGTCATCTTTTTTGACAAAAGAAAAAATCGTAACCGGTTATGGGCATCCTTCGAAAATTCGTTGAAAATGGGAATAGTTGGCCTTCAGTGGCAAAAATAACAAAGAAAGGCTTTCTTAAAAATTATTTATCGTCTTCCTCATCTTTCAAATCAGAAACACAATGTTTGTATGTCAAATAGCTGGGGTGCATGTCACCGCACTTCAAATGCACGGGTCGATCACACGTGTTGCACTTGATGGAATTTGCAGCGGTCAACTTCGATGGCACGGGCCTCAAACAGGTGATGCAGAACAGCAGAAGTCGATATTATCATCAGATGGTGAAGAGTTCTTTTTTTTAGAGCCTTTGGTCGACAGTGTGGCAGGTGCAGTTGCCTTCTTTTTCTTATTTTATTTTATCCTAGGTGTCACCGTAACAATATGTTATGTCGGCATAAACGATGATATCTGACAGTGTTCAAGTCAAACAGACGCTTTAAATGAAAAAAAGAGTGCCCACAACCGGTTACATTTAAGTACCCATTCTCGAAGTAACTAAAAAAATGTGATGCGTCATGATTTTGAAATAAATCGATGTGGCATCCCAAATCACAACGAAAATACTGCAGAAATATCGATAATACTCACCTGTTTGAGATTATTCACTTTAATTTATCGCACTTTTAAAACATTGGAAAATTACAATTGCGCTGATTTTTACGGACTTTTTTTTAATGTGATCGCAGCAAATGAACAAGCTCGTCCATTCACTTCGATATTAGCTATAGAAAACTGCGTACTGTTAAGATACAAGTACGACAACAGTCAGATCAGCCATATTTGCATTCTGTCAAAAGTTATACAGGGGTGCCCACAACCGGAGAGTGTACACAACCGGAGACTATCTTCTATTCGTAGTTTGCTTATTTATTTTAAGAACATTTCACTTGTGTGAGGTATTTCACTCAAAGTGTAGTTACACAAATTAACGAAAAGTGTATGTGTACTGAAAAAGTGTAGGCCTACAGAAAAAAAGCGTAAATAACCAGTAGAACCAATTTTTGTCATCTAAATAAAAAAACTTGGGCTTGTTCGACAAATTTTTGAAAATTGTGAAAAAGAATGAGCGTGTTGTAGTTGCTGCTACACTATGGCCATTTTCCAAAATCGCAGAGATGTTACCTCGTGTGACTCTATATTTCCATAAAGAGGACATGTCAAGGTTTCCGAAACAATTTTTGTTGCTGATGCTACACTAAGGCCATTTTCCAACATTTCAGAGATGTTACCAGGTGTAGACCTATATTTCCATAAGCATATCAAGCTTATTTTTTTTATCTGATACAAAAATTATTTCGGAAAGTTTGACCTGTCCACTTTAAGGCAATAAAAGTCCACACCTGGTAACATCTCCGAGATATTGGAAAATGGCCTTAGGGTAGTAGCAATTTCAACATGTTTAGCCTTGTTCACAATTTTAAAAAATTTGTCGCACATATACGCACTTTTTATTTTAATAACAAAAATCCAATGTTCACTTTATTGAAATATAGGCCTTCACCAGGTAACAATTGTGAGATTATAGGAAATGGCCGTAGTGTAGCTGTTCAGGTTTGAACATTTTCTGTTCTACTGGTTATTTACAATTTTCTATGTAGGCATACACTTTTTCAGTACACGTACACCTTTCGTTAATGTATGTAGCTACACTTTGTGCGAAATACTTCACACCGATGAACACTTCGTTTCATCAACCAATCGGGTTATTATTATTATTTTCTGGTTCTTGTTGTACAAAACATGAATGATAGAAACCGGTACTATATATCAAAATTATAGTAGTGTCTTGCAAAATTACAAAAACAAAACTTTTTTTTTTGGCTCATAAAAAATATGCTTTTTTATAAATCTTCTATATGATAATACAACGAAATTAAGAATTTTATCAAAAAACGATTCGCCATAACAGTTCACCTAAAGGTCAGTTGAAAAGTTTTATTTTGTTTTGATCTGTCAGATTACCGTTTTTTTACTTGGACTTCTTTACCTTACTGTGATTTCCAAACAAAACTTATTTCTCTACGAATGGGAGCGTCAATAATAAAGTTTGCAAATTACCTGATATCTTGGAATACCACAGGGTGAAGAGAATTGAATGGTGCCCTATTTTTTCTTGGAATTCTGCAAGCGCCTTTATACCTAAAAGATATTCAATTTGACTGGGAATCAAACCATATGCCGGTAATAAAATCACTTAGGCTGTGACTTCAGAAAATGTATAAGAGAAAAATAAATATTGATAAGCAGGGTTTCAGATTTATAAGGGGTGATAGCCACAAATATGTGCACATTTATGATAGCTTTTATTTATCTTGTCATATCCTACACTCGTATATTTTTTAATTAAATAGTTTTCTTTAACCAAGCTGTCTAATGTCTCCAAAAAACTTTCAAAAACAATATCATGTTAGAACTAAAAAAAAAACTTTAACATGTCATTTTAATTATTAGTTAAAAGCTCTAATAAAACAAATCTCATTTATTTTTGGTTGTACAGTATGAAAACTTAATATGATATATACGGAATCGACAAGAGTGTATAATCTCACACACAGCTTGAGCACATATGTAACGTTTTGAAAAAAAAAAAAAAACTTTATCGAGAAACTACTAAAATGAATCAATAACGAATTGAAGACAAAACTTTTCGTGCACAAACAGCCACCATAAAAATTTATATTAGTTTCTTCGATATTATGGCAAATCGAGAGATTTTGATATTAGTAATAAAAATAAAATCCATAATCTTATATTTTTAATTAACATTAGTCAAATATAATTATCAATTATAGTATTCGCTGTTCAAATCATATGTACATATATAAATATATAACTGTTATGTACATAATTCGTAGATAGTATACAAAAACACCCAGCACAAAACTTAAAACTAAATAAAATAAAATTAATGACTTTTTAATCGGATTTTTGATATTTATTTAATTCTTATTTTTGTGAAACAAAGTCTTTTGAGCTTTTTTGCACAGAAAACAAAAGCTTTTCGTATATAAACGAAAAAAAAAAAAAAAAAAAAAATAAAGTTTGTATTATTTATTTAACATTAATTTTAACTTTTTTTTTGTTCTTCTGTATTTTGTGTTATTTTAACTTTGGGTTGTGTATTTTATTTTTTTCAAAGAACCGAATGGAAAATTCAGATACATTGTTTACGTATTTATATAGATACTTGTATACTATATGTAGAATGTAGATAGTAGAAAAGGATTTGGAAAACAAAAAGGTTGTAACATTTTAGGGTTTTGTTGTTGTTATTGTTTGCTTGATGAGGAAAACCAGTTAGGAAAAATAACAATTGAATACTACTTTGTAAATCTTCTTATAAAATAGTTTTAATTGGACCATAAAGACAATGGTTTCATTTGTTTTTTGGCGCTTTGCTATTTTACAATTTTACAACAGAAGAATTAAATTGGATTTTTATTTTTTTTTTGTAAATATACAGACAGAGGAAGATTTGTTATCAATTAGGAAGTTTAATTAACTGAATGACATTTGAAAATAGGATTGCACGCTGTTTGTAGGATTTGTTAAATAAATATGTATAGTATAGGCACCGTATAATTTGGTGAACCGACTCAAAACCAAAATGCAAATTTATCAACGCATCATTAAACATTTTGATTTATAAATTACTCAAGCACAAATACATTAACCTTTAGAAAATATTCATGCGAAAAATTATTTATCAATTTTGTTATGTTTACAGTATTTAAATTTTCAAAAACAATGAGCTTTTTTTCCGTGCCACATGTTTTAAAGTTCAATTAATATTTTTTGTTCTCCTTTTGCTCTATCGCTTGTATATATGTACACGCTTTGAGATGAAATGAGATGAATTAAATAAATGTTAATATGTGTATAATACATACAATATATCGTCATCGTACAGTGCATTACACATTACATATTCCGCTGTTCCCTCTATTGGTTTTTATTTTGTTGTTTAATTTTATTTTTTTTATATTAAATACAAAAAGTTAGTCGTAAAATTTCATGAATTTAAATTAAAAACTAAAATAACGTTTTTTTCCTAGTTGTTCTGTTTATTTAAAATAGAACTTCTCCTGTACAGTATTTTTGCCAGAATTAGGTAATACAAGTTTGTAAAAGTTTTCTTTCCAATACACAATATAATAGTACATACTCGTGCATACATATAGTATACGAGTATAGTTGAGTTGGGAAAATGGAAAATAGAATGGAAAAATTGTGTATTCTTATTTCCATACGTACAGATACCATGTACCGAAAAGATACATTGTTGTTGAGTAAAAACGGAATATTTTAGGAAAACTTGCAACATGGATGGTATTTTATTTTTCTTAAGTTTAATTATGTTAAATGTTCCATGAACTTTTTGTAATGTAATTGTGAACATTTCTTGGTAGATAATTTTTAGAATATATATTATGTATATGTAGATTTAAGTTTTATATTCTATACGTTTATTTCATTTCTCAAGGATTTAAAGTGATTTACATCGAAGGATTATTTTTTGCAAAGTCTAAATCTCTGTAGCGTAATAGAATTTTTTTTTTACATTTTTTTTTTGTCGGGTAATTTTAATCGGAGATTAAAGCTTTCGAAAAATTTCCATAAATTATTGAAACTTTCAAGAATATGCCATTTAAACATAAAATTTGCGTTATCCAAAGAATAATTGGCACATAACTCTGAAATTCAATTCAAAGTTCACCTTCTCTTATCCGACTAGAAATTATTGCTCTTTTGTAAATAAATTTTTTCAAATCTGAATGACACATAGCACCATCCTATTGGAACCAGATATTCTGAAAGCCTTTAATGTAGGCTTCCAAGTCATCCCATTAAAAGTTATTAAAGTAAGTAAAGATCAAACCGTTACTTTTTTTGTTTGCGTAGGCTTTTCCACATTTCTCCTGGATATGCGTAATCCAAGGTCAGTTGAATTCAATTGTTGAGTTAAGTGTATCTTTTATGCCTTTAAATGAATTTTGAACTTTAACTGGGTGACTCCTCATTTTAGGGAAGGTCCCCGCTTATTCCAATTGTCTAGACTGTAATAGGAAAACTTCTTCTTTCTGTCTCTGTAATTTTCTGTAGCTCTGTGGGCCCCGTATTTTTCACATTCACTCGAAAAATGTTACCGGTGAACTTCTAGTAAAATATGTCATTTCAAATAAAAATTTAAGTTGCAGTGTACTATAGCCATTGGTGTCTCTTTTCGAATTAATTTCAAGATTTTGCGAAAATAATTAGGCATTTTGACCTTTTTTTTTGAAAATTTCCAATTTATAAATATTGTTATATAAGGTGGATAGATCAAAGATATAATTACTAATTTTTGCACGCAATGCGAGCCGAATGTGTTAACTCGTACTCGAAAAGTCGAAAATTTAACCAAACAAATCAACCTAAGGCAACCAGCATTAGTTTAGTTTGCGATTTAGGCGAAAAAATTGATAAGAGGCACCATGGGCGGATTATCGCCAAGGCAAACAAGGCACGCCTAGGCACGTGAATTTTGGAGTACGTGATTTTCGTGCTCCATTAGTGGGATAGTTTTTGGGTGGTGACTTTAGTATACAACAACTTAAGTTTTCAAATGAAATGACATATTTATTTTTACTGTTCGCCTTAGTTCGCATTAAATAGACTCATTCATTTTAATAGCAATTTAAAGATATTACAGTCATTTACAGATATTATATTGTGCTGGTAATCGCAGTCCAATTTCCTATGCTTACAAAAAACTCGAATATTAAATAGTTGTTTGTCGTGCCCAGAACCGCATCAATATTTATACGGGAGTTTTCATTCCTGAGTAAAAAATCGCTACATCAGCAGCTATTGCTATAGTTCCTGATTCCGATTTTTTCAAACCTTGTCAGTTGTATATTCTTGGACAAACCACAGTTTTTCTTGGCTTTACTAATTACTTAAGGCCCCATCAGCCAGGGATCCTGGATGGCTTGCATTCATTGTACCGCCTCATCCTAAGAGAGCACAGAGAGGGGTTTGGCTTTAAAACAGCAGAGAATCATAATTTTATAACTATTGTGGATTCCAAAATATAGTGAATTTTTTACAAGCATCAATGCAATAAAAATAATGTGCCTATATTAAAACTCGAAATGAAAGAAATGTTTCGTCATAGGAAATCTTTGTTTGCTAAATTTTTACTAATTTATAACATATAAAATTCCCGAGATACTCGAGAAAAAATTTCAGAACCTCAAATTGTCGAGAAATGAAATTCGTGATAATGTGACAATGATAATGTACATGATCATTTCATGTTAGTTTGAAAGCCAAAACCTAAAATTTAGATTGTTTTATGTAAAATGTAAAATTTCGTGTTTGTTTAGATTTTTGACTCCTTCGCCTTTATTTTTAAAATCATCCACCATATATCAGTCACTTTGCGTTAAAAGGCGAATAACAGAATAACTTTAATTGAACAGTCAATACGTTTCTTTAACTCTTATGTCTATAAGCGACCGGATGGCCATTTGATTTTAAAATATCGTAAAATTGTTAATTTTTGAGTTACTGGGTTCTAACCCGCCGACATTGTAAAAATGACTAACTTACCCAAATCCAAGCGATTTCCTAATAGGAACTAGACTCCATAGGTTTGTTCAAGTTTAGATGTGTTTGTTTCCTTTATTCTAAATATAACTGGATATACCCGGGTAGCCAACAGAAGAAATACTCCATATAATAATGGTTTTTTAAAAAAATGGTATTAAAAAACAAAAACAAAATAAATTAAAATTTTATAAAAGTCAATATTAGCAAAAATAATAAAAATGATTCAGTTAGATTGAATTATTTACTAAATACTCTTTAGGCTCCTTAGTATAATACAACTGTGGGTGTTCAGCGTATACTGATTTTTTACAAGCATTTCGTGATTTCCGAGTAAGATTCCGGACGGTAATTGTAAGCCGGTGGCCGAGAATGCATTCAATATCAGAACGTGAAATGTCATATAAATTGAAGATTTGCTAAAGTATTTACTTGTGTTAAATCTAATTGTAATACCAGATCGTTTAAATTGTGACTTTTATGAGTTTTGCTACTATGGTTGTTTGATGAATAAGGCATTTTCGCAATACACGTAACATTAATAATGTTGAAAAAGGAAGTAAGAGATTACTATTACGCAGATTGAAACAAAAGTGTTTGTGATTGTTGTTGTTTGAAGTCAGTCGAAAAAAATATCAAGCGGAAAATCAGTTTGGCTTACGTTGCTAGTGAAAAATACCGAAAACAAACGATTTGAGCTTGGAAAAAAGAGAGGAAAGCCTATTTTTCACGTTTTTTGTAGGAAATCAAAATTCTCCGTCCGTAAATAAAAGCATGCTTAAGGTCTGGATTTTTCTGTTGTTTTGAGGAGTCCGGAAATGAAAGTTTGTCTAGAGCCCGTGAAATCCGTGATCTAATTTTTTTTTTAATGAATTAATTTCGTGTGGATTTAATTCAGTTTTTTAATGTTAAATATCGCGGATTTAATTCCTATTGAAAACGAATTTAATTGGCGCTCAATAAATTGAAATTTATCAGCAAAATTAAATCGTTTCCCAAAACAATTTAACTCCGCCGATAAATTAGAAATATTTATTCCGCCACAATAATTAGAAGATTGAAAAACAGGCATCGAAAGTGAAACAAAGTAGCTTCTAAAAATGAACCTGAGTGCTAAAAATCTTGTTGGAGCTCAATAGATTGAAATATTTAACATGGCTAAACTAGTACAAATAAACAGTTTTTCATTGCGATTTTCATTCATAATTAAATGGCTGCCGGAACAAGACATGCAGATATTTACGATAATTTAAGATCTTTACATCTTTTTAAAGTTGGCCCATAATTTTAAACCAAAAAATGTTGATTGTCAACGTGAACCTACCTTAATTATTTTGATATAAAATAAACTATCATGATAGAAAATATTAGACAAGCTAATGTCACCATCATCTTATTAAGAATTAATTAATTAACAATATTAAATAGAAATGCGAAAACCCCAAATAAGTTAAAACATTTTATAAAGTATCACAAATAAAGTTAAAAATTATGAACACTAAAAACGTTAAGCTCGATTAGCTAATCTACCCATAATCTAATTACATTGAAAGACTAAGGTTTAGCTAGTGGCCCCACCAGATTTCCGGTATCGATTTTAATGCAAATATCAATTTTTTAATTTTTTGTTTTTTAAATCAAAATAAAAACAACGCAAACATTAACAAAGTAAATTATAATTTAAATACTTTAAATGCGAGGGCGGAGTGAGAAGTCTGGAAAAATTGCAGCAGAGGGCGCCACAATCGCAAATCCCAGATGTCATGTAGCAATACCATTATGTGGCAATACCAAATTAAAATTTTCAGACAGATCTGTCATTTAGTTCAGTTTTGACATCCATTGAAAACAGACAACCCATTATTTTTTTGCAAACATGGAAAAAAGTGAATTTCGTCTGTTAATTAAACATTTCACGTCGATTATAGAATTCGCGGTTGCGGATCTATCGCGGATCGTAAACTACATATACAAAAAATTGGAAACAATAATTTTGTATCATAGTTTCATTGAAATTCCTTAGGATATTTTTACAATTCGTCAAAAAAAAATTGTTTTAGATCCGCAATAAAAATATTGCATTTGTACGGGGAATCAAAAAATATAAATCGCATGTAAATCAATAGAAGTTTTCCAGGATACTTTGATTTACACCAATTGTTTCCAATTTTTTTTATATTAGTTTTCGATCCGCGATAGATCCGCAACCGCGAATTCTATAATCGACGTGATTATTTTTTGCGTGGAAAAACCATTTCGCAAACCAAAACAAAACTTGATAAATATTATGGAGACTCGATCGATTAAAATGATTCACAAGTGGTTTACTGATTTTCGTTGTGGTCGTACAAGCATAACTTATGCCGAACTTTCAGGACCCCCAAATGAAATCACCATACCAAAAATGGTTGACAAAATCCTTGATACGGTATTGTAAGATATCAGAGTGAAAGTGCGCGAGATTGCTGAGATAGTAGGCATCTCAGATGAACGTGTTCGCAATATATTATAGGAAATTTGAATATGAAAAAGCTATCCGCACGTTGGGTGCCGCGTTTGCTTACAATCGACCAAAAACGCACACGTGTGACAACTTCAGATGCAGGTTTGGCGATGTTTAAGCGAAATAAAAAGGAGTTTTTGCGTCATTTCATATCTGTGGATGAAACATGGATCCATTACTAAACACCGGAGACCAAAGAACAGATCATCGATGCAACAAACGCCTATTTTGAAGGGTTGGAGAAATCGTATTATTCGGAAGGGATCAAAAAATTGGAAAAACGTTGGACTGAAGTGCTTTTCATACCGGCTGCGTTGACTTTGGACTTTAACAAATTTACGTTTTATTTTTAATAATCATCACTTAAAAATAATTTATTTTATAACAATTTCAAAATATTTATTTGGTATGAAAAACACTTAAGTGTATCGAGCTAAAAGGCGACTGCGGTGAAAAATAAATTTTTTTTTGGCCGAAAATATTATTCCTTGTTTCATTTTTACCAGACTTCTCACTCCACCCTTGTATTAATAAAATGTTTTCTTTTATTAATATCACAAATTTTTTGTACTTTTAAAATGTCAGTGATTATCTGTATTACGTCAATGATTATCTGTAGTATTTGGAATTTTATTTTAAGGTTTACATAATATAGGAGCCAGTTTCACTTTCGCTAAACTCAATAACAAGAGATAAACTTAGTGACACTTTGAAATAAAAACTGATTATTTAATCTTGAACTTCATACACTATAGTTAATCTAGAAAAATTCATTTGCTCAATAAATTTGTAGTAAGATGCATTTTATTATCATTAGAAATTATTTATAGCTGACCTGTTCAGGCCAACAAAAAGTGTATTTACAGTCGCGTGAAATACACTTTTTATTGGGCTGACATCTTAAATATGAAGAACATTTTTATTTTAGTGTTACCACTGCGTTTTGAGGAGAAGGCGATTCATTATTGGCTAACTTCACATACATCTTCTTTGTTTGCAGGAAAGTAAAACCAAAACATTAAAATATTTCCATTTACCCTAAAGCTTTTAGTTTAGAATAACATATTGTTTCATATATATAAAGTTCTCCTTTGTATGTTTTAGATTTGTTGGTAAGAGATTACCTAGCTGGATAAATTTCAAATTAGCTTACAATGGTTTTCATCAAATTCATACATACATTTTTTTGATTTTCTAATTATTATACGGACAACTTAAAACCCAAACCTGTTTTTGTTGTATATATATAATAGCTTAAGGCAAATTGTCTATTATGCACATAAAACATAAACATTTAATTAGATTTTTGATTTCTCAAAACATTTTCGAATAATATGATTTATGTATTATACAAATCAATTTTAATCAAGTGGAAATATTCGTTGATTTATATTCATTTCATATTTAAATGAATTTAAAAAAAAAATTGCATAACACCAACCACAGAAAGCTTTCACACACATGATCATCTGTGTTAAGAATAAAATTGTAAATCCAGACAATTTTAATTTTTGTTTTGTTTTTTGTTGCCATAATACATATTCCATTCGATGATAATTTATTGAAAATCATAATTTATTTGAACTCATCGTCGGAAAACTGAGACATGCCAATTTTGCATACATTTTTTTTATTTCAATTTCCCAGAGTTATGTTTCAAAAAATAAAAAAATAATAATAATAATTAATTTTTTAAACTTAAATAATTTATTTCATAGTCAAAAATAATATTCTGTATTTTGATAAATTGAAATATAAAAATTGGTTGGAATTTTCTCTGTAGAGCTTCACATACAAAATGATGGTTTGAGGTTTTTTGTATAAGAGAAATGAATTTTTCCCCCTTTTGGGGTTGTTTTGCATACAAACGTTTTTTTTTTGTTATATTTCAATTTTCTATGAAATGACAGAGATTACAAAATAAATATTGATTTATTATTAATTAATATAAATATTGGGTAGCATATATGTAAATACAAAAAAAATATGTATAAAATATTATGATTTATATGTAATTAATGCAAAAAAATAAATTAAATTGTATGTTACAATTTTTAGTATAGAGCAGATGCTGCATTTTGTACTTTAAAAATTGATATGATCGATTTAATTTTATGTACATCGGTATAAATTAGGAGGATTTTCTGGGTTACATTACAATTAATTGCGCAAAAAAATAAAAAAGTTTAAATTTTGTGATGTATTTACCGTAAATTATTTTAAATGAGGTAAAACCAATAAGCGTTCATATAATATCTATTATGTGTTCGTTGTTACAACCTTAATAGCTTTAAAAAAACCGTAACGACGACAATTTATGCATTTTGATCTACTTACCAAAAAAAAAAAAAAAAATTGGATCATAAAATCTTTCTGTGTACAGAGCTTTTAATAAATTCCCTTGCGATCTCAAAACATAATTAATTCAAAATCCATTTCACGACTTAGTTATTTTCCAATTTTACTTTTCTTCCATCGAATAACAGATTTTCTTTATGCTTTCATAATAATAATATTTTTTAAGCTTTTAAAGTTAAAATAAATAAAGAAATTCCCAATAGTCCAATGAATTTTGAATTTTTTATTTGTATATCCTTAGAATATGAAGACAGATAAAATAAAATAAAAAATTGTATATGTTCTCGTACCAAACGAGAAGATAAAGTTTTCTAATCTTTATAAGAAGCACAAAATATATTTATAAAGATAAACATGGATAGTCCTAAATATAAATATTATAAGTTAGATGGACCATTGTGGAATTCTACTTCTGTGTGATTTTTGGATTTTTATTTAATTTTTTTTCGACAAAACGATAAAAGTCAAACATTTTATGAATTTGTTTAATTTATTTTCGGTTTAGTCTGTAACATAAATATATGTAAATAAACTGTGGTAATCAACATGGATAATAAAAATTTTAATTATGTAATATTATCAACTTTTATATAGCACAACAATGTGATGACGTAAACGCTACCACAACAAAAATTATCTCTATACTCATAATTAGGCTTCGGATTCTTAGGTAAAAAAATATTTCTTGTGGAAAATTCAAACCAAATAAAGGCGAATGAACCCTATATGTTACCACAAATCTTTAAATATTTTTGCATAATCACACATTTTTACATACATTGACTCTCATAATTGATCACGATTTCATAAAACGCTAATATTTTATTACACCAAAATAAAATTAAATTTTTTAGTTTTTCTTTTTAAATTCAACAGTTTATTAAATATTTATTTTACAAATTAAAAAAACTATTCATTTTCAACATCACAAATATCAATAATAAATTAATATAAAAATTATAAGGTGTGATCAATTATGAGAGTCACTGTATTTCAACTTATTTTATGTTTTACATGTACGTATTGTGAGTTTCCAAATATTTTTAATTTTCCTTCGAGGAATACATAATTTGACTTGATTTTGCTCTTTGTTAAAAATGTTTGTTTTTATTTTGTGAACCTATTAGTAGGAGAGCTGTTGGTGTGTTTTATTGAAAGAGTTTATTTATACCAGCTAAAAATTTGTGAAGTTATTCTTTTCGTCCTCAAAAATGATATCGACAATGTATGGCTGAACAATTCTGGGCCTGAGCCGTTCCACAATTATTCAAAGTTCCATGCTCAAAGTGAAGTATACCGCTAGAATTTATTATAACATGTATTTTAGACCTATTTAAGCGATAAAACTAGTTGATTTGCGATTTGGCTTGACCTGACCTGCCGCCAGGCGAATATAAATTTGCATTAGTGAGTGTTACATTTAAAATGTTTATACCGCCTGTAAATTTGACTTGGCTTTACTTTTTTGTGTACGTTATGTCAGAAATCCCATTTAAGAAAAAAGAAAGTGGTTATCTTTTTATGTTTTTGCGTTATATTGAGACTTTGCGAACGTTAAAATTTTTACCAAATATTATTGCTTTGAATAGATTTAACCCTAACTAATAAACTTTTTTGATTGTAAAATTTTGAGCGTAATTAAAATGGCATATTCCTAGAGCAATTTACATTATCCGTTTTGAAGTCATCAAATTTTGAGAAATACTCCTGCATTTCAAAATATCTGGTCAACCTATACATACATTACTGTGGTATTTTCCGTTGCACGTAAGTAAAGCTACTCAAAAATTAAAACTCAAGCAACATTTTATGCAGTTGTTAGGGTAGGGCTGGGTGTTTTATTCAAAGCAATAATATTTGGTGAAATTTTTAACGCTCGATAAGTCTCATGTATTACTAACCACGCAAAAACATAAAAAGATGACAACTTTCTTTTTTCTAAAATGGGATTTCTGACGTAACGTACACAAAAAAGTAAAGCCAAGTCAAATTTACAGGCGGTATAAACATTTTAAATGTAACCGCCTGTTTATTAGTTAGGGTTGAATCTCAGCAGGATGGACGTCAGGAGTATCCAGTGCTTCATAGCAAGCTCAAAGTGGTTTCAATGAGTTGGAGGACAATTTTTAAATTGTGGTACGGCTACGGACCTTTTTGTGTCTATGCCTGGTCCTAGTAGACTGCCACCCAAACCGAACCTAACTAACCTAGGGTTAAATCTGGAATGGTTGCAACAATATCTCGCTTTTCAAAATGCTCTTTTATTAAAATAATTTATGCTCGATCTGCACCATATGGGATTTAAAAAAATTAGATTTTGAATAGGATAATACAATATGTTTCATGTTTTCAAAAAGGGCATACTAACGAATCCAACCCTTTATTATTATTATGTACAAAGTATATGTTTTTCAATGGACAAAATTGCTAAACAAAAATTTATTTACAATAACAATTATTTGGCACATTTTTATAAACGTATTATAATTTTTTTCTGCACGAATAATAATTTTTGGGATAACTATAGCCGTTATTTATACATCAAAAATAAGTCTTATTAAAACGTAACCATTTTTACATTTAGAAGCTTTGCTAAAATTGACATTAAGATTAAAATCGTTAATTGGGTCTTTTTCTCAGCAATTCACTTGCAGAATTACTTTCGGATTCTCCCAGATTACTATTTTTATTCGGTATTGGGGGGGTTGATGAGCTAAATTTAAAATGAACGTTCATCTTAATAAGGAGGTTTTAATTATTATTCTGTGATATCTCAGTATGTACAATAAAGTATTTGTGGAGGACAAAAAAAACACTTCGCCCTACCTAAAATTCAAACGAGAAAGGAAAAGGAAAACCCAAATACAATCAGCAAATGATTTAAGACCATGATGATTTGCCCGTACAAGTCTTATGTATTTACAGCACACAAGCATTTTAACATATTTTGCTGATTTTGAAATGAAAGAATACCTACACTTAAAAATGGTATATTTGAGGTTTAGCAAAGAGTAAAACCACACGTTTCTATGTGGCACTCTTTGGGAAGTGCAGAAGTCACTATTGACGTTGGTGGCTCCTCATATTAAAGAAATTCTTAGTTTATCCTGATTATTCAGAATAATAGCAAACTAGTTCTGCTAGAGATGGGACATTACCGAATGACTAGTAGAGTATTTATTTATCGATAACATTTTAATGATAGCACTTTTTAATGTATTAAGGTGTTTTCTTGGTTCAATAATCATTTAAAACAATTATTATAAGTTTTATTTAATTTGATTTTTAACTTTTCAGTTCGGTGTTTAATTTTGATATCTTCACTTTGACGGTCGATGAAAAACAGAAATTATAATTTTACGTTTTTTACAGCATAATTTATAATTGGTTCATATACTTAAATCTAGGTGGCTATTATAAAAATAAAAATTAAATACACCTATCCCCCGCTTACACGGCGCTCGTTTAACAATTTTTCGATCTTACACGGTTTTTAAAATCAAAATTTCAAAAAAAAAAACTGTCAAAAAGACAACTTTTGATATTACACGCACTTATTTCTACTTAACATTCATAATGTTAAACAATCTGTAAAACGAATAAAGAAAAATAAAATCAGAATTTTCGATAACCACGGTTTTGTCAGGAGCCTATATCTTCCGTGTAAAACGAGGGATAGGTGTATGAATTTGACGCTACCTAGAATAGTAATTAAAATGTTCCAATCGTTCACAAATTATAAGTGACTTAATCACTATTTAATCAGTCAAAAATAATTTTAAATTTAATTGATTTACTAATTATTTTTAAATTTTTCTTCATATCACAAATACTTTTGCATCAAGTTTAATTGAATTTATTTGCATTACAGTTATGAATTTTTTATGAAATTTATATCAAATGAAACGTTATTTATAATTCTATTAAATAAGAGCAAAAAAAATTCCAAAAAAGTAATTTTCATTGATTTTACATGGCAACAAACGTAAACGTTACCTTAAATTTTCCTCATCACAATTACTAATGCATCGGATAGTAGTAGGCATTGGTGTATTTAGGCTGCGGTCGAATTCTCGAGTAAATCCGCAAAATTCGGTAAATGCATTTACCTTTTTTTGCTGGAGAGTAAGGGAAATAAAAAAATGTAAATCTTTTACGCCTAGATACTTTATTCTTTATTGTTATAAGAATTGAACGAGTAAATAAAAGAAAAAAATGCGTAATTTAACAGAAAACGAACATTAAAAATCTAAATTTACCGCAGTAAATGATTTACCCGAGAATTCGACCGCAGCCTTAGTAAGCATTGGTTTCGACATACACATACATATAAGTTTGTTGAAGAATTCGGATTCAGTTGAGACTGTGTGTGGATGCGACTGGTATTTTGATACCAGAAACCAGTATCAAATGAGACCCAGTGTGGATTGGCGGATCCACACTAGGTATGAAACCTTTACCTATAAAACCGGTTTTGTTGCGGATTCATTTTTCAACCAATGTTTTTTGGTTTCTATAGTCTCACCACACTAACCCAAACAAAAATGAAATAAAAAAAAAATTTCAAGGACATTTTTGGCTTGTGGTTTTTTGTTTCATATTGTGTTTCGACCAATGCCGTCTTGAATATATCTAGTAGGCATTGGTGGCGGATTGACTTTCTGTGACATTTTAATGATTGAAATTTCAACGATATATTGATCGATACATTTTTTGTGAATAATGCTTTATTTATTTATTTATTTTTTTATCATTATTGACATTTTTTTCGAACCTATTTTTATTTAAATTAATTAATTAATTAAATACATTTGTATATCTTACTAAATAACTAAATATTAAATTTTTCTTTAATGAATATGTGTAATCGTAGAATGAACTGGCCGTACTCTAGCTCTTGAAGGTCATTAACATTGCAATAGTTGCTGAAAGAATTATATAACTTCACACCATTATACCCTAACGATCGTTGAGAAAATGATTTAGAGTACCTTGGTAATCTAAAATGAGTATTCCAGGTATTATGGATTTCTCTGTTGGTAGACAGCAAACTATCTAAATATTTAGGAAGATCACTCCATAGACTAAATAAAACAGTTTTAGCACATTAAAGTGTATTCTCTGGCTGATTGATTTCCAGCTTAGTTTTTCTAGCATGCCTTTAATATGTGTTCTGTTATCCGCGTTTAAAATGCTTCTCATAAATCGAATCTGTATTTTTTGCAGACGTGTTAATTGTGTTTGATTCATTATAAATATAACAGATGAGCAATAATCTACATGGGGAGCTACAATTGATTTATAAAATATTATTATGGTCTCCATTGGTAGCTGTCTTTAATTCTATTGAAAAGTCCTAATTTTTTATTCATCTTTTTGGCTAAGTAATCGAAATGCTGGTTAAAACTTAAGTTTTCATCAATGACAACACCGAGATACTTGTATTCTTTAACTCGTTCAATGACTTGGGTCGCAATTACAATATCTGATATACCCTCGTACTTGGTTTTGATTGACAAAAACATATACTTCGTTTTCGAAATGTTCAATGACAATTTATGAAACAGCAACCATCTCCGTGAATTCTCAAGATCTTCGATCACTTTTTGTTCTGCTTCTTGATGAGTTGATGCCGAAATAGTAATTATGTGTCGTCAGCAAACATATTAATTTAACAGTTCTTTATAACATCTACTATGTCATGTATATACAAGATAAATAACATTGGTCCAAGTGTTGAACCTTGTGATACTCCGAGATTGTTTTGTATCAACGATGATGTAAAATTATCAACTTTTGTATATTTTACTCTCCCTTGAAGATAATTATTGAACCATTCAAGCTCTTTTCCTTCTATACCGTACTTGCATAGTTTTTGGAGTAAGATTTTCCTATCTATAGTTTCAAAAGCTCGTTTGAAATCTAAAAAAAACTGCTATCACTAATTTATTATCGTCTATTTGAGTTTTCCATATGTCCAACATAAGATTTAATGCTGTTTCACAGGAGTGCAATTCTCTAAAACCAGATTGTTGTTAGCAATATGATCAACCAACTGTTTTTTAACTACTCGTTCCAATACAGCTTCATAAATTGGGAGCATATTTATGGGGCGTAGATCTTCAGATGTTGTTGGTTTCGTAGTTTTTGGAATTGGAACAACTGTTGATATTTTCCATGAACCCGGTACTACTCCTTCCTTTAGATTTCGATTAACTAAATCTGTGAAGTGTTCAGAGAATAAGTGATTCTTAGTCGCATCCAATCCAGCATGACTATTCTGTTTATGCCATCATCGCCACATTGAGACTTTATTTTACTTATTATTTTTGATATCTTCTGGCGAGTTATTTCTTGAAAGCTGAGTTTTTCAAAATTATTATCATCCAGTGAAAAATTCCAATCCTTTATCCCAGGGATGTTCTGGTGAATATCTTTCACGATGGACACAAATGTTTCATTTAGCGCTTCTGCTAACTCTTGTTTATCGGTGAGTGTTTTGTGTCGTATTTTTAGACTTGAAGATGGATTTAAGCGTTTTCCACAGTTCCTTTGGGTTGTATTGATTTTCAATGAATTTGTTTCTGAAGTATTCAGATTGTTCCTTTCTCAACGATTGTTTATACACATTTCTAACTTTCCTGTAGCTTTCCCAAGTTTCATCTGAATTTATAATTTTCATAACACTATAACTGCGAGTTTTTTCTTGCTTCAGTAATTTCCAGTTTTCTGAGAACCGAGGTATTGTATTTCTATTTTGACTAATTTTTGTTTCAGTTAATTCATTAACCGCCTGTTTTAGATTCAATAGCAATCCATCAGCATACTTATTTAGGTCACTCTGCGTTCTAAATTGCCACAACCGATGATTTAGAATGAAGCTGAGCTTATCATCAGAGCAATTTTTCTATGATTTAATTTCATTCATTCTGCATTCATCTAATGACTCCGATTGTTTACTGCTTAAATTTGCACTTATCATATCGCTTATTTGTTGTTCTCTTATAACTTCGCACTGAACGGTAGTTGAATTGGTTATTAATAGATCTAACAAACTTTTACTGATTTGCGTGACTCTGGTGTACTATTTGTGTCAATTTATAATATTTAATTAGCTGATTAAATTTTAAACTGTAGAAACCGTTGTTTTTGAGATCAATATTAAAGTCTCCAAATACATATAATATTGGGTTTATTCTGATTGATAACATTTTCAAACCACTCCTTTAAATTATTTCAAAATATGGCGTTTGTTGTTTAGAATGATCTATATACTACACCAAAGATTCCAGTCGTATGATGTCCTTTTATAATCTGAATCGCTAAAAACCAAGCGCGGTCCCTTTCGCAGTTAGATATTATTTTGAAATTTATATTGTTATTTATGTACATAATAACTCCACCTGTATGGCTTAATTAAAATCGCGGTTAAATGTATTATTTCTGAGTAATAAAGTTCTGGGTGGAGTAAGTTTTAGAGAAAGGCGCTGGGAGATATATAAAATGGAATGGTATGTGACGAGGAGGTGGAATTCGGTGACTAAAGATTAACGTTAATTCTAATTTTGTAATATTTGTTTTATTATTTTGTATTCTCGAATGGTCAACAGTGATACCAAGCACTGAATGAAGAATAAAAGAAAGAAATATTGAACATTTTGGATGCTCTCTAGGCGAAGTAATTTAAATTCTTAAGGATTTTCAACAGTATACTAGAGATGTATAACTGGATCTAATTGTTAAAGGCCCAAGATGAAAACATGTGT
The DNA here is from genome assembly GCA_963556165.1 of Tipula helvola. Lineage (NCBI taxonomy): Eukaryota > Metazoa > Arthropoda > Insecta > Diptera > Tipulidae > Tipula > Tipula helvola. Next base: position 6,561,909 of record OY744482.1, read on the forward strand.
CAGTTCTAAGTAATCTAACAAGGGAACCTTTTGAACATGTCAAATTCAATTAATTATAAAAACTATTCTAAGTACTCTGTGAGATATTAACGAAACATTTTGTTGTATCGGCAACCATAAGGATTTTTAGGTGTTAAAACAACCCCTTAATTTAGCTTCAAAAAACGCTTTTTTCGATATATCTCGACTTCTACTCCATTTTTTTTGATAAAACAAATTGGTATAATTATTCCTCATAAAAAGTACAACTGATCCATAGTAAATTAGATTATAAAGGTTGCATCATTATTTTTTAAGGGGATGAAATTACCTTTTTTCGCAAATTAAGGGGTGGTTTTAACGCCTGAAAAGGGCTTAGTTGCCGATAAAAAAATATGATTTCGTTATTGTCTCAAAGAGTATACTACAGCTTAGAATAGTTTTTATAATTTTTTGAATTTGACAGTACAATAGGTTCTCTTGTAAGATTATTTGTGAGTCTGTGATTTGGCGGCATGACTCATGAGAGTAGAAGATTTATGTATATTGTAGTAACCAATTGTGATATTGGAAAAGAGGTCTCCAAATTTAAGAAAATGCCTGCCCAAAATAACAGAAAATGTTTGTAAAATATAAATGGTTGGTTTGGTGATCTTTAACGGATGCTTTGTGGGAAAAGTTTTGTCCGAGGAGCCGGGTAGACCCATTTTTTTATTTTTATTTTAAAACGGCATTTTATTGTGGCATAACGAATTGAGAAATATAAAATTTAGTATTGTATAAACAATAAATATATAAAATAATAAAAAATATGTTCAACGGATAATCAACAACCTGGTGGTCGGTCGTTGACGCTCGAAGAAGAAGGACGTGTTTTGGTCGTCTTCTTCGAGAATATAATTTTAATTTAATTTAATTAATTTTATTTATTTGTTTAATGTAGTGTAAAGTTTTAAATATATAATTTATTTATTTTATTTTATTTTAATTTAATTTAATTAAGTGAAAATTTGTGTGTAACTATAGTGAAATTTAAATATAAATATGGATAAAATGCAATCCATCGGGATGCATTAACCAGGCAATGTTTTTAATTTATAGCGAATTAAATTAAGCTTTGGATCTTTTTCGCTTAATGATGCATGCCTCTTAAATTTGTGTAGTTAGTGTATAAAATTCAAATACATTATCTCATATTTAGATGTAATTAAAATCGATCAAATTGATATGCGCAGTTAATTTTTGGTTTCTGTACATGAAATTTCAAGTTATTTGTTTCTCTCTTTACTCTTTACTCTTATGAGATTATTTGTATTTTTATTTTGTATAAATGACACAATTATATTTTTCATATTCTTTATATAGAAATGAATATATTTCGTAGTATGCTATGCGGTTGTTTTTTGTTTAGTGTATTCGTAGCCGTGTGTATGTTCGTCGTCATTTTAAAAATATATTCAACAGTATATTATAATTCTCCATAATATTTTATAGCAGGAAATCTCGCCATTGAAGTGTTGTATGTGTAGTGTGATTGTGATATACAATGAAAACTACGTCCCCGGCTACACATAATACATACAAAGGATTAAATGAGAATATTTTTATACGTATGCGTTTTCATTTTGATTCCGCTTACGCATAAAGAGTATATGAAAATATGTACTTATTTTCTATATGTGTGGGAGGGGTTTAATATTGCAGCAGGATTCTAATATTTTTCCTGGTGTTGTTTTCATTTGTTCTGTTCATTTAAAGTGCTCTTTATATACCAAGAGCAACAATGTTTTCGATTCAAATGGGATTCTTATATGAGTAATTCGTATAATCGAGTACATGTATTGAATCGAATGGGTCATATAATTCATATTAAATCATTATATGAATAGGTATTTCATATGACACGATTTGTTTGGGTATTTTGGTTTTAATGCGGAGTAGTATAGGCAATGTAGAATTACATTAATTTTTAAATTAATTAAATTAATTTAAATGGAGTCTTATGTGTAATTATCCAATATATAAGTAGTTTAAATTTAAATTTTTTTATTTTTTGCTATTTAACTTATAAATTATTTTTATTATTGCTAAATTATCTAACTTGAACGGTATTTTTGGGATCAAGGTAAGACGAGTCATTATGTTGTATTATAGGTTTCGTCTTGATGCAAGCATGGAAGGTGATGCGATTGGATGATGTGAGCTGCAACAACAAAATATGGTTGTTTTCTTATTAAGTTTTAATTTAAATAGGGTTCCAGAGCATTGCTGCATCCTCGTTGGCGTATGAAATGATTGGTTTGGGAATTGAATGTTAAAAAACAAATTTTTTTGTTAACCATAAGATTACTTCTGATTTATTTGTATGATTTTTAGAACATAGAGTACAATATTAATATATTTATTTCCGCTGTTGCGTGATGTTTCCATTATGATGAGATGACATGTTTTGCAGCTTGCGTTTGACGAAAATTGCACAAATGTGTAGATGAGGAGTTTTAGTAGTCGGGATATTCAATTATTTTAGTATTTCTGGAACTCCTTGGATCTCGACGGGTTCATCAATTACATTTATGTTTTTACAATTTAGTATCAAATTACAATAATTTCTTATAGAATTATACTTATGTTCACGAGCTCCAACTACACGAATTAATATTTGGTTTGAATTTGCAGAGATATTGGTCCATGGTGGGGAATTTGATTGGTCACTTGTACTATGGCAGGTTTAATAAATAAATAACGGGATTTTAAGCTCTTATTTAATAATGTTAATTAAATTTTAAAAATAGTATTTAGTGATAATTAACTGGCTCGATCTTGATCAACGCAGATTTCCAAAAATTTGAAGTGAATAGCGGACAGGTAGTTTTAAAAAATTATGTTGTTTTGATTTTTATCCTCCTAAATTACAGAACTTCAGTTCTGTATAGGGATTCCGTGCAAACTTAGTATGAACAATTTATACTAAAATAAAAGTTATAGGGTGCTTTTGAAAACCCTCTATATGCAAATTGATTAGTTTTATTTGAAAATTTATAGAAATTATTTAAAATAATCATTGAATGGATAAAAGAACTGATAAAAACTCTAGTTTAGCTAATTTTACTAAACTGCACGGAATTCCTATACTGAATTCATACTTTAGTAACTAATTGGTTCCTATAATTTTAATTTTGGGTACTGGTGATATTAATTGTAATTCATTACAGAACAGCTATCACAGATCAAACTTCTACACTTTAAGTGGCAGGTTCACGAAAATGCTTCATATAGTTTTGGCTTAAACTATAGTTTTCGGATCGGATTGGAGACATTGGGATTCCAGGATGAAGAAAGCAGGAGTGGCACCCTATTTATTTTGTTCATCAGTTATTATTTATTAATATAAGTTTAGTTGTTAAAATTTGTAGGGGTGTCACCTAGAGGACTTTTTAAATTATTTATTGAACTATTTAGGTAGCCTAGGATTGAGGCGAATGTAATTTTAAGTATTCTTAGATTAATAAGATCATAGAGAAGTGTTTATCTTAAGTATACTGATAAATAATTTAATTTGTTTCAGAATCTAAAATTGTTCGAGAATTAATCGTTCTTAAAGGGATTACATTTAATCCTAATTTTCAGTAACAAAGTTTTAGCCGGAGTTGTAGTTATGTAGTTTAGAAATTGTGTTGTCTTGTGTTGTCTTATTTACTAACTATCAACCGCCATGGTGTCTGGAACCGGGTTGATTCTTTATTACTAACATACCTTTCCTTTCCCTCGATTTTGTTATTCGTAAAAGGGTGTACGGTGGACCCGGCGTATTCCGGGAAACTTGCCTTAGGCTTGGTCGTACACACTAAATCAATCAATCAATCAATCAATCAACGGATAATCAACAACCTAAAGCATAAAGATGGCAGCATTAGACAATTACCGTTTTTCTAAATTAGTAATTTCTAAATTTTGGTTTCACTTAAACTGTAAAAATAAAATTTTCTCAATTGTACGTAGTCTTATGTTAATAGGTCGTATCTCGGATACAAGCTCGTCGGTATTTCTTAATGAGTGAATTGAAATCATCTGATGATAAGTTCTAATTTGGGCTCTCTTTTCAAAATTTGACGACACATTTTTCATTTTAATCATAAATTTTTACCACCTATTTTACAATTTTAGTACTGTTTGTGATTTTTTCGAACCTAAAAATCCTAGGACTAATCATAATCAGCATAATTTTGACCTCGTTTGTCGTCCAAATGACGAAAGCTATCGCAAATATATCAAACAAATTCATTGGCCTTTTTTTTTATAAAATATTCATCGTATGCTTTAGTCGTACATAATGAAACATGATACTCATAAAAATATCTCCCACTCTTAATTTAAATATCTGGTCATTATCCTTTATTTTTATGCTACACTCTACACTGGTACATTCCTAAAATTTCTTCGCTGCCATATTAATATTGCAGACATCGCAGACAAAACATAAATTTGGAATTACATTAAACTCTATTTGACTTATATGTATGTATGTAAACATAAAAACAACAGTGAAGGTTTTTCAAAGCTTTGTCGCTTTATTTTTTTTTTTTTTTTTATAAATTTATTCCAGAATGTACATAAAAAAATGAAATCGAGCAAATATTTTGATTTTCCAGTTGAACATACAAGAAAATTGTATATTGAATTTTTGTGTTTAAAAATGTTATAATATGTCGCTTATGTTGTTGCTCCCAAATACATGTATGTTGTTCGTTTTTTTTTCTATTATTATTCTAATAAATAAATAAAAAAAAATTGTTAGAAAATAGCAAACACAATATGTTATTGTTGAATTTTAATGAGTTGATTTATATTTTTCCATTAATTTGTTGTGATTTTCCAGTTATATATGTGTATGTATGCAGAACATACTCGCTCGTATTATATGTATACAAAAATGTTCGGAATGAACAAATTTAGGAGAAAAAAAAATTCTATCACTTTTGTGTGTGTTGTGTAGGAAAATTTATTGAAATAATGGATGGATAGATGAAAAATTGAAAATAAAAAAGGGTTATGTTATGAATATTAACAAGTTTATGTACACCATTTTTTGTTACAGTTGTCGGTATGGGATGTTTGTGTGGGTGTTGTGCCGAGAAAATCAAATACAACCGTTTCTGTTTATTTACCATTTTTTGTGCGCGCCTGTTGTTATATGGTGTGCGAGCCTTAAAAATCATATTCTAATTTTTAAAACAAATTTATGTAATGTTAATTCATTTTTGGAGCCGGAAGGTATTCTGACCTGCAGTTGTACACATCTTTTTATCTTTTTAATATTTTTTTGGGATTAATATATTCCATAATTTATAATACATATTGTATTATATGTAGATTGATCGGTCGACCTATTTTGAATATTTTGAAGTATTGGGTTGATTTTATTACATAATATAATAACAAAAGAACACGTAACAATTTTAGACCTAAATTATATCCACTTTCAAGTGTCCATAAAATTTAAGTGAATTTGAAGAGTAACATTAAATTTTATGGTAATTGTTTTATCTATACCTTAGCTGCTTTTTTATGTGGAACAATTATTTTCCACCATCACATAAAAGTATCGCACATACCAACTAAATAATCGCAGCTATACGTTACAAGCATAGTTTAAGCTGGCAAACATTTACTTTTAAGTGCAACTTTTGTTTAAAATAAATGACAATACTTAACAATAAAACTCCAGTAAAACTTTATCACCCCAAAAAGGAAACAAAAAAAAAAAAAAAAAAGTTTTCTCCAATTTTGGTTTTTTGGAAGACAAAACTTTGCTATCCTTTTTGCTATTTCACCTCATAAAATCTATACAAACGAATAAGAAAATTTATATTTATTTATAAAGAAACAAACGATGAAAATTGTTATTTTATTGAACATAAAAAACAAAAGCGTTGTGTGAAATAAGAAACTATCCTTTGGAGAATATTTTTATTTTATTGTTATTGCTGGCAAATTTTCTTTCTTGCCTTTAAAACTTTTATTTTCACATCGTCTCAATATACTTAGACTTACATAATTTATAAACGACAATCATCTTAAAGATAACCATAAAGTAGAGCATACCCATACGTATTATTCGTGTTATAATTGTTTCAGTTTCGACAGATATTCTCCTGATATTTTCGGAATGATTTTCGGAGTACAAAAATGCTACACATGTTGTCAGTTTATGTTGTGTACATAAAATATATGTTACATAATGTATTTATATCCATTAAGCAACCGGAAAAATGTTTTTAATATTAAATTTCAATTGAAATATTATAATCCATCAACTTTCAAAAGAACATTTTTTTGTTTTGGGTAGGGTAAATATTGTATTTCAAGTCCTCTTGTTTTTTGTTGTTTATTCAAAGCTTTTTCATTTTGTGTTCATCTCAAATTTCACATCACTGAAATATGCACAACGCAAGACATCTTTTTGTATTTTTAATATCTATAATTTGTTTTCAATCCATTTCATCTTCCATTTTACCGCTTGTTTTGTTGTTGCATGTAAAGCGCTCTTCGACTGAATTAAAATATTCTCGGAAAATTGGAAAATTGAGAAAATGTTAATGTCGTTTTGTATTTTGTATTGTGTCGAAAAAATTGATATTGATACTTTATTTTTTTTTTTTTTTTTTTGGGGTAAACAAGACAAATTTCCTTGTACCTTCTTGAATGAGTTAATCTTATTTTGACTTGGCAACTGACAGTAGTGTTGAAAACGTGCTGTTTGTTTAAATTATTGCCGATGGATGATATTATGCTTAATCGGTTTAACTGAGTATTACATTTTTTTATAAAATTAGTTTACATAATTGTTTGTACATTAATAGTATCGGATCACTCCCCGGTTATCATGACAGTCAGTGAAACGATAATTCAAAAGGAAAGTGCATTCAGATTACCAAATTCAAAAACAAACTGGGATCTCTCTCGTGAATTAATGGAGGGAAAAGTCAATCTCCAGGTACCGATAAGAAATTCTCAACAGTTGGAAGACGAATTGGAACAACTCAATGAAATAATTCAATATGCTGCGTTGGAAAGCACTCCCATTTTACAAAATAAGAAGACGCTTAATATATCCTATCCAATGGAAGTCAGAGAGTTGGTAAGAGAAAAACGTCGGGCTCGTTAAACCTGGCAAATTAATCGAACACGGGAGAACAAAACAATTCTTAATAATTTATGTATCAGTCTCAAATCCCTTCTTAGAGAAGTGAATCAATCATCAGATATCTAGTTAGCCTAACTGATGAAAAAAATTCTGATTATTCACTGTGGAAGGCGACGAAGGAACTCCTCCACTTAAAAAGGATGATGGGACCTGGGCAAGAAGTCACAAAGGGAAGGCTGATCTCTTTGCGGACTGTCTCCAGGAAACCTTCCAATCACTACCGCAAGACAAACTGCCATAATGTCAATTCTCAAGCTGGATGAGTTTGACATACGGTCAGTAACTCTCAAAGAATTAAAAAAAGAAGTGAAAAGTAACATATGAATGTTAAAAAAGCCCCAGGGTATGGCTTGATTACTTGCCAAATTATCAAAGCTCTACCTGACAAATGATTTCGTAAGATATTACACATAATCAATGCGACCCTTCGATTAAAATATGTTCCGCATCAATGGAAAGTAGCAGAAGTAATCGTGATACCAAAACCTGATAAACCACCTAACGATAAAAAATCATACAGGCCAATTTCTCTGCTGCCAATTATGTCAAAACTCTTTGGAAAAATTATTACTAAAGAGACTTAAACTAATAATTGAGGACCGACAACTAATTCCTCCACATCAATTTGGATTCAGAGAAAAGCATTCTACAAATGAACAGGTGGATAGAATAACAAACATAATTGAAATAACGTTAGAACATAAAAAAGTATGCTCAAGCAAATTCCTGAACGTCGCGCAAGCTTTCGATAGAGTTTGGCACAGTGGTCTGGATTCAGGAATATGATTGCCGAGACAATTCTATGCCATACATATTAACTTTACATATCAAAAGGATGCCATATGCAAATACAGCTAAATACCTTGGCCTCGATGCACAGCTCAAGTGGAGAGAGCATGTCAAAAAGAAAAAAGAAGAACTTAACATAAAGTTCAGAAAAATGTATTGGCTCATAGGTAGAGGCTCTGAGCATACAATTCACAATAGCTGCTGCTATATCGACAAATTCTGAAGCCGATATGGACCTACGGTATACAACTCTGGGGATGTACCAAGCAAACAAACGCCAAAGTGATACGGACGTTTCAAAACAAGGTTATTCGTAGCATCGCCGAATAGCAATGCTCCGTGGTACACAAGAAATGAAGGCATTCACAGGGACCTACGGATGGGTTACATTAAACATGAAATAAAAATGCATGCCGCAAAGCACGAAATAAGGCTCCAGGAACATAAAACCCCTATATTCGCCATATATGATAGATAACCCTGTCGTTGAAAGAAGATTCCAAAGAACGAAGCCACTCGCCCTAGTGAACTTACCAAATTAAAATTAGTAAATAGGTTTATTTAATTATGGGACTAACCCAGTGGGTTCCAACAAAAGAGAGTTTTACTAAAAATATAAAAGTTTGTATTTGAAAGAAAACTTGCTAGATGAGCACAGTCTCAGTCGTAAGAAAAAAAAAATTAACCTGTGCTTACTTAAAACGTATAATTCAATTGTTGGAAAATTTTTTATTTTATTTGACGTTCTCATTCCAAAAATATTCAAAACGAAAAATAATTGTAGAAAAATTGCTTTGCCCCCAAAACGGGTCACCCAGTTGAGTGAGAGACCAAGTGATAATTTTCCTGTTATTTTGCACATTACTAAAACATCGAGACTAAAACTAAGATGTTCGAGATTGATTTTCAAGGGCACCTAATTCTTCAATTGCGTTACATTTTCGTGAAACCAATGATAAAGTGACTTTTTTTTGTACTTGTAACATTTGACGACATAAATCTTCTGTTAAAAAACTTTTTTGAGAAGCCGAATCGAGCAGAACACCACTAGCACTATAAACCCAAATTACTGCAGTATATAGAAGAATTTGAGATCAATTTGCGAAACAAACTGACACTGAAGCCTCACGTTGATTTTGACTATTTGTATGCACTAGTGCAGATGTGACGCAATTCGTAGAACTCGATGAAGCTACTGAACTAGATTCTAGTTGATCACCCTTAACCGAGCGATTAAGTGTTCATGGATTGAGTTTTAGCGAAAATGTTTCTGAACTTTGTGGTGATCGATGGTACTTGTTGTTTGTGGTAGTATCAGATGCTCTGCTAGTCCTTGTTTAGCGAAACAAAGTATGATGGCAGCCGAAGAACCACATATTTCTAATAGAATTCGTATTTATTCGTTAAATAAAATAAAATTGAAATTATTAATAGTTTAATATGTGTTGCATATAATTCGCTAATACTTAACTACATGGTTCCTTTCTATATACAGAAAGTAATGAAAAGTGTAGGTAGCAACTCAGTTGCTTTAGCCTGATGAGATTGACTGGAAAATAAAATTAAATTTTTCATAGTTCTCATTCAGATCGAAACTGAACTTGCAAGATTCTTAATAATTTGGCTCTTCGTTAAGTTAAAAGTTTATTACACACCAATATTAACTCTATTTTCATGTGGAGTTATCGACGAGTCGTTATATATGATGGATGAGGTATACATAAATCCCATTGATCAACAGGTACATGCAAAGCCTTCAAAGCATTGTATTGTTATAATTGTCAAGTCTTAATAATTTGATTACACCGACTGATATCTGCAGAATTTTTTTGGTTCTACGGTTTTCACATTTGTCTGGATTCTGGATTCAATAAATGTTGTCTTTACCTATCCAGACTGGATCCTCAAACAACCAATAATGATGGTTTAGCTATGGCTAATAAGTGTCTGGAAACAAGTTTCTACCATGTTGGTAAATTTATTCCCAAAACAAAAAAAATTCAGGATCTGGAATACTTATGTTATAAGTTGGGAATAATAACGAAGATCTGAAGGAAAAGGCTTTATGTTCGGAAACCTGGCCAACTGGCGTATATATTAGACCATTTAAGATTCAAAATTTTCGGAAAGCAGTTGCCTCAAACGTCAAATTTCGCAACCCAAATGTAGAAATCGAGACTCCCAGAGTTTAAGGGATGTTGTTTTAAATAAAAGGATGATTCGGCCCATATGTTCAGAACTAACTACAATATCCTCTATTTATTATCATAATGCATCCAGTATTCGAGGGAAATCTAAATTGTTTCTGTTGGGCGTCCTCGACAACGATTATGATGTCATAGTCATTTGTGAAACATGGCTTATAAAAAATTTCAATTCTGAGAATACTTTCCAATAGATTATGTGGTCTCTAGAAAAGGCAGACATGATTTTGATACCAGCCTTAAAGGAGGAGGTGTGTTGGTCGCCGTGAAAAAATCACTTTCGTGTGAGGTTAGAGCGTGTCATCTGGTATACAACATTATGGCGATATTTCTTTTATCTTCGTGGTCGCTGTATTTGTGCCCTGTGGATCAACTTTAGAAGTTTAACTTGGATTTATTAATTTTTCCAATTCAGTAATGTCTGCAGTGCATATTGATGAACAACTCATGATCATTTGTGATTTCAATCTTCCAGGCATATTGGCCATCACCGATTACTTTGCAAGTATAGCACCCAAGCAATTGAACCAGATAACCAACTATCGAGGAAAACTATTGGATTTGGTATTTTCATCTGATGTTATGTATTCGTACATTTCTTCATGTGAGGATTTTACTGGATGTTGGTGTGTCTACCATACTTCAATAATGATAAATATTTTTCATGAAAAATGCAATACTACTCGTATTTTTTCCCATGCTAATTCTTTTTATTTTGATTTTAGGTATGCTGACTACATTTTTTTAAACAAATTTTTGTCAACTCTGATTAGGAGTTCCTTAGGCGTGGGAAAAACTTGCACGAAGCCGTTTCGTTGCTCAATGAACTACTCAAGACTGGTGTTGAAAGGTATTTCCCTTTAATTAAAAATGAAACTCGGTTTCGTGAACCATGGTACAATATGAAACTACTGCGCTTGGAAAAACGGCGTAACAAATTTCATTCATTTTATAGGCTACATGGTGCTTAGTTTTATTCTAGATTCGATGCAGCTCGAAAAGAATTTAAAATTTTAAATTGGTTCCTATATATTCCAATCCAAGAAAATTTTGGAATTTCCTAAATGGCAGAATTAAAGCATTTGGGTTTCCTACACTGATAATTTATCAGAATTCATTGGCGGGTCAGCCCCCTGATATCTGCAATCTGTTCGCCAAATATTTTGAGTTCGTGTACGATCCATCCGCGTGTCCATCACATAAAACGTTTCCACTTGCTTGTAATCATACTGATTATAATTTATTAAAATTCACTGAAACGGAGGTTTATGACTGCTTGTCTCTTTTTGATGTAAATTAGGGGGCTGGTCATGACGGCATTCCACCCATCCTCATTAAAAATTGGGCAGTCAAATATCCTGGAAAATATCTTCCATTCGGCCGTTTTTTAAATCTGGCAAAAAATGTGAAATTAGCAACTATCGAGGAATTGCTATTCTTTCTGCTGTTCCCAAACTTTTCGAAGCCATGATGCATACATTTTGGTTTTTTCACGTGAAATCTCTTATTTTGCCTGTACAACATGGGTTTTATCCCGGTAGATCTACAATTACCAATTTGGTTGTATTATGTGGACATTTATACAGCAGGATCGAGGGCCGGCAACAAGTAAATGTAATTTACACTAACTTTTCAAAAGCTTTTGATAAAATTGATCAATAAATTCTTATCTATAAGCTAGAGAAACTAAATTATGAGTTCATCCATATCAAATGGTTGCAATCTTATCTTTTTGGCCGGCCACAATACGTTAAGATTAATGATTCTGCTTCTCATTTATTTCGTGTAACTTCTGGAATACCGCAAGGTAGTCACATTGGTCCATTTTTGTTCTCATTATTTATTAATGATGTTGTGGAGTGTTTTGAATTTGCGCATTGCCTCCTTTACGCAGATGATATGAAAATATTCGCTCCGATTTCTTCAATTTCTGATTGTTTAAAGTTACAAAGTGATTTGAATACATTTTGCAGTTGGTCGTTTAACAACAAATTGTTGTTGAATATGGCCAAATGTAAGGTTATCTCTTTTTGTAAAAAGCGATCAACTATATTCTTCAGCAGTATTTTCTTTATAATATGGCGGTTGACAGAGTTGAGTTCATGTCTGATTTGGGTATAATTTTCTCTTCTGATCTTTCCTTTACAAAACATATTGATTCTATTATGGCTCAAGCTTACATTATGTTAGGCTTCATTAAGCGTAATTGTAAAGACTTTTGTGACCCGCTCATCTGAATATGTGTCCTTTGTTCGGTCTATTCTTGAATTCGCTTCTCAGATCTCGTCACTCGATCAGCTATCTTTGTGCGCGATGTGTTGATTTCTCGAATTGATTATAAACTACTTACACGTTTCAATTTTTACGCTCCTACGCGTTATTTGCGGCAACGAGACGGTATCTTACAAAATGATTCTGGTACTACAAACTATGCACTTTCTGAACCAGTTTTGAGTGTCGCGAATTTTTATCTCTGTTTTTGAAATTTTTGATTTTAATATGTCAAGAAATTCGATTTTACTTTACTGTAGGTTTAATAAATAAATAAATAAAAATAAGACCGGCATTCACCAAAATGTGACTAAACGGAGCACAGTTTCAATGTGTTTTGATCAGAGAAACCATTATTCTCAATCGCAAACGCGCTTTATTTTACGGGAGTGCTTTTAAAAATACATGCTGTTCGGAATTCCATAGGCATCAGCCTTTACGATTGTGAAGAACAACGATCAACATTTTAACTCGAATTAACAAGAAGTAGAAACCATGAATTAACTAGCGACCATAAACCTATTGGCGTCCCATCTAAATAAGAACTTGTGTATTAAACTTTTTGCACATACATAATATTATTAAAAACACAAAGTTTATATTAAATTAAAATTATATATTGTACATCTCCAGAGAAATTTAACAGTTTTATTTATATTATGTAACCACTTTATGTTTTTATAATCATAGAAACTTAAAATACATAAATAACATAAAAAATAAAACTTTGAACTATGCGGTTTCATTCATTTTCCCAGCAGCAATTTGCTAGGTAGTATTTTTCACCATCTTGGGATTTAAACTGAACAAGGAGAAGATACAAACTATTTCTGGCGATTCATTATAACTGAACTTATACATAATATGGAGAACCACTATAAATAATAACCTTACTGAGATTTTGTGGTATCGCACAGGATTACGGTGTTCATATGATAAGAAATCAAGTATTTAATTATAAGTAAATCGTATATGTATATGGTTACTATATTTATAGTATCTTATTTCAACTAAATTGAAATTTGTCTGGCATATGTAAATAATATTTCTAAAATCCTACAAAAAAATTTAACCTATGAATATAACAACAAAAAAAAAGGATAATATAAGTGTTTTATCCAAAGAATGACGACATAAAACACATAAAAAACTAAAAGAAAAAATTCTTTGAATTTTTTAAAGAGCAATAAACCACTAAGCGGGTTGAACATACATACATACATGCAAGCACACGAAGCCAAATCATAGAAAGCAAAAACAATTTTTTATTTTGAATTTTCATTTTAAATATTTTCTTTTCACTTCGCAAATATTTGTAAAGTATGAAATGTGTATGTTGAGCATTTTTATGTTTTTGGTCTCTCGATTTATAATACCATACGTTTGAATCGAAATATTAAACCTCATTTTAGTTTATGTTTTCGTTTGATATTTTTTTTATTTTTTGGTGTATTATGTTGATGATACTCTACCTAGATTATGGCTGAATAAATTAGTTTTAACGCCCTACATTTTATGCTGAATACAAAAAAAAACATCACAAAATTTATCACGATTTTTCAATTCCATACACATTTCAATATTTTTCATTAGCACCACCATTGTTGTATTTAAAACGTAAATTATAAAGTTAACAATATCCATTGAGTTCTACTCTGCTAACATGAACCCATTGACTTTTCACAAATAGTGTAGTACATAAAAAAAAATTAACTTTCATTAGTTTGGCACTTTTTCATGTACGTACATAAATATATGTATGTTGGTAAAAATCTCACTCAACAAAAATACTTAACCCGTTCCTACGAATGTTTAAAAAAAAAAAAATAAATTAACAGATTGAAAATTTTCCAACCGAGATAAAACACTAATTCTCAATTCACTTGTATCATCTCTCTATATATGTATATTTGTGTTGGTATATACGAGTAGATAGATAAAAAAACTGTTGTGGAAAAGTTATTCTATTTGTTTTGTTGCTTCTGGAAGTTTCATTTTTTAATCCAACTTGCGGTATTCTAGAAAATTTTTCTTTTCAATCTTTCAAGTTTAAAAATTACTTTATGTATGTTTCAAAAATAAAAGCTTTTCTTAGTTTTCTTGTTTGAGTTTTGTGTTCATGTTAGGTGGATAAATGTATTCTTAAAGAATTTTCTTTCGCAAAAACTGATATCATTCATCCGTGATGATTCGAAAAAAAAAAACCAAAAATATATGTGTTAGGAAGATGTGATTCTTCAAACTTGGTGTGTATTTTGATGTACATTCTAAAAATGGAATGTTAAGAGGAAAACTTATCATCCAAATTTAAAAGAAAATGAGTGATCGAAATTGATTGATGTACGGTGTATATGTACGTATGTATAAAGAAAGCAGAAAAAAGGGCCAGAAACAAAATCAAATGAATCATTGGATCCAAATCATTTTTTTTTTTAGTTTGGGATTGAAAGGATACAAAATCTCAGTTGAAATGCTTTGGTAAGATTGCGGTTTAGATTTTTTTTTTTTTTTTTTGGTATTAAAATTTTGAATGGAAAATCTGTTTGCATATGGGATAAATTTAGGTATATAATGGCAACTCTAAATTGGTAAATTAACTGTAAGTTGTTTATGCGATTATATCGGTATAATGTGTGAAATTGTATTTTTCATATCGATAACGTCGAGAAAGAGGAATAGATTTTTATGATTTTTTGGGTCCGAACTAATCCTAAATCCAACGAACACATCTTCTTTAATTCAATTTACATTATATACAAAACATATTCACGTACATCCTTGTGATCAATAAATTTAGAATAAATAAAATTGAATTTTCTCTGGAAAAACTCTTGCTAAAACATAAAAATAAAATTAATTTATCAATTTATTTTGACAACATACATCTTTGCTAAGCCAAATAAAATTATAAAAGAAATGAAAAATTTAACCATTTACCCAACAAAAAATAAAAAGTGGTTTACAGCACATGAGGAAAAAAGAATCAATTTTTTTTTTTTTTGTGAAATGATAATAAATCAAGCAAGAACATTTTTCCCAAAAAACACACAGAATCAATTTTCTGGAGAGAAATTTCTTAATTACAAATTGACCAATTGTTTTTCATACTTAATGTACATAATATACATATATTCTACCCTATATAAATATAAAAATCTAGAGAATAAAACACTTTAAAAATAAAATTTATTTGTCTATGTTTAAAATTTATTTAAACAAAATTTTCTCAACTACATAAGTATATATGTACATAAATATAACTCATTTTTATGTATGAAAAATTTTAATTTAAGAAATTAGGAAAATTTTGTCTGACACTATTTTAATAAATTTTGTGAGACATTTTAATAATTTCCGTACCAAGAAATACATGGGTTAGGCTACACTTATTGAAATTATCCATTATCCTTATACTTATATTATAGAAAACCTATATGTAGATTTATTGAAATTCTTGGAAAATTATGCTTTCCGAAGAAATCGTACCGAAAAACCAAAAAAAAAATGTAAATCGACCACAAAAGGCAATTTCGAAATAAATCCGATTATCCCATCGTTTTGCAAAATATATCGTCGTACAATATTATTGAAGCTAACTTTGTTGATTTATTGGTGCATTTATTTTTCGGCAGCGCATTTAGAGTTGGGAACCTTTGAATTGATAAATAATGTAGAAAATTGAAATTTTTTAAATAAGTTAATCAATACGAAATTTGCAACTGTTGAACCTGGTTTAATAAAATTTACTCTCTTTTACATTTTTAAATTACCAATTTTATGTTTAAATAATTATTAGGTAGCAGAATAAGATTCGGCAGACCGTCCTCAGTGGTGAAATATTATAAATAATTCTTAAAACATACTTTTATTAACATTTATCGTTTAATAAAATGATTTTATGCGATTATTATGTACCTTTTGCCATCTGAATTGCAGTATTTTCATGGGAAATAACTTAATTTACACTAACAAGGCTATCGTGGCACCATTCTAGAGCACCACTAGTCTAAAGAATAGGCACTAATATTGATTTTGCTAATATAAAATTAATTTCAAAGACTGATTTGTCAAATTGGAAGTTTTTATTTTTTCGCTGGCGCTACAGTCCATAAAGAGATTTGGCCGCTTCATGATGAAGTTTCGTAATCAATTTTTTAAACGAATAATGAATGATTAATTCATTGATCCTACATTAACCAGCCGTTATTTTTTTCGTCCCTCGCCGAAAATCGAACCCGGGACCTCCGGAGCTTAAAGCAGGCGTGCCAACAACTGTGCCACCAGGGCGGAAAATTGGAAGTTGGTGGACTCAAAATGCATATACAATTCTGAACGAGTGCATGTGCAACTGATTTTGCATCCTGACCTTGGATTGGGGCTAAGGAATATTTTGTCAGATCACTCTGCATGACTAGGGAGCATTTTATGTTTTTTGACCTCTTCACTCTTTCTTACCTCCTTGTAAGACATCTGCACAAATTCTTAGGTTAGGTTAAGGTGGCGGTCCACGAAGACCGGTATAGGCACAAACTGGTCCGTAGTCATTCCATAATTTATTAGTTATCCACTTGCGCATCGAACCATTTTGAACTGTTAACAAACCGCCTCTCTACTCCTGACGTCCATCCTACTGAGGTCCGTCAGGTCATTTAAAAGGGATGCCCCTAGAAAATTTGCCTGGTTTCAGGCCAGACCCAAAGCAGATATAGTACGGTCTCTTCCTCCTCTCCGTCTTCACAACTATGACAACAGTTATGTGAGAAGAATCCAAGTTTACTCGCATGCCTGCCAATGAGACAGTGCCTTGTAATCACTTCCACAAACATATTGACCTGACGATGCTGATGTGAAATCAGCTCTTTAGATCTCGCCAAATCTAACTTTGGCCAAACCTGTCGAGTTATTACACATGAGTTGCATTTATACCATCTGTCGTTCGTCAACTTACTATGTAGGTTCTTCATAAAGCAGTAGTTTGCGTAACGCGAGAGGCATTTCAATATCCTTTCTACATTTTATAGTTTGGAACGTCGAGCCAGCTCATCGGATTATATATTCCCTGACTGCTCTCGACGGGAGGAGGTACGATTGAAGCGCTTTACTGGCAGCTTGACTGTCCTTATAAATGCGAATGTTACCAGCCGATATTACATTATACCTCAACCAATCAACGACTTCCTCTTTGGCAGTCACTTCAGCTTGAAAACGCTACAATAATCGGGAAGACGAATGAAGAGGTTTATCAGAAGTTCCTCACAGAACACCCCAGCCCCAACTTTTCCATCATTTTTTAAACCATCAGTAGTAATTATATATTTTGTTCAAAATAATATGTTTAATATTACCGGGATAATTGAAAATAGCTTGCCAGCATTGGGCAATCTTATAACTAGTATTACAATGGAAGAAAAATTTATAAGGAATATCGATAATGAAAGAATGGATATAGATGTCATTTTAGAAAGTAATTTTTTGAACCTCACTTCTACGGGAAAAATCAATCAGGCCAGTACCTTCTATCTTTATTGGAGGATACTGTAATGTTGATAGAAAAGCGGGCAGATCTTAGCATAGGTGATACGGAGGAAACAAAGATAGTGTTTTATATTTATACGAAAGGTGTTAACGTTTGACGAGGAAATCAAATCAGGTAGAATTGGATATGTAGCTGAAATTGAATTAAAGGAAAACAGAGTATTTCGAGCAAATCCGGAAAGGTTTAGTCATTATGAATGAGTAGAGTTAAAAAAGAACGAGTTATTAAGGATTGGATAGGCAATTGAATAGAATCGATTCCATATAATAGGCCATTCTCTATGGAAATTAGCCAAAGGGAAGTTTTTGAGATGGTTAACAGTAAATTGTCCATAACTTTAGCAAAAATCGATAACAGAACATGTGGTCGGTAGTTGTGAGGCAAAGTCACATCACCTTTCTTTGGAACCGGTTGAATATTAGTCATTTTCCAAATTGGGGGAAAATACTCGCCATAATTATAAATGCTGTTGAAAGCTGTTGATTTGTTCAGTTTAAGGTTTTATAAAAACTTTGAAAGCAAAGCTAGAGCGAATATAATTTGTTTTATTTTGTAAGGTGATAAATTAACCTTCTTGTGATGATTTTATAAAAGATTTTTTACTACCTTTATCTCGAGTTACTCTACGATTGGTATCAGATTTTGACCAGAAACCCAACTGTAGTAAAAGTACATTTTTCATTTCGGAAATTTTTACTGAGACTAATGCAAAATCAAAAGGTTAAGTCTTTTGCATTAAGCCTTTAGATTATTGGAATATTTATCAGGATTGGTGGATACGTTTGGCAGAAAATTCAAATGCTGTAATAAATTTTAGTAATTTTCAGCTTTATTTATGTCTTTGGTTTCATGTGGAGCGGTGTTCTTAAATAATTTTACAGACATGTTGTCACGTATTTTTAGTTTAAGGTGATTAAAGTTGTATACTATACATGTTAAATTAGGATTTCATCAACTTTCCTCAACTACAAATTTTATTTTCTCAAACCTACTGCTGCTATTTAAAATTTATAATCCAGATTATTTTGTAAAGTAATTGAAATTTTTCTTCATTGTATGTACTGTTATTTGGTATAACATCAAAATAATGTGTTAGCTGAATACTTTAATATCATTAATAAACTATGTGTTTCTTTGTATGTAAATAACTAACATTTACACATTGTTGCAATCTTTAAACACATTTGAATATAAATTATTCAATTTTCCTAAACTTCTCGCTCCATCTTCTCAATTTTCTAATTCAATATTCATTGTCTTTTGATTATCATTGTCGCGACATTATATCGGAAAAATATTCAAAGATAAACTTTTGCGTTACAATTTTTTTGCTTTCGCCCTCTTATAGGAAAATGGATGGAAAATTGACTTCAGTTTTTTTTATATGCTGTATAAATGACAATTTAATCTTACATCCAGATGATACTCTACAGTATACTATAACTGGATATAATTTTTAACATCATCATCATTATTATTATTATTATTTGATCTTGCTTGTAATGATCGACTGACTAAATGACGGTTTACTACTGCTGGTAGTGGAGAATTCGTTAAAAAGTTTAACCTAAAAAATGTTCGGCACGCTCTTGCTGAAAATATGTAAATTAATCTGTTTATCTTTGCCACTGCCATAAGGTTTCGGATTTTAATGTTTTATTATGGAATTTATACTTGAATTTATGTAATTATAACGAAAAATATTTGTAAAAGTTTTTCTAGCTTTTTTTATCATCGAAAAGTTTTTTTTTTTTGCTTCCTCTACGATATATACTATATACTATATATTCTTGTTAGCATGGTATAGAGAAGATATTATTGCTTCAATAAACTTTAATGCTTCTGTTTCGTTGAAGATAAAAAACCAAAATTCTACTTACTACATTTTTTTTTTCATTGCAACTTTTGCTACTTCAAATTAATTTAATTTTTTATTTTTTATTTATTTCTTAACATTTTTTTTCCTTCTTTTCTGAACATGGTTTTTGTGTTAGAGTTATAACTTTATCCACCTGCAGTACTTAGAAAGCAAACCGTTGGAAAATTGTTTTAGAATTGAAAATAATAAAAAACGGCATTTTTTGTGTGTTTTATATAAAATAAAAAGAAAACTTTTAATTGGTCTACAGGAAATGAAAAAGCTTTTCCTATACACCGTACAGTTTTCGAGGAGCAGAAATGAAAAATCTTTGATGTATGTATGTGCAAGGGGGATGTTTTCTAGCATTTTGTGATAAGGTAAAAAATTGTTTCTAAGATATATATATACGGTTAAGCGAGTACATTCTACAGAGAAAAACGTTAAAGTTGGAACAGCTGCTAAATTATATGCTTATGTAGAACAAATACAGTTCAAGGTTGAGGTGTTAATATGGAAGTTTCACTTCAATTCAATACAAATCGCACAAACGAAAAATTTGAATGCTACACGCTTGTTACATTAAAAAACAGATGCTCCTGTTAATCCATCAAAAATAAATATAAATCAACAAACAAAAACAAAAGTTCGTATAGCAGACTCCCTGTAGGTTACAATAAATATATCTATCTCATATTTAATAAAACACGTTTTTTTGTCATTATTAATTTCTATCATTTCGTATCGCTTAACAATCATTCCGTTTCAAGCACTTTTATACCAACCACCAACAGTAAAAAAATTTACTACATTTATGTACATGTACGTAGATGTTGTCATCGCTGCGTCTAGCAAAATATATAACAAAATAAAGTTTACATTTATATTAAAAGCTCAAAAAAAAAATAAAATAAATTTGAAATAAAACTTTTGACTTAAAAATAACAAAAAAACTTTTTTGTTGTTGATATTTTTTTTTTTATTTTTCCAGAAAACACAAATTGAAAATTAGAAAAATGAAAATTATTTCAACTAGAGAGACAGAGCACTTTTAATGTTTCAATTTAAATGGAATTAATACAGTTAAATTTATCACATTTATCAGACACAACTAAGAAGAAGCGTTTTTTTCACTTTAACTTTGTAAAAGTTTATTTTAAATTTTTTATTAGAATTATAAAGCTTTTTTTATTTTCTCTATGCCATTTGTCGTAATATAAATGTTGTACTTGTGTGTGTTTTGTGTTTACACTCGTACCTAACATATATATACAAAATTTAAATCAAATTAATCTGGAAGAATATTTGCTGCTTTATTTTCTTCAATAACTACAAGCTTTTATTGTTACATATCATTATTATTGTTTATTAAAATTAAATTTGAAATGTTTTGTCTGACATTTGAAATAAAATACAAGATGTATAAGAAAGTCGTCGTGGATTGAATAAATTGTTCATGCGGGAGATCATGGAAATCGTAAGGCTTATATGTTGACGTCAATTTTTTAAATTTGTTGAAGTTAAAATTTAATATTAATTGACAGCTATCCCCAACGACTTTAATAACAGTCTGTTACAGTAAAAAATCATACAATTTTTTACCATACATTCACATATGATTTCTATTTATGTATTGTTCAACATTTTTTAAAACAATAAAAATCATAAAAAACATAAAATATCGAAATTGATTTCAAAGTTATAAATAAAAAGTTAGTTTTGAGCTTTTTATTTATTTTCTACATCGTACAGAAATAAAAAGTTTTTTTTTTGCAGTACAATAATTTTTTATTTTATCAAAATTGATTTATAGAAATGCTCTGTTTATGGTCAATTTTAGATGACATGTTGTTTTATGGATTTCATATTGTTTGTTTCAATGGAATGATGTTGTGTAGCTTAGTTGGGTATGCAATTAATTGTTTTTAAATCTTTTGTGTATTTTGGGGACAGCGTTAGACTGAATATGTAAAATGTTGGCTAATTACAAAACGGACCACATAGACAAACCTTTAAAATGTAAATATTGCAGTAAACAAATTGAGTGCGCTTACAATGCTACCATGGGGTAAAATTATAAACTCTACTCAACTGTTGACCCGACAAAATATATGGAGCCTCAACACAAGATAAGTTTGTCCTGGAGAATAACATTAGTGTACGCTTATTTTAGAATTCATTTAGGCAATTTATTCTCTATAGATCAATAAATCGCAAAATATGTTAAGTTCGCTCTGCATATGTATTCAGTATCAATAAAAAGCGTTAATATTTGAATACATTTTAAGGTCATCGGACACCTAAAAACACTTTCGAAAATTAAAAACTTTATATCATTAATAAAAATTATAAAAAGTAATGGGCCAAGATAACTCCCTTATGGGACGCCAGATTAAATACATTATAGGTGAAAAATTTACAACCTGAAATATTTACGTTTTGCTTACATTCACAAACGTAAGAATTAATTCAAACCAAAATCAACCAGTTTCAGAATTAAAGTTGCGTGATCTACATAATATGTCAAAATCTTTAAAGAATTATGCGTGGATAACTTCCATTAAACCAGCGTTTCCCAAACTATGTTCCGTGGAACACTGATGTTCCGCGGACGATAAACAGGTGTTCCGTGAAAAATTCTAAATATACTAAAAATACGAAAGTAGATGATAAAGTCTCCAAAGTAATTTTAGAACTTTTGCATGATTTACAGTCAAGCATTTTACAATATTTTCCAAAGTCCACTGAGGACAACTCTTGGATTAGGGACCCATTTGTAACAACAGATAAGCCTGTAGGTTTCACCGCAAGTGATTATCAAAACCTTTAATTGCTGACTCTTGCTTAAATCAAAAATACAATGAACTTTCTCTAAATGGTATGGGTTAAATTTAACAGAAGCGCATTCCAACTTGTCAAAACTAGCCCTTCATATTTTACTTTCTTTCACAACAACGTATTTGTGCGAGACGGAATTTTCAAATTATGCTGCAACAAAATCGAAGTACAGAAACCGTCTGAATGCTAGACCAGATAAAAAAATTCAGCTTTCTAAAAATATTGAACCTGATATTAAAAGAATTAGTAGTTCAAAGAGCCAAAAACATCAGGGTCATTAAGAACCTAATTTATTTTATTATTTTCATGTTTTTTATATCTCCAATTGAATCGTTTAGTTTTGAAAGGGCTCATGTTCACTTTTTCAAATAACTCAGGAAATAAAAGAAACTTTATATTGTCAGCAAAAATAAGTTTAAGAGGGAATTTGAGTTTGTTGATGAAAATGTGAGTCGCTATGAAATTGTAAGCTGAATTTTGTGGTTATTCAATTATTTCAGCTGGTATGCTCATTTTTAAAGCATGGACATGAGCTCTTTCAATAATAAATACAAAAAATATATTTAAATTTCATTTATTAAAATTCATTAGGATCAAAACAAATTATAAAACCTTAAAAAAGGAAGAGTATATAATTTAAAGACTTCAGTAGTCACTGTCCTCACTATTATATTCCATTCCAGTTGACCATTGCATAATTTCGTCGTAAAAATACCACATTAGGACTTTTTGCAGGTCACATATTTTTTTAATATTGATTACGTTTACTGTATCAAACGCTCTTTGAGAAGGTAATATTACCTTCTTCATATATTCGGTAGTATTAAACCGTAGAAGTTTAATTCAACGTAAACCTTTCCCAACTATCAATAAATTCCCAGGCTTCCAAATTTCCGTCGCTGGTCATTTCAAAATGTGACAATTCAGAAACTTTACATTTGATTTATTTTGCTTTTCTGCCTTTTGATTGAACAGCAGTTACCTGTTTTTTAAAAAAGTAGGCCTGAAATCCTTAAAATTTAATATTTTATGATTATTTGATAAAATACCGTGTTATTACGATTTTGACCAGGGCATGCATCAGAAAAAATATGGATTTCGGTAGTCTCAGGTGGTAAATATTTGTCTACGAAATCACTGATCAAAGAAGCATACTTTATTTGCCCCTTTTTTTGCTATTCCTTCGTGATAAAGGTACATTCCGCTACATTTCCTCTTCAAATCATAGATACAAAAAGTATTCATCCAAAGCTGCCGATAGTAAAAATTTCATGCGGGTATGTCCTGGACATGTGCCCTTTCTAGAATAAATGATTTTTTTTTGCAAGGTAGGTGCCGTTCCAATAACCATATGGTATTGTCGTCTTGTCATAAAACGTATATACATGTCTGTGATACAAAACCATCATAATACTAATTTTGAGAAAAATTGGACATGACCACTTTCAATACTAAACGATTCAATTAGATTTCATAAAAATATCCTTTTTATTTTATTTATAACTCTTACATGTATGCAGGTATACAATTTTAAAAAAACAAGCTAATTTCCTATATAAAAAACGAAAGTGTTCCTCTAGTAATTTTATTTATGCGAAGTGTTCCTCGGTCCGAAAAGTTTGGGAAACGCTGCATTAAACCATGATTCTCCGCAATATCATATATGCGACTAGAGAAAGCCATTAAGTTAAGCCATGTTCGGAAAAAATAATTTTATTTTTAAACGAAATTCTAATCTCGATTTAATGAGAAATTCAAAGAGCGTTGGAATCGCAGATAGAATTGAAATTCATCTGTATCATGTAATGTCGACGTAAGATAGGTTACACGATGTCTTTTATTTATAAAAAAATTCATCCAGATATAGCCCGGTGTTCTTCCTCATTTCTTAATGATTGCATCATGCCTATTTTTACTGAATTTAACAGCCAAAGGAATACATTTCTCTTCTATCTAAAACGTTTACAAATTTCTTGATAATCTTTCATTTCCCCCTGACGAGCGATTTTATTGTAACATTTCTCGATAAGAAATAGGAAATAGCACGATGTTTACTAAAATAATTATGAAAAGAATTATAGTCCGAAACAAAAACAGGGCTCCTTATAAACTTGTAAATAATTCCAATAAACTTTTAACTAATATAATGTTGTTCCCTATACTTCGGCACAACTTTTCAGAAAAATCCCCACCTTTATGTGTTGAGCAAAAAAAAAAATAACGGTACTTTATTTTTATTTTATTTTTTTTTTTAATTTTTGAGATTCTTAAAATGGCTAATACTCGTAACTTTGGGTATAAAAGATTTGGAAACTAGCTTTGTATGCGGAATTTTCTGAGAATTGGTGGTTATTTAATAATAAAATATTACAACAAATTACTTAAAAACCCGCTCGAAGTGAGATATTTCAGAAAAAGTCAATGTGCAGGTACCTTCATTCCGGGTTTCTCCTTTGTGTGTTTGAAAAAAAAGAACAGACCTTTCTAATCTTTTAAGGGTTACTTTCAGTAAAGAAAATCGGTTTCAGAATTATACGAACATTTTTGGTTACCTGTGTGCTAACAGATGTTTAAATCTGCGCTATGTATCATTTTAAGGAGTGATTCATGCGAATTACGTGTGATACCGCGCGGATTATAAACCGAACGATATTGTTGAATACTATTATGTAGGTATGGATTCAGGGCAATATTATTCAGTGTAATTTTGAATATCAATGAGTAAAGTTGTCAGAAAAAGTGTACATTTTGTAATGCAGGAAAATAAAGATATTTGTATTATTTGTAATAACTGTATGCAGAAAAAGGACTCTAAAGTGGTGAAAAAAGGAATTGGTAGCTTAATCGATTCTTCAAAATCAAGAAATGATGATTTGTGTAAAAGTTAGAGAACGTCGAAGAAATTTTATTGCATACAGAATGTCGGAAAAACAACACGGAAAAGGTAAGACTTATTAATTAATATAAATGAATATATCAGACACTTATAGTAATACACACATTTTAATTTTTTTTTTTTTTAAAACACTTATATAAACATAGTACAATAACAGGACCATCATCGTCAGCTTGTATCCAGCAAACAATTTTAAGATCAAGTGTGCCTTCACTTGATTTTAAAATTAATTATTTATTTTGTGGCGAAGTGATTCAAGAGATTGACTCTAAGAATGTAAGCCGGTACAAGCAAGTTAGTGTTGTGAAATCAACCGAAATGCAACAAACTATCATGAATCTTTGTTGTAAACGCAATGACGCATGGGGAAGTATCGTCAATACACGGATTGGTGGCCAATTAATTTGTGGGCACAACATGTGCGATATTATCTGAAATGCTACTGCAAGTTTAGAGAAGTGACTACAAATCTAGTCCAGAGGGAAACCCATAAATGACAACTGTAGAGCAATCTTTTAACGAATATGAAAATTTGGATTGGAAAATCGAAATAAAAATTTGGAATATTTTTCTAAAATTTGAAACAAACAATTCCTGTTCCCTATACCTATCTCTTTCTTAAATTTTTTTATTCTGTTTAAGCTGTTTCAGACAATTAAATGCCTTCTTATTTTATGTTAATTATTGTCGTAAATTGAAAAACTTCACGGAAAAATCTTCAAAGTCAGGCAGAATTGAATGTTTATAGATTCAAAAAAAAATTAAAAAAAAACAATTTCCGGTCACTTTTCATTCATACGTTTATTTATTTTTATTTTTTTTATTTTTTGAAGCCTTAAATAAAGCTTTTCAATATGGTCTGTTCAATATTTTGTTACATTTTTGCCTTATCAATCAAGGTTCCTGTCATTGGATTGTGAATAAAACAATAAACTTCAATTTATCACAAACGAATTTATTTCTTGAGCACAAAAATTATTACAATACAATTTATTAGTTTTATCATGGAAAATTCCATTTTAGTACAGTTTAAACTTAGTGCTAATAAATAACTTATTCTATTCTTTCCTAGGTGTCACCGTTAGAATATGTAGGTTTTAATAAGCATTGGCACAAAATACCAAAGTATAAGAACAGTCAAACCAAAATAAAATTATAAGCCAGCGCGAAGCTAGCGACACTCTATAAATATTATTTTCTGGTACTAACATTAGATGTCTAGTAAGGGAAACAAATTTATTTAAATACGATATGAAATTTTGTATTGAAAATGGAATATATATTCCCTTCACTGTAAAGCATATTCTCAATTTCTCATTTCATTCGTTTTCACTTTGTTTCGTTTTTTTGTATTTTTGGTTTTTATGTAAATAGCCACATACATCCCCATTTGGTATGAAGATGTACCTTATGTAGATATAGTTTTGTTTATGTATTATGATTTTTTATATTCCAATAGCATAGCTAATGCAATTAAATCGAAAGGTTTTTTCTGTATCGAACTACATAATTATTTATGAATGAAAACGTAGAAAATATTTCATTCATGTTTTTATCTAAATTTGTCTACTTTTACGAAATTTTGTTTATTTTCCTTGCATCAAAATGGTTTACGCAGGCTATTCTACCGTAACCCTACCGTTTGTAAAGAATGAATCAATATTTTAGAATTTTTTTATTTTAAATAAATAAAATAAAATAAGCTTTTTATTTGAATACAATTTTTTTTAAATTTTTATTTTAGAGAAAAGTACAGCTGAGTTAATCTGTAGAAAAGTTACAAAATGGGAAATCGTTTATGATTGTTCTTTTTTTATCCCTTTAGATGTTGGGCCATAGATTACGAAAAAAGTATTGTAAAATTTACACTCAGTTTGGTGCGAGATGGGAAAACATACTCCATTTCCACCCCTTTTTAATTATTTTACACATCAACAACTTTTTCAACATCGCATTTTTATTTAATGAGACCAAGTTTGAAATGTTCAACTTCTGGCGGAAACAACGAACTTGCCAGGTTAAACATAAAAACTTACGATTTTTTGGCTAATTTATTTATTTTATTTGTTTAAAATTCTTAATTCAATTATTTCTGTCGGTCATTTAACCACATATAACTTTCAAACAATTAACAATTTGTTCATTTTAACATTTCAAATTATGAATATTAATTTTAGAGTAATTTGAGAAATAACAAATATTATAAAACTAAATACTAAATTAAACAATTTAAATATTTTTTATATATTTATGTACACTGTCTCAAAAATTGCCCATCCACCACTCGGCTAAAGAAACATTGATAAAAAAAAACAATTAGAAATCACACAAAAAAATCCGTTTTTACTTTTTTAAAACTCAAATGACATTTAAAAACCTGAAAATAATAATAATTATGATATAAATTAATTTACTTTTACATTTGATGAGATTTGCTATTTGAACAGCCTGCAACTATGTCAAATAATTGTCCGAACACTTGCATTTTTGTCAAAATTAACACTAAATAGCATGTTAACAATTTATTATTTGTTGCACTCCTATTTTCAAACAACGGTAAATTACGAAATTGTTTTTTGCGTAAAAGTTTATTACGCGTATTTTTCACATGGTAAATGAAATATTGTCCAACTAATTAAAAATGTGTGATTCTCGTACCAAAATTAGTGTAGAAATTAAAAAGTTCGTCATTAAATTGGAGAGTAAAGGTAAAAGTTTATCAGAAATTTCCAAAATAATTATTCGCTCGCGATCTTCGATTCAATACGTCATTCAGAACTTGTAAAAACCAAATCCCTAAAGATTGTTGCTGGAGGCTGTCGCAACCGAAATCTAAACGAACGTCAAATACATCTAAAAAAGAGGGAAATAAAACCGAATCGAAAGTTTGTGCTCCAACGATCGCTATACTAAAGTTTACCAACGCGAAAAAATGGCGATAGAACCTCAGACAATACGCAATATTTTGCATAAACAAAAGTATCGTAGATGTGCGGCACAAGAAATGTATTTGCGAAAAAAACTATTAAAAAACGCTTGGAATATGCATTGGAATATCCGAGTGAGTCCAAAGAGTTCTGGGAAAATGTTATTTCCTCGGGCGAAAGTAAATTTAACTTTTTTGGTTCAGACGGGCGAGTTATGGTGTGGCGGAAACCCCACATTGAACTTGAGTAAAACATGGTAACGGAAGTATAATACAGTCAAACCTGTTTTTGTGCGGTCTTTTTTTATGCGATTTTTTTTTATGTGCTTTTTTTGTGCGATTTTTTTTTATGCGGTATATGAATATCGAGATTCTGTTCAGCCATTTTCATACCTTTTGCATCAGCCAAGTTCGTTAATCATTAGACAAGCTCAATATTCTTATATTCCAGCAAATTTCAATATGTAATTACCTATTATCTTGCACACAAAGAATATAATTTAGTTAAAAGAAATGTTTACTTCACAACCAACGAAATGCATAGTAATAGCCACACTGATTGTTAACCTTGAACATAAACTAAAAAAATATACATAATGATGTAAGAAAAAAGGAAATTTACCGTTTTATTTTAAAATGAGAAATAAAATTTGTTTAAATGTTTCCATGTGTAATTTAATTTCGTAAAATTTTGACATATTTTCTAAGGGAGACTTTTTTTATGCGGTCCCTATCCACCGCACACACCGTATAAAAAAATTTTTTTTTTAAAGTTTTGTCCAAAATTACTTATTATAGCGATTTATGAAGTTTGTGAATATTTTTTTTTTGTGCGTTTTTTTTGTACGGTCCCTATCTACCGCACAAAAACAGGTTTGACTGTATTATGGGGAGCTCTTAGCTGAAGCGGTGTAAGCCACTTCATCTTCATTGAAACCATAATGAACTGGTTGGATTATTTGGATATTTTGAAGGATAATTTGTTAACCAATGCTGAGAAGATGGGACTTTGGCAAGATTTTCGCTCCGCACTTGACAATGACCCGAAGCATTCCTCAAAGCTGATCAAGGAATGGTTATTGTTCAATGTAAAGTCAACACTCCCTCATCCTCCCCAGCCACCAGATTTCAACCCCATTGAAAATGTATGTCATTATTTGGAGTGAAAGATCCGTGAACACCAAATTAGCGGTAACGAATAATTAAAACGTGTCATTGTCGAGGAATGGGCCAAAATCCAAAAATAGTTCCGAAATAACTCGGAAGTTGGCTTTCTCAATCAAAACAAGGTTACAAAGTGTCATTGCATGAATAGGTTACACCACTAAATACTACATAGACCTAATTTGTTTTTCCTTCAATTCCCTCAACTTCTTTGTGTGTATGGTACGGACAATTATTTGACTTCAGTTTAGGTCGTTTAAATAGTAAATCATATCAAACGTAAAACTAAATTAATTTATATCATGATTATTATCATTTTTAGGTTCTTAAATGTAATTGGAGTTTAAAAAAAATAAAAACTGAATTTTTTGTTTGGTTTGTATTTCTTTTTTTATCAATGTTTCTTTAACCGAGTGCTGTACGGACAATTTTTTGATACAGCGTATATACTATTAATATATAATATGTATTATATATAAAATATTTGTAATTTTTTGTATAGAACAAAGATTTCTTTGTAATTTTTTAATAAATATTTGTAATTTTTTGTATAGAACAAAGAAAAACAGAAAATGAAAATTACTTTACAAAGCCAAATGGTACATCCCAATAAAAATTATGTTCTTACGTAATTTTAATGAAACTTTAAAATAATAGATTATTCTCATAGTTCATTATTTGATAGGCTTTTATTATTGGCTAATTTTCTGCCACTCTACCACCACCGCTTTTGAGCTCATTTTTATTGGAAATTGGGTGATTTCGAATTCCGCATTCTCTCTGACAATTATATAGAAGCCATTCTTGTACGATATTCTTGTACGAAGATGAATGTTTCGGATCGGTGTCCTGATAAATTTGGAAAACAATCTTAAATTCCAATCTTTCAATATTTCATGTGATATAATGCTTGAAATCAAGTTTTCCTTGAGAAATCGGTAAATATTTCCGATCAACATACAGTCATGCCCACCTTCATGTTTCATTGTTCTGCCGCATGCTAAGCATATTTTTCAGTACTAAATTTTCGGCCAATGAGTTATTGATGCCAATCGATAGTTAATAATAAACTTTATCATTAAAATTAACAAAAATAATTAGAACTAGAATGAGAAACACATAAGAAAAGAAGAATAGATTTCATTTTTGCTGCAAAATACAATAATTTCAGAACTTTAACATCGATTTTCCTAAAATGCATTTCTGTAGTTAAGTAAATCATGTTAAGCTCAAAAATATCATAAAAAACAAAATAAAATAAAACGGCTTCCTGTATCGAAAAGAAGACAAAATTTCCTTCAATTAGAAACAAAATATTTTTTTTGAAAGGTGTTATTTCACCGATACATGCGTTCAAATCTGGGTATTTTTTCTAAAAAAAAATTGTGTTGCGCTTTTTCTTTGTTTCTGGCGCAGTGTAGTTACACACACATTCTTACTCATAATAATTTTAAACACAAATACAACGCTGATCAGTCATCTTTTAATAATTTTAACTGTAGTTTCATCGATTCTGAGGACCCTGACTCTACCATGAAGTAACTTATCACATTGCTTCTAAATGTGTTTTTATTATAGTTGCCACTCTGATTGTTTTAATATTGAGCTAGTTAATCCGATTAAATATCTTGGTATCGATAGCTGCGTATTTTTATTCGCTCCTGATAGCTGCTGTCGAGAGCCATCAGCCATCATATAAAAAGTGGCTCCCGATAGCGCTTCGTATAATTGGAGATCCAAATATTTTTTATGTCAAGTTTTCGCTAAACAATTGAATTAAAAATGATAGTTTGATGTTAAATAAATTTAGTTTACCAAATAGCGCGTCAAATTTAAAATTAGGTATTGACAAATGATGGCTATCGATAGCAGCTTTCGGGAGCGAGTAAAAAATACAGCTTATTTGGACACTGGTCTTAATTGGAAAGCCCATGTTTCAATTTAAAACAGTGTTTGTCATCTGCTTCAAGGTCATTGGTTATGGTTAACAAATAAAACTTAACAAATAAATATTTAACCAAATTTAAATAAATACTTAAATAAATGTATAATAAATAATTAACAATTTATAACGACTTAAAAGAAAATTGTGAGATCTTTTATTTTAAAATTCATGGTGATTCATCTGGCCCACACTAATCCAGTTTTTCATGTTGGACTGTTTGTTCAACATAAATGGTTTTGCGAAATTTATCTAACAATATTTTACGGTTACAAAATTTGTATGCTTATAAGGTTTTGAATTTTTAATACCATAGAAATATCATAAAAATTCAATAAAAACTGAAAAGTAGAGGGTTTCTATAATTTTATGTCATTCATGTTAGACGAAGTGTATTTTAATTAAGAAAATACACATCTTAATTCATCCTTTTTATTTCGCAACGCTTACAAGACGCACGACCAACAATCATAAGTGTTTTTTCTAAACTAACAAAACTCAATTATATATGCACATAAAATACCACAAAATCAAAATTCAAAATATAAATAAAGAAAGGAAACACAAAAAAAAAAAAATCGTAAAAGCAAGAGAGAAGTAAATTTTTTTGTTTGTTTTTTTGTTTAAAGAGCAAATTCAGTGAAGGAAATAAATATTCCATTTCAAATGAAGAATTTCATCACGTTAATAAAAAAATTTGTTCCTTCGGTGTACATCTAATGTTAGTTTTATTTTCGGCCGTAGTGCGCTGATTGAATTTCATTGTTCTATGCGCTTAATGCTTCTTATTATTCTTTATTTTATGGCATTGGTCACTTATAGATTGTGTGATTAGTATGTCTACTTACCACCAGAGTATATGAACGTGGGGTCAATTAGTTTTGTTTACATTTTTTTTATATAGAATTTGGCCCAAAGCAGCTCTATTAAAATTGTAAAAAAATCAATGAAAATTATCATGATACGAAATGCAAATTAAAATAATTGATTAACAAAAGAATATTTATTATATTTTTAACATAAATTAATTAGAGAAGCCTTTGGTTTACAAGAATTTGATGTTTAAACACCGAACATTATTTGAGTTTTGTGAGGTTATGTCAGATGCTTTATGTTTGTTTTTGTTCAAGAATTTAAATTTTTTTGCTCCATTTCTATTAGAAGCTCGTTGCTGATCATTGTTTTTGTGAAATTTGTTATTCCAGGCAGCTCATATGGTTCTTTTAACATTAAATTTACCGTACAAAACTTAAATAATTGATGATTTTATATTTCGTTTTACTAACAATTGTAACGGCGATCCGTCTATTTTATGTTAAAAATAAACAAACCCTTCTTTTGTTAACAAATATCATTTGATTATTATTCGCGTCGAGGTAAATTTCATTCATTTTTTTAATTTTTTGTTAGACCAGTTTTGGGCCAAACTACATATAAAGAAAATGTAAACAAAAATTTTGACCCCGTAACGTCGCGACGCCGAGTGGAATAAAGGTTGAACTGATGTACTAAAACACAATCTATTCAATTTTAAAAATTGCATGTAAATATTTAGATCAAAGATAAAAAGATTTTTGGTGACAAGATTTTGTAAACCAAGATTTTGGAGAAAAGATTTTAGAAACAGTCTTTTGTAAACAGTCTTTTGAAAAACAGCAAGTGGAACTAAATTCGGGAAAATTTTTTTAACATTACGCGTATACATATATTGTATGTTTAAATAGTTATTTGCGTATTTACAAATATTGTATGTATAAATAGCCTTATCCATAAAAATATACAGAAAGATTGGCTATGTAGGCCCTACCTAATACGAAATGAATAAAAATACAAAATATTTTTCCAGAACAAATGGATTAACTTTTCATTATCAGTCAATTTTTCTCTATATAATTTTTTTTTTGTCTCGACCATGTGGGCAATTTGATTTAAAGCTCGTTTGTACACAAATAACTAACGCACAATTGTCCATACGATCACCTGATCCACGATCAATTGTCCATACGATCAACTGATCCACGATGAATGGTTCATACGATCAATTGTATTCACGAGCAATTGCTGTACGATCAATTGTTGTACGATCAATAGTTCACGATTAATTGTTTACGGACAATTGACAGTAAACCGTCAAATTTCATCATAATCGGTCAAGAAACAGCGAAGTTCCAACGATCAACAGATCCTCGATCAATTGTTCATACGATCAACTGATCCACGATCAATTGTTCATACGGTCAATTGAGTCGATTAGATGCAAAGTGCGATAACTATAAATGATTTATTGTAAAACTGAAAAAAGTTATGGTGGCCAGGGCCTGAATTCCGGCTCGATGACAAATGATAATGAGAAATGACTTGATTTTTTATTTCAACTAGTCGGTTGCATTTTTATTTAGAGTAAGCGAAATAATAAATCAAGTCATTTCTTATTTTCATTTATCATTGAACCGGAATTCGCGTGCAGACCTAACAACGAAACTCAATTTTTATTTGTTGAACAGTTCGGGCAATGTCATAGTACTCTTTAAAACAACTTGATGATTTTGTACTTAACCTAGTTGGCCTTCTAGAATCCTTTTATATTTGTAAATAGCGAATTTTGACACTTAATATCAAACTAATATGTAAACTGGAGACCGAATAGGAAGAAGATTTTGTAATTAATTTAATATGTATTAGGATATAATTATCTCTATTATGGTTCTCACCTCACCGAGAAATACTATGCAAATGTGACTGGATTTGTATGAAGTTTTTCGGTGAGATGATAACCATAATAGAAGTATAAAGCGTTTTGCATTTAACTCCTATTTTCTAACATAAGGTAAATAACTTAGTATAGTGTTGCAATTTTTCATTATTTAGTTATGTAGCCCTTGGAAATACGAATCAAACGACATATCGCATGCAAACATTTTAAAAATGAAGTTGTCGCACTTTACATCTAATCGACTTAATTATATCCACGATCAATTGTTCATACGATCAATTGTTTATGGTCCATTGTCAGTAAATCATTTAAATATGAGTTTGGCACAGAGAATGTAAGCGGGTGAGACTAGATATCATTTCCACTTTAGGGGTTAATGGCATTTCACGAATTTTGAAATAATATTTTAAACCTTAGAATATTTATTTATTTACAAATTAATTAATTCGGTGAAATGAAGTAAATCTATTAATCTATATAAATTCGTAAAAGGTCATTTGGGTACATAAAATATATCAAAATTAAAATCACCGCAATTAAAGTAAAATGATAACTTATAAGAAATGTTTATCATCACTTTGTAAAGTTTAGATTATTGTTTAGCTCAATACGAATGTTGTGAAAAATTTTACTTGTAAATAAAATTAGTTGTAATACGTAATACAAATATTTCATTATCAAATTGGTTACAGCTCGGTTTTATTTTAGATTAAGCGTAATTTGTTTGGCTTAGGGCTAAACAAATTTAATAAATAATAAGCGCGTCTTTATATTGTTGTCCGCTACTGTATAGTATAAAGTATAATCTCTCAAATTGGAGAGTATGAGGCTTTCAGTAATGGATTACTACTACCTACGGATTTTATACAGTAAGACAGTTAGTATCAAAAGGATACGACGTCAAGTACTCTGGACGTCTTCCAGAACTCCCACCAGGTGATGAGCAACGATTACAAAGAGCTGCTCTTAATTTACAACAAAAACTGATATTTCGCGAATGGTTAAAGGAATATCGACTCCAACATCATTATTCACGGTAAAAAAAAAAAAAAAAAACATTTTCTAGTTTGATTGAAAAATACATTCTATTTTATCACCATTACAGATTAGTAGCAGTTGAAGTAGCAGCTCTAGAAGATGTATATTGGTTAGAAGATTCTCGTGCTAGTCAATTGCTGGGAAAAGACTGGCCCGTTTGGTCACAAGCAAGACAAAATCTACCAACCTCAAAACCATTACTCGAGTCATTAGGTAGCAGAGTAAGCAAATAAATTTACTGCTTGACCTAATTTGATAGACATTTTTTTTTTGTATTGAAATAAGACTATTGCTCAAAAGGTAATTTATTATGAGTGATTTGTGATAAACACCAGATTTTTTAAGACAATTATTAACAACAGGTTATATCGTAACGGGATTTACAATATCATCCCTGGGCTGATTAAATCGCACGAGTTGCAAAACACAAAGCAGTTTTCGATTGAAAGCAATATTTTTACTTTAATTGAACTAAGTAATTAATTCATGTAACACGAATATCATATAATATCAGTGTTTAAATTAATTTTTTCGTTCTCTTCTTTTATCATTTATTTCTCTCTTTGTGAAAGAAAATAAAAAATATTTTTGTTGTTTCTTTCCCCGAAAACGAAAACGAAATCGAAAAACGTAAAATATCTCTCCTCATATAAAACACAAAGGATAGGAGAAAAGAGGTATTTTATTTTGTTGAATTTCGTTCCAAAGGAAAGAAACAAAACAAAATATTTTTTCTCTCCTTTCGCAAAAGAGAGTAAAGCAAGGAACGAAATTTGAATTTAAACACTGTATAATATGCAACCGGTCCGAAAGACTATTTTGATGTGTTTTAACCAGTGTTTAAATTCAAATTTCGTTCCTTGCTTTACTCTCTTTTTGTGAAAGGAGAGAAAAATATTTTGTTTTGTTTCTTTCCTTTGGAACGAAATTCAACAAAATAAAATATATTTTTTCTCCTATCCTTTGTGTTTTATATGAGGAAAGATATTTTTCATTTTTCGATTTCGTTTTCGGGGAAAGAAATTCAAAAATATTTTTTGTTTTCTTTCATAAAGAGAGAAATAAACGATAAAAGAAGGGAACGAAAAAATGAATTTAAACACTGAGATAGGAGGGGAGAGATATTTTATTTTGTTTGATTTCGTTCTGGAGGATAGAAACAAAACAAAATATTTTTTCTCTTCTTTCGCAAAAAGAGAATAAATAAAGGAACGAAATTTGAATTTACGTAGAAGTAATATTGGTATAACGAACAATAGGTTATCATCATATTTTAAAATTTTTGAAGTTAAGATTTCTCTGAAAGTTGTAAGAGAATTTAATCCCGTTTCGAACTGATGAGCATACGAATATGAAAAAACCAATCCTCTCATCAGGCTAAGGCTACCGTGTACTGTGTACAGGTTGTATTAGCTAATTATACTAATAAAGCCACATTCTAGATAGGACGAGAATTTGTATCAAGATTTATTACACATTGCTAGGGAAAGGAGTTGTTTTTCCATCAAAAACCTATGTGAGCCTTTTAGATACAATTTTATCAAACCTGATATAAAACAGCAGAGCCATCCAATTGTACAGGACCAAAAACTTTTATAAGAGCTGATTTTAGATTTGTTTAGAACAAATTTTAGTAGATACAATGTACAAATATAATAAAACAGATGCAATAAAATTTGAGCCGGTTGGTAAATAAAGACAATTTGAAATTTCACCTGGTCGATTTGACCATATCCATTTAGACATCGGACCACTTCCTCCATCTAATGGATATTCATACTTGCTCACTTATGTCAATCGCTTCCAGAGCAGCCATTGCCACCACTTTTATCAAGAATTACGTATCACGAGTCGGCGTCCCCTTCACGTCACAAATGATCAAGGAACGCAATTCTAGTCTAAAGTTTTCTCAGAGTTAACAAAACTCCTCGAATAACATCGGATATGGATACCGGCTTACCATCCGCAAGCCAATGGCACAGTACACGCTCCCATCGGCAAGTCAAAGCTGCTCTAATGGCCAGACGCAATACAATTAATAGGCAACAGTGAAAGAAGATTTGAAGAGCTCACCAGCTGGAATGTTTTATGGTCAAACCAACAAGCTATGTGAGCTATGATACTACATTCGTTTACAAATTATTCGCCACAAATAATAATCACATATATGTGCGTGTGCCCACAGCAAGCATATTTAAATTTATTCATCTCCGTGATATATCAAACACAAATATCAGCACTCTAGTGTGAATTACACACACTCGCAACGTTACCGCATATAAATTTTAATTACTATACTTTCAAACACAAAAATTATTATGTGGTGAACTTAATACCAACTAACGTAATTTATTAATAATAAATAGTGAATCTTAAGTGTGTAGTTTCTTTGTATTAAAACATTTTCTAAACATAAATAAATTTGTAAAATCATATCGTGTGTGTGTGTCCTCATTTCTTTTGATTGCGCACGGAAGTGAATTTTACGTACCACACCCGTTCAATAATAAATATTATTCGTACGTCAATAATAAAATATTATTGGTGTAAAAATTATTGTTGGGTGTCAACGCGACAACTACCCAACAAAACCTTGTTCTAATTGTTTAACTGTAGTAATTTTCCTATTAAAAAATTCGGGTTGGGCCATGTCGTCTACACGGTCATATATGTTTTGCGTGATAACATTTATAGTTTATAGGCAGTGAGAGTAATGATAGACTGAATATATTTATTATTTTGATTTAAAATTAATTAACCGCCACTGTCTTTTTACGCAAATTTTGACGCTAGAATTGCTCCGATTAGATGAAGTCTATAGTGCTCTCAAGATTTCAATAGATAGTAGATTTCAATTTTAAGTCAAATTTATATAGAGATTAATTATTTTTGTTTAAATCAAATTATCTGCCACAGTTTATTTATGCTAAAATTGACACCAGAATTGCTCCGATCGGTTGAGCCATTCCCTTGCTACAGTGGTTCAAGCATTTAAATCGCTCGAAATCAAAGGTGATGACAAAAGAAATCTTAAATTTAAACTAAAGGTAATACGTATTCTTAATAAGTAATTGCCCATGACCTAGGGCAATATTTGGTGTCACTCACTTTCTGAGCATCCGGTGTAAGGCGTTATCACATCAAAACTGTATCTGTTTTATTTTAATTTAATACAATAGCATTTGTGGCTGTATTGTAACGCGTTTTAAGCCCTCTATTTTAAGCTGTCGTGAGATTTTCTAAGTCTCTCATAATTACTCCAATTATTGTAACTAACAATATTTTACTGATATTTCAGGGAACAACCCTATTCATTTTTCAGGTAACAACCCTATCGCTAAATTAGACATTTGAAAAAAATAAATTTAAAATTCCTTAAAATATAAATTGCATAAAATTTCATGTTCAAGATGAGATTAAAATTTATTCGTTAAAAATAGAAATTCTATTTCGCTTCGAGATCATAGAAAAAAATTGTATATTCTAAGCGCCATAATTAGATTTTTCTGACGGAATAATAATGTTTCAATGCGTTTAACATTTATCATGATGTTTATAGTACCCCCACGAAGCCTATTTCAAAGCACATACATAATACAATAATCTGAAAGTTCCGCATTTTGCTGTAATAACGCAAAATAAAATAAAAATTCAATTGAAATATACAGCAACAAAGAATAAGGTTAATTCACTCAAAGCTTTTACTCTCTTTATACTATATAAAGCTTTTCTTTCCCTCAAATCTATTTAAATTCTTCATCTCCTTGTAAAAAAGTCTAAATATACTTTTTTATTTTTTTTTTTAAAATAAGGAAATGACTCTTTTTATATTAAAATCATTTATTTTTCTATTTTTTAAATTTAAATATTTGATTATAATGTTTCTTGCTTAAATTGTTGAATTTTATAATATATAATTTATGTATTTACAAGTGAAAAATACAAAATAATAACAATAATATTTGTTTATTAAAAAAAAATTAATTAGTTTTTTTTTAATTTTAATTTTAATTATTTTTAGAGGAAATTATTTTTCCAGAGCGCTCTATTTATTTGCTTATATAATTTAAATGTTTCCTTATTAGAATGTAATAAAAATTTATACTCAAAATTATTATTAATACAAGTCGAACACAACTCTTAATTTATGTTTTATGTTCGCCTTGCTGATTATTATTTATTACCCTCAGAGACTGAGTGCTCAGCATTTTTAATATTTTAAATATACAAATTTTATATTAATCTGCGTGAAACTTTTTTGTTTTTTTGTTTTGATATGAATTGTAAGAGTGCTTTATCATTGTTATAAAAATTCATCAAAATTGTACATAAAAAAAAACCTTAACACAAAATAATTAAATTAATTCAAAACGAGAGCTTTTATTCTAGATAGAGGAAAAAAATTCAAAGTGGATTTTCCTGTTTTTATTGTTTTTCACAATTTTTTTGTTTGAAGTTTAATTACATTTTCCAAAGGATTTAATGAGTTCACAGTTCACTCAAGTCAAGAAGTTTCTGTTGGTTGTTTATTTTTTTTTTTTCTATATTTATTTTATATTGTTGTAATAAAGTTTATAATTTAATTAAAATAAATTAGTTCCAGCTAAAAACTAAATGATAAGGAAGTTTTTATTTTCAAATTTTATTGTTACTGACATTTTGGAAAGTCATAGTGTTAATTTATCGCTAACATTACAAAAACAATACATGAGCAAAAATTCGCATAATAAAAACTAATATTATCTGTGCTAATAATGTACCGATAAGATATCTAATTAAATTTATAATCTTATTGTTTTTAAAACACCATCATAATAATAACAAAATGTTATACAAGAAGAAGAACAAGAAATAATATAAAAGAGGGAAAATTAAATGAAATAAAAATGTCGCAGTGAAGTAAAATTTGTGTTTTTGTATTATTTTAACCCATTTTTCGGTAGTGGTGTAATTTCGTTCTTATTTGTTTTTTTTTTTTACTACAGACAACCTTTTTTATATGACAGCAAAACAACTTTATCGTTTTAATTTGGTACCAGATTTGAAATGTTGGCGGTGAGCTGAATAACTTTCACAAATAATTTCTTCATTTAAAATTTTAAATGCACAAAAATATAAAATTTATGTATTATACAAATAAGTATATTAAATTTCACATATTAAATATTAATTTATTCCATTTGGGTTATTATATTAATAAATGGATAAATGACAATCATATATTTATTCAGCCAAGAATAAATATATGCTTATAAAATATTTACATATTTCCAGAATATATTATGTTAAATATGGGATGTTGATGATTACAGAATTAATATCAAACAATCCTCTTAACTGAATATGTGTATGTTTACGAGATAAAAATTTATTGTAAGCAAATGTTTTAACAGGAGCATTAAAAATTCTATAAATAAGAAATTCGCTGAAGCTTATTTATAAGTTAAGTATATTATACAATGCTTAAAGCTCGTTAATGATATATGATTTAAACGCAAATATAACTATTAAAAAACATATTTGTGAATTACTTACTTTACATATTAATTATCCTACCTAAAACCTTGAACTGTACAAACTATTTTATAAACGACTCTATTGGGTTGGTCACAACATTTTTATATTATTACAAACATGAAGTTTAAATCATGCCATACGCCCATAAAAAATTAAATTACCGTTATTTGCATAAAAATTGTAAACTGTACTTCATAATGTTTTAATCGCTACTCGTGTGTTACTAATAAAAATAAAAACTATTCCAGCGAGATTCTTTGATGTCTTAATACCAAAACATAACACTATGATGTCATCGACAATAAGTTTAGGTAAAATACAATAAAAAAATCGTACTTTTAATTTCATTAGAACAAAAGCTTCATAAAAGTGAAACGTCGAATAATTAAATAAATAAACCAACACTAAACAAACATAGTTTTAATAATAATATGTAATTATAACACAAATAACAACAAACTAAACAGCAACAACAACGAAAAAAAACGAATAAACCCGTCAAAATGGAGAATGAAAATGTAACATAAAACAAAACCCGATAAGAATAAAAGTGGAAACGTAACGTTGTATATTTTTTTTATCACTCAATTAAAATAAATTAAATAAGCAGAAAAAAAGCACAGAGCTTGAAAGCTTTAAGGAAGAGATTTTAATGATTTTTCTTTATCTTTTCCCCATTTTTTGTGTGCTTTATTTTTATATGGTAATAATGATGATAATTGTAACAATTAATTTAATTAATTACTTTATTGTTAAATTTCTTTTTTTATTTTATTTTAATAGAAGTTTGTACTATTTCTGTTTTTTGCATTTTACTTTCTTTTACGTAAGTAAAATAAAGTATAGTAATCATGAAAATTTTCGACCTTGAGATTATTGAAGATTTATCTGTTTTGAGGTCCCCTGAGTCCGAAAAAGTGGGTTTCGAAATGATGTCTGTCTGTCAGTCTGTCTGTCCGTCTGTCTGTCCGTCTGTCCGTCTGTCAGTCTGTGTCCTCTCTACAACCCAGATGGCTTAACCAATTGAACTGAAACTTCAGATTTAAGCTTTTTGGATAAATTGGGAGGTCCCAGTGAATTTTACTTCAAATCGGTCCACCGGAAGTGGCCACTCCCTTGGGCCAGAAAATTTGTTTTGCAAATATCTTAAAAAGTATAAGGTTTACAAAAAATTACTAATACAAAATGTTTCCAAAAATCAAAAAAAATAAAAATAAACAAATTAAAAATTAAAAAAAATTAAAATTAAAAATTTAAAAAAAAATTTAAAAATTTTATAAAAAAAAAATTAAATATTGTTTTGCCAACACATAAATATATGTGTATATATAGCCTAATTATGCTAATTATAATTAATTTGCACACTACAGTGACATACTTCCGGTTTTTAATGCAAATATTACATAATTGAATGTGGATCATTTTTTCATGTTTCTTAACTTTTTTAACGACTTATTAGGGTTTATAATACTTAAGTATATATATCGGTTTATAATTGCAAAAATATTTCGCAACTCCTGCCCCCCCCCCCCTCCCCCACACTTTTTTACAGGGAGTTACAGCAGTTCTTGCATTTGTCATTTTAATTATTGTGTGTATTAGCCCAATTATGCTAATTATAATTAATTTGCACACTTCAGTGACGTTGTATGTTATAAAAATATTTAGCCTACATGTATGTTAAATTGCCAAATCGGTCAACCGGAAGTGGCCACTCTCTTGGGCCCGAAAATGTGTTTTGCACATATTTTAAAAAGTATAAGATTTACAAAAAATCACTAATTAATACAATAATTCCAAAAATTTAAAAGAAAAAATTTAAATTCATAAATATCACCTTTTATTTCTTTTACGTGTGTACTAATGAGTTCAAAAAATTGAGTTTTGAAGTGGTGTCTGTTGGTATATATGTCTGTCAATTTGTAGTCCAAATGGTTTAACCAATCAAACTACAACTTCATGTTTAAACTTTTTACATAAATTTTGGGATCCCAGCTCCCAGCTCCCAGATTCCGTAAAACAGAAAATTTATTTTGCAAATATTTCAAAAATATACAATTTACAGAAAACATGAAATAATAAAAACAATCTTTATTAAGTTGGCGGGAAACTTGAATTATAAAAGTTTCTCAAAATTCGCTGTTCATAAAAGAAAGTCGTGTGTTGGCCACACCTCCATTTTTTTTTGTGGAATTTTTATTAGGCAGAGTGGAACATAACTTCTGATCTCAGCGGGTACACAAAACTGGAACAATTTAATAATAACTTGATTAAATTATTACATTAGTTTTTATTATCAGCTATCAAATTAAAAGTAAGCGATTAATCACAATAGTAAAACTCGTTTTAATTTAGATTTAAGGTTTACTATGCGACTCGCAACAAATAAATTTAATTAAACATACATTTTCAGTTATTTCACTGATTGTGAAAAAATTATACCCCATTTCTATGTTACACAAGGTGCTGGTAGTTTGGTAGATAGCAGACTTTTGTTGATGTCATTTTCTCAAGAAGTTTTTATCGATGGCTTACTTAATAAAAGCTCTGACCCACATTTGTAAAATTTTGTGGAAATTCGCAAACAAATATTTTTTAGTCCGGTTACATAATATAGTTAGTTGAATCAAATTGTATTGTGATTAAACGTAAAACAATAATAAAGAAAGATGCAATATGTGTCATTGCCTATGTTAATTAAGCCATTGATTAATTTAACTTTCTGTTTTCATGGTCTCATAATTGTTTATCAGCTTATTTAGTGGTGTAATTTTTGGCTGTTTCCTATTAAAAATATATTTTTTCTACGATAGTGCAGTAGCCTATGCTTTCGGTGATGATTTTTAAATTTAAATTATATAAGAAAAGGAGCCTTTGCGTCGTCTATTAAAATCGTGTGGAAATATTCATTACACAACGGTTT
Organism: Tipula helvola; assembly: GCA_963556165.1. Taxonomy (NCBI): domain Eukaryota; kingdom Metazoa; phylum Arthropoda; class Insecta; order Diptera; family Tipulidae; genus Tipula; species Tipula helvola. Next base: position 6,605,707 of record OY744482.1, read on the forward strand.
CTTAATATTTCCACACGATTTGTGAAAACCCAAACGCTTCAAGTTCATTTTTTATTGCGAATAATTTTTTTTCTGTCGTAGAAAAAACTCGTTTTCTTGATACAATATACTATTTCGAATTTTCATTTTGCAAAATACATCAAAGTTTGCTATGACGCAGTTACACATTTACATTATGTTAGTTCCTTCCCCTATTTTGTTATTTACTGTATTGAATCATTATTGACGATTGGAGACTACAAATTTGCATGTAGCCATTTAAGTCGTTTTCCTTCGGAAGTCGCGCTGGTTTCGTGCCCAACTTAAATTTTATTTCTCTCACAAATGGCGCTTTTTCTTCTTGTACAATCTACAATATAATGTGCTAGGTAAAACAAGATTTTGTTCACGTTTTTAATTAAAATTACATTTTTTTTTGTTGCTCTCTAAGTTTAAAATATCCCAAAAATGTAGTTAACGTAACTAGAAAATTTGTAAACATTTGATAAATAACACAGGACAATTTGCCGTAACCTGAACTTAGATTTGACGAAAAATACCCGGAAAATAAAATGCCCGCAAAATAAACTTTGAAATGGTGGAAGCTCTTCAATCCTGGAGCCCGAAACGATTTTCTGATACAAAACACTTAAAACCATTCATAACAAACTTGGATAACCTGACCTAATTGACATAAAAAAGTTAATTTTCCTCCATAGTCTTATCCAATATTTAAATCCTTTTTTAAAATTTTTTATCTGTAAAGAGAACAGCTATCTAAAGCTGTAACTGTATCTTACAAATATTTTAACAGTTCTCAAAACAGGTTCAATGAGAAAATAGAATTGTAATCAATTATATGGCCATGTCTGAATACCGTACAATGTTTTTTCGGTTGGTAGAAAAAAACAATTCAAAATTTAAAAATGGTGGTAAATTGAAATAAGTTTTTCATCTAAATTCAGAACTTTTTTTTTTTTTCAAATGACAGCCATCCAAAATTTTTCAATTCCCTAGGCCAAACGACAACTATGTAGACACATTAATTTTAAGAGTATTTTTTTTTTGCTTTTAGATGATTGCCGTCTTACTTTGGTAAAAGTTATTCCTATCGGGAAAGGAATGAAATTTTGCCCAAAGTAAGAGCAATTCTTCTTCAGAATAATTTTTTTTTACTTTTTCATCACAACGGCATTGTTGTTGTAAAATTGTCAAAGAAAGACTACAGATGTGCTATTTTGTTGTGAAGCGCAAAAACGCTTTAAAAAAAACGCAATTTTGGAATTGGCATTGTCTTCAGACATGGCCGTATAATTGTTTAAACAGAAATTTTTATGTTCCTTAAACTTCACTCTTAATTACATTAATTTCAAATAAATTGGTCAAGCGATTTTTATAGAAAAATTCGAAAAAAACGATATTATTCTTCCAACTTTATCCTATTGAAGGATCCTTTATCCTATTTTATCATCTAGAAATTCTGAGAGTTCAGAAAGCTTTTATATACATATTTTTATTTGAAATTTTTGTTATTCGTAAGATCTTCAGAACCTTAGAATTTTTTAAACATATTTAAAAATTTGTCCTTCTTACACTTGTCATACTTTCGATAATAAAATTCCTTATAAATGGGAGAAATATTTAAAAGTGTAGATAAAAAAAAAATTGCTGCGGTTTAGTTTTCAATTTTGCGCACAATATAAAATTAGGCATGCAAAACCATTCAATTATAATACACTGTTGAGAAATGATTTACTGCAAATTTGAAAATAGTAAATTAAAAATAATAAAAGCAAACGTTCATACTCATTGAACAATCTATCTGTCGGTTCGTCATTTATTTTAAATTCAAAAAGGGCCACAAAAATGGATAATGAATTTGGACCCTATAGGAGTTTAGACTCACTTTTATGGTATAAATTCGTAAGTGGTTTTACATTTTGTGGATCATTTTCTGCTTACATTGATCGTTTTATGATACATTGTCTATAAAAATTTGACGTAATATAAAGCTACACTCCTCACACGATAAAATTAAAAATCTCAAAATAATACTCTAAAAATATCTGCGATCTCGTGGAGGGCCGTATTTTTAGGACCCATGGGCTCGAGATTATTTTTTTAGTTAAACCAATACATTGACCAGTTTGCTTGTTAATTTAGCTTCAATTTGGCTTTTATTTGGTGAACTATTACGTTAATTTCTTACTGAGATTGAAATTTTCTACAAGAACCTTCTATGTGTTTTTGAGGAAAACATTTTTCTTCACCCTAACCACTGATTTGAAAAAATTACAAAAAATTGGCTTTTTATGGTTTTTAGTACATTTGGCCGCTTCATGATGAAGTCCGGGACCTCCGTCCGGAGCTTAGAGCAAGCAACTGTGCCACCGCACTGGGGCGGCAATGCATTTGTTTAAAAAATTATTCCCGAGGCCGTGACTTGAAAAGAAAAAATCGGAACATTTCTGTCTTCCGCTATTTTTTATTATTGCGCGATAACCGTAGCTCAGCAAAATTGTCTACCAAGAAATCTCGATAATAGAAACTATAAGCTTTAAAATGCTTTTTGCCATATATGTACAACCATTTTTCACAATGATACAGCTCTTCAAAAACACTAAAAAAATTGTTGTTCCCTTAATTTTTTGGAGTAGTGTATGTTCTAGTGAGAAAATTAAAATTGTATTGATAAAAATTCCTTATTTATATAATTCTTAATTCTATAAAAAAATACAAAGTGCTGAACTTATAGACGGCTTCGAGATTTTTATGGCGCACATAATCGTCCATATGAGTAAGCCATCCGTCGAACTGTGGATAGATTTCGTTCAATTTTTTGTGTTATTTTTTACAATTTCAAGTTCTATCGGGCTTAAAAAACACCCTTTATTACGTATAATTCGCTAATAGTTCGACTACATATGGTGGCTTTCAATATATAGAAAGTAATCAAAGGTATAATTAGCAATTTAATCGCTATAGCCTGATGAGATTGACTGAAAAACCTTCGCTCTTCGTAAAAGAATAAATGTTTGGCTATAATCCGGAAGATCCTAAATATTTCGATTTGGGAATTATTGAGCTTACTCACTTTAATTTGGTTAATCTGTTATTGTGTTTTTCAAAATAATTTGTTCATTCATCATTTGATAATCAAAACTGAACAGGTAAATACACGAGTATATTGCAGCGGCAAAAGCTAGAGATTCGCATGGATGAGTAATGTTTGACAAACAAGAAGACGAAACTTTGTTAAAGGCACATCTCCAGTAGCATTCATTTTTTAACATTAAAGAATATCTTAGTTAAAAGCTGATAAATTTGTATTTAATCAGTAATTCGTCGCCTCAGCATTATCTGGTCGTAAGTGCCAAAAGATCGTATTTTTTCGTTAAGTATTCTTAGTTTTTCTCGCTCTATCTTAAACTTTCTGAGTTACAGAAGAATTTTATAGACACCTTAAACCTGTAGATATATACATACAGTCCAGACTCTCTAATGCACCAACTTATTTTATGTAATTATCTGAACGTAGCATTAGACATATAGTATGTCAAATGAGGGATATAGATTTTTTAAATTATAACGCAGGTTCCAAAAATTGCTCATTTTACGTCTATAAGAAGATACCAGACGTCGAATTAAACCAGCTTGCTCAAAAAATTCAACCGACAATAATTTATTACCTAAAGTTTTCCAATGCGAAATTTGGGGATGGTAGCCACTACTTACAAGCGAAAAAGCAAAACCATTAAATCAATGTGAAAGTACATGCCAGCACACTCATACATCTCTTATAACATTAACGGACATTAAAAGTTATTATTACAAATATTATTTTTTGTTATTTTTAATAAATTATTTATTTTGAAAATTTCATTTTTTTATAATTTTACTTTATATGTACCTGAATCATATGTTTAGTTTTGTGAAATAAAAGAAAGTTCAAACAACGAAAGTTCAAGTTTATTTATAAACCAGCACTAAATCAAAAATTCGGTTTTTAATGAAATTCCTAATTTTTCTGACTTGTTCAAGTGTAGGCAAAATGAGCACTGAAGCTTAAAACATTCACCTCTTATTATTTCATTCACCCTCCTTTTGGGTAGGATATATTTATTTGCCGATTGTACAACGTTTATCCCAAAATTTGAAATGAACCGTGTGTAAGGAAATTCTAATTAATTTCACTATTAACTTTTACAGCGAACTATAACCAATTGGAAAGAAGAATTATTTTTTCCTTATCCAAGGTTAACATTCTCGTCTAAGTGTCACATTCATTATAACTACAAACTTTTAGGCAATTAAATTTTAATTTTGCGCTTTATGTTTGCTGTTTAAATAGACAAAAATAGCGATTTCAATTGAGTATGCTAATGAGAATTAAATGAAAGAGCAAATTATTCTTTGGGTCTTTTCAACCGACACCTTGTTCTAGCAATATATCAGCCTTCTTTAGCATGTGGTGAAAAGGAAATATTTTTAAAAATCTTGTGCCCTCAACAATTTGGCATTTAGGTTTATTTTTCGGTAGAGCGAAGGGGAAGGAGATCTAGAACCGATTAACTTAAAACATGTAAGTATAAAGTTTTACAAGTTTGTCACATTATTTTAAAAAATCTGAATAAATTCTAAATTAGTTAAATATTTTAAAGCACATCATCAACTGATTAAATACTTATATGTGTAACTTCAAACAATTTTTTCAAACAATTAAAAATTTAGAATACCCTAATAATCTTAGAATTTCGAATTTTTCTGGTTAAAATTAGAATTAGGTATATTGAATAATGTTGATAATTTCGATTAACTTCAATGCCAAGCAACTGGACGCTATTCAAACCCAAAAATCTAGTTTAGTTTTATAATCTTGAATTTCGAGAATTTCACCTAACTAAAGCTTCGATTAACTCAATCCAATTTAAGCTCGAATAATATCGAAAATCTTGAATAACCTCGAAAAATCACATACGACGAGTCAGAATTTAAGTTAGTTGCTACTTTAATGTTAGCAGATTTGGATACCATCTAGTAAAACCAATTGTCATTCATTCGTTCACGACAGATACCAAGTACAATAATTTTTTTGGTACAAATGAATTTTCCATCTAGGATCTTCCATCTATTCCTATAACAAAAAGTAACGTTAACAAGATAACTATCTCTTGTTTTACAACATCATGTGCTACAATAAATTTAGATCGTTTTTCTATCCAAGCTCTAAGAAAAGAATTAAAAAGTTAAAGTGTAATCATTTTCATTCACTTAGGATCAAAATCACCGTAAACCAATCGACTAGGAATAATGCGTTTTTTATTTTAAAGAAACCCTCAACCCAAATTTACACCAAACAACAAAACAAAAACATCAGCTATTAAAGCATAATACTTAATCCGTCTAACAAAATTCCAATTAAAATGTAATTTAATCTTAATGAAAATTAAAACCAGCAAAAAACCGAAATTTTCCAGGAACAAAAAAAACTCTTGTTCAGACTTTTGATGGAAATTGTGTGTTTTTTGTTTTTAAATTTCAGTTTAAGATACAGTAAATTATCGATTTCTGAAACCCCGCTCGAAAGAGTAGAAAAAAGCAAAATTTGTTTTACTATAAAGTAGAATTTTCCATTCTTAAACTGTTAGTTTTCCATATCAGTTTTGTTGTTGATGTCTCTTTTCATATTCTTTGTTCTTTCCAAGTGATTAAATAACTAATCTTTTGTTAAGTCATATTGTAAGAATTAGATATACCGTATAGGAGTAAAATTGCCCGTAACAACAATGGTACGGAAAATAGATTAGAAAGAGAGGTAAAAGAACGATGTGTAAACATCACAAATATCTACGTACAAAACACATAGAGACAAAGGTCAGTGATTAACCATAATAGAATATGAGCTTTTTTATGTGTCTTATCTGTTGTCTTGTTTTGTGTATTTTGAAATTAATGTCATTAATCATCTTATGTTTTTATAGTCTTATCTTTAATACGTATTTATTTATAATATAATATAGTGTTGGCATGGTGATAGTTGGGAATTAGAGTGTATTGTTTTTGTTGGTGTGTTCAAATAAAAATATCATCTCAAGAGGACATAAATTAACATTTTCACAAAATATATTTATTTCGACGAAATATAATTTTTTTTTTTATATTTATAATGGCTGAATTAATTATCGTCTGTGTCTACTACATCTACAGTATATTTATATACCATTAATATTGGTTTAATGTGAACAAAGTTTTTCGTTTCAGGGAAAATCATTATTTTTTTGTGTACCATAGTCACAAACAACATATGCTGCCATTATTTACTGATTTTAATTGACAACATTTTCACTGTGATTTGTGTTTGTTAAACCGATTTATAAGGAACGTTGATTTAAGTTTGCCTTATCGTGTCTATAATTTAAATTTGTGGTCAACCCAATTAATTGTATGATTGTACAAAAAAAATTAACCAATTGATTTCCATTCCGTTCCAAACATAGACAAACCAACATTCAAACTCAATTAATCAACTTCTACAATTATAATGAAAAACTGAAAATTGAAACATGTTCATGACAATTTGAAAAATGACCATTCAAAATTATTTCATAAATTATGTACACAAAATACATAAATAAAAATAAAATTAAATTTTAATCGGTATAATTAATCAAGAACCCTCTTAAGGGACAATCTCAGGTGTTTCAATTTAATTTGTATATAAGTATATATTTACCGTCGAATATAAAAAATAAAGTCTTATTCGTTGTCAAACCCATTTCAATTTTTATACTATATAGAATCAATTTACCGAAAACAAGTCAACATTTCGATCGATTTTGCACCAAAAATATAAAATTTAAATAAAAAGCACAGTCTCTTGAGATAGCTGTGTATTGTGTATATAAACGTAATTGTAATTATTATTTATTTTTAATTAAAATAATTTGTTTGGCCAACACGAGAGACTTAAAAAATTATTATTAAATGTAAAATTCGATTTTGTCTCGCACACAAAATTGCACAGTATATGTACTATAAAATAATTTTCCATAAAATTCAAATTCAAAAACATGAACATAAATAAATAAAAATATGATTACTGTTAATTTCCCTGTGGGGTTTGTGTTGTAATATTTTTTAGTATCGAACTTTTATTTTTAAAAATTAAACAATCTCTCTTGTGGATTTTAATCGCAAATATAATAATAAATAGACTCCTTACCGATTATTAAAAATAACATAAAAATTCCAATGACAAACTTTGTTTTCCTCGCACACCACATTTTTAACATTTATTTTTAAATTATAACAGATTTTTAATTTTTTTCAATTTTAACAATTTTTTCACTTCATATATGTAATAAAAATAAATTAAATTAAAAATACATAATTTTTTCACAATTAAACACAATAATTAACAAACGAACAAATTTAAAAAAACTTAAAAATTTTCATTCACTGTACTTGTATATTATGTGTGTGTATTATGAAATCCTTATTTGTACGAGTCAATTTTCCTTTGGAATTATCCCGTAAAAAGCACATAAAAGTTTGTTAACTTTGAAAATCCATTTTTTGACACTTAAAGGTAGTTTACTATCGACGAAACGAAATACGGTGTAACATTAAAAAAATAAAAATAAATTGTTTGGAAAGTTTTGAAATGTATAAAAAGTTTAATTAAATTAAAGATAAGAAAAATTAAAAGCAATTTTTTTTTTTTTTTTTTTGATTATTTATATGAAATCTTCCAGCGGAAATCACTCAATAAAGGGTCGCGAGATAAACTAAACTGTAGAATACGAAAAAAAACACTTTTTGCAAGCTTTCAAGTTTTATTGTTGGCGCAATATAAGAAAAATACAAATTCGTGTAAAACAAAAACGAAAATAAATTGTAGGGGAATTGTTTTGGTATGTGCGCATGAATTGAAATTTTATGGTTACAAAAGCAAACTGTGTTACCGACATATTTGTTATGTATGTCAATTGATGACAAAACTCAAAAGTGTGGAAAATTAATCAAACGGAGCAAAAATTATTTTATCTCGCATAATATCGTCCTTCACAATAAACTAATACGTACAAAAATCGTTCGAAAATCACAACATTTTAAATTAAATTATTAAAGAAGTACACAATAATTAATCATCAGGATAAATTTCACCCTCAAAATTATATTAATAGTCGGGGAGTATAAATACCACATTTCCTGTTCATTAACCTATTAAATTACCTCATTGGCCAAATTTTTGTGTGGTTTTTTAATGTTGATGATAGTTTTAAATATGATTTGGGTATATCTTCACAATGTGTATAATCATAATTTCTTTGAATTTTTAAATGAAAAAGGGCGAAAATGTAACCCATAAAAAATTCATAATATTCATTACAAAATTTCGCCTACAAATGCCAAAAAGTATTTGATGAAGAAAATTTTTTGTGGAAAGCTAATCCATTAAATTTCCATGTCACTTAATCTATTTTACTTTATGTTTTGATTTTTATCCAATTTTATAATAAACTAATAAATAATTTATTTTTTGGGTTGGTACAGAGTTCTCTGCTCTTTGAGAGTTTTCTTTTTTGGAACTTTTTTTTTTGTAAACTGTAAACTAGTGGAAGGGTGTTTGGTCGAAGGAGGAGGGAAAAAATCATTTTAAATGAAATCTAATTTATCTTTTTGAACCCTTTTCAATAGTTTCTGGTCAAAATGATGATTAAATGTTGGATAAGATTTTTGTATTTTACGTGTGTGTGTGTTTGTGCTTCTGGTTTTATAAATCGGCAAACAGAATCAAAATGAAATTTATATTCATAAAGAGTCGGGTATTTAAATGGATCAATTGAATTGATATGAATGTTTTATATTCGTATACACATGGTGAGATGATTAATGAAGATTTACGGGATGACAGCTGTAAATTGAAAAAAAAAAACTTATTTGATCACAATACAGATTTTCAAATTACTGTTCTCAAAGCGTACATACGTAAAATAAATTTATTTAATTAAAAATTGCAAATAATTTCGTTAAATTGCACACTCAAGTCAAAAGTTTACAATACGTACCAAAGCAACCTTGATTATACAAGCCATAATCTAAAAAACGAAGCTTTTTTAAGGGAATTAGAAAAGACGAAAAAATCAAAATTTCCATAGTAAAACACATAAAACATATGGGAAATCACTTTTTTTCTTAAGACAAATTTGTCAATGAAAACGTTACAAATTCTTAATTATGATTTCTGAAATATTTTCATAAATGTTTGAGTTTCAACATATATAAATGTCGTTTAAGTAAATCGTTTTCATTTTCTTGTAATAATTGATTTATTTAAACCAAAATATAAAAAAAAGTTCATAATAACAGCATTCTGGTCAAATAAAAAAGAAAAGCTTACTACAAATTGTGTGCATTAAGTCAATATACATTACATAGATGGCAGTACAAATTTTTTAAAAATCGTACCAAAAATTGCCACCTGTGAAAATTTTAAGTTCAAAAATTGTAGGAAAAGCAAAACAAATTCTCAAAATATTAAGAACGTTTGATAATTTTGTGATTAAACAATTTTTTTTCGTACTTTTCTGTATAAATCTGAGACATCTAACGTACACTAGTAAAACTAAAGATAAATGTAGCAAGTATTATTTTAATGCGTCAGAGCCAACTTTGATGTATTTTTCAAAATGAAAGTTCGAAAAATATATTTTAGAAATAATTTAATTTTAATATTTCTGTAATTAATATTTACTTAATACTAATAAACCCTTCCTGAATATTGTTGCTAAAGATATGTAGAACACTTTTGTATAAACATTTTGTAACATTTTTGCTTTTTTCAATGAAAAACTTGAAGCTAAAAAACACCATTTTTACTATGGATTCCTATGGAAATTAGTGAAAAGTTATTCCACTAAAAAAGCTTCTAAAAAATACGTCATAATGATTATGGCTCTATACTCTAGAAGGCTCTGTACGTACACGTAAAAGTTTCTGGTCAAGTATAAAATAAAGATAGGTCAGCTTTTCTAATAAAAGTTGAACAACGAAACTTTTTTTTTGTCGTACAAATTATAACATGGCTTGTTTAAACCCTAAATATAAATTTTTTCTAAAAATACTCTGAATGATAATCAATATTTTCTTTTCTGGGCTTATCAGTGTTTAGATAAAAATTAGTTTTCAAAATAGGATACACATGTATAACGTGTATATGTATACAGGATAAAAAGCTTATTGATAAAAATTTTATCTAATATTTTACATGTCATTTATGTATATATCCAAAATAAAATGCCAATTACAAGTTTTTCGAGAAAGATAGATACAAGAGGAAATTAAAATTAACACACAAAATATGTAAAAAAGTTTTCGAGGTTTTATAGTTTTATGTTGTGTCATGTGGAATTGATTACATGACGAAACAAATGTCGTTTATAGCTAGCTGGGTGTTATTTTGCTTGGTTTATACATTTTGGTAATAAATCATTTTCTGGGCCAATTATATAATTGATCGATTTTCTAAGAAAATTTTTTCAAGTTTACAAAATTTAATAATTTTTTTTTTTCCTTTTTGGTGTAGGTCAAAACAAGATTACTCACGCTTACATTTCCTTACCTACCTAAATTACCATCAAAAATTTAAAAACAAAAAAATTAATTATCTGATTTAATTAATTACAGTTTGCAACAAAAAAAATCGTATAACTTATAAACTTATTTGTTTCTTCTTTTTCAAAATTATCGGAAAACTTTATTTACAAATAATTAAAATACGGCAGAAATAAACTTTAAGCTTTCAGAAAAAAACATTTTTTTTTGCTTTATATTTAATTAATCTTTTAATGGAAATATTATGTTTTCGATTCTCAATCAAAATATAATACGAGTAACAGAAAAAAAAGTTTTTGGTTGTAGTAATTAGTTTGAGCTTTAAGTTACTATATATGTACATCATAAGTAAATTCTTCAAGCTTCATTAACAAAAAAGTTTTAAATTTTTTTTGACAGAATTGAAATGGATTTAAACTTACTCTTTTCTGAGATTTTATTATAGATTTACCAATAACTTGAATACTATTCATGCAACCGGGTTATGGTAGAAAGTGTAAGCTTTGCAGTACAAATATCTGTTATCTTATACTAATTTTCTTCTCTACATCAATTCATAAAGTCGCGTAGAAAACGTCATTATGTACGATTACAAGAACATATACCGCGTTTTGTCGCATTTCCAAAATAATCTCCAAATTTATATATATTTTACAAGTTTACAAAATCGAACCCCAGACATCCCGATTATCGAATTTAGTGGTTTTAAACATTTTTTTTTAAATAAAATTTTATTTTATACTTTGGAAATGTCTTAAGAAGCATTTTCCCGTAGCGAGATTTTCTATATTTTATAGGATCTTTCGATATTTTGTTTGATATGACTCAAGTTAAGCTAGCACTAAGTTACTTGATCCACACATAGATGAGATCAGCGCTAGCCCCCATATATACATAAAAGAAACAAGTGGCTACTTTATGCGCAAAATTTATGTTTTTCTAATAAAAAAATGTGCAAGCAACGAAAATTTTCAATGACTTGTCCGTTGATTTCTATTCTCCTTCCTATTTGTAGACATTTCCCAAATAATACAACACCAGATTTGGCTCTAAAATACCGGGTGTCCCAAAAAAATGTATACACAGTTTGAATGATTATAAATTCAGTTTATATTCACATATAATTAACATTTAAATTGCTAAAGAATCTACATAAAATGTATAACTTTCCTCCTACCGCATCAGTTGTTCAAAATTATTATCGTTGTGGTCAATACACTGCTGATAACCGTGGGCTATTCAGATTTTTTTGATCGTTCGCAATAACTTTACAGTACTATTTCTTGGCCCGTGAAACTCGGTGATATTCGTTGTCTTCAGAACGTTATCTAAACACTTTGAACAGTTCCATTCGTTTCAAACTTAGCTTTTATACGACTAATTGTAGTCGTATAGGTGGATTTGCCTAAAACTCCCTGCGATATTGTCCTTGTACTTTTGCTACATCTTCATACTTTCAACAGCATTTAAAAATAAATTTCCTTTTTTTAAATGTTAAGCTTGGTCCACTCATTATTTCCAATTAATTATACTTTGAAAAGAAAGTAAAATCCCAAAGTTATGACCCATTAATCAGTGTATACATTTTTTTGGGACACTCTGTATATCTGCGAAAAAAAGCTATAAAGGTGCTTTCTGAATATTTTGATAATTTTAAGATCGGCTCACAGAATAGGCAACTTTACCAGAATCCTTGTAATATTTAATAAAATATTTCGCGAAATTGAAAGCGGAGAAAAATGTTTAAATATTCATGTCCTCAGGAATATAAAAATGTGGCCATCTTGAATTTAATAAAACAATTGATTTTGTTTAATCATGTATGAGTAGGGTTTTAAGCCTTGGCAATTCCAGGCTCGGGTTCAGTTCGAAACAGTGTTTTTGAGAATACTTGTATTTATAAAACTAAGTCGATTATTTTTTTCCCCCGGCGAAGAAGGCGTGCACGGCATTGAGCTTGATCCGCTGGATGAGATTCTTGATGAATTTTAATTAATATGCATGAAGTTATTCGATACACTGTGGGATTCTAAGTTTATCCGGAGTTTTTTTTGGATAGGTAAGTATATATTCGATATTTTGTGAAAAATCTGATTTCTTAATATTACTCAAAATTTGCAAAGGCTTGATTTGCGTAATGTCATAGATTTAGTTTATTAAGTTGTTGGAACAATAATTTAACCAAACTTTAAGGAAATCTTGATTTGTGATGAGTTGATTTTACATCTCGGTGATTGCTTTAAACATAGAGCTTCTGTAGTATTCTAAATATCGCTAAAAACACTTCTCCACATATAATATTCTCGAACGAGATGTGCTTTTTACTTAAAAGTTGTTGGATATCATTATAATAAAATATTAGATGAAGAAAGAGATGAAACAAAAACAAAATGAATTTGCGTGTTTAATTTGTACTGAACTATCTGATTTACATTCATATTCATGAACCACCCACCCCTGATTATATATAAATCTACTTTTAAATACGATACGAATTCGTGTGTAAGATTCTTATTTGATTTGAATCCGGTTCGCTTGTTTCTTATGTAAAAACCATTCCTTTGGTTTCATTTGTGGCATTAATTAAGCTGGCCAGGCGTCTTGCTTTGAGGAGGATTATATTCCTTTTGTCGTAAAAATTGTCCTTATTTGTCCTTCTTTCGAGAAAATTCTCCTCCTTTTCCCGTCTTAGTGTTACTAAAAAATGTTTTTTTAGCCAGGGCGATGCAATGAGAAATATAAAATCACCAGTACTTTGAATAATTGAATAACTATAGGATTAAACATGATGACGGCTGTTTTATTTACAGCGTGTCCGCTAATAGTAGCGTCACCTCTAATTAGTTTTGCGGAAGAAATTTTGTCAGAAATATCGCTTCTGTTACAAAAAGTTATAACTATGTACCTTCCAAACAGAATTTTTGGGATGAGCTCTCATTTTGAGACTCTGCTGTACTATATAATAAAGAGGAAATAAACTAAACAAGGACTAAAAAGGAGATTACTTGCTGCCTCGATAATTATTTACAAAATCCTTATTAGTTATTAGGCCAATTATTTTGGCGAAATATCCATTTGAGGTGCCCCCCATCAGACAAAATTAATTAAACTTTTTAGACCGCAAATATCTAAAAGACGAATCTAAACCTTTATATTTCTCTTCTTACATCCATCGGTATTTTTGTTTTCTCGTAGCCTATTGAAACAACTATAAACAATGGATATATAGCCTTATGGATATACAGCCGTATGTGCCTGACACCGATTTGTTCAACTACATTTTTGACTTTTCTGAATTGTTGGTTAGTTAACACCATTCATTAACAGATGGCAGTAGTAACAATAGTTCAAGTTGTGCCTGACAAAATTGATGATTCTAAATTGATTTGTTTTCTTTTCAAACGTCAACGTTATAAAAAAAAAACTCACACAAATCGACACAAACTATTAATAAATAATAATGAAAATTGAAGACGATGTGGTTATATCATTATTTTGTAATGTTATAATAAAATATGAAAAAATTAGAAAGAAGGGACATATATATTAGGTAAAAGCTGGCAGGTAAAAAAATCCTATACTATTGGTATCAATACATTATTACGTATAATCTTTTATTTCAACCAGAAAGAACGTTTGTGATACACTATAATTGTCAAATTTATCGAAAAATATTAACCAGTGATGACCGTTTTATTAAACAACATATTCGCGTATCTGCGAGATCATTTCAAAGAATGTTATTAGAATTTGAACAACATAATCAGCCTGTGGGGCCAGTTACAGGGTAACGGGCGTATCTTTTGATATTTCGCGCTTTTCGGTCCGGACAATAATTCACAATATGTTGGATCTATTCGTCGGCATTTCAAAAAATTTTATAAAGCTTCCAGCATTTAGCGAGCTCGAGGACCTTGGCTATTATTTCAACTTGAGGGTGCCATGTAAAAATATCGTACCCACGAACTTGCATGACCAGTACATTAAATCGAAAGTTGGATTATAGTCTAAACATAATGGCCATATGTGACAGCCATGGGAAGTTTATAAATATTGTTGCTGGATATTCAGAGTCAGTGCACGATCAGCGAATCCTCCGTAACACATTATATCGATCGGGTAATTTTCCTACACCTGGGGACTACTTGCTAGGGGATAGTGGATTGTGGATATAAATGCGCTTTGACGCCTGTGCCTATAATAACACCTTTTCTAATAATAAAGACACTTTAATTTGTTGTATAGTCGAGCACGAAGCATTACAGAGAATACTTTTGGGCGAGTGAAAACAAGGTGGCGATCAATTTTTCTAAAAAGCTTAGAATTAAAAATAGAAAATTCTATAAAAACGGTGTTGGTATGTTGTGTCATGCACAATATTTGTTTAAATGACGGTGTAGATTAGGAGGAAACCACCGAATTTTTATTAGAAATCGAAGCACCACAACATAACATTTAGCAAACTGATGAAGAGACTGCAATAACGTTCCGCAATTCGTTACACGCACAGATGTAAGTTGAACATAACGAAATAAACTAGAATAAGCGAACTGATAGCAGTATTTCAATATTTTATTTTGATAAAATAAAGAAATTTCATTTTTACAATAAAATAATAATAAATAAAGGTTAATAATAAAGATTATACCTATAGTATCTTTTATCAACACTTCACAATGGTATCAAAATCATAATTTAATAAATAACATTTAATACATGCAACTGGCATTTGTCAGAAATTTGCACACAGCATAAGTATACAATTAGTGCAATCTTTGATTTCCTATTCCATTTTGCTAACTCATTTTGTGCTAATAATAAATTTAGAAACTTTATGGTCGTAACTTTTTATGGTCGTATGGTATATAGCTATGAGGCTGTACCAAGGAAACTAACGTAAAAGTAATTCAAACTTTACAAAATAAAGTATTTTGTAGTATGGTGAACGAACCATGGTACATAAGGAATGATAACAAAATGCGGATTTGCGTCGTATGCTGATCAACCCAAACCCAGTTAGACGGCTTCGAAGAACTAATCCCTTAGAACTAGGATAGATAAATTAATGAAGTAACCAGCCTGGAGCTAGCCGATGGGTTATACTCAAACAGTTAACAGCATTTAATATAGATAAATTACTAGATGAATTTGTATTAAGACTGCGTACCAATAGTCGGGTAAATTGCTCTTTTACCTACTTTTTAGCCATGTACATGGTAAATTGAAATACTGTACTAAAAAGTTGGGTAAAATATGAGAAAAAAACTAATGATGTTGCTATTACCTTTTTTGACGTTTCAGTGATTTTTGTTAAAATTGCCGGGTTTTTCATTATAAACAATATACGTACTCAAAGGTAATAAAATAAATTTTATTTTTAGAGCAGTATTACAATCAAAAATTGTTTTGATGTAAGCTAAAAAGCAGTTTTTGGTTTAGCTATTGTTCACTAGATGGCAACATGTCTAATTCAGAGGTATTTTATTTTGAATTTCGATTTTGTTGTACCCACATTTAGATTAAATTAATTTCGCAAACAAATTAACATAAATTGCATTAATTAGATTCTAAACTAGTTTCCGTTAAAATTCTATTAAAATAAAATTAAACAAAATAAATTAATCAACATATTCATGAAATAATACGTTCTTCTTCTGTCGGATCGTACCCAGATACTTTTTTTACGAAGAGTAAAATTATCAAGAGTTTTGCAATTTTAGTTTCAATCTGTAAACTCTATAGATAATTTCACTCTAGTTATTGCATATAATTCGCTAATACTTTGACTACATGATTGCTTTCTATACTAATCAAGGTCTAATATAGCAGTTCAGTCGCTCGCTATACCCTGGATAAGATAACCGATAATAATTATTTAATAATCCTGAATGAGATCGAAACTGAAATTGCAAAACTTTTGATAATTTCACTCTTCGTTGCAATATTTTAATCTTAAATTGAATTTCTTCTGTTATTTTTAAAATTATAACTTTTTTCATATGCGTCTGACATGATAATATTTTAGTTATGGTTTAAACAAATAATTTGAATAGATATAGTAGGATTTTCATATATACCAGAAAGATTTTTAGTCAATACGAAATTATTTTGTAAATCACAGAGTAATTAAATGCGTATACCTTTGTGAAATTGGTTGGTCTTATCGTTTTATGTAACTTGTTAATTCCATAAATTTGCGTAGGTTTTAGGATTATTGTAGCATTTTTTCATAATTAAAATAATATCGACTGTCCAATAAATGTCTAGCCTATCACCATAAATTTGGATTAGCCACACGCTTCTCACATAAAAAAACCAAATTGTGTATCTTATCTGAATTACTACAGTACGAGTATACCAAAAAAGTTTATTGTTTTGACATAATGATGTTCTTGTAAGAAGAACTTTTGTTTACGTTCGGTTTATTTCCCAATATTTTTCAGTTTTATTATTTTAAAAGAAAATCGTTCTTTTTTTATTCAATTTATACTTTTTAATAATTTACAAAACATCTTCTGTGTATGAGATTGTGTATAGATTGAGCTTTTTTTAGCAATAACAAGAGAAGTAAATTTATCTATTATATATTGTGTTGATTTTTATTTTATTTTTATTTTTAACTAATTTAGCTGATGATATTATCAAATTAATTAGGTTTTCATTTTAATAAATTAATTTTTATTATTAATTATTCTGCGATATAATTTTATTGTCTGTCATTCTTTTGTCTAGCCAAATTAAATGGTTGGATAGAAAATATGAGATTTTATGGTGTCAAGACAAATTTATGTTTGGCTTTGTATATTCCTTAAAAATAATACTTCGTAATTATTTATATATATAATTAAAAAAGAAAAGTTAAAAATCTTTTTGTATCTGAATGTCATTAAAAAATTTCTTTTATTACCATCTATAGTACCATGTTATAAGAAGAGAGAAGAAAAGACTTAGATAAAACTGAAACAAACTTATATAATAAAGATGATTAATGATCAATTTGCAGAAATTAAATCATCAACAATTTTACTATAAATGAGTAATGATAATATGTCCTCTTACTTCTGTAATGGAACCTTGGTTTTCTAGAAGATAATTCCATGTGAATGATAAGCATACTGTGACCAAAAAAGTAGTAAGACTTTTTCATTTAAATCGCGCTGGATGATCCAAACGAGTAGATTTTTTTTTCTTCCTTAGGTTGGTAGCATCCTAACAGACATCTGTATCGAATTTCGTGCTAATATCTTTAGTAATTAAAGAGATACGCCTGTTTACTTTAATAAAAAAAATGCATTTAGCGATTTTCGAAATGAGTGAAAAAGTTCAGCAAAGAAGTTGCATCAAATTTTGGCCAAAAAATCGACCCATTTCGTTCAGCAACCGCCCTATTCGCCTGATTTAGCTCCGGCTGACATCTTGCTAATCCCAAAACTAACAAAACGATTCGGAGACATCGTTTTGACTCAAGAGAAGAGATACAAGCCTCATTGAAGAAGGTGTTGAAGACCATTCCAGGAATCGACTTTGACAACACTGTTTCGACGGCTCGAAAAAATAATAAGCCATTGTATTTTATTTAAAAAATCTTACTACTTTCTAAGTTTGATTTTAACGCATAAATTATTAATTTTTTAACACATTACTTTGAAGTAACAATTTCTTACTCTGTCACTAATCTAATTAAATGTGGTTTTGAATAGATAATGAACCTGCTCTGTCTTAAAATAGCAAAGGTTATCTCATTCAAATAATAAATTAACACAAATCTTGAAATTGAAATAACACAATGTTTTGATGTTTTTTGCATTAGTTAATACGCAATAATTAATCTCAGATGAGATGATCTTTTATTTCAAGGAACTTATATTGACCGATATATTTTTTCTAGGCACATCTAGCATATTTTATTAGTTGTCTATAAATCGATAGATAAAGAGAAAAAACGGTATGCAATCCAATTTGTTTTGTAATACGAATGAGAAAGATTCGAATATCGAGGTTAAACACTCAAACCTCTATAATTCAGATCAAATATCTGAAGGCAGGCTAGAATTTCTCGGCTCATAAAAATAGCGTCTACACTTTTTGTCTATGTACATTGCATATCCCTTAATGACTGCAGTTATGTGATACAACCCACATTGAACCAATGTATATCAGATTGAGTGATAACAAGTATTGGAAGTAGTTTACCTTCACAATCGCAGATTTTAATAACGTTCTCTCCTTGGTTTACTCGAATATCTGTGGAACAAAGCAATAAACAAAACTGTATTTGTTTCAGCAAAAATAATTTTTAAACTGTTAAACTGTTTAAAGAAATTATGTGCGGAATTCCTAAATTACTCAAACCAAAACTGGTAAATGATAGATGAAGATGAGCTTCGTTAATCAAAGCTGCAAAGAAAACTGGTCATCCACAAATCCTATGATATTCCTCGATTGAAATCCGCTAATGGCAGAATCTTCTCGAAGATTCCTCTTGTTAAGTAAACGTAGATCGTGCATTTTTATTAGTAATATTTCAGTGCTTTGCTCATTGATGAGTATAGTGTGGCTGATCTGACAGCTGTGCTTATTACTCTTGAATCTGCCAATTCTTGTACGAAATTGGACCTTGTTTATCGCCCCTATGACTCGTCTTCACTTCTGCTTTCGGATGAGCTGAATAACCTGTTGTTGTGAAATAAACAGAAGCAGATCCCCTTGTGATTGGTTGTGTTGTTAATTCTTTTCATTCAATATGAGGGAGTTCTAACATTAATCACCGAACGATTTCTCTATTCAACTACAAAAGCACTTCTGAGCTTGTAATACTCAATAAAGGCTGTGACCCAGCATTTGTTTTCACATTACGAAAGGAAGTAATTGATATTAGTTTGTGCTCCGTTTCTATAGTTGATTTCTCTTTTTCAGTTAAATTTAAAAGACCACCTTTAAACCATACCATAACACGAAACTAACCGGTTGAGATATTTTCTCTCTCGAGTTCACTCCTCTATTCGTTACACTGTGGGAATTTCGGCCTGCTAAGGACGTTGAATTGCAAGCATTTTTGCTTACAAAGCCAATTTTGAATGCCTTTGAAAATTCTTGTCCCCTTATTACTAACCAGAAGTCTTGGAATAAACCTTTCTGTAGTACTGAACTAAAAAGGTTAAGGAAATTAATTAGAAAACTAAAAAATATCAAAAAATCTAAACTTCAGGCTGATTGGGTTAACTTCTTAATGGCTCAAAAGGTTTATAAAAAAAGTTTAAGGCATACTCCCAGACCATCGTGAATTAATTTTTCTGAGAACTGTAGCGAGACTTAATAAATGTTTGTCTAAACATCTTGCTTATAGACTTAATACTCTTAGTCTACCAAAAGAACAGTTTATCACTTCCAACAGGGAGGAGGTTGGTGAGCTGCTCCTTTCTGTTAATTTCCCTTGTTGTGACTTTATCAATTCTGACTTAGTTGCTTCCGAGTGCATCAACTTTTCAGTTGAAACGCCTAATTGGTACTTGACTTGACTCGTAAACTCAACACGCACGAAGTCCTGCGGTGGAGTCTGTTCTCTTTAGCACCGTACAAGGATGGTGGTCCAAATGGCATTTTTCCAGCTGAACTGCAGTACGGGTTTCTCCACTTCAGGATCATCTGCTTTCCTCTTCATCCTTCAATAGCAGTAAAAAGACTATAAAAAATCTCGCTCTCAAAGAATTAAGGATGAAATGGCTTGCCACTTCAAACCTAATCGAATGTTTGCTAGGTTTGCTTTATCTTTAAAAAAAAGACCAATTAAGAATGCTGGTCGGATCCCTTACTGGCATGGTCGGTTTAAGGATCATCTCCATCGCTTAGATTGAGTCAGTCTCAGGACGATTTATGCGAGGACTATCTTAAAGAGGAGGACAGCTGTATTCACTTTGTAAGCAGTTGTCCGTGCGGAGTTGCAACCAATTTTAATAATAATAATAAATCGTTGGATCAGACCATTTAAAAAATTTAGGGTGGGCTGTATGATCGTCTACATGGCCGAATGTGTTTTGCGTGATAACATTTATAGGATGCTGAGGTATAATTATTTTAATTTAAAAGGGTCACAGGTTCTTTACGCAAAAATTGTCACTACAATGGCTATGATCAGATGATATATTCTTCCTTTACAGTGCTCTGAAGCTTTGTAAATCGCCATTTTGTAGATTTTAGTTTTAATTGAAATTTATGTGGAGATTAATTATTTTTATTTAAAATAACTTAACCACCACTGTTTCTTTACGCAAAAAGTGACAACAGAATTGTTTCGTTCTGATGAGCCATTCATTTGCTACTGTGGTTCAAATATTTAAGTCGCGGGAAATCAGAGGTTCGCGGCGTAGCTTGCCTCATTTAAATACTTGCATACATTTAAGTTAAAGGTAATGTTTACAGTTGATGAGCAATTGCCCACGACCAAGCGCAAAATTTGGTGTCAATTTTCTAAACATGCGATGTAAGACGTTACCACGTCAAAAGTTTAAACCACAAAATTCCACTCCTTATAAGCGTTTGATCTTTGTGCACGATTTATCAAATTCCAATTCATTTGATACATTCTATTTACCACATCATCCATTTTGAAAAACAAAAATTTGGTAACAGTCGTCTAGTATGTTTTATGTTTGTCTGTTGTAATGTGACTGTGTGAAATAAAAAATTCTAATTCCAAAAACCTGTCAATGTAGTTTGTTAACTTTGAATTTTTCTGAAACGAAAAAATATCATAACATATTTTTAATCTGTCAAATAAACTAAATTTACAAATTGTGAAACACTAAAATTGAGTTTCGCGAAATCCCTTCATTTAACTGACACGAAAGACTAAAACTAAAAATGAAATTAATTTTTTTGACTGACTTAACAAGTTAAGTCAAGTGACATGCCATACAAAACAAAAATAAATTACTAAAAGTATAAGTCAACAATAGACGTCTAATGCATCTCTTGCACGGTTATACACCAATTGACTGATTACATGTCAAGCAACCACAAAAAGACAAAATAATCCACAAACATGAAAAATCATTTTCCCAATTTTCTATATTATATCCGAAAATTGATTTTTCGCGACATTCTTTTCAATTAACTGATGTGAGACAATTTCATTGTTATTGCCATTCGATTTTTTATTTTTATTACAATCATGTTGAATGTCAATCAAAAAGTGAACAAAAAAAAAAAAAAATGACAAAAGCTCGGTACAAGTATAAAATATTATTCTGTCTTTTTGACACATTTGGCTTGGAAAAATTTGCTAGTATGTACGAAGGCAATTTCATGTTATATTATTTAAATTTAAAAACAGAACACAAAAAATTCAACACAAAAACATATATTTTCACACATTATAAAAGCATCAAGCTTGTGGAAATCAATCATATAAAAAAAAAAAATTGTGAATGAAAATTTATTGACAAATTTTGATGAAGAGCCAACTCAACCTGATAAGAAAAAAATATTCAGATAATTTCAATGTATTTTTTGCGCACGAGGCGCATCATTTCCACAAAAATCTGTTGTTTTCCCGTTTTACAACTCTATCGAGACGAATAAGAAAAAGTAAGTCGTAAAGCGTGTAAGGTCAAAAACACTAATAAAATCGTAAAAATATTATTAAAATATAAAGAAAAGAAAAACTTTCGGAGAAGCCAAAAAAAAAGGTTAAATTACAAGTGGGAAGCTTTTATGGCAATGGGAAATAAAATTGAAAAAAATCCATATAAATACAAACAAGTGATCCAATCAAAAATAGTAAATTCGAAAGGTTTATGATGACGCATATTGGTTAGAATTATGGTTTCAACTCATTTCGGGTATCCTAAATATTATTGAATTTCGTTTATGTTCCAAACTATTTTATTGATTATAAAAGGATGAAACCAATTTTTCGAAATAACGATTTTACTGTACTATATAAGATTAGGTATACTCTTACAGTATAAAGACGAAGTCTAAAAATCAAAAACGACTTATTAAATATTTCCAGAAAAATTTAATTAAATAAAAAAGTTTTGGTTCGCTGTAAGCTTTATTTTCCTTTATAATTTAATGAAAATTTTTCATTTAAACATTTTATTATTTAATTTATTTTATTTTATTTTTTTGTTTATAATTTTCGTCTATTATCACAAAGGAAACGAAAAGTTGCCACACACAAAAGAATTGTGCACCCACCACCAAAAAGTTATAATCAAAGTGAATTCTTTTATTTATTTTCTTCTTGTATTTTAACATGTTGTTGTGTATAATGTGCACTATAAATAAAAAAGCTTTTGAATTTTATAAGCATTTATAATTATTGTTATCTACAATATTACCTGCACACTTAACACCAAGGAAGAAATCCCGCGAACGCCAAAAATTACTTGAAATATAATTTTCTCGTAAAATTTTTACCATGATCAGTAACAATTTTCTTTTCTGCTTCTTCATAATATAACACGGTGGCAAACTATTTTCCGCAATCACATAACAAAAGAATGTAGTAATAATAAAAATGTAAACTAGACAAAAAAATGTATTATGATGCTACTAAAGAAAACCTCAAGAATAAATTAAACGAAGCATATACGAATAGGATAAGGGAAAATATAAACTTTTATTAAAACTAATTACGTTTTCTTAAGAATTTCTGTGTGCTTTCTTCGATAAAACGGAAAAGAATATACAATACAAAGGAAACTAGAGCTTTTTATACAAAAACAAGTTATTTTCGATTCATTTTTGTGGTTGAAAAGAATACCGGCTACAGAAAGGAAGCTGGACTACAATATGTGAATATGTGTAACAATTTAGGAAATCTTAGGACCGGAAACTTACGATTTCTCTTAAATTCTTTCAAAATTAATTTTTCAAAGTATTTATTGACTAGTAGGAGAAGTAGAAGAAGACATGTATTTTGCTTATGACGAGGAACGGTTTGTTTAAGGATCCGACCACAAAATTTCTTGTAAATATAAATGACTCAAAACTAGTCGCTAAATTTTGCTATATCAGTTTATATGCGACCATTTATTTCGTTGATAAATAAAAATGTGGAGAATTAAATGAATTGATTGTGTATTATACAATGTTCACCTAAGAACTAGAACAGGCGGAATGCTGCATATATAAACTTACAGATGACATTAGAAACTTTAAATTTATTTGTGATGTACGTATCAAAGAAAGACAGTTTCTTCATACCAAACTGTTAGGTTTCATGAAGCACAGTGAGTTTCCAGGAACAAAGCAGAATATACGAGCAGATGGCTGAAACCATAGAATATTTATTTAAGTGGACCCTAGATTTCCTGAGGAATAATTTTCGCCGTGTGAGGATTTTACTAGATGTCCGAGCCTTTATACACGTTCACATACTTCTAGCAATTCTTTTCATTTCGATTTTAGACATGTTGACTACATTTCTTTAAACAAATTTCTTGTCGATTCTGATTGGGCATTTCTTGAACGGCGAGATAATTTGAGCGATACTATGGTTTTTTGTTCAACGAGCTTCTCCAGACTGGTGTTAAATGATATATTCCAATAATAAGAAACGAACCTCGGTATCGGGAGCTATGCTTCAGTATTTAGATAAGTTACACGGTGTCGAGTATTAATCACGTTTCAACAGTGCTCGTAGGGAGTTTAATTTTAAACTGGTTATTTTATATTAACTGCATCTTGCAAATCGAAGGTGAATTAACTTCCAATTCACAGAATTTATGGAATTTCATAAATGGTAAAATAAAGGTGGTTGGATTTCCAATCCTAATGATTTTTCTAAATTTTTTCGCCAGTTAGCCATAGTTACATAGATGGTAAAAAAAGACTTCATTTAACCTTTATAATATTATTAAAAGGTTAGCTAAGCTGAAATTTTTAACTGGCGGTAGCACCGGTAAAGGTAAGAGGTAGCATTGGCCTTTCTTTATTTTTTAAGTAAGGTCTAAAACAAAGAAAAAAAAAATTAAATTTTTTTGATTAACCACCAAGAATCAAACCCAAAACCTTAAATGTTTCAGTTAATTAGGGGTCTGTATGATAATTCGAAAGCAGCGGTGCAATGTACAATTTTTTCTTTATTTCACCACTAGAAATTAAGTCATAGTAGACAAGGAAACCAGTATGCAATGCACCGCACCTTGCGAATTATCAAACAGGCCCTAAGTTAACATCTAACATTTAAAAGGAAAACTTCATGTTTCTAAAAAATGTTTGCCATATCTTACTTATTCAAGTAGGTTTTATTACCTGAAATTTTGGAATAAAAAAATTCTTAAATTGGTTTAAATTTATGGCACACTTAAAGCTATAAAACCTCGAAAAAAATGTTTCTTGTTCATCATCAATGAACGGTACTAAATCGCAATGGCAATTAAATTCTTGTTTAAATTGTCGATTTCTCTCGCCACATTCATTTTATAAGTAAAACAAATTTTTAAACAAATATTTAATTTCTACTGTGGTACCATTCATACGTATGGTCATTGTAATTTGTAGAGCTCTTTAAATTCTTAAAATTTGTTAATTTGTTTTTTAACTCTTAAAAATGTTTAATTTCGAAGAAGGCCGATTTAGATGTATAGAAAAATGTTTGCCTTGCAAAAAAAGAAGAGATTAGTACATTACAATTTTCGTTTGGATGACAAGAACGACAATATAAACATACAAAACTTTGCAAGGGGGTTTTGTCTTTTTTTTTAGCAATTGTTGCTATAGAAATGAAAATTTAACTATAAAATATAAAGCGTATTCGATTGGGCTGAAGAGTACAACACTTCACTTCAATTAATTGAGTTACTCTTCACTTAATTGAGTTACTGAAGAGAAGAGACTGTTCGATTGGTATTCTATTCTTCACTTCAGATAAATGTCAAAATAAAAATAAAAATAAAACAATTTATTTCAGTTTGGCTTGTGTTTAGAAATTTTTTTTTCAAAATGTAATTTTCTATTAATCCCTAGTAATTTATTATTAAAAATACTTTTTTAGGTCGCAAATTCCCCACCAAACAGTCCCCCAAATCAACACACGAGAATATAAACAAATGAAAACAAAGAAATTCAAAAAAGAAAAACAAATAACTCATCTGAAGTAACTACATAAGCAAAATATCTCTTCAGTTAACTCAGTTGCTCAATTTTTAACTGAAGTGAAGAGTTGTCAATCGAACAGTCTCTTCACTTCTGTTACTTCAGATACAGCTACTACTTCAGTTAATTCAGCCCAATCGAACACGCTTATACTCGACCCGACAATATTTTTTGATATTTTATAGTAACAAACTAACACAAACACAAGAAAAGTATATTATGAAAACCCATACAATGACTAGACGTCAAAGGTAAAGGTTTATAGGAGAAAAAACCGCCATGTCGAATGGTAAGCAAATATTTTTCAAAATTTTTAAATATATATTATACAAAATTATATCTTTTGAACTTCCATTTTTAATTTTAGCAAGAAAAATAAAAATTTTGCGAAACGAGTTGGAGTTACTGGCGCGAGGTAATTACAATTACAACAACCCCATTGTAATTGGTAATAAAATAAAACACATATAGGGGAGGGTGGGTACAAACGTAACACTGGGTCAGTTGAACCAATGACATTTTGCGAGAACTATGCATATGCATAGTAATTTTCTAATGTAGAAACAACTCAACTAAAGTTTCTGAACGCACTCACAAAAATTTGCAGTTCAGTGGAGTCTGAAACGTCAAATAATAGTAAAATTTTGATTTGATACCAAAAAGTAAAAAAAAAATAACGAAGCATTTTTTAGCTTTTTTGAGATTAGTCATTGGCAAGTTTTTGAAAACATGTTTTTCATAATATTTTAACATATTTTTAACACGCGTGGAAAGTTAGTCTCATTCGGCTTATTAGTTTAAACACTTTTAATAAAAATGTTCCAAAAGTCATGGAAACATTTTTATATTTTATATATAATTGTACAATTTTATTTTCAGATGGTGAATGCTCATACAATGAGAATACCTCTTCGCCGACCCAGATTGGGAAGAAGAAAGCAGGGATGTTGCCACCCCGACTGAGTACGGTAAATATAATAATTTGAAATAATCTATGTTTGTTTAAAAAAACTGAGCACGTTTAAAATATTTAATTTTCAGATTCTCATATCGTCTTCCCAGAGGAACATAAAGAAATGTCGCCAAAAGAGCAGAATGGTATTATTACCTATAGTATTATATTATATTTGATACTGTGATTGGTTTTATTCATTGCATAAAATGTTTTCTTAATTTTAGAAGAACTTATTGACGCCATCAGAGATAATCCAAATTTATGGGATCTCCAAAATGCAAATTATAAAAGTAAAAACGTAAGGCTGCGAGCTTGGGAGGAAAGTGCAACTGCCATAAGTAAGTTAAATATTCATTAACAGGGAAAATTATAAAATATGTTATCTCTTTTTTTTTACAGATCTGACAATAAACGAAGTCCCAGAAATAAAAAAAACAGAAATCGGTAAAAGGGTGCTACAGCAGGTCGAAAAAGATTCCCACTAGCGGAATGAGCAGAGTACAAATTAAAGAGTACAAGTATGGCAAAGCCTTGTCATTTTTAGATGACACGTTTGAGTCTAGACCGTAAGTAAAAAACAGTGTAAAACTTTAAATTGAAAAATATTGTACATGCATTTTTTGTTTATTTCAGAACATCTTCGTTAACGAATATAGATTCAAATGAGGGGATTTTGGATCAAGTCCCGTACCACCCCGAAAAAGTAAGTACGTAAGTGTTTATTACATATATGTTTTTTTTGTAGGAAAAGAAACATTGACGGAATTGGCGCGGGAAAAGTTAATTTTTAAAAAAAGGCGTTTGAAGTTTTGAGTATCAGGAGCATCTCACAGAAAGCTGGTCAGCCATCAGCCCCTCAGCCAAGAAATTCCCAGGATGCTTTTGGGCAACGTAAAATTTTTGATGCATTACAAGAACTAAAATTGAAACAATTTAATAAAAATCAATTAAATTAAAAAGAATATTTTTTTAGTGGAAAATCACTTATAGAAGCATCGAAAATGAAAATTAATTGAAAAAACCCAAATGCAGTACTTGCTTCTATTAGGCATAAAAACCACTATAATTTCAAATAATAATTAACTTCTTTGAAACCATTTAATAATAAAATCTAAATTCTACAAATTTACCAAGATACAGCTCCATAAGAATTGAAATAATTGCTGAATTTATCCCGGACTTCTTTAGCATGTTTTGTTGAATTGAAACATTTTGTGTTCATGTTTCTCATGCTGCCTGCCCAATCGTCCCACCAAGTCCCGTTAATGATGGTTCCATCGACGTTTTCCATGTCTACCAAACGTGGTGCACTGTAAGGGGTTGTCGTGGATTGCTGTCTCAACCAGTTGTGAAGACACATGCACCGACTATTTTCTCTGCTGTATCAATCTATAAAATCGCAATAGTAAAATTATATGAATAAGCTACTAAAGAAAGAACACTTACGTTTGAAATTATTGGCTGTCTAAATATTCTCCATTTTGATACCAATATTCCAAAAGAATTCTCAACTATCCGACGTGCCCTTGACAGTCTATGATTAAAAAATTTCTGGGCGGTTGTGAGTGGACCTTTCGAGTATGGCTTCATAATATTTTCGTGTAGCCTAAATGCGTCATCCGAAACGTAGACATACGGAACATTTTTAACGTGTATATCGACAAATCAGATGGCCGTGGTATTCTAAACGAAAGTTGTAAATAATTTGTATTATCAGTAAAAAAATGGATTATTTATACTTACGATAAATAATTCGAGAAAAACTGTTCTCCAAATTTGGTGTTCCTAAATAAGCCCCCATCACTCTGCCTTCCATCGGCTCGTATATCACACATAATGAAATTATAGTTGTGATCACATATAGCCATTAACACAATTGAGTGATAGTTTTTATAATTGAAAAATTTTGAGCAACTGTAGGATGGGGCCTATATTAATAAATTTAACAAACATTAAAATTTTGATAGCTCAATGTTAAAATATGCTTTAGATAAATACCTGTATAGCAACGTGTTTCCCATCTATAGCACCAATGCAGTGTGGGAAATTCTAGCGTTGTTCAAATCCACTTGTGACTTCTTTTAAATTTGCCTCGTTTATCAGTTTAAATACTTTGGTGTTAAGGGCATTTATTATGGCTTGGGTCGTTTCTCTAATAATAAAATGCATGCTGGCTGGTGAACATTTGTAGGCGGTTGAGAGGCTTTTCTGTGATTCACCAGTTGCCAGATACTTAAAAAAATGTACAAATAATATGTGTTTTCTCACCTCAGCGTAAGCGCCAATCTTGCACTCGGTTCGAAACTTTTTCTGATTAAATTTTGTTTGGTGATTTCCGGCCCAATTTGATGCAGTAGTTCATCGAACTGAGAAGACGACATTCTCATGTAATTATAAAACAGCTCTGGGCCCGTATTCTTGAAATTCACCCGAAAAAGTCGCCTATAATTTTATAGTGAAATACGTCATTTCAGTCGAAAATTTAAATTGTTTTATACCAAAGTCACCGGCGACTTTTTTCGGCGAATTTCAAGAATAGGCGCCCTGGGCCTGCTAATTTTAAAGGCATGAACATATTTATAAATGCTCCAGATTCGTCCATTTCAAGAAAGTAGGGCCGAAACCAACATTTTTTTTTCTTTTTCATGGTCACTTTCTAAAATAGTTTTTAATAACAATTCATCTTCGTCGCTTTCATCATCACTAAATATTATTTTTAGTAGCTCTTTATCGTCCATTCCATTTTATTTGGAACCATTACCGTTTTCGACTTTTTAAATTGTTATTTTTTCAGTTCTGACAAATGTCAAAATATATGCCATCCAATTAAAAGCCGCCAAAAAATTATAGCATCACCATTTTTGTTTACATAATCCTTCTCGGTTTAATCAGTGAATATTTTTGTATTGCGTGGCTGCTCTAAGCATCACGTAAAATTTTTGCAAGGCAAACATTTTTCTTCATCTAAATCGGCCTTATGTTTTTTCATTTCTACTTGTATTTAATAAATTTAAAAAAAAAAAAAAGAATTTAATTAACTTTTTTCAAATATTTTGAGGTTTAAAGAAATTTTAGAATAACAAAAATCACAAATTTTAGAAATTTGTAACAAACATTAAATACTGTTAAGAATGTTTAACCTCAATGATCTCGTGACGACCCAGACAATCAAGGTTTCATGTATTTTCCCTACTTCACGGCAATGAAGTTTTCAACAAAATCAGAATGACAAAACATGGCGGTACAAAATTTGTCAACAAAAAAATAATTTAAATAACATAACAAAAAAATGGTGCATGTATTGGTACAGTTGGCAAAAGCAATTTAAGACATTTTTTAAAGTTTCGTTAAGACCCATAATAAAAATTGAATAAAAGTTTTCTTTTTAATTGAATAACGTACATATTTAATGAAATAATTTTTAACTGAAGAGCTAGCTATCCAGAGACAACATATTTAACGTTCAATTTCTTATGGATTGGCCGAAATACAGAGAGGTCATAAATGTGAGATACATTGTTAGTTAGCTTATAATAAGGGTAATCAAATAAAATTCGAATTAAAATTCGGTCTCGGTTATCGTATTTACATGTGTGTAATTTTATTTGATAGCCCTTATCATAAGCTAAATATTCATGTATCTCACATTTATGAGACATCTCTGTATTTTGGCCAATCCATAATAAAGTGAACGTTAAATATGTTGTCTCTGAATAGCTAGCTCTTCAGTTAAAAATTATTTCATTAAATATGTACGCTAATCAATTAAAAAGAAAACTTTTATTCAACTTTTATTATGGGTCTTAACGAAACTTTAAAAACGTCTTAAATTGCTTTTGCCAACTGTACCAATACACGCACCATTTTTTTTGTTCTTTCTACAACATGACAAAACGTTGTAACATGGCGGTACAATGTTTTGTTATTTTTCTGATATTGTTGAAAACTTCATAGCCGCCCCATTGCATGGATTTAAGAAATTTAGAATTTTGGCATTTTAAAGCCGACTATTCAACTGTGAGTTTTTGTGCGAATTTTTAGATTCACACTTTTCCGCAAATCAAATAACTCAAATTGATCGAATGAAAACTCCCACCAAGATAAAATATTTTTAACTTTACGCAAAATATTCGCAGACGACCAACTTAATCATACCAAAAAAGCTAAAATTATGAGCTTATAGGCGAAAAATATTTTAAGCAAAAGTGTGTGGATCAAAACTCGCACAAAAAATCACAGTCGAACAGTCGAATTGAGAAATACATATAGTAATAAGAAATACGTATCTTAATTCCTCTCTCTTATTTGATTTAAATAACGATTTGACTACAATGAAGCTTTCACTGCTCCTAATTAAGGAAAATAACGCCCCGTACCATAGAGACATTTCTAAATTTGAAGGTTGTCTCTTACAAAGTGTCTCATTTATTTTTATTATTATATTTGATGACAATAACTGAAAATTTAAACAAATAATTTGCATATTTAAAAATAACAAGTGAATCATGCGATGGCGAAAGTACAGTAAATAAATTTGATAAGACACAGTGTTGCTAAAATATTATGTTATGATTTTTTTTACATTTCTACACAAATTCAAACAGGAACCTATCTTCCCAAATCATATAATTAACAATAACATTAATGTTAGAAAATCATTATTTAATAATTAGTTTTTTTTTATCCTTGAAAGTTTAAATAACTTATCATTTTTATGCTTCTTAACGGAAACTTGGATTAACTATCATAGAATGAAGTTAGGAATTATAATATCAATCAATATAAATTTCAATAGTGGGAATCGTTTTACGGGCATCGCCGTTTTTATCCATGAAACAGTTAAAGTAAATGACATTGTGTGCCAAAATTTAACAACAGCTAATTCGTTCCTGTGCATACATACTTAGGTTCCAATTCGTTAAGCAAATTGATCTGTTTCTTGGTGAATTTCAACAGTGCTTACGTACATTCTACCAAAAAGCTGTTTTTGTTAGATGATTTTATTATTGATACCTTAAATATGGATAGTAGTACTAATTATCAAAATCAAGTGTAATCTAATACAATCTTTTTTTCTGGATTCATTTATTAACTCTCCCACTAGGATTTCAGGAAATCCAACTTCATCAAACTTATCCGTATCAGGATCCAACAATAAATTCATGTGTGACCATAACGTGCTTTCTTTAGATATTAAATTTTCTTATAAAGCATCAAAGTAGGGTCTGTCGATACCATAAATTGTAAAATTGACTTCGATGCTGTAAATAAGTTGATAATGAATGAAAGATGGAATTACGTTTTTGAAACAAAGATCTAATTCTATGTTAAAAGAGTTTGTTGGCCGCTGTACTTATGATTGTATGAGGTCAAAAGAATAACATAGGTAAAAAATTGGTGAAGCACCCCACAAATCGAAGTTTAATTTAGTTAAACAATTTAAATTCGTGGTAAAACAAATGAAGGCATTATTTTAAGTATAATTTTTATGTGTAGTAGGACGATACGAAAGCTCAATGGAGATTTTTTTTGATTCAAGCTTAAATATTCCGGAAAATACGTGCAATATCAATAAAATTCTCAAATCGGATAATTCAACGATTACTTATGAAAAAGAAATTTGTGGTGAATTCAATACATTTTTTGTGTCCATAAGAAATTAACATTAACTTATTTCCCTCCTAAAATAGTCATAATTCGTAAATCAGTAGTTTCTACTTCTATTCTGCAAATTATTGAAATGTTTAACTACATTTTTGGTCTGAAAACAAAAAAAAAACCTGTCGGCAACTATGTTCCTAAGGGCCATTAATTAAAATATCAAATTCACAAATATTAATTTTTGGCTATATACATATGGCCCTATAGCACAAATCTCAACATACTGCTGGTTTTCAAATTTTTATCACAGTAGCTGCAATAATTTAAAAATCGGCAACGATGGATTGAGCAGCTGTTTACTAAAAAACCTCAAAAAAGCTAATGGGTACATTTGCAATTTCGCTTGTATCTCAATAAAATTGAATTTCTCAGCAAAAATCAATTTGGATTATGGTCGACCATAAGTACGCCAGAATTCATGACCATGGCGCATTATCTCTACTAAAAAATTTCCGTTTTTATTAGATGCCATAATAACATAAATGAATTTTTGAATTTACCAGAAGATTGGTTGGTAAAAACGAAAGAAATTGAATACCCTTTAAAATGATTGTTTGTGATTATTACAGTTTTATAGAAGAAAAATGTAATGGTTTGCATATAATCTTAGTTGCTTTAAATTTCAAATTGATAAATTATTTACATCGAATTGTTAAAACAAATATTAATGTGAAAAAGGAATATTTTATGTGAGTAAATTTGTTTTTTAGGTGGGCATTGAATAAAAACTCGTTTCCAGTTTAGAAACGAAATCATCTCCGAAAATCCCAAGAAAATAAAACCTCACTTGTAAAGAAAGAAAAGTGTTTGTTTATATTTTAATTTCACTTGTTTAACAATTTTTTTTTTTAGCTAACATATTGTGTTGAATTTCTGTTCGACAAATAATAATTTGTTTTTCTAAGACAAAGAATTAATTTAATTTAACCATCTCAAAATGAGACAGATGGCCAACGTTATCATTAAATACCATCTCTGATTATTAAAAGGAAACAAATTGTGCTGAAATTTGAAATATGTAAATTACAAACATTTTCTCTTCACATACATAGTACATACTCGTACATAAAGCATTCCTAAAACTAAATAATTCTTTCTGTTTTTTGGATGCCTGTGTATTTTTGTTGGGTTACATAAATACATACATACATATATGTGTACTATATATACATAAATAGCCAAAGTCGTGGTCTGTTAAGTAAAGATATAAGTTTCTTAAAATAATACACAAATATAATTTATTGCTATTATAGCCGTAAACAAAATAACAGAATTTTTCAGTTTCCTAATTTTGTTTTGTTTGTGGAAAAGTAAAAGTCAAATGAGATGAAAAATAAATCGAGAAAGGAAAGTTCAAAGAAACCGAAAATATGTGAAACGAAGTGAACATAATTTTAATTTAATTTTTTTTTTCTGTTGTGTGTTTTTTATGGTTAATTTTGGCTTTCCATCTATTTCGGTTTTTTTTTTTGCGAAGGAACAATTTGTTAAGAAAATGTATACGTATATAGAACTTCTGGAAGAATGTGCTCGATTACAAAGTAAATATTTTTTTTTGTATCCATAATCCACACACATACCCAACAATATAAACACATAACAATCAGAAAAAGAATTTTTTAGAGAGAACAATGGACGAATCTAAAATATTTTGTTAAGCTTGTGACATAAAACTTTCCTCATGTGTTGTGTTAACACTTTGCATATTATACAAAATAATTTTCTCAATATATCAATTTGTATGTGTTACCATTTTCCAAAATTTCCATGTTTTGATTTTTACTGTTAATGTTGTCCACACACCTGTTTCAAAATTTCTTCGTCTATTTTCATGTACCTTTGCTATTTTTCAGTGTACTGTTTATATGTTTATATATATGTACATATATTATATTATTCAAATCGTCATGTTATCACCTAACTGTCACCACCACCATCATCTTCTTCAACACAGCACCGTCATTTATATTTTGGAGTCAAAAACATAACAACTTGTATTGTCATGAATATAACAATCAGCATAGAGTGAAATTATTATTTCACTGTGCTTGTATGTTGTTTTTCACTTCAATGAGTTTTTCTGTACTTGTATTTTTCTAAATTTTTTCTATTCTCTGTACATTATAGTAATATACACACACACACATACACACGTTTATATATAGTTAAACATAAATAACAAAACGAGGCTTATTTCAACTTTATTTTCATTATGTATTCCTTTCATCATGTTTCATGCGATGTAAACTTTTTCTGTTACTTTATCTTGAGCTTTATGTTCTTGTCACTGCATATTGTGTGATGATTTTGATTATATAACGACATTTCAAAAACAAGGAAAAACTTTTATTGTTACGAAAATTTGTATTTTTGTGGATTTGTCGGGAAACAGTTAAATTTGAATAAAATATGATGAGACATGGGCTGAATAATATGTATATATATCTATATAATGTACGTGTGAGGCATGCTGTGCACATGTTAAATTTAATCGAATCCCCTTTAGAATAACAAAAGTCATCGGCCTAAAATAAAGATTCCGCCTAACTCTATAAAAGCACGAGATAAATGAGATATTAATGAAATTAAAATGAAAGCTTTTATTATTCTGTTTGCAAATTCGATCTCCTCAGCCAAATGTATGAATTTATATTACGGTCTATATGTATACATAATGTATTAAATACATATATATATATATATATGTACGTATAATGAACGATTGTAACAAGAACGCGCGCGGTTGATTGTTGTATAAAATGGAAAAATGTATCGTAATAGAATTTTGATTTCTTTTTAATGAAATTAAAAGGAAAATATCTAGAGGTAAATGAGTATGTATGTAATTTATGTATTTGGGGTGTACTTAGGCGAAGTATACCCAAAAATTATACATGTTACATTTTTTTTGTATATGCTATAATAATAAATCATTAATTTTCTTGTATTTTCTTGATGTTTATGGGTAAATTTATGTTCTACTTAAAAAATCATAAATTTTAGTTTATGTAGATTCATAATTTTTTATTTTAATTTGTTGGAATTTAATTTTTCGTTTTATTTTTAAATCCCTCAATTTTAATGAATTTTAATTTTACCCACATGAAAATAAAAAAAAAAGATTTTTCAACCTGTGAATATGTATTTACAGGAAAATAGAAAAAATCACAAAGTTAAATTTTTTTACGTTTTGAAATTATAATTAATTAATTTAGATAGATAGGCATTTATTGCATTCCTGCTTTAAGGGTGGGTTTGGTTATATAATAAGGTAATTATTTTAGATTGGTGAATTTACAACAACAATTTACGTCTACAACAATCATTCATGTTTAGGCCTATTGCATTAACTGATTACAGTCAAATAATCGCCCTTAAAAATTAAATGTCATTAATAATGAAACCATTAGGATTCAATCTCGATAAGTCAATAAATAAATCGTCACTATCCAATTGTTAGCATAACGGCTGGCTAGTTCCAATAATTGTCTAAGTCGAAATAATTTTACAGAGATTGAACAAACTGTTTAGATTGGGGTAATCCACTACCATCCAAAATCCATTTCAGTACAACTTTCTACATGATTTAAAATTATCTGAGTTTTTTTTTTTTTTTTAAGGAAAAAGAATACATGCTGAAGCCGAGTTAAGTTACTTTCTATGGTGTAAAACTCCACCCAACTCCTCCTATGTTTGTTAAAAATTGGTCACTTCGTGTGGATGGTGTCCTCCCACTTTGATTACCGTTCCCGTAAGAAGATTCACGGATAAAACAATAACAACGCCTTTTACATTATTAGCGGACAAATGTTAACACCAATCAACAGATATGTAAAACCAACGTGATAATCAAATAGCACAAATATGCAGAATGCAACCTGATCAACCATATATTAGAATCAACGTGACCAACAACATAAGAATGCATTATGCAAACTGGGCATAAATATTACCTACGTCAAAAAACATAATAAACAATAATACATAATAATATGCAATTAAAACAAATTTTTGAAATATTGGTTTAGGGCTCTTTTTATTTAAAAACTTAATTACAGCTTTAGCTTTCGATTCCTATTCGGAATCATTCTCAAAAGCGTTTTGAAAACCTTATATCAAAATTGTTTCTTTTATACAAATTTTAAATTTTGCAAAGCTACCTTAATAAACCCATTTATCATAGAAACGCACAGCCTAGACAATTTATTTGAAAATAAAATTGTACTATAATGCTTTAAATGTAAAAAGGTTGTACAATTAGAATTAAAATTAATTTGTATGAGACAAAAAAATTTAGATAAACAAATCATATGAATTCCCAATATATGCGAAATCTTCTACTATGTTTATAGAATTTGTACTTGCTTTAATGTGCAACATTTCTAAAATCGATCTTTTTTTAAAATTTTTTTGTTTTTCGAGAATTTTGACGTTATCTAAACTGATTAAATGGTTTGTATCTCTCAAATGCTGTGAAAGTGCACTAATGTTTGAATTTATATTTGGATTTGCGCCTCTTTTGTGTTGATAAATCCGTTTTTCTAAAAACTGTTTTGTCTGCCCTGTGTATGTTGAATTACAACTGCAACATACTTGGTAAACAATATTTGATTGTTTTTTAAATGGTACTTCATCTTTCATTTTTGAAAAAAATTTGTCATTTAAATTTGAAGCTGCACGTCCTACAATTTTAAAATTATAATTCCGAAAAAGGTGTTTTATTTTTTCATAAAGATTTTTTATATATGGAATGGCCAAATAATGTGTAGTTTCAGTGTGGACTTGGGAATCAGGATTTGTGTGAAAATTTCTTTGTTTACAAAATATGTTATTAATTAGTTTTTCCGGATATTGGTTTTCAATTAATGTTTGTTTTAGAATTTTTAAATTTTTATGATGGAATTTAGTATCGGAAAGTTTTAGAATTTTTTGGGTCAAAATTTTTATAGTGTTAATTTTGTAAGTAATTGGAAGCCAAGAATGAAAATTTAGATATCTACCAGACCAAGTAGTTTTATGGTACCAATCACAGGAAATTTTGCCGTTTGGTTCATGAATTAAAAGAATGTCCAAAAAAGAAATTTTGTTCTCTACTTCTTTTTCTAAAGTGAATTTTATTCTGTTGTTTATGGAATTAAAAGCTTGTAGGAAATATTCAATCTTGTCTATTGGTACGGCTGTGATTATATCATCAACATATCTGTAGTAAAATAATGGTTCAAAATCTAAAGTGTTTAAAACTGAAATTTCTAAATTTTCCATAAGTAAATTTGCAATGATGGGACTTATTGGGGAACCCATAGGTGAGCCAAAAATTTGTTTGTAAATTTTATTATCAAAAGAAAAATCTGAATTATTTAAAACGATATCCAACGCTGTAAAAAATTGTATTTTTGTTAATTTTGATTTCGAATTTCTTTTCATATTTCTCCAATTTTGACTAATAATTTCTTTTACAATTTGGTTATCGACATTAGTAAATAAGGAAGTGACATCTAAAGAGACTAACAGAAAATTTGGAGGGATGGTTACATTACTGATTTTGTTTTTGAAATCTTCAGAATTTTGAATAAACGAATTTGTTGTCCCTACACTAGGTTTCAGAATATTGCCTAAAAATGATTATAAAGAATATGTGGGACTTGCTATGGAACTTACAATTGGCCTATATGGTAAATTTGGTTTATGGATTTTGGGTAGGCCATATAATTTTGGAATCACTGGAGTATAACTCGTGAGTTTTTTCTTTGTTTCTAAATCTATCTTGCCCAATTGTTCCCATTCTTTCACTATAGAATTTATTTTTGTTTGGATTGGTGTTGAATTATCTTTTGGTACTTGTACGTATGTGGATGTGTCATTTAACAAATGATTCATTTTATCCATATAATCCGTTCGTAATGTTATAACCATAGTATTCCCTTTATCCGCTCTTGTCACCATAACATTAGGGTTATCTGTTAAAAATGACTTCGTTTGTTTTATGTAATTTAAAATTCGTTTTTCAAAAGGTGTTAAATTTTGTGAATTTGTACTGTTTTTGAAATTTGTTAAAATGTTTATGAAATTGTTCCGAATATTAATGCGATCATTATCATTTAAACCGAAAATTACACCTTCAACATCCGAGATAATTTTGAAAAATGGTATTGCAGTACCAATAGTTGGTGGGCAAAATTTATTTCCTAAACTTAAAACGAATTTGACGTGAACCGGAAGATCGATGTTAGAAAAATTTGCTAGCCATTTGTCGCAAGTACAAAGTAAACCACTCGTCATATTATTAAAACCGTCCTGTATGATTTGATTAAATTTATTTCTTTGTCTCACCTTAATTTTGTTGAAATGGTAGTTGTATGTAACCGCTGCTCGTTCAGAAAACTCTTCATAGATGTTGCCTGGTAAGGTTGTTTCAATAAACCGGTTAAGTAAAGCCAAACGGTTTTTTGTTGTTTTTATTGATTTTATGGTATCCTTGATTTCCTCGTTTATTACACCGAATATAAATGTCTTTTCCAAACGTTGGAAAACATCCTTCTTTATATTCCAAATATTTTGCAATTTCCTAGTTTTTGGAAAAACTTTTTCTCTTCTACATTGTAGCAGGAAATGTTGCTTGTTTATCAGCTTTGCCAGATGAAAATTTTCGTTCATCAACGACTTCATGTTTTTCATGGTGCGATTGCCAAATTCGAAACAAAGAAAAAACTCACGAGTTATACTCCAGTGATTCCAAAATTATATGGCCTACCCAAAATCCATAAACCAAATTTACCATATAGGCCAATTGTAAGTTCCATAGCAAGTCCCACATATTCTTTATCATCATTTTTAGGCAATATTCTGAAACCTAGTGTAGGGACAACAAATTCGTTTATTCAAAATTCTGAAGATTTCAAAAACAAAATCAGTAATGTAACCATCCCTCCAAATTTTCTGTTAGTCTCTTTAGATGTCACTTCCTTATTTACTAATGTCGATAACCAAATTGTAAAAGAAATTATTAGTCAAAATTGGAGAAATATAAAAAGAAATTCGAAATCAAAATTAACAAAAATACAATTTTTTACAGCGTTGGATATCGTTTTAAATAATTCAGATTTTTCTTTTGATAATAAAATTTACAAACAAATTTTTGGCTCACCTATGGGTTCCCCAATAAGTCCCATCATTGCAAATTTACTTATGGAAAATTTAGAAATTTCAGTTTTAAACACTTTAGATTTTGAACCATTATTTTACTACAGATATGTTGATGATATAATCACAGCCGTACCAATAGACAAGATTGAATATTTCCTACAAGCTTTTAATTCCATAAACAACAGAATAAAATTCACTTTAGAAAAAGAAGTAGAGAACAAAATTTCTTTTTTGGACATTCTTTTAATTCATGAACCAAACGGCAAAATTTCCTGTGATTGGTACCATAAAACTACTTGGTCTGGTAGATATCTAAATTTTCATTCTTGGCTTCCAATTACTTACAAAATTAACACTATAAAAATTTTGACCCAAAAAATTCTAAAACTTTCCGATACTAAATTCCATCATAAAAATTTAAAAATTCTAAAACAAACATTAATTGAAAACCAATATCCGGAAAAACTAATTAATAACATATTTTGTAAACAAAGAAATTTTCACACAAATCCTGATTCCCAAGTCCACACTGAAACTACACATTATTTGGCCATTCCATATATAAAAAATCTTTATGAAAAAATAAAACACCTTTTTCGGAATTATAATTTTAAAATTGTAGGACGTGCAGCTTCAAATTTAAATGACAAATTTTTTTCAAAAATGAAAGATGAAGTACCATTTAAAAAACAATCAAATATTGTTTACCAAGTATGTTGCAGTTGTAATTCAACATACACAGGGCAGACAAAACAGTTTTTAGAAAAACGGATTTATCAACACAAAAGAGGCGCAAATCCAAATATAAATTCAAACATTAGTGCACTTTCACAGCATTTGAGAGATACAAACCATTTAATCAGTTTAGATAACGTCAAAATTCTCGAAAAACAAAAAAATTTTAAAAAAAGATCGATTTTAGAAATGTTGCACATTAAAGCAAGTACAAATTCTATAAACATAGTAGAAGATTTCGCATATATTGGGAATTCATATGATTTGTTTATCTAAATTTTTTTGTCTCATACAAATTAATTTTAATTCTAATTGTACAACCTTTTTACATTTAAAGCATTATAGTACAATTTTATTTTCAAATAAATTGTCTAGGCTGTGCGTTTCTATGATAAATGGGTTTATTAAGGTAGCTTTGCAAAATTTAAAATTTGTATAAAAGAAACAATTTTGATATAAAGTTTTCAAAACGCTTTTGAGAATGATTCCGAATAGGAATCGAAAGCTAAAGCTGTAATTAAGTTTTTAAATAAAAAGAGCCCTAAACCAATATTTCAAAAATTTGTTTTAATTTTAAATCATTGGCTCAATAAAATAAAACTAATAATAATATGCAACGCCAAGCGCGTTGATTCTCAATTTAAACATAGTTGTAACAACATCATTATTGTAACTGTAATAAAATAAATAAAAAAGTTGTATGCGCACGTTCAAACAGCCAAAATCCAAGAGAGCTTTGTCCACGCTATTCACTACTTATATAACCTTTCTAACCCGGAAGTTATGATTAATATGGCCGTTTTAACCCGGAAAATTACCACCTTGATGAGCATGTCTTATAAATGCGCATATTATACCCAAATGCGACTTTGGTTTTTAAAACGACTACCAGTTTGGTGAATTAGGAAGGAAAATTTGGAATTGAGATATGTAGGGTGGAAAATTTAAAACGGGATAGGTTACATGACAATTTCCATCACCTGACCCGCAACCCAAATAGACGATGAACTTTAAAGGCGATGGAAGATAACGCTGGAGTTCAGCACTATTGATTTTGTATGTGTTCGTTATAGAATTTTTTCCCCTATGAAATGACATAACCTTGCATTTTTGGATACTTATTAAATGTAATGATTGCGTTCATACCACTCACTAAAGCCATTAATATCCTCTTGTAATAGGGCCGTGCACCTTTCTTTAATAGTATGGTAAATTTTATTATCATCTGCAAATTTAAGCATGTTAAAAAATTTTATAACGTCTGTAACTCGGTCGATGAAAAAAAGAAATATCCAGGATTCAATGTGTGATTCATGAAGACACCCGGGGTAACTTTGGATTTTTATTTCCAATTAACACATATTGAGTGTGTTTTGATACATACGAGCCGAACTATTTTATAAATTTGAAAGAAATCGAGAAATCGAATTTGAAATAGATGCAAATACTTTACTGAAGTCTGTATAAGCTACATCCAATAATAGTACTTTTCTTCTTTCGTGATTTCATTGATCGTTTTACTCTTAAATTCCAAAAAATTTGTGAATACAGGCATACCTCGATTAACGCTACCTCTTTTAGCGCTGTTTCGTTATAGCGCTCTTTTGATTTTATAAAAAAAAAAATTATTTTAACTTTAAAATATTTTTTAAAAGGTTTTATTTGTTTAATTTCATATGAAAATTGTTGTTACTATATATTTAGAATAGCAAAAAAAAATTGAAAGTTATGACCATGGTATCTCCAATGAGGATCTGATTGCTAGTTTATCACAAATTCAGCCAGAAATGCGAAGCCTACGCTAGAAACAGAAGATATACCAGAAAATATGTTTGGAACATAATCTAGGGATAATCCAAAATGCCTTAGAAGATTTAAGTGAAAATGATCCCAATTTTGAAAGGTCCTGCGCTATAAAACGAGGAGTAATGAACACTTTATCACCCTACATGGAACTTTTAAAAGAAAAAAAACTATTTAAGCAAACAAGATTAGAAACATTTTTTAAAAAAAAGTAGTTAAATATGAATTTACGCCTTTATTTTGTGATATGTATTAAATTTTCCTGATTTTATTGAAATTGTTTTGTTAAATTGAATTTTAATTTATTTTCTAATTTTTAAATGAAGTATAAATGAACTAAAAATTTTATTTCAAAATTAAACTATGTACCAAAAAAAATTGATTAGGAACGTAACCTCATATTTTAGTGTAAGCAGCACCTCTTTTAACGCTGTTTCTGTTAACGCTCAATTTTCAGGAACGCAATATGAGCGCTAAACGAGGTATGCCTGTATTGATTTGCCTAGAGTGATTCCATATTATTTAACAGATATATGTATGATGTGACAATACAACTTTGAAAGTGTTGCACACAACCAGCTCAAATAATTTTGGAATGGATGTTGTCGTTGAGTTGAGATGTCGTTG
This sequence comes from Tipula helvola, assembly GCA_963556165.1. Lineage (NCBI taxonomy): Eukaryota > Metazoa > Arthropoda > Insecta > Diptera > Tipulidae > Tipula > Tipula helvola. The sequence goes on from OY744482.1 coordinate 6,648,332, forward strand.
GTGAAATTTAGATAATATGTATTATCTAAAACAGGTATAGCATCGATAATGTTGCTGGCAAATTAAAAAATTCAACCAAGATTTCCACGGAATATTTAGTGCTAATATTAGTATAAACCTCCTTTAAAGCAAATGTAACATCTACTGGGCATATATACACATATGTATATATAATTTAACGTTTGCTAAGAATGAATCTACGTCGGAAAACTGCATATTGACATGGTGTAATCAACCGATGTACGGTATTTGATGTTTATCCCCAAGAAGGGAAACTTTTAAACAATTGCTTGGAATAACCACAAATTCAAAATAACCAACATACTTATCAATGAAAAACGTTTCATACTCGGGGCAACCGTTTATCATAGTCAGTTTTGAAGTTACCTTTAATCTTGTTAAAATCCATATTTTCATTTTTTTTTATTAACGGTGAGTCATCTATCTTACTTTATTGTTTTTTTTTTTTTGTTAATTTTTTATTTTGTTCAACCATGTCCAATTAAGCCAACTTTGAGCGGTAGTTTCTTGAAAATTGTAAGTAACCACCCCTTCCCCTTCGAGCCTATTTGATCAATAAATTTTAAGCTAGTAGTCTGGCGCTTAACTCGTGTCTTGAATAACTGTTGTGTATCGAAACAACCGTTATAGTGTGTATGGCGTAAATACTTATTCAACCAGCTACAAAAAGACAATTAGACAGGCCTTCTTATCGATAAGGGCGATGGAGTTATACCAGCTAATCTACTTCTGTCATCTGGTAAGTTCTAAATAAAAGTTTTTATATGTCTAAGCGTCAAGGCAATTCAACATTTCATTGCAGCTTTTTATTGTTATATTTTGCGGTGTGGTTTTACGTGACAACAGATTGAATTTTATTGGGATCTCCCAAAGAGAAACTTCGGACTGCAAGGTGAAAGTTATTGAAATACTGCCAAAAATTGCCAAACATTTTGCTTCTTCAAAACCACTTTTCACGATATCTGATAGGTCCTTCAGTCGGAGAAAAAGCAAAACAAAAAAAATGTCCGTTCGTCTGCCTTGATGTCTGGTCCGTATTAACACGTGATATAACGTGGTTTTTAACATGTAGTCTTACCACGATTAAGTGATGAACTGTGCATTATAGCCAAAAAAAAATAAAAAAAGGTTCGTCCGCCACTTTCTTCTTTCTGTTTATCTTAAATCGACGACATATCTCGCCAATTTTTGAATGTTTCTTAATTTCTATAATAATATATTCTGCGCCACAAATCATAATTTTTTTTTATGATCCATATACAATTTGTGAAAACAACACCCCAATTTTCCACATCACAAAAATTCTTTTACATTCAAAATTAATATAAAAGCTCTCTATTACTACTAGTAAAATAAAAATTGTAGGTAATAAAAATAATTTTTAATTGAATGACATCATTTCTCTTATTTTAGTTTAATTACAAGTTATGTGCTCGTAGCAGAAATTGAAATATGTACATAAATCGGAGTGTATAGGATGGATTTGGTGTTGTATAAAATTTTTCGGTAATTAAATTTGAGATTTTTAATTAAAAATGTAATAGTTTTTTGGTTAGGTTACAGATAATACAGGTTACATTTTATCCAACAAAAAAAGGATTAGCTTAATTCAATCGTCTAAAATTAGCTCGATGAAAATTGTTTTTTAAATACTGTGAAAATGACCGAAGTAGAAGGACAAGTATTAATTATAAAAATTCATGATCCATTTTATTACCTATATACAGTGCAGGGTTGGATTTAAAAATTTAATAGTTTGAAGTTCAACAAGTTGGGAGACCAGGAATTTAATTTAATTATTTTATTCAATTTATTCATAGTTATAGGTCCCAGTATAGCATTGCGAAAAATTAAATTTAGGGAATTAATCCGTCTTATCACAATTTATAATGTTTGTGGTTGGAAGGTGTAGGTCTAATAAATCGGAGAGCGTTAGAAGTACATCACCTTACTTACCCAGTGAACTGTAGCTTTATTTGGCTATGGAACCAAGAAAATCGTAATACCACAAATAAAACAACGGTACTCATCACAAAATGTACACCATAAATATTTTAGACAAAGAGGAAAACCCAAATTTTGAAAATTCAAACCACAGAGAATATACCAACAAACATATTATAATATGAAAACATATACATAATTTTCATTTTAATTTTATTTTGGGATGTCCTTTTTATAGTCTTGTTGTTTTACTGGCAAATATAAAGTTTAATATTTATTTTGCTGTTTGGATTTTTGTGTGTTCCTATATGTGTATAATATACAGTATGATGTTATCCTTTTTTCATAATTTTCCACTTTTCATAAAATCAGCCGCACTCAAAAAATAAAAAAATTAAATTTATTTGTATTTTATTTACACAAAAAATAAAAAAATAAATATTAAAAATTATAAATAATTTTTTGTTTTATTTTTTTGTAATTTTTTGCGGACAGTTTGGTTGGCCACATTAAATTAACCAGGAAATAAAAATAGATTTCCAGTTTTTGTGTTATTTTTATTGTGCATAGCTTCTGTATATACGTATATACGTAATACGTATACATAAAATGTTTCTATCTACATAATATTTATTTTAAAAATGCCACCATTATTTTTTAGGTTTCACTTAATTACATACTCATATAAATTGTGTTTATAAAATATATATGTTTTCCATTTATCAGAAATTAAATAAATTAATTGACGGTTTTTAGGCTTTGAATGCGTTTTATTTTATTTAAGATTTTTTTGTTTTAATCAAAATGTAAAACCAATTTTTTTTTATTTTATAAATCATTACTAATGTAAAAGCAGATGTTGTATTGAAATCGCATTACTGTCACCACAGGATCACGCATAACCATTTTAACCATATGCACAGACAGCAACAAAACTAAAAAGTTTTAATTATTTTTTATTCAGTGTCAAAATAATTCAAATTAAAAGCTCAATTTTTTTTCATTTTATATTTTAGAGATTTAATGGTTGTTGTTGTTGCTATTCTCAAACACTACAAATAAATACAAATGGAAAAGGATTTTAAATTTTAAAATAAAATTAAATTCTATTGAGAGAGTACAAAAATTTGTTTTCGATTTTCATATTTAATGTTATTTTGTGGTTGAGTTCTAAAATTCAGAATAACCAAAAACAATTTTTTGTAGGTATTATTGTTTATGTAAAAATCGAAGTATTTAGTACATTTATATGCAAAAGCTTTTAAAACGCTCAAAAATTTTAAACTGGTTTGGTTGATTTTTTCAATTTATAACTCGTACGGTGTACGCCAAAAATTATTACCAACAGTAATCTAAGTCGAATAAAATTGGATAAAAGCATAGAAATGCACTCACACACTAAACAACAACCTAAACAAAAAACCTGCCACAGTTTGGATGAACATTGAGTTTTTCAAATTAAATGAAAATCCATTTGTAGGTTTTCCAAAACTGAACTACCACCATATACGTATACGTAAATTTGGAATGTATTTTGATATTATTGCGGGTGACAAGAAAAATTTAGAATAACATGATTTGATCGACGTGCTAAAATTTTTGCACTTTATCGTAATTAGTCCAATTAAATTGAAAAAGTGCTTGTTAATACACGATTTCCCGTCCATTATAACATTAAACTTGAAAGTCAGCAAAACTATTATCATTTTCCATTCTGTCAAAAAACAAAAAAACAAAAAAAAATCAGTTTTTTTTTGTCATCAAGTTGAGTTTTCATTCCATCACTAGCCAAAAAAAAAAAAAAAAATTCTCCAACAGCGCTTTTGTTCTTTTATCTCAGACGATGATGATAAATAATTTTCTTTGTTTCTGTTCGAGTGAGCATTTTTTTATTTTTTTTTTTTTTGTATCAACAGTATTCGATTTTCTAGTTGGTCTTTCAAGTCTTCCCCAATGATATGATATGTGATGGATGAATGATAGAGAACACAGTGTTATGTAAAACACTGGAATGTGTGATTTATTATATTTGGTCAGGTTCCAAAGGTTATTTTACCATAAATTCAAACATGTCATCAAATCACTTGTATCTCCCAATTCAATTAATCATAATCATGAGTTTTTGTTATGATTCCATACACTTCTTATCTATAAAATGAACCCTCGTATGTACAATTTAAAATTTAATTTTTATACTTTTTTAATACACTGATCAATATGTGAAGTTAGAAAAATGTTTGGCTTTTTTCCAAATATGTATAAAAGTTTTTTATAAAAAAAAAATGTTTATGGTTATAAACATGATGAAAAAGTATACAGTTTAGTTAAGTACAAATAAGCTTTTTTTGTTTTGAAGCTAACTGCACATGTTATTAACAACAAAAATATGTATTACCATAAACAAAAAATTCCTACGCCAATTTTTATGATCGTAAAAGGCCTGATTTTTATGTATATTTAATGTTTTAATGATATTTTTATGTTTTTATGAAATATCCAACATTTGATTTTATACAATAGACTAATACGAAAGTTTTTTATTTTATTTCTTTTTAAGAACAAAGTGTAGATAGATCCTAAATGAAACAGTTTCCAAATATCTAAAAGCTCAGTTCGCCAAAACAAAAATAAAAATATGTTAATGTATTTTTTATTCACAGATCAACACATTTCCATCAAATTACACAACATTTTTTTATTGCTATTACACTTTTCCAATTCAAAATTGTGTATATTATATGTAGGGATGCCTATATGCATATAGAGGGTAGAGTGTTTGTACATGAAGTTTGTTGAAAAAAATGAACGATATCAGTGTCTCTTACCCTATTTTTAATTAGAGACGACTATTCTAAAATTTATGATAATATTCTTTGTATGTAGCCTTCAAATTTTAATCGAATGAAAATAAAAAATAATTTGACTGAAATGTTTGAAATTGAACTGAAAATTACAAAATATCAGTCAATGTGAGCGATACCTTACGCGGAACTTCCGTTATGTGCCACTGAACAATAATATGTATATTTGGAAAAAAGAAATATGAACTTTTTACAGCTTCAATCATACAGAAATCCGACAAGTAAATTGAATATAAATTTTACTACTTCTACTGCTGTACATACGTACTCGTAGCATATATACATTATTATGCTGTGTGAAAAAATGCGGAAATTTTATTTTTATTCCAAAATAAAAATAAAATAATTCCTTTATTTTCTCTATAGAACAATAATAACTTTGTGCCAGATATATAAATAAACTACACAGTAAGTACACAGTTCATGTGTGTGTGTCATCCATAAATGTTTATACGCAAATTTCGTGAAACATTTAATTGAACAGAAATAGGTATACCATACCGTTCACAGAGCAAAATAAGCATAAAATATTTTCATGCCTGTTTCCTTATTGGAGTTATAAATGTATTTACGTATATGTGTCTTTATTTCTAGTAAAATTTGAGTTGAAGGTAATAAGCTCTTACTGAAAACGTATAGAAGAGGGTTCAAAGAAAAAAGAAAGCAAACATTAAAATTCATACTAAATATTAGGAAAGTTCATCCACAATTTCAAACACAATATCATTATCTTCGAGAATTACAGTATCACTCTGAACGTCCTCTATTTAATGTACAGGTATCTCGTCATTAATCACTTCCTCAAATTATGTGTTCTTCTTAGGTACAGTTTGGTTGATTGGAAAAGATGAATGGTTTTCATCATTTTCGAACGCATTCGAATCATCTGATAATTCGAATTCGGAATCCGTTGACCGTGATGCAAAACTCTGTCAAACACCACATTCTACCAAAATAACGACATAAAAATTGCAGGATTGTTTACGTTTGTACGCAATTGGGTAAATGTACAAATGCTTACTTTTGTCAAATTTTCATGCATAATTTTAAAAAAAAACTAATTTTTTTTTATAAAATATGAAGAGTGAGATCACCTCATGCGGTAAAATTAATTCAATTTCCAAATTAATCCCTACCAATCCTTTCCCTCATCGAATACCGCGGTATGATATTTCTAATTTTGACATTCATACTCAAGCCCTTACATATAAATTATTGAATTCTGACATCATAAAGTCAAACACGGAAGAAATTTATCGAATTTTGATACGAGATATGAGATATCACCTCAAGACTTCAGAATTCGATATGTCATCCCAAAATTCGAGATGTTATGTCAGAATATGATATAATAAGGACTGTATCGAAAAGAAAGTATCCACAAAAAAATTTAGTTTTCTTCGCCTTGCTCTAATTCTATTGTAACGGAAAAGTGCTGTTAGATAGAATAGCCTTTTGTAGTTAAATATTGCATTTGATTTTTATAATTTGTTACCCAGTTGTAATAATGCCACGAATTGAAGAAGAAGTGCGTAAACGAATTTTGCACAAATTTTGAATTTTAAACGGTGTTTCGTTTAGAAATTTAGCAAAGTGCGAAAATATAAGTAAAACTGCAGTGAGAAAAATAATTAATAAGTCTGGGGAACATGGTACGGTAAAGGATTTCCGAAAAAACGGTCGAAAACAAGGTCCCAGCAATCCCAAATTAGAGCCAAAATTGTGAGTGAAATTCGCAAAAACAAATCAATGTCTGCCAGAGATTTATGTGGGTGGTACTAGCATAGGAATGATCCAGCGGGTAAAATAAGGCGTGTGACTTGAAGACACATAGGAAACAAAAAGTTCCGAAACGAAGTGAAAAAAAAAATTGTACGTTAAAACCGTGCAACTGCCCATTATAAATTTGGAGCTGGTAAAAATCCACTGCATCACTTTTGTGGAAAAACAATAAACTCCGCCAAATTCACCAGAACTTTGACCAATTGAAAGATATTGGGCAATTTCGAAGCGTTACTTGAAAAATAATGGTAAACTAGCAGAAAATTTAGTTTTTAGTTTGAACAAAGTTCAAAAAGTTAGTCCAAAGCAACCAGACAAAGTAATAAAACTACTGTGCAGAATCTAAGTAAAGGCATCAAATTAAAAATTCGCTATGCATTTAGAAAATAATTTCTCAAATGTTTTAAACATAAAATCTTCTAATTAGAAGTCTGCTTTATGATAAAACATCATTATATAATACTTAAAATTGTTTTTTTGTGTTTAAAATGTTTTTTTTTGTGGATACTTTCTTTTCGATACAGTCCTTATGTATATCCAATTCTGATATGATATCTCGAATTTTGAGATGATGTATCGATTTCTGAAGTCATGAGATGATATAACGAAATTCTGATAAGACCTTTCGAATTCTGATAAAACATGTCGAATTTTGACCGAATATGTCCAATACGGAAAAAGTTAAAATATCGACGTGCTATATAAAATTTGACTTGTGATATCGAAATCTTAAACCAAAAATTGAAATTCTGATATAATCTATTGAATTCTGCGATAACATATCGAATTTTGAGGTGATTCACGGAATTCCGAAGGCTTCATGACAGATTTATCAAATTATGACTTCAAATTCTGGAATGACATAAAGAATTCTGATGTATTGAATTTGGATATAAATAACTCAAATTCTGGCTTGACATATCGAATTCTGTCATCATTTATCTAATTTCGACATAATACGTTAGACAAAATCGCGTTCCGAAAACGGAATAATCCTGTCTTTGTGAAAATCGTGTAATGACAGACAGGCAAAAATCCTTTAATAATCTAGAATAATCTAGAAATGTTAACGTCGTATGTAGAATTCTAATGTATAGAATTCTGACACCAAAAATTCAAATTCTGATTTCAGACATATCGAATTTAGACAGCATTAACTCTAATTTTGACAGGACAAACCGAATTCTGGCTTGATATACCGAATTCTGAAATTACATATATAAATGCGAATTCTGATGTGACATGTCGAATTCTAAAATTATTTATTGAGTTTCCTTTGGTATGTCAAATTCTGACATGATATACCGAACTACATACTACATCAGAACATTATATATTTCGAATTCTGATATGATTTACCAAGTTTTGGCATGATATATCGAACTCTGACATCATAAAATCAAATCCCCTTGATATACTGAACTATGCCATGATTGCGCCAACAAAACTGTAAATTCTGACATGATGTATCAAATTCAGACGTGATACCTATATCAATTCTGACATCATATATTCAAATTTTGACACGACATATCGAATTCTGGCTTTATATCATGATATATCGAATTTTGACATCAGCTGATATTTAATTTCTGACATGAAGTAGCGAATGGCTCAATTTATCGGATTTTGGCATAAAATCTCGAATATGTGTCATGTCGATTTCTGGCATGATATATCGAACTCTGGCATCATAAAAATAAATTCTGATACTGCATATCTAATTCTGATATAAAGTATAGAATTCTTCATGATAACTCAAATTCTGGCATCAAAAAATCAAATTCTGATACGATATATCGAATTTTGACATCAAAAATTGAAATTTTGATAAGACATATCGAATTCGCTTAAGATTTTTTGAATCCTGATATGAACTATCTATTTTTGGCATCAAAAATTCAAATTTATTTTGACGTGACATATTGAATTTTGACATTATATTTCGATTTCTAACATAATTTATTTTATTCTGGCATGATGTATCGAATTCTGATATCACAATTTCAAACTCTGAAATTTCATATTGAATTCTGGCATGATACATCGAATTATGACATGATGTACCGAATTCTAACATCAAAAACTCAAATTCGGACATGACATATCAAATTCAGACATAATATATCGAGTTCTGACATCATAAATACAAATTCTGATATTGAAAATATAACTCTTTCATCATTTATCGGATTCTGATACGATAATTCGAATTCTAGCATCAAAAATTCAAATTCTGACATGACTAGGATTCTAGCATAATATCTCGAATATATGACATGGCGAATTCTGGCGTGATCTATCGAATTCTGAGTTCTGACATAAGATATAGAATTCTGATATCATAAATGCAAATACAGATATTATATATCTAATTGTGACATGAAATATGGAATTCTGACATGAGATATCGAATTTTGGCACCAAAGATTCTAATTCTGGTATGACATACTACTTCGAATATTGATATGATATGAGGATTTCTGACATAATTTATTGAATAGTAGCAGCTTGGATACATAATATCTCATTGGGTTGATAAAACTGGCAGTTAATTTCTGTTGGTTTGAGGCGGCGGCTGTGGATGGATATATCATCTTAATTTTTATTTTTATCATCTTAATTTTTTTCAATACTTCTTTAATGGCGGGTCAATTCCCTAAATGTATGAAAGAAGCGAATATTATTCCTATTCCAAAAATAAAAAAACGCAAAATATCCAGAAGATTTTAAACCAATTAATATGCTGGACTGCTGTGAGAAAATCTTAGAAACTATTGAATTTTTTAACGTGGAAGGGATTTTAATAGAGCAACAATCGGGATATCGTAAGGGATATTCATGTGAATTTGCATTAAACTTAGTATTGAGTAAACGGAAGGAATTGGGAGACAGGGGTGAATATACAATTATAGTACTTTTGAATTTCCAAACGGCATTCGAAACAATTGATCAAACAATATTGTTGAAAAAGTTAACAAAGATAGGAATTACAAATAACGAATGGAATTGGTTTAAAATTTATTTGAGTCAGAGAAGTCATAGAACGAAAGTAGTACATGAAACATCTGATAGATGTACTAATGAGCTTGGTGTCCCTCAAGAATCCGTTTTGGGTACCATACTATTTATAATTTATATCAATGATATAGTAAAAAGTCTAAAAAAATGTCATATACATTTATTTGCAGACGATACCTTGATTTATTATAGTGGAAATACCATATTGAAGAAGTTGTTGATAATATTAGTATTAGTAAGTTGCTATGATTTTACGATCAACATAGCGCCCTAATAGAATCGCTCTAATTAATTTACTTCAAACTGATCGGTGACAAAGCGATGCTATGTTCAACGAGTTTGCCATGACCATTCACTACAGTTTAAATATGGAACCTTGAACAAGTTTGGCTTGTATGGGTAATGGTATATTATTTTCAAGCGTATACATGGTAGGTTTAGGTGATTAACTTAACAGAACTGTACTTTGCTCATGCTTCACTTAATATCAGTAAGGTTCGGCCGATACAAACCCAAAATAGAATAACTTATTAACCTTTGAACCAAAAAATATAACGTAATTTAGATACTGAGCGAACAACAGCCAGCCGTCTTTCTGCAGGAGTTTCTCAGCCTCTTTGAAATGAATTGAAATGATTCAATAAAATGTTTTCACAAACATCTTTACGGTTGAGCGTGAACTCGCTCATTGTGTTTTTCATTCACTTAGAAAGTCAAAAAACAAATAAAATGATCTTGAGGTACTGCTATAATTGCAACAAATAATGATTGCAAAACAAATTTCGATTATTGAAATATATTTTATTCCCATCTGTTATTAATTTGTAACAATTGTCGCTCAAAATAAGACAGAACCAACAAATGGAATATTTCATACACATACCGAATATCATATCCGTGGCAGTTTCATTAGACAAGGTATCAAAAGGGCAAAGGACATGTTAAAGACTAAAACTCGTTGAGCAGATGGGCTCGAGAGACACTTTGTGCAAGACTTAGACAAATGTAGTTTTTACGCCACAAGGTTTCTATAATTTTTTTTCCGTTACAACATTTTTCAATTTGTACATTTCTTTAGTTTAGTTTAATAATAATTTACGAACTAAGAAATTTTCAATTTCAACATAAAACCAACTCTCATTTTACCCAAACTAAATTCATTATGCAAGTGTTAAGTAAATATAATTCGAACACTTTAGTAACACAAATAAAAAATTGTATGAAGAACAGTTGAAATTCGAGTATTTTTTCATTTAATGTATTATACCTAAAAAAAAAATCCAATCTATCCAATTCCTCGACTGATACCTTTACATAAACAGAGAATTGTATGGTGAAATGTTTCGTTAGTAAATATCTGAAAAGATACTTGTTTAGGGTTAATTATTTTATTAACAATTAAATAGGGTGCGACTGCCTTGCGATTACATTACATACCCCCATCCGTTATTAGTGGGAAAAGTAAAAATTTAAATAACATGATCAGCTTTCGAATTTCATTCGTATAAAAGAGTACTTCACGATTATTTTAATATGAAGCATTAAAAAGCTTAAGCAAATAATGCTTATTAAAACAGAGGAATACGGGAACGAATGAAAAGAAATCATAAAAAAGGAACAAAGTTCATTATCATGAATTTTAAATTTTATTTGTCGTGCACGACGATTTGAAGTCATATCAGTTTTCAGCAAGCTACTAAAAGTAGTTGAAGGAAATTTTATTTTTGTTGAAAGTGAGATAAATATGTAGTATATGGGAATATATTGGTGTAATAGTAAATAACTCAATAATCGTATCAAACGTTTGTGCATACATTTGCATGTATCTAGCAATAAGTTTTTTGTTTTTTTTTTATTGGGGCAAAACATAAATTTTCCAGAATATTATATATGTACTTTAATTTGAACATAAATTATAAAATTTTGATAATATTTTGCGGTTTTTATTTCGCATAATTTATAATGTTAATATCATAAATATTAAAATTTGCATTTAGAGAGTTGGAGTTTTCTATAATTGAAAATCTAAAATTTGTTTTTTTCATTTTATAAAGCATTGCCATAAAAACGGATAAAAGCTTATAACAATATTTAGAAATCATTGCATATACATATATACAATTTGTGATTTGTCGAATATTCACTCACCTATCTGCATTATATTGAAAGCTTTTTTTAGAATTTTGATGCAACTTTTTCAATCAATGCAAAAATTAATTAAACTATTATGTGTACCGAATGAAATTTGTGATTCCCAAATTTATATTATCTCATAGGTTACTACGCAAAAGAAAAAAACTGGTACCGTTATTTTATAGAAAAACAATTTAAAAAAACGAATAAACGTCAAATTGGGCATTTGTTTTATTTGTTTCGAAATGGACGCATCATAAGGAGAAAAATGTGATTTAATAATTAGATTGTGCAATGATCATCCCGAGTATAAAAATAAAAAAATTGGTAAATTGGCCGGTGTTTCCAATAATACGGTAACAAATGTAAAAAAAAATGTCAAATCAATCTTTCTGTATCACGCAAGCCCGGATCCGGAGAAAAATCAGGTGCTCCAAATAAAATGTTGGATCAGAAAATTGTAAGAGTCATTTCGAAACATCCCTCGATGTCTGTGCGAGATTTGGCCAGAAAAACCAAAACAACCAAATCGATTGTGGAACGAGCTAAAACCAGAAATAATCTACGGACATACAAGAAGTCAAAAATCCCCAAAAGAAGTATTGAACTATTTAATAGAGGGATCGATCGAGCAAAGAAACACAACAAACGGTTGAACGAAAGAAAAGATTCTTGTTTCGTAATGAACGACGAGACCTACGTCAAAATGGATTTCTCGACACTTCCAGGTCCCCAATATTACATCAAAAAGAAAGGTAAAGAACTGGACGGAGCAATTATTACCATAGCTGTTGAAAAATTTGGCAAAAAAACATGTGGTTTGGCAAGCAGTTTGCCAATGCGGCTTAAGATCACATCCATACATAATAAATGGGATTATGAAAAGGTGAATGTTCGCCGTAAAATGAACAAAAAGTTTGAATGAATACGATTATTTAAAAACTGTACAATATGTGCAATAGAACAAGTACAGAAAAATAATGATTATATATTGCCGTTTAGTTTTAATTCTTCATGTACAAATCACAAATTTCATTCGGTACACATAATAAATCGTAAAAGTTGCATATTATGAAAAAACAGCACGACCCTAGATTATAATTGGATAGGATACGGTAGAATTACAGTAAAAATAGTTTTGTAGTCCACAATATCCAAAGTTGTTCGTTTAATTATTAAAAAAATTGTGTGCGCTGCATAAAAATAGGTAAATACTCGTACTTTCATAAGTAGTAGTAAATTTTTGTTAGTTACTAGAATCGAAATTGTGATGAAAAATCATAAATGTACATCAGACATAGCAATTTTTTATAAGCATTGTTATTATTGTCCTTTAGTAATGAGTTTATTGTTATTCCATGAAAAAAAATTGATTATTTTAGATAAATGTGGGATTTCATTACATTGCCACATACGTTTTGCTGTACTGATGAGTTTTCATCCCCACTAGAGTTACTAGTAAAACTAGAGAAATCTGATATGTTGATGATCTGGTTTTAATTACTTCAGATAAGCACCAAAATGCCTTATCCGATTTACGCTCTGCTTATCGGCTAAAGCTAGTCTGGTTATCTTTACCGGGCCCCGAAATCTTATCTGATGAACTGGCTGAATATGTGCTTTTCGAACAGGCGATTATAACATCTGTCTACTAGCACTTTAATGAGATCATTAACCTCCTAGAAATAAAGCGCTACCATATTTTGACAACGCAGAAGCGCTTTTGAGAAATCTTGAGGATTGGTCCCAAAACGTTGAGGTTTATTTCTTGTACCAATACTATCTTAGGTTTCTGTTGTTTAGTGGCCTATTGTTAAATTAAACTCCTGGTATTACTTGTAGTGTAATTACTTGCTGTGGAGATATTTCTGTTTCTAACTCAGTTGCAGTGCTTTATTCTGGGCATTGCGCATTTCGTCTGAGATGCCTTGGCTGCATGATACACTCTCGGGTTAATTCAATGATTGTGATTATCTTATACCAGAAATTAATATGGTTAAAGAGAGATTGCTACGATGATTCTTTCTTGGTGGTTATCCACCAATAGAATTCTGGACCTTGCAGGACTTTCTTAAGTGAGTTATCTGAGTCGTTAATTTTTTCTGGATGATGGTTCCGACTTTGGTGCGGATTATGGTACATTTTGTCCTGCGCTGGATCGTAGATCATCTTGCAATTTCAGTAAGTAGATAGGGGCACATTGGTAAAAACTAATGCGTACATGAACTCAGCTGAAGCTAACTCTAATTCAATAATCAATTTAACACGTAAACAAATCACCAGCTGAACTGCTCTCTAAACCTTAATCCAACTCCAATACATTCCTAACTCAACTCTAATTAAACCAGCAAATGGAACCCAACTCAACTCTCACCTCAACGCTAAATTCAACGCTCAACCCAATCCTCAATCCTCATGGTCTACTGCTCATTTAACCCTAATCCAACCTCAACTCAACTCCAACTCAACCCACAAATTGACCTTTAATTTAACCTACAATTCGAACCCAAACTCAACGCCATATTTGTCAAAATACTGGTTTCGGGTCAATTCGTGTGGCAGGTACCCGACTCTCTTGACGTACACGTTTCAAAAACTTTTCATTTTTCGTCTTGACCATAGAAACATATTGGCGAAACAAAATTTGAAATCGGAAAACTGTTTTCATAAGACGATAGGCATCTAGACGGACTATATGGACGGATTTTTATTTGTTTTACTTTTTCGGACAGTGGGACCTTCATAGCTGGTCTCCACTTACGTATTTTTTTCTTGACCAAAAAAAAATCGAAAGTTGAAGTTTAAGTTTCAGTTGGAAATTGATTGTGGATTGAGCTAAACGTTCAGTTTGAGGTTAAGTTGAAAGTTGAGTTCGAGGTGGAATTATAGAGGTTGAGTGAAAATTGAGTTGGGTTCATATATACACATGCGTTTTCGGGCCGTGTTTTTTTAGGGATTGAATTTGGGGTTGAGATAAGAGTTGCGTTGGGAGTTGCGTTGTAGGTTGAGCTTTGATTGAGTTATATTTTAGTGAGGAGCATAGTTGGGGATTTATTTAGGGTTGAGTTGAGATTTGAATTGGAAGTTAATTTAACTTGGACTGAGTTGAGTTAGTATTCGCATATAGTTTTTCGGACCATTTTGACTTATGGATTGAGTTGGGCGTTTAGTTGATGGTTACATTGAGGGTTGAGTTGTTGTCAAAAAGGAGTTGGCGGGGGTTGAGTTGGAGATTAGATTAAGTTGAGTTCATGTATGCATGTAGTTTTCGAATCGTGTTGATTTCGCGGAGGGTTGAGATTTATTTCGAGCTAAGTTGAGTAGAAATTGAGTTGGGATTGAGTTAGCTTACGTTCGTGTTGAGTGATGGGTTCTGTTGCGAAATTATTTGATAGTAGTTTCGTGGATTAGGTTAAGGGTTGATTTGAAAGTTTATTTCAGTTTGAATTGGTAATTGAGTATAGGGATATGAGTTGTAAATTGAGTTGGAGGTTGAGCTAAAAATTGAGTTAAGTTAATTTTCAGAACCGAAATTCTGATTAGTTTGAAAGGCTCGGTTCACTTTTCAATTTCAATGTTTTAGGACTTTTGAATACCTTAAATCAGTTGAAATGTTATTAATTTGGGATTATTATTTATAATGATATACATCCATTTTGTTGTCTAGTGTTTGTTTTGTGTTACTAAAATAGTTATTAAAAACGAACCGACAAAGCTAAGTAGCTATCCAAAATAGACCTTCTAAAGTATTATTAAAACTCATTGTTACTATAAAGAAAAAAGTTGTTTCTATTATATTTAAATGTAACTTATATTTGTTATAAAAAATGCGAATATTATTATATTAAACAAAGTTAATTTAATGCATGTTTTTGGTGGAACCTAGTACCTACACATCAGTGTAACATTACTTATTCTTTATTCATATTGTATTTAAAAACATTGAAAAAATTAAATAAAATTTGGTTACTTTGTTGTTTTATTTTTTCCCAACATTTTGATGTTTCAAACCATTGGGGCTCCCGCTAAAATATAACTTAATAAATCAATTAATCAAGGTATCTAAAAGTTAACTCTAAGATCACAATAGGTAATTAGAGCTTATTCTGTTTAAAATCTGTATTCTTGTCACATCACCACAAAATAAAACAAAAACCTAAGTTTTTAAACAATAACGCAATCAATGTAACAATAAAATCATAAAAATCAGACATCATGCTGAGGAATAATTTTCATTATTCTTGCTTGCTAGCAAAAAGTATATATGTACTGGAAATCCTTTTATTGGTTTTTATTGTTGCCTTTTCCTTTTTGTTTTAAGAGTTTGTACTCACATAGCACAGCATTTCATTAATACAATTTTTTTTTTTTGTTTAAACATAATTTATAACATTTTATGTAAATTTTTAATAATTATTGTATACATATTTAGTTTGTTGTAGACCCTCGTTTCACAAATTAATTTGGCCACAATTCATTATACGAAATCCTATATGTAAGCGTACGTACATATATATGATATTTTCGATCTCATTAAAATAAAATTTGCATTAAAATTAAAATTAATGTTAAAAGCATGTAAATATACTCTAGTACAAAATAAAATATAATATTTAATATGATTTTAATTATGTTAATTTAATTTTAAAACTAAAAATTTGTATTTAAAACTAAAAATGAAATTATTAAATTTTAATTGAAACAAATAAAATATTCAAAACTACCTAATAATTATTTATTTTGCATTTCAAAATAAATAACATTTTAGTTTATTTAATTTAAAATATTTTTATGGAATTTGATAATGATATTGTATTAACAACTAGTATGTGGGTTTAAAGTGTAATGGTTTTGAAGATATGAGGCAGATAAAGTATAACTCATTTGGTTTTGGAAAATTCAATTTTATCATAAATTTTAATTTTTCCTAAAATTATACCATTTGTCTTCTGTGTGTGTGAGAGAGTGTGCATTTTTTTTTAGTTGCAACTGACATGATAAATTTAACTTAATTTTTTTCGTATTCTTTACATTCGACCAATTTTTGTGAATGTAACTGTCATGTGGCAACTAGTTGTACATACCCATGTTATAAGTTATTATTTAAAATAAAAATGTATGTATTTTATGTTGTTGCTTTTTTTTTATATCAGATATAAAAAGCAGCACAAAAGAAGCTTTTCATTATTTTATGTTCTACCCATATGAATAAAGGAGTAATATACAGCAAATTTTTCTGGTGTTGCTCGTCCAATTGGACGGATTCAAAAAAATTTATGAATATACTTCATCGTCTATCAACTGTAGATTTGTACAGCATGTTATACAAATATCATATTTTTCATCTCATCAAAATTTCACGACACAATATGTAACCACAAAAATAAAAATATGTTTATTACCTGAAAAAAGTCCTAAGACACAACTTGTCATTGTACTAAGATATGAATAATTTGTCAGCATATAAAGAAACAAAAAAAGAAGTTGATAACCTGAAGCCACTCAAACGACAGTTAAATCAAATGATAACACACTACAAGAAGGACCAAAATATGTAGATACAACAGAGCAATTTGTATAAATATTTCTTAAAGATTTACATAAATTTAAGCAACATTCTGTGTATATAAATATGAAGCAGTTTACTACTTGTGTGTGTGAGTCTAGATTTTACCATTCAAAAAACATTTTTTTTTTGTTCTCAAATAAACTTGACACGAATATTAAAATTTATAAATATTTTATGTTATGTGTCCAAACCAAAAAAAAAGTAAAATACAACTATTATCCCGAAAAATAAAAAAAATAAAACAAACCAAGTCCCTAAATAAAATTAAGATGGAACACAAAAATATAAATGGAAAATGAGAAGAAAAAGTTTTGCATTTTTATGACAAACGAGTAGAAGCTTGTTAAACGCTTTTTTGAAATATGAATTTTGTGTTTTAAATTTTTAATAAATAAATAATGAAAACAAAAAAAAATATTCTCACACAGATACTTACTAATTGAATCACAAATTTTTTTGCTCATTCATCTCAAAAGTGAGGATTTAATACAGATATTTTTGGTGTCAAAAAGATTTTCACGCTTCCAAAATAATAATAAAAAAAATAAGATGACGAATCAATTGAATAAAAATCCGACAGAAAATTTGTGTGGAACAAAATAAGCGCCATCTAGAACTCTGTAAAAAAAAACATTAGAAACAGTACAACCAAATACTGAAATTATTCATTATTTTGTTTTTTTGAAAAATGTCGACAGTACCAAAAGTGGAGATATATACGAGTATGTGTATGCAATACTCAGAGCTTTTATTTTTTTTTGTTTTATTCCAAATGCAAATTTTCTTTGGTTTATTTTTTTATGTACTCGGATTTAAATGAACTTTTTTTTTTGTTTTGTTGTGTTTGGTAGGATTTACTCTACATACATGGATATACATACATTGGGGTTGTCCTGTTTCGAGCCACAACGAGGAAAAATTATATTTTCAATGGGATAATGTCAAATTTATTAATAGGATCATCTACAACGACAATAAAGAGCAACAACATTGAAATGTGAAAGGTAAATTTTTTATGTTCCTCCCCTACCCCCCATTACAAAAAAAAAAAGGATTTGTTCTGTTATGTTTTTATACTAGCAAGGAAATACACATGGACAGCTGGTCTCCAAATTTTATGAATAATTTATGAAAAAATAATAATTTTTCATTTTCCGATAAAGTGGTTTCATATGTAAAACCTAAAGAGGAAATGACCTGCGATTGGCAGCGCTGTAGCTTTTCTTTTTTTTTATAACAGAAAGACCAAACAATTATTATATTTCTCATAAACTATAAACCATCCTTTCCTCATCAGATAAAATAGAAATATCCTTAAAATGTACATTTTCTTTTATGGCTGCAGTATAACAAAAATATGAGCTCGAAAAAATACGTTGATTTGACAAGATTAAAGAAGATCAAAACATGGGTATAGAGTTTTTGTTCATCTTAAAGCACAAGCACAACAAAAGTATAACGTACACAACAGTAATAAAAGGAAAAAAAATGTTTGTTTCCTTAAAAACATCAAATCCTTTGGAAGCAAAAAATAAAAAATAAAAATAAATAAAAAAAGGAAATAATTTGAAATTTTCTTTCCTTAGAGGGAAAAAAAATATTTTAAATACAAAAAAAGGATAAATCCTTTATGTTGCTTAGCATCAAAGTGTAAAAAATGTAGTCTTATGTACCAGTTGTGCTGTGTAGTGTGACAGTAGTATACAGATGATAATTTATTTTTATTTTTAGTGTGTTATGTATATACGTACATTACATTGTACATACTCTGCTTGTATATTATTTTTAAAGGACAGTAAAAAGGAATTTTGGGATTTTATATCATTTGGAAATCCTATTTTCATTGTGAATTTGTAAAATATGAAAATATCATTTTCGTTTCCATTTTCTGTTTTTACTTTGCACGATGTCATTCCTTGATATAAGTTTACCATTAAAGGTAAAAAGTAGCATTTTATCGCTAGAGGGAAATGAGAATTGTAAATATTTAGTCATGATTGTGGGTTTTCTTTCAGAAGATGAATATCTTAAACCGCGATGTACTATACCTCCGTGATATAAAAGACTACCATTCAGAAGATAAAGAGTTTTCAGGCAGATCTCATCAAATGCCTAAACTCCAACGTCTTATTATATACACAACAAATACAGGGATGATCGCTGCTAAGAGAAATGTGTCAACTATTCGTCGGGAATAATTCAAGGATTTGTGCTGTAAGCCCCCCTCCCACATTAATTGGATCCCACTGTTAGACAATCAAAGTCTAGTCCAAGGCATTGTACATCTCGAGGTGTCTTACAACCACATAATAAATCGAAAATTGCAGGTTGCGAGTAAAGCCTGATCACGGATTACGACCCTTGCAAATCCCACAAACATTCTACCACATATTTGTGATTATGTAATTAAAATTTGCCATGCAATATATTTGTAAATTCTAAAGTGTGTGCAAATAGTGCATAAAGTAATTCTGATTGTATTCCTTAACGTTTTACTGTTTGTTATTATCAAACAACGTGCTCAAAATCACATGAATTAATTAATCAACAGAACGTGCTTAGCAATAGCGCTAACAAGGTTATCTACAGTATTACCGAAAATATGTACAAAATATTCAGTTGCCGTTACATACTAGCAACCAGAAAAATATAAATAAATTCTAAACGGGATCATCACCACGTTCTCCATAAAGACCGATTGGACAAAATTTTGAGAAAATCGAAAGACACAAACGAGCGAAACAAAATTCGAAAGACACGATCCCGTAAAAAAATTAATTTAACGTTATAAAGATTGAACCCGAGACCACCCGCGATCTCCCAGGCGAAAATCTCAACTCTTTGTACGTTGCTTAAAGAAAAGGTGGTGCGGTAAATTGAAGAGTTTGAGCACACCAAGATACTTAACTTGATGCATGCGGTCTGACGCTGGACGACAGGAAGCCATCTCAGTTCTTAGTCAGTTTAAGTTGAATACTGCAACCACCTTTAATGATGTAAGCATTAGGCCACCTTTAATGATGTAAATACTGTTGTGCCTTTGTAACATTTAACATTTATGGGTTTAATATTTTTTTTTCCGATATACATTAAACAATTTACATAACACCGAAAATGTCTTGCAATACTTGCAAAAAAATGTTTGCTGCTACGTGTATGGACATCGTTTCATATACTCTGTGCGATAGCCAATTTTGCTATGATTGCAGTGGGATTGATCGTGCTGCGATCAATTCAATTAGAAAGTATTCAAGTATGCGCTACTTTGGCAACTGCTGCATACCATTGGTCGCGTATAAGAACATGTCCAATATTTTGAAGAAAATTGACGTGATTGTGGACAGAGCCACCGAAAATTTGGACTTAAAAAATATTGAATCGGAGGTTCCTGAAAATCCCAAATTAATTAATTTTTTATATTGAAGTTTCGCTTCATATTGAAGTTTCGTAATCATTTTTTAACGGATAATGAGTGATTAATTCATTGATCCTACTTTAACCAGCCGTGATTTTTTCATCACCCGACGGGAATCGAACCCGGGACCTCCGGGGCTTAAAGCAACCATGCTAACAACAACAAAACTGTTTCGTTGCCTGATAAGAAATATTTATATATCAGTCGTATTGATCCATCTGTGTCACCTGACCTGATTGTTAATTACATCTGTGAACAGCTGCAAAACTGCTCACCAGAGAAAATAAATTGTAAACTGTTACTCTCCAAAGATCGGGTAATGGACAACACACTGACGTTCATTTCCTTCAAAATTGGATTGAAGGAGTCACATTTCGCCTTACTCAATAACTCCGACGTTTGGCCTCCTGGTGTGTTAATCCGGCCATTTACAAATTATCCGCGCATAGCAAAAAACCGGACTGAGACCACATTTCAACATCTAAAGTAACTTTTCCGGCACTCAACACTCCATCATCATACTTATCCGTTGTAGCAGTGAAGCGGTTCTCCAGCCACTATCATTTTTAAATATCTACTACCACAATTCAAATAGTATCCGAGCCAAATCAAAATCTCTGTATATGCCAATTTTAGAGGAAGATTATGATGTCATTTGCATCGTTGAGTCGTTAACAGTCAATTTTAAAACGGAGGAATAATTTTCGTCGTCTTATGCTGTTTTTCGGAGAGATATAGATATCTGCAAATGGACTATAACAAGGACGGTGGTATTGTAGTGGCAGTTTCTAATAAATATCCATCCCGTCGAATAACGTTGGCTAATTGCGATGACGAAATTGTTGCTGTTCGTGTACGATTCCATTCATATTCGCTGATCATCGGTGTCACATATATACCCTGTCATTCAAGCATGGCAGTCTATTACAGGCTTGCGGACACTGTGAAATCTAATATTGGTCCATTGCTTCAACCGGAGGATCGTCTTTTTATTTTTGGAGATTTTAACATACCAGATATTGTATGGGATATTGTTGATCACAATTTGACCCCTATTAACATGAGCGAAGAAATGGAAAACTTCATCTCTAAATTTTTTCATTTGGTTTAAAACAATGTAACAATGTTAGGAATAATAGTGGCAACGTATTTGATCTGGCTTTTGTACCGTTTGATCATGAGGTGACAGTTTCTTGTTGTGAGGATTTAACTGGGTCGTCCAGTATTTTCCACTCTCCGCTGAATATTTCAGTTTTATTTGAATGCTGCGAGTTACAGATGGGCGATTACAGTTCCTTAAATGCATTTCTGGATGAGTACGATTTGTCGTTTTTTTATGCCTGTGATAATATCGACGATATGTTGAGCGAATTCTATCGGATCATTAACCTGGGTTTTGTGAGATTTATCGCTAGGACGAATGCTTCATGTGCAAAGAAGGAACCGTGGTATAATAATGAGTTGATAAATTTAGAAAATAGAAAAAACAAGGCTCACAAAAAATATAAATTACGTCCTAATGTTGTTAATTACAACTCGCTCGTTGTATTGCGTATGAAGTATATATCGATTTCTTTATAGCAGTTATATTCTGGAAGTTGAATCAACGATTAAATCAAAGCCAAATAAATGTTGGCAGTTTGTTAATTACAAAAGTAAATCGAATGGTTACCCTTATACAATGTTTTTAAATGATCGTTCGCGCGATAACGTGCGGAATACTTGTGATTTGTTTGTTGAATTGTCAAATCTTGATATTAATCAAAGTGCCGGATTCGATTCCATTCCACCCATTTTTCTGAAATTAACTAGTAATGCAATTTCTGGCTATATTTCCTTCCTATTTAATCGAAGTCTCTCTGAAGGTTGCTTCCCTATCCTATGGAAACGCTCTCTTATTAAGCCGATTTTCATGCACTATTAAATGGTAATATTCTACAGGTTGTTTACACTGATTTCTGCAAGCCCTTTGACAAGATCGATCATGAATTGCTGCTGCAGAAGCTTGGCTCTTTGGATTGTAATTTTTTGCCAATTAATTGGATTAGGTCTTAACTAGAATTTAAAACTCAAATTATTAAAATTGGTAGTTTCGCTTCAAGAGTGATTCATGTTTCTTCAGGAGTACCTCAGGGTAGTCATTTGGGCTCCATGCTTTTTATTCTTTTTATAAATAATGTGGTAAATTGTCTGAGTACTCCGACATTCTAATCTATGCGGACGACATACAAATTTTCAAAACTATTTCTTGCGCCAATGGCGCAATTGACTTTCAATCTGATCTGACAAACTTTAAAGCTTGGTGTACATCTCATAATTTAATGCTAAACATCTCTAAATGCAAAACAATGGGTTTTACCCGATTATACGCTTACCCGCTAGTTATGTATACTTTTTTGACGGTTGTATTATTGAAAGTGTCAATTTGTTTAAGGATTTAGGTATAACTTTTACTTCGAATCTATCGTTTCATAAGCATATTGAGGGTTGTATTTTTAAAGCGAATTCTATGCTTGGGTTTGTTAAAAGGTTTTCCAAAGATTTTCAGGATCCCTACGTGATTAAAACTTTATACGTTTGTTCGTTCATTGTTGGAATACGGTGGTGCCGTATGGAGTTCGTATTATATTAAATACGCAGAAGAGAGTACAAAAGCACTTTTTAATGTACGCTCTACGAAGGCTACTTAGAGATACAAGCGTACCTGCTTTCATACTTCCAGCGTATCGAGGTAAATGTAAATTAATAAATATTGAGCCTCTTTTTATTCGAAGGATACAAATTAGCGCAAACTTTGTTCGAAACTTACTAGTATCAAAAATCGATTGTTCAGAAATATTGTGTTTGCTCGATATATATACTCCTTTACGTGTGCTGCGCGATAAAAATTTCCAAATCAAGCTTCCACTTTGCAGGCAAAACTACTGTAAATGTAAGCCGATTTATCATTCATCAGCCTCTTTTAATAAAGTACGGACGGCTTTTGACTTTAATCTGTCTAGAGATATTGTATGTATATAATTTTATTAAATTTTGTTAAATGTAACCAGTGTTTAATAAATTGGTGATAATAAATAAATAAATAAATATCGTCGTGAAACACAATAAGGCAGTTGTGGATGAAACGTCTGCCCAACAGAGCCATATGGTATTTATTGACCCTTAGATTAGTATTCACAGTCAAATTCGAAAAATAACCAAAAACCCCTCTCGTCAAAATCTAAAAAGAAGAAAACTGAAAATCTAAATTCTGAATTAAATTGACAAACAAAATTTTTGATTGATGGTGGCCAGATGCTTCAGTAATACCAAGTTAGTTTTGACAAAATTAATAAGGTAGACCCAGCATTTAATTTATTCGCAGCTTCATGCCAATCCATGAATTTCCTCAAAAGTACTGGAGTTCTAGTTGATTTATGTAAAGACTGTGGCTCATTACCTCGTTAATCTCTCTAGTTTTACAACTGGTTCTTGATCTTGGGTAGAATCCCCCTTTCTAACATCGAGAATTCTGCAATGAACCCTCAAATTTACGAAAATTATCGCCATGATTTTTCGAAAATCTCTCAGTGTACAAATGGTCCTTGTCCGGTCAAACATAGTGTTGCAAATCATTTAGAAACTGCAGGACAGTCAATGTCTTGTAAAACTAGTCGTTCAGGATATGACAAATTTGTAACTGCTAAGTCTGAGTTCAAGTTAATAGTATCACGAGGGATTTCTAGGCCCAGTAACAGCTTTCTTCTTCATTATACATTATCGGCGGTAACCTTAAATTCCATTGAACCAGTAGAATGTCGTTTGGCCAGAAAGTATTAGCAATACGATGTTAGCAGATGAAGCAGAACAATGATGAACAACTTCGGAAAATTGTAGGTAATAATTCGGGTTTCACGATCAAGGAATTACATCATCAGTTAAATTTTTATTCGACAATGTTATTTGGCTTTAATTAATAAAAACTCCAAAATTATAGCTCAACACCCACGAATCATTTAACTTCTCGCTAATTTTAAAATAATGACAACTTATTGCAGAAATTCATCTCGATATCATTGGTCCGTTATCCTATACCGGTTTCTGAAAATAAGCGGTATTGCGTGGGATTGTTTGATCGTTACACACACCCTGGGGCTATTCTCTATCTATCTATCTGTTATGCTGGACCTATAGAGGTCGATTGGTGGAGAAATGTATTCAACGTCTGCTGCGAGCTATAGGCTTTAGAAACAAATTACGAGAAGTTGGACAAATTTTTGGCGTTAAAGAAGACAAAATTGCTGAGCCCGATTAGATGAAGATGTTAAACAACTTTTCGACGAAGTTAGGCCGGCTCAGCATTGAGATTGACAGTAAACTTCTGACTTCTTGTACTCACAGGATTCATCTGTATAAGCCACAATAAACAATTTGAATCAAGTTGATCTATTTTAAATACATGTAGGAATAGAGGCATACTTCAACGTAAACACTTCTGTGCATATTTTTGATGCAACCTCTCCATATTTTTTTTTTGTTGATGTATTTTGCTCTGTTTACTGTGGATCTATTCTGGTTTCTCGCCGGAGGAGCAATTTGTTACATTCAAAACTGCAATAACAGTATTCTGGTAAATTGGGAATGATTTTCAATGAGGTCTTGTTATTGCTTATTATGCTGGATTCGTGAAATCGATGGGAAAGGGATTATTTGCGAGTGTGACGAAAACAAGCAGGTCAAAACTCGATCAAAACTCATTGGACTTAAACATCAAGAAATGCAAAATTATGTCTTTTCATCGTAAAAGGAATCCGATAATAACTACATACAACATCAATAGAGGGTGAAAATAAATTATTCGTTCCGCTGCGAGAATATAGTGAATTTAGGTGTGCTCCTACAGGGTTCTGTCCTAGATACGTGTCTGTTTCTAATTTTTTTGAATTTCATTTTCTCTCTCGACTTACCTGGAGAATTCATAGATTTTACTGATGATACAGCTATCATATTTTTAACTACATATATTAAGCATTTCACAATTGAGAGCCGTATTCTAGCTGACAAATTGATTTTAAGTGGTTAGATAACCATTTCTTGGTACTTAGTAGTAAAACTAAGCCGATGTTTTTTAATGCAACCAACGATTATACCTACAGACTACAGTCATTGGCTTTGTCTTTTATAACACGAATTGTGTCAACATTTCAAATATCTTAACAGTAATATTAGGTTTAGGAGCAATTGGCAGAGTACTTGGCTTTTACCTCAATAAATTGAACCAAAGCGCTTGCAGTCTGTAATTCTGCACATCACTTCTCTTCGAAAACTGACTTCCGTAAACGGCAGTTGAGCATAACTGAATAAGGGCCGAATTGCCTCTGTATAGATCAAACGAAACTTGCAGATCACAAATGGTACCGGCAGGTTTTACTACGGGAATCACGAAGTACCACGAATAAACAGCTGTTTTATTTATTTTACCATCGATATGAATTTTCGTTATGGACAATTGATTGCCCAGAATCATTCCTAAATCATTAACTTGATCGCTATATAATTAGAATACTTGGTTTGTAATATTTAAAGAAGAGGAGAAATTGTTAAGAGTTTGCAATTAAGTTTCGATCTGCGAGCATGTGAAAAATAAATCACTTTTCGGTACATCTCATCAGGCTATAGACACTGAACTGCTAATTTATTACACTGATTTTTTCCTATATATAGGAATCAGCCGTGCACTTGTAGTAATGTATTGAAAATGATTTATTTTTCACATGCTCGCAGATCGAAACTGAATTTCAAACTCTTAACAATTTCTCCGTTTCTTAAAATATTTATCCAGAATAATTTAAAATTTGAATTTGTAATATTTACAAAATAACACATTCGGAAAATTACCATAAACTGGGAAACCCGTTGTGGTGTACAAATTATGGAAAAGGCTAGTGCAGAAGTAAATCTTATTTAATTTTTGTTAATATTAGGCAAAATAATCTGCGCATTACAAGGTTCAAGCTTTAAAGAAAATGAAACTAATAACAAGTGCAGTAGAGTTTAAACGATATAAGGACACCTTTGTCCGGCAAAAAAAAATTAATTCTATTTAGTAGAAACGCAACGGAAAGTACATACAATTTACCGGTCGTCAACTTTACCGATAAATTTTGTGACCAATGCCTATAGTCCTAGACAAACACAGAACAAATAGAGATTAAAACGCATCAATTATTTCCAAGAGATATCCTCAAGAGATTTTTTTGTTAATTGGGTTACACGAATGTCGAATTTCTGTAGAAGAAAGTAAATTGATTTGAATGCAATTCGTCATGAACTAGTTAACATATTGACAGCATAACATTTCGTTATTAAGACAGTTGGTTTTTTTTTGTGATTTATATTCTTAATTTAATTTTTATTACATTAAAATTGAGGTTGGGCAACTGCTCTATATATTAAATGTTTATATAGTTTCGATTCCACGTCTGTTGTATTCAATATAAAAAGAAAATGTTAACTTTTTAAATTAAGAAAACTCAAATGCAAACGTGACCGTTGATATTTTATTGATTGTCAATGCGAGACGATACGCTAGTACTTGAAAATAGATATATGTATAAGCATACAATTTATTTGTGGATGTGGTTATATATACAGGACACAACACCAATCTTCTGAACACGATTTTTATATGGATTTATAATCGACTTACACAAAAATCAGATATTTGTATATGTATGTACATATGTTCCAAAAATTATTATTTGATTTCAAAATAACCTGTCAATTTCCCTACTAACCTAACCGAAGTCGCCTTTTGAATTTGTTATGTCAAAATTCCAAATTAATGTCTAATATTTAAATTCTAAATTATGGATGATTTATCTCATCAAAAGAGAGAAGATTTTGGTTTGGTTCGATTATTTCGAAACACTCGGAATGACGAAACATTGAAACGGGTTTGCCAACATTTATCAGTGCTTGTAGCGATTGGACATAAACCACCACGTCCTAGAAGCCGCAATGATAATGATTTGAGCGAAAAGGTACTATATCCTCCAAATAATACACCGGCTGAAGGTGCTGCACCACCCTCATCCATCATCAAAATGAATCGTGGGAAAGAAAACTGGAAAAGACTAAGCTCGATTATCGTGAAAAGGCTTAGACTAGCAAATCGATTAAGACAGGCCAAAACAGATATTCCACCGAGTATTAATAATGAACCGCATTTAGATATCGAAAACAAATCCTTGGATAATGTCACACATGCAACTTCAAGTATTGTAACAATAGATCGTCTGCTTGCGGAAGTCTTATCATTGTCAGATGTATCTAAAGACGTAATTTACAAGGATGATGAGCAACTACCAAAACCCACCAAAGCAGAATCAAATAGAGAAGAAGATGAAATGTTAGGTAAATCTGTGTGGCAATATTTTGAAGAAACTGTCGATTCAAATGAGCAGCAAGGACCGTCCGGCATACAAAATAATCAACCCAGAGGGAAGACGGCAAAAACTCGTTGGCATATATTAAGCCGAACCATTTTAACATTAGTGCGTGTGGCTAACGTATTGAATTTGTTAAAAAATGAAATATCGCCCGATTGTACTCCTACTGCCCCTTCTGTAAGTAGCGTTACTTTTATAAAAAGACCAGGTAGTTACATTGATTCTGTGTCAACCGGCAGCTTTTCATCTACATCACAAATAATTACAACGCCATTAATTAGTACCAAAAATAAGAATTCAACTGAGTCACTCGAACACAACGATAAAACTTAACAATTGGAATAAATTTGATTTTTCTTGCTAATTTTTTTTTATATTATTAAACTTTCCTTCCGATCTTATGTAAGACCAACGTATGTATGTATCAAGAAGTCTCTCTCAAGTCTAATAATTCACTTATTATTTATAACAATAATCTCAGCTATAAATTAAAATATTGTTTCTATATTCCGCTGATACAAAAAATAAAATAAAATCACAAATAAATTTTAATAATTTAATGTAAGTCGTCTAGGTTTAGTTTTGGTTAACCCAATCCAAACGCAAATTACTCCATAACCTTAAACCACAAAAACAAACACTCGCTCGCTCAAAATGGGTTAACTTAAGAGTTGAGTTATAATCAGTAGATATTTTTTTTGTTTTTGTGAAAAGCTAAAATTTTTCATTTTATTTTTTCTCGGTATACATAACAGTAGAAAAAAATAAGGAAAATCATTTTAATTATAATCTACCTAGGAAAAAATAAAGCTTTAAGAGATTAGTTAGTTGGAGTTGGTCCAAATTTTTTGGAGCTATATATGTGCAGCAGAGGAAACTCATATCAGTAGATTGGTTTAAAATGTGATTGCATTATTTTTATTTTTCCCACTAAATCGAAACTGTAATGGATAAGTATTGTAATTAGGTCCAAATCATCGAAAATTTTCGTGTCCATCCTTTCGCTCGCATTCTTCTTTTTATTTAAGGAGTTGCGGTAGAAGCGAAAACTACCAAATAGATTTTCTCAAAAAAAATCTCTAAATTTATTAACGTCCAAAAATTACTGGAGGAAAATAATACTGTCAATATATCTAGAAAAAAAATGTCTGATTGAAATTTCAATGACTCGTTGATCGATAAATTTTCTCTAAACCTATTTTTTGACAGTAGAAAATTATTTTGGCAATAAACCTCGGCTGGGATGTTGTACCATCACTTTCATTCGAATCGACTTTAAAACAATGCGATTAATTTTTATGGAACGGCCAATCAAGTGCACAAAGTAAAAAGTATATTTGAAGGCAATTAGGCCGTAGTCTGGCGAGCTTACCCTCAGTCATCGGTCGAATGGGCATTTTACCACCCAGTCGAGTATCTGTATTATTGACAGTGTATAGTTGACTACACTGCTGACGGTATTCAGCAGCACAAAATAAGCAAGCCGAAGAAATGTTTAGACCTTAGAGTATGGGAATCATCTTAGGAACTGTCAACGGCGTTGTGCATCAAGATATATGGATTCCGTGGATTCCGATTTGTCATTCAAGTAGTTTAGAATGAACTAGTAAAAGTAAGGAAGCATCTAGAAAAATAAGCGCTTGTGTTTCATTACTAAGGCGATGAGGAGGAAAATGAAAGTAAATTTGAAGCTATTATTAGCTAAGATTTAGTTGCGTTAACCATGTGACTGCAGCCCCAATTTTTTAATGGTAGAAATATTTTCAACTAGAAACTAGTCCCATATTTTTTAAAGTGCTTATTTTTGAAATTATTTAAGTAGCAGTTGACTATTGAAAATATAGTGAACGTACAACATATCGGAATAAAATAAAGCTTTAAGGACCACCAAAAATTAGCATCAGCACTCGCAGAACGATTAAAACATGGCATAGCGGAAATTTTTTTCAGCAAAACTACAATAATCGTCAATTGACGAGGAGACCTGATTTTATCTAAAATGATTTCTGGGTAAATTTTGAAATATGGCCATTTAACGTGTAACTTGGATATTTCTTAACTGATTATGGTGAAATTCATCAGGTACGATGGGATTCTTAAGTGATTTTTAGATGAAGTTTTAGAATATGGCGAAATTGGTTGGAATTTGGATAATGGTAAAGGTGATGGTAACGTTAATGGTGATGTTAATGGTGATTGTAATGATTGGTGATGGGGATAATGATTGTGATGGTTTGATTTTGATGGTGATGATGATGACGAATATAATATTAATTGTGGCAGTGATGATGAAAGTGATAGTGATATTAATGGTGACGTTGCGATGATTGTTATAATGTTATCTATAATTTCAAAGAATAATAAACTTACTGATTAATAATAGTTCAATATATTTGTACTTTATTGGCGATCGATATTGTATCAAGCTGTACAACTCTATCATAAAAGTGGCAGTTACATGAAACAGATAAGCATTAGTTTAAAGAGTACATTGAAACATTATATCATTAAATATGGTAGCGTACCACAAAATTCTACTTGCTTTAAAAAAGTTATTTAAACTATAGATTTAAAAGCATTATGAAAGAAAATTTAAAGTGCAAGGTACGTTTTTTTACGTTTATTTATACTCCATTATAAAATCATTGTACCTCTTTGGTAACGTTATGCGTTTCACCTAAGACGAGTTGATGTACTATTGACCAATGACGTAGAAGGAGACGGAGATGGTTGAGGTTCTAGCAATTGTGGATTGATTTGAACCACTGCTATATCATACACCACAAGTTTGGTGATTAGATTTGTTATGAATTAAATCCCGTCGCGTCGGTTGGTTGAACCCTATCCGTCAATTTTTTTTAAATTGTTCCATTGGACCATAATTTGTTGACTTCTGGAGTTATCTGAGCAAATACAGGTTTTCCCATTTGTAAAGTTGGAAGTTGCCGAGATTTAAATTCGTAGCATATTTCACTACAGCTAAATTGTCTTCGACATTTGCGACAATGTTAAGTTTTAGAGGCAATGTTAAGTTTTAGAGAAGTCTACTTGCTTTGTTTTCTTTAAAATTAATTTGATAAACGTTGTACTATAGAAATTTACCTTCGGTATCACGGTTTATAATCAATGGCGCACGTGATAATGTATCCGCTAAGACATTTCATTTTCCTCTGATGAACATTAAGTCTAACGAATACCATTGAAATATCATGAACATCAGCTGTAATCTCTTAAAAGCTTTCAAAAAAGGTTTCTTGAAAATATTGATCAAGTGGTTGTGATCTGTCTTTACAATACATCGTCGTCTGATGACCATCCGATCAAATCTAGTGCATTCAAACACAATGGCAATGCACTCGGTGGCTGTTAAAGTTCTGGATCCACTCGCTCAGTGTAATCTACGAAGAGCGTACGAAACAAATTGCTTATGAACGTCTACTCTCTATCTGAATGGCACTATAAAATGTTGACCATATCTGAGAGCGTATTCTAGAAAGGAACGAACAAAGGATATATACAGAGTTATTAGTGTAAGCGGGTCGCAAAAGTCTTTACAGTTGCGCTTAATGAAATCTCGCATAATAAGCTTTTAATAGATGTTAGGTCACCAGCAAAGGTTATGCCAAATTCAGACATGAACTCAACTCTATTAACAGCATTATATTAAAAATGTTGCTGAAATACTAGCGAGAGCATCCGAGAGAATGACGAAATTCCACATTCAACAACAATTGGTTGCTAAACGACCCACTGTAAAAGTTATTCAAATCACATCACAGTTAGAAACACCACTAATTGAAGCAAATATTTTCACATGATCTGCATAAAGCAAAAAGTGAACCAATGTGGCTTCTATTAGAAACTTCTGAGGTAACACAAAATGATAATCCAGAGCTAAAATCATTAATCTTAACAAATTGGTAACGATCAGAAAGGTATGAATGCCACCACATACTAGGGATAAAGTGACAATCTAGTTTTCTCGAAAGTTTTTGAAAAATAAGTGTGAATGTACTTTTTGCCTATGTTCTAGTCTACTAAATAAATGTCCACAAAAAATGTCTTTACCTTGCAATCAGGTATACGGCGAGTCGGCCTCTTCAGGCAGAAAACCATATCCATCAGATATGCCATTATTTTTATTTTCACTATACTGGTTGATACCTAAAACAACACTCGCACTAGACAATGGCAAAGCAATCTGGTCGCATTTAATTAATTGCAAGACTAAAATGTGTGACTGTGCGGTTCTTCAGCTTACACTTGATTTTGACTTCGCCAATCGAATCAGTTGATCATCACCCAAATAATTTTTATACTGATTTTCACCAATTATACATGAATTTAACCCGATATCAATCATACAACATTTTTCCAAATATGTCCAAATTTTAGCTGTAAACGCGCTATGATGAACGCTTTATTTGACGATTTGTTGCCGCCCTCTATTTCCTCGATTACCATATTTTCTGTTTCATAATCACTGGTCGTAAACAATTGTGCATCTTGCTGTTACTTGCTTATCTCATTCACATGTTTCGACTTTGATTGTTTATCATTTTTATTCCATTTCTTACGCGACAGCAGATCCTTCTTAAATTCATGGTACTTAGTGCAAAATTTAAAATTTTTCTGTTTGGTACTTTCGCTATTGTTGCGTATTTTAGATGAATGAATTTTATTGAACGGAACCTGTGTAAGGATTGGGTGAAGAATCCTCAAAAATTTTCATTCATGAGATTCGACATTGTGTCACTTTAGAAATCTTACAGTAGTCAATTACTTTATCTAATGTGAAAAGAAGAAATTGCAATCTGAATTTACGTCGTCGTATTTGTTTTCAGAGTTCCCAGCTAATTTATAGTCCTGTTACTGATTCTGATTGTGTTTTTAAAAACTCCATGTAGGCACTCTAACAAATTAATGTTAGTTTAATTTAATATACATATTTGTAATTTATTGGTGAGCTTTGTTGTACGCAAAAGTGTATCACAAAAGTGACAGTTACATGAAAGAGATAAAAATTTGTTTATAGGGTACAGTGGCTCGCTATAACATTAAGTATGATAGTGTGGTGGTAATTGCAATGGTGATGCTGATTTCGATGGTTATTGTAATGTGATGGTAATGCTGATATTCCTAGTGACTGTGGTGGTAATGGTGATGTTTATTGTGATGGGGATTGTAGTTAAGATGATGGTGGTAATGGTGATGGTTTAATTTATATTTTTAGCTATTTTCATTTTAAAATTTAATTTCCCCAGAATTTATAATTTTTGCTAATTTCTTTTCTCCATCAACATAACATTCACTATCACCATCAATATCCGCATCACCATCACCTTGAAGATGGTTATCCTCATCGTCATAACAATCAACAATATCACACATCACCATCACAATCAACATTACCATATGTATTGCAGCAAACGCAAATTCGCTATCGTTGGTGAAAAGTTTGGTGGTGACTATGGTTTTATTAAACGACGAGATCATGGTTGGATATTAAATTGCACCGTGCGTACAATTTAATATCCAACAAAGTACAAGGCCGGCTTACTTTCACAACATATCCATTTATGAGAAATATAAACATTTCGGAGGTGGTCCTATTATATGACGAAATCAATTCATTGTACCGTGTTTAGATCACCGCTGAATACGGCTGAAGTTCTTATGATTTTGGTTTAGTTAACTATGTAGGACGGTTTGTCCCTGGTTTAGTGACGATGAAATTTGAATTAAGAAAACTAATTGAAAAAGTCGACAAATGATGGGATATAAAAAATGTTGTTGGAGCCATCATAAATATGTTCGTCCCATGACAAGCGTTCCTTGCATGGTTTCAAGTTTTGACAACGATTCGCTAGAAAGTATGCAGCTTTTCCGCCACGAACAAAATTGTTGACCAGGCATGGTAATAGTGCGGTCGGCATTCTATAGTGTTGGTTAATCCGATCAGGATGGAAACGTTGGTGTTGCTGATTTGGTGTGAAGATTTGAGCATTCAATCTCATGTTTGGAGTAAAAATATATTTAAATGTTTGTTAAATTTTTAACAATTCATGCCACCTATTTAAAATGTATACATAAACAAAATCACCGTCTAATAATAATAAAGAGATTCGTATACGGATGAAATTTTGTGGAAAAAGTATCGTCCGAGGAGTTGTAAAAACCAGATTTTTTTTTTTTGTTTAATTTAATCCGTTTTACATGAAATTCAATTATATATTTGGTCTTCATTTGTTAACATAAAATCCTTCAGTCATTGCGACATACAATCCAATTGCATCTTTGTATCTTGCATATCAATTGCATATCGTATATAAAAATTTTCAATTAAGTAAAAAATTATAAAGTAACTCTGCATTTCAATTTTTAAAACTGTTTATTTTTCAAATAAATGATTTAAGAGTGATCCATATACGGTTACTGATTTTCTGGAAACACAGAAACAAAAAATTTCAAAAAACTCACTCATAATTTATGTATCGCTCACGTCGTTATAGAAAAAAAATTAGGTCACGCCTTGACTTCTTGTATAGACACCCTCGAAAGTTGACTTTAGGGTTTTTATACGTTCGACACGTAGTTTTCATTTTTCTTGTTTGTCTTACGATCTCGCAAGTATAACAATTTTTTGTTTGTTTATTGGGTGGATACAAATTAAAATGTACAACAAAAAATAGTTTACAAGAAAGTTTCAATTTTTTTGCAGCAACAAACAATAAAAAAATAGGAAATAAATACTTGTTTGGTTTAATTTCCAGTCGAATGAATAAAATCGATAGAAAATGTAGCAGCAGAAATTGTTTTCATATAATATAAAGTAAAGGCATATAAATTTTATAATTGACATTGGGTAGATAAGATAAACTATAAATTACAGAAAAAAAACAAATACACGAGCTTTTATTTTCGCTTTTTTTATTATTTTAAAATAAATATAAAATTATCTACATTCAATTGAACAATTAAATTTATGAAATTTATTAAAATTTTATATCGTACATAATTTGTATTTTATGTAGGTGGAGTTCTCTTGTGTATACTCGTATGCATATTGGTTTTAGAAATAAAAGTTCGATCATTTGAAAAATATTCTATTAAATTTTCAAGCAAAAATTTAAAGGTATTAGCAAATTCTAAGAAGACCTGGAAGACTAATATTATGATCTTTTGTTGGAGCCTCGCTTTCCACGTAAAAGTACATTTTCAATATATGTATTATTTATTTTTAATATAAATATAAAATTGTTTAAGGAGAAAAGTATGTTCATATTGTTTGCGTTCTAATTTTGATTGCTTTTAATAATCGATTCCTTTAACACAACGACTGCCAAGCATATTTTGCTAATGTTTTCCTCCATGAAATTTAAAACATCGCTCATAAAATCTGTACAGCCAACAATAACACTTTACAGAGGACCAAGCATGCGTAGACTCCTATTGTACGTAAGTGATTTCAAGAATGATAGCCATGGCACATGGCAGTCAATGTGTTAAAAAAATGGTATGGGTTTTCTTAGAACTGTTGATAATATGAGCTAACAAAAT
This sequence comes from Tipula helvola, assembly GCA_963556165.1. Taxonomy (NCBI): domain Eukaryota; kingdom Metazoa; phylum Arthropoda; class Insecta; order Diptera; family Tipulidae; genus Tipula; species Tipula helvola. The sequence continues at coordinate 6,684,068 of OY744482.1, forward strand.
GGTTTCCTAACTTCCTTTGATATGTTCATTGCATGTTTCAGAAATTGGAAATTTTGTTTTCAATACAATATTTAAAAAGAACCATGTTTGGTACAGTTGAGAAAAGCAAAGAGGCTTTGAATTCTTCAGAGTAACAAAAGTTGTGGTTGGAATGGTTAATGTATTTCTGCGGGTAACATTTCCAATTACTTTATTCTCAATTAATTGTCACAATAAATCAATAAAATCCATTAAATTATTAAAACCAGTATGACGTTGTTTTGTTTTCTAATTTCCATTTATCCATCTGTCATTAGTCATTATCCATAAATAGTGGCTGTTAACATAAAATAACAAAGTTATAAATTAATAAATATTGTGTTGTATCGACATAAAAGTTTCTTGCACGCCATATAAAAGAAAAGGTCAGCGCAAAATTACTCATTTAAAATTCAAAAATTCGAATTTTATTGCATTGGCAGGACATATTCACCAATTTCTTGGCACTAAAATTGACCGAATTTATTATATATGTACATGTCGTAAAAACACACCATAAATAGACCGATTAAAATTCTGTAATTTTCAATTAACGTTTATTGTTTTTCGTATGTTTTTGTGAGCTAAAGAAATTTGCGGAGATGAGATGAATTCGAATAAAGCACGAAAACATTTTTATTTTTTTTTTAAGACGATAATAACCAAAAGCTTCGACTATTTGGCGTCAATTTTTTTTATTTTTGTACTGAAAAATCTTGTGTATATTAAAGTTTCACCCATATTATGATCCACCTCGTTGTTTTTGTGTGTTGCTTGTTTTTTTCTTTTCAATATTATGTTATATGTAGAATATATGTATGTACATAGTTCCAAACTAAAAATTGTGTTATGAAATGTTCTCGTCGGTTTTTATTCCCCAAATTTTCTTGTGTTGGAATTTAACTATTTTTGGATCAATTTTTATTTTTATCTCCACATAGACGCCATGCAGTCGACAAAAATTATTTTATATACCATATTTATTCCATTTTTAGTTCATTGTAGACATAAATATGAGAAAAGCTGTATTGTGCTTTATATAGAACTCGGTCAATTCATTATTTTATTAGGATTTTGGTATAGCTGTGATTAGACAGATCTGGATTTTTAATTTTTGTTTGGTATCTGAAAGTTCTATCGATTTTCGAATTAGATACTGGTAATAAATTTTAAATTAGTTCCCTCCATAGTAATTTTAATTTTCTGATGATTTGGCTGCTTCATTTTTATTTCACGACATCAGCATTTTTTGTTAAATGTAATTTGTTCTATGATATACTAATGTGTGGTCTCGTTTGAGTTAATAAAAATATTTTGTCGCACGTTCAACGCATATTCAAATCAAAGTTTGAAAGCCACAAACCATTGAGTTTTATTATGATACGCGGTACCAAACAATATGGTGTTGATAAAAATCGTATAAAGTTTATAAAATGTTCATGAATCACATAACTTTTCAAATGCTTTCTAACACCCAAAGTTTTTTTATTTTCATAAACGTGACAAATTTTCAATTTTTTTTTTTAACAGTAGAATTTCTGTCGGTATTGTTTTATGTTAAATAAAATGTGATAATTTGGGATAAAATTAACAGTTTTGAAAAAGTTTTCTTTGATGAGACAAGTTAAAATCTATGTGTCTTATAGTTGTGCTCACACTATTATTACGATTGCTCTATTCTATTCATCATTGATTCAAAATCTTGCAAATTTTATTTATCCTAAATTACCGTTCACTCAATTTTATTATACCAAATAAATTTACATAAAATATACATAAATCCCCATCAACGTTTCTTCATTATATAGCTACATATTTATGTATATAGACAGTATTATAATTCGAAATGAATGACCATAATCCATCAAATTTTTCACTTGACTTTAAAAAACAAAATTAAATTCTTTTCTGGAGAATCAATTTATTTCAAGAAAATGACCTAATTTAAAACGAAAAATAAGACGTTGGATAATTTTCTCATCAAATTAATTTTCGCACTCCCCGCACCTATGACTCTCGCTGATTTCGCACATTATTCCCCGAAATATACGTTTGGATTTACATTATTTTCCTATCTTAAAAATAAAATAATAAATAAACAATATAAAGTATTATTTGGCGCATTTTTTTGTGAAATTAATTTAAATAAAAAAAATATAAATCGAAGGAAATGTTGTGTTTTCCTTATGTACTTTGAGCTAGAAACGATTTAAGTTAATTCAGCAAAAAAAACAAAAAAAAAAACAAAAAATTCATAGAAAGATGAGTGAGTATTCGAACTGTTAGTGCTGACATTATTCAGGTAAACAATAAATTTAGCTGTGATTTGTTCTCAATCATTTGTGTGTATAAACTCCATGCTTCAAATACGACAGTATTTGTGGATGAATATAGTAATGTTTTGGCAGCTATTAAATCTAAAAATTTGTTAGTTATTGGTGACATGAATATCAATATCCTTAACAAGACTTTTTCATCCGATTATATTCTTGTGATGTCATCTTATGGCTTGAAGTCTTTGATAAATGAACCTACTCGTATTTCAAACGTCTCGTCTACTTGTTTAGATCATTTGTATTTTAGGCATTCTGGGAAATTCCTTTATGCTTATGAAGCTGCTGTTCATGATCTGCACATCACTGATCATTGCATGACTTCTTTTACTATCGATTTAAATTCTAGACGATCAACTAAATTCAAAATTAATAAAATTAATTTTTCAAAACTGGTTTATGATTTAGGCAATGAAACTTGGCTTTCGGTTTATTGTAAGACTGATGTTTCTGATGCGTACAATTGTTTCATTGACTTATTAAAATTGTATCATATATTGATAATAATACTTTCCTTGTGGAAATTAAAACAAAGATAAGATTTTAAAACCATGGATCAGCCAAGATTTATGCCGTAAAATCAAACTAAAAATACATTTTTCAGAAAGTTAGCGAAAAATCCAAATAACACTGATTTAAAACAAAAATTTTGTGAGCTAAGTAAATCAATTAAAAAGGAAGTGAATATGGCTAAAACTAAATTCTATGATATAAAATTTAATAATGACAACGGTGATATCAAAAAGAGTTGGAAATTACTTAATGAACTTTTAGGAAAGGCATTTAATCGTGTTGCTATTGAAGAAATTGTTATTGAGGAGCATCACGTGGTCACACAAGATGATGAGAAAGCTGAACTTTTTAACAAGTTTTTTGTTAGTGTGGTTCAAGACCAAAAAATTAATGGTTTAAACGGAGATATTTATTGTAATGAGTTAATTGCCAACAATTCTCGACTTAAATCTTTTACTTTTTGTAATAATTTTCCGTTAGAAATTTTACAAGTTATTTCATCACTTAAGTCAACAAATTCGTCGAGCAATGATAAGATTAGCAATTTTACAGTCAAAAAAATTGCCATTTATATTGTAGATGTTTTTTCCTATATAGTCAATGCTAGTTTCAGTTCTGGATTTTTTCCATCCAGACTAAAAGAAGCAGATGTAATCCCGATATTTAAAAACGGTGACAAAAATATTATCTCAAATTATCGCCCAATAAGCTTGCTTTCTGTCGTTGCCAAGATTATGGAGAAACTAGCTCATGTAAGACTTTCAGGTTTCTTAAATCACACAAATTTTCTACATAAAATGCAATTTGGCTTCAGGAAATTCAGAAGTACTGAAAATGTTTTGCTAGAGGTTACAAATTTTGTGTATAAAGGTCTCGATATAAGAAATTATGTGGCTACAGTTTTTGTTGATTTGAAAAGACGTTCGATATGGTAAACCATAGTGTGTTATTAAAAAAAGTATTTTGTGCTGGATTTCGTGGAGCTAGTATTAAATGGATTAGTTGTTACTTGTCGAATAGGGTACAGAGTGTAAAAATAAATGATTGTGTTCGTCAAAGTCTAGTAATTAATGATGGAGTTCACAGGGATCTGTATTAGGACCATTGCTATTCCTGATTTATCTAAATTTCTTATTTAATATTGAATTTAATTCTGTAGTGGTTGCTTATGCAGATGACTTAGTATTCATGTACAATGAATTCAATGAGATTGATAATATTAACCATATTCATTTTGACTTAGAATTGATCAGGAGGTGGTGTGATACGCATTCCATGTTGCTGAGTACAAAAACCAAAGCTATGTTTTATAGTCTAAATGGTGCTGTTATTTCGGATCACAACATCATATATCATGAATTGGAATGTAATCAGGCAACATGTTCAAATGCATGTCTTAAAATTGAATGTGTCCCAACATTTAAATACCTTGGACTCACTATTGATAACTCTTTAAATTGGAAATGTCAGACTGAAAATCTCCATAATTATCTGGTAGCGGTGGTACGTAAAATGTATATTTTAAGATAAGTTTGTCCAATTGAGGTTTTGAAAAATGTGTATTTTTCGCTTGTCAACTTAAAATTATCTTATGGTATAGTTTGTTGTGGAGGTACGTATTATGTTAGGATTCAGCCACTGGTTACTGCGCAGAAGCATATATTGAGAATTATGAAGGGTAAGCCAAAATTAATTGAGTCTTGGCCACTATTTCAATGTTTAGAAATTTTTCCACTAAGACATTTATTAGTGTTTAAAGCTTTGAAATAATTTTATTTAAATACTAGTAATAATGCTGGTGTTAACAGTACGAAATATAAACTAAGAAATAAGCAACACACAGCATTTTTAATTTTGGCTCCAAAAATATAATAGTCTTCCAAATGATCTAAAAACATGTACAAAATTGAATATATTCACTTCGCGTTTAAAATCTCATCTTTTATATTGCTCCAGTATAAATGATTTGTGGCACTTCCAAGTTTAGAGCTTTAATCTAAGAATACTAAAATATTAAGTAATATTTTAATGTTTGTATAATGTCATTTTTACCTTTATTTCCAATATTGTATTATAGTTAATTGTCAAGTTATTATATGAAAATATATACAATCGACACTGGATTTGTAGGATCCACAGATTGTACTGATAAATAAATTAATAAATAAAATAAAATAATTTATGAATCACAGCTGAAGGGGAAGAAACATTTCAAAACTATTTTAAAGTCGTATTTATAGACGATTTATCTAAATTTGAATGATTACCAACGAATAGAATTACAATTGGCAGCAGTTCACCAATACACAATATAAACATTAAACGAGCCAACGCGATTCACATAAATTATACTTTTATTGAATGTTCTTATTATTATTCCTATCGAAATTCTTATAAATTCAAATAAGACCAAAACAACGAAAACGACAAAGAAGAAATGGAATAGAAATGAAACTTTGCCGTACATACTACAAAAGTACTAATTAGGTTACCAACTGTGACAATTTTGATCCTTTTCAATAAAATATTTATTTTTATGTTTTATAGCATTCAGTGATTCTGTTGTTGTTATATTTTTTCTTTAAAACAATTAACATTTGGTTCAAGAGGTGCGTTCAAGAACAACTCATTCCCCCCGATTTTTTTGATTTTTCTGTCGATTTATCCTTTTCGTGGAAAAGGGAAATGCCGGGACAATCATTTAAAATGTAACTAGCTGTTAGAGGTGAGAAGAGCGTTGACTTATGTAATTGAACATTGAGATTAAAATTGAACGCAAAATTAACCATGAAATTTGAAGATAATTCAATTTTCCGACCAATAAGCCATGAATCTCTTCTGAAAAATAAAAACAACCTTAAGTTTTCTTGGAAAATAATAATTTGATTTCTTTTCTGTCGTAACAAAATAACAACGTTGTTATTTTTACACGATAGGCATGTATATGTAAGAGAATATGTATGTATAGAGTTTGTTGTCATTTTTCAATCATTTTCATTTTCAAAAACATTGACAAAATTATAGATTAAATTTCCACTTCGACTTTAAATTGAGAACGTTAAGAAAATAATCTTAAATTTAAAAACTTAACGCATAATTCTGTGGCCACAAGTCATAGTAGCTTAAGTGGACTTAAGATAAAAATTATTTTCAATTTTCGACGTTTTCTATCTCTCTCCTAACGTGACTAAATTTGGCGTGAAGTGGTAATACCTTGTAGCCAAAGGCTATGGTCGCAAGCCGTAGTAGCTTTAGTTGGCATAAGTGAAAAATGAATTTAATATTCAATTTTTTCTAACTCTCTAGAAAAATTATCAAATTTGACTTATGACTTGTGGCCACAGAATTTTATTGAAATTTGGCCAAAATTTTATGGAAATAATATTGCCATCTCCAGAATTATAAAATAAAAACGAATTGTTGAGAAGATGTTATTATACATCATTTGGTCCTTCGAGCCGGATTAAAATAAGTGGTATATAAGGTGCATTCAGAAAATCGTCTTGGTATAATTTCATCTGTCGTGGTAGACAAAGGTCCACACCACATCGATAAAAATTGGTTAAATAGTTGGAAAGACTCAAGATTATAGTTGGTAAATGTTTAGTCATTAAGTTAATAATTTCGAAAATTTAAGGAAAATCATAAAAATAGCGAATGTCGAAAAAGTTAAAGAATTAACTAAAAAATGTGTATTATAAAGGAACAGTGACGTTTCACAAAAATCGGTTAGAAAGTGGGGTTTTGCTATTATTGGATATGCTTACCACTATGATTGGTAGTAAAGCCTATGGAAGAGTTACATAGATACACAGATGTGTACAATGTGGATGTGATGAATGGATTGGAATTGGCGAGGCGAATTCAATCGGTGATGCTATAGGTTAGGTGATGGGTGGGGTTAGTGATGTCGATTTTATTGATGGTAGAAATTATCAGGATATTAAGATAAAGTTATTAAACTTTCGAAAATTCAATTACCAAAATTTGATGGCAATAAATTAAATTGGTTGGATTTCCAAGGTAGACAATGAAAATATTATTTATGATCTCGTCAAAATTCATTTTTTATTGTCGTGTGTTCAGGATGGCAAGGCTATGCAATTGATTAGTTCAATTCCCGTTTGTTAGGAGCAGCACTAAAATGCTTGAAAAACATTACAGACCGTTGCGAAACAATATACAAAGCCTTATTATCACTAAAATGAAATTTTGATAGCTTTGGTAACTTATTTTTGATACATATGTTAATGGATAGATTGAATTGGGGATCTCGTGTTAAAATGAGAAGACTTCGTCTCGAGAAATTACATTTCCCGAATTTAAGGAAATGTTGCCAAACGGATTGTTGGTTTGGAGTCAATAAAATCAACAATAACTCGTGTAACGAGTGACAATATATAACAAGTAGTTTCTATATTGTGATTAAAGTCATATGTTCATTCAATGTCAAAAGTTTATTAATTCATGCTTACCTCCACAGAAACGAAGCGAGTTTGTTAAATTGACTAATCTGTACGTCAATTGTTTGGCATATTGTTGCATTATGATCAGTTTGTTAAGCCTATAAAGTGGATACAGGTTCGAATGATGTAGTAGATCATAACGGTATGCTGTCTGATCCTATCGTCTAGTGCTACCGCACGTGCCAAATCTGGAATGAATACTAAATTCAAATACTAAAGTAGTATTTTTAAATTAATCTTCATCAAGTGGTGTTACCTACACCAGCCATTTTAATTGAAACTGTTAGTGGAAGGGATATTTCGGTTAGGGCTTAATATCATTAAGTCCCAGGTACAAGTAACAATTTCGTCAAAGTACACGAATTATCAAAAGCAGCTCACGTGCTTCGTACTTCATAAAATTTCAGAATACGTCTCAAATTATCCCATAAATGTAGATTTGAGTGTATTGTGGAATGATGTAAAATTAGCGCATCTAGCGTCTTACGATGCCCATGAGATAGATTTACTTATAGGTGCGGAAGTATTTAATGAAATTTTGATTAGTTGTAGGGTGGTAATGTCTAAAGAGTTTCCACCGTTTTATGACACCGAATTTAGTTTAGTGTTGTCTGGAAGGCTTGACCGGGAATCATGTGAGTACATTCTTAGCAGAGGATGAACGTGAACGGTTTACAATAGCGTCGAAAGTTCTGCGAAGAGATTTTCACGTAGATGAAGTATTGAGTGGAGCTCTTACATTCGAAGAAGCTGCACTTTGAAAACCAAGCTGATAGAATTACCGAAATCTGGTGGATTTAATTTTAGAAAGATACATTGTAATGATGAAAGGTTAGATGATCATGATCCAGTGAATTCTGGCGTGCCATATGTTTTGGAGTTGCATTGGTCTCAACAAGAAAAATCAACTTATCATATCTTGGCCGAAATATGAATTTCCAGAAAATTGTAGCAAGCGATCGGTATTGTCCTAATTACCACAATTTTATCATCCATTTGGTCTCTAGGCCCGCATTCTTGAAATTCACCGAAAAACTTCGCTGGTGACTTTGGTATCAAACAATTTAAATTTTCGACTTATATTTCACTAGAAAATCACCGCTGACTTTTTCGATTCGTTGGTCTGATTCTGAAATAACCTTGCTCAGAATACATAGGATCCCTTCAGGTGACATTTCTTGTTAACGATTGGCGTTATATTCCCACGGATACAAATCGAGCAGACATTGTTTCAAGTGGTCTCATGCCATAAGAGTTGCCATACAGACTTCATATGTTAGGAACTAATTAACATCTTATGCCTTTAATTGTAGTTAGTTACTGTTTAATAAATTTTAAGCGAAATTTAAATTAATAATGATTACAATTATCAGAAGTGTCCAGAAATCTGACCCAGAATACTAATAAATGTTATTGCAGAATGCAGTTTTAATTTTAATAAACCATAAAATTAGATAAGAAATGTGTTGTCATTGTGTTACTAACTATTAGAAAATAAGCTTTCAGGAAAAAAATATAAAAAGTGGTGTGAAAGGTCACCAAAAACGATATTTTCCAGTAAAACGCACTTTTCCGCCACAAAAATTTAATTATAATTAGGGTAATACAATTAATACAAATGAAGATTCTATTCTCTTTCATATGAGCCATCAGTCATTAAAATCGGTTAAGTAGTTTTTTAAACCGACCACTTTGAAAATTTGTCTTTTTGAGGAAAATGAAAAAATTAGAAAACGGCGAACGAAGAAAAGTACCATAGAAGGAATCAAAAAAATATGTGAATTAAATTATCTCAGGTAGAGAACTTTTTCAATGATTTTTATCAAAATCTTAAAGGGCCAGGACAAAATTTTGGCGCTTTTCATGGTTTCCAGTCGTTGTATATATAGGTAGAGTTACATTTACCAAAAACATTAAAGCTATCAATTGTATTAGTTATGGATTAAAAATACCGGTTAGGATTAGGAACCTTATTTTTTAGTAGCCGTGGTTGGTTACTGCAGCCGCTGGTATCAACATTTTTACCCTTGGTAAACTTATTAAAGTTTAAAACCTAACCCAAATTTTACAAATGAAGTTGATTAACGGCTTATTTTGGCTAATTATTGTCAACTAAAAATTGTTACTGGAATACTCTAACATTTTTTTGTAGTGTCATGTTTAGTTTATTTGATTACGTAAACGTTAGATTTTTTCTAGGCCAGAGCATAACCTATATTCTAAAATAAAGTCATTTTTGTTTTGTTTTTAGTATTATGACGATGGAAATTATTTACCCCACTCCAATCTCACTCATTCGTATTTCGTTTACGTTAACAATATATATTGTTTTATGTTGTCACCCAATCTAATATCATCAAACTAAATAGATAAATAAATAACCAACGCTAAATAATTAAGACATTAATTTATAAAGCATAAACTTATTCGCGCTCATTATCTCCAAATTGGAATTGCCTTAAAGGAAAACTGGAAAACTAAAATTAATTTGTTAGTGTGCCTTTCGTAAATATTTATAAATATTTACCTCATTTATCGCGGGTGTGACACAAACGTATTTTGTTGGTTTTTATAGTTGAATGTTGTTTATAATATAAAATAAAATGTAAAAGCTTTCCTCTAAATTAATTTTTATTTTATTATATAATATAATCACGAAAATTTATGTCAACTCATAGTAAATATTATGTAAAAGAGAAAAGCTTGAATCGATTTTGATGGGTGCAAAATCAATCTTCTATGCACATAAAATATGATTATGAATATTTACAATAAAAAATTTAATACGTTTTCCGATAAAACATTTAAATGTCATTTTCCTGTTGCCATAAAATACAAAACTGTTGTATTACGTACACGATTTGTGCCGTGTATTTTTGAGTGTGTTGTGTGTCAATAAATAATAAACAGGAAAAGCTGGTTTAAATCGTATTCGGTATTTCATATTTTTGTTGTGCACATAAACGACGTACATTTTATTTATTTATTGGAAAAACGATTGATATTTTAAAAATTGGTCAAAAGATCGCATACAACGTGAACAAAGATTTGGAATTAAATACACTGACTTATTCCAGATGATAAGGTAAGAAATCATAAAATCCAAATTAGGTGGTTTTGTACCTTAAAAGTACTTTTTGCGCCGTTGAAAGTAAACCAAAAAAGAGTTGGCAATGCCACACAACAGATAACAAAGACGACACTTTCTAAAGTCTTCAAAAAATATTACATAGATATTATTAAGCTCGAGTGTGTGTCTGAGGCAAAACATTCATAAAACGAATTAATGTTACAAAAAATTTAATTAATTCTTTTAACAAATATAATTTTTTAATTGAGTTTTTAAAATTTGTATTTTCGAGAGCAACGTTATAAAAAAATCTTATCGCTAAAATAATATGCAAATTTATTTATGTTTCGTGTACATATCTGTATATTTTTAATGTTGTTGAATATTCAATTTTTGAAAATTGAATATTAATAAGATTTTAAAAATTCGTAAAATTAAATTTATATTTTAAACCCTTTGATGATTTTTGTCTTGTTTTTGGTTTGAATACATTACACAAAACATTGTTTATTTTCAAGCATCCGGGTCGTTGGTACATAATTGAGTGGAAAACATTTTTACATATAATGTATATACCTATACTCGTATTCAATTGAATCGCAATGAAAAAAATTATTACCTCTAGCGCTATTACTTTACTTGCAAAGTTAATTATACTCGTATAATATGAAGCCAAAACTATAAAAATTACGACCACATAAAGTACTGTACTTTTATTTTATCGTTTCGGGATTGTACAGATGTACGAGTATATTTTCTTATATATACCATTAAGATCATGTCCGTCATAAAATTTACGTTGGTATACGTATAATTTTGCTCTACTTTTAGGAAATCGATTTGCCTGGCAATGGAAATGATTTTTTCCCTCTCAGTGTAGCCAACACACAAAAACAAAATGTATAAATAAATGTCACGTAATTCAACACAAACAAAACTGGCGCGAAGAGATGGAAAATAGCTCAATTATGGGTTTGAAAATTTTAATATAATTTTTAATGTTTAATTTATGATTATAAAACTAACTTTTTGTTTTAAGCTACTTTTTTTTCGTTATTTTTCACTGTCCTTTGCGTTGCGGTTCGTGCTGTGGGAAATACCTTTTTGATGAATTTGCAATCTAAATTTATTTTTACATTAAGATAATTTTAAATAAACGATATTGTGATTTACCTGAATAAATAAAAAAAACATAATTAGGTATGGTTTACATAAAAGCTACCATAAAGAATCTCTTTTCTTTTATGATTTTCTTGTTTTAATTAATTTACTGTATCAATTGACCTTCATTAAAAAGCTTATTGAAAAGAAAAAAATTCCTCCTTTGAACTTTTTAATAAATTTTTTCTGGATTTAAAACTTCTCTCATTTTTAATTTTTTTTTATTTTTATTATGAATCCATTCAACATAAAAGGAAGTAGAGAGTTGTAATAAAAATTGTTAAAAGCACGAAAGCAAAAAAAGCTCATTTAAAATTTATTACATTTTTATCCCATTTTATAGTTGCTTTTATGTATACATATAACAAGAAAACAGTTTTCTTTTCTTTCATTGTGTGTGTGCGCGAGCTTTCAAAAGGAAAATAATAATATGACACCAACAATTGCAATACATGAATGGAAGGCTGATCCTTATTGCAAATATATGCGGGACGAAAGAAAGCAAAATGAGGTCATATTTGTAATCTGAGCGGATTGCATTTTTTCCATCTATTAGCATATTCAATAGGAAAGCAAAGGTTAAATTACTCTCTGTGAAACGATGAATCGAAAATCAAGGTAAAATTAACAACTTTTGTATTTGGTACTGAAGTTGAAGAATTCTTGATGTATTCTTTTGATATTTATCGGATTTAATGTCGTATGGGGTTAAATTCATTTGATTTTAAAGCAATATCTTTCGATATTCTTTTTAAAGACATAATGCTTAAACTTAGTCAATTGCAAATTTTGCGATTATTGGATTGGCTCGATTTTAGTGCTGACAAAACTAAAGAAAATCATTATTTCACTCAATGCTTATTGGAGTTTGACCGCATCTTTCACTAAATTGAAATTTTTTAGACGAAGAAAACAGAGCTATTCATTACGTCAATTATATTGTATTTTACTTAAATTCCTTAAGCATAAATTAATTTTTGCCATCAATATAAAAATGACGATGGTGAGATTACGATGTGGGATCATGGAAGTGTTTATATTTCAAATTCCTAAAATTAAAGGCGAAACAAGCAAAAATATATGGTTGCAAGTAAAAGGTTGTTCCAGGTTGGAATAGAAAAAAACTTCGAAATGAACTTTAGAAAGAAAAGAGAACGAATCGAGTGTTCGTTAAATATTTTTCAAATTCAGCTGCTTTAACAAAGAATATCTTTATGAGTTTTGATTGGAAAGATATTGTGAAAACGAAATAACTATTTATGTATATTTATTAAAATAAGGAAATAGGTTCATTCTTGGTAGTGCGCCATGGTTTGTACTGGTTTTACACTTCAAATTCAACCTTTCAACCTTCAAATTGATCCTTCTACAAATTAAATTTATCAAAACAAATGTTATTTCCTAATTAAATTTTATTCTCATCTTCTATAGAAATAGAATTCTAAAAAGAGTTTTTGAATAATTTTTGGAATGTAGGTCCAAATGGACTTTCATAAATTTTCAATTTTGAAGAATATGGTTGACCGGAATGGCCTATTTCTTAACCAATTATCGTGGAATTTGACTTGTGCAACGGAAATGATATTGAAAAATGTTTTTCCATTCAGCTCATATTTCAAAACTTCATCTAAAACACATTTTAGATATCGAATTTTACTAACTTTAATTAAAAATTAAAAAACGATTTAAATAAAAACTTAATTAAGAAATAAAATTTGTTTTGATAAATACAATTTGGAAAAGGTTGTGTTCAGTTATATGAACAGTATACAATAATTTTTGTTATATCTAAGAATTTAATAAAACACATTATGTCGTACAAGCAGGTTATTCGACTTGCATGTACTTGTAATGTATTTCCGCAAAAAAGCGAAAAGCAAGCAATTTAACGATCTAATATTACATTTGTCTATATTTTATTATTGTAATTGGTGTAATACTTTTGTATATAAGCCATAAAATTATTAACATAAAATATAGAAATAATACGACTATCAAAGAACAAGTTTCGATTAGCTCTAACCAACGGTAAGCAGAAAGAAGTTTAAAAATGAACAAAAATAAATTTCTCTGGATGCATCAGCCAGTGGAATATTGCTCCTTCGAGCTACAAAAGCAACCAGTCCCTTGGAGGTATAGGACGTTAATGTCCCAACGAGCAAACCATATAAGGAAAGGCCTATCATATATCATGGATACGGCAAAAATTTTACGTCAACAAACGGCTACTGGAAAGTTCGAAACACAAAGAAAAACCGAAAAATACTGTGAGGAACGACTCATAAAACTTCTACTGCTCTTCGACAAATTTTGCACTCTCGATGCAGAAATTATTCATTAAGCTTGATGAGCACCATCCATACAGGGCACACAACTATTATGACCAAGTAAAGGCAATATATTAAGAAACCAAAACTTCCCTTGTTGAAACGATAAACAGCCGATTTTTCCTAATAAGTAGTTGATGAAAATGAATATGAGGATGAAAACCAAAACCATCGAACGTTAAGTTAGAATTTGTAAAGCAAGCGTAACGCTATCCAACTAGCAAAAGCTAAAATTTTATCAATATGTCACAATACGGCGAAGCAAACAAATCTAGCAAGGTTTACCTTGAGTTCAAATTGAGACAGCTCTCTGATTCATGGGCTGCATTCAGCAGCTATCGCAAACAAATTATAGCAAATGCCAATAAAGAAGAATTCGAGGCCGAGGAATCCTTCAAAACATGAACATTTTCGGCGAAAAATAGGCAGTCTACGAGACGATAGTCATCAACATACAACAAATGCTTAAAACTGTGTTCAACACAGACACTTATCATGGAATTAATAAGAAGAGCCCAACGTCAAATCACCGACCATAGACTGTGTGGAATACCCTCACCATCAGATATAAAGACAAACGGGTGTCGGCCAGCAATCATATCAACACGACATTAAACTTACCAAGTTTAAGCATAGATTCAGCCAGCAGCCTAAGACCAACATATGACAACGCCCTAGAATACCTAAACGCACTCAATATGCACAAAACACTGGGATTTTAACAAGGAAATTAGATAGTGAGACCCGTCGCATGTACGAATCAACACTAAAAAAATCCAAAAGAAATCCAATCAATGGAAAGTTTCTTTGCCTTTTTGGAAACAAGGTTCCAATTTCTGGCTACAATCGCTATAGAAAAGGTTAACAAGAAAAATATTCCACCACAAACCAACACTAAGAGGATTCATCTCTAACCTATAGTTAATGTAGTGGAGTTCATGAAATTACCAGCTAATAAAATTCCAAGCTTTGTCAGTATTGGAGATGAATACAATAATGAAAGTGAAAGCTTTATGCAGAAAATGTATCCGGGAGTACCACGAGCTAAGCTGCCGCAAGAACTATGAAAAATGTCATGGAACTCATCACAGACTACTTCAAGACATCCAAAAGGAGCCAGTAAAGAAGCCTGAAGTGCCTATCAAGACAACCTTGCAAACAACTTCCAAATACGTATAAGGCTAGTATCTTATTGGCAACCGCTATGGTCAAGATAACTACCGACATTGGAGAAAATTTAGTTCGGATTCTGATTGATCCAGGTCCCCAAGCCACTTTCATAACCGAAGAAGTAGCAAATAAGCTCAGGAAAGGTGCTCTAAATGAGCCAATTGCGCAACAACGTAAATTAGGATGGATCATCACCGGTAACACAACTACCAAGGTAAACATGTTAATGACTCGTGCTATATGGTAACGATAGCAAAGATCGACTGGCAGCTACAACAAATTTGGGAGCTTAAACAAATGGATCATAAAAGGGATTTCACAAAAGAAGAAACTGAATATGTGCAGAAATCTGTAACCAAGGGCATTCGCGCCAAATCAATGGAAGCTGAGCATTATTATTTACAACGCTTGCTGTTTTCAAAGAAGCAAGTTCAATGACGAAACTAAGAGTCGTCTTCTTTGATGCATAAGCAAAGGCATCCACAGAGACTTCTTAAATAATATCTTGCTGAATGATCCCACGCTCCAACAAGACCTATGTATGTATCTAAGTATGTATAATATGTACTTCGATGATGAAAATATAAGTAAGTACATAATACAGCCGACATACAAAAAATGTTTAGCCAAATCATAGTAGATGAAGATAACCAGGAATATCAGCGCATCTTGTGGAGAAAATCACTCGAACAACAAATAAAGGAGTACAAGCTACCTACAGTGACTTATGGCACAGCAGCAGCAACATACATAGCCGAGCGAACATTGTAACAATTAGCAAGGTATGAAGCTTCCATCTATCCAGGTGCATCAGAAACTGCACTGAATCATTTCTATGTAGTTGACCTCATTTCTGGAAACAACACACTAGAGGAAGCCGTATTTTATCATAGCATTAGTCAAAACTGGCGGATTCAACCTACGTAAATGAGCTGCAATTTTAAAAATTCTGTACCCTCTTTAGAACAGATAATTATACCCAGGTTTGTCTACTTTGATACAACATCATCAACCAGTCTACATGGAATTTACGAACGTGAGTGTAGGTAGTCGAACCTAAACATCATATAACAAAATTACTAATTGGCGACGCACATTTACGAACATTTTAAGGAGGAACCCAACTAACCCTGGCCTATTTACGAACGATTTATTGGTTTACAAATGGCAAACAAAGAGTGCACTCGGAAATTAATAAATACGTAAAACCCCTTCCATTCTACTATATACTAGGCTATAACTGATGGCAGATTTACCAAAAGAAAGGACAGCTCTTCTCGTCCTTTCACGCACCCACTCGTCTAGATTTCGCAGACCCAATTCAAGTGAAAGTGTCAAAGGGTAGAGGTACGACATCCTACAAAGATATATAGCAGAATTGGTATGCTTTTCAACCAAAACAATATACCCTTAGAGAATAATTGTGGAAGACATATTAACTTATACGAGGATATAATGACAGTAACTTCCCAAATCGGGGTATGTCTCAAATCAAGGCGCTTAACACCAATATCAACGGATCGGAACCGTATTAGTCTCCCCGGTTATTTTTAATTACTGCTCCAGAAGCAAACTTACTGAAGGAAAACATAACTCCAGCTCAGTGTAAGAAGTTAGTAAAAAATTGTTCAAGACTTCTGAAGACGATAGTCAACCGACTATCTAACAAGCTTTCAAAGGCGTGGCAATTAGAATTCCTAGCAACCTGAGCCCAATATAAATGACGTCGTCTTGATCAAAGACAACAATATGCCATCTTTTCTGTAGTCTCTTTGACGTATTATCGAATTACATCCCGGTAAAGGTAATTTAACTAGATTAGTGACGATCAGAAACAACAGCGGCGCTGAATTTAAACGACCAAATACGAAGATAAGCCCTCTTCCTATTACTGATACAGGAACTGCAGAAGATAAGCAACAGAAGGAAACTCGAAGAACCCGAAGATGTTATTTTTTACTTTTCAATTGCTTAGCATTGAGCTTTTCAAGATTTTTGCAGGATTCTAGATTTGTTTGAAATTTTCGCGAATATCCGGTTTTCAATTTTTTCAAAATTTATTCGATTTCTCGTGATTATTCAAGTTTAGCTTGGAGCAGAATTAAAAACAGCACTGAGTTACATAATCCGACACAGATAAGCTCATCGAAATAGATTTTTGAATATGGCGACGGAAATTATTCGTGGTTTTGTCATAAACATGATATTTTTTCAGAATTTATTCGAAATTTTTGAAAATTTCGGTAAAATTTTGGGAGTATTAAGTATTTTCTAGAATTCTAAGACTATTCGAACTGGTCGAGATAATTCGAATTATATCTTTGTTTCTCGATTTGCAAGACTTTTGTTTTTCCGCTTTCCGAGATTTTCTTTGCGTTGAGTTGCTTAAATTTAGAGTATCTTTTCGGGATTGTTTGAGATTTTCAAAGATCCTTGAAATAGTTTCGGATTAATCCAAATAGTGCGAATATGAACGTCATTGGGTTGCTTAGTATCGTTAGATTATTTGTCACTTTCGAGATTATCATTGAAGATTATTGAAGATTTTTGAGGTAAGGTACTGGTTGATATTACCATAGTTTTTGTAGGTAATGTAAACATATAATACACATATGTACAACACAGATTGGTAGACAAGAGTTCCGCGAAACTTTACTGTCCTGTGGCCAGTATATCTATCGAATCTACATAGATGATGAATTCTACAAACATTCAGCTATACTTAAGATTTTTTTTTATGGTTTCTTAACTATTATGGCCAACCATAAAAGGTAAGTTGTTGAACTATTAAAGGTAAGTTGTTTTGATCAACAAGGTTTTGATCAAAAAGTCACAAACAATATTATTTCCTCTTATATTTAGTACTCACTTGCATCCCCAATTAACTTGTGTGATGTGCGGAAAAAAAACAAAAAATGTACGTTGTCTAAAGATTGATGGTTGAAATTGAATATGTCACATAACTGAAAATATGAGAATAATTAATTATTATTTTTGACAACTTTTTTTTTATTATACTTTATGCAAAATTTAATGTTAAATTTCCTTTATAATGTGGCTAATTTAATGACGTGGGCTCCAGATCCCTTCTGTTTATATTGTTTTTTATTGTAGGTTAGAGTTGAACTGGGCCATTAACAAATTAAATAATTAAATTATTACAACAAAAAATTAACTTTCTTTTAGGTACATCGATCATTTTAGGCTACGTCCCGTTCAAAAATAGCATGATAATAATTACCAATTAAATAATTATTTCTTGTTAATTTCGTTTAAAGAAATATCCAAGAACAAAGCCATTCGTAGCAGTAAAAATAAAATTGCGCTACAACGTTTTCTAATTCTTCAAAACAATCATTTTTTAAGCTTTTAAATACCTTAAGTTCCCAATATTAGAAAACACAGAAACAACAGTAACGAGCTTTCCTGTTTACAAATAATTCCACGAATTCAAACAAAATGAAATTCGAATAAAAATTAAATGTAAATACTTTTAATTGTATTTTGCCTGTGTGCATATTCGAACACACATCATTAAAATGACGCCGATCCGAGGTTAGAAAGGAAAATTTTATTTTCATGTTTCGAATAAATTTGTTAAACAAAATAAAAATAAAAGATAACAATAAAACAAACTTTTCTTGCCGTACTTGAACTCGGTTAAACTTTTATCAAAATTTTCGTCAAAAACTTGATTAAATAAAATAAAAATTACGAAAACGAAGAATTTGATTTTCTTACTTTTCCCGTAAGGAATAGAATTGGAAAACCAAACTTAACCAAAGATATAGAATGAAATTATCCGATTTTTTTTTTGTATTTTTTTGATTTTCTCGAATTTACGTCCTAAAATAAAAAATTAATGGAAAAATGGAAAATTTATCCTTTTTATGTTCTATTAATTTAAAAGTTTAATTTCATTTCTCGTGTTGTGTTAGCTGTTGGGGTAAAATGTGTTCGCGGTTAATTAATTTTATTTTGGGAAAAGCGAGAGCGACAAAATTATTTCGTAATCATTTCGGAAAAACAGTAAATACAATTTTATGCTCTGGTTTTGAAGAAGACAAAAAAACAAGCAAAACTCAAAACCCAATTAATCAATTATGTATGTACTATATAGTATGTGAAGATACCTTAAAAATTTCACAGAACAAGACAATCGTTACAAAAACAAAAAATAGGGTTTACCAATATAACTCCACCGAACATATGGAAGTATGGGGAACCATAATTTATTATTGTTTTCTCACATTAGATTGTATGTCAATTTTTTTTTTGTTATGGGGAGTAAATACAGTTCTTGAAGTTCAGTATAATTCGAATAATTTTACACTATATACGGATATTATATTTGTCGGTTCTTCTGTTCGATATTAATAAAAAGAAAATTCATTTTATTCAAATTGTCAAACTGTTACGAGTTGCAACGACAATGGAAAGAAAATTTAGCGTTGAAATAAATTTACAATGTTGAATTTGGTAAGTGCAGAAAAATCGATTTAAAAATTTGCATCACAGAAGAGCTTTTAAATTAAAATTGCTCTCACCCAAACACAAAAATGCATCTTGTACCCTTTAACATTTTTTTTTAACAATTATTTATTCTTTAAATTAAAACATTTTCTTATTATTGTTGTACATTTGAGTAAATGCCAAACAAAAATGTTAGACAGGTTTTTATTTTGGTTTGTGTTTAGTTTATCTTTTTACACATACATATGTATATAAAGCTGAGTAGATGAAGAAGAATTTTATGCTTTTGGAAAAAGTTGTTTATGGAATAGTCTGATAACTAAAAAAAAAGTTATATTTTGCGTAGTTTATCCAAACACTGCATGATGATGCTTTCTTGAGAACAGGGCGATCATTTACTCGAAAGATTTATTACATTTACATATTTCACAACTATAAAAACTCATTTTTTGGATTCTACTGTCAATATTTTTGTTTTATTTATTCCAAAAAAAAACTTCTAATTTAATTTAAATACCAAAAACTAATATAAAATTGTTTAGTAACAAAAACAAGAGTAAATAAATACTTATTCTTGTGAAAATTAACATTTCATGCATTCGGTGTACCGCACACAAAAAAAAAATTAAAAAGTTAAAAAAACTCACATCCCAGAGAAAGTTATGTATGGCATGGCATCTCTGCATATAAACAGTTAAAATGGTGGATATAAATTTGAAACTGTAATAAATTAGACCCTATAAATATACAATACATTATGATAATAAATAATTTATTGGGGATTTAGAGTAATTATCGATGTAATTAATAGTAATTATCTGTTATTTTCCCAGTGTGCACATTAATTTAAAATTTTAAGTGGGGCACAAATATTATTTAAATAATTTAGATCTTAAAAGAAATTAACTCGCATTTTATCGATTAATTTTTAAGCTTTTTATTCATAAATTTTAACAATTTGGTGTCGACCATTTTTTATATGTTTGTATTATGTGCTTGAAAATGTTTTATTGTGTGCTTTCCAATTTGTATTTTTTTTTTTTTTTTTTTTTCAGTATAACGCATTCCACACCATGTTTATTTATATTCATGGCTGATTGTGCAAAACGATTATTTATATGTACATATGTTAATGATGCTTTATACATATTTTGAAAAGCTTCTGTTGTTAGTTTAATTGTAATAATTGTTTTCTGGGTGTCAATCCCATACAATGGAAATGACGTGATAAACTGAATTCACCACAACATTAACGAGTGGATATGCGAATGAATAATCGAATTCATGTATTTTTATATTTTAATTTAGGGAGATTTAAAATCTTTGGAAGGTGTTCCCTCTTGCTCCTCTTGAATTCCAAGTTGACTGCTGAAGAATGCTTCTTGGTGGGCTGGCTACTAAGACCCTACATATCTCATCTGGTGATTTAAAACTGCATTTTTGAGTTTCATCAGTATTTATTTTTTTTTTTTTGTTTTGGTGTTTACGATGTGTCCTTCTGCTGATTTAATTTTGAATTGGGCCATGGTGAGAATTGAAATGTCAGCTAAGTTTGATTTTGTAAAATTTATATTAGCTCGGAAAGCTTTTTCGGAATCGATTAGAAATTTCAAAATGTTACTATTTTTATTTTGTATTCGAAGAATGTGTCCGATATATGTGATAAATATGTTTTGTTACAAATTTTTAATAAATACGGTATGTCATCGAGAGTCTCTTTATAAAATTGATTATATGTATTGATGTACCCACTTTTGTGTCTCTAAGTAGTTGGTATAACAGCTCCACTTAACTTTCTTAAAGGTCATTGATTTAATTTTTTCTTTTTACTGCTGTTATAATAATTATTAGGACATTAATTCATCCAAATTGTTTTTCTTCCCTATTAAAAAACAAATTTGCTTTATTTCTCGAGAAAATCGAGAAATTTTTAGAAGTTTCTGGTAAAATGTAATTTCTACAATATTGGGCAAATTGTGCAATTAGGGGTCGTAACGATATCCCGCATTTCAAAATCCCGCTCAAGAAAAAAATCCCGATTTTTAAAATCCCACTTTTCAAAATCCCGCTTTTCAAAATCCCGATTCTGCAAAAATAAAAATCCCGCTTTTCAGAAAATCCCGATTTTTATTTTTATTTTACTTTATAAAAGTTTCCTTCACCAGAAAGCACGGCTCGAATTAAAAAAAAATTCGTCTTTCAAAATTCAAAACCAAGATTTTGAAAAGTGGGATTTTGAAAAGCGGGATTTTGAAAAGCGGGATTTTCAAAATTGGGATTTTGATTTCGGGATTTTGAAGGCGGGATTTTGAAAAGCGGGCAAACTTACCTTCCCCACCTCTTCATGATCACAGCCTTGTCGTGGGGAAGTGGCTTTAGTATAATAGTTAAATCTTCTTACTGATGTTAATGAACTTTCAGATCCAAAAATTAGAACTTAGCGCTAGCTCAGTTTACGTCATGTCGTGAAAGAACATCCAACCCATGGAAATTTTTAAAGGATTCAATCAACGGGTTCAATCAACCTCTCTTGAAGAGGTATTTGGTTGCGTGTTAGTATGTGCAGTGTGCAAAGTTATTAGAACCGGATTTGGAAGAGTGGATGGTTACAATTTGTGAGCGATTAGATAAATATGAATGAGCCAAATGGATCGCAGTAGAAGAAAACTTGAAATGTATTTTTAATTATGAAGTTAATATTTTTCTGAAAATTGTAAGAGAATTTAATCCAGCTTAAACACGAATCCAACGAAACACAAATGAATCCAATGAAACACGAATTAATTATTTAATTCAATTTAAAATTAAAAAAATGAGCTGTTGTTCGATCCGGTCAAAAGCCTTACTGAATATCATCGCTGATTTGAAGGAAAGCAGTTGTCGTGCTGTGATTAGATCTATAAGCTGCCTGAAATTCGGATAAAAGACTTTTAGAATTCAAGTATTATACTATTTGTAGATGCAAAACTCTTTCAAATACCTTGGATAGGCCTGACAGCAAACTCATAGGTCGAAAGTCAGATAAACTAGCACATTTTTACTTTTTTGAAATAAGTATTATTTTAGAATGGTTCCAAATCAAGGGAAAGTGTGCAGGACATAATCAAGCTATATTAAAACCGTGCAGGATATAGCATTCAATATAGGGAAATATAAGGTTCGATGATCGCTATAACATCCGTGGGAACCATCAACTATTTCACAATATTCCGAGATTTAATAATGATCACTTCCGCCGCTGTATTCTTGTTGCAGCACCTACATTTTTCAATGCTTTGCCGGATTTCGTTAGAAGGCTTATCTATACTAAGCCATTTTTAACAGAAGTTAAAAAATGGTTACTTGAAAACTCAGACATTTCTTTTCTGTATCGTATTGTTGTGTAACACAGCTGCAATTTGATTTGTTATTTATTTCAATTGGTATAACATATTTAACTGACTAATATTGCTATCTTTCAGTTATTTAGAAATATTTATATTTTCTAACAATTTTTTTAGTTTTTAATGTTTCCGTTGCTTTTGTAGTATCTATTTTGTTTTTTTTTGCGGTGAATTCGAGGCTGTAGTTGTATCGACAAAGAATTCTTCCGTTTTCATATAATTTTTATTTGTAATTTTTTTTTTCCTTTTTTTTTTGCTTTTCTTAAATAGCTTAAGTTAATGAATTGCTTTGTAATTAATATGAAATAAAATAATAAATAAATAAATATCATTTTAACGAACTTAATCGGTATTCCATCAGTCCCCGTTGCATCTGATTTAACAGAGTCTAGAACGTGGTAAAGATCAACTAGGTTCGCCTTCAAAATAAGGTAACTACGTTAAATAATCCACTTGACTAAACCATCCACTGGAGAGTGGGAACTGGAAAAATGGGTAGTTATTAAAATTACCAGGATTGTTCATTTTAATGATTTTAAATTGTTCCATAACATTTTCGAATGTAATGACGGATTCAAGGCTTTTGAATAATATTTTAGTTTGGATTTATTTTTTTCTACGTTAATTTTATTCCTGATAATTCTTAATTCCTGAACCAATCGATTGTCTCTAGTGTGTTTCCAATGTTGAAAAATGAAATTCCTATAAGTTTCATCATATTGAAAATTTCAACATTAAGCCAAGAAGGCTTACCTTCTAAGTTTAAGACTCATAGTTTTTTAGTGGGACATATTATTCAAATAAAGGTAATATATTAGAGCATAAATCATGCATGCATTATTCAAAAAGTAAGTTGGTTCACTGTTAATTGTCTTACATCCAAATTTATTCAACAAACATAGGAATTTACTTGGTGTTCGTGATGCCTTATTAAGATCACGACTTAAATCTTCACATAAAATGATGTCGGTATAATCAAGAGAATACGTGGTAAAAATTTCTAAACCATCATAGAATTGTTTCCTGGGCGGCTTTTGTGGCTATGATGTTTAATACAATAACAAATTAAGTGCAATTATGTTGGGGCGCCATTTTACTCTTAAATTTAAGAAAATTTATACGAAAATTAATTTGTTGTTTGAATTTATAGTATGTAAGTAATTTGGTGATTTTCAGAAAAATCGAATTTTCTATCAAATGTCTGGAAATAATCAAGCAATTTAAATGCGCGTTGGCATAACAATTACAGGTCCCGATACTTATTTTTAGAGGTACAAAGAACCGCCATCGGATCACATTTGCAGATTTTAGATTTTCTTGGCTCAGAATTCCGTGAGTAGGTAAGGTGATTTTCGAAAAAATCGAATTTTCTATCAAATATCTGAAAATAATTAAGCAATCTAAATGCGCGTTTTTAAACCAATTACAGATAGGTATCAAGAACCAAAATCAAAGCACAATTGCAAATTTTGGATTTTTTTTAATCAGAATTTCGTGATTTATAGTAAAGGAATTTTCAATTTAGTGGGTTAGCATTGGTTTAACAGTCCAACCTGTGAAATGAGCTTCGGATATATTTTTGGATTCACAACAACGACTTCAGACACGATATAAGGGCAACGATTTTTAAATTGGAATATAGAACGTATTTAGCCTAAATCGCACCGAGGGCCTTCATCAATTCTTCGAACAATCAGCTAATGCTAATGAATCACGAGATCAGAAACGATCTACATAGATAATGTCGACCTCATCGAATTCATAAAATTATTAAGGCTAGTAGAAATTTTGTGTTGAAGCTTGTTTATTTCCTTTCTTCCGCAGGCGCCACATGCCATGAAGAGATTCAATCCACTACAAGAGAATGACAAACACGGTGATCAAGCGTGTTTAGGTCCTTTCCAATGTCATACATAAATCTGGTAGATGGTCTACTACGAGGCCCCACTTTTGAGAGGAGTTGCTCGAATCTTCGTAATTTCGGGTTTGTTCGTCTTTTAACGAACCAAACGACCAATATTACTATACGTAAGTCTTTCCAGATTCATCATACACTTTCAATGTACTAGATCATCATTCTTCAATGGAGTTCATCGCCAGTATGTAGACTGTATCACTGACAAGCATCAGTGGCGTAACTAGGTACCCGCAGCACCCGCAGCCGCGGGGGGCCCTTCGGCTAAAGGGGCCCACGAGAGCTACCAGGCGTTCGAATGTTAGTTCAAAGACGAGATCAGATAGATAGCAGCTCAGATTAAGCTTAAAGTAGAACACCCTAAAAATAAAACATCGTTCCTGTTGCTATTAAATACTTTCTTAAGAGAAGTCCAACAATTTCTTCTCTGTTGCTGGAGGTGAATGTATGAGTAATTACACGTAATCTGACTCCATAGAAATTAAAATGGCTTTGGGTTCTGACGGATATTTAAATTTAGAATAAAATTTGCTAAACTCGTTTGAAATCAAAGCTTTGAGATCAAACGATAAGGATTTTAGTGTTTGCTGGGTTGATTTATTTGTAAAATACATTTTGCTCTCCAAATTTACCTCTTTTGCACTTCAAATTCAACCTTTTACAAATCTCGTTTTGATTAGAAAAGGTTGAATTGATTTGCAAAAGATTGAATGTGATTGATACAGTTTCTCGTTTGCCGAATCTTTTTTACTACCGGTAAACGGTAAATAAAAACTTAATTTACCGGTTAACCCGGTAAAACCGGTTTAATTTGAAAAACTATTTTAAATCAGGAAATTGAAAATTTTCCTGTTTCACATACCCTGTTCGGATTTCATCTTTTGATCATTTTTTAAAATTTCTAGAGATTATTGGAGCATATCATCGAAATGGGATGCGTGTTTGGTGCGAGACTTAGCCTTAACTTGCTTCATAAGTTACAAGTTTTTTCCATTTGTCAAAATTATCGTTTCAACTTGGGTAACCCACACCTATCAAGTTCCATAGGTTTAGAATTTTTATTTCACTTTTCATAGGAAATCTTATAATAAAATGGAATTCAAACTTGGAACTCAGTCCCAAAAAAATCAAAATATATTTGAAGTAGTGATACTTAGGTTAGTGTAGCATTTTGCTTAGTAGTATTAGTAATATTAAATTAATTGACAAATAATTCGATATTTACACAAATTTTCGGAATTTGCGTGGGATTTCTAGAGTTTTACTTGCTTACCGAAACTCTTTATTAATATTTAGATTTTTCGGTATTATTGAAATTTTTCGAGATCAATCGAGGTAATATAGAGATTAATCGAATTGCTCTGGGGTTGGAGTGATTGTTCCGCGGTTTGTTGTAGATTTTTAAAGTTTTTCGACATTTTTAGGTTCTTCGAGATTTTCAAAGATTTTCCTATTTATTCGAATTTTGTATGGCAATGTTCTGCGCTGAGCTTTGAGTTGTGGGAACTTACAGAGTTACACATATAAATCTAAATCATGATATTTAGTTGATTTCTCGATATTTCGATATTTCTCTAATTTCCTAGGTTATTCGAAATTATTCAAGAATATCCAGGCTATTTACATTTTACAAGGCGGTGATTAGCGCGTATAGGATTTCCTCTGGTTTTACATACTTATGGATAATTTGATATTTGAGAACCTTCTAGAATATTCAAGATGCTTTCAAAATTCAACATTTTTGATATTTTTCAAATTATACTCGATATAATATATAGAAATCTTAATAGCATTAAGTTGATTGCAAGAAATTTCGATTTGTTTGAGACCATTGAACTGATGAATCATGTGCCGTATCGGACCCTCAATATTAGACACTTTTAATTAATGCGAGGCTGGACAATAGGAAAAAATCAGTTTATAACTAAAACTTTATTTGTTTATACAAGAATATTTTTAGGGGCCCAAGAAAAATTTTGCGGGGGGGCCCGAAATTTGTAGTTACGCCACTGACAAGCATGCCCGACATTTGTAGTTACGTCACTAGAGGTATCAAGAATCGCAATCGGAATAGTTAAGGAATCTTCGGATAAATATTCTATTTTATTGGAATTAGTTTGTGAAGAGTTATAAGGCTTATTAATAACCCTATCACGATGTTAAACTGTATACCATTAACATTCACCTTTGGACCATAAATTATTTTCTTTTGAATGCACATATACTGCGACAGATTGCCCAACTTCCATGTCAGGTAAATGTCACGCTTTTTTATTAACTTTCAGAATTTTCGACTTTACACTTTTTATCGAAGCAGGTATTCCAGTTCCAGTCTTTTTTGTAAATAATCTCTGTACTGGACTTGAGTTTACTTTATTGGGAATAAGTATTTCTTTAGTGTAGTAAAGCGTACCATAAAATATCTTCTTTAATGTCATTAGATTTCTTGATCGATTCATTGTTGTCATTAGTGCTGCGAAACTCATTACTAATAAAATGTATTACTCCATTCGTTAGAACTCTTTCTGGTACTCTACTAATATTTTGATCTCACCGCGTTGTCGTGTATTTAGATTTTTTCCCCCAGTCAAAAAACCGACCATGGAAGAAGGCCATGGACGTTTTGGGTTTAAACATCACTTTATATTACATTACTATACAACTAAAGAAAATATTTTAATTTCGGTTTATTGTGAGTCAGTCATTAAACCAACCTTACAAGATAATTTTTGGTAGAGAATTCATTATAAATTCGATTTAAAATGGCTCCAAACATAATTCAATTCAATAAATTGATTTTCTTACAAATCGAGCTGTTATTAGCCGGTAGAGTCGTAGGGAAGCAAATACAAATTTCGGACGGTTTGTGTTTCACGGGTTATGGTTGAATTATGAGATTATGTATAGTCCTTATTTAAGGAATAAGTCTGGTTTTAAAGGACTGGATTGCCACAAATGCAAAGAAATGTAAAAAAAACAAACGGCAACAATATTTATAATATGCGTGTTAAGAGCTTTTCAGAATTTGGATAAAGAAAAGTTTTGCAAATAAATGTAAATAAAAGTACGTGATATTGAAAATATGATTGTGCATTTTATTAAAACCTGAAAAATCATAGGCACAAAAATCAAATATAAATTCACTTATAAAAAAAATGTAAAAATTGGAAAATTGCATGAAAATTCAATAAAATACGTGAATAATTTCCCTTCTATAGGATATGTACCACACACCATATCAGCAGCAAGGAAAAGTGTGAAAAGAAATTTTTATGTTTGGTTCATGATTCATTTTTCGCATAAATTTGGAAATTGTGTAGAGCGTAACATGCCCTTACTTGTTGATCAAGTATAGATGTATGTATATTAAAAAATAAAAACAATCGCTTGCGGTGAGCCACCCAGTTAAATAAAAAAAATCTATAAAACATAAAATTCAATTCCAATTCAATAAAAGCTTTTATAAAAATAGAATAACAATAAACTTTTCGATATCAATTATTTTTTTTATTATATTTTAATAAAATAATTTCCAATCAAACAAATCTTTTAATTGATACTGAAAAAAAACTTTTTTTTTACCATAATAAAATAAACTTTTAATAATAAAATGAAAGCTTGTTTCTTTTTCTTTCTGTGTGTGGGTGTGTAAAATGTATATAAATAAAAATTTTGCCTTAAAACATTATTCCAAAAAACTTTGCAAATTGAAAATAAATTATATCAAAATTTTAATGACAGAATTTTTTAATTGATTTTATTGTTTTTTTGTACTCTACTCTATTTAAGTTTGAGTTCGAGGAAAAGGATTAAGGATTTTAAAATTTAAAAAAATATAATTAATAAATCCCATTTTCTAAATGGGGTGGGTACTTAAATCGGATATTATAAACATACACACACACAAAAGTATAATTAAAATACAATTTTATTATTATCGATAAAATTTTTTTTTCTTTTATTTTTGTACCGTGGAAAAGTGATTTTCTTCACAATTTATTCGTAATAAATAATTATTTATCTCAAAACGAACGTGGTATGAATTCAAAAAATTGGGAAAATTCAATTTCGAAAAAGTGAAATATTTTATTTTGTTATCGGTATTGGTTTAAATGTTGTATACGTGCGTATTAAATATTTCTGTAACTTTATATACAACAAATTCAAAATTAATTCCCAAGTGGGTGTAGGATGCGTCTCAATAGGGCAGGGGTTGACCGTCTATTGTCGTGTATCTCGTGGTCTATTTCCAAACGCTCTAACTATGTATGTACAAACCACCAAATGTGTCTAGTACACACTGTCTCAAAAAATTGCCCGTACACTACTCGGTTAAAGAAACATTGATGTAAAAAAAAGAATCAAATCAAACAAAATAGCTATCAGTTTTTATTTTTTTTTAAACTCAAATTACATTTAAAGCTCGCTGCACAAGAAGGATTATTTTTACCCAAAGATTATTTTTCAATATAGTTCAAATTTCCTTGAGAATTAATTTTTTATTTAATTTCATATACGAAAAGACGAATTTTTTTTACTAGCATATGAGATAATAAGCAAATATTTCAATAACGGGCAAAAATTATTGTTCTAAACGATTTTTTTGTGTTGTTTTGTATTGTTACGTTGGCCGTCTGCAAGATTATTTGCCCAAAGTTGAATATTTAACTAGCAAGGAGAAATCTTGAAGGGGAAATTTATATTTTTATGATAAATACATTGATGTCATTGGGTGAAAATGTTGGGATACAGATAATCTCGCCAGTTCAGTCGGCTTAACATCCTGAAAATAATAATAATCATGATTATTGCCGATGTCAAATATTTATCCGTACACTTGCACTTTGCCAAAATTAACACTAGAACATTAACAATTTATTATTTGTACTCCTATTTTCAACTAACGGTAAATTACGAAATTTTTTATGCGTGAAAGTTTTTTAATCGTATTTTCTTACATGGTGAATGAAATATTGTACAATCAATTAAAAATGTGTGATTCTCGTATTAAAATAGAAATTAAAAAATTGATTATTAAATTAGAGAGTGAAGGTAAAAGTTTATCGAAAATTTCCAAAATAACTAATCGCCCGCGATTTTTGATTCAATATATCATCCAGAACTTCCAAAACAATCAAATCCCTCGAGATAGTTGCTGGGCATGCTCGCAACCAAAACCTGAACGAACGTCTATAGAGAGGGAAATAAAACAGAATCAAAAGCTTAGTGATCTAACGAACGCTGCCAAAGTTTATCAACACGGAAAAATAACGATAAAACTTCAGGCAATCAGCAATATTTTCACAAACAAGAGTAGATCGCACATTGGTCTGGTTTGTTTGTCGCAAAGGTGTACGAGGCACAATTTTGTTCGTTTAACATTTTTGTCAATTTCCTAAAAGTTTCACCATCTTCCAAGTTTATTTTGGTGGTAGTTAAATTCATCACTTTTGCCATAAACTTATCAGTAGTAGGGTTTGTTTTTATTTTCTCATAGAGTACATCGTAATATTTGACTTCGTCTATTACTATTGGTGGTGGTGGATGTATTATTTTTTGTGATTTCTGGATAATAATTGGTAAATCATCCTTTAATTGAGATCGGTGGGCGAATTATTCCGTTTCCTTTTTTTTCTCTGACCTTTAATTCTTATCCACTCAGTTTCTCGAACTAGTTTGTCTTCATACGTATAGTGCTATTGTTCAGTTGTCTTCTGGCTAGGAGTAGAACATCTGTTATCCTTTGGCTTATGAGCTTTAACTTTGTTTTCAAGCGCTTCATACTCTCCTACATCCATGCAATTGTATCATTCAGTTGCTTGTTAATATTGTTCGCTTCAACTAATGCATTATTAGCTTTACACAATCCATCAATTCAAGCTTTCCTTCATTTGTAGAACTTCCTATTGCGCTTAATTGAGCTAGTTTATTCACCAACATGCCTTGGGATTGGTTGAAATAATTATAGTACAGCAATGGCTATTCTGCCTCAGAAACCATGCGACGAACCTCGGAAGAGGGTGGATCCACCGGAGTAACAGGTATACCACATGGGGTATTAGTTTCCAAATTTATTCTGCCCCTCATTGCTCATTTATAATGTACTGGGCCGCTTGTTACCACTTGGGAGGTAGTACATTTTCAAAAATTCTTACATTTAAGAACCTGAAAATAATAATAATCTAGATATAAAATAATTTAGTTTCCCGTTTGAAATAATTTACTATTTAAACAGCCTGAAACGATGTCAAATAATTGTCTCTACATACAAAAAAGTTGAGGGGATTTGGTAAAAAGTCAGGTCTAATATTTCGTGTTGTAACCTATTCATGCAATGGCACTTTCCAACATTCTTTTCGTTGAAAAAATAACTTCCGAGTTATTTCGGGGCTATTTTTAGCCCATTCCTCCACAATAACCCGTTTTAATTATTCCTTATCGCTAATTTGGTGTTCACGGATCTTTCGCTCCAAATAATGACATAAATCAATGGGGTTGAGATCTGGCGGCTCTGGGGGGGGGGGGGGGGGTGCAGGAGTGTTGATTTTACATTTTACAATGCCATGTATCGATGTAAAGAAACACGCTTCACTATAGACAAACAATTATTAAATTTAAAAATTATCAAATATATCACACTATTCACCCTGAAAACACTGCTAAAGGAGCTAGTGCTGTTATAATTAGAAATAGTATTCATCACTAAGAAGAGTTAAAATATGAAACAGAAGAAATGCAAGCAACTACTGTTAATGTCAAAACCAAAAATAAGTAAAACTTCGATATAACGGTCCCTGATATACCGGACTTCGGATAAATGGAACATTTTTCTTTAGAACTATAATACACACTTTTGCTTATATGTATACAAATTTACCTATGCAGTACAAAAATACTTTAGAGTTAGACTATCGTTAGAAGAAAAAAAGCGGATAATTGGACTTTTGTATGTCCAGTGCCCTGTTTTTGGAATAAAATAAAATCAATTCGGTTCTCGTAATCAACACTAAACAATTAATCAAGTTCACAGAATAACCAGTGTAACTGAGAAAACACAATAGGAGATAAAAATATGTTCAAGAAATCTTCTATACCAATACAGTTTACTATAATACTGCTTACTTGAATGACAGATTCTTCAGGATTACATAAGTTAGAAGATACCTTTTCTGAATTGAAAGAAATCAACGCAGGAGTTCCACATGGCAGTGTATTAGGGCCGGTTTTATACCTACTGTACACTTATGATCTACCTGCATTAGAAAACAACATAGTGGTGACTTTTGGAGATGACACCGTGATCTTAGCTAGAATATTAGTTACAAACCGGCGGTTCGAACATATCCCAATTATCATAAATCGAGAAATAGTACCGTATGCGAATACAGCTAAATATCTCGACATGGCCCTGGATGTTAAACTACGATGGAATGCACACATCAAGAAGAAAAGTGAAAACCGTAGATTAACTGGGAAGAACGAAGAAGCCATAGGTTAATTTAAGTTAGTAAATTAAGTCAGAAACAAATTGCTCATTAGTCCAGGAGACTAGATTGTAATTACATATTGTACATAAAGGCCGGTATTCACGTACAATTAAATTGCGCAATATAATTGTGTGACGTCAGAACATTGCACAATATTCTCAAATTTTATTCAAGATTTTGGAATTTTATTGTGCAATATTGACGTCACACAATTATATTGCGCAATTTAATTGTACGTGAATACCGGCCTTTACACAAATAAATAAATAAAAAAAATTAAAACTTCCCAAGTGATTCCAACTAAGGAAGCGTTGTGAAATAAAATATCATCCTTAAGTCAAAATTCCTGTGAATAACGTTTCGTGCATAAAAAATCAAAATTTTAAAATTACGAAAATATTTAGAAATAAAAAAAACTATGGGTACACCGCCCGACCCTAAGAATAAAAAATTGGCGCTAGACAATCCAACAAAAAACACGCAGTCGGTTGGCAGAGTCAAGGTTACTTTACTCGATAACGACGACAATAAAACTTTTGATGCAAAAGAGCTTGCCAAACCATCTCCAAGTGAAAAAAAAGATCAAGATAAATTAATAATATCACTGACACCATCAATTGCAAAAACCAATCTACAGGTTCCATCAAACCCTATACAAGAACACGAACCTCCAGATGCTCAAATGAGCCAACAGATTTTAATAATCACTGAAAATGAATCTGAACCTCCAGATGCAAAATCGATCCAACGGATGTCAATATACCCTGAAAAAGAACCTCCACCATTATATGCAAAACAGAGCAATCCGATTTCAACAAACACTCGAAATGGTGAACCTTTAGATGGAAAAACAACCTCACCGATTTACACAAACACTGAAAATAAACCTGAACCTTTAGATGGAAAAAGGATCCAACAGATTACAACAAACACTGAAAATAAACCTGAACCTCTAGGTGAAAAAACCACCTCACCGATTTCCACAAACACTGGAAATAAACCTGAACCTCTAGGTGAAAAAACAACCTCACCGATTTCCACAAACACTGGAAATAAACCTGAACCTTTAGATGGAATAAGGATCCAACAGATTACAACAAACACTGAAAATAAACCTGAACCTCTAGGTGAAAAAACAACCTCACCGATTTACACAAACACTGAAAATAAACCTGAACCTTTAGAAAATGAACCTTTAGTTGTAAAAGTAGCCACACCGATTTCATCAAACACTGGAAATAAATCTGAACCTTTAGATAAAATACCGATCCAACAGATTACAACAAACACTGAAAATAAACATGAACCTTTAGATGAAAAAACAACCTCACCGATTTACACAAACACTGAAAATAAACTTGAACCTTTAGAAAATGAACCTTTAGTTGGAAAAGTAGCCACACCGATTTCATCAAACACTGGAAATAAATCTGAACCTTTAGATAAAATACCGATCCAACAGGTTACAACAAACACTGAAAATAAACATGAACCTTTAGATGAAAAAACAACCTCACCGATTTACACAAACACTGAAAATAAACCTGAACCTTTAGAAAATGAACCTTTAGTTTTAAAAGTAGCCACACCGATTTCATCAAAC
This sequence comes from Tipula helvola, assembly GCA_963556165.1. NCBI lineage: Eukaryota > Metazoa > Arthropoda > Insecta > Diptera > Tipulidae > Tipula > Tipula helvola. Next base: position 6,717,987 of record OY744482.1, read on the forward strand.
ACTGGAAATAAATCTGAACCTTTAGATAAAATACCGATCCAACAGATTACAACAAACACTGAAAATAAACATGAACCTTTAGATGAAAAAACAACCTCACCGATTTACACAAACACTGAAAATAAACTTGAACCTTTAGAAAATGAACCTTTAGTTTTAAAAGTAGCCACACCGATTTCATCAAACACTGGAAATAAATCTGAACCTTTAGATAAAATACCGATCCAACAGGTTACAACAAACACTGAAAATAAACATGAACCTTTAGATGAAAAAACAACCTCACCGATTTACACAAACACTGAAAATAAACCTGAACCTTTAGAAAATGAACCTTTAGTTTTAAAAGTAGCCACACCGATTTCATCAAACACTGGAAATAAATCTGAACCTTTAGATAAAATACCGATCCAACAGGTTACAACAAACACTGAAAATAAACATGAACCTTTAGATGAAAAAACAACCCAAAGGATTTCAATAACCTCTCAAAAAAGAACTGAACCTTCAGATGCAAAAACTATCCCACAGGTATCAATAAACCCTGAAAAAAATGTTGAACCTCAAAGGGCAAAAAAGACCCCACAATCATTAAGAACCAGCCCAAGCAACTCGAGCAAAAACGTAGCACATAAAAATGCGAGGGCGGTCCCAACAATTACACATTCCGAAAATCAAACAGCTTCATTATCTAACACCAAGTCAAATATACAACAGATACCACATCGAAGGGATGTAAATGAGGATAATAATAATGAAATGTTGTCATTAAATAACGATGCCATATCCAAAAATTTGATTAAAGGAACAACTGCAACTCAAACAAGTTTTATTGATCTATGCATAAAACCGTGTCAAACGACTTCCATACTATCAACTCCTGTCAATTTAAATCAATATGATTACAATGAAATTAAATCAGCTAGGCTAGCAAAAATTGTACTCAAAGAATCAGATATTGAGGTGATTCATAAAGACGGAGAAAAAACCATAAAAGAGACTGTTAAGGAACCCGATAAAGCAATCGGAGGAGAAGCTTGTACTGTAAAGGAACCCCTAGAAAAACCCAGTGAAGAGCAAGAAGAAGATGACGAAGAATACGAATCTCAGTCGAGTGATTCAACAGAACTCATATATTGTAGAGAAGCCTCGTCCTCGTAAGTAACAAAATAATGTTATCATATAATTTCTATTTTTTGTCCCAAATCATCTTAGACAGATCACAAGTTGAGATTCATATTAATATTTTTCTTATCAAAGTTGCAGCAACATTTATATTTTATACCCTCGAGAAAATAAGCAAACAAAAACCATTTTGCAAATACTTTTATCCATATTTCAATCGATTTGAAAAACATTTTTTTTTTTTGGTATAATTAAAACATACCTAGGTAATTAAAAAAATTTAAGATTAGGGCCGGCCAATATCCCTTAGAGCATTCAATCCAATAAGATAGAAAATTTTAGTTTTAAAATATGAAACAGCTGCAGGTGTTTGAACAGAATATGAAGTTCTATGCGGAATATTTATTTCTTAAACCGTACCCATTCGAAAAAAATTACAAAAGTTGAGAAACGAAAAGCTCTACCCAAACAAAACTTTTTCTGTTTTATAATTTGAGAGACAGAGAGCCCGTAACTCCTTGTTACCAAATTGTTGTTATGTCGTAGTTTTTGTGTCTCGTTTAAATCTAAAGTTGCATGATTTGCTGTAGGAGATAAACTTTATGCAATTTTTCTTAATTTTTTTTTTTGGGGTTTTCGTATCAAAAGTTTTTTTTTTTTTAAATACAAAATGGAATGAAATTCAAAGTTAATAATAAACATAGAAAATAAGATGGAAAACATAATACGATTTATTTTTGAGTTGTCTGGGGGAGAAAATGTTAGTTGAATCTTGGTTTATAACAGCATTCTGTTCTCATGTGCATTTGTGCTAGTACGAAGTCGATTAGGTCGTTTTTGTCTGAACTAATTCAAGTATGTACACAAAAATGCAAAGCAATCATAGGATTCTATGTCCCACAAAATAGTTGAATAATTATTTCTGAAGCATTTTTATTTTCTACTACACGCGATTTTTTTCGAAATGAACAAACCCCCCACAAGAATTTCGAATCGTCACATAAAATGCTTTATAAAGTAAACTATAATGGTTAATGGCAAACAATTTTTGAATAAATTTTCTAAATTTTAACAATTTTTCTTGTAGAAAACCTAAAAAATATTTAGATACATTAGAAAGCGCTGCCAAAGATTTATTAAATGTAATAGGAAAATTACATAAAGTGCGTCAACTTGAAGAGGACAGCAGCTTAACATCGGTTCAATCCCAATTGAATAACTTACATACAAAACTGTTAGATGAGTCTTCTAGAAAAAGAAAAACAGAGCCCGGTAGCAAAGATAGTTACGTTATTTTAAATACAAGAACCAGAAATGTTAATGAAATTAAAGAGGAACGGATTGTTGATGGTGGTATTAGGACAATAAAAAAAAAAGATGTTTCCCAAGTACATGAAAAAGTGAAGAGAGATAAAAAAGATCGGAGTCTTATAAACCCCGATCGATTAGATACAATCGATAATTGTGAAAGTCGGTCAGGTAAACATGGGATAGCACTTTCGGTTCAAAAAGATTCACCGGTTAATAAAGTGCCACAATGCAAGAAATACGTTACCTCAGGAATGATTGAACCAGTAATTTGTTCCATATGTAATACTAATATATCCTTGAAACATAATGAACCTAGCGTTACAGCGACAGTAGCCAATAATCGTGGCTCAGCTGGCAGAAACGATAATTATTCAAGAAAGGCAAAAGTATCAGATAAAACTGCTTATCAGGATTGTAGTTCTGTTTGTAAACAGAACGGTTTGTCCCAGTCTGATAAAAGAAGTGTTCCAAAAAAACCGACAAATCAAAATTCATACGGGCATACGAACACAGTTGTTGATCCTTCAGTTAATAAAAATTGTCCAAATCAATTGGCCTACGCTTCATCTGATCTTGTGATTAATGAACCTGATAATGAACCACAAGTTACTCAGCCCATTCAAAACTACTGCATTCCGGAATTGGAGACCGAAATTTATTCAATGTTTGGCTCTTCCAGAAAAAATCCATCGAAAGGAGCTGCGGAAACCGGTGTCCCTAATAACAATTTGGAAGTAATAACTATTTTACCAGCTTGTAAATCAACGCTCGTAGAAGAGAAAGCAACTGAAATGAATATGTCAAATATTTTACAAACCTCAAATAATAATATACCACAGTGTCAAAATAATGAACGCTGCCAATCAGAATCAGGTTCGACGGAACCGCTTAGTTTGAAACAAATACGTAATTTAAATCAAACTCGTGCGGTTTATGAATTAATTCAACAAGCGAATGAAGCAGATCCATTCGACTTGAAAGTGGTTCAAAATTTTTTCAACATGATTATTGGCCTCAAAGGGGCTATACCTTGGAATGATTTATTTTTGTGCCTTGTTGATAATGTTGCAGAGTTTTCTGCTGTCAAACTTTTCGATCGGACCAACTTCATCGAAATAGGCCATTTTCATTTAAGCGCAACGGAAATGGAAGAAGTTTACAGGTGTGGCCTCTTGGATTTATTCACATATGTGCGAAATCGTAATTTAAATTCTGATCCCCTTGCTCTAGACAACTTTACACCAAGTGTTGTACAATTAATATACCGCGATTTAAAAGCAAATCCGGGTAAACAAATGGGTTTTATTAAAGTTTTGATTTATCTAAAAGTTCTAATAAAATTTTCCTTTTTTATTATGTGGAAAATTGAATTCCGCAAAATATTTTGGAAATTTTTTATTGGTCCATTGTTTGATGAACCGGCTTTGGAATTTTTCTATAATATTCAAACGACTATAAAATCAAAATAAAATATGTGTATGGTTGAAAAATAAAATATTAAGAGCTTTTTTTTATTTATAGAAATAGAGCTCCAGGAAGCGATCAGTTCCACTGAACAATGTATGTTTATGGAACATATTTTACTACCTATATATATCGTTTAATTCTAACAAGGATTATAAATTATTTTCAGCGGACTACGATTTGTAAGCGTGGATATGTCAAACCAGAAATTAAATTTAAATTATATTTGTTAAATTCATGTGATCTGCGGAAGTGGTAACGATTGCTTGTATCAACTCAAATAATTGACAAGGATACGAATTTTGTGCCAACAATATTTGGTTCGGCTCATCAAAAGGGGCAGCTTTAAAGAAAAGTTGCTTAAACTGGTCGCAAGTTCAAAAAACACAGTGCCTGAACGCATGATGAACGAGGTATCACAAGTATTTCAGCAAAGTTCACTATAATGATTACTAATGTAATGGCTCTGAATCAATATATTGTATTATCTATTTATGTAAATTAATTGTTATTATATAAATTAATATTTAAGAAAAATATTCCTAAATATTTTATTAAAATAATGAAATTCCTTTTCATCATCGCACTCGTGTCAAGCCAAATTTTCGTTCGTTCAGTATTTTCTTTTTAGGAGGCTGAAAATCATCATCCGCATGATATTCTTCGTGGCGCCTTCAAATCTTCTAACAATTTTTTAATATGATTCCAATCCCGTATTTAGTATGGTTACTAATGTTGTTCTACGTTCTTTACAGGTTGAAATGCTGCTTCAATTGTTTTGCCAAATTTAAACCATATTCTACATCTTAAGTCATAGAAATATTAATAATATTAAAAATAGCCTGAAAAATCAATTGTAAGTAGTATGATTTAAAAGTTGAGATGGCTAGTAATGTAGTATTGGCTGGTAGAAAGAGAATCTTCACATTAGGAAAGGAAGAAATAGCTCCTTAAGATGTCCAGAAGTATTATCTAACAGCATTAAAACTTTAAAACATAAATTTTTCTTGGTAAGATAACTTTCTACATTCGGCGCGAAACAGCTGTTAAACCAATTCTTAAACATATCTGCCGTCATTCAAGCTTTTTTATTGGCTCGTCAATAAACCGACAGCTGTTATTTATTACAGTTTTCAATGGCCGATGATTCAATGATTTATTAATAAGCATCGGATTCAATTCTCAAATGATTTTAACATTAAGTTCTGAAATATGGCCAATTAGGAAGAAACTCGGTTGTTTCTTTACCGATTTCATGTCGTATGTATCGAATTTCATCACAATCTATTTAGAAATAACGAAGTTTCTTCCTAATTGGCCTTATTGTAGAACTTTTTCTAAATGTCATTTTAGAGTCCCATTTTCATGGTAAAAATCGGGTTTCATTGAAATCGGTTTATAAACCTGGGGCCTTACCACCGACTCCGCCGGCGTTCGTTGCTGATTCGCTTTTGCAATTTCCGTACCACATAAAACGCGAAGCGAAAATATGAACGCTTTTAGGCGTTAAATAAACATAATTTCGGTACCACAAGAATCGAACGCGCTTCTTTTCGATGATAAACGGGGATATCTACGAAGTGTATTTTATGGCGAACAACAAAGCGAAGAAAAATGCTTAGTACCAAAGTAATTTGGCGTTTTTAAAATTCGTTTTCACAAATAATATTGTAAGTAGAATAAACGAATGTTCGCTTTTAGCGTTGCGTTGTTTGTGGTTGGGTATTAATAAGCGAAGCGGAAAAATAAAAGCGAATAACAACGAACGCCGGCGGAGTCGGTGGTAAGGCCCCTGCCAAGTTCCTTCTCAACTGACCATATTCCAGCACTTCTTCTATATACCATTTTGGAACCCCGTTTCCATCCTATAAGTCGAATTAGATCATAATCAGTCAAAAAACAGCCAAGTTCCTACCTAATTGGCCCTATTCCAGAATTTTGTTTTACAATTCATTTTATAATCCCATTTCTACCGTACTAATTGGCCATATTTTTCAGAATTTAATGCAAAATTCATTTTAGAATTAGGTACATTTCAGTTGTGCATACTGTAATTCATCAAAACAAGTTAAGAAACAATCAAGTTCCTTTCTTGGAATCCCTCCATCATGCATCCTGAATTTCATTATAATTGGTAAAGATATCACAAGTTCCTTCCTAATGGGTCATTTTCCAGAATTTTCTGTAAAATTCAGTTTCGAATCCCATTTTCATCGTATGCTGCATTTCATTATAATCGGTAAAGAAATTATAAATTTCATTCCTAATTGGCCATTTTCCAGAACTTCACGTAACATTCATCTTAGAATCCCATTTCGATCGTACTTGCTGAATTTCATCACAATCTGTAAAGAAATTACTAAGTTCCTTCCTAATTGGCTGTTTTTTCAGAACTTTATGCAAAATCCATCTTAGTATCCCATTTCCGGTGTGCATGCCTAATTTCATCATAATCGGTTTAGAAACGGCGAAATTCCTATGGTGATCCAAACTTTGCGAAATCGTCTAAAAATTGTTTCGCATTGTGACTGACTTTATCTAAGCAGCACAAAATCATAAGAGGTTTCTTCTTCCCTTTTGTCTACTTTTGCAGATTAAATTTAATTAATTTTTCCCCTGAGAGCCTCTACTCTTTAACTTTTTCTGATAAATAAATTAACCTATTTTTATAATTTAAAATAACCCTTTGCCAATTTAAATTAAACTATACAAATATACGATCATAAATTAAACTTTTTTAAGTCATAATTAAACATTGTCGCAGAGATTTTAACTATTTTCCTAAAAACAGGTCACTCGTTTAATGCTGATTGAAGAAAATTTAATTTACGATCGTCAATATTTAAATTTGAAAATTCCATCAAAAGCTATAAATCCGATAGAACATGGCCTTCTTCAAAATTAATTCGAAGAACGTGCAAAGAATTTATTAACAAACCCGGATTTAGAAGGCATGATCAAATATAGAATTGAAACAGTCACAGCTGCAGACATAATTATGTCAGTCGCTATTGCTACCTGTTATAATTTTGCATTTATTTTAAAATAGTTATGGCTACATTCCATAATTAAAGAAAAATATCAGTCAGAATGTTAATGTTAATTAATTATCGGACCGATACAACAGGGAATGATGTTTCCGATTTATCAGTTTATCAGCGGCGATATATCGTTATTGTGTCGTAAAATGGAAAAGCGAATAAGGATAAAACATCTCGTCTCAATTTTTACTAACGGTCTTAGATACGTTTTTCACGGTTTATTATCCATTTTTATCTGCCTCTTTCTTGGGTTTAAAAATCTTAATATTGCTGCAACCTCGATTCCCACTTTGTGAGCAGAAATTTTTGGGCCGAACACAAGTTTTTAGTTTGTTTGCTTTAGCAAAATAATCTGTTTCCGTTTTTGGGCGAACTCTGTTTCCGTTTTTGGGCGAAATGTTGAAAATCTTAAGATTTTATTATACCGAAACTTTTTTGCTAAAATAGCAAGCCTGTTAAATCAGTCTATTTTGAGTCACGTGTCCGAAATAAACCAATCAAAACAACATTACACTGATAATTTCCCTAGGGATGTTATCAGTGTAATGTTATTTTGATTGGTATATTTTGTACACGTGACTCGAAATTGACCGATTTAATAGGCTTGCTATTTTAGAAAAACATACTCTAGCTACTAGATGAAAAGAATTTATAGTTTTATTTTACAATAAATACTGTTTTAAAATGACACTTTCATAGAACAATTTACAATCTAGCAGCCTTACTACCAGAATTAAATAAAATTGCAAAAAATTTCCTCGTCGAATACCCCCAGAGCCTTCTAGAGTATAGAGCCATAATCATTATGACGTATTTTTTCGAAGCTTTTTTAGTGGTATAACTTTTCACTAATTTCCATAGGAATCCATACTAAAAATGGTGTTTTTTAGCTTCAAGTTTTTCAATGAAAAAAGCAAAAATGTTACAAAATTTTTATACAAAAGTGTTCTACATATATTTAGCAGCAATATTGACGAATGCAAAATTTTAAAAAGCGCCTAAGCGGACAAAAGTAAAATATGTGATAGGCTGTAACAAAAATTTGCTATATGAAGTTATATGGAAATATTGTCTAGTTAAATTACATTTTTATTTATGAAAATTGTAATGATTGGAAAATTGAATTAATGACATATGTAGTTTAAAGTGTGATTTTTGTATATCTGATTTATTTGTGACATTCTTATCATTTTAAATATGAGGAACTTGTACTTAAAAATTGCAGAAATTTCAAAATAAACTAGTGTTACCAAAAACATAAATGTTTTAAAAATATTAAATTTTAGATTATGTTAATAAGTTAAAGCGTAGCAACTGTGGTCTAATAAACATCCAAAACTGTTTAGTGGCCGAAATATATATTTATAGTGAGTTTAACATTAAATTTCTGCAATTTTTAAGTACAATTTTCTAATATTTAAAATGAATAAAATGTCCCAAATGAATCAGATATACAAAAATCACAATTTAAACTTCATATGGGATTAATTTAATTTTCAAATCATTACAATTTTCATAAATAAAAATGTAATTTAAATAGACAATATTTCCATATAACTTCATATAGCAAATTTTTGTTACAGCCTATCACATACTTCACTATTGCCCGCTGGGGACACCGTTGCATTCGTCAATACAAGAAGGGTATATTGGTATTAAGGCCCGATTGTATGAACACGGATAGATTAAAAAAAATCCGGCGATACAGATTAATCTTCAACCGACGATTCTTTTTTTCGTCGATTGTATAAACACGGATAAAAAAAATTCCATCGTCTGTTTATTGCAGTTTTTATTGCAGTTTATTTTGGAGTGTCAACACTTTTTTGACGTTTCAAATTTAATTTATTGTTTATTTACATTCTTATATGTGTGTACTTATTGTACACGAAAGTATTTTTTTATGTTTTTCTGCAATAGAAAAAAAAATTTGAGTTGGGCATTTCAAATTTTACGTTTTTTCGATTCCATTCCGATTTTTTTTGAATATACGCAACAACAATCAAAATGTTCCGCCGCGCCGAACCAAACAAATAAAATTAAAATTATTTCAAAAAAATAAACAACATTTTCTATCCACTGTTTTAGACAATAAAAAAAGAAGATAAAAACAGCGGATAGAAAAGAATCCTTGGATTAATTTTCGTATTTATCGTCGTTCATACAATCCAAGCGACGATTAATCCGCCGATTAATCTTCTATCCGCGTTCATACAATCGGGCCTTAGTAAATATTAATTGCAGAAATATTAAAATTAAATTATTTCTAAAATATATTTTTCGAACTTTCATTTTGAAAAATACATCAAAGTTGGCTCTGACGAATTAAAATAATACTTGCTAAATTTATCTTTAGTTTTACTAGTGTACGTTAGATGTCTCAGATTTATACAGAAAAATACGAAAAAAATTGTTTAATCACAAAATTATGACACGTTCTTAAATATTTTGCGAATTTGTTTTGCTTTTCCTACAACTTTTGAACTCAAATTTCCCCAAATGGCGATTTTTTGTACGGTTTTCAAAATGTTTACTGCCCACTGCCATCTATGTATATTGGCTTAATGCACACGATTTGTAGTAAGCTTTTCTTTTTAATTTGACCAGAAAGCTGTTGTTATGAACTTTTTTTTATATTTTGGTTTAAATAAATCAATTATTACAAGAAAATGAAAACGATTTACTTAAACGATATTCATATATGTTGAAATTCAAACATTTATGAAAATATTTCAGAAATCATAATTAAGAATTTGCAACGTTTTCATTTACAAATTTGTCTTAGGAAAAAAAGTGATTTCCCATATGTTTTGTGTGTTTTACTATGGAAATTTTGATTTTTTCGTCGTTTCTAATTCCCTTATAAAAGCTTCGTTTTTTAGATTATGGCTTGTATAATCAAGGTTGCTTTGATACCTCTCGAGCATTGATAAATACCTCATAATTTTATTATATTTTCCTCAAGCACGTTGCTTTTAGGTAAAAGCTCTCAGCCTACGGCTTCGGGCTGTTACCAAGCAACGTGCTTTCGAAAAATATAATAAAATTATTTCGGAAAATTATCAATGCTCTTGGGATATTCCTGCTGATAATAAATTAATTTAATATTTTGTAGACAATTTTATGTACGAAATATTGAGAAATTCCAAAAGACACAAATTAACCAACACGCAAGCCAAAAGTATTTACACGAAGTTTTAAACAGTAAGCCTGGTTATTTCCGTCAAAGAATAATAACTTTCGGTTGACGTTCCAAAAGTCACAGTTTCGAATAATGAAAAGCCAGGACTGTGTTCATAAACTCTACATTGTAACAATATTGTTAACAATGACAGTTCTAAAGCGTTCACAAACCTCGGTTGTAATCACAGCAACGTGCTTTGTATTGTTCATAAACCTAAACCAACATTTCCCCTTATTGTTACAAATGTCATTTACAACTCTACTCAATACCGCCTTTCCAGCTGTCATTAAAAGAAACAATTATGGATTCTGATCGTATAGATCAATTTACGGATGAAAATAATTTATTCGATACAAATGAATACGTGAAATGAATATGGGTTCTTGTTAAATAAATAATTATTTTTTTTTATTATATGTATTTATGATAACGAAGAAACAAAATTTTGCTAAACAAAGTTTGTTTTGGTAGCAAATTTGACGTTTGTAACAATATCGTTGTTATCTGCTATGTCATTTGTACAATGACAGTTGTAACAATTTGTTACAATGTAGAGTTCGTGAACGCACTCCTGGCATAGCTTGTCTTATAGACCCTTCTGCCTTCTATGAATAACTGGCATGCACCAGTCAATAATTTAGAAAAGTCAATGATTTAGTCGAAAAAATCGACATGAGGCACACAGCATTAGCCTCAATTTAAGTTTAAACTTGCCTTTAATAATATTTCAAATTATAAGCCTTAATTTCGCTTTTTATATACAAATTAAACATTTTATTTAATTATGTTGTATTACATTTGGTCAAATATTTCGACTCTTTAGCTATCCTCAGTGACTGTTGATCAATAATATTTTATAATGTAGGAACATATTATAGAAACTGGAACTTTAAAAAAATGTGTCTTATCACTAATTAAAAGCCAAGCAACCAACATAAATTAATTAAAATACCAAATATAGACCTTTTTCCTTACTTGTCAAATATAGTGAATCGTCAGAAATATCTATAGGTGTTGCATAATATTGGAATCTTGTTTTCAGTGTTTTAACTAAATAAATTAAATTTTACATTAAATTTAACTTTAGAAACGCTTTTAAGGAATTGTGAAGTTGTTTCCCGAAATATAATTCATTAATTATTTTTCTGCAACATTAATTTTTAGTTCGGACCACCTACGGATCGCCGATCTTACTTGTCAAATTTTTTTAAGGAAAAAGGTCAATTGAAATACTTTAAAAAGTTTTTTAAAGGTCTCTAATTAAAAATTTTAGAATTGCAACAATATTGCGACACCTAACTAGAAATATTTATCAATATTTGGTATTTTAATTAATTTTTAGTGGTTGTCTGGCGTTAATTAGTGATCAGACAAATTTAATTTCAGTCTCATAAAATAAAGGGCCATATTCTGAAATTTTGTGTTTCGTTATTTTGGGGTTTTCAATACAAATCCATTTAGGAAGCGGGGAACTAAGGCTGTTAGTGAATTAGTTAAAAACTAGTTAAAAATGCAAATTTTGACAATTGAAATTAAAATTTTTTTTTATTCACCACAAAAAAAAAAATTGACGTAGTCGACACCGTCTATAAATTTTGACAAGATGTTAAAAAACGTCATTCAATAACATTCAGTATTGAACGCCGCTCAATAAATGATGGCTATTTACTACGGCTTGACACTGGATGGAGTAAAAGCTTTTATAATTTAGATATTCATCCTGCTTAATGACTGGGCATTTAATTCTTATATGACATCCTTCAATAGCACCGATAACATTAGCAAAGATTCCAGTTTTTACCCTTGTGCCAAATCTAACCCCTATTTCTTCTCGTCCGTCAGTAGCTGGTGATTTAATTATATGTCGAATGTCGCATATGATATGTAAAATAGTTCATCATTTCATGTATGATGGATTTGACTGTAAAACTGTATGGGGAAAAAGGATAGGCATATAGTAAGGTGACCAGACGTCATCTTTTGAAGATGACAGTCATCTTTTACGGATGATCGTCATCTTCAAAAATAATGTCATCTTTTTGTCATCTTTTACAAAAATCATCATCTTTGTCATATTTTTCATCATATCGTATAAATTTGATATTAAATTGTAGAATAATTGTCATTTAATAGTATATTGTATAACAAGTGAAGAAAACGAGTCATTGCAATACGAAAGTGAAATTTGCAGCCTGAGCGATAGTGAGGGCTGCACTCACTTGAGTATTGCAATGGCTCATTTTCACACGAGTTACATACGATATTTTTTCTACGATAGAAAAAAAAAATTATTCGCAACAAAAACTGAAATTGAAACGTTTGGATTTTCACAAATCGTGTGGCAATATTAAGAAATCGTTGTGTAATGAATATTTCCACACGATTTTAGTAGATGACGCAAAGGCTCCTTTTCTTATATAATTTAAATTCAAAAATCATCATCGAAAGCATAGGTTACTGCACTATCGTAGAAAAAATATATTTCAACGGTTTTAAATCTGTGAACGTAAACGAACCCAACACATTTATTGTCAAAAGAACGCAATTTGAATGTTTCTGCTGTTGAACGAATTATATTTAATATTTAATAATTCTATTATAAATATGCGTTTTAAAATTTTTCTTTTATACGGGAAATGGAGGTAGGGGAGGGTGGGTATATATGTTTTTGAAAAATGTCATCTTTTGGTTTGAAAATAATATGGTCACCTTACATATAGTAATTTTACAATGTACATATGTATAAACGCTAATGATTAAATGCAATGCATTTTGAATGAATTTCAACTCACAAAATTTTAACTAATTCACACAGCAAATTCTACTTTTGTTGTTAAAAAGATTTCACCACTATAATTTGATTTTCACCAAATTTTTAACTAAAATATTTTTAACATATTCACTCATGGCCTAAACATGAAAATATAAATAATTTTAAATGGAAAGTCATCAGCTGCTAAGCGACATTCGATTTGTTTCTAAATTGTACTGTAGTCCGGAACCGAGCTGACATTTATCACCTCCACCCCCCAAAGCCCCGCTGTCATCCGAATTTTATATTTTTGGTCGTAATAATAAATTTGACCATAAATTTGATCAAAAATGCCCTTAAAATTGCCGTATTTCATCATCTCCCCGGCAACACATGAAAAAGATGAAAATGATTTTTCTTCGCCTTAACACTTTATTATTGAAATATATTTGTCACGTCCTTTTCAGTTTTTTAGGTATACATTATATATTGTATATCTTTTTTTGGTTACCATCGTTCCTTCATTTGTCTTACATCTCATCTCGTCGTGGATAATATTCAATGGCTGTGTGTGTGTGTGTGTTTGTTAGGATGGAACATCAATTTTTCTAAAAATAAAACAAAAACTACTGTAACATATTTCATTTCTCGTTTATCTTTCCGATATTTTCGTTGAGTTTTTATTTTATTTTCTCCGGGAAAAATAATAAAAATTATTACAATTTTGTGTAGTCATCTGGTGAATTTTCCCTTAAAAAAAATAAAACGGAAACACAAAAGGGATATATGTGTACTGTACACACACATAGATATATCCAGTTTGATCAATTTATTTATTTTATTGTTTTTGGGAAGATTTCCTGTAACCAAACGGATGAGTGGAAACATAAAAAAAATTCTATTCGTATGAACTTTGTTACGTACAATGAATAAAAATGATTATTTGATTGCGAGCGTCAAACAACACGTTTTTAATTTTAATTTTTATTGATTATTTTGAAAAAGTTTTTGTTGCACACACCACTTTTAAGCATGTTCTAATCACATCTATATACATAAAAAAACATTTTTAATTAAAAAATAATCTTCATGTTTTACATAGATCGTATACATATGTACATATGTATATGTAAATATTTTAGTATGAAATTTGCCAACAACAACAGCAACAATAGTAGTAAGAAGAAGGGAAATTCTAAAAAGAAAATTGTAATACTATTAACAAAACTATTTAAAAGCTTAACAGAAAAATTTTTTGGAATAAAACTAAAAATGAAAAATTTAAATTACTTTTCCGGCAATAAAATTGTTATTTTCACATATTGCAAAAGTTACACATACTTGTATTTATTTAAATAAAAAACAACAATAAAGAGCTTAGTCTTTTTGTAAAAGCTGAGCAAAATTTATTTTTTACAGTATACATACAATACATATATGTGAAGGGAGGGAGAAGATGGAAAATTATGTTATTAACTCATCATATAGGGATAATTATGTAATTTATATTCAATTGTGATAAAAAAGAAATTTTCTTCAAAATGTGCCATGATCCAAAATGATGGGAATTGGGGAGCATAAAGAAAAATGCATTAAAATTTAAATAAATTTTTTATAGCATTTTTCCATATCTTTATCAGCACCAAAACAGTGTTGAAATGGAGCACATAAATTACTTTATATTGGGATCGTGTGCTCATCATACATGTTGCATCTACAAATACGTATTTTCTTATATAGCTCTGAGGAAGCTTAGTAAAGAAATCATATCAAAATCATTTTTCTGAATATAACTACATATAACAGCTCTGTTTATTATTCATAAAATTAATATAAAAACAATATATTTATTAAACTATAAAGCAAAATGAAAATTTTCATCTAAGTAATTAAGAAAATACTATATATATTTTACAGAGAGATGAAATTTTCTTTTAGGCAATTTCCGTCTCTTCGAAACTATCGTCTGTAAGTTTTATAATTTTAAAAATTTTCCAACTCAAATAAACAACAACAACATAAAAAAAATAGAAAATTAGAAAAGACATCATCATCATGATCATCACGTTTATGATGCTCCCTCTGTTTGGAGAATAGAAGAAAAACTATTTTCACCACACTGCTTAATAAAATTTTTCTGTTTGCGTCTGGTATTTCTATTTATTATTTTTTGTTGGAGCCAATTATAAATATGCTTTTAATGAAAAATTGTAGTGAATCACTGTGATCCATAAATTCAATATATTTATTCGTACCATCTCGAGATATTTATCGTTTCGTTTTCACGATATAAGAAGAAAATAAGCGAAAACATTTTCTAAGAGTGTACCGTATAACGGGGGCCAACAAAAAATGAAATATTAAAAAATAAAAATATTTAAATTTAATGATTTTCGACATGTTTTCCCGTTTTGAACGAAACGATTCTTTGATTTTTTTTTTTTTTTGTTAAGTACCATGGAAAATGAAAAACGTTTTGTTTGGAGTGTGATTGTATGTGTGTTTAAAAAAAATTCAAAAGCACAAAAAATCTGAGAGGGCTCCATTCTTTCTAATTTTCTCTGGTATAATGATTTATATTGCTCATGTATATAAAATAAAATAAAAAAAAAATGTTTAATGTTTTAATCAATCAGATGATTGATTATGTAAAATTTCCTATTATTATAGGGGCGAGTAAAATTATTATTTAAGCAAATATTTTTTAGCGGGGCAAAAACACTTTGAGGCCACAAAAAATGTATAAAAGGCACATACACACAAAAAATCCAATTTTCCTATTTTCGCCATGATTTATTAGGCAGGGAAAAATTGATATAAATCTGATATGATAAAATTGGATAATTTATTTGGATGAAAACGATGATGGTAACAAGTGGAATTTTATTTTGTGTGATAAAATAAAAATAAAATATTAAAAGGTTATTCGCCTGAATTCAGCAGTGTCATGTAAATAGATGATATATACGTACGTATGCGAAACACTTGTGTTACAGTGCTAATTGGATCATACACGCTATACGTACAAATAAAAGAATCTAATAATGTAACGTATTTAAAATTTATCAATCAGAATAGAAAATCTCAATCGGTTTTTGTTTGTTTAAAATTAAGGTGAATTATATTTTGTTAGAATTTGGAATACACAACCATTTTTGATTGAAATGTAAACGATTGTAAAATTCGTTCGTCGCGTTAAGTTAATGAACTTAGGAAAAATTTCTTTTTAATCTAACAGGCCTAATTCGGCCTTGAAAATTCGTAACCTTTAAGTTTTTCCTTAAGGTGCTCAATGTCAAATTCTTCTATGCTCATCGTTCGACAGGCCCTAATGGTGGATTCAGCGAGAAAAATTTGCTAGCTCGTGATCACGAATTGTTTAAAGTTCGCCATCTTATTTACTCCCTCCAATTTTTTTTAAATTTTTTTAAAAGAGCAACAATAAAAAAAATTTTAAAAAATATTGGAGAGGATAAAAAAGATGACAAAATTTCAACAATTCGTGATCACGAGCTAGCAAATTTTTCTCGCTGAATCCACCATAAATTTAAATCTTCAAAATATATGTAGTAAATATTTTCAGTAGAACAGCAGGCGTAGTCGTGCGAGTGATGCCTCTATTCCATGGGAAAAATTGACTGACAGTCAAAAAAGTCGAAAAGAGAAAAATAATCTGATACTCCATATAAGAGACAAAGTCAACGTTTTTTCAAAATTGTTTTGCTATAAAATAAAAAACAAAAAAAAAGCGTTGTCTTTGTCTCTTATATGGAGTACCAGATTATTTTTCTCTTTTCATTTTTTTTTTACTGTGAGTCAATGTTTCTCGTGGAATTCAGGCTTTATGCCTCAATTCCATGGGAAAAATTGACTGACAGTCAAAAAAATAGAAAAGAGAAAAATAATCTGATACTCCATATAAGAGGCAAAGACAACGTTTTTTTTGTTTTTTATTTTATATAAAAACAATTTTGCTATAAAATAAAAAACACGTTGGCTTTGTCTCTTATATGGGGCATCAAATTATTTTTCTCTTTTCGTTTTTTTTGTTGCAAATGTTTTTGTTTTATGCGCACTCACAATTCCCACCATCCAATCAGTAAATCAGTAAATA
This sequence comes from Tipula helvola, assembly GCA_963556165.1. Classification (NCBI taxonomy): domain Eukaryota; kingdom Metazoa; phylum Arthropoda; class Insecta; order Diptera; family Tipulidae; genus Tipula; species Tipula helvola. Next base: position 6,734,978 of record OY744482.1, read on the forward strand.
AATTTGTTTTTACACACATTTTTTTAAATTTTTTAAAAAACACTTGTTAAATATTTCGCAAAATTACAAAAGGTTTAAAAAATGACTCGATCGATTTCGGCTTGTTAGGCCATCATCAGGAGTATCTACTAAACTATTAAAATAAAAATGTAGTTATATATAGAATACATATATAGTTGGAAAAAGCAAAAAGTGCCAACTATATACGAATTTACGCTCGACCTGATAATGTAATTGTTTAAAATTATTTCGTCGAGCTTTAGTATATTCTTACTTCTAATTGAAAATTAAAAAACAATGAGGAAAAAATTTGTAACAGTCCGTTCATAAACTATGTCAAATTATTTTGGGCCATTCTTAACTCCGTCTTTCTCACTCCTTCATCGCAAGTCATCACAAAACTGAATATGTGAGCAATGATGAAATCATTTAAGAACATGAAGTAAGTGGTATATTAAAGAAATACGCCTCTAATGATATACTTGCAAATTATTGTATTATGTTATATGTAATATCCCATAACAGTAACTTCTTATAATTACATGACGTCATCTTTTATGAAATTCTCTCTGCCCCAGCCTAAACGTGACGACAATCAATACTCCTTCCCCAAACAAAGTCGTAACGTAGTTTAGGGATAGCCCATAAAGCTATTAGTAAAAAAATAAATTTTGGTATGAGTCATTTATTTTGTTAGTTCCAACCCTAAAAATGCGTCCCAAAATATTACGTTCAGGTACATAAACCGTAGCGTAATCTTTTGGAACAAAATGACGCATATTTAAAAATTTTAATTATAAAAGAAGGGGTAGGTAGGCCTATAAAACAACATAAAATATAACCAGTGGTTTTTGTTAACATTTTTTGGTATAAATTAGTGTTTAAATTAATATTTCAGTTAGTTTAACTAGTGAAGTTCTATTTAAATCATTTGTGTATTTAAATAACATCAAAAGTATTTCAAATAATAAGTGTAATAATGGTTGGGTAAAAAAAGTGTTGTAAGCCATTTCCTGAGTTGAAATGTTCTAAAAATTTAAGAAATGTTAATGATTATCTTAAAATTCGTTTGCAGCACTCGATTCATGGAACTGAAAATTTATTGATTTATACATCATGTTATTACCAAGTGACTAATAAACGTCAAAAAGTTGAAAACGAGGAGACATCATCAACAGTCAATGACGAGAATATTTCGAGTATGAATGAAAGTGAGGGATGCCAAATAAAAAGTGCTCTCGTTCGTGAAATCTTAATAAGATATTACCAGATATTGTCATGTCCCCTTTATATCCAAGTAAGTTGGAATCCAGGCAATATCATGAGCAGAAAATATTATTAAATTTAACTGCCACATTACCGAAATCATCAACATCTTTGGTATCTGGAATAGAACCTCTTTTGACTCACTCAGAGGAACATTATTATAAGGCACGTGTTTATGATGAATTCATGGATCGACTAAAAATCAAATTCCGACATTTGGAGAAAAACTGTGATAAAATACGGCTGCTGTCTACCCTGCCGAAATCTCTAACTATACAACAAATCCAGGAAGAATTCAACACAACCCAATATATGGTACGGACAGCTAAACATATTCAAAACAAGAATGGGTCACTGAGCCTTCCAGCACCCAAAGCTGGAAAACGCATCAGTGATTTTTCAGTGATGCGACATTCAGTGCTAGAATATTATAACAATGATGATGTTCGTCGTATAATGCCTGGGAAAAACGATTGTTTAACTATTGATAAAGTTAAAGTTCAGAAACGGCTAATGATGTGCATATTAAAGAAGTGCTATGAGCTACAAGTTGAAATTTAAGGATGATGAATAAAAAAAATTGTTTTTTCTAAATTTTCTTTGTTACGTCCTAAAAACTGTGTTCAACCAGGAAGCAACGAAACGTATACAGTTTGCGTTTGTATAATACATCAAAATGTCAAATTAATTATGCATGGAACTAGAATGGAAACTGTCACCAATGGAAAAATTTCGCGATACCAGGACTGCATTTCATTAATACTATGTAAAATGCAATGCGAGAACTGCCCAGGATTGGATAATTTTCGCGAATATTTGAAACGCATTTTTGGGCAATGATTGTCTGAATGCTGAATTATCGTTTAGTCAGTGGGTTTCAACTTTCAAATGACCGATGCAACTTGGAAAAACATTCAAAATCATTAGACGAATTTCTGGATTACTTCATAATTAAGCTGAAAAATTTGATTCCTCATTGCTTTATTTCACTAACACAATCCGATTTCATTAAAAATAAAAAGTTAACTCTGGAGCCAACAGAGGTACATACTTGTTTTTTGTGATTTTGTAGAACATTATGTGTTTATAATGCAAAATGCAGCACAGGGTTTTCATTGGAACAACAAACAAGCGACTATTCATCCATTTGTAATTAACAAAACTAAGAGAGGGATATTGCAGCAGTACAGCTTCATTATAATATCAGATTGTCTTCATCATGACGCTGTAGTAGTTCACTTGTTCATAGAAAAATTATTGCAGATTTTGTAAAACAAAAAATCCGGATTTATCTAAAATGTATTACGTCACGGATGGTGCAGTAACACATTATAAAAATAAAATTAAATTTATGAATATAACTAAACACAAAGAGGATTTTGGAGATGATTGTGAGTGGCATTTTCACGCAACTGCTCTCGGAAAGGGACCGTGCAATGGGGTAGGAGGTACTGCTAAGAGAATGGCATCCAGAGCCAGTCTCACAAAAGAATATGATGGTGACATAACCAATGCGGAGGAACTCAAATGGACTAAATGTTAAAAACTGATATGGTTTTTGAATTTTGTTCAGATACTGAATATAAATTGAAACAAATTGAACTAAGCAGTAGATTAGAAAACTTGAAAACAATAAAAGGGACTCGCGATTTTCATGCAGTTATTACTTCAACAGAAGGCTACTTAAAATGTAAAGAATATTCAAATAGAGAAAATTATATATCATGTAAATTTTAACCGTACAAATATCTTTAAATTTCTTCCCTTATTTTGTAATAAATTTTTTTACTGTCAATATTTTTTGTTTTAAATTTAATTTTGAATCACAAAAACGAGTGAAAAAATTAACCTGGAAAAATTAAATAAAATCGAGTTTTTGTAAGAGGACCAAAAATCTACCATTCGATTTTTGACGAAAAATTTTACTAGCGCAAGTGTTTAGTATGTTCAAAGACGTAACATTTAAAAAAAAAAAATGGACGATCATTGAGAAAATTCAAAAATAAAATTTTAGCGGGAAATTTGAAAATGAAGAAATTAAAGAACTTACCATTTTTATATTTTTTGATTAATCCGTATTAACTTACCTTTAAAACATAAATATCGGATATTTATTTTTCCTTTTATAGCCATAAACACAACATCATGTTCATCATTTTTCTCAAAATTTGCACCCTGTATTTTAAACCACAACAACAACAAAACATTTTCTACAAAATGTTTTTTTTAACTAAGGTAGTACTACCAATTGAAAACAAAAATAAAAAATTTAAACACGACTTCCAAAAATTTGTGATTTGACGTATTTTTCATCTATGGTATATTATAGTATACATTATGGTATATTTTCAATGATTTTTCCACTAGGGCTCTCTTATTACATATTCTTTATTGAGTTGCACATTTCTACAAAATCATCTCTAAAAAATTTAAATAAAAACATTAAAATAACTTATTGTTATTTAAACATTTTCTACGAGTACATTTACGAGTATGTGTTGTTAGAACTTAGTTTTTACTATAGTTTTAAATCCTAACTTTTTACCAAACAACTACTTATATGTACGAGTATGTTGGTATATGTATTTTAGATTTGTGGTGTTTACATTGGGTAAAACTTTACTTTTAAAATATAGTAGTGGCTGGTGGGTGTAAAAAGTATTTTGAATATTTTTTTTTTGTTAAAATGATAGTGGTTGAGCTGTTCTGTTTGTCGATTCATAAATGTTAGTACAAAATGTTAGTACATAATACAAATGTTTCAATCTCTTGAGTCTATTTCATATCAAACAAAAAGTTTATGTTGGTCATATTGGAATTTATTAACAATAACAAATAATTCTGCATTTTTTTTTAGAGTCGCAAGAATGATTGTAGTTTTCTTTACTCAATTTTCTACTAAAAACAGTTAGAAAGAAATTTCTAGTCGCCTCTCGTAAAAATCAATTGCAACCGCAAAACGTTTTACTCGCGATGTGATTTAAAATGTAAAAAAAATTCATAAAACGTGGTACACTGAACTGGATAAGTGTTTGGAGTGTATACAGTCGGACGATAAATTATAATATTCTGATTAGTTTTAATCATTTTCTAGCCACAAAAACTTTAAGCTATTAGCTACTACATACATAAGCAAATACTTAAAATACAAAATTTAGAATACGTACATATATTGATTTAATCTCTCTGCCAAAAATGTGAATATGTACTCATATATTCGACACCAATTCACAAATATTTTTTTTTTATTTTATAAATTTAAATTGAGGTTTCAAACAGGGAGCTATACATTTTACATACATTATAAATTAAATGGGTGGTGGTGGGAGACAACTATATTATTTGATATAGTTTAAATTTACATAAATTATCTGTTTTCGTATTTTATGTAATAATTATTCTATTTCCATAGAACCTATTTGTTTTTCCAAAAAAGAAAAAAGAAAAGTGGGTTAGCAAGAGGCAAGAGTCTGATGAATTTATTAGGAAAATTATCTAAATTAGTGAAAATATGATATTTTTGTTATGGTGCGAATGTAACAAAATTTACGTCGAATTAGAGATTTGAATATGTGATACATAAAATATAAAACTAAATTCAAAATATTTTTAATTCAATTTTTGGTAGTGTAGAACTAAATAAAGTTCAACATTTTAGTCTATATATTATAATTCAAATAATAAACATTGTTTTGTATGGGTATGTGTTTGTTTGTATGTATTAATTAAATCCAAAGCTTATTATGGAAAATACATTTTTCCACTGTCTAATTTATAAATAAGTAGCTATACTAGTAACTAGTACGTTACAAAGCTTTCGGAATTATTTGTTATGTAAATTACATTATTTTCCACCTCTACAGGATTAGCGAAATGCCTAAATAAGAATAAACCAAAAATGTATATCAATTCGGGTATAAACCATAAGAAAAAATATTATAAATCTCAATAATTTTCAATGGTCAAGACCTATGTAGGATTTTGTCCATTATGCAGTATATTTTTGTATATATCGTCAAAGCAAGAAAATACAAAAATTCTGGAGAGAACATTACAAAATTGAACAAAAACCAATTATATATTTGTGAAAAGTAAAAAGCACTACACAAAAGCCAATAGAATGTAGAATAGTATAACATTTTATATGGTTTTGTTGTATTCCTACTTTAACGTTTGGTTTTTAGAAGTTTTTGGTATTTACTTTTTAATAATATTAATTTTTAGTTTTGTTTTGAGCAAAAACCAATGTTTTGCGTTTATTGTATATACACAGCAGTGGAAAAAATGTATTGCAATTTCTGGTTAGTTGTGTAGATCGTTATTTCTGTGTATTCCATAATATCCAATATGCATCGATGCTGTGTTAGCGGAAATAAAAAGTTATATGTCAAGTTGATTTCGTTTAGAGACGACTTATATCAGAGCCTACTGTATAAATAAGAGCCTCCAGTATCGACTGTATTTTTTACTAAGCTTAAAATAAGGTACAAACAATTTTTTCTTTACTATGAAACTATATGGGAAAACGCTTATTTTCATTGACAGATTTAGTTTATTAGAAATGTGAGCTTTTGTTTTGTTTTTATATGAAAATGTTCATGAAACATGTAATATTATTTGATTGAAAAATCGAGTCTTGAAAATGTTTATTTCTAAGTGAAAATCGTCATGAAAAATAATGTACTTTTAAAATTTAAAATATTGTTGTTTTTGTAATACTATACGTCACCAATATAACTAGAAATTTATAAACAAAACAATAATCATCTCTTTCATTGCCTTCATTCCAATTTGAATTCGAATGTTTCTATAGTTATTTTGAATTTGCAAAGCATGCTAGATTGTTTTGATGTTTTGTTTTTTTCGCACTCATTGTATTGATTTAATTTATTCTGTTTGGCTCTTTTTGATTTTTTTTAAAATTTGATTGTTGAGCGGAGACGTGTTGTCTTTTTTCTTACCATTGAGTTTAGATGTGGAGATATGATGTCGTCATTAAACTGAATTTTCTCTTTTTAATACACATTGTTGTTGTTGTAGAATGTTTTTTAATTTAATTTCCCTTATTTTCTTTTGATTATTGCTGGAAAATAGGGAAATTTGAGAATCTGTGTTTTAAATGAGTAAGACATTGAGTTGTTTGTTAGCGATTTCTTAAAAAATTATTTAACTGAGTTTAACTTTTAATTCATATTTTATCGTCAATCGAAATCGCGTTTTTTCATATAAACACTATGAAAATAAATGAATTTTTAGTGTTTCTATATCCCTTATTTTAAGTTCATTTTTCACATGCCGGCTCTATTCACATCAAGATGGTTCTGCTTATATTTTCCATTATTATACGAAAGATAAATTATACAGAAAATCTCATTACTCACTCACCAAAAGATACACGTTTCCCTTTTTATTCTTTTTTTTGTTTATTATATGTTACGGAAAATTTTCCGTTTTTATAATATTTTCTGAAAATGATAGTCTAAAAACAGAGAAGTATGAAAAGTTGTTTTTTTTCTGCTTTTTTGTGTACCAGGTAAATAATTTGCGAAAGATAAGAATTGAATTTAGTTATAAGAAAATCTGGCGGAAAGAATTTTATAATTTTTTATTGTTATTACACATACTATACATATTTTGAAAGAATTTTTTTTTTCTCGCTGTTGTTAATGATTTTCATCGAATTTTCATTTTAATTTGTTGTTGATGGTAGTATGTAAGTGGTGAACATATTATTTTAAATTATTCCATTTTTCTCGCACGAGGAGAGGAAGATACAGTAACTATTTTCAGTCTTGAAACGATTTTATAACCCATATCTAAAGAATAAAAAAAACTCTTTCGTCGTTCTCGATGGAGGAGGAAAAGCATAAAAATTATTTTAATGATTTCCGGTTAGGTACTTTTTCCAGCTATATTCTTATATATTTTATAACAGTAGTTGTAAACTTTTTTGAGAAATTTAAAAATATATTTCCTTTTTATGAGTTGGCGAACTTTTACGAGTGAAGATAATTTCAGTAATATTAGACAATCCAATTAGCAGAAAAACATTAATTTTTACGAATTTCCCGAGGACATTCGAATTTAACTAACATTTTTTGAATCATATTTGGCGATTTTATTTTCTATTTGAAATAATTGTATTTCACTCAGTAAATGGTCAAAAGGAATTTGCTAGCCTCAAATGTGATAATGAAGTTTTTTTTTTTGATTTATTGATTCTATTATTGAAAGCTCGGTACGTTGTGTCTGGGCTAATTGATTTTACCGTTAAAGGCTGAAAAATTAATTGATTGAGTATGGTATCTAAGTTTTATATTAACTTTTGCTCGTACTTCGATGAAATTTTACTGATTAATTATTGTGCAAGTTTGAATTACTCGGATAAATGTATTTGTCCTAAAATAGAATTTGAAAACCAAAATATTTCAGCTGATTACAAAACACCCACATTTTACTTCATCATTTCAGAGTATTTTTGACGTAGACCTCGTTTCGCTATTATTGCTCAGAAATGAGAAGAGTTAGAATGATGATCCAAATGCCGTTAAATAGAGGGAACGATAAAAATTTGGAAAATTTACTAATGGTCCTGGTAGATGGCGCCTGAGCTGCCTAGTAACGTATCAAAAATGAGCGAGATTTTGGCTGTTTTTTTTTGCCTTCCTTTGTATTTTTAGTTATACCTCGACTATGGATAGACAAATTTTAATGCGATGATGGGACAAAAGCCGTCACTCTTGGTTTAATGTTTTCTTTATAAAAATATTTAAAATTAAATTTGTATTATTTTAAATATTTCTGAGGTCAAAAGGTAAAACAGCTTATTTCAAATTTAATCATTTTTCTAGAGAAGTAGATAAAGTTGGATAGTAAGTATATTGCTCACAGCAACAAACGTTTCTTATTTTGCGGATAACTTAGCCAATACTTTTTTTTTTTTTTTTGATTTGACAAATTTTAAATTTAAAACGTTTAACATTTTTTTAATTTCCAATTCTATATTATCAGAATGTATCAATTCAGAAGATCAATTCGCTTTGGACAATGCACTTTATTTTGCTGCTCTTTAAATAGTGTACGTATAAAAAAACATTTAACAGTTAGCTCCTACATGGCTCCAAAATTCTCTATTTAAAAATTAAGTAATTTTACACCATTCATTCAAAATTGAATAAACTTCTGAATCAAACTTCATTCTTTTTTATAAACTTATAAGATTCGAACGAAGATGGCAAAGCCCAACATTAGAAATTCACGATTGTTTTTATTTTTAAAATAATACTCGAGTAATAAATAAATTGTACCACAAAACTGAAAAGCGGCTACTAAATGGATTTCCTCACATTTCTTAAAAAACATAACATAAAAGCCATAAAAACAATCAATTCAAAAAACCTTACTAATTATTGATGTTCGTAGAAAATTTGTTCCGTTTATTTGCAAATAATTTTATAAGCTATACACGTTACGACAGAACGAAAAAGCTAAAGGGCTAATTCACGTACTTTTAATTGTAAAATTAGGTTTAATTAAAATTAGAGTTAAGCGCTTTGCCCATAGGAAAACGAAAACGAAAAAGGATTTTACTTTTTTTACAATAACTCCAAAATCTTTAGCATATTATAGATTAAAGTCTCTCAAACATGTTCATAAACACAATACAAAAATATTTTAATTTAAAAAATAATTTAAAAATATTTAACATTCCCAGAAAATTAAATTTTAATTTTTTCTGTCAGAAAATGTAAAATATTTTTTCAATTTTTCGTCAGAAAAACTACACGAAAATATTTTTCGTCTTGTTTTTCTGTTGTAATTTTGTAATGTCAGCTAAAAAAATTAATGATATACCAACTCACACACTAAACACAAAAGCATTATCTTTTCTTTTTTTAATATTATTCTGAGAATTCCGTTTTCTTTTTCAATAAATTAAAGAAAAAAATTAACTCACAGATACAAACATACAAGTTTTGATACTGGAATTTCTAACGAAAATAGTTTTTCGGTTTAGTAATGGGCAAGGCTAAACGAAAAGATGCTAAAAATTGTCAAATTTTTCGTTTTTTATGTTTTTTGTTTTCCTATGGGCAAAGCCCTTTACACACAAATTCTGTTAGGTGAAGTTATATTGGACTTCGACATAATCGGTTAAAAAATAGCGAAAATCCAGATTAATTTAACTTATTCCAGAACTTCATCTACAAATCATTTTAAGGCTCCATTTCCATCGCACTTGTCGAATTTCAAAATAATCGGTTTAAAAACAGCTACTTACTTGGCTGTCCTTTTAGCATATTCTAGAATTTTATATAAAAACCATTCTAGAACCCTATTTTCGTAAAATATGTTGAATTTCACCGTAATCGGTTAGGATTACATATTTTTAATACTTACAAACGAGTTCTTCGAAAAAAAATCTTTACTAAAATAATAAAAAATCCTTGAATAAATAGGCGATTAGCCAATTACGTTGCTAAATTTTGATATTGGTAGAAAATTGGTTCCTTCTTTAAAAATAATTTCAATGAATAAAAATAAAGCTGAAGGGCTAATATACATTCGTTTTTTTACTTTTAAAATTAGATTTAAATAAAAATTAAAAATTATAGAATATAATAAAATAAAATCAGTTTTAGAATCCCACTTCCATGGTATATGTTGAATTTTGTCATTTTCGATTAGTAAATAGCCAGTTCCACCTTAATTGGCTATATTTCAGAACTTCGTCTAAACTCCATTTTAATATTCCATTTTTATTGCACTATATAGTCAAATTTCATCATAATCGGCCAAGTTTTAGAAGAAGCCATATTGTATAAATATTCCTTAAACCATAAGCCATAGTGTACTACCTAAGGCTGGCCTTAAGTGGAGAAAAAAGAAAAACCGATTTTTTTTTTGTTTTCTTCACATTTTTATTTTGTTTTTCGACATCGGCTGTTATTGACGTTTTGGAAAAACGCTACACGCGGCTCTACGAACTTGATTTTGATAAAAGTAGCACTGTTATTCTGAATAAGTAAGAGATAACTACCAAAAATGATTTTTTTTGACAAAAATTTTCCTCCACTTCAGTTTTTAATAATTTTTTTTTAAATCACTCTGGAAAGAGTAGGACAATACGATCTTGCAACTTTTCCGTTAACCTGTAACCTAACCTCAAAAAGGCGAAGGATTACTGTATACAAATTATTAATGATTGAAATGTAAATAACATCAAAGTTTTTTGTGCTGAGATCTATTCGAAATATTTAAACATTTGATCATACGAGCCGTTTATTTTGAAAGTAGAATAAGTCACTTTTTCAAAAAATCAAGTTAATGATAACAATAGGTACATGACAGTATAATCTTTCTAACGGTAAATAATTTATTGTCAAAACAAAACAAAATGAATCTCTAACACTTATGCAAAAAATAAGAAAATTCAAAATCCCATATGTTTTTTCATTTATTGTTTTTCTATTCTTTCATTATTTCGTTTCAACAAATCATTGATTTATTCCACTTTCAAAATAAACGGCTCTTACATTCGTTAATGTCGAATTCGTTTCATTTTTACCCCTCATTTTTTACGTCAATCGAATGAAAATATTACTATGGCATTAAAGATAATTGCGTTTTTTTATGTGTGTGTTTGTGTGTCATGCTGGCATATATTTTGTTGAGAAATAAATATCTTAAAATATCCATCTTCAACAATTTTGGCCAACAAAAAATGTAGAGATTAGTATATTGCGAATTTCATTTGAAAGACAAGAACAAATATATAAACAAACAAAATTTTGTTGGAGATTTTTCTCTTTTTTTTAACTTTGTTCCATAAAAAAAATTGTTTGACTATAAAATGGCGATTTGTGAAATTTGTATAGCGCTTTTTTTAATTTTTTTTTAAATGTTAATTCATAAATAAAATTTACGTTTGAAAGGTTTTCATTTTAGCCAAAAAAAGTGGTAATTTTTATTAAAATTGTAGCATATCCGACATTTTTGTTTGATACTTTTCTCTTTTTATCGCATGAAAATTTTTTCTATTGCGTGTAGCTCTAAGTCTCCAAAAAAAAAAGTTGGGAAAACATTGTTGGAACGTGTAAATCACGCATTATTCTCGATAATATTAAAACAAAAATATTTTTAATTTTATTTTTATTTAAAAACACTTTATTTTTTCGTCTAAGTCTCATGCTAATTTTACACATAAGTTACAGATGAAATAATTTAAAGCGTCAAATCCAAAATGTCATCATCACAATAATATACACCATTTTTAATTCAATTAATTCAATTATTTTCAATTAAATTTTTCATAAAAAATTAACAAATTATAGGACGATAATGGATTTATGTAGGTGAGTCTCTTTTACTCATGTAATATTTTTTAATACTAAACATGTATGTATGTAGTATGATTTTCATTAAAAAAAATTATTTCGGCATTTTGTAAGGCTGCTTATTTGTAATTCTAATAGATCTTTGAAATAAAGAACAATAATCTATGTTTATATTTACATTTCTGTCATTTATAATTTCCATACAGTAAATATTTGAAAAAATTGTAAAACTTAACAAAACTACATCGACCCAAGCTTGGGCCTTGCCAAACTGGTGACTGTACAATCATTTTGCCCGTACATTGTATAGAAATGTTGATGGAATATCAAATTTGTTTGATTTTCTCTGTTCCTCATAACAGTCAAATAACTCAAATAACCCAAAATCCACTTGTTTTGATTGGTTTAAAGCTCGAATGTAAATCCTATAGGATAAAAATACCCTCCTTGTGAACTAACCGTGTAAAAACTAATACTACTGTGGCACCAAGGACTTCCTTAAAATTCTTATTTTTATTTTACTTGACAGATATGAGTATATCAAAAATGAAACTTGTTAGACAACAAAGTAGAGGTGGAGAACTATCGATAGCACTATCGAATACTATCGATAGTTTTGACTATCGAACCCCCCCATCGATAGTTATCGATAACTATCGATAGTTTGGGAAAATTTTTCGGTATTTCTAATTTTATGTTCGACCATTTTTGATTGTAATGCATGTTGATTCGGAAGAGAAATTTGACATGTGCGATGGAAATGGGATTCTAAAATGATTTTTAGATGAAGTTCTAAAATATGGCCCGTTAGGAATGAACTTGGCCATTTCTTATCCGATTTTGATGAAATTGAGCATGTTCGATGGAAATGGGATTCTAAATTGATTTTTAGATAAAGTTCTGGAATATGGCCAATTAGGAAAGAACTTGGCCATTTCTTATTCGATTTTGATGGAATTCAGCATGGTTGATGGAAATGGGATTCTTAAATGATTTTTAGATAAAGTTCTGGAATAGGGCCAATTAGGAAGGAACTTGGCCATTTCTTACCCGATTTTGATGAAATTCAGCATGTTCGATGGAAATGGGATTCTAAATTGATTTTCAGATGAAGTTCTGGAATATGGCTAATTGGGACGGAACTTGGCCATTTTTAATCCGATTTTGGTGAAATTCAGCATGTTCGATGGAAATGGGATTCTTAAATGATTTTTAGATAAAGTTCTGGAATATGGCAAATCAGGACGGAACTTCCTTATTTCTTAACCGATTCTGATGAAATTCGATATATACGATGGACATGGGATTCTCGAATGATTTTTAGGTAAAGTTCTGAAATATGGCCAATTGGAAGAAACTTGATCATTTCTTATCCGATGTTGATGAAATTCAACATGTTCGATGGAAATGGGATTCTTAATTAATTTTTAGATAAATTTCTGGAATATGGCTAATTATGATGGTACTTAGCTATTCCTTAATCGATTGTGATACAATTCTACATGTGCGTTGGGAATGGAATTTGACATGCGCAATGGAAATGGGATTCTACAATGAGTTTTGGATAATGTTCTGGAATATTGTCAAGTAGGTTGGAGCTTGACTATTCCTTAACCGATTTTAATGAAATTTGACATACGCAATGGAAGTGGAATGCAAAAATTATTGTTAGATGAAGTTCTGGAATATGGCCAACTAACATGAAACTTGGCTATTCCTAAACCAATTTTATTGAAAATTGACATCCGCAATGAAAATGTGATTATAAAATGATTTTTGGATAAAGTTCTGGAATACGGCCAATTAAAAAGGAATTGGGTTATTTTTCAACCGATTATGATGAGATTCGACAAGTACGATCGAAATGGCATTCTAAAATGATTGTTAGATGAAGTTCTGAAATATGGCCAACTATGATGGAATTTGGCTATTCCTAAAACGATTTAAGTGAAAATTTACATGTGCAATGGATACATGATTCTAAAATGATTTTTGGGTAAAGTTCTGGAATACGGCTTAGTAGGTTGGAACTTGATTATTGTTTAACCGATTATGTTTAAATTTTTCATTTGTGCAGGAAATGGGATTTGAGAATGATTTTTGGATAAAGTAAATCGGATTGAAAATGGCCAAGTTCCTTCTAATTTCCCACATTAGAAAACTTTATCTAAAAATAATTTTAGAATCAAATTTCCCTGGTGTACGCTGATTTTCATCAAAATTGGATAGGAAATCGCCAAGTTCCATCCTCCTTAGCTTGAAAATTCCATTTCAATCGTATATATCGAATTTCATTATAATCGAATAAGAAATAACCAAGTTCCTTCCATATTGGCAATACTCCAGAACTTCATCTAACAATCATTTTAAAACCCAACTTCCATCGTACATGTTGAATTTCATCATAATCGGTTAAGAAATAACCGAGTTGCTTCCTAACTGGCCATATTCTAGAACTTTATCTAAAAATCATTTAAGAATCCCATTTCCATCGTATATATCGAATTTCATCAAAATCGGATAAGAAATGGCCAAGTTCCTTCCTAATTGGCCATATTCCAGAACTTTATCTAAAAATCATTTAAGAATCCCATTTACATCGAACAAGCTGAATTTCATCAAAATCGGATAAGAAATGGCCAAGTTCCTTTCTAATTGGCCATATTCCAGAACTTTATCTACAAATCATTTAAGAATCCCATTTCTATCGTATATATCGAATTTCATCAAAATCGAATAAGAAATGGCCAAGTTCCCTCCTAAATGGCCATATTACAAAACTTCATTCAAAAATCTTTCTAGAATCCCATTTCCATCGTGCACTCTGAATTTCATCAAAAACGGTTAAGAAATGGCCAAGTTCCTTCCAAACCGGCCATATTCCAAAACTTCATCCAATCAGTTTAGAATCTTATTTCCATCGTGCACGCTGAATTTCATCAAAACCAATGTTAAACTATCGAAAACTATCGATAGTTATCGATAGTTTCCGATAGTACTATCGGAAAGTATCGATAGTGCAAACTATCGATAGTTCTCCACCTCTACAACAAAGTAAGTAATTAGTATACGATATCTGTTTTAGCGCTGTTCATATTAAAACGCAACGAAATGGGAAAAATGTTATTCTGAAATTGAATTAAAAATGCTGAAACTAAAGTTAATTCTAAACTTTAGTTAAGAAATATTTAATGTGATAGTGTCGTACAAAACAAGAACTTTTAAGTCCACAATTATACACATGCATATAACTAGGGGCCTGTGGCTTCTACTCGCTGGACCTTTTGTTACTAAACTTTTTTAAGGCAATCACGTATTAACTTTTTAAATCAGCCTCAACCCAAACTAGTTTTTACAAAATGTTCTCTAGCCCCCAGAATAGTAAATTCTTAGGAACAGAGAACTGGCTTTTCCACACCAAAGCATAGTTACTATATAGAGAAGTTGTTTTGTGTCATCCTACATAATTTCAGGTAAAATACTTTTTTGGACGACAATATTTATGAATATGTATACTTCAAGGTAGGTCTTTCGTATAAATAAGATACACGATAATAAAAAACCAGACATAGTAACTTAAATTATTTAAATATGAAATGATTCTAAATGAGCCAATTATTAATAACAGAGACATTATTTAAATTTCATGATATTATTAAAATTTAATTTAATACACAAATTATAAAGATCCAATGTATACACAATGTGCACACGCACAGAAAACAAGCAACGAGTATCTTGTTTAAATAGTTTTCCATTATATACAAGACAATGATTTTCTCTTAATTTTCATAAAATAAATGTAAGGAAAGACAACAAAAATGACAACAACAAAAAAAAAACGGAAAAATCAACATCCATTTTCTTTGCTTTGTTATTCATAATGAATTAAATTTGAATATAAATGAGATGTTACAAGTTTTCATGAAAAAGAAGAAAATCTACAAACAAAAATTTAATAAAATTAAAATATAGTTTAAGATTTGTTTTTGTTGTTATTTCTACTGCTACTCGACGAGGCTACGTATAAAAAATAATGTTTTAAACTAAATCGCAGTGCCATTTGCGTAAATAACTCTTAGCATTAAAAATAAAAGATATTATCACGTTGGTTATATAATTGGATGCCCAAGTGCATTCCGTGCGGTGAATTTTGCGTATAGATTTTTTCTCAAACCAACAAAATAAATTAATCCATTCACTGACCTATTACACTGATTCGAGTGGTTTGAGGTTTTGGTTGCTTTGTCAGAAAATATAAAATATGAATACAAAGCTTTTTCAAAACAAAAGATGTTTAAAATTTTTTGAATATAGGTTACATAAATTAATTAAATTTATTTTTATTTAAAACCTATAATCCACTTAGTTAGATAACAACTGTTTCATGTTTTAATTGGTTTTTGGAATTACACATATACTCGTTCATGTGTATGTATATATGTATATTTGTACATAATTTTTCTTTTAAAATCGTTTCAGGCGCATTAGGTCATAAAAGTGTTGTGTAAGTCAAATCATATTACTTTAATAATAATTTTCCACAAACAAAATAAACTGATAGATTAAAAGGATTTATAAAACCATTTAATCCTGAATAACAGTGTTGCCACATTAAAATATACATTTTTCATATAACAATACAAAAATATAAATTTAATTAAAAAACGAAATACGAGGCTCGAATTTGAGTTAATAAAAAAATAAAAATGCCTGTTGTTGTTTTTTGTTAATTGATTGAAAAGTTTATTTGGTATTGTTTCTGGAAAGTTCATTTGGTATTGGTATTAATTAGTTCGATTATTAACATAAATTTAAATAAATCATTAATTCTCTATTGTTACTATGATAAGCACGATGATAATTACATATCGATGGTGTCACGGCAATAGCAAGTAACTAAAATGTCACAAATTTTTCAGGACAGATGAATATGAGAACTCGCTGATTATGAAAACAAATATATTTAACTTTACGTTATTTTAATTTTAACAAAATTCATCAGAAGTATTATTAATTACTTATTGCAAACATCATATACACGCAAGATCTACAATCTTAACATTATATTTGAAATATTTCTGTACAAATAATATATAAAGAGAGGGAGAATTACTGTTGTGTTATATTATTTTATTCTACATTCGTTCATCTAAGTTTAGTTTTTTAATGTCATACATATCTTAAAATTGTAGTCGAACATTTGAGTATGAGAATATCATGCACATTATATGTAATAAATTAATTGATGATCTTTATGTATATACAATGTATTCATATACAGTTTACCCTTTCTACCCTCTTGTTAACGTGTGTTAAGTTTCAGATAAAATATATTTTCTATATGAAGAAAAGTTACTCACGGTTTAACTATATAATTTTATGTGACGATCTTTTATTCTCGCTCTCTCTCTCTCTCTCTCTCTCTCTCTCTCTCTCTCTCTCTCTCTCTCTCTCGACGTTGACGTTTAAATGAAAAGATGCCAAAAAATGCACATTTAGACCTCCATGTAAAAATCCATACTATTTTGCGCTCGAACTCTCATAGCTTAACTACTATTATCGATTAATTTTATTATTGATTACCCATCTTCGTTTGTTACAATTATTGACAGAAATAACAAAACAATTATTGACAGAAGACATCTTCAATTGGTTTCATTAATATTGATTCATTCCAATTGATTTCATTAGTATTGATTGATTGGAGTGTATGACCAAGCCTAAATCTGTCTCCCGGATGACGCCGGGTCCATCGTATAGCCCACCAATAGTTAGTAATTTTGTTAGTATTTATGATAAATTAGTTAGTACAAGACAACACAATCTTAATCTACATGTTGATTGGATTCTTGTTTCTCTGGAAGCCTTGCCCGGTTACTCAGGTATCTGTAAAATAGATTACATTAAAGTTAATCCAGTTATTCTAAGTAATGTTTATCCCAAATTGAATTTTTTTTTAAATATAAATTTAAACTCTGAAATATATTATTATAGGATAGAAATATGCTAGTAAGATAGGTCGGCGCCAGCCATCAAGTTCCTCACTCTGAGCTCGTATGCTTGAAATTCTGGAATGGTGCCCGGCACCTCAGGTACCTCTGGATGCGACAATAGCTGTAGTTCATCACCAGTCAATTTTAGATACTGCCTTATAATCAGCCCGTCCTAGATTTATTTTTATCAATCATCAGCACCTACTTCAAGTCTTCCCCGTCACAGAATAATAAATATAAAGTCTCTAACCTTGAACGCCAAGAAATTAGAACAAGAGAAAATTGCAGTGTTTGCATTCTTCGTGATTCCATTTTAGAGTTTGCAATCCTTTGCTTACTGAAACTTAAATGGGGAAGTGAAATTTAATTGTTCTAATATAAATAGTCTAGTACAACTTCAATAATTATTAAATAAAATTCTAGTAAATTTAACATTGGTAATCTAGATTACTTATAACTATAAATTTAATAAATTTAACAAAACATCAGTGATTTCCTAATAACACTGCTCATACTTTGTCCTACCGAAATGTGATTAATGCTCAAACCAATTGCTACATTACATTAAATACCTAAGTCAGTCACTTAAAAACGAAATGACCAACCATATACACGCCCAACGATGTTAATTGGATCAAACGCGAATCATATGCGATCATATGGCGTTTCCTTTCGATTTCCATTACATCGGAGAGACCAGAGAGATCAGAGAGATAAATTATCTGAAAGTACTATCGGGAACAATTTCAGATCGAACAACAGCAATCGGTGATTTTCGGATGTAAAACGCAAAAGTCGGATCGATCCGAGAAATAAAAAACGCAAAAGGCCTTTCTCTGGTCTCTCCGATGCAACAAAACAATCCAATAGTCGCCGAGTACACACTTAAAATGTTTAAAATGTACTTACCTTTTTATTTTCCCATTGCTTATTATTTATAATTTGATTAATTTTATCAACGTGACATACCTGGGCCATAGAATCGTTTTCCTTTCGTAAGCTAGTTATTTATTTTATTTGCAATGTGAAATGTACACTCAAGACACAAAATACAACTCTTACCTGCCAGCAATGCACTAGAATTGCTCGAGATACCTAAATTTGTGCTAGAGTAACATCGCCATGATCAAACTTATTCCGCTTTAAATTGATCAGCAGAAATCGATACTGCAGCCACCCTCCACTGGGACAAGTTGAATACCTCTAATCCACTCCTATACCATTCAATCAAAAATACATCACATATCACGGGTGCGATTATGTTAGCATTACGAGTTTCGAGTTATTAGAATTTGCGATAACGCGATTATGTGCCAGACATTACGAGTTCTCGTCATTGCGATTTTTATTTTATTGTTGTTTATTCGTACAATGTGAAGTACGACAGACAACTCGTACTGATTAAAGATACTTTTGATGAAATTTGTCAGCATATTTCGGGCTCTCGAAATCGCAATTCGTAATACGTGAGAATATTGATGAACACTGATCCATTTAAAAACCTTGAACAATACCGCATCAATTCAGTTTGGTTATACATATTTAATTATATTTTGTACATTAGTACTATGTGAATCTGATTTAATTTATAAAGATGCGACACATCGTATACTCACCCGCCTTCGGGCTCGATCCGAGATCATATGTCTGCCACAACTCAAATGAAAATTTGAACCGAGTCCAGGACAATTTCAAGTGTACGCCCTCCAGATTTCTTCAATATTAAGAGCATTTCTTCTTTTGTATTTGTTTCATTTCTTCGTTTGTGTAGTAATTCAAGCAATGGAAACTTGCATTTACCTTGGGCACTTCACATTCCATGTAATTTCACTCTTTAATCAATAATATTTATCTTTATAAAATTAAAAATAAATACTTGAGGAAAAATAAATTTGAAAACAAAACACAACCATTTAAGTCGAAAGTTATGGCCAACCCACGACATCTCCAATTGATTTCATAAACTTTAAATTGGAATAAAATTGCCATCCGGGCTCTTTTTGAGTTTTGGGGGCGAGTAGACAAGAGAGAAGAGACGCAACAACTTCAACAATGATGTCAAGCAACATTTGCTAAGGTTTGTACAAATTTGGGTGACCGCTTGGCAACATGATGATGGAACGAAAGCTCGGCCCTCCCACCGCCCAACCGCCAATGGGAAAAATAGTGGAGATTAAATTAAGGCTTTTCAGATCATGCGGTTACAATAGAGGGGCGCTGTATTACAAAAAATTGTGTTGTCTTGTGATTAACAAGTGTCAAATAAAAAAAAAATACTAACAAATTTACTAAATATCGACTACTTAGGTGTCTGAAGCCGGGCTCCGAGTCTTTAATGCTAACATACCTTTCCTTTCCTTCGGTCTTGTTGTGCGTGAAGGGTGCGCTCGGTGTCATCTGGGAGTCTTGCTTAGGCATGGTCGTACATTCTGATCAATCAATCAATCCGCGGGCTCTCTTCTTGGGTTTCGTCTGTTACTGTGCCACTTTCAATTTATTTATTTGTTTGTCGCAGTAATTAATTGTTCAGATTTCTAAAAATTGTAGCAACTGTTTTTTTTGCGTTATTTTTATAGCTTTTATGTTGTGGGTCCCACAAGAAACTATTGACGGATTGGTGCATCACAGATTCCACCTAGTGGAAAATTTTAAAACTGAGTTAGCTGATAATTTGACGTTTGAAATTGTTGTAAACAATTCCAATTTTGAACTGTAAACCCAATTTTTACTTACTAGATTGCTAATAATTGTAAATAATTCCAATTTTGGAATATAAAACCAATTTTTAATTACCGGATTGCAAAATTTTCTTTCGTCGCATTTATAACACGTGTCATTTTGTCAGTAGCATTTAGTAGCAAGTAGTTTGTATCTATGCATAAAGCCCTTTAAAACTGTACACAATAACACATTCATGTCGGGGAAATGCACATTTTGCATAATTTCTTGAAAATTAATTTCAGCGGCTCGGTGGAGCTAAAATATTTTGTATAAATTGTGTTTCATAACCCACCTGATCATCCCTTGATAAATATTCGGCGTTAAAAGGGACGAACGCATTTTTTTTCTAAATTTTCGACGGCTAATTTAGCTGTACAAATTCAACTTTTTCTTCGTTGTTTATGGATAATTCCACTTTCTGATTTGTAACCTCTTTTTGATTATTGGCAGATTTTTTGTTGTTAAAGGCGATTTTTATTTTACGTTTAGAACAATAACGTGGTTTCCGTATCTTTATTCGGATTGTACTGGAGAAACAAAATTATATTCAATTTCATGCTATTTCTATCCTCTACATTTCAAGAAGTACTACGACTCTCAATGTCAACAAATCTGTCGAGTGACTTCTATATTTAAATAGCAAAAGGTATTAACTAAATTTATTATTAATGATTTTTACACATTTGTTTGTATAATAATTTCCCGCTTGACGCTTGAATACGCTTGAATTGTTCTAAAGAGATGCCGGCCTGCAATTTGAAACACATAAATTGTGATTGAAAAAAAAATTCTGTTCTGACTAAATAAATTAAGATGTTTGTGGACGTAATTTTAATAGAACATAATCACAACACTAAATAAATACTAAATTTAAAGATATTAATCTATAATATGATTATAGGTCACATAATTAAACAGACAAGACATTTCATGACAATAAGAAGATGAAAGCAAATTATACATTTATAACATACAATTTACTTGGCCCACAAACAAAACACAATAAGGTCACCTTCATCTCAGGTGTTATTCTACATCTCATATTTTTTACATTTCTCATTTAAAGCCAACACAAATAAATTCCAAATACTAAATACAACAAAAACCAGAAAGGACAGTTAAGGTCTGAACAGACAGACAGACAGACAAAATAATCAAAAAGGACAAAAGAATTGAAAATATATACTCGTAATTTTCAATTTTATGTTTTCTTTTTTAGTTATCTTTCCCATCAAAAAGCTCTTTTAACTTTGGCTTTCTGTGTTGCTTGATTGTAAATAAACATATACGCAGAGTCTCCTATTTTTGTTAAGCTTACGCTTATATATTTAGTAAAATTCAAGTTATAATGTAAATATAAATTGACGTTTTCCTCAAGAAATTTTGACAGCTAAATTCATAGAAGCCGTAGATGGAATAGGGATGTGAATGCCGGTAAAAATATTTTACAATTGGCGATACAACAGAATGGGCTGACACATAAAAATTTCAATAGAACGACGAAAATTGTAGATCGGTAACCATCGGATTACTGGATCATCTTTTTTATAAAAAAGTATCCTTGGATAGAAGCCGTAGCCCACTTTTGCAGTTGGCCAATTAAAGACGAATTATTCTTTGTGAAACAGCGACTCATCATTTTAAGTGCATTTGTAAAGTTAAATTTACTGAGATAATCCTGATTTGTTTTGTCTAAAATATAAAAATTAGATATGAATATTTATGTTTAGCCCACACCTTCAATTGTCAATTTACTTTGTTTGACAGTTGAGGAAAAAGGTCTACCAAATAAGGTTATATTTAGTTAGATCTGTTAGTGTACCATAAATAAAACTAAAAAAGGGAGTTTTGGAAGCCAAAAACCCAAACCGTGCAGATTTCTTGATAACAGCCTTCGCTTTTTTACAAAAAACAATAATAAAAATAAAGCATGTTAGAAAAGCAAAACATTTCGAATATTTTTATATCTTTTTTTTTTTAATTTTTAATTAATTATGCAAGAATTAAACATTTTTTATTATACGAGGCTTAGAAGGCATGCAAAATAAACATTGTTGTAATTAGTGATGTCAATTTTATTTTGATAACATTTTTTCCACCTGTTTTGCCCGCTTATGTTAAGCTCAATTTTTCAAGTTAAGGGCTCTATATATGAAGTTAGCTCTGGTATGACATATATCCACATGTTAGTTCATACTTTTGTAAAATTGTACATACAGAAAATAAACGGAAAAAATATGTACAATACACTTGTAGTGGTGTGTATTTTTTATTGTTTGTTTATGGAACGTTATAATCTATTTTAATTTAATTTATTAAAGTTGACAGTTTCAAGTGATTATCCTTAAACATTAAAAACAGTGTACTTATAAATGTGTATTGTGTCATAAATTTTTATTTTGATGAATTATAAGTTTTAGCAGAATGAATGAATGGTATTCTAAGGCTTGTATAGGTACCTATGCAACAGGTGTAGTTGTTTACCCTAATTAAAAATCCATTAACAATACATATATGCCTAGTAATATTTTTTCTGATAAATACGAGTATAATCAAATTAATTAAATATTGAAAAATATTGAAGTTTAATTTAATTAAAAATGTATGTACATATGTATACATAGTTTCATGTTGATGACAAATTTTTAACGATTATTTTCCAATCGACATTTTTAATTGAAGTTTAATGAATTTTTTTTATGTGTATAAATATTTTGTTGTAATTATTATTATTTGAACATGGTTAGACATTTATGACAGGTTATTTATTTTAATAAAATTGGATAAGTCTTTAGGCTTTATTTGACTATGGATATTAAAAAAAACAAGAAATTATAATGGCTGGAAATTAACTCGAACACAGGAAAAATTTGAATCCAATTTCGAAAGTTGAAGCAACTTCTAAGCAAATGCCTAATGTTAAGGTTTGATCCGCTACTACTAGTTTGAATTATTAATGTAACATTCATTATGTTTCTGAAAAACTATATAGAATTTTACGCCGCCTTTGTAATATTGTAATGGATCTGCCCAATCCAATTGAATTCGTTTGACTGCTCGAATTTAAATTTTACGTCTTCAATTTGAATATTCGTCAAACACGTATAAAATTGTAAAATTTAGCAGATAAATTTTAATACTTTACAATTTAGCCTGTCGTAAATGTTTGCAGAATGCAAATGGGTTAAGCTCTGCTTAATTGCTTCCGCACCCTCAATTTTCTAAGTTGTTTGCAAAATCACAAAATTAAGATACTAATAAAACAAACCAGTGATGTGATTTTATTTTAATGAATTGCATTATATCATATTCGGAGGTTAGAGCTTACCTACTAAACAGATAACCTCTAATGGATTATGATAGAAAATCCGTGCAGACCACGTTATTTTCGAAATATTAACATCTATACAAATTATATATTTAAAATATTGCTTAGGGGCCATAAACTCTTTTACTATTTCGGTAATGTATTGAACAGTCATCAAGGATACTATAGGAACGAGGTACAGTTCGGTGTATGCTGCATAATAGGAAATCCAGCTCGTAGCATGACTGCCTTTGCCATACTAGTCCTCTACCTTCCGAACACCGTAATCAAAATCTGGATTTGTTTGTGAACAATAATTCATCCACATGCCAATTTAGGTGTAGAGCAACCCACTATACTAATATCCTTCTATTTTCTAAGCAACTTGAAATGCTTCAATGAGCTTATATTTGCCTTTTGATTCAAGAGCCTATAGCTGGTCGGATTCAAGAGCTATTCTCGTTTGAAAACAGTGTGTTAGGCCATACTTTTGAAAAATAAGAAAACTTGAACTTTAAAATTTTGAATTTGAATTTTGTTTGTTTTAGGTTTGCAGAGAGAGTGGTTCTCTTTTTATGGAGTCCCGTTTTCTTAGTGAATGAGTGTAGATCTTACTAAGAAATATTCGAATGTTTGCCTTGGGAAATGCCTTACTAAGTATTTTTTAATTTCTGATTGATTGTAGGCTAATTATATATTTAATCAGTAATACAGTATCTGCTTAAATCCTTTCTTAACTGGCAAACCGGAAAATCAAGTAATGCACGATTTAATTCACCGGTACCGGATATGAAAGTAATAATCGATTTTGAACGATTAAGAATCATATTTGACAAACTTGGAGAAGCATTAAAAGCAAAAGACAGCGCATTTCATTATTTACCATCTTATACCCTTGACATACTAGGGATTAGCTAAGCGCGATTAGTGAAACAAGATTAGCTGATCCACCACAAATCCATTTGCGTTGACAGACTAGGGATTAGTTTCCTAGGAAGAGAAGTAAAATTGGCACACTATACAGCTAATCTCGAAACAATCACTAATCGCGATTAGCTAATCCCTAGTCTCTGTCAATGGCATTTGGCTCTCTTTACCTTATTCTCTAAGCCGTCTGAAAATGCTACAAGATTTGACTGAATAAACATAGAATTTCCTTGAATCCGCTAATAATAACGGCAATTCACATAATTGTGGAAACACTTTATGAAAAGAAGCTGATTTACATAATTCTAGACCTAGATTTACTGACAGTTGTAAACATTATTTGTTTAAAAATGTGTTATTTTCTGTTCATTAGAGAGCTAAATGAAAGATTTGGTAGAGAAGAGCAAGCCTAGTTGGTGCTGATTTCATTTGACAATTTTTAATTGAAGATCTAAAATGTTGTTTCGATCTCAGATTTTGAAAACGCGGCATGAATAACCGCCCAAAAATTAAAAAGAAAAAATGCCCCAAAAATTTGTGTGATTGTATTCGCTTTAATGCATAATCACCAAAGGCGGCTGTTCCATTGAATGCCCATTGAATGCGCATTGCATGCGTTAAGAAATTCAGATTGTGCAGTATAAAATTAACGAACAAAGAAAATTGCTGTTCCTTTAATTTCACCAACTTGGCCCAAACAAATTGGCAATCAGCATTACGTTATTTTCCAAGCCCATAATAAATTATTCCCATCTTTGTCATATTCTGTTATAACCACCAGGCAATGTATATTTCTTGATTTATATTCGTACATCACACTACACCAACCAAAAACTTATATTCGCCGTTTAAATGGAAGAAAAAGGCAGTTTCAATTGATAATGTTATAGTGAGCAGAAAGTTGCCAGCCGAAAGTGAATAGTCAATAATTCAGATTGTGTTATCGATGCATGGATAGTACTAACGACTATTATTGGTATAAAATCAGCATCTAGAGTGTTATGTCAATCGGTATCACAAGAAAAAAAATTCAGTAAAAATTTTCCGTAGGAAATCTGGGAAAATTCGATTCTCCAAAAATCATTAAAACATCATTATTCAGTCCATTTCCAGACATAAAACTCTATGAACAAATCAAATAAACTATGATAAACAATTACGAATATTCTGTGAGTAACATCAACGAGTGTATCTTATGTCGAAATGATATCGGCAACGCAAAACCACGATTAATTTTCGTTGCCAAGCAGATAGATATATCTAGGGCATCCAGAATCGATTACGGTTAATCGGTTAATCGATTAATTTTATTAATCGGGTTTACGATTAATCGATATTGCATTAATCGATTAATCACAATAGTATATATTTCTTATCTTAAAATAGTAAACAAATTATAAAAAAATCTATTTAAAAATTAAAAGTATCGGGAATGCACAATGTACAATTTTGGGGATGGATGATTTTGGGAGGATGAATTGAATATGAAATTAGATGAAATCAATATAAATGTCGCATCTTTGCAGCAAATTTTAAATGTACTTAAACCAGTAGAACTAACTATAGTAAAACTGAGTAGCAATGATGCCTCATTATTAACATGTGAGGATGTTTATAAATTTATTTTCACCAAACTACGTCATTTAAATACAGAATTAAGCTTGGAATTACTGTAAAAGCTGAAATTAAGAATGTCTCAGAGACGCGACAAAGTATTAGTAACGCTTATTTAATTTATTTCCAAACTGGTAAAATATCAAAAACTATAAAAGATTTTGAGTTTGCATCTAAATTTCAAGTGTTAATGTACGCCGAACGATTAATAAATCGATTAAACCTTTTATCAGATAGCAACCATCAATCGCTTCGTAGTGATGGAATTTCATGCAGCGAAGTTGACGAATTTCAGATTAGCGATATGGATTTAAATAAGCAACTAGAGTCTGCTATTTCACCAATTGCTCCGCCAAGCATTCGCCCGAACGTAGGTATAAAAAATTACTTCAAATTATTTGAATCAACAGGAGAGATATCAAAGGTTTTAGATGATTTGTATAAGGCATTGTTGACAATTCGTCCTACATCCACTTCTAGCGAACGTACATTTTCGGTTGCAGGTAACTTTGTAACAAAAATTAAAGAATTTCTAAATACACTTGTCTTTTTAAAATATTACTTTTTAAATAATAAATAAAATCGTTACAAATAAAACGTTAGAAATACATTCTGTTTGTAATTTGCATATGAATTCCTAATTTTTATTTTGTGAATTTTTGATATTATATGAATAAAAAAATTCTGAAGTCTTAAATAGATAGTTTAGTTTGTGTATACATAAATGTTTTAACAGTTTCAGCGAAATCTAATTGACAAACCTCAACTGTAGTAATTCTACATTAAAGTCGATTAATTCTTCGATTAATCGGTTAATCGGTTAATTTAGAAAAAATATAACGATTATTGATTAATCGGTTAAATCAAAAGTCGATTATTTGGATGCCCTAGATATATCCATAAAAATCAAGAATTTCGATACGACGTTATATCAAATTCTGTCAATCAGTGCTATGTTTAATTCAACTCCAACCTCCTCCAAGCTAAACTCGAGTATTATTGGAAATTTTGAAAGTTATAGGTTTAGATATATGTAAACACTCAACCCCAATCAAATGAAAATTCCTAGTTACCACTAATTCTGTCACTTCATGCAGCTGGTAGGCGTTAATACAAATTTTGGGTACTATCGAGAAAAATTGTAATCCTGTAAAATTTTGAAAAGCTCAATGTTAAGCAAAAAAACATTTTTCTCGAAAAAATAACTGAAAATTCTCAAAGAATCTCGAAAATATTGAGTAATATTGATAATTTCGATGCCAATCAAATTTACCTTATTACCGTACTATTCCGAATAACGTATCAGTTATATTAGTATACCACCATTTTAACTTTTATTTCTTTTCCATAAAATTTTTGCGAGATCCCAATAATAAACCATTGGTACACTGATAGGAAAAAAACAAATAAAAATAATAATAATTAATTCTTCATTTTAAAGCGTCTAAAGGTGTAAAATTCGAATAGTGTATAGCATGGTACCCTATTCGGAATAGTACGGTACACGTAACGGGGTTTTGTTACTTTACTTGGTAGCTAGTACGTAAAATTGTGGAGCAACATTTTACAAAATATTGTGACATGTACATATTGTAACAATACACTCGGTATGAGTACATGCAACAAATCAAAATTAATTTTATTGAAGCATAAATACATTTTAATGGAACTACAATACTATGTACATATATGTATGTAATCGTATAGCAATAATAAAAATAATGTTAATAAAATTCACAATCAATATTATGTATCATAAATTTACAATAAAACTTTTAAACAGCATTTTAATGTACTTTACTCTGTACTTACATGAGGAATTTTGATAAGAAGGTAAGAAAGGTGGTTTTCTCCTTTATTAGCTCTTTATTGGAAAATATGTGAAATTTTCTTTTCTCTTTTATTATGTATCACACCCATTCAAATAACAAATAATAATAATTATTATTATTATTTACTAACAAATTTAATGCAATTAAATTATTATTATTACATTATATTTAATTTATTAATAATTGGAAAATAATTAAATTAATTAATTTAATTTATCATTTTTATGTTTTTATGTTACATACATATATCGATTTCAATAAATTATGAATTTATATACTCTTATGTCCACAAAACTATCTTATCATTTTTATGTAGGTAATACAATATAATTACAGGTATTTTATGCAAACATTTTTTTTTTTATAATTTGGTTAAATTATTCAACTATACCATACTTATGCTGCTACGGGTATATGAGAGAGGATTGTGTGAAAATTTTCACCTCTTATCTCGTCTTGTTGGTGCTATAATTATTCCAATATTTTTATTTTTTGGAGATTCGTAATTTTTCACCACCGCTGTTACCGAGTGCAATTATAATTAATTTATCCCTTTTGTATAGTTTGCAAGAGTAATTGAAATTTAAATTTATGAATATAATTTTAAGAACGGATGGTTGAATTAATGGTTGTTTGTAAAAGAATTTAATTTTAATCGGATTGTTGGAATAAATTGGCGAAGAATTTCACTATTAAAATGTTGTGGAGAACAATAAATTGTGTAAGGTAAATAGTTGTTATTTATATCGTCGCGCTTACCCTTGGTATAAATGGGTAAATCTAGGAAACAAAAAAAATCATATCATAATATAATTTTCCGCTTTACCATTTCAAAAATAACAAAGTCATTCAATTTCAAGTCTATTCAATATTCTGTAAGGATGGTGTCGAATGGTAAATCCTAGCATACAGAACTCAAAACAGTGCTATTACTATTATGTGTAGTATTATTAGACGACTTCTTCGTCGAACTTGAATGATTTCATGAATCAACAAAAAAAAATAAAAGTTTTGTAAGGAAAATATAAAAAAAGAGAAAATCGGAAAAATACAACTCAAGAACAAAAGGATGCTGTGTACGTATATCTAAAATAAGTTAAACAATATGTATCATCACTCCACTATTATAACATATACGAAATAAAAAAAAACTAACTAGTATTTTAAAGAAAGGAATCATGAATGTAATCGATTTCTAAAGAATATAAAAAAACTAGATGATTGGCAAAAAGACAATGATATGATAAGCAATATCTTATTATTCTTCCATCGTTATCTATTCATTCAATTTTTATTGCCAACAATTTCTTTTTAGTTCTCAGAATCTTTTCATGATTTTTGTTCCAATTTTTCCGATTTTGGTTAAAAGTTATTTCAGTCTAAATACACATTTAAGCTAATCAATATTATTATTATTATTATTATTGTTATCATTATTGCCATCATGCACACAAACATATATAGGCAAAAACTTTAACTTCACACACCAAATAATAAAAGCCAACATAAAAAGCTACAAATTTTCCCCAAAGTTATCGTGACTTTTAAAAATAAATTTTTTTTCTTATCAATTTTGCGTCTTTTATTATGTATATGTGTGTGTGTGTGTGTGTATTTAGTGTTTGCTCGCGTTTTATTTTTGCGTGATTTATACGATTACGTTTACGTTTCGTGTAAGTTTTTGAATTTGAAATTTGCTGATTCTAGCGGAAATAAAATCACGAAATTTTGGTTCTTTGCCTACACCGCCCGCTATATAAATATTATGTGTATATATATATCGTAATATAAAAATGTCATCGTAAAATGATATACGTACATGGTTTCATTCTTCGAGGACCTATTTTCTAAAGCAATTACAGAGGCCACAAAGTCTAATCGAAGTTGAAGTCATCAATTATATTTTTATAACCCGTATATAGTAGAAATATTCGATATTAAAAAAAGAAAAAATTGTTTAATTATTCGATTAAATGGAAACATCAATCAACCAGTATGTATGCAGAGAAAGGATTAACAGCAAATTATATATTCTACAAAAATCAATAAAATCTGGTAGCAATGTAGATAAAAAGTTAAATCTCAAATCATTAAAATCCAGATTTCCTTTTTACAAAACAAGGCAACAACAATACAAAAAAAATACTTTATACATTTATAGATAACAACCTTTTGCTTGGCTAAATGTACATATATCGGAGACTCATCTAAATTTATTTTTAGAATGCAAAATAATAAAATAAATGTGAAATACCATTTAGTTAATAGATAAGACAATAGTTCTCAAAGAATTTATTTTTAACAAACAGACATTGTGTTCTTATATCGAGAAAATGTTATCAATTTTGATTTTGAAGTACTGGTAACCCTCGTGTATAACACACATTTCAATTTAAAATACGGTTTATCCTGTATTCAGATTCGGTTGTTTTGGTAGAATAGATCGATTAAAAAAATTAGGTCTATTCCCATTAAATATCGCTTTTACATACAATACTTTCCCAATACTTTTTACATAAAACGCGCATCTTGCTCTTATTTGTAACGGGTTTGGTATTAACCAAGAGAAATAATCACGAATAAATTGACGAACAATTTATCGATCATTTATGTTGGTCATTGAAATTTCAACCACTAAAATGTCAAAATAATAAATTTACCTTAAAACTCTTACTAGATAATTCTTTTGTTTAATAAAGTTATAAAATAAATTGTCTGGTTTATGGAAGCTGGGAGCTAGGACCTCAAAATGTAGCAGAAAAGTTTAAACATGAAGTTGCAAATATCTGGGCTACAAACTGACAGACACATAGACTAACAGACAGCACTTCGAAACTCAATTTTTCGGACTCAAGGAACCCAAAAATGTCAAGGCCGAACAATAACCTAACAATTTTTTTATTTTGTATTTTATTTAAACGAGAGTAATAAGTTAGCAGTTTAGTCGCCGCTGCCTAATGAGCCTGAATTTCTGCAAAATAAATTTTCTGGTCCGAGGGAATGGCCACTTCTGGTTGGCCGATTTGCACTGAAATTCACAGGGACCGCCCAATTTATGAAAAAACCTTAAATATGAAGTTTTAATTCGATTGGGTAAACCATCTGGGATGTATAGAGGCACAGACAGACTGACAGAAAATTTGCAAAAATGAGAAATAAAAAAATTCAAAATAATTTGTAAGAAATTTGCATAGTAAGTTTCTCAAAATTCCCTGTTCGTAGAAGAAAGTATGTTGGTCACAACTCAATTTTATTTGTTTTTTTTTTAATTTTTTGGAAACATTTTGTACAAGTATTAAATAGTTTTTTGCAAAATAAATTTTCTGAACCAAGGGAGTGGCCACTTCCGGTTGGCCGATTTTTATTAAAATTCACTGGGACCTCCCAATTTATCAAAAAAAGCTTAAATCTAAAGTTTCGGTTCGACCATCTTGGTTAAACCATCTGGGCTGTAGATAGGACATAGATTCTGTGTACAAACACATTTCTGTTGGTTTTGACACTATACATCGTATACGAATACAAAATACTCAATTCTCGTGTCTCGGTTGGTGAACAAAATTTACGTATAGGACTCCAAAACATACGAATGTGAAGTTAGCATGCAATTTTTATCCCGAAAAAGTGTGTCTCAGCTAAAATTTACTGAAATTTTCATTCCATCCAGAAAAAAATATTTAAAACTCTTAACCAAACGGTGTTCATCCCGAAAAATAATTGTAAAGAAATTGATTAAGATTTGACAGAATTATAGTAAACTAAATATTTATGTGTTGTTCTTTTGGACACACTATACAATCATTTATAGTGATATACAAACGCTAGTATAAGTTTCAATTTCTAAATATCTTGCATCGATCCCAAAAATGCCCCCTGAAATTGCACACAATATCGATTTTTTAATTCAAACAAAATTTAAAATCCGAGCCTCATTAAGAAATCACGTATTTTAAGGGTGAAATTAACGTATTACGTAATACTTTAAATGAAACATGGCCAATTTCGTCTTTCCTATCTCCAAAAACGTCAAACAAAAGGTACTTTCTTATTTTGTATGCAAGCTCTAAATCACAATTAACATTGCGGCGACGGAGTATTTTGGTCGATCACCGCATCGGGGAATGCATCACTAGTGAGAGAATTTAGCTGCTGTGCTTCTGAACTCAGCCCTTGAGGTAATGCATCGAAAGCACAAGAATTTATAACATAATCGCAACTTTTTGTTGGGTTTAAAAGTGTGGGTAATTTTTCTAATTTTGACAAATATCCGACTTCACGTATACAAACCATCCTCATTTATAGCTTTGGAACCCTTACTCAAAATTTTCATGCTGGTTAGGCACGATCTATTACTTCTATACTTACTATCTAAAAAATAATTATTTGCTTTCTCGTCCTCTAATTAACGGTAGGTTTTATTTTGTTTAAAGGTTTTTATCATTCAATTAAACTGAAACCAAAGACCTAACTAAAACTATTATTTTGAAAAATAATAAATTTAATGACATTTCAAGATAATTAATACATTTAGATTTTACATTAAAATACGACTGCTTCCTTTGCAATAACTAAAAGTCGTTAAAAAAAATTTGTATCATAAGCTGACGCAAAATAATAATAAATGCATTTTACTTTTTATGAAATTGACCCTAGTATACCACTGTACATAGCGATGCCTGTTGTTTTAGATAGTTCTCCAGTCTGGAATTTAGAATCTATAAATTACAACAAGCAGAAGATAATTATTTTGGAGGATTTCACTGGTGCCAGATTCATGTTAATAATGTTGCTCAAAAAGAAAATTCAATCGAATAATAATCCCCTTTATTTTTATTTTTTTGGGAGGATTAGGTGATTTTTACAGTTGCATTTATGTTAAATTATGTACACAATCTACCCAACATTAAAAAAATCTAAACTCTTAAATAGTAAAAAAAAATCTCTTAATTCTTATTTGCCATATATGTATGTATGTACATTCAGTACACAGAAAAACAAATTATCGTTGTGGGACAAGTCTGAACCACCACTAAAAACAACATAATCCATGTTGGTTTCAAAAATTCATGAAATTTTATCTTGGACACAAATAAAGTACCTACATATTGTACTAAAACAGACAAACAGCTCAAAAACGTTTTTTTTGTAGACAAATTTTAAAATTTATAAAAATGACTTTTATATTATTTTTTGTTAAAGGTTTTCCATTTTTAAGACAAATAAAATCCTTTTCTAAATTTAAGAATCCAAGTCTAATCTTATCAAAAGCTCATATATGAAAATTATCTAACACTTGAATCGTACTAGAAAAGGTTTTGTTTTTATGTATGCATTCTTTAAAATAAAAGTTAATAGCCATCTCAATCAACATTTTATAGTTTGGTATTAGAGAAGCTATATCTGGTTTTTGAATCTATGAAAATGGAAAGCAACCCAATAAACATAAACATAATACATATTTGTGCTGTGGCTTATCACACAACCATAACATAAAAGCTTACTTTGTGCTTTGTACACATATACATAAAATGTTAAAATATAATTATTCATTTTTGATGGATTGTACCTTTGCAGAATAAAATAAAATTACGTATAATTTATTAGATTTTCGTTTTTTTAATGTTCCTGGTTGATAGTAATCATGACACCTCCAACGAAGGTTAACATGGAATATTGTAAACACGCGTTATATCTTATATGTATGTTATAATATGTTACCTAAAAACCATAATGCTTTAATAATTATACATAAATTTATGTTTATGTAATGTTTACCCAAAGGTAACCTTGAATAAATTTAGCCAGCACCCAGAACATAACACATAACACATAAATATTATGTAAAATCAATTTTCGTTCAAATACTTGAAAATCATTTTGCTCCGAATATATACATAACCCTTGAACATAACAAACAGACGTAGAACAAAAAAATGGTTAATATTTAACGAGAACAATTTTCTTATAATTTATTTTTGGGTATTTTCTTGAAGAATCTCCAATTGATTTATTTTGGTCATAAGATAAATAAATCATACATACATACATAGATGTATGTATATGAACATATAGGGAAAACCTTTCCATTTTTTTTTTGTATTGGCGAAAAAAAAACTCCAACAAAAAGGATACACAAAAAAAATAAATAAATAAATGTTGTCGTTAATGTCTTTGGGGTTTTCACTAAATTTGAAATATAAATACAATTTTGTAACACAATTTTTTATTTATTCCTTTCAGTTTTTGATTTATTGGACATCAAATAAGATTTGGATTAAATTTTCATGATAATATATTGTTTTTGGATTTATATACACGGAATTTTGTGTTATGTTAAAGTTCAATGTTGATTTGTAATTTTAAACATTCCACTTTTGATTGGAAAATATGTTGTGCAGGTAGACCTTTGAAAGGTTTCAGTCTACATTCTAAATATATAGCAAGCTAAATTCGGCAATTAAACGAAATCGGGGTTATCATCCCTCTCAAATATATAAATCTATACTCTTGTATGATACCCCGAAAAAGCAAACACCGACACAGAGATAATTATCAAATTAAAATTATATTTATTTTAGCCGTTTCTAATTACCATCCAACGCTATAAATGAAAATGACTTTGGCCCCAATTTTGTTCTGATGCTATAACATTCTCCAACCAAACGTAATCACTTTTGGTGTGAGTAACAAATTAGAACGACTGAAAGAAAATTGTGTACAAGGAGAGTGTAAAAAAGCATTATCCTATTTATACTTTTATTATTATTATGTTATTATTATATTTAACATTAATATAAAAAATAAAACAAAAAATCTGCTTAAAATAATAAGTGAAAATGGGAAAATGAAAAGGATGAAAATTGGGATTGAAAGATGAAATGATGGGTATAAGATTGGGTGTATAATACAACGTAATTATTTTAATTGAAATAATTATTTTCTCCCGTGTTAATGAAGTTTTATTTATTTTGAGAGTAGCCTCTTCCGTTCAACAATCGCCAAAGAGCATAATAAATTTTGTTCGGACATGAAATATTGGTATTTAATGGGCGAAAAGGGTGCGAAAAAAGGAATTACCTAAGGTTATACAAATGTTTCATTATAGTTCAGCGCCTTATCATTATTGATGGCATCATCATTTGTTATCTTTTGGTATCTACAAAAACCAAACCATTGAAACTCCAATCCAAAAAAAATCCTACATCACCCATTTCAAACCACTTCTACCCTTAATGTAACAAATTCAATTGCAGGTCAAACTCCTTATTAAGATTTAAGAGTTTTACCTTGATAAATTTAAGACAGTTGAATAAATAAAAAAAAAAAACGACTCATTGTCAGTTAAATCGAAAAAATAAGAGTTACGTAAATAAGCTCTAACATGCTGCAAACATCATTCTTCTCGCTTAGGTAGACGTATAATTACTGTATCGGAGAGTATCCCTTTGATAAAATATAAAATTTGCAAAAGAATGTGAAAGTGATGGATAAGGAATAAGTCAGCATTGACTTGTAGAAACCAGGCCCGGCTCGAGGAGTGGTCAGGCTGTGCGGTCGCACAGGGCGCAAAACTTTTAGGGGGCGCAAAATTATATTTTACACTTTAAAAAAGGAACTTGCTAAATGTTGAATGTAAAATAAGAAAATTTTTTATTATCCTGTATTGCATTCTAATGTTACCATGCCACTACATGTATTTCGAAAAACCAATTTTTTAATGTGTTTCTGCTAACATGTTAATAGCTAACTTGTAAAGGCAATTTTAATATTTAACAAGCAACACCAATAAATGACATTCAGTGAGTTAAATAAACGAAAACAAAAATACTTACAGGGCGAGGAAAAAGTATGGGAACCCCTAAAAATCTCGCGGAGTATGTCAGAAAAAAAATTGAGCAAGATTTGGTGAGCTTGGTTGCGACCTTGGCCGTCATCTTCAAGGTCATTTTGAGGTCAAGGTAATTTTTTTAGGGAAACCCTTGTTTTTGACATCGGATTCGAAAAGAGCGATCAATTGTATGTCTAAATATGTATTTTCCATGACCTCCCAAGGTCATCTGAAGCTCATGATTTGCTACGAAAATTAAAAAAAATAAAAATTAAAAAAATTATTTCTTTATTTTTTAAAATTATTATTTTTTATTTGTTTTATAATTTTCATAGCAACATTTTCATAGCAACATATTACAATGTTCTGTTATTATTTTTTATTTTCATAGCAAATCATAAGCTTTACAATTAAAATATATTCCTTCAGGTGACCTTGGGAGGTCATGGAAAATACATATTCGGATGTACAATTGATCACTCTTTTCGAATTCAATGACAAAAATAGGGGTTTCCCTATAAAAGAATGACCTTGACCTCAAAATGACCTTGAAGATGACGGTCAAGGTCACAACCAAGCTCATCATTAAATTCCTTGTTGAAAATTACCAAATAATAAACCTTGCTCTTTTTTTTTACATACTCCGCGAGATTTCTAATTATGAAGGTAGTGATGAGCCCTTTTTAACGCCTAAAAACAATTTGAAATAGAATTTTTCAACATATTGCTTGATACTGTAATGATGTCGATTCAAGAAAGATTTGAACTAATTAACCAGCATGCCGAAACCTGGGGATTCCTCTACGACCTAAAAAATCTGCCAAACCGAGAAGAACTTGAAAAGCATTGTAGCGATCTTCAGTTGATTTTAACAGTTGGTGAGACTTCCGATATTGAAGGGGCTATTTTATGTGATGAACTCATCAGCATTAAAAAATTTGTCGAACTTCTTGATGATTCTTCCCCAATCAATATTCTTAATTTCATTAGAAAAAATAAAATTGAAGATTTATATTCTAATGTATGGGTTAGTTTAAGAATATTATTAACACACTTGTTTCGGTTGCCAGTGGTGAAAGAAGTCTTTCAAAATTAAAATTAATTAAAACATATTTGAGGTTAACTCTGTCGCAAGAAAAGTTGAGTTCATTAGCAATTCTTTCAATTGAAAATGATGTAGCTCAAAGTATCGATTTCTCCGAAGTACTAAAATCTTTCGCAAGTAAGAAAGCGCGAATAGTTAATTTTTAAAAGAAAACTGTGTTTAACTCTTAAATTTATTAAATTTATATTAACATAATATATTCTTTATGCCTAAACCTGTACCTATAAATACAATAAAATAAATATGAATAAATAAAATTATTCCTTGCAAATATTTTTATTAAATAAAATATTTATGAAATACTATACTATTTGACTCTTATTGTCCCTACATATTATTATTAACTAAAAGCACCAAATAAAATTATATCATACTGTTTACTATTAATCTCAAATTAATCTAACCTCTTTCCAACCAATTCCCTACTTTAACATCCTTACACTAGGTTTTCCCTCTTTCAAGCCTATGCAGTTTTAAAACTAGATAGTTCCAATAAAATGTCAGATTGCAACTGGCTCTAAATTTGACTTCTTATTTTTTTACCAAACTGTCAATTTTATAATTCATTTTTTTATCAATTAAAATATATACCAGGGGAACTCCAACAATTCTCGCACAGGGCGCTCAAATGTCTGGAGCCGGCGCTGGTAGAAACACAGAACATCTGGTCAACCTTGCTACGGTTAAAGGTGCTATTCCACTTGACTGAATTGACTGATACTAATAATAGAGGGAAAGAGAAAAAAGTTCGAAACTTTATGTAATAGACAAAGGCAATGTTTTTTTTATTTTTTTATTTTATAGCAAAATTTTGAGGAGAAATGTTAACAGCACACAAAAACATAACTAATAATTATTAAAAATTAAAAAATTAAATATTACTATTAATTCGGTTAATTTTTGTATCTCAAAATTATCTAAAAAATTAAATATTATTAATATTCATATCGGAATTATATTTTTTAGTATATTTTCCGTAAAAATTAAAAAAATATCTACCAAAAAATACCATGGATTTTTTTATTTTTACTTTTTTATAGCAAAATTTTAGGGAGAAACTATCAAAAATATATTAACCATAAAATTATTAGTGTGCGGGAAATATTTCTCATCATATACTAATTGTATGCATGTGTGTTAGTGTGACTGCTATAAAATGTTCTCAGTTTGATACTTTTTATTGCAGTCACACTACTACAGACACAATTATTTCTTGACTAAGTAGGGTTTTTGTTTCATTCGCCCATATCCATAGCAAATATATATTTTTATCTTCCCCTTTAATGCCTCAATTCCATGGGAAAAGTTGACTGACAGACAAAAAAAAATCGCAAAGAGAAAAATAATCTGATGCTCCATATAAGAGACAAAGGCAGCGTTTATTTATGTTTTTTATTTTATAGCAAAAAAATGTTGCTATAAAATAAAAAAAACACGTTGGCTTTTATAATTTTTTACTCGTTAAAACCGACAGGGGTAATTCAACTCGTGCTGCGCACTCGTTGAATTTTCAGCGCGGTTTTAACTTGTAAAAAATTATCGATAATAATTGAGCACCAGTTGTATTACGAGTGAAAATGATTTGGAGAGTTTGTG
The DNA here is from genome assembly GCA_963556165.1 of Tipula helvola. Classification (NCBI taxonomy): domain Eukaryota; kingdom Metazoa; phylum Arthropoda; class Insecta; order Diptera; family Tipulidae; genus Tipula; species Tipula helvola. The sequence continues at coordinate 6,773,507 of OY744482.1, forward strand.
CGTGCCATCTCCGATGCATTGGTAAGCTTTTCTTTTTCGCTGGGGAGCGTGAACTCTATATTGCAACGATGTTGTAACGATGACAGTCAAAAAGAGAGCATTTACCACGGTAGAAAGTTACAATGCTAGTCTATGAGCGGTTTTTGGTTACAATATTCACCCCAATTCTGAATGGCGTTGTCGCGCCCATATCATATAAATAGAGGGCTGTGTATATATATATATTTCAACAAAATACGTAATAAAATGTAAGTTATACAAATACCTTGTGAGTTAATTTATTTAAATATAAATTTGTTGTTATAATTATTTATTTGAAGCATTCAATCCACCGCGTCGTGAATTTGGAGAAACTCGCACGATTAGTACAACAGCTGCAACTCACATAGTGGATAGTCAATTTTTACCTTTACCAATTACCACTAATTCAACTATATAGAGATAGTTATAGACCAAAATGTTGAATCTGATCATCGAATTAACGGAGACAGTGACACCCCAATCGAACAGAATTCCACCACCCGGAAAACTCGCATACACCCGGAACCAGATTTACTGCAAATGTATTGCAGGATGTACCAGGGGATGCTGAAACGTACAAGGGGATTATGTAAAAGGCACCTTGTGTTATATAAAAAAGACTTACTACTTATTTTAAAAAAAGAAAAATTTGAATTTAGAAAAATATTGAGCAAAAGATGATAAGAAATTAAAACTAAAGGCAAAAATTTTACAATTTCAATACCAACAACTTGAAGTTCAACAAATAAACATCCATTATATTACGCGAAATAAAAAGCACTGTGATTTTAGAAATTTATTTGAATTTTGTGATTAAAACGAATTTTTAGGTAAATGAAATCTGATAAATTTAATTTTTTATATGTACATAAAGCTCGTTAAATACCACAACGTCGTATCTAAAATAAAACTCACATCTAAATAACGCTATTTAAAACTTTGAATTACAATCATTCGGGTAACAAATATTCCTACTTTACAACAATAATTCTAGCCTATTTTGGTAAAGTTACAGATACGGTTTTGTACCAGTTGAAAGTCGTAATTGCATACAACTCAAATTACATTTTTAAGTTATGACGTTCTTGTATTCAATGAGCGATTAAGGTTTTAGCATAGTAAACTAAAAATCAATCAAGAAATGTTTTATTCGATTTCGAATCCCATTGGCTCCATTTCTCAACAGATCACTATGATCTCCAAGTTCATCATTTAAATTTCCGTCATTTAAAGTTTCATCTAGAGCACTTCATTAAATGTGACTTTATACTGAATGTACATATTATGGAGGGCTGCACAAACATTTAAAATTTGTGTTGCTTTCTCCGGTTTCTCTAATAAACCAAAACTAATAAAATATATGAACACATGATCTCAAAAAGAAGGAGGAGACAAATAACATAGCATTACAAACGTATATGTAATATATAAGCAGGGTAGTTTTTAAAATTTTTAATAGTTATTAAATAAATAATAAATGAAAATGATCTTCTAAATAATAAAGTTAAAAAACATTGTTACTATAAGAAAAAAAATTGTTTTAAATTAAAATATTTAAAAAAATCACATTGTTTTATATTTATAAATTAGTTTTTAAATTTATTAATTTTATTGGTGAAGAGAAAAAGTTAAACTATTTGGAGTCACAACCTAACTATAGGCTTTATAATGTTGATGTGCGCTCCAGCTATTCATCCAATTACTCCACAGGTATACCGCTTTTTGCATTAAATATATTTTCGCCTTCCTTTTTTCTAAGTTTGTACTATAATGTAATTGGATCCACTTTGAACAAATCGTTGTGTCAAGTTTTTAACGTTAAATTTGGGATGCCATCATATTCCCGAACGGGAAAATCCAAAAAAAAAAAATACCGAAAAATACAAAATAAATTGTCCCATCGAAAGGGAAGACCCAATAAATTTTTGATAACTAAAATATGCAAACAAAAGGAATCTACATGATTTCATGTCATCCTTGCACGGAGAGGACCAACGCTAAGCGACTTTGAGGAGTTCTATGTTTGGTAAAACATTTAGGGTACTAGTTTTGGGTTCTTGTTACACGCTGCGTTAGAATGTTATGTTAAATGTTGCGTTAAAATGTGGCGTGTCATGTAAAATGTTATATTAAATAAAAATATTTTCTCTCTTTTTATTTAACACATTAAAATAGAAACAGAAAATACAAAAAACTTAGGAATAGTAGTTCCAGTGTTCATGTTACATGTTTGCTGTGTTAAAATGTCATGACGACATCTTTGAGGCTAAATATTTCTGTGCGTCTGACTTTCCTCAATGTTATATAGCTAATTGCATACCATAAATTTTCAATGATCATCATTTTCAAAATACAAAAAAAAAATCAAATGTCATATAGCAAAAATATTGTTACGAACTGGGCTACTGAGTTCGTTCGGATTTTGAAATTAAAAACACTGTGTAGTTTTTATTTCACTCTACTTTTATACACTTTGATATTTGCTTTGACTTTACTATTTAATTCTGTCCGCTCTTGCTACTGGTGGGGGGCTATGACAACAGATTTATTTCTTTATTTAACGATTTAAAATAAACCAAAAACTTTCTCTGCTTGCCATCGGTCGTGTTTATAACACTTAACCATCTAAGGCTATTGCTGTTCATAACGTGAGCTTGTTGTATGATGGCCAAAATCGCCACAATATTTACCTCTATTTTTATACTTATGTTTTACCAAACATTTGCGGTACAGGTGGAACTTGAACCCCGTTACTTTTTTATTTTAGTATGTGAAATACAAACGTAAATATTTTTACAAATGTTAATATTTTTTAAATTTTGCTGACGATTTTCTGTCATCCTTGCGCAAAGGGTCTAATTCTAAGCGGCTTTTGGGAGTTCTCTATTTTAGTATTGAATTATTATTAAAAAATACAAATTTTTCAAAAATGGTTCAATCACTATGAACTTTAGAATTTCAAAAAATCGTCAGGGCGGGGGTTTTGGGGCGGCAGCCCCCATCCTCCAAGGTATAAAACGAATTAAAATAATATTTCAAAAATTTTTTATTTTTATAAAATTTGGTTTTTTGGGATTTTTGTTTTTTGGGGATTTTTTTATTTTGGATAACGTACCAATCCGTTAAATTTGGCTTAATTTGTTTTAAACAAAATTCTTGCCACACTTTTTGGAAAGGATTTTATTTAATGAAAAATTAAGTCGAAATTAGCATTAAAAACTTTAAGGCCTCTCCAAAAAATTAGCGATTTGCAGATGTAATACTCTTATTTGGACATGACGAAATGTGATCTTTCAAAATATTAAGCGTTCCGGTTTGTACTTTTGATAAGGTTGGCTGGGCCAAACCCATATTATTATCATTGCCAATGCCAGTTTGGTAGCCTAGTTTAGTAAAAAATCTTAAACTGGCTGATAATTTTAAAATATTTTGGAGAGCCGAGTAATTTTTCTCAATTTTGAATTTATTTCATCAAATAAATCACGGAAGGTTTCTTTTGAAAGCCAGAATAACTTTGTAAAGCTTAAAAAAATTTAATAAGAAATAAAAATAAAAACTCATAACAAAATAACATGTGAAAGACGTACAAACTATGTGCTGTCTAATTCCAATGAATTTAATCTTTTCCATTTCGCCTTAATCCAAGTTTGAAACATTTGTACTTCTTTTCATCATCAAAAAAAATCACGAAATCATTTTATTTTATTTATTTTAATTTTTATTTAGTTGATTCTTGTTTGTTTACATACAGATATATTGACACTTTGAAAGTTATGTTCACAATACCGTATAGATTTTATGTAAATATGATACGGCAATACTAATATGTACATACATTTGTTGTTTCGTTTTTCTTACATAATACCAAATCAAAAATGACCTGATAATGTAGAGTCTTGGGGATTGATAAACAATTTGACAATCAGATTAAAGGTGATAGGGTTCGTGCACACATTCCTGTTGAACTGGAGGGGTTTTTGATATCTACATATATATCTACATATATGACTGCATTGCTTGGACAGAGTGAAGAAGCTACTTGATACGCTAGTACAAATTCCAGCTTCTGTTGGTCTCAAAATCATCAAATCCCAAATAAAATAACTAATCTCTGGTTTTGACGCAATTGAAACGTTATAACTAGGACTTATTATACTTGGAACTTTGTGTCCGCGTTTCGTATTTTTTACGTCCATTGTCTAAGGGAGCACGCCCCCTCGGTTGCATCCTTCATTCTATTCCAGCATGAATAGTGCGGCAATCTCTGAGACTGATTTAGCATCTTCTGTTTGTCTAGGATGGAACCAGATTTTTGTCATGGCACGGGCCAACAATGGCCTGTAAAATATGATATTATTATCACAACCTAAAATATTTTTAATTGTTTTTATTATCATTTAGTTGCAACGTAAAATTTCGGAAAACGCAATGTCGAAATAGTATAAAAATCGAAATTGCTAATTTACCTATGATAGTATAGGACTTCTCTTTTGTAAGTAATGCAACAAATTAATATTCATTGAAGCACAAGCCAACAAACAAAAAAAAATCAGTAATTGTAATTAATTTTCCGGAATAAGAAATACAGCTAGGTAAAAGAAACAAAATATAATTAACCAAATGTTCAAACAAGAAATAACAATAAAGTTGATAAAAAATCCAAGAATGTTATTTATAGAATCCTTCCTCGTGACAGGCATATTTTGATAAAAACAATGTGCGATACGAGTACGATTCTATATTTTATACTCGTCTAAGCGTAAATTTAATTTAATGAGAATTTTTATTTACAATTCGAATATTTAGAAATTTTGAAAAAATTTCTGAATATCTTCATGGAAGCATTATAACCACTTTATTATGTAACTTTTTAATTAACCCAATTAAAAAAGTAAATATATGTGTCTCTAACTCCTACTTAACCAAAACAAAAAAAAATCGATATCGAACAACATGACATTCAAGATTTTTTTCACCATACGAACGGGCTTATATAAGTATGAACGTATGTATGTATATACCACAGAAAAAAAAGAAATATTTGGCTTTATACATAACTTTTTTGTCTAAAAACAAACTAATTAACTTATCATAACATTCAAACCTCGAAATTTCCTATTTAATTTACTAAAAGTCTTAATTAATCACCAAAAAAGTCTTATATATAAATAAATTTTGTTCGGGAAAATTTGAAATAATTAAATTATTGATTTAAGATTGTGGTAGAAATAGACAAATAATTTTGTTTGTTCTAGATTAAAAAAGTTTGAGAATATTTAGGAGAAAAATCGAAAACTATTTCGTTACATTTTTGCAAGTTTTTCTTTTATTTGTTTACAAATTTTAATATGTTAGACATATGTGATACGTACAAAGAACAAAATCTTTAAAATTTGTTGTAAAGCTTAATGAATGCGGTTAAATTCTCTTATAACAAAAAAGGTTCTTAAGCTACGAGATTATGTATGTACTTAGAGGAGTATTAACGCCTAAACACACTAGGCTCGTGAATTTTTGGGACTCGTATTTTTCATGCTCCATTTATGGGATGGTCTTTGCTTTTCTAGAACCGCCCATCAGCGTCTCGATAGACTACCGTAGTATACGTACGTATACAGCAATTTAAATTTTCAATTGAAATTATGTATCCGATGGCTATTTTGAGTGAATTTCAAGAATGTGGGCCTTCTGAAAAAATCCGATTGCGTAAAACTTTTCTTTTTTGTTCATTGGTCAACTTATTCCCATAAGTTATTTCGATTGGGTTAATGTCAGGAGCATTGTGCCCCAAACATCAAATTTTTAATCTATAAACCAAAGCTTTACTATAACATTACAGTGTGTTTAGGATCGTTAGCCTCTTACCTAAGGCTCTATTAGATTTTCTATGGTTTCGTTGTACTTAATTCTAAATATTGGCCCGATGCCGCTCCAGCAAAATGCTCCCAAGTCATCTTGTTTCCACCTTCGTGATTTATGGTCATAATAAAATATCTGGGATCCAATTTTTTAATTTTTCGGGCGTCTCACATTCACCTTACCTACTGACTTAAAACAAATTAAACTTCGATTCGTCGCTCCAGAGATTTTTTTCAAATCGCAAATGGTTTGTGGAGGCGTTGTTTTACAAAATGTATTGTTTGTTTTAAATTTTGTTGGCAAACGATTCACTTTTTGCGTGTAATACACCCAAGCAACCCCAAAAAGGGTTACTCTTAACTCTACCTTTCCCGTTTCGTTGTTTTTGGGGCTCTTTCTTTTCTTTACCCATTTTAGAAATCCCCAGTACCATTATAAGTTTTAATGGTACTATAAATTATCTTCTTGAACCTGCTGCAATTATACTCGCATAGTTTCCTCATTTATGGTGTACAGATAAGAGCTTTTACCCATTTTCCAACTACATAAATGTATACTACTGAACTATTAAATTGGATATTTAAATTTTTAAAAATTCAATTCAAAATCTAACAAACAAATTTAAAAACAAAATAAGGTAAAATTAGATGCCTATTGAGCTTAAAATTACTGTTGAAAATATCTTGTATTTGAGTTTATCATTGTTTCTAATGTGGCTTGCTTTTGACGCAAAAACATCAATAATGTTTTGATGTACATACATTGTTTTTCTGAAATATACATTATTTCATACATTTACCTGTACTTTACAGATTACAAAAATTGGTCAAAAAATGATGGATGTGTTGTTAGCCAATTGTTTGTCATCGTCATTTAGTAGCAACATTGTAAGATAAAATACAAATTGTGCGTGACATTTCAAAATAGCGGAATTCATAAAACATAAAAATCCAAAACAAATCAGTAAATCACCAATACAATGAATTAAAAATCGTGAGCCTCATCCACACAAGCTCGCGGAGGAAGTGAAACTTCTTTAGTCGCAGATGTTATTTGTTTATTTGATTTTACTATTGATACTTTGATTACTATTTTCCTTAGGAAATAGCAAATATGCGTGAAGGACAGTAAGCAATTATTCGATATTCCTAAATTTTTTTGTGATTTTTTAGAGTTTGTGAGCCTTAAGCATATTTTTTTATGCTTGCTAAAAATTAAAAATGGCGAGCGGCCGGTTTTTACAAGGAATTACATATTCATGCAATTTTAATTTTAATTTTTTACCAATGGCGTAACTTGCTAAGCGAGCATATGCAATGTTGAAAGAGAACTTTACAGTGCTTCTTTTTCATTCTAAAGCCATATTATCTATCTATCATGAAGAAAAAAAAAAATTTCGAGATATCCCATAAGCCTATGTTTAGTAAGCTCCTCGTATATTTTGGAGAAGGTACTAAGTAAGATTATAATCTTGTAATTATTTAGTATAAGTATAGGTATAAGACTGAGCCGTATTTATCTCAGATGGAAAACCCCCATTTACCAGACATAGATTGAAAATATAAGTTAAAACATGGTTAATAACAGGCAGTATTTTTTTACCATCATAGAAGAAAAATGTTCAATATCAGACGGACCAGAGTTTCTTAGTGCCCCCATTTCATTTTCAGATGTTAGAGTAAAAAATAATGCAAACATAAAAAAATGCAAGCGAAAATAAGTCAGTTGGAATTACACAATTTTTAAATTTTGAATTCAATATTTGAATAGAGGTATTTTTATACAGAAATTATTGAAAATATTCGGCATCTGATGGACGTCTATAAAACAGAGCCATTAAATTCAATAAAATCAATTAGGCTAATTTTGCTCCAACATCTTATCAACAATTCTCAGATTATTCTTGATGGTTTAGTATTGTTGAGTTTGTACCTTTAATAATTTCCCTTCACTATTGGAATCATATTTTTAATTCCGGAGTTTAAATACTTCGCAGTATTTAAAGTCTTTGTATTATCTGGATGTTTCTTCAGAAACCTCGATTTTTTTATTTTTCAAGTTCATATTTATTAATAAACCTTTTGACATGAAGAGCTTGAGCTAAAACCCTTATCGGTATCCCATTTAAGAATAGAACAATTATAAACTTGACGTCCAAGCTTAACGATGAAAGATTCAAAGTAGATTAGGAAACAATATTGTTTTATTAGATTTAACATTCAGATATTGATTACGACTTTTAACGGTAACTTCGCATTACTTTATAAAAATTATATTATGTTCTATTGATGCTATCAGTTGTCATGTTTAAATTATAAATCCTGTAGAATCTACAAAACTAATGGTCAATGCAAGATGTAGACTCGTTACGAGTACATACTATTATTTGGCAATGATTCCCCACCAAAAGCAGATAACATTAAGAGATAGTCATCTACTTTTTACACTTTCTGCCGTAGGCACTTGGCGAAACACACTTAATACACACATTTTTAAATTTTTTAAAAACACTTGTTAAATATTTCGCAAAATTACAAAAGGTTTAAAAAATCACTCGATCGATTTCGGCTTATTAGGCCATCATCAGGAGTATCTACTATACTGTAAAAATAAAAATGTAGTTATTTATATATGTATATAGTTGGAAAAAGCAAAAAGTGAAACCAAAATATACAAATAAAAAAATGTGGGAGTGGTAAACAATAAAATTGGAGAGAGCACAGGTATATGATTATTGATTAGTCAACGGTCGAATAACAAAATTCCAGATGTTGATTTTTTTTTTTTTTGTTTGTTTTTTTTTTTACCCCTTTATTTTATTATAACCCGACGTATTAGTAATTTTATGGAATGGTATGAGTATGTGAATAAAATAATGCGGGGTCGGTAATTGGTGAGAAACGGATTTCTCTCTGTTCGTTGAGGATATTTTGGTTAAGAAATATAGCTTTTTGGATTTCGTAAGATTCTAAATTGTCTAAACGTCTGCTTTTTGGTTGTACATGTAATATTTCTAAATTGTTTAAACTGGATGTGTGATTTTCTAATGTTAAATGATTATAAAGGGATGGTTCATGACTACCAGATAAATGTTCTTCAACTCTAACTTCAAAATTGCGCCCAGTCTGTCCGATATAAGAGGAACTACAATCTTTGCAATTGATCTTATAAACGCCAGACTTGGAAAGGCGATCAATTCTTGGTTTGTTGTTAAAAATCATTTTCTTAATTGTATTATTGTAATAAAAAGCAAAGCTAATATCTGTATATTGTGTTACGATGTTACTAATCCGTTGGCTAGTTTTTCCTATATACTCTAAGCGGCGCCAATTTTTTGGCATTGGGCGATCAGGTGGATAAATGTTAGCTAAAGCTTTATGTTTCAGTTTTCTGTTTAATAGCTTTAATATAGTCCTAGCTGCATAACCGTTATGCAGTATACGTTAGTATTCGCTGCTATTTCTAAAATTATATTAAGCTCTCTGTTATAATTAGATTTGGTCAAAGGAATGTTTATTAATCTATCTAACAATGAGTGGAAAGCTGACATTTTAATATTATGGAGATGGTTTGAAGAGTTAGGTAGTCATCTGTTAAATTACAGTTTTTTTAAATATTTAAATTTATATCCCTTAAAACTACTAATTTCATTGATTCAAAAAATGTAAATTTTGTATTTGCTTGGATTTTGGACATCCATTGGCTCTATTTTTAAAATCACGCACCAGATGTCAGACACTGCGTTAAAGCTTTTTAAAAATAATTTTTTCAATTGAGCAATCGATGCGTTTCTTTAACTAAAGCATGGTTTCCACGATTGAGAGGCGAAAAATTTAGTCAAACTAAAAAGAGGAAGGAATAAAAATATAACATAAGAGTGAGTGAAACAGCAACAAGTCGTTACACCGAATTTTTATTAATTTATTTTTGACGTTTCGAGATTTCATAACCTATAACTTTGTTTGTGTTTGGATTGATATACATTTGGAGACATTTCATAATTTAAGTTACATTTTTTAACTTTATTAACATCCATTACTGGATAAATGCTTTATATTTAATTATTGTCTTTACAAAACAAAATACAAATTAACGTTTCTATTTAGAAATTTGTTTCATTCCGAAAAGTTTCTTCAAATTGACATGAATTTCGAAAATCAGCGGCTAATCCGAAAAAAAGATGATCCATCACATCTTATTTTCGGATTAGACGTCCAATTTCGGAGTGCTGAATTAAAATATTAAAAACTGGACGTCCCAATTTTTCTGTCAAAATGGTATTTTGTCTCTATCGTGCTATTGTGGTGAATTTTTACTTCTCTTTTAAGTTTGACTAATTTTTTCGCCTCGCCATCATGGAAACCGCTGACTGCACAGGCGAGATTATTTCTGAGATTATTTTTGTCCCAACATTTACACCCAATGAAATCACTATATTGATAAAAAAATATAAATTTCCCCTAGATTTCCCCACACAAAAAAAACGTTTAGAACAACAATTTTTGCCCATTATTGAAATATTTTCTTATTTATGATATTTCTCTCATATATTAGTGATTCTTGCGGGAGGTGATTACAACGCCAAACATACTCATTGGGGCTCCAGATTAACATCGCCGAAAGGCAAACAACTTTATCAAGCTATAGAGGAACAGTCCCTGGATTATTTATCTGCCGGTAATCCAACTTACTGGCCGACGGATAAAAAGAAAATTCCTGATTTAATCGACTTTTGTGTAACTAAGGGCATTCCACGTACATATGCTAAGGCCACCGATTGTTATGATCTGTCTTCTGATCCTCACCGGTAATAGTAACAGTGAGTACCGATGTCTTAAGGAACGAAACACCCAACCGTCTTACAAACAAGCAAACTAATTGGGATCAATATAGGAGGCTAGTCGAACAAAATTGCCTACTTAATATTCCTCTGACCACACCAGCTGATATTGATGCGGCGGCTGAAAATTTAAAAGACATCATGGCATTATCAGCTGAAAGGGCTACACCTGTCATAAGTAGTTCCGAAAAAGTTAATAAGCTGTCACATAATATACAGGAACTAATCCAGGAAAAACGGAAAATTCGCCGGCTATGGCAGCAAACAAAATCACCGTTATTGAAATGGAAATTAAATCGAGCTATCAAGGCCTTAAGATTTGCTTTGCGGGAAGAAGAAAACCGGAGCGTCCAGAACTATTTAAGTGATCTCTCGGCAACCGAGAGGACAGATTACTCTTTGTGGAAGGCAACAAAACATTTAAAAAGGCCAACAAATTCGAATCCACCGATTAGACTACCAACTGGAAATTGGGCGAGAAGTGATGAAGAAAAAGCCAATGCTTTTGCTGATCATCTAACAACAGTATTCACACCACACGAAGAAGATAATAATTTCGTGCTACCCCAGCAAATGGATGATGGTTTATCCTACAAACCTATAAAGTATAATTGGAAGAAAGTTAAGAATACAATTAAAAATTGCATAAGCCCGAAAAAGGCACCAGGACATGATCTCATTACTGGAAAAATGATAAGGGAATTGCCAGACAAATGCATAAAACTAATAACATTCATATTCAACGCGATCATGCGAACCAGTTATATTCCTCAAAAATGGAAAATATCTTTGATCACAATGATACATAAGCCTGGAAAAAATGAAACGCAGATCTCATCATATCGCCCAATAAGCATGCTACCCACAATATCAAAGCTATTTGAAAAAATGTTACTAACAAAATTGAAACCAATATTGGAAGAACGGCGCGTTATACCAGACCATCAATTTGGGTTCCGAAACCAACATGGTACCACAGAGCAAATTCACAGAATTGTAAACGCAATCAAAATCACCTTCGAGGAAAAGAAATATTGTTCTGCCGCTTTCTTGGATATAGCACAAGCATTTGATAAAGTTTGGCACGATGGGCTAATATACAAAATTAAAGAGCTTCTACCGAAGAAATTTCACTCAATTTTGGGAAACTACCTTATTCAAAGGCAATACATGGTCAAACAAAATGACGCAACTACTTGCTTAAATGATATTAATGCAGGTGTCCCGCAAGGCAGCGTTCTAGGGCCAATATTATACTTGCTGTACACAGCCGATTTACCTGTAACCAACAGAGCAACAATATCAACATTTGCCGATGATACGGCCATCCTGGTGTCACACAATAATCCCGAAATTGCCTCAAAGGAGTTACAGAATCATTTAAACAAAATCGCGGACTGGCTAAAGACATGGCGAATAAAAGTGAACGAAAACAAATCAACTCACATCACATTCACGCTGAACAAACGCACTTGCACACCAGTGAAATTAAACAATAAAAATATTCCTCAACAAACGAAGGTCAAATACTTAGGTTTGCACCTGGATAGAAGGTTAACGTGGAAAACCCATATTGAAACTAAGCGCAACCAAATAAAAATGACATTTTCCAAAATGTATTGGCTGATGGGAAGGAAATCTCAGTTATCATTAGCCAATAAAGTTTTACTGTATAAAGCGATAATCAAACCCATATGGACATATGGTATTCAGTTATGGGGATCCACCAGCGCTTCAAACAGAGAGCTCCTGCAACGAACACAAGCGAAAATACTTCGAAGTATTACTAATGCTCCGTGGTACATTCGAAATAGTAATATACATGATGACCTTGGGATTAAAACCATTAAAGAAACAATTAAAGAATTCAGTTCTAAATATTATTCAAAACTAGAAGCGCATCCCAACGAATTGGCCAGGGATATATTAAAACAGCCACGATTTAGGCGACTGAAAAGAACAGATCCACTCGGACTGATGAACCTGTGAACCTGTAAATTTATTAAATGTTGATGTTATACATATGTATGTATAAGTATAATCTAAATTAATTAAATTGTGAGCACCAACAATAAGTATTAACATTGGTTAAGACTTAAAATATGTAATAATTTTAGCTTAAGATTTGATTACTTCTTGTTAGTTTCTTATGTAGAAAGATTCAAGAATAAAGCCATTGGCAGCATTTAAAAAAAAAAAAAAAAAAATATATTAGTGAAAAAATTTCGTCTTTTCGTATGTGAAATTCAATAAAAAAATTAATTCTCAAGGAAATTTTAACTCTATTGAAAAATAATCTTTGGATAAAAATAATCCTTCTCGTGCAGCGAGCTTTATATCTATAAGCGGTTACCAACCGCAGCCGTTTGGTTTTAAAATACTTGTAAAATTAATTTTTGTGTTACTAGGTTCTAGCCCGTCGACAACCTGAAACTTATTAATTTTTATGCGATTTTAAATTAGGAGCTGCGCATCAGGTTTGTTCAAGTTGTGATTTGCTTGTTTTAATATTTATACTCCATTGTTCTATAACCGGATACCCTGGTATACAACTGTAGCCAAATATACTTGATGTAATAATGGTTTTGTAAAAAAATTGTATTATAAAAATTTGATTTTGTCGTATCACAAGTAAATCAAAAATAAAATAAATCGAAATTTATTAAAATCCAATAATAGAAAAAATAATAACTTAACCCTACAATGCATATTGTATCAGATATGATACAACCATTTTTTAGAACAAAAAAATGCATTTGTTCGTGTTATTTTTTTTCATTTCATCCGTTATTAAGTTGTTTTATACATTTAGTAAACCTATACTAATGCAAATTGATTATTGCTGCGTAAATCGAGTAAAAAATATTAGTAGTGCTACGCATGTCATCGTGAATTGAAGTAGCTATCAAAGTAGGTTTTGGGTCGTTAATTTCAAAGGTAAAAACGACGTATTTTATTATAAAAAAAATAATATCTTCAAATATTCATAATTATTTAATTATTTTTATCAGTGTTGTTATATAAATTATAAAATTTCTTTGTAAATATTGAAAAACATTGGATGTATGATATCATATATGATACATCATGCAATTACAGCATAATTTTTGGCTGTCTCATATATGATACAACTGATATAAATATTCAATAATTAAATTGTGTTCGTTTCTTTAATAAGTAATTTTAAATTTTAGCAGTTAAAAATGGCTTATCCTCGTAAATTTTTGACTCATTCTGAAATCGAAGAATTTGTAAACAATTTAAGTGATAGCGAAGACGATCTAGAGAGCAGTAGCGATGATGAAGAAGATTACAATTTTGATCCACAAACACGTCCCTTTGTCATAGAACCGCAATCTGAAATAAGCAACGAAGATGTTTTCGACATTCAAAACATGCCTGCGATAATAGTTAATAATGAAATAATAATGAAAATGATTTGAATGCTATACAAAATATTGATAATCAGGAGCAGGGCCAAAGTGTTGTGCCAAATGAATCAAGCGAAATAAAAGCATTAAAAAAAAGATTCAGCAATGTAATTTGGAAGACGAAACACTTAGATATTTCGCCTGAAAATTACAAATTTTCTGGTAATGAATTATTAGCACCCCAGTTACTCGAACTAGAAACTCCTTTGCAAATATTTAATTATTTTTTTGATTCAAATTTAAAAGACCGTATAATTACAGAATCAAATTTGTATGCATCTGAAAATGATATTCAAAATACATTTTTAATAAACGCAAAGGATTTAGAAAAGTACATTGGGGTGTGTTTATTAACCTCTATGCACCAAGTAACAAGCTTACGGCGATACTGGAGTTATGCAGTTGGGAATACCATAATACAGCAAACGTTTTCCATTAACAAATTTGAAAAAATTCGAAAAATTATTCATTTTAATAGTAACTCAAACTCCGTACCACGCACAGACGCAAATCACGATCGTTTATTCAAAATTCGACCAGTAATGGATGCACTAATCGAAAATTTCAAATCGATTCCAGTTGAACAAAATCTTTCGATTGATGAGCAAATTTGTTCTTCCAAAGGAAGAAGTTACCTCAAACAATATATGCCAATGAAGCCGCATAAGTGGGGCTATAAATTTTTTGTGCTGAGTTTTCTGGTCAAGAAAATGAAAAAAGGCTCCCATCAGAAACGAATTTAGGAAGCTCTTCACCACGTTTACTTCGATAATTATTATACCAGCTTACCACTTGTTATCGAACTACATAAGGTTGGCATTCAATCAATTGGCACAGTTCGTCGTGACAGGCTGTATTCTTGTAAACTACCCACTGAGCGTGCTCTAAACGACAAACCTCGGGGCTTTATTTTAGAGAATGTTGCAACGATTGAGGGTTCTGATGTAAGCGTGGTTTTGTGGAAGGACACGAGATGTGTGACTTTGCTCTCTACATTTGTCGGCGAATTTCCAACATCAAAGGTAAAACGGTACATTCGCAGCAAAAAACAAACCATTGAAGTGGCTTGTCCACAAATAATTATTGAATACAATAAGCATATGGGTGGGGTGGACTTATTAGATAGTCTAATAGGTCGCCACAAAATTTAGTTACGTTCGAGAAAATGGTACATTCGAGTGTTTTACCATCTGTTAGATGTTACAGTGGTGAATTCATGGTTACTTTCCAAAAGGATTGCCAAGGAAAAAGGGACGCGGTACCTTAGTTTGGCGAATTTTCGAACTGAACTAGCTGAGAGTTTGTGTAAGGCAAATGATAGCCGTATCCATTTAAAGCGCGGCCGACCAGCTTCAAAGAATGTAAGTCTTCAAATAGAGGCAAAAAAGAAAAAACCGAATGCAAGCCACTTACCCCCAAAAGATGTTCGGGAGGACAACATAGGACATTTTTGCAACTGGACTTCAGAAATGCAACGATGTAAACTACCTGGATGTTCCAAATTGACTTTTATAAAATGTGACAAATGCAACACTCATCTTTGTTTCAACAAAGATCGAAATTGTGTAAAACTTTTCCACGGACGAAACGACTGATTTTTATTTAAATGAACCATACATTATTTATTATTTTACTTATATATTTATAACATTATCCATGAATTTTTGAAAACATAGGCTGTGAATAATAACTATGTACCAATTTTATTATTTTGACTGAAACTTTGTGAAATAATTATGTTTCTTAAAATATTTTTTTTTTTACTGATAAATACATGATGTATCATAAATGATACAACCAGAAAAATTAGTTTTTCTTGTAAACGAATGAAAATTTGGAAAAGTTGTTTTCATATTATTAAAAAGCAACATTAAATTTATCAAATAGATTTTTTTCGATAAAAAATAAAAAATCATGCATTGTAGGGTTAATATTATTTAGTTTAATTTAACTTACTAAGTGCACTTCAGGCATCTTACAATCATGGTTGAGTATGTTCAGAACACACTATGTTAAATTGAATTGTTATGCCAGATCCAAAACCAACACAAATGTCTTATACAAGCCATATTATTGCCATACAAACACAAAATAAAACCTACTATTTCTGTAAGTATTAGCGTCATAATACAGTAAAATCTTTACATACACTTTGATTTTAAATTGTAGTTTGTATCAAAAACAGTATAAAATATCACTAACACTTACAGAAATAGTAGGTTTTGGATTTAATAATATGCGTGCGTCACGGAAATAATATGGCTTGTACCAAAACCAACAAAAATGTTTATACAAGCCGTGCCATTCGCTCTTTACACCGATCCTCTTACAGAAATTGTACTCTATAAACGTAAAATATTGTATACAATATTTTGGGCATTTGTGTTAGTTTCGTGTATACATATTTTCTGATTTATTTTATACATTACTAATACTAAGCCATAGGGTACAATATTTATAGTTTAAGTGTTTGCTTGGCACAGCTTGTATAAACATTTTTGTTGGTTTTGCTTGTACATATAAAGACATTTGTGTTGGTTTTGCCAGATCATTTAAAAATATTGACTTTTACGGGTTTTGCGCTAGGTTTGTTTAAGTAAGAGCTCGCTGTTGAGTTCCTCTCTCGGTTCTAAAATGGGTTAGGGGTTAGGGCAACAAGTATATATAGGAGATCTAAACTAACGCGTTGGCTACTCGGTTAGCTGGTCACAGAACAACGTAGTTTTTTTTTTTTTTTTGATACAATACACAAGGCTTAAATTTGATATAGGGAAACAAAACTGTTTTGTATTTGTTTGAATCACGATAAAATTATCATACGGAAAATCAGTTGGTCTCACGTACCCTGTTAAAGTTAGCCGAAAGTTTCTAGCCGAAAGTTTCCAGCGGGAAGTAAAAAGTCGATAATGCAGATTACCTTATTAACATTCCAGCGGAAAATAAAAAAATGTGTGGTTATCAGCCGAAAGTAAATAGAATATGTATGTACATAATAAACAATTTTGTAAATAGTCTTACGTGGAAAACTTTGTTTAAACCTAATCGCGGATACCATTGAAAAATCAGCAGATTTCACAAAATTGGAACAAAACCAACCTCTAGAGTGTTTATCTGAAGTTGAATCGTTTTTATTGGATTTGTCAATAGCCATCGCAGGGAACAAAATCAGTTCAAGTTTCCCGTGGGAAATCTCGGATAATTCGATTTTCCAAAAATCATTAGAAAATTTGTATAATATTATCCTCTAGAGTGTTATGTCTGGAGATGTATTTTATTGATGTGACTTGTCAATAGCTATCGCAAGAAAAAAATTCAGTTCAAGTTTCCCGTGAGAAATCTCGGAACATTATCATTGTCAGTATTATCAATATCACATATTTTGTATGGAAACGAAATTCTGCATCCGGTAACAAAAAGTTGCGTACGGCCCGAATTTTCCTATTTTTTCGAGGGGGCCCGAAAATTAAAAATTGTTTAGGGCCCGAGTTTTCCTACAGTCGCATGTACTAAAGTTGAATCGTTTTTATTGGATTTGTCAATAGCCATTGCAGGAAAAAAAATCAGTTCATGTTTCCCGTGGGAAATCTCGGAAAATTCGGTTTTCCAAAAATCATTAGACAATTTGTATAAAATTAGCCTCTAGAGTGCTATTTCTGGAGATGTATTTTATTGACGTGACTAGTTAATAGCTATCGCAGGAAAAAAATTCAGTTCAAGTTTCCCTTGATAAATCTCGGAAAATTCGATTTTCCGAAAATCATTAGAAACTTTGTATAAAATTAGTCTCTAGAATGTGATGTCTGAAGATGTATTTTATTGATATGACTTGTCAATAGCTATCGCATTAAAAATTCAGTTCAAGTTTCCCGTGGAAAATCTCGGAAAATTTGAAAAATGTTCCGGCCGAAAGTAAAATATAAATGTTAGCCTCTGGAGTGTTATGTCTGGAAATGGATTACATTGATGTGACTTATCAATAGCTCTTGCAGGAAAAAAATTCAGTTCAAGTTTCCCGTGAGAAATCTTGGAAAATTCGATTTTCTGAAAATCATTAGATAATTTGTATAAAATCAGCCTCTAGATTGTTATGTCTAGAGATGTATTTTATTGATGTGACTTACCTATCAATAGCTATCGCAAGAAAAAAAATTCAGTTCAAGATTCCCGTGGGAAATCTCGGAACATTATTATTGTCAGTATTATCAATGTCACACATTTTGTATGGAAACGAAATTCTGCATCCGGTAACAAAAAATTTCGTACGGCCCGGATTTTCCTATTGTTTCGAGAGGGCCCGAAAATTAAAGCTTGTTTAGGGCCCGAGTTTTCTTTAATGCGACTGTATGTACTATATGTACAATATTACTTCCAATAAAATATGTACAAATTGGTTTGTGTTCGAACATCTGTTGCCTATAAAAGAAACAAAAATTTGTGTTTTTTACCTGGTAAAACAACATACTTAAATGGATTTTTAATATTAGCTTTAAACCATGTACATTTATAAAACACAAAACCAAAAATCAAAACCAGACACACATTTCATTAGAATTGTATTAGATATCCTCTATACTCGTATACATACCTACATATATAAAAATATATTTTTATTGAATTACAAATGTGTATATTTACAGAGGGTATGGCCCCCCATACCTAATCTAGTCCATATATTATGTATTCTTCTGAATTAATTTAGCCTACCAGTAACGGAAAAATACTTTTCATTATGTACGAGTTTATTATGTAGAAGAGATACTACACTATCGTACAATTAAATTATGTATTTACAAATGTACAACGCAAACATCGGAAAAAGGATATTCGATCACCAAATATGTATCGTGTATTTTTATGTTATTTAAACAAACATCCTATATATATGTAACTCTGTATACTAATGTATAAACGTACGAGTTTATGTCTGGTTCAAAAGCTCAAACAGATAATGTAGAAATATATATTCATAATTTTTTTCATGAAAGTCTTTTTATTTTACTTAAACGGATAGCTTTTTATTGTCATTAAGAAGGATGTAAATATTTGATATGTTTGTTTGCAGTACATTTTTACAAAAGAACACAAACACAATTTTTGATTTGATTGATTTTGAAACCGGATTTGAAATCTCCGGAAATGATTTTTCACTAAATCGGCAACAGAATTTAATATCTTTGTAAGAGGGAGTCAAATGGCATAATATTATTTAAATTATTATTAAATAGTCGGTTTATTACGAAACAATGAAAGTAATATGTTGAATAATTTATGAACTCTAAACGATTATAATTTTTCTTACCAATACATAATTCCAACTATAAATTTTATCATATTTGTTTTATGAGCTTTCAACAACCTTTCTGACGTGACTATTAAAATATTGATATACGCAACCACTTCAATAAGCAATTTTTCTTATATTACTGTTCTCTTTATTGGCATGAACTTAAAAAATAAAAGTCATAATTTAAGCTACGTTATATATACATATATATAGAAATACACCTACCTAATCGATTAATCATATCACACGCATGATTTTTATTTTTATATTATGGGAAAAGTTGTTCAAGTATATTAACATATTACATAAAGATTGATGAACATTTGTTATACCTTATAAATTACAGAGGGTTTGAATGGAGGTGGCCAAAGGTTGATCTTAAGAGTTGTATCTTAAGAGTTATAAACAGAAGTTTTAAAAAAGCAATATGTAAATTTAAAATTCAAAACATTATTGCAAAACACAACAACATTTTGAGTACTACATAAATGCAATGCAAGACGTTAAAAAGTTCATAAACTTTAAATTTTATGAGGTTTAAAAATAAACTTGCATCCAACATTCCTAAATTACATTTTTATTTAAAGTAAGTTACGACACGACCCAAAAAGATGAAGAAAAGATTCAGATCATCCAATTTAAAGTTTTAATTGTCTTTTTCATATCAAGAACAAAAATATAAGAAAAGGGAAAATACTTTCTTTATTTCATAATTGATCTGTCATAAGCAACAATTGTATCATTTCACAAAACAATTTTACCAGTATGGATAAATACATGCTTAATCACAATTTTACAGTTAATTCGTTTGCGACTCAGCATGTTCCCAAATATTTTATACTTTTATATAAGTAACCTTAGCCACGACCACGACGGCAACTTTAAGTGGAAAATTTTTCGGTTAGTTACAAAAAAAAAAAAAAACTTCACAAGTACACAAAACAAAATACAAAATTCTTAACAAACTTAAATTTAAAAATTTAAAATTAAATTTTTATTTCTTCAAAAATACGAGTAGAAACGAATAACAAAAAAAAAAATTGAGTTTCTTACTACTACTACTACTGTGTAATCTGAAATCTACTAAGAAGAAAGCATTAAACTTTTCTTCAGTTTTATTTTTTTCAATTTTATTATTTAAACTTCTTTACCTGCAAAACATACTCAAGCAAATGGAAAAATCTTAAATGTTTTAATAATTTTCGAAAGATTTTTTTTTTGTTTGGTTTCATTCTTTTAACAATTAAAACAAAAATATTTTGTTTTTTTACTGTGCACAAGGGAAACCAAAAACTTTATTAGTTTGATTTTCTTCGAACCAGATTGAAATAAGAAAGCTTCATATAGAATAAAACAATAGAACACAATAATCATAAACACTTTAACAAGTTTTCCTATTTTTTTTCTTCGATAAAAAGTTTTTATTATAAAGCTCCAATAAATACGTTTATATATGTAGTTTTGTTTAACAAAAAAAAAGCTCGGCTTGTGTTTGCTTGGGGATTGTGTAAAAAAAATATAATTTTGTAAGTGGCATAATCAAGAATGTTGTAAAGCTTTATAATATGAAAACAATTGCGGAAATGGTATACTTTTTACAAAAAAGGAATACACGAGAGACTTTATAAAAGTATTCAATATTCATTAAGTATGTTAATAATAATAACAAAACAGTACACTACCGGTGTTCGCGTAGTTTGATAATTATTATGGTGTGTAATTATTTAAACTATACCCAAAAGACCAAATATCTCGTAGAACACAATACCAGAATCATAAACGATGAAATTGTTTGTATTACGATCATCATCATCAACCCTGTGATTTTGTTTTTGGTATAATATGACGAAAGTGTGGTAAAAAATTTAACGATACAATTTTAACTGTATTAAATCATAAATGATGGTACTAAGCATAAGTTATGTTTATATTAAATACAATCTTTTTATGACAGATACGAGATTATACTTTGTTTATGTTTATGCTATTCCTTGGTGTATGTTTTTATTTTATATGATGTCATTGTCATAAGGGATAGCTATAAAAGATGTGGGATGGTTTATTTTTATATTTATACGTACTCTTTTTAATTTATTCAGAATGCTGGAATTTTATTGAATTACCATTTATAGATAAAGCTTTTAACATTTTTTAGCTATTCTACCCTCAAATTTTTGTACTGAAGTTTATTTTATTTATCGATTGAAAAACTCGGATTATATTTATTAGTAACCCGTCAGAAAAACTATTTTTAGTATCGAATCTAATAATTGCCCAACACTAAATCGTCGAAAACTGTTTTCTATATGAAAATCATTGTGATGAAACCCATTAAACCATAAAATTAGGAATTCATCCGTCTGGATTAAAATCTAGTTAAAATGAAGCCTTAAAAGTGATATATCGGTCTGGAGCTTATTACTCTGGAGTGCGAATATATTGTACAACACACCCTAATTTAGCCTAAGCTAATATATTGTCAAGTTAAACTAAGCAAAATGTAAATTTTTGATACAAGTTATATTTCTTAAATATAACTTATACTCTTCGGGTATCTGGATTGCTAGTCTACGACAAAATTAGATCCTCAATACTTTGTATATCAGGCTTTATTCTGTTTGGAACGGCAAGTCCTTGGGAAGATTTTTCGCATAGCTTGCGGCCAAGAGGTTAGTAAAGCAAAATTCACACTGCTGGAAACTCTTCTAGACGGACGAAATTTATCATTAGCCATAGCAAGGCAAATGATATAATTTCATTACGATGCTCTCTATTGTAAGTGATTAATGAACCTGAGACTCGGAGTAAGTGTGTATGAAATGGAATGATATCAAAGGGCCGAATGTCGAAGGGCCAAAATGGGTCGAAGGGCCGAATGGGTCGGAGGGCCGAAATTTTAATATTCACTAATTTACATCACTAAATCACAATGAAATTATTTTTTTCGTCTAAATAGAATTTTCCTTCACTCTAACGAATATAAAATGGTCTGAAAAAAAAAAAAATAATCGGCCCTACATTTCTAAAAACAAAAAATAAATAAACAAAAAAATTCGGCCCTTCGTACCCATTCCTATGAAATTTGCTTTTCGCAAGTGCAATGAATTTGTATCTATATATATAAAACAAAGTCCGGTTAGTTACACCATTTATAACTCAAGAACGGCTGGACCGATTCTTATGATCTTTGATTTGTTGGATTTGTCTTCGCCCCGAATAGCAGAATAACTATTAAAACATCGGAAAAATTCACGAAAACAAAATTTATGAAGAAAATTCATTTTCTCATATATTTTGTATGGAATATGGCTTTTTTGATAATATCTCGAGAACGGATTGACTGATTTCGATGAAATTTCTTTTTTTTTTGTTAATTTTTAATTAATAATTAATTATACACATATATTTTTTTTATTTGATAATTTTTAGTTTTCACGAAAATTTAAAACTTTTAAACAAAATAAAAACTAAATGGTTTCCTTACAGAAAAAAGTCCAACCATATATTATTTGTCTTTATTCCTCTCTCTGCAACTATCCACGCTTGAGAAAGAAGATTTTATATGGGAATTTGTTGTAGTTTTCGTTTGTTTCTGGTTTAAGTATTTCAAGTCTCTTTTGCATACCATTGAGCACGTGCTTAGCGATTTATCAGCATTTTTTCGAGTTTTCACCAATTTTCATTCAGTTTTCGACGGTTATTACATTTGAATTCGGTTCAATTATTTCTCTTCGAACGATTTTTTCTGAAATTCATCAGTGAAAAATGATTTCACAGAGGTTAGTTCAGTTTGATGAATTGCACGTTGTAAAAGGTTATGTATAGTTTGTACCAAATAAATGACATCATATGTGCCGAGATTTCTGATCTCGAAACTGATCCAGCCCTGCATGATTTCGTGGTCGATAACCTTTGGATTGTTCCGTATCCGCCACGTTTTTTCAAAACATTCAAGATGCATTGTAACGTGAAGTATTGCAAATCAGTAAAGTCCATCAAATACATCTGCGAATATGTCACGAAAGGCAACGACATGGCAGTTTTTGGCGTTCAAACTTCAAATACCAACGATGAAATCACGCACTATCAAGTTGGTCGATATGCGTGAGCTGCAATGAAGCAATTTGGCGTATATTCTCATTCCCCATTCATGAACATCATCCCACTGTTGTATATTTGGCGGTGCATCTGGAGAATGGTCAACGAGTTTATTTCAACGCATCGAATATTGCTCTACGTGCTGAAACACTTCCAGCGGCAACATTGACCAACTTCTTTTCGAAGTGATCCGTATGCACGAATGTTGCTTTACTCTGAGCTGCCACGTTATCATACTTGGAACGCTTCAACGAAGAAATTTAGAAGGAAGCAAGGCGATGCGGTTCCTGATCATCCGTATGGGCGTTCCACTGATGCTCTTGGTCGCATTTACACAGTTCATCCGAAGATTGTTAGTCAAGTTAGGAATGCCAACGCCATATCGTGTAATGAACGACGGTTTCAATCGAGAATTGGAACGTGAACGTGAATAAGATCGAAATACATTGAACCAATCAGTTCGAACGAATGCATCACTGTTGAACCCCCCAACAGAAGGAAGTGTACGATACGTTAATGAAGGCAATTGATGGTGGAAATAGTGGCTTATTTTTCCTCGATGCGCCCGGTTGGACTGGGAAGACATTCCTCATGTCATTGATTTTGGCCGCTGTTCATACGAGATTCGAAATTGATGTAGCAGTTGCTTTTTCTGGGATAGCGGCCACGTTGCTAGAAGGATGCCAAACGGCTCATTCAGCGTTGAAATTGCCAATCGGTAATGGCCATGTTCCTGTCGACAAATCGAACGGTGTGATTTCGTTTCCGCCGAATTATCGCAATTTCGTCTCAACGAAGGACGAGCTCATCAACAAAGTGGCCCGAACATCACTGCTAACCACAAAAATCACAATTGGTTGAATGAACGAGTAATTCTTGGGGCAAAGAACAAAGATGTGGATCACTTAAACTTCACAATTCAAAATCACATCGTTGGTCCACTGCAACCGTTCAAATTTATCGACTGTGTAACAAATGAAGACGAAGCAACCAACTATACAACTAAATTTTTAAACTCACTGGATTTGCCTGGCTTGCTATCGCACAATTTACAACTGAAGGAACCAACCAAAAGTATGTAACGGAACGCGTTTGGTGGTGAGAAAACTCATGGGCAATGTGACGATACTCAAAGGAAAGTTCAAAGGTGAGGAACTTCTCATTCCGAGAATTCCGATGATCCCAATCGATATGCCATTCGGGTTTAAACGAATTTAATATCCGACTCGTCTTGCATTCGCCATGACGATCAACAAATCATAAGGCCAATCCTTGAGTGTTTGTGGCCTGAATTTAGAAAATGAATGTTTCTCTTACGGTCAATTGTATATGTAGCATGTTCACGTATCGGCAAACCATCCGCTTTGTTTTTTCTCGCACCTAACAACAAAACGAAATACATATGTTGTATATCAGAAGGTGCTTCAACGAAGGCAATCGACCCCAGTGCAACACATCCAGCAAATAGTTTAACAGAATGTATTGCAACAATGCTTCGCAAAGCATTTCAATTCACTTCAATAAAGCAAATGCCTTGCTGTAACGGGAATTACATTCATTTGAATGTAAATGAAATACTTTTCATATTGATTTTTTTTTCATTTATTGAACTTATATTTCATTTTAAGTATTCATTTTCTCTAAATAATAAACTGAATTTAATTCAGCTAATAAGTTAACACAGCATTTATTAGTTCTGAGGCGGTACGAAGTTCGCCGGGTCAGCTAGTATACTTATATAACTGAGTCTAAGGAGTTCAGAGATGTGTCTAAAGAATTCTGGGTGCACTTTACTGATGAGGTCATTCGCTAAGATCACTTAACCTCAAAGTTACAAATTTAATACTTTTTATCATTTTTTGTATCTACTTTTGTAACTGGGACACCTCCCCATGGTGAAGATGGACAAAGTTAGGTAAAAAGAAGTTTACGATGCAGAGGAGGGATACCCCAGTATCGGCGGCTGGTTAGGGTGGGAAAACGAGCCCGCAGGCGTCGTCATTATGCGACCGTCGCTCTTCATTGGTTGTTAACTTTGGCTCTGGAGAGTTTAGGGCTACACAAAAAACTCACGTTTGTGTTCAGGATACCGATGTTTTCTGTTACGTATGTGATTATTTTAAAATATTAATTTTAAAATATCGCAGAAAAATATCTGAAGCAAGTAAAGAGCTTTATATTGATTGTTTTAATATGTCAATATTTGACGAAGATAAACCAAGGGTACCTAAAATGATTTGCTGTCCTTGTCTTACTATTATGAGCCGGTATAAAAAGGTAAAATTAAACAGGATCTTAAATTCATAGTTCCAACAATATGGCAAAGACCAAAATCAAAACAAAACCGTTATTTCTGCAAAATAGAAGTCAAAGGTTTCAACTCTAACAATAAGTCTAAAATAAAATATCCAGACGTATCTTCAGTTACAAGACCAATTGTTTCCACAAAATTGAGTAACAACATGAACAGCACAAATTCTTCAACAGTAGATGATGATGACAAAATGGAAATAGATAGCCAGGCAGAAAGTTCCATGGAAGTTGATAACGGTAAAGAGGAGGAAATCGAAAAAGTAGATTCTGATTCTGAAACCTAAGATTCAGAAGATAGTGATGGGGAATACAAGAGTAACCGACGAAGTAAAGTTCCACAACTGTTTGGTCAAATATCAATAAATAATTTTACAAGAAGTATAGGGGCCTCCAAAAACATGGCAGAGTATATTGCTGCAGAATTTAAGAAGCGTGGTTTTCTCAAAAAGGTACCAATTCATCGTTTTACAAAAATAGAGAGAAGGATTTCAGGAAATATTATACTGTAAGTGAGGACCAATCACTGGTTTATTGCACAGATGTTCGGGGTCTGATGAACGAATTAAAACCAAATGTTTATGTCCCTGAACAATGAATGGAGACTCTTTATAAACTCTTCTATTCAAAATTTAAAAGCAGTACTTCTACATAACGGCAACACCTATGCCAGTGTCTCTATAGCCCATTCCACTAAACTAAAAGAGGAATACGAAACAATAAAGTATGTTTTAGATAAAATAAAATACAAGGAGCATAACTGGCAAATATGCGGGGGTCATAAAGTCATTACTATGATGTTAGGACAGCAGCTTGGATATACAAAATATCCATGCTTTCAATGCTTATGGGATAGTAGAGACCGTGGTAATCACTATCAAAAAAAAGATTGAGAACTTAGAAAGAATCTAGATACAGGAAAATATAATGTCATTGAAGAACCCTTAGTCAAGCATTCAAAAATACTGCTTCCGCCGTTACACATAAAACTCGGGTAAATGAAACAGTATGTGAAAGCCTTAGATAAGAAGGGTCAGTGTTTTACATACTTGATAAGACAATTTCCTAATAAAAGCGAAGTAAAATTAAAAGAAGGCATTTTTGATGGGCCTGAAATTTGAAAGATGTTCCGGGATGAGAATTTAAGATCAAAGATGACAAAAATAGATAAGGCCGCTTACCTTAGTTTTCGTAATGTTGCTGAAAAGTTCCTTGGAAACAATAAGACCCCTCATTATGTAAGCCTTGTGAAAAAAATGGTAGAAAATTTCGATAAAATGAGATGCCTAATGAACTTGAAGCTTCATTTCCTAGATTCACATCAGGATTATTTTCCTGAAAACTTAGATGATTACAGTGAAAAGCAAGGTGAACGTTTTCACTAAGATTTAAAGGAGATGGATAAGGGTTGATGGGACGTAAATATGTTAGCAGACTATTATTGGATGCTAAAACGAGAAACCACAACAGAAGATGAAAATTACTGTCGAAACCAACTTCACAGATCATTTGAGGAAAAAAGACTCGTTATCACCGTAAAAAATAGAAAAAGATCCTGTACCAAAGACATAAGTGATTATGATTTTTGAATCATTCTAAAATCAATTAAATTATGTTCTTTACATATATAAAAGCACAATATATCTGTGGATCGATGACTAACATACAGATTCGGCTTATAGCTTGTAGTTTTATTCTCCCCAGGGTGCTGGAGAATGCTGGGAGTGCTAAGGGGTGGTGAGGGGTGCTAGGGTGTGATGGGGCGAAATCTAAGGGTGATGGGTCAGTTCTGACCTGAGATTCGTTTTTAGCACACCGAAAAACGTACCAGAAGGTACTTCACCTTGCTGTATCAGGACTTTTTTTTGTGTGCCTGTGTTATTAAGGGTAATTCCGAATTTTTCTGTAAAGCTTTGTACAACTTATTGAGTAAAAGTTTAATAAATTCGATCGCTTATGCAAATGGAATTAATACTGCTATGCTGAGTGTCGATAACGGTGAAGAGCGTTCAGTAATTCTTGCTCCAAGTATTTTCTCAATAGCTCAACGAAATTTCTCACAAATATATATATATATATATATATATATATATATATATATATATATATATATATATATATATATATATATATATATATATATATATATATATATATATATATATATATATATATATATATATATATATATATATATATATATGTATATATATGGATCGTAAAGCTTTGGCTAATATCTTGGCGTTAAAAATGTATATTTACGGCCATTAATTTATATTACATCCGGATTCTAAATTGTAAAGATGGGCAGCGATTTTGTTAACAACAGATTTAAATCGCTGATTCTAGCGCCTTAATTTAAAATTCAATTGTATAAATTAATTTTGATTAATAATAATGTAAATTAAAATCTATAATATATGTAAAGCAGTAACACAAATATAAAATAAAGATAGGCATATAAAATAACTTCAAGCTTTAAACTGTAAAGAAGTACAAACGCCAGTTTTATAGCAATGCCGGATACCAATTCTGTTTTAGCTAGCCACATTTAAACCGTTGCTATAATAATCAAGTGCATTTAGCATTGCATTTGCCTATTTCACAAAAGTATTTCGGAAAATCTCAAAGCTATAAATCGCAGTATGGTAAAAAAAATATTCGAAAAGAAGTTGACGCAGACGATAAAGGGCGGAGAAATTGTAGTTGATGTATTGGTTCGAGAGCTTTTTTTAACGAGTTTAGCGAATATTTCAGAACTACAAGTAAGAAGAAGTTGCTGGTCTTTTCTTCCTACAAAGCTTCCTCACAGCGCTAAAGCGACTGGAGACAATTCCTTGTTTCCTCTTATTGGTGGAGTCGCTCTATATATAGAAATGCAACCTCACCAGAGAATGAGACAAAACGTTCTTCATGATATCCTTAGTCATCGTTTGACTGCAGTGGGTGCGTTTTCTGGATTTTTCCACATCTTAAAATAACAAAAGCAACAAAATTTGATTGCAACCAAACATTTGAGGTGACCCGTTTTCCAAATCTTCACAGATATCAAGTCTACTTCAAAATGACAATCCGTAGAATTTCATTAAAATTTGAAGAAATTTCAGAATTTAATTCTCAAAATTATAGGATTCTCAAAATTTAAAAAAATCTTAGATTTTTAGGATTCCCAAAAATTTAAAAATGTTATATATTTTTAGAGATTTCAAAAATTTTATGAATTTTAATATTTTAAGACTTTGATCAAGTTCAAGAAATTTAACGTATTACCTAACAGAGCAAAGTTCTAAGAAATTTAAGACTTTTGAAACTTTTCAAAAGATTTAAGAATTACACGAATTTATCAAAAAGAAGATATCTAATATTTTGCTAGTCTAGATATTGAAATTTGTTAAGACACTAACAAATTTAAAGAATTTCATCAATTTTAAGAACTTTAAGAAATTTCTAAAAAATTAAAATATTTTATTATAGAAAATTTCATGGACATGATTAATTTTAAATTTCTAAGAATTTAGAAAAAGCCACACCAAAATTCCAATAATTTTGTGAATTTGAATTTCATCAAATTTAGTTATTTCTGGGCTTAGGCAATTAAGTTTTTCTTCCAACTAACATTCTGAAGTTGTTTCAGGATTTTTAAATATGAGGCACTAAGATAAAAACTGGTTGAAACGCATCCTTCGTGTTTTATTATTCAGCTAATTTTGTGATAAATTAATTCAAACTAAATATTAAGGTTTCGGGTCGCCTTTTTTCGATTATTTACTATACTTAATATTTGGCAAAATTTTACTCACCTTATATTATAATTCATTCCTAAACTTGACATTAAAATCCATAAGACGTACTTTTAAAAATTTGCACCATATAACCGTAAAATCGAAAGCATTAAATTCTCCTCCAAACAACTTAATTCCACCAAAGCTTACAACGATTTAACTCGTTTTTTGGGAAAAGACCCTAATCGAAAAGAGAACAATTTAAAAAAAAATTCACAAGCATTATACGAAAGACAGTTAAAAATGATATCAACGCTAATAACAATAATAATAAAAATAACATTAACCTAAGAAGCGAAACACAAAAATATTATCCGACTTTTCTTGTATTTACACATAATTGAAATATTTAAATGAAATTATTATCATTTTTGAATGTTATGTTTTGAAAATATTTTTAACCAGGGATGGCAATTTCAAACAAAATATTGAAGCCTGGCCCTATTGAATGAAGTATGTACTCCAATCAACATTTATGTACGTAACACGTACATGTTGTTTATGATCCAAAGTACTATCACCACATATCCGAAAACTTTTAACCCTTTTTTTTAAACAATCACGCAAAAACCAAATAACATTAAAAAAATACTTTAATCCTTTTTTTGTAAAACATTTTTTGCCTCTCTTTTTTTAATGTAATTCCTGTTGTGCTTTTTCGATATCGTACACACATAACAACAACAAATGAGCATAATATTTTTATTAACTAAAATTATATATGTTTTACGTTTTTAATCCAATTAAAATTCTGATCTGTTTTAATAAAAAAAAAAGCTTTTTTTTGCTCTGTAACAGTAGTAAAGTTCCACAAATAAATGAAGCGAACAAAAGTTGTAATTAACTTTTTATTTATTTATTTATTTTTAAAAAACTGAAATGAAATAAAATAATATTTTTCTTGGACTACATTGTGTGTATTTTTTGTACTTCTATAGTGAAAAGATGTTAAGCACAGGAATGAGCATTTTTTTTAGCCCGAAAAGAAACATTAATTAACAGAGCAGCATTATAACAAGGAAATCCTGTGCAAACTATTGTTTAAATCTTTTTTTTTTTTTTCTTTAAGCTTTTATTTTATTTGTTTTTGTCCTTAGCGGCAAAATTAAATGCATTTTTGAAGCTACTTGAAAATTTGTATTCAACATACTAAATTAACGAAGATGACTTTAAAAAAATGAGGGATAATGATTTTTATTATTTTTTTTTTTTTTGTTTAAAATTTTCCACCCTACATCAGA
Organism: Tipula helvola; assembly: GCA_963556165.1. Classification (NCBI taxonomy): domain Eukaryota; kingdom Metazoa; phylum Arthropoda; class Insecta; order Diptera; family Tipulidae; genus Tipula; species Tipula helvola. Next base: position 6,804,373 of record OY744482.1, read on the forward strand.
ATCATAAACGAGAAAACAAATAATAAGATTACATTTAATTATACCCAATCATGATTTCTACCAAATACAATTTGTTACTTTTGTTTGAGTTTTAATTAACTTCTTATTTTTCTGTTGTGATAATTTTTCCAAAAAACTTGAAAGAGAGGATAGCAGCAGCTACCATTGATTTCGTTACAAAATGTAAATGTTATATTTTCGTCGAGCTTTTGTTTAGAAATTTTTCTTATTTAAATTAATAATTTAATTAAGAAAATACGATATTTTAATTTTTACCTTCAAATTCGGTAGGAAAAGTTTTATAAAACACTTAGAAAGAATGATTTTTGGGAAAATATTTTTGGTACAATTAAGATTTTTATTTTTCGTGATTTAAAAGAAAATTAATTGTGTGATCATTAATTTATTTTTTTTTTAGAGAAATGTAAATTAAAAATTTATTTATACACCAAAGCTTTTCTTTTACAAATATTATAAAGCGAAAAAAAATATGATACCGGTATGATGACGTGTGTTCAAAAGAAAATGTATATTATATTCCAAATAATTGTAGTACATGTATCATATTTTTGTTCATGTTTTAAAAAATCGTTTGGAAAAATTCATTTGAGTTGTAAAAATAAAATATAAAACTAAACTGCACGAGGATTGTTAACGGAACAAAATAAAAATATATAACAAGAACGCTTTTTTGTTTGCAGCGCAGCATCTCTACTCTCTATAAATATCGTTATTTTTACGGATATATTTCACTTGTTTGAAAACAAAACAAAAAAAAAACTTGGAAACGCTTTTAATTTAAAAGTACTCCTCAAAGCTAAATTATTCAGTTCATTTGATTTTGATTATAAATATACATACGACTACAAATATAAATGCGGTTCATGCATGATTGTGGAGTAAAATTTATACAAATTTTATTCTATGGTTCTAAATTATTTTTATTTCATATTTATTTAAAGTATGTAATTGTGTAACACCCTGATTGAATCACTTTGCGCACAAGAATTTGTAGATTGATTTATCATGCAGAATAAGAAAATTCTACACCACAAAAAATAAATAATGAATAAAAATAAAAACTATTAAATTTAAACTTTCAAGAGGAAAAAAAAATCCTCATTGGATTAAAAATCAATTTAATACTCAACAGACAGACAAATTATATTATAATCGAAAAAATTATTTAAAGCGCGATGAAAATCAATTTTCTCCACTCATTTGGAAAATTGTATATCTCAAGAACGAAAGATTTTTTTTTCTCTATCTCTCTCAATACTATATTGACACTTCAATTATTCATAATTTGAAAATTTCACAAAAAATAAAGTTTAAGACGATGGTTAAAGATTCTAGCGGCGTAAATTTTAATTTCCAACGAACCATGTAACAACATAGTATACGGTTAATGCTTCATCATACCATTGACACAAAAAAAACGCTATCTCACCAATTTCCTTTTTCTTAAGTTTATGTCTAAGCGAGAGAGCACAACGATGATGATGAATAAATTTCTTATTTTGCAAAAATAAATTAATTATTTTGTTTTTAGTAAATAAATAAAATTAACCAACCAAATAATGATGAATTCATTACAACAAAATAATTATATTTTTGAATATATCTTAGCCTGATCGTGGTCTTGTTCAAAAGTATAAATATACATATACATAAATAACAAAGAAAGCTTTTTATTCGTATAACTAAAAGCTTTTTTATGTATTTTTTTGTTTGTATTATAAGAAATATCCCATAAAATTATAAGTGGAAACCGGAAGGTTACAGACCAAGGTAAACATTAATAAACTAATTATATTAAAATTGCAAAAAAGTTACGTTTTGTATAATCGAGTTGTATACGATTATACATGAAGCTTTTCAACATTAACTCATGTTCTTTTCTGATGGTGGTTCCAGATGAATATATACGTTTTCTATTTCAATTTTATAGTGTAATAGTTGTTTTTTGCTCGGTATCTCTCTGTCCCTCCCACTAAAGCCTTTACATAGATACTCGATTTGAAATAATATGAAACATCAACTTTTAGACGCTGTTTTATTTGGATAAAAAGGAGTTAAAGATATTAAAAGTGTTTTCTATAAGTTGTATAGATTTTGTGATGTTCCATGTAATTCAGTATAAAAAAGCCTTTTTTTATTTTAATTTACTGCAATTTTTTTTTTTTTCTTGTAGAATAATAAACATATTTAGACATAAGCGCAAACCAAACTTGATATCTATCAACTAACCCGTAAAACATAATTTAAATGTCCATATATTTATGTGTTCATAACTGCTTACAAAACTTCAAAAGCTTTTTAAACGAAAAAAATGAACAACCAATAATATATTTTATTAGTGCAGAGTATATTCGTTTTGCATTTCTACTGGAACGACAAGGATATCTATTGTTCTAATTTTTTGTCTCGTTCCGGAATAATAGAACACATTTATAATTGATTTTTAAATGATAAAGATATAAGCACATACGTATTCGCTTGGGGCTTGGATGTAATTGTCACCTTCAACGATACAAAATATGCCATTTTTCTATTTGACAACGTTCAATTTTTAAATATTAAATAATTATGGATTTATAGGAAGAAAAATTGAACAGTTTACGAAAAATGCTAGTTGTCAAAAAATGATATTAAAGTATTTTGCTGAGATAATGTTACTTATTGTGTGATAAACGGTTGTTCGATGTTAAAGGATTCATGTGGTATAATTGTGGAAAGAAAAAATATGAAAATTTGGATTATGTGGAAGTAAAACAAGTTGGTATGAAATTTATAAAATGACCTATTTATTTCCCAATATCAAAATATGGTGAGCAGTCCCTGTATTGCTCTTATCCCTAAATGATAAGCAAGCGAATATAAACAATAGGAAAAAATTTGGTTACACAACTCTGAAATTGTTATTGCATATTGTTTATGGATGTATTTATTTATTTTCAGATATAACGCCAAGAATGATAGATTACAAGATTATGCAACTCAAAATACGTTACTCTCTTTTTTTGTAAAAAAATAAAGCGTAGGAACAAGTCTGTATATCTGACTTCTTTTCCACCTGTTATTTAAACTTTGTTTCACTCACGCTTGGTTCTTCAAATATTTGGTTGGTTTTACAGCGGTGTGAGCGAGAAACATGGATAAATATGATCACATGATCATTGCTGTGGAAGTGTTAATCTATATACCTTTCATTTCCTCTTATTGTATGTAGTGTGGTGGTATAATATATTTGGTCATTCACTCTCATTTATCATTGGTTGTTTATTTTATTAATGTTTATGTTGTATACAGTGGAAAACAAAATTATCGTTCTCTTCATAGTAATTTGACGACACCGTAATTCATTTAAGTACAACATTTTTGGTTCACTATCGTATTAGAAGAGAGGATAAAAAATAAAATTAAAAAATAAAGCATAGGAACCAGTCGTTTTACTCTCCATCGGAGTTGGACTTTGGACAATCTTCTAATCTATCATTCTTGATGTAACGCGAACCAAAAACATCTATAATTCTCTATATGTAATTCATTATACATAGATGTTTTAGACGCGGATCCACACGATTGTGTCAAATTGTTTGGTACATACAATTAATATAGAATGAAATATTGATTTTGTGTGCGAACGTTATTTAACCTTTAATAAACCTCTCTTCAAATAAATTAGATAAGTTTCACCTAAACGAAACAAAATCATAAAGCAAGCGAATCGTTTTTTTTACATTTAAGTAGTACGTTTATACACAGAGTCAAGTCATCTTAGAGTTGTACCCTCATTAATGTATTATAGATGATTTTGAATAGTTTTGAATGAAACATAATCGAAAATGATTATTTCTGCGCTATTTAACCCTTTAATGCATAATGTAGCATATCTGCATCATAATCTAATTTGAACTGCATCTACATTTGAGCATATTTTTTCTGTTTTGTTTCGTATATCTGTTGTTCATTTGTTTTTCTATCTCGTTTCTCACATTTTTTTTGTTTTTTCGGCGTTTTGAAAATAAAATCGCCATTTACAATTAGTTAGCCGATGTTTTACATACAGTTAGTAGTAAACATACATTTACATTATGTAATTTTTTATAAATAAGAATATTGTTTTTGAATATTTATTTTAATTTTGAACGAATTGCCTTTTTATTAAGAAGCGTTATAAATGGAAAAATATTTAAATTTTATACCACAAATGCATAATGATGCAAATAGGCATAATGTCATAAAATCAATTTTCCCGGAAAACTAAGTAGCTGCTTCCAACCATTTTTGCTTTGAAATTCGTATCAACCAAATACATCTTTATAAAAAAAAAAATATTTCAATTAAAAAGAAAAAATCATGCATTAAAGGGTTAATTCAATTGAACCTAAAAAAAAAACACAATAATAAATGATAACTCTAAGATGATTCGACTCTGTGTATAAACGTAATAATTAGACAACTTCACCCATATTAGTCATTTTTTTATCTCATTTCTTTGCCTTTATTTATTCTTTGGATAGACAGTCTACGTTTTGCATTATTTTATTAAGTCCTAATAATTTTCGAGTGATATAGAAATAAAATTATTATTAATTAAATACAATAAGTCCTCGACATATGTGATTAATTCGTTCCGAAGGTTTTCGCTCGCGTAAGTCGAACAAACCTCAAAACTCATTTTTTTTTTTTTCAAATCACGTAAGTACGAATTCACGTAACTCGAATTCGCGTAAGTCGAGGACTTACTGTAAATAATTTGGTGGTAAATGTAAAAAAGTACCTACATAATAATAAATATATACAGGGTGAGGAAAAAGTATGGAAACCCTTAAAAATCTCGCGGAGTTAGGTCAGAAAAATAATGAGCAAGGCTTATTCTTAGGTAATTTTCAAAAAGAAATTTAATGGTGAGCTTGGTTGTGACCTTGACCTTCATCTTCAAGGTCATTTGGAGGTCAAGGTTAATTTTTTTAATTAGAACCCCTATTTTTAATGACAGAATCGAAAAGAGTGATCGAAAAGAGTATGTATTTTACATGACCTCCCAAGATCATCTGAAGGAATTAACATTGCGAGGTCAAAGTATGGAAACCCCTAGAAATCCCGCGGGGTATGCCAAAAAAAAAAATAAGCAAGGTTTAATCTTAGGTAATTTTCAACAAAGAATTTAATGGTGAGCTTGGTTGTGACCTTGACCTTCATCTTAAAGGTTATTTTGAGGTCAAGGTCGTTTTTATATAGGGAAACTCCTGTTTTTGACATCGGATTCGAAAAGAGGGATCAATTTTACTTCCGTATATGTATTTTCCATGACGTCCCAAGTCATCTGAAGGAATATATTTTAGTTATAATGCTTGTGATTTGCTACGAAAATTAAAACAAAATAAAAATTAAAAAATTAATTCTTTATTTTTAAAATTAATATTTTTTATTTTTTTTATAATTTTCATAGCAACACAAGTATTATTACAAAATTTGTTATTTATGATTTTTTTAATTTTTTTTTTAATTTTCATAGCAAATTATAAACTTTGCAATTAAAATAATATTCCTTCAGGTGACCTTGGGAGGTCATGGAAAATACATATTCGGACGTACAATTGATAACTCATTTCGAATCCGATATCAAAAAGTGGGGTTTCCCTATAAAAAATTACCTTGACCTCAAAATGACCTTTAAGATGGAGGTCATGGTCACAACCAAGCTCACCATTAAATTCCTTGTTGAAAATTACCTAAGATTAAACCTTGCTTATTTTTTTTTGACATACTCCGCGAGATTTTTAGTGGTTTCCATACTTTGTAAATACAATGTAAATTCCTTCACATGATCTTGGGAGGTCATGGAAAATACATACTCGGAAGTAAAATTGATCGCTCTTTTCGATTCTGTCATCAAAGATAGGGGTTCTAATTAAAAAAATGACCTTGGTCTCCAAATGTGACCCCTTGCTCATTTTTTTTTTGACCGAACTACGCGAGATTTTTAGGGGTTTCCATACTTTTTTCTCAAAATTTTTATTTCTATTTTTACGGACATTTTTAAAATTTCTCGTTTAAACGAAATAACTACATAGTAAAAAAAAACATTCAGTAGTGTTATGTTTATATACCGCTTGCATTACGTTTTTATTTCGCTAGTGCCACGTTGACAAACTGAAATGTGAACTTCTACCTCGGAGGAATCATCACTTATACCGCACAGTGTGTAACTCAAAGTAATCCAATAGAGAAGGAAAGTTTTTAGATTTAAAGATTTGTTTAAAGCCACAGGTTGTCGTTTTCCAAAAATCGAAAGTTGCTGGCAATGGCAGGTGACAGATAGCGTAATCGTATCAGCGCTGCCGGCAGCTCCAATCAAATTTCCATTCGGCTCCACGTCCGCAACTCCACACCTAACTTGCTTGCGTCCATCGTAACTAAATTGTTTCTTGTAGGCGTAGCAGACAATTTTTTTTTTAATTTACTTTAAATTAAAAATGAAATACATTTTTTTTTGTCACGGCTTTTTATGTAGTGGCATTGGATTTACTCTATGAAAATGAATTTAAGCAGCATGCTCGAGTTAGGATTTAAATCCTAAGATTTTTAAAAGTTAAAAATATGTCAACTCATTAATAGAAAAAGGGGCGGTTCTTTTTGTCATTTAAATGAGTTGATTGGCTTAAAACGAATGAATGTAAAATTTAAGGATTTAAATCCAAACTCGTGGATCAACCTTAAGCAACAAATTCTTTTTTTTTTATAAATGTAAATGTTTTTCGCTAAAACCATTGGTATATTTATAATTTAAAATGTAAAGTGATTTTAGACAAATCATACTTATTACCTGGTGTAGAGCTTACCATGATCCAAAAGGTGGTTGACCTAGAGCAAGGCGCTTCGATTGCACTTCGGTGGGGTTGACATTTGCGATTATTCATAATGTGAATAACTCGTGCACAAAATTTTTGGCAGCGATTTTAATTAATTTACAGTGCATTCACAATGAAACAACTTTATACTTTTGACTTGCAGGTTTGTATGAATTTCTAACATAACGAACAAAATATTTGGTTATGTTGGAAATTCATACAAACCTGTACTGTAGTAACTGTAAGCACTTAAAATTAAAAGGTAAAAAGATTTTTGCATTGTGATTTGTGAATGCTTCAGTTGCCTAAATATCATACCATCCAAATATAAAAGAATTTTAACTATACGGTGTTATACGAGGATTACTTGCATATGTCATTTTCGATCATAGATAATCTCACAAGGAAACCTTTTCAACTGTCAAATTCGGAAAATTATAAAAACTATTCTAAGTTCTAATACTCTGTCAGATATTAACGAAACCATTTTTTTATCGGCAACCAAGCCCGTTTTAGGACGTAAACCACTCTCTAATTTAACCTCAAAAATCGCTTTTTTCGATATACATATTTCTCGGCTTCGGCACCAGTATTTTTTGTTAAAACAAATTGGCAATTATTCCTCATAAAATTACAATCCATAGTAAAATAGATTATTAGGGTTGCATTTCTATTTTTTTAGGGGATGAAATTACTGTTTTCGCAAATCAAGGGGTTGTTATAACCCCTAAAAAGGGCTTGGTTGCCAATATAAAAATGGATAGTGTCTCACAGAGTACTACAACTTAGAATAGTTTTTATAATTTATTCAATTTGATAGCTCAAAAGGATCCCTTGTCAGAAGCGCTTTCAAAATGATTCAATTTCAATCTTGGCAGTTATATTTTTATATAATTAAAATGTCTCATTGTAAAATTCTGATTAATTATTATACTGGTAAAATAAAGCTTGGAGATTTTTTTTTTACAAAATTCAGTCTTCCTACCGCTTTCTTAACTACAGCAAGATTAAACATGTATATATATATAGGAAAGGGGGGGTGAGGGGTTGCACTCCAGATTCCTAGATTTTATCTAATTTATGTGTGAGAACGCTTCAATTGCTGACATGTTTGGGTGTATCTGGAGGCGCATGAAAAGAATATCAGAATTTTTGCAATTCATTCTGGAACCCAAAACCTAAAACTCAAACCAATTTAAATTATTTTTACTGAAGTTCCATCTTACCTTTAATAAAAGAAAGATGGTAAGTAGAGGCATATTTTAATAAGTTTATAATTTTATAGGTGATTTTGCCTATTTTTGTTGTAAAAATTACAACTACAAGTTTTGCTTAATAATTAAACTTTAAAATATAATATAACAATTAAAAATGTGCAATAAATAAAGTAAATATTTGTTCAAACATATTTATATTTATTTACGATAGATGGTGTTACTTGAATAATTTTTGTATTATTTTGAGTACAAGATAAAATATTAAAGGCACATTTAATATTGGGTTCCAGTTCAAAAAACCGCAAAATCATTCGGGCTTGGTTCATCTGATATTCTTATCTCTCATACAACTTAATTCAAAATGACTAAACCAATTTTTTGGGAAAGAGTAGTTTACTTCATCATAATTTCAAATATTAAGATTACCATCAACGTATTTACTTAGCTTTTCATATATTGTCCGAAGAACTTTCGATAATTTTCTAACAAAACCTGTAATCTGTATGTATACTACATTTTTACTTAGTCCATTTATAAAATAAAGTTTTATTTTTTTGAGATTTTCATCCTGAAACTATAATTCATAAATTTATGATTCAATTTAAAAAAAGAAACATACATACGAGGACATATTTACACATACAGATAATATTTAAATTTTTTTCTGCAAAAAACAACATTTCTCTAAATAACAAAACAACACACGGAAACTAGAAAAGTAGTTTTTATGTACCATTTTGGTAAAAATTATGCAAATTTCGATTCCAAAAGTTGGGAAAAAGGAAAATGAAACCCATTAAAACTATTATTATGTGGGTAATTGTGAAAAAGGTTTTAAGGTATTTCAGGACATATGATAGTGATATTATCTGGGAACAACTTTTTATGATTTATATAAGCTTATAAAATGTATAAAGCTTATTAATATCTATATATCAACATAAACTCCGAATGCAATATATTAAAATCTCTAAAAGCTTAATCGAAACAAATACAGAACCTTATCTTCTTAGAACTAAAACGAAAATGTATAAAATAAAGGAAAATTGTGGTATGGCAAAGTATTTTCCAAACCTACATTTTCTTTGTTTATTTAATTTAGATATGTTTGTTATATTATTTTGTTTTTGAATATGTAGTCAGGAAAATATAACATTATCGAAAGCATATAAAACAATTTTCTTTCTTTATTTTCCGAGTTACAAACAGAATTGTTTTATTATGAAAATAATTTAACTTTTTTACTTTTTTATTTTTTGATAAAGTTATTTCAGTTTGTCACAACACATATTCAGAAGGAACAACAAAAAAATTTTATATTTATATACCCGTTTGGCAAAGAGAACTTTCCGTAACACGCTGCTGTTAATAACAATGAAACTGAATTTTATATTTTTGGCAAATTTTCTTGTGTTTTAGTTGAAGCGGATTAAGCTCCTGAATAAGTAATAAGCGGGTGATGATATAATGAAAGCAAAAAACTTTAAGTTTAATTTAAATTTGGCAATGTGTTACAGGTTTTTAATCGAGACACAAAAGGTTAAAATAATTCTACCTTCTGTATTATTAAACTAAAAATCAATAGACAGCTTTATTCTTTACCTCTATAAATGTAATCGTATAAAAATTTCTCAAATAGGCTTCATAGTTATCATTATCACTATTATTTATTTTAATTGAATATTAAAAAAATATTTTTAAATGAAACAAATAGCTAGCAAATATAGAATTTGTTTGGCATGAATTTTTACAGCCAGACGTGTAATATTCATAAAAGCTCTCGTCTGCGCTAGATTTTTCATGTGTACGTGACCGCTTGTACATAAACCACGCTTCGAGTAGTCATTGATAGGGAAATTTTGCTGAATGGAAATTGCTGTATCGTATACACAAAATATATGTACATACATATATATTAAATTGAATTCATATAATTTTTATTTATTGGAATTATTTTATTTATAGAACAAAAAAAAAACAATTCTCTATAAATAAATATAAAAATGCTATTAATTTAATTTTTTAACAGGATAAATTTATAAACGTATATACATGTACGTATTTCATTTTAGTTTTAATCCCGAATGTTTAGAACATAAATATCGATTCAATAGGATGATGTGCAGGAAATTACGCCATCGGGCGAATAATAATAATCCGAAATAGCGCATAGCTGACAACATGGATTGTTTAACCAATATTTATATCGCTGAACGTGTGCATGACTAAACACTAGAATTCCTTTGAAATGAACAAATCAAATATTTAATATTTGTAATTTTTAATTCATGAAAATCGTGAAAATACTTTTTTATATTATTAAGCTCTATACCAAATTATTTTGACATGTCACGCATGTTAAATATTTTATTAAAAACGAGCTAGTAAATTTTCAATTTCACATGCTTATATGAATCCAATTCATGCGCGACTTCATAAATACTAATTAGTTAACTGGAAACTAGTTGATGAAAAATCGTAAGAACACATATGGTTGAAATTCGGAATTTATTTATGTCTTATAGGCTTATCGTTTTTTGTTTTAATTAAAATTATTTATTATTATTTTTATTGTTATTAGTAAAACAGTATTGTTGTAATGACCCAATAAAAAACCTACATGTACATATATATGGTATACATAGTTGTTTTTTCCATAAAATTTTATTGGTTGGAAAAATGTGCCGTACTATTTAGCTATATATGTATGATGAATTTAGGATTCTTAAAATCACAACACCCGAATCCATCACAGAAATGACATAATTTTTCATTTTAATGGTAAGACATGAACTACACAATATTGCCTTAATTCAATTACCGTATACAACATTTAATTCCAACAAGTGCTTACAAAAATGTAATTTTCATAAATAACCCCAGCAACAAAAAAAATGTTTACTGTGTATTAAAATTCCACAAGGACATAATAATAATTTCCTCGACGCATTTATGTTGTTGTTGTTTCCTATTTTGCCGAGTTAAACAGTTTATGGAAAATTATAAATTTTCTCGTATTACTACACCTGAAAACCAAATTATGTTTCTCATATAGTCGTATGTATATACTCGTATATGTACAATACACGTTGTTAAAGTGTTTGTGTATATATTCGTACATACTAATACATACATATTACACAAATGTAAATAAATATGTCTTTTTCGATTCCGACAACAACACAAGAAAATTCGAGTACAAGAACAAACAGTGTTAAGGACACAATATAACATGAAACATTTAGCAGAGAATACCCAAAGCAACAACAAAATATAATCTTTAAATAATTTTAGTGTTTCACTTTGTTTTCCCAAGCTACATAAATTTTCAAAGCTTTCGTGTACATTGTATAAGTATATTCAGTAGAGTTTGGGGTGAAACGATAAAGCTTCCACCACCGAGTTTGACAAAATAATAATAACAACGAATGAGTAATAAGTATCTTAGGAAAAATAACCCTTAAAATGTATTATTTTTTATTGTGTCTGTTACTTGAATGAAAATATTTTTTCACATTTTTCTCATCGGTAGAAATCTACTATAATATGATAAATGTTTTTTATTTAATTCAACATGGGCCGCATTCGGTTCATTTAAAGTACTATGTATGTGTTTAATAAAATGATTGGTAAAATAGTTTTTATTATTCACGGTAAGTTATGTTCTAAGAAATTGGAAATTGCTTACTCTCTCGTGAGCTTTCGTTCGGACGATGAATACCCATAATAGAATATATAGAATCACAAAGCTCTAAAATCTCCTTTATTGCTTTCCACACCCAGCCCTATTCGAACCCGGTACCTTCCGATATTTATGATATAGCTTTACACACCATGCTGTTTGATCAGCATGGTTTGCAGGCAAAGGAGCAACACAAAAAGAAAAAACACATAATCGAAATTTGTTGCAGTATGCTTGAATTTTATATTCTACGCGCTAATAATGCTGTAAAGGCTCTGGAAATTGGAGGCCCCATATAGGTCCAATTTTAAAATTCAATTTTTCTTTTTAATAAACATTTTTTATTGGAGGGTTCGTGTTTTCAAATACAATATCATGATCAATAAACTCACCTTTCATCAAAATGGTTAAACAAATATTGGTATCGTTATAGGGCAAACTTATTGTAGGTTTAGACTAAAAGTATTAGCGATGTGTATTGGCAAGAAAAGAAAGTACCTCCAGTCTATAATGGGGCATCATTTATTTTGTTTTTGCGTAAGGTAATGATTCATGCCTAACTGTCTTGCTGGTTTTTGCATTTTAAGCATATTTACAGCTTCGGTCGTATTAGAGGTATATCGAACTATTCGGTCCTTTATAAATTTCCATTAAACTTTACGATAACGAATTTATAACCTCTTTTAATTGTTTATCAGAACTAAGAAAGAAGTTGTAACTGCCATGTAAATTATAGTTGTCGTGACCACTGATCGATTATAATAATAGACTTGGTTATTAAAGCAACTTTCTTTGCACGGTTAATGCAATTCTATTTCGATTACTACATAATCAGAAGTAGTTTACATAAACGCATTCATTTGTTTTCTCCAACCGAATAGGATTGTTGCAAGTTTATTAAGGCCCGAATTTATAATCGTTGCTACAACTATAACAACTGTTATAGTAACAGTTTTCGTATTTATAAACCTCACTATAAGATTTATTTGTAATGAAACAATGGTTATAGTCATCAAAATACATCACTATAAACGTTGCTACAATTTATGGTGGTATTCCATGGATACATTTTACTGAATAGTAAAATTAAAGGAAGAAAAAAATATATATTTGCTTATGTGGGAATGAAACAAAAAACCGAATCAGTAAAATATATTTGTGTCTGTAGTTGTGACACTCCTCTAAAAAGTATCAAATCGAGAACTTTTTATAGGAGTGTCACTAACACACATACATAAAATTTGTATATGATGAAAAATAATTCTCGCACACACAAATAATTTTAATAGGATGACGATTTTATGGCAGAGATTTTTTTTAATTTTTTATTCTGTGACGGAAATTGTTCGAAAAAATGAAATTCTGATGTGAGCATTAATAATATTTAATTTATAAGATAATTTTGAGATGAAAAAATAATCGAATAAATACTAAATTACTAAATACTTAATTTTTTTAGCAATTATTGTTTATGTTTTGGTTTAATGTCAAATTTCCCCTTAAAACTTTTGCTATAAAACAATAAAAATAAAAAACACATGACGTTTACGTTTGTTTCATCAAATTTTCATTCAAATTTATTTGTACGTGGGACAATTTTTAATCATCAACAAATGGAATTTAAACAACAAATCGAGATAAATTAAAAATGTAAGTGAATAGAACTCTGCGGTTGATAAAAATTCTGTGAATTTATCGTATTTTTTTGTACTTCTAGCGCTTGTACCATAAAGATTACAATGTATTAGATTCATTGTGAATGGCCACAACATAAAGGTTTATGTGCTTTAACTCGGTTCTGCCACTTGAAGATAATTCCACAGAAATTAAGAGAAGTCCTTGAAGACAATAATATTATTAAGGTGGGCGTAGCACCTCATGATGATGCAGCTTACTGGCCAAAGATTACGGAGCATGCTAGATTTGCGTTATGTTGCACAGCTCACTGGATTTAAACACGGTGTTAAGTTACACGGTGCCAATTTAAGTTCGAGTATATTAAATGTTGAGCTGGATAATATGAAAGATTGGCATATTTGATGCTCAGATTGGCATGTACTCACACGACCGGCAAATCGTTTGTGCCGCGAAAAATGCTCATGTCGCTATCGAACTTTAAAAAAAATGGAGACTTCTTATTCTAGTGTGAATCGTGCTTGGCTCACGAGCAAATCAGTTCTTCCTAAAATTCTACAGTTGTGTATCCAGTGACATCAGACCAGAAATATGAGCGATCTATGCGTTCGAAGGATAATCAACTTAAGGACATCGAGATTTCAAAATATGAAGAAAATTCATTCAGCGGCGCGACCTTTACTTAAATCAAAAAATAATATTCCAGAAAACCGAAAAGAGGAACTACGCGATGTAATCAGGCAGATTTATCCTAACGACGAGCTGTCTGAGACATGGAGAAAAGTCGTTGAGCATTTCAATACTAAAAATGAGGGCCTAGTTTAATTTGAAAAAATATGGCGCCAACATTTCTTACAAACGATGAAACCACAATTTTTACCCCACTCTGGTCTGTAACCCATAATAGCGACCGATTGAAAAATCGTGCGGAAGAGGGGCGAATCGAGCTAGAGGATATGCTATCTGCCAGTCTAAAGCCTGCACTATTAAAATCAAAACTTGATAAATCGAATTCAGAGAATAATAACGTGTCTCAAGACACATGATTCGATGGCCTACGATGAAATATCAACGAATGATGAAAATGTTAACCGAAATACCCTTAGTTTGGACACTACGATTACGTTAAGTAATTGAATTTTATCATTGGAGCATGGGTACGATTCGGACGATTTGTTGTCGCAACCAAAGTCACTATCGGGAAATTTATCCGATGAGTTTGAAGAGGGAATGAATTAAATCTGTTCCATATTTCTAAATTGTATCATTAAAACTAATAAACTTTATCGATTATAAATTCAAATGTGGTTTCAAATTCAATTTATGTATTTAATTTCCAATTCATGACATGTTTTAACTTTTTGCCTTGGTGGAACTTATTTCTTGCTTAGTTTATTCGGCGAATTTCCCCCGTCACTGGTCTCGACAGCAAAGGTGACGCAATTCACAAATGAGCATACAAGCATACATTGGCAATTCATTTGTACAACAAGAAATAATTTTGATTTTTTGTAGGTTAAGTTACAATTGCTGTCAAAATTCCCCTTAAAACTTTTGCTATAAAAAAAAATAAAATAAAAATACCTTGTCTTTGTCTATTATATGGTGTTTGATTTTTTTTCTCTTTTTGGCGTATTTTACTATTCAGTAAAATATTCCCATGGAATACCACCATTATCCAAGACAAGAAAGTAAATTGAAAATTCGTATCGAATTTTATACACATGATTTTAAAATGATTTTCGAAAATCGTTGCTATAACAATAGCAATAGTTACGACTATAAATTCGGGCCTTAATCAAATTAGTTTTATTGTTTTAACTGAATAAAATTGCAGTCAGTTTATTTAACTAATTTAGTTTGTGCGATAAAATTCTGATTGAAATTGATTTTTCGGCTTTATTATAGACACTATACTATATCATATGACATTCACAGTATTTTCGATTTGAAAAATAAGAAAAATACCGAGGCCAATCACTCATAATATAAGTATCTACTGGAAAAATCAGAAATATCCTCCCCCTCCCTTTGCTTCAGAGTCAATACAAATGTATTGACTCTCAAAAATGAGAACCCTCCTTGACTTGAGTTCAATTATTATGTTGGTAGTTCGGCTTCGTACCGAAGAGTAAGGCCTACTCATCAGTCATCAGGTAGCTACGACCAAACTACAAAAATACAATTCTCGATTAATACCTTAAGTACCAAGCAGAACATACTGACTTAGCGAATTACATTCACTAAAATCAAAAATCCCAAGGAGAAACCTCATTTGTGTATGTATTTATGCCAACACGAATGATTAAGAAGGTAAAAAAAATGACATTGACAATAAAGCGCAATGTTATATCGTTTATCATGATTGCGGTAGAGTTTGCCACAAACGCAATTCGTTTGGACCAATCGAAAAGGTAGTTATTCCAACACCAATTCGGTCATCGCAACTTCGTTAAATATCGAGATAAATTTCAAATCAAAACTATAAAGAGACATGAAAAGCTGAGAATAATTCTCTCTATCCTAAATTTCATCAAATATTACAGAATTGTTTGTAGTTGTTTAGGTAATAATAGTGAATTCACCTTCTTCTCATATAATGCCCTCTTTACTTTGTATTACGAATATTCCAACAACATATTAAACATTTTAGGCAATAAATTTTCAATTAAAATAAACGAGTAGAAGTTAATGAAACTGAACCGCTTATTATAGGTAGTTGTAGCAACGGAATTTCAAAATAAATTAATCAACTTTGATATTTTCGTACAACGAAAGAATGATATGATTACATTGGACTATAATATTGTTCTCGCAACAGCATTAGTCAGTTTGTTTTGTTCGCAGTTGACACAAAAGCCACATTTAATTGGTGTAACAAAATTACGTTTGTGGCAATTGAAGTGAGGTTGATACTTTAAAAACGATTAGACTCATTCGGTTCTAACAACGAACGTCTAGGAAATTTGCATCAACGGAGTTGAAGATTTGGAAACGAAGTTGTTGCAACTATCTATGCATTAGTGCCTATCGTAGCTTGTTTGTACCAATCTCATATCAATTTGTGCTATCGAAATTACGTTTTAGCAACTACATTTCGTTCTCGCGAACTCATGCCAACGAATCATTTCTCTCAGTGCAGCAGTTGGTGTTGAAGGTGTTTGACCCAGCTGCAATAGATGTCGAAGGAGTATTAGATACAGCGGAAGTATTTGATTTGTGATACACCTGAATGTTTGGCATACAAATGTTTTTTAAAATAAAAGGTAGAACCCCCTTTATATGAAAGCAGAATTTTGCACAAATCACATGTGGCATCAGTTTCATCCGTTTTGGTAAAATATAATACAATAATATGTTTCGCTTCTCTCCTTTTTTGTTTTTTATACACATTTTTTGTAAAAACAAATGGAAGAGTAGCGCAATATGTATTATTGTATTATATTTGGTCCCGTCTTAACTGGCTAGATTAGAGCAGGAAGAAATTTCTTAGATTGAATATTTCAATGTAAATACTTGGCATGGAACTTTCCATATCTGTGAAAACCATATCGGATTTCAAAAGTACAATAAAGCTACATAATTATTTTCTTGAAACAATTTTTTGTATTTGAATAAGTAGCTCTGTATATAGACAATTACCAACACCCAATCAAGGAATACCCCAAAATAAAATCAAAGTTGCCTATAATGCTGGAAACACATGAGCAGAATTTCTGCTAGCATCGCTGCCGGCAGAAATTCGGATGAACTACATGAGCGTCGTTTTTGATAAGCAGATTTTTTTTTGTGGAGTTTATCTGATATACATATTTAATTTTAATGTACAATTTTTTTAAATGAATGATGCATTATTTTGTCACAAATTATTTAATTTTTATCCTCCGATTTGGCACTTGCCACACAAAACTTATTTTCTGTCAACAAATTAAAAAAATTGATTGAAAAAAATAAAAAATATACAAATTGTACTAGATTTGTTATCTTTTACGTAATATAGCCTACTGATTCGCAGCAAAATTAGAAATAGAGACATGAAGCAGAATTCTATATGGCAAGCAGAATACATGTATTTCAATTCATTTAAACTTATGTATTCTAATTTTGCTGCTTACAGAATTCTGCTCATGTGTTTCCAGCATAAGTCAATATTATTTTAGTTCTATACTGTAGATGCAGATTATATGTATAATTTGGAAACCTCTCTCATTCCAAAATAGAATTTAATTCATCAGACTGTAGTTTGGGTCCCTTTTTCTTCGATATAAATTTAATTTAATTATGGCAAATAACCTTAATTTTTTGAGAGTTCATAGTTTGATTTATTTATATTAATTTATAGCACAATAAAATATCTGATTCAACATGCCTAAAAATAGTGAAATTGCCGCCTCTATTCTAATGAATTTTCTTTATGTACGTATTATATATAGAGAAACTTCAAATAACATACCTTAACATTTTCTTTTTTTTGTATTTGCTTTTCATCTTAACACATTGTAGTCGGGCGTAGTATATTTCATGATTAGTTTGATCTTGACCTTCGTATAATTTATGGTTATGCAGAATGTTTGTACTAGCAACAACATACAATAGTACAGTAGTAGTCATTTATATCATTTATCGTGTTAAGATTTAAACACACGTTTAGTTCCTTTCAAATTATATTATTTCCTCATTTCCATCTAAACATACATATACAGCATGTACGAGTAAATAGTAAATAAGGTAATCTGCTCATTGGAACATAAAAAAATTGATTTTATTTTCACCGTGATTAATATCAATCCTACATACTAAAACATTGTATGTACATGGACTAAACAGACTACACAATTGCCTTTACTACATACTTACATATTCTGGTTAAAGTATATTATCCACGAAATACCTACAAACAAATTAAAATCGGAAACGAATAATTTGGAAATCTTTTGTCATATAATATACCGACTGAGCATTTGTGCCAGAATGAATGTAAATGTATATTGCACCAAAATATGATTAAATGTTGATGAAAATCTCTTGGGCAACAATCGACAAAAATATAAACAAACATTGACAATTTTTTTGTGGAAATCAATTAGAAAATTTATTTAAAACGACAATTTGAACAAAATTTTTACCATACGCTTCCCAAATCACCAAACGATGGTGATGTTTTAATTTTAAATATTATATTGATCGATTCCATTCGATACAGTGATAAGATATGTCGGATGTGAGAAGATGTGTTTATTATGCGCGAGGGAATATTTTATGTGTATAAATACATATTCAAATGATTTAATATGATTTTAAATTGATTTATGTATATGCTACTGAAATATAATAATATGTTGTGGTCCACAACGTCCGAAAACTTTGAATCTTTAATTTTTTTTTTTTTAAATATCGATTTAGTACCGTATAAATGACAACTAAAACTAATAATTAGTTCAACCCCGCTAGGTATAATCCAAATGAATCAAATACAATGAATTTTGAAATCGTGAATATCAAAAACACTTTGTATTTTTGTGAATATACCGCAAGAATTACAATTTACCATAAAACATGAAAAAACATTCACATCATAAATTTATATTTTATATTTAAATATTAAAATTTTTGCTCGCCTTCATATATATACGAGTACATATTACAATTATGTTCAAATGAAACATGGAACATAACAATAACCATAATATTACAACAATTTGAATTAATCATATTCTGACGTCAGATGTTATTTTATTTCCAGACCTAGTAAACTGACAAGCAATCTATAAACTAAACCACAAACAACCACATTACTTACCTTTCAACAAAAGGATAAAACAAAATGTTTCATCCTCATTACGTTAAATCTTTTAAGACGTTAACGGCAAATATATCGAAAAATAGGTCCTTCGAAAAAAATGTCTCGTATAAAATCTGAACCCTCATAATTATAAACTTTTCATTTTTTTTCTTCTCATTTTCAATAGCAATTTTGTTAATGCGATATGTAAAACTCATAAATAAACAAACTTTTATAATATATAAACTTTTAAGAAATTGAACCAGACGCCATTTCCACTGAACTGTTTAAACGAGCATAATTAACAATGACATTGAATTTTAAATAAGGATAACCATTATTTTTATTTTTCTCAGAATATTGAAGAGATATAGAAACCATCTCAACTTGAAGTTAACATACTTGCTTTCTGCAATGCAACAGATCTTCTGGTACAGGAATACTGGATGTCACGCCGAATTTTTCTTTGGCTTTCCTTTTGCTTTTCTATGATTTAACTTTACTTGATTTATGGGATGAATTCATTAAAATTGTGGAAATATCTCTCAAAAATATTCATCAACAATAATTAATGTTGTAGTTGACTATGATGACGTCATCACTCTCGGATCTTCAATATTAATGGCCGTGAAATCTAATGCCATAGTAAGCATTGGTGATTTGATGTAGTAATGTAGAACGCTTCGGACCATCTGGCAAAACGATTGGCCAAAGTTGATATATAGGTATATTATATCCATTAGATGGAGGAAGTGGTCCTCCAATGTCTAAATGGGTATATGTTCGAATCGATCTGGTTTGGTGGAATATCGAATAATCGAATCGTCCTATTGGCAATTTAGTGTGTTTCTGACCGGTGATTTTACCCTTCTGGCATGCTAAATTTCATCGAACGGATAACATCTTGGTTTTTGTTAGGCCAAAAGTACCGAATTAGCGCACCATATGGGGCCAGAAAGTCAATTATCAAGTCAGTCTACATTTTTCTGAATGATTGACTTTGCCAAGGCCAAAGTGACTCGCGCCGTAACTGAGGCATTTTCGTGATCTGATGTGCAAGTTAGCATTTTAGTGACAAAATTGCATGTTTCGTTGTACGGTGAACATCCGTGGTACATTTTGAAATTAAATCCAGAAATTAAACTTGCGACTTTTCCTCTTGTAGATGTACCTACTTATAATCGTCCAAACCAAAAAAAAAAAAAAAATAACGGTGCAACAATTTTAGATCTTAACTTTGGGTGATTATATTAATTTTTAATTTTAGGTTCCCATTCACTTGTTTGGACGATTTTGTGTATTTTTTGGGGTTAATTTATATGATGCACAATTAACCAAAAACGAAAAATGTTGCGCTGGTTTATTTATAGCGCACCTGCGTCAACCTTGTAAATACAAATCAAAATAATTTTGCTAATAATGAAATAATTAAGCTGGTCGCAGTTCGAAGTGGCTAAACGCCCACATGGTCCTGCAACAACTATAATAATAGTACTTGATGAATTTCATCAATATCGGTTAAAAACTAGCCAAGTTGACACCTTAATGCAAGTATTCCAGAACTTCATCCAATTACCACCGGTCATGTCGAATTTCATCATACTCGGTAAAAAATAGCTAAGTTCTACTCTAATTGACTATTTTATCGCTTTGAAGAAGGCCATAAAAAATCTATTTCTACAATTTTTCTCTTAATTAAATTTAATCTTCCCGAGAATAAAAAGAATCCAGCAATGAAATTTGTATTAAAGTCGATTCAGTGGTTTCAACTTTTGATGTTATTATAGATGCAAACGTTTTCTTAAGAAACTAATTATTTAAAATAATAACTTTAACCATAACACATGTTGTGAAGAAAATATTTGAGAATAATGAAAGTTTAGAAAAATTATTACTATTAAAAAATTTGAAAATAAAAAAAATTCTATTTATGCAACCAGTTAGGAGTGGGGGTTATTAGCAAATCACACAAGTTACACAAAATGGCATTTTTTCTAATTTTGATAAAAATAGGAAATTACGAATTTTGTTATAAAATAAGCAGTTTAAATCGATAAAATTTTAAGTTAATTTCAATTGTTGTAAATCAAGTAAACACAAACTGGTGGTGAAATGAATATTTCGACACTAGTTCAGTGAAATATTTGTATATCCTAACTATAGTTGTGCAAAATACGACCTTTCGCAACCTACTGTACACGATTAAAAGTCGTATTCTTAACAAAATTAGAAAATACAGGGTGTTTGGTGCATCGTTTGCCAAATTGAATTGATCGAAAGGGGGGGGGGGGGGTCATTTGTATATATTAAGCTCCAGTAACGATCACGTTCAGGTTTTTTTTTATTGCAATGGGAAAGTTGAGTTTTAAGTTTTTTTTACGTTTTTCAAACATTTTACGAGTTAATAAAAAGTAATCCGCCAAAACATTAAGCCAAAACCAGTTTTTATCGCGAATGTCGAATATCACGCCGATGTGTCAAGATAAACAAATTTGTGATTTAATAAAGTATTTAAAATGGTTTTTATGGAATATTGTCTAGCGTTGGAAAGAGGATAGACTAGGGAACTTAATAAAAAAGTTCGAAGATCACGATCACTCTTAGTTTTTTTTTTTATTGCAATGATAAGTTGAGTTTTAAGTTTTTACTATAGGTTTCAAACATTTTAAGAGTTAAGGAAAAGAAATCCGTAGAGCCAGAAATGAGTTATTGAGACTTAAGCGATAGCAAATGACCCCTCCTTTGGGCCATTGTATCGTGAGTATTAAAAGTTATACTTTGTTTGACGAATTATAATTGCATGCCGCGGAAGTGTAAAGATTACGAGTCTCGAATGAAGAAAATTCATTGCGTAAATGCGTACACTAATTACATATATGTAAGTAAAAATTACAAGCATTTAAAATTTCAAGATTGAAAACTTTATTGAAATGTTTTGTACAGCTATAAGGAGGCCTTAATTTTTGTTTGGTTTGTGTATTTTACCAAGTCATGACGTGTCAATTGATTTTAATATTGAAGCCGTATACTACGTTATTTATTTCATACTATACCGAAAATCAATGTTTACGTGATTGATTTCAGTCCGGGAAATGAATCATTACGTCAGAGAACAAAAGTGTCCGGAAAACGAGCTATTACAGTAGAGTAGACTGTAAAACCAGACAAAAAGAAAAAATAACTAGGGTAACTTGATAATTTGAAAATCATTTGGATTGATTTTCTTTAAATTTCAAATTCATGTTTTTACTTTAAAATTCAATTTTAAATGAAAAAATCGAATTAATGTCCCATGTAGTATGAAATAAAACGTTGTACGTTACACGTACGTTGAATGATCATTACAGTACTCGTTATAATAAACGTCGAACTCGTACTGTAATAACTCATTTACCGCCCTTGTGACGTAAATAACTATTACGGCACAAGGGCGGTAAATGAGTTATTACAGTACGAGTTTGACGTTTATGGACGAGGCGACGAAGGAGCCGAGTCCAGAATTTAGAACGAGTACTGTAACGATCATTTAACGTACGTGTAACGTACGACGTTTTATTTCATACTACATGGGACATTGATTCGATTTTTTCATTTAAAATTGAATTTTAAAGTAAAAATATCCCAAGTAACAATTTGAGTCCAAAATTTGGCCATGCTGGCCAGTTTTTATAGGCTAAATAGCATTGCTATAAATGCTAAAAAGTCAAAACTACGTCAAAATGACTGACAAAAATATGTCACGTTGACCAAAGTGGGGAATGGTTTTAGCTTTCTCAAATGCTAAATTTTTGGGCTATAATGCTGTGTGCTTATCTAAATTACTATAAAGTATAATAGTCATTTACATAGCTAAATAGGTTTTATAGCTAATTTTATATATTCATGGCAAAATAGCGTTTATCGAAAATTAGTCATTTGAAATGCAAAATAATTATTTTGCATAATAGACAAACATTTTACCATTTTACATTGCTAAGAAGCTAAAATGACCATATGGATATCAAAAAATTAAATTGTTTTGAAGAATAACAAAACAACTTTTGTAAAAGCATATTTTTATAAAATAGTTATTTTGTTTTTGTATTGACATTTTACATTTTTTTAACATCGTATATATTTATGTTAATGACGGCAATAAGCGTAATGAAAAATAAGTGCATATCTCGACCCAAAATTAGTTGGGAAGAAAGTTTCATCAGTTAGTTTTTAAAAGTAGGTCTAAAAAGCATAACGCCTCGCAGAAATACGTCTTATTTATTGTAACTAGAAAATATATTTTTTTAACAAATTCCAAAATATGGGATAATTAGAGATAGTTTGTAAATACATTCGATAGATAATTGAAAGATAGGACTGAAAATGTATTTCTTTTCTCTGTACGACAGAGAAAAACGAAGAAAATTAAGAAAATAAATAATGCAAAAATGGGGAAAAGATGGCAGTCACTACATAATAGCAGAAAAAGATGGCAGCCATGGCATAATAGTAGTAGCAGAAGCAATAATGTCAATATGACATAAAATTCACGTAAAATGCTAAATATTCATTCTACAGCTAATTATTTATTCTGGAGACAAGAATGCAATTAAAAAATGCTATTTTGTCACAAGATTTACCAAATAGCATTTATAGCAAATTAATCGGAAGGTAAGCAAAACAGCTTTTCCGTATGACTAAATGGCTATTCACACTACAAAATTGTCATTAAACAAATAATTTTTCAAAAAGGCCATGGTATAATAGCTGTATCAGAGGCAATAATGTCAATATGACAAAATGGTCACGTAGGATGCTAACTAGTCATTCTACAGTTAATTAGCTATTCTGATAAACAAAATGC
Source organism: Tipula helvola (assembly GCA_963556165.1). Classification (NCBI taxonomy): domain Eukaryota; kingdom Metazoa; phylum Arthropoda; class Insecta; order Diptera; family Tipulidae; genus Tipula; species Tipula helvola. The sequence continues at coordinate 6,828,389 of OY744482.1, forward strand.
TATGAAAATTGCTATTTTGTCACGAAATTTGCCGAATTTATACTTTTCGTATGACTAAATACCTTGCAAAATACAACTTGTTCACGGGTAGCAATGTCCGCCATTCATTATACCTAAGTATGTGATGATAGAAGACCGAAATATTGTACTACCACGAACAATTCAGAAATAGTATTTGTTTGCTGTTTGGTGAACAATTGATGTCAAAAAATATGTTCTCTAAACAGCTAATTTGCTAAAATAACCAAATAACTTATATCACTGATATAAAGTCATTTCTGCTCCTTAGCTGCTACGAAAGTAATAATATAGCGTAACATCTTTTGAGATGACTGGTTTGCTGTTATGACTAACGTTTTACTGTGGTCACTATTGTGCTATTTAATTTTCAGGCTAATTTACCCGCATAAACGCAAATTAGCAACTTTATGGCATAATAACTTTTATTGTGACTTATTTGCTATAAAGCCAAATTGCTGTTGTAGTGACTATTGTGATATATTTTTTTGTGGGTAAATTGCCCGTACAAATGCTTTTTAGTCATATTAGAAAATTAGCTATATTTTTGGTCAAAAAAACGTTTTTCTGACATATGAATAATGCTAAACAGCTACTAACTATTTAATCATAAAAACTGGTCATTGTGACCAAAAAAGTGACAAAATTTAGCAGTAGAAGCTAAAAAGGAATTTCATTGTTACTTGGGATGAATTTGAAATTTAAAGAAAAACAATCGAAATGATTTTCAAATTATCAAGTTACCTTAGTTATTTTTTTTTTTGTTTGGGTTTACAGTCTACTCTACTGTAATAGCTCGTTTTCCGGACACTTTTGTTCTCTGACGTAATGATTCATTTCCCGGACTGAAATCAATCACGTAAACATTGATTTTCGGTATAGTATGAAATAAAAAAAATTCAGTAACTTTTATGGTAATTTCGCAACAGAAGAACTTGACGGACATAAAATTTTTTCATATAATTTGAAAATTTTTTTCCCCTCCATACCAACTTAAAAAACATAATTTTTTTTTCTCGTATGAAAAAAAGAATTATGTTTTTTTTAAGTTGGTATGGAGGGGAAAAAATTACTGAAAAGTTGAGAAAAGTTTATGTCCGTCAAGTTCTTCTGTTGCGAAATTACCAAAACATTTACTGAATTTTTTTGTAGTAGGTATGCGGCTTGAAGACAGTATTAAAAGTACTTTTTGCCTAGGATTAAAAATGTAGCATAGCAACACGTAAATTTTAGGCCCGAATCGATAGACACAATTACAACTTTTAGTTGCAGTCACTCTTTTTTCGAAATTGATGTTCGAAAACGGTATTTTTAAACCAGAATAAATCAGTAAATTTATTCAGAAATCTAGTACAATTTTCAAATAATAAATTTTTCCAAATAAATTCTAACTTTTTCAACGCCAAAATCACAATAAAAATACATAATATTAATTGATTAATTATTACTAAATAAAGGTATCATGTTTATTATTATTTATTATGACCTAAAATAAATAAATTTACATCGAAATTATAAATGATAAATTCGATTTTAAACGTCAATTATATTCACTGATTGTAGTCGCCGATATCCACGACTACAACTTCAATCTATACTTTAATCTGTGATTTTATTGCGGTTTAAAAATACCAAAAGAGACAATTTAGTCGCAGTTGCGAATTAATTGTGGTTTGTCGATTTGGCCCTTAATAATCATTATAAAACAGCCAACTTTAACACGTTCACGACCGAGGTGCTCAGGCCTCAGGCTAAGTAGGGGTAGCCATAAACCAGATGATAAATTTGCACGAAATGAGCTAATTGAAGCCTAATGGTAGAACAAATGTTTTATTTATCTGTTTTGTGTGGTTTATGGCGTTATTAATAATATTACGCATATACGAGTCTTCCCTTAAAAGGAAAAACAATTCAAGAGAATCTGTAAACCAATATGGAAACTATAATATATTACTTACATAAAAAGTACGACGCATATATGCGTCCTATGGTCGTGAACGTGTTAATACCCAGTAATAGTATTAAAACAAGCTACTTTTAAGACGTTTGGAGAAACAAGTATTTTTTAAACATTAACAATAGTAAAAGTTCACAAAAAAAGCAAACCCCTTACATTATATTATCGCGCATTTTACAATATATAGGTATGTAATTTCAATTCACCTCCACACTTTCTCAATCCCGACAATATGCTTTACACACTTGTATAACTAATTTTCGACCCATTTACTACACTTACACAATATGTAGACAACATCTCTAAAGTCAAATTTAATATAATAAAAAAATTAAAGCCAAACGAAAAATTGTATATTTACCAAAGAGATAAATTGGAAAATCTGTATACTACGTATGTAGATATACATATAGTACATATAGTAAATAGTACAAAAAAAACGGGGAAAAATAAATTGAAAAATTTTAAAATTGATAAGCAAAAAAAAATCCAAATACGAATATGTCGATTGTATTTTATGGATTTTCTCTTACAGATATTTGAAATTTCTGATTCTTATTTTTTCATCATCATCGTCTTAGCACTTCTTAAGACGACTTTTATTCTCATTTTTATTTGTGCATGAAATGTGATAGAGTTTGATTGCATTTCATTGCATATATTCAGCAGCGCCTTACTATGTGATATATTTTATAACATGCCGATGCAAAAAATAATTTTCCCTGCTTCACTTATGTATGTACTATATACCTACTCGTATAAGTTTATATCAAATAATCAATAACATTCATGTTTCACATGCATATTCAATCAAATTGAAAAAAATTAATCATTAATCATTTGATTTATCGAAATGGCGTATACATATAAGGAAAATACACAAGACTTAGTAGGATATTGTTCATCTCTGACGAATGGACAGAGAAAATAAAAGTGAAATAACTTGTTGAGGAAGAAGAAGTTTTTTTATACAATATGAAATCAGAAGTTCACAGCACTTCCTGATACTAAAATACAGTGAAATCCCGCTATAAAAAACCGAGTTTATAAAAAACGTCCGGTTATTACAAACTGCTTCGGATATCACAAACTTCGGTTATAACAATAAGTAACAAATTGTTTGCATACCATTAACTTATAGTAAACTCTACTATAAAAATCTATCAAAATTTATTTTCTAAAAAAATTTCGGTTTTACCAACTGGGTTTATTATAAACGATGTTCATATTATTTATAACAAAACTCTGTTTATAATTTATTTTTTTTGTGTTCCCTTGGGTGTTTGTTATATCAGGAGTTCACTGTACCTACTCTATACTCTAAGGAGGAACAATCGCTAAATAGCGTAAGGAACTAGCGGAACAACACTGCGGAATAACGATAAATTCCCTCCTAAATATAATAACAAAAGGTTCTGTATCTAAGCAAATAAATTTCATTTTTATTCCAAATAAACGCTATATTACAGAAAAGAACAAAACTGGATGATAGCAAAAGAACAATCATAATCATAAAAGCTAAGCTATTTTGAATTTGAAAATTTATATTTTCATCTTTTCCTATATTTAATGTTATCTCTTTTGGAAAAATAAACGTATATTTATTTATGTATATAAAGCAAACATATTATATGAATATGTTATGTTATGTCAATGCTACATTTTTTTTAATTCGATTTGCGTTGTTTAAAACATGAAAAATAAAAAATTGTTGTTTGCTCTACTTTAACTCTTTATTATGTGCAGGAAAACGTTAGGTACAAAAAAGTCATTATTCGACCAACGATAAGCAAATTATATACATATTTCCACTTAAAAGGAAACTAATTTTTCTTATTTACATTATTTTAATATACTGCTTGCCTTTTGTTGTTTACAAATACACAATTTTCATTATCAAATTAAGAAAGTTCACTTTGTGTTGTTTTTCCTCCCACATGAATTTTACTCCCATTTATATTTTTTGCTCAAATTGTAATTTATACAACACATATACCATATGTATGTAATTAATAATGAACCAAAAACCAAGAAGCTGATAGAAAGAGCAACATAAAAAAGAACCAACTCTAAATTGGATTTTTTTTGTTTTTGTTTGTATCTAACAACAAAAAAGAAAATCAATCATTTTTATAATTTAATTGGGAATAATTTTATTATTGAAATAATAGTATGCTAAATATACATAAAACAATGTTTTTAAATTAAAGAAAAATTTCTCATCACATTGTGTATAGAAATTTATTATGTAACAACGTGTTTGCTGTACGAGTAGGAAGTTGTTACCTGGTATGCGATAAAAAAACTTTATCGTATGTTTTTACGTAAGCTTCCTACAATATACGGATACCAGATACATACGACATCAATAATTTAACAAATTAAATTAAACTTATTTCTATTTTTGCTTAAACTTTGACTCCCATTTGCAACTTGCACAATAAAAAATTTCTCATATTTGCTTAACCCGCGTAATCATTATTATTACAATGGGCACAACATAATAATAACACATACAAATAATATTTAATTTTTAAATTAAAAAATATAAATTGACATAATATTATGTTTCCCACTTTTTAATTTGAAAATACAGTACATAAATATTAAATAGCAAATTTAAAAATAGGCCAACATAATGTATGCAATAAATATTTATATACATATATCATAGCAGTTCTAATTAATCATTAAGTTTAAAATTACAGTGAATGAATACATTTATAAGTTAATTACATTAGCAATGAATTGATTTGGCATTGAAGTTAGAGATTCAACGGTTTTATATGAAAAAATTTATTTCACGTCAAGTACATAGGCTTAAACTAAGAATTAGAGTTAGTAAAATTATTTTTCTATTCCTGGTTAGTAATTAAGTTTATTAAGTGTACTTTTGTTCGTGGTTGATTAAAATAAGGGATACAGAAACTCTAAAAATGCATTTATTTTCATAGAGTTTGTATGAAAAAACGCGATTTCTATTAACAGTTAAATAATTTTTTCTGAAATCGCTAACAAATAACTCCATGTCTTGCTCATTTAAAACACAGATTCTCAAATTTCCTTATTTTCCAGTAATAATCAAAAGAAAATAAGGCAAATTAAATTGAAAAACATTCTACAACAATAACAAACAAAGCACCTAGATATACTAGTCTTTCTATCCCCCTTATATTAAGTTCGAATTTGATGCTGCTGATGGCTTGTATATCTAGGTGCTTTGCTATAGAAAGATATCGAATTCAATTCAAATTTGAATGGAGACAATAGTCGTATTTCCATGAGAATTTTACAACAACAATTGTTCGCGATACGAATTAAATAATTCAAACCAAAAGTTTCAATTATTTAATTCATTCCTAATTTTAGTTATACCACCCGACACCAGACGCCAACTTGTTCTTTCTACTTCTTGTTTTATTTCAATTCGAAAATATAATTCGCGACTTGTTTCCATGAGAAAAAATAATTCAAAAATAATTTGAATTCATTTTTCTCATGGAAATACAGCTAATGAAAGAGATGATTATTGTATTGTTTATAAATTTCGAGTTATGTTTATAACGTATATTACAAAAACAACAATATTGTAAATTTCAAAAATACCTTATTTTTCATGACGATTTTCGCTAAGAAATAAACGTTTTCAACACTCGATTTTTCAATCAAATAACATTACATGTTTTATGAACATTTTCTTATAAAAACAAAACAAAAGCTCACATTTCTAATAAATTAAAACTGTAAATGAAAATAACCCCATATAGCTAGTTTCATAGTAAAGAAAAAATTGTATGTACCTTATTTTAAGCTTAAGCTCAGTATGCAGCTCGAGCTAAGATAAATTTTCCATACAAATTTAACGTAAAATTTAGCAAGCTAAATAAAATAATATTTTTTTAGCTGACAATTTCGCTGAGCGGTATGCACCTTTGCGTGAAAAATTTGGAAAAATATCCGTTGTTTCATTCAATTCTAGATTGCGTCACTATAAATTCTCCAAACATTTTAGTGTTGAAGATAAATTTTGACGGTTTTGAATTTTGATTCATTTTATAATCAATGTAGCCACGAAATAAAATTAATTTATTTTTATATAAAGAAGAAAGAAGTGAAAATGGCGACCAACATTACGAAGTCGAGTATTTAGAGGATTATTTGGACAGAAACTTTGTTCAAAAACAAACGAATAAAAGTCAAACAAAATGTATCTCTACATAAATCTTTAGTTTGACGTTTTATCTGTAATTAAATGGAGACTTGTGGAGTCCGCGCTAAAATGTATCTTAGCTCGAGCTGCATACTGAGCTTTAGTAAAAAATACAGTCGATACTGCAGACTCTTATTTATATAGTAGGCTCTGATTAAATAGTCACGATTTATATCAGAGCCTTCTAGAGTAAAAATGGTGTTTTTTAGGTTCAAGTTTTTCAATGAAAAAAGCAAAAATATTATAAAGCGTTTATATTATTGTTTGGTCGTGGCTTATATCACTTGTTAATTACATTAAAATAAAATTAAAATTTTATAAAATTTATTCCAACACATTTTTCTTCTAAAAAACACACTAAATTTTTATTTTTACAAATAAATTTAACACAAATTAGAAAATAAAAAAAGTAGCTTCATTTAATGATAAAATAATTTACAGTTGCGAACAAAACATTTGCAACTAAATAATTTAAAATAATATTGAAATTAAAAATAGCATTTAAAATATTTTTATGTAAATTTTAAATTTTAAGTTATTACTTATAAATTACATAATAAAAATCATATTACTTATAAATTATTTAATGAAAATACGTATGATTGTTATCCAACAGTTGCAAATGTTTTTTTCGCGACAGTAATTATTTGGAAGAACCAGTTTTCGGAGATTCATCCTTTTTCAATTCCATTTGACTACTGCAGAATTTTTCTTCTAGGAAACCAATATAAAGTATGTATGTTGCGTTTTGCGTACCGTTTATTATTAGATCATGGTGGTTTGGCGTCTATTGGAAGGGGCTCCGTATCCTTCCAGTAGGCGCAAGTGTACGTACTGCCTCCTCGTGGCAACCACCGGTAACTGTAACCATTAGGCTGAATATAGACTTTTGTGACAGGCTAAAGTACGGCGCTAAAGGAGAAAACCTTGACAAAAAATCCCTAATCTAAGGTGGAACAGCATATGCCGATGGATGAATGGCTGACAGGTTAATCAGTCTATATATGCGGACTCTGGATACCAGGCACCCTCCAGTTTTATTTAGCCTTCCTGTAGTAAACCTGGGTGACCCACAGGCGACTTTTTTTTTATTCCCAGCAACTCGCAAGAGTCAAATCAAAACGGTAGATGAGGCACGTGAAGGAATACACAGGAGTGGGTCTGCCCTCTCAAAGTCCTTGAGTCCCAATGCTACCGCTTTTCTAGCAGAAGTAAATGTTATTACATCTAGGAGGGAGAGCAATGAGCCCAGATAGTATGTAACGCGTGTAGAAGTATTTCCTACAGTAGACATCTAGGAGGGGAGCAATGAGCCCAGATAGTATGTATCACGTGTAGAAGTACTTCCAACAGTAAACATCTAGGAGGGATAGCAATGAGCCCAGATAGTATGTCCCAGCAACTCGCAAGAGTTAAATCAAAACGGTAGACGAGGCACGGATAGGAATATACGGGAGTGGGTCTGCCCTCTCGAAGTCCTTGAGTCCCAATGCTACCGCTCTTCTAGCAGAAGTAAATGTTATTACATCTAGGAGGGAGAGCAATGAGCCCAGATAGTATGTATCACGTACCGGTCGGCAGTATTATCAGGTTCATTAAGAGCCTGAATATGGCTGGACGGATAATTAAAACATCTAGGAGGGAGAGCAATGAGCCCAGATAGTATGTATCACGTACCGTTAGGCAGTATTATCAGGTTCATTAAGAGCCTGAATATTGACTGGACGGATAATTAAGTAGGGCTTATGCACAAAAGATCTTTTAGGTCGCAGTGCGGGGCGGCTTGAGCCCCCACATGGCCCTCAAGTAATAATAATAATAATTATTATTATTAGATCATAAATTTTGTTTGTTTTAGTGTTAAATTGTCATTTAGCAGTAGTGGGTAGTTTCTATTCCTGTAAATTTCCAATTCCTCAATTTTATCCATGTTATCACCTTTTGTTAATCTACACAGAACTCGTAGACTGGTATCGATATCTTTGTATGTGTGGTTCTCGATGGCTAAATGATGTGCGTAATTTGATTTCATGTTGTTTACTGTGCGTTTATTACGTAGTTCGTCTGTGTGCTCTTTAAACCTTCACCTATATAACATTTTTGAAATTTTATAAAATTCTAATCTTTATTTCAAATTATATCAAATTTTGGAAAGGTTACTTCTAGTAAACGAAATTTCTTAAATTAATGTTTCTTTGCCATTACAAGGATTAAATTCTAAAATAAATTCAATTTTGAAGGTATTCGGATCGAATTCAGAAATTTCATCGTTTTCAGGGGAATGACTGGTTGTGTAGTTTTTACAAATATCGAATAGCTGGATAAAGGGATAGATTGTCTTGCCGAGGGCCCCAAATAACGAAAATACTGCTCTTATGTGATCGGCATAAAAACATGTTCCATGGGCCGGTTCTCATCTGAGATAAATATAATTAAATTAAATAATTTCGAATACTATGTAGGTACATAGTATTTTTTTGCGACAGTCAACTTTAACAAGGTCTAACTTTTTCCCGGTATAACGGATTTATCAATTTTAATTTCGCTTTTTGTTAATAGGGTCCTTCTGGGTCACATAATAAATGGAACAACCTGCATCCTAATAAATTTCTAATTGTTCAAAAGGTAAGGCATGAACAGCTCCATCTTGTTTAAACACACGCTCATATTTGGCATTTGAAACGGTTTTATTCGAAAGGGATTTAACGAATTTAAAGGGGTTCCCGATAAAACTTTTAACTACAAATTTTAACAGATCCTAATTGTACCCTAATTTTTTCATCCACCATTTAACAGGGCTATCTGTAACTTACTTCCTTCTTATTCCAAATAGTACAGCAATTTTTGCAGCTCGTGCATAAAATATGGTTGGTTCATGTTCACCTCAATACAAAAACCTAAAACATACGTATATCATCAAAATATTTTCTGAACCAAGATCAGAAGTACTTATCTCGTTACATCTTATTCATTCAATCTAATTATGTATTGTGAACAAACAAAAAAAAAATTTATTTCTCCTGTATCAAATTCAAAATTAAATTTCCATTTCATATAAAAGAAATGCAAATTTCAGAAGTACGATGAAAATAAAATAATTCAATTAAATTTTCCCAAAAAAAAAAAACTGAGAAGGAAAAACTTAATTTAATTTATAAATGAAAGAAACATTTTCTACTTATTTTTTCAATTACATTAAAAAACAATTTTATAATTTTTGACAACTTCAATTGACCAAAATTTGGATAGCCAATTTAGAAGAAATAAAATAAAATTTAATTGGAAAAATATGAAATTGAGTCGTATGAGAGAAGGATAAATAAATTAGCTTTTATAAAGGGACTAAACACAAATAAATCATTTAATAATTGCATTACCGAAATCAATTGAATTATCTCATTTTATGTAAACAAATAAACGATACGAAGGAAGCTAAATATTTCCTGTTTATCTTCTAAGTTTTATCATATCATCAATATCAAATTGAATATACATACATACATATTATTTATGGTATGTTCATTGGAAGGAATAAATTCAGTTGGGGAAGACAATTTTTCAAAATTACCTCAAGGAAAAACTCTGAGAACAATAAATAGAAGATATAATCTAACAATTTCACCAGAATAAAAACTAATAACATTCCTCCAAGGGATATTTTATTTTCAAGATTTTCATAACAACATTTCTTTTGTTGATACATATATTGTATAGAGTAGAGAAAAGTATTTGGATTGTTTATTAAACTATCTTTTATTTCTACGGGTTAATGGTTTCGATATTTCTTAGATTATTTCCTCTATTGACCACTTAATGTGGCTAATTTTGTATCCTTTACACGTTATGCAATATGTTTTAATTAAAAATCTATTACGGGTCGAAAATTAATTTTCTATGAGTAATATGTATTTAACAAACACAACTTAATTTAGATTTTAGGAAATCAAAATCGGTGTTGTATTATTAAGTTGTGTTAACTGTAAACGAAATTAACAACACACAACCAAATATAAACTTTAATCATAACACCTCGCTAATAACTTAATTGTTATAATGCGAGTGTTGATTTACTATCTTTTTTTAAAGAAGTAAATTTAGTTATCGGCGGCCCAAATTTATAACGGTCGAAATTATAATTTCACCTATTAATATGTTGCGGCTAATGATAACTAAATGAAGCTATTTTAACATTCGTAACCTACCTTAATTTTCAATATCGATACCCAACAGCAAAAAATAATATTCCCAAATTCTAGATTAATCTGCTGATCATTAAAGAATTAGCACGTATTTCGCCCAACCTCCTACTCACCTCACTCATTCAAAAACCAAATTTCCATTTGGTTTTCCTTTTAAATAAATTTTCATGACCAATTAATATTCAAAATTTTTTTTTTTATATCTTTTAGGAACAGATTCTATTTCATTTGCATATTCAATTTCATTACAGAAATAAAAAAATTAAATTAAATTATAATTAATTTAAAAATAAAAAGAAATAAATAAAAATAAAAAAATAAGTAAATGTCTGCTAATATCATAATTACGGCACAAAAAAATTGAGTTTATATTCTCCATAAATGTATTCTAAATTCAATTACATTTAGGACGAAGGGAGAATGGACATTATATGTTAGGGGGTGGGGAGGGAGCGTAATTTAATTTAAGGAATAAATTCATTATTGCACAATTAGTAATGAGAAATAGTAGATTATTATAATAGATGAGAGATGAAGATTGCGAGGAAGAAAATTTTGGGAACTATTTTCGAGATATCATTACATTTATTATATTCCCAGAATTTAATAAAATATCGGTAGCCTCATTTATCGTTATATTTTTTGTGAAATCGAAACCGTCAATATCGAGGATTTTATCCATTATCTGTAGTTTTTCATAGGCATCACAGTTTTTTTCAATTTCATTGATGTAAATCCCCTGTAATGTTGAAATGAAGACAAAAATGTACACAAACAAATATACGGACAATGAAATGGAACTCACCATATTTGGAACTTCCATAATATTAAATCCAGTTGAAGAACAGTTTCGTCGAATCGTAAATTGAATCTAGGAATAAAAAAATAAAAAATGGGCTGCTAAATGAAATTTAAACTACAAAAATACATACCACAGTCGAATTTTTATGCTGACCAAAAAGCCATGGCTTCGACGGCGACGTTTTCGATGGCGTTGTATACGTCATTATAATTGGTAATGGTGGTGGTGTTGTGGGCGTTTTTGATTTTTGCGATTCCAATGACAAAGACGACATTGTACTTGATGACGCCGAATTACAATTACCATTCATATCCGCATTAATATAGCAAATCCTATTAGCACCATCGACACCATCCGTCAACATTTCAACCTCATCATTTAAATTTTCATCAAGTGTTGAACTTTCGTTCGACTCCTCACCGATCGTTTCCATATTATTCCCATTCGCCATTATCGTATAACCATTTTGATTAATAGTTGGATTCATTAATTGCAGGCGAATCAAACTATCTTGTAAGTCTTTTGTATTTTCATATATATTTCCATGTTGATTACGATGAACTGTTTCGTAAATACATAAATCTTGTGGCGAAATTTTTGAATAATTTTTTGCAATATGATAGGGTGGCGGTAACCTTGGCCCTTGACTTAAACCATAATGATTAGAAGGAGGATGCTGGATTGGAAAGTGTACCGGAGGTGGTGGTACCGGTGGTAATGGTAATGGTTGATGATGAAGTTGGGGTAACGGTGGGGTAGGTAATGGCTGTTGCTGGTCGAACGGCAATCTCGGTATTTGATTATCGTATATATAATTATCGTACATCCGCCGTTTCGTCATCATAACCATGTCTTGACTCACGGAACTACTCAAACTTAACATGTCGTCATAATCATTCGGTTGACTTTTCGGATGTATCGCCAAATCAATTTGACTGTGACAATACGACGAGGCAGAGTCAAATTCGTCTATATTCGGTGGCACGGTGTACATATTTTTTGTAATCTCTAATGCATTCTGAATACTGTAATTATTCGGATGAATATTTGCTGGTGGTAGTAGTGATGTGATTTCGCTTGGAATGTCATTCTTCTGCGTTGTTATTGTATTTTTATTTGCTATTTTTGCTTCCTTTATCTGAATGGGCTCTTGTGCCGGCAATTGCAACGAATTGGGTTGATTAAATAGTAAATCATCGTTTGACGATGTAGGTGACGCCAATGCTTGATTTTGTCGATACGACAATGATGATGTTGAATTTAATGATTTATTCTGATTGTCACTCAATGATTTAGCCATAATGCGTAGGTCTTTTGGATAAGGCGTAGGAGACCGTAAAAGTCGACCAGGACGATCATTAGGAATGGTTGTTTCACCAGAGAAACAAATTCGGCGTTTCGGCTCAACATGAATCTTTTCCTGCTGATTATCCAACTGATTTCGCGATGATACTTTGGATTAAAAAATAAAAAGCTTACAATCCGTCGATGTATAAAATGTTTAATGCAAACTTACATAAATCATCATCAGATGAAGAAGCCGCAGGAAAATCGGCCCCCCGATTAACCTTACACTGCGGAAACATGTAGCACGTCAAAAAGTAATTAAAATCACCATCATGATCCTTTTGCAATTGAACCATCGGTTGACTCTGATTATCCGAAATCCAGAGCGCCGAAAGTTTCGATAGATTTAAAATCGAAATTGGTAAATTTCTAATATTATTGTTCACAATATTTAAAACTTTAAGATTACTTAAATGCCCAATATCCGGTGGAATTCCGATTAAATTATTACACCTAACGCTTAATATGGACAACGATGCACAACTTCCAATCTCTTGCGGCAAATATTCAATATAATTACTATCCAATGTTAAAAATTTTAATTTTCTTAAACGGCCGATCGACGACGGTATGGCCGATAAAAAATTATCATTAAGTGTCAATTCTTCCAGCTGCTTCATATCGTTAAATATACTGTCCGGAATAGACGCCAACTGATTATTATTCAATTTTAAAGTGACTAAATTCACTAAGCATGCAAAATCATTCGGAATTTCTTGTAGTTGATTAAACGAAAAATTTATATCCTGGAGTTTTGTTAAATTTTTTAATTCTTTCGGAATTTTAATCAGATCATTTTCACTACAATCGAAATAAATTAATTTTTTTAAATTCGATATAAAGTCGGGCAAATACTCTAACATATTTTCATCTAATATTAATTCTAATAGATTCTCGAATGAGCATATGACAAGAGGGAATTGTTGCAATTTATTGTGGCCCAAATCGAGACGTTGCAGATTCACTAAACGTGACATTGATTTAGTGAGGGTTAATAGTCGATTGTCTCGTAATTCCAGAATTTTTAAATTAATTAGGCGGCCAAAATTGGCCTGCAGGTATTCGATTGCTGTGTCATTTAAGTACAATTCTTCCAAGTTTATAAGGCATGTTACCGAGTCGGGCAATTTTTCTATTAGGTTTACCGACAAATTTAAGTATCGTAGTTGCTTTAATTGCTTTATGTTGTCCGGAATCGATGTGGTACCTAGATCTGAAAATTTATATTTAATTAAAATTTATTTTCTATTCATTAAGAATGACAAACATTCACGCATAAACATCTTATTACCCCCCCCCCCCCCCCCCCCCCTTCCACTCATGTTTTCGAACAAGAGATGTGTGAGAAATATTTAATTTCCCAGAATTATTTTGGTCTTATTATCATAAATGTATTTTCAAAACCTTAATCGATCAGAATCAATCATAAAACTTTCTTGGATCATTAGATTTAGATAAGAAATGAAAACAAAAATGTTCACAACAAATTACACGCGTGGGATTCCTCTCAAATCGGAAATTCTACTTTTATTATTCAAGGTAACTACTTGTTGTTATTGCTTATCAACATCAACATTCCAATCACATCACACAAAAATTTGCTATTCTTACAAATACGCATTACTAATCAATATACTTACTATTACGATAGAAATCTAAATATGTTAAATTCGTCAGCGATCCAATTGCCGATGGAATCGTCATAATGTCATTATTATTCAGACATAAAATTTTCAGCTCATGGCAAAGAAATAGTTGAGGCGGAAGATCTATTATCTGGTGATGAAAATTATATGAAAAGTAAATTAAATATATCGCGATAAATTCATTTATTCTATACCCGATTTGATCCCAAATTTAGTTCAGCCAGAGTACGCTCGTAATCAAAAATTTCGGCCGGGACATCCTGCAGGCTCTGATGCGAATAGTCCAGCACATATACACTATCCAAATTATTATTTTTCTTATTTTTAACACACTTAAAACACGAAAACATTTTATTTATCTATATAATTTTATAAAACAATTACTACAAGTTCAGTCTTTTAAGGTTTAAAACACTTTTTGTTAGCAAAAAAAAAAAAAAAAATGTTGAGGTTATATTGTATTGATGATCATTTTGTTTATAAATACACAATTTTATCACATATTTTATATTAATTTATAACTGTATAATATTCTTAATTAAATAGTACATTTAATTTGTTTATAAATAAACAATTTTATTAAATATTTATTAATAAATAAAATATATTTTTGCTTCGCATTGTGTCGTTTTACTCGTTGAGTGATGTGAAAACAATAAAAATGTATACAAACAATAAAACTGCAAGAAAATTTTTGATGATGATGACGAAAACTGCTACAAAATCTGATCGTTATACAAGTAGTGACATCTCGGATTTAGTAGACGCCATTTTATGTAACGTGTAATTCTTATTTTCTGAATTCAAATGATTGGCAAAGCTCCTCATTTTTATAAATAATCTCCTAAATAAGTTGCTTGCAATTCAATAGATTAGCTCAACAACTAGAAAAATGGAAAATTTGTATTCAAAACAATACAAAACAAAAAACCAAAGATAATAACAAAAAACCCTAAATATACTGTACAATTTTCAATTTAAAATAAAACTGTTATCGTTTTATTACAAACATAAGCATCCATTCCTAAAATGAAAATGTATATAACAAAAAAAAAAAAAATCTTTTTAGACAAAACACAACACACAAAAAAAAAAAGGCTTTTTATATTATAAACTATGGTCTGGTTGGATACAGACTACATTTACATTTGATTTAAAACAACACAATTCTATCAATTTCAACCAGCATTTAAAAATATAAAATATTTATAAATATATTTTCTGTACAACAATATAAAATATGGAAAAATGAAAAGCTATGGGAAAACTAGAAAATGATTCAAACAATATAAATGCATTTAACTATAAACTAACTGTAAAACTGACTGTGATATATATGTACGTATGTATATATGTACAACAAAAACGACGAATATTATGTTAAAAGTAAGGCAAATCATAGTTTTTGACTTTGTATTTAACAAAAAGGTTATTTTCTGCTTTGTCTAAGAGCTTACCTGGGTTCGACTATGACCCGATTAAATTTTATTGTATCACCACAGGTCGGAGTTTGAAGGCTTAGCTGATAATTTTATTGAAACAAGAATTTTTTTGTTTGCAATTACAGCAAAACCTCCTATTTTGGGCACATCTCTATTTTGGAAACTCCTCTATTTTGGACACTTTCATTCAGTCCCTTTAAAATATGCTCCTTTTCCTATATATATTGGGCAACCTTTATATATTGAAAATTGGACAACAAAAGTAATCAGACAGCGAAAATGTTGAATTAACTATGGAATTAATCTGAATTCAAAATAAAAATTTTGATGTGCACGCCATTAATTTTTTATTAAAAAAAGAAGAAATTTTCCTTATATTGGACACCTCCATAAATTGGACAGTTCCTTCGCTGTCCAATATATAGAGGTTTCACTGTATTTATCTTGGTATTAATTTCTAAATACGCTCTATTATGAATGAGCTTATGCTCAAAATAAGGTGTCTAAAATTTTAAATTTTAACAATTCTTTCATCGATCAAATTCTCCTTTATACTTAGCCACAAACCACTAGAAAATTGTTGATGCTGCTTAATAAGTACACCTACCTACATACATATGAATATTCGTATTATTTTGTAGTTAATAAAATCTTATATACAAATGTGTTGAGTACAAAGATAAATAAATAATTTCTTGTTTGTTGATAATTTTTCATATGCTTCATGTAAAATATTTCAGAAAATAAACTTAATTTCAAACTTTTTCTATTTTATTTTTCCTAAAAAATAATTCAGACTTATACAAAGCTTTTCGTATATTCCTTACAAGTTTATGTTCGTTGTTGTTTTTGTTGTTGTTGATAAATGTAAAAAAAAAAAATATCGGTATCATAATCATCGAAATCATAAGCATTCGTAATCATCTTAAAGTATATATTTTTAGCGTATGATAATTCAATTGATAACGATGAGCATATGAAAGCTAGATTATTTAGGATTAAAATTTATTTTTTGATTTTTTTATGAGTACTTACATAAGCATAAATGATTTTATGATTTGTTTATAAATATGTTAATAAAATACACGCGAACGATCGTCATTCGATCTTACCTTAGTGCTTAGTCGAAATTTCCGTTACACTGTCACCACAGAGTTAAACATAGAAGTTGGAGTATAGTATCACTATAACAATCGTCATTGGCATTCGATTTGCATGTGTTTACATCACAATTAAATCAATTAAATCCTTTTCAAAATCAATTAAATCTCACTATATCCGCTTAAATTTAAAATCCCCTAATGTATGCCGACTTATTATATACAACAAAACAATCCAAAACATTCTGTAATTACAACAAATTTAACTAAATTAAAATAATTACGTTGATTACAATGATTATGTTAAGCTTTTATGCGTGTAGCGCCGCTTTTTAAATTTTATTTTATTTATTTTTAAAAACAAATAATAAATTTTTAATGAAAATAAAATACAAAAACACAATGTTGTTGGCGTAAAAAGCTCGTTTACAAAAAAGCTTAAATAAAAAAAAACCCACACACAAAAATCCTTTTGTTAATTTATTATCGTTGTTGTTGTTGTTGTTGGTTTAAATATTTTTTTATTTTTTATTCTGATTTAATTTTTATATTTTCTGTGTTAATTCATGTATTTGCATTTTTAATGTTAAATTTAATAAAATACAGCAACAAAACGAGCAATAACAGGGACGACGATACATCCCAAATTTATAAAATGAAAAATATTCGGAAAAAATAAAATTCCATACCAAACCAAAAACAAAAAAAAAACACAACAAATATACATAATATACAACATTAAGTTTTACATGTTGTGTATTCAACCACTTTTTTGTGTTTTTAGCCATATATGTTTGTATGTACACATATTTTACTTACATATAACTATATATGTTATAAGCTTTAATGTTCATATAGATAGAGATATAAAATATCGTTTTATCTGAATGTAGAGATAAAAAAAATTCGAAAATAATTACTTTTCGGTCGCTCTGGCGTATTCTAAAATCTAAATTCTAAATCATCGCAAACAATTTCTCGCGCGCATACCAACGAAATAAAAAGCTCACAGCAGGTTCCCAAGTATAATAATAATCATATTCTGCGTTCATACGAAACAAAAAATACAAAAATTTGCAATAGCACTGCATAAAAAAAAATTCTCGAAAATTTATAAAAAATAAAATTTGGGACATACAAAACAATCAGAATAATCGAAATTCCAAGTTCCGTTTTTTTTTTATGTTGGCGCTTTTAAAATATTTTATGATTTCCAATCACGTAATAAGGAAAGTATTTTGTGATCTTGATGAACATTTGAGATTTAGTTTAATTCTGTTGTAACTAGAATTTTCTGATATTTTTCGGTCAGTAAATATCTAGCTATGTGTAATGTCGATATAATAAGCGTTCTCGATATATGTAATAAGAGTAATTGGAAAATCATGTGCTGCCCCGTATTAGAATTTTTATTTTTGTGTTGAGCTTTTTTTATATACTTTTTTTTCCATAAATCTTGATTCAAAATCGATGTTGGGAGGTAGGCTGTATTTGACTTATTTTTAGAATCGAGAAACAGCAAAGAACATAAGGAATAAAAAGCTACAGTTGAGACATGTTTATTGAAGCTTATCGTAGCTTTAATTGAGATTCGATGTGTTTTTTTTTCTGGATCCTATATATATATACATTACATACATACATACATAAATTTACAGAGGGAGAAAAATTCAATTTATTTACAAGAAATCACTAGTACGGGAATTGTTCATTTCTTTAGGTTAGACGAAAGAGTTTTGTTACAATTATTTGTTGGATTATCGGATTTTTGCTTTTTATCATTCAACACATACATATACCGTTAGTTACGTATTCAAAACAATTATCAAGTTTCGACAACATTTGAACTGAAGAGATAAATTGGATGTTTTAACGTGGAAGTAATTTTAACTAGTTGATATAGGTATTCAGCAACTAGAATTGAAAATTATTATTTTTATAAGATGACAAATTTTCACATACGAGATACCACTACTGTCGGTGTCAAAATTGAGTAAACACTGAGAAAAAATTACTGCATTATCTTTAAAACGCATTTCTACCAGTATTTAAACAACAATTTTTAGTCACATTTTTTAAACTATTAGGACATGTAAAATAAATGAATTATGAGTAATAATAAAGGTGGGTTGAGATTTAAAAATTAAAATTTAGTCTAATCACAGCATGTAGTTGGTACTCTTTACGAAATCACACAGTACTTTGAATTCCTCCACTTTCTGATCTTTTAATATATTAAGAAGAGGTTTTCTGTATAATAGTGGGAAATTATTTCTTATACATATTATTGAATTTAACACAATCATTAATAACGTGTCCGTTATCTTCAACAATGTTACATAAATCATAAGTAGTTTGGTGTAGCTTCAAGTCCCATCAAAAACTTAAACTTTTTATTTACTGCATGACATTGACCAGAGATTAATCTGAAAATTAGTCTAGTTTGATTGGAAGTGAAATTGGAATTTTTGAAAAGAAAAGATGACCTTGGTGAAGGGTATAATTGTTTATAAAAATGGCCTGATGAATTGCACATTGATGTGTAAATTTCCTTCCATTTATTATTTATATTTTTGGAGATATTATTTATTAAGTCTGTATGGGTAGGTTCGTTATCAAAACAATGAGTTGGGGGAGAAGATTACTTATTTAGCTAAACTATCTGCAATATCATGAAATCAATGACCAGGGAACCAATGAATGATAAAATTTTTAGATGGATTATGAGTATTATGACCAACAGTGTCAATAATCTGATTTTCGTAATGTTTATTTGTATCATTTAACAAAGCTGGTTTTAAGGAGGTACAAGAACTTTTAGAATCGGTTTTATTATTTTTGATAATTAGAGCTATGGTGATTGCAATTTTAATTGCAATAGTTTCGGTATTTTTAATATTAGTGGGGTCTATTGATTTTTGATTTGCATTTATTCAGAGTATGCCCATAACTCAAGCATTTTTTGCAGAAGAGTTGGTTGGGGATGAAATAGTTTACTTTTAATAGAATGTTGTCAAAAAGAGTGACATTGTATGGAATGGTTCCCGATTAAAAAGTAATTTTAACTAATTCTAAATTGTTCGCTGTTTTAGCTATATTATCCCATTTGATCGATATTGGATATTTCGAAATTCGAATTTATGTTTAATTTTATCTCTTCTATAGAGAGTTCGGTAGGAATATTTCGATTGAATATGTGAAATTATTTGGGATATATGTGGAATAATTGTCAAATTTTTTAAACTGTTCTGATTGAACACATTTATTGGCGTCGTCATATTTGTTAAAAATTATTTTGGCTAAATTTTTACCAATACTTGAAATATGATATTTTGAAATCTATTTGTCTTTACCGCTTTGCCAAAATTAGGACGATTATATAAATTAATTGTAGATGCCATGATTGTATTTTTGGTTGTTGTTGGTGGAAAAGTTGAGTGAGGAACTACTTCTTTATCTGATAAATTTGTTGCGCAGTTGTTTATAATTTTTCGTTTAAGTTCTTTGTTAAAACTCGAATCATATACACCATTTGTAATTATTTCACCACCAAAACTAATTTTACATTTTTTAGTAGTTGTTACTTCTTCAGAATCAGATTGCGTACTTTGCCTTTCTGCATTGCATTGCGTACTTTGCCCTGCTTTATTTGTACTTAATGTATGTGTAATTTCGAGAAGATCAACAAAAAAAAAAGACTGTTAGAAGACTTATCCGATCGTTGAAAGAAATTAAAATGAAAAAATCAAGTTAAAAATTACATACACTAAATTAATAAAGATTTAAATTGATTATAAAAATAAATTGAAAAAACTTTGATTATATTAAAAGACGCTTCACTTAAAAAAATTCTGTTCGCACACAATAAAGATTCGAGAAAGAATGTATAAAATCCTTATTGGTTATTTTTGTAGAAAGTATCTGTTTTACTTTCCAAATCAGAAAAATCGGCTTCAACAAATATCAGAAAAGGAGAACTATATTCCGGTACCGAAAGGGCATCTCATTCATAATTTCAAAATCGAATCTAATCGTTTGCAATATTGAATCTAAAATTCGAAATTTGTAATCTTAATATTGCAATTCGAGTTCGAGGGTTTTGGAGATCTGAGCTTAGAAGAAAATTTAGGATGTGGCGTACTTTAGACAGACTCTTGGGCAAGAAGTAAGGGTTTGGAAACCTAATATATTTATATAGAAACGAGAGAGAGAGGGAAATTTTCCATTCATTTTTACGTGCTCCATCTACTCTTGGCCGTTTTGTCTACTCCTAAAATTTGGATCTAGGTAGTAGCATTCGTTTCATTATTCTTCTTCGTAGTATTCAAGTGTTTAGATAATAAAAGGCTGACTTTACATCAAATTAGCCATAACATTTTAGGTTTTACACTACGATCAAGGCGTTTTACGTAAACCTGTATAAGTACGGATTGTATTCCATAAAACTATTTGGCTCATCATTAAGCGCACACGTCTCCCGAATAAAAGCACCGATATCCCTCTCGAATTAAACCGTCGTATGCGATTTTTAAACAATACAAGTTTTTTGGGAGTTTAAGGATTCCGATGGAATTGCAAATCTAGCACTTATCGAGAGTATTTGACCAATCTCTGGTAATTATCATTCTTAAGGGAATCAAGTTTTAGTAAAGACATTTTACTCCAAATTTATCGCCGATCGTCCAATAAAACATTGTTTCGTTTCATTGCTAAAAGTAAGGAAAAATATTCAGTTTCCGTGTAATTTTTATTATGAGCCCTGAGAACGTCGAATTCTTAACAATTTTTATTCAAATTCGATGTCAAATATTAGAAAAGAGTTTTTACGGTAGATTCATAACAAAAGGATCCAAAAGTTTCAGTTAACGGGAAAACCAGTTTCCAGGGACAGATAAATCTTAATCTGTATAGGGATTCCGTGCAAATTTAGTATGATCAATTTATACTAAAATAAAAAGTTATAATGTGCTTTTGAAACCCTTTACATGCTAATTGCTAATTTTTATTTGAAAATTCATAGAAATTATTTAAAATAATCGTTGAAGAGATGAAACAACTGACAAAAACTCTAGTTTAGTTAATTTTATTAAACTGCACGGAATTCCTATACTGGTCCGGAAAATTCTGCATTCAATTTTGAAGTGGTATATGGTATTACTACATGTGCAGAAAAGATCCCTGTATTGACACGTAGATGGTTATTTGGTTATCATCTTTAAATAGAATCTTTAGTGATCGTAAAGTGAAATTGAGTGAGATTGTTGACATCGTAAACGTTTCAAAAGAATGTAAAGAAAATATATTGCTTGAACATTTGCATTTGAAAAAGCTTAAGAAAGATGTGTGGCGTTCACTCACCATCGATCGAAAATGCGAAAGAGTAACCTCTTGACAGCAATTGTAAATTTTTTTTTAAATATATGGAAAACTATTATGGTCCATGCAGTTGGGTATTTTTATCCCAGAGCAAATAATAATAAATACCTCCTCATAAGTTCCTCCAACTCTTCCGTCTGCATAGCCGATTGGAGGTTTTCCTAGCAGTCATTCAGTCATATCTTTCTCCCGAATAGCACCAAGACAATCATCATCTAACCAGAGATTTTTAGGCCTAAATGAATTTTAATCGTCGTAAATATCGTTGAAGGCATCAGTTACCGCCGTTTTGATGATGTAACCTAGAAGAGGTCTAAATCGACGTTAGCTTCACGTTTATTTCTGATGTTTTTAGGCTAGAAAAATATCTTTTGGATAAGAGGATGTGGTCGATTTAGTTGGCCGTTTGTAGCGTGTCTATCCCAAAACCAAAAAAAACAAACTCAAAACTCGTGAAAATCTTAGAGGAGAAGGAAACATGGAATCACTACTCCAAAAATTAAATAATAGGTTAGGTTAGGTTTGGGTGGCGGTCCACCAGGACCAGGCATAGACACAAAAAGGTCCGTAGCCATACCACAAATTAAAAATTTTTCCTCCAACTCATTGAAACCACTTTGAGCTTGCTATGAAGCGCTGGATACTCCTGACGTCCTTCTCGCTGAGCTCCGCCAGGTCGTTGAAAAGGTGTGCCCCTAGAAAATTCAGTCTGTTTCGTGCCAGACGAGGACAGGTGCAAAGAAGATGAAGTACTGTCTCTTCCTCCTCTTCGTCCTCGCAACTACGACAGTAGTCATGTGAGAAGAAACCAAGTCTACTTGCATGTCTGCCTATGAGACAGTGCCCCGTAATCACTCCAACAACCACACTGATCTGACTCCGCTGAAGTGAGATCAGCTGTTTGGATCTCGCCAAGTTCAACTTTGGCCAGATTTGCCGAGTTATTACGCATGAGGTACTATTTGACCATCTGTCATTCGTCAACTTACTGGCTTCCTCCTGAAGCAGCAGTTTACATACCGCAAGAGGAATTTCAATATCCTTTTTGCTGTTTGAAATGTGGTCCGTTGTACCACGTCGAGCCAGTTCATCGGCTTTCATGTTCCCCGTACTAACGAAATGTCCTGGCACCCATATGATATGGATGTTGAACTGATCTGTCATCTCGTTAAGAGATGAGAGACAGCTCTGGACTACTTTCGACGTGAGAAGGTGTGATTGAAGCGCTTTAATGGCTGCCTGACTGTCCGTATATATGCGAATATCTCTAGTCGATATTACATTATACCTCAACCAGTCCGCTACTTCCTTTATCGCAGTTACCTCAGCTTGAAAAATGCTGCAGTAGTCAGGGAGACGAAAGGAGAGGTTTAACATGAGTTCCTCGCAGAACACCCCAGCCCCTACTCCTCTATCCCGTTTTGAACCATCAGTGAAGAAGTTCAAAACTCCTGGTTCCAAAACTGTATCCATCATCCAGTCCTCTCTAGATGGTATAATAGTCCGGAACTTTCTATCAAAAGATAGTGACGGGACAGTATAGTCGGTGGTCTTGGGAAGCCCTTTGTTACAAAGTATAGATGAGTGCCCTGTGTTATTGCAGGTCCACATTAAGGTGGATTTCAGTCGTATGGCAGTGCTAGCTGCCCACTGTTTTCCCATGATATCTAGAGGAGTTAGAAATAGCAGAGTCTCCAGTGCCTGAGTGGATGTGCTCCTCATTGCACCACTGATCCACAGAGAGATTGTTCTCTGAACTTTTGTCAACAACTTTAGGTTGACAGTTTTGTCCAGAGCAGGCCACCAAACTGTTACCCCATACAGAAGAATGGGTCTAACTACTGCTGTGTATAGCCAAAGGACCATGTGGGGATCCAGCCCCCAACCTTTCCCAATTGCATTTTTGCAGGAGTATAGCGCTACCGTAGCTTTCTTTACCCTTTCCGTAATATTCGGTTTCCAGTTTAATTTACTGTCTAAGACGAGACCCAAGAACTTTGCTTCACCTGTAAAAGCCAAGTTGAAACCATTTAAAGTAGGAGGATCGACATGAGGAATTTTATATTTCCTAGAGAAGAGAACCAATTCGGTTTTCTGTGGGTTCACATTTAGCCCACAACCATTGGTCCATAGTGAAAGAATGCCCAGAGCATTTTGAATAAGCTCGCTAAGTGTCCCGGGATATTTTCCCCGAACGCCAATAGCGACATCATCCGCATAGGCAACCACCTTGAAGCCAGTATCCTCCAGCCTCAGCAATAGATCATTTATGACCAAGTTCCAGAGAAGGGGGGACAGTACGCCACCCTGCGGCGTGCCACTGCTTGCAAATCTTCTGGCGGAGGATTTCCCCAGACTGGCATTTATGATTCTGCCTCTTAGCATCTGATCTATCCAGTCCTTAAGAGAATCTTCCACTCCTAGATTCGAAAGTGCCCGAGTTATAGCCCCTGTTAGCACGTTGTTAAAGGCTCCCTCAATGTCCAAAAAGGTTACCATCGCGTAGTCTCCATATTCGAAAGATTTTTCAATAAAATATGTGAGAGAATGAAGAGCAGTTTCTACAGATCTCCCCTTGCAATAAGCATGTTGAGATTTGGACAGCTTTTCCGGCATAATCGTGCCTCTAATATGAGCTTCTATTTGTCTTTCCAGTATTTTGAAAAGGAAAGAAGACAAGCTGATCGGTCTAAGGTCTTTGGGACTGCAATGTGAGCGTTTTCCCGCCTTAGGTATGAAGACAACCTTCACTTCCGTCCATTTACTGGGAATGTGACATAGTTCTAGGCTGCCTCTAAAAATTACCTCTAACCAGGGAATGGTTAGATCAGTAGTTTTTTGTATATCCGCAGGGATAATACCATCAGGTCCTGGCGACTTGTATGGTTTAAAACTGCTTATCGCCCACAGAATCTTTCTTCTGCTAATAATTTGGCCTGCGAGGCTACTAGCCCTTTTACCTTCTGATATAGTAGGTGCAGATTCGGAACAACCAGGGAAGTGAGTTTCCAATAGTAGTTCCAGCGATTCCATACTATTTGTGGTCCATGCTCCATCCGGCCTTTGAAGGAAGCTTGGGATGGAAGGGCTAGTAGATAGTACCTTGCGAAGCCTGGACATCTCTGATGTCTCCTGAATTTTACCACAGTATAGTCTCCAAGATCTGTTCTTTGCGCTTCTTAGCTGATATTTGTAAATTTTGAGGACTTCCTTATAGGAGTCCCAGTCTACAGCGGCTTTTGTTTTCCTTGCTGTTTTGAAGAGTCTCTTGCACCGTTGACGTATTTGTTGAATCTCCTTTGACCACCAAGGTGGCCGAGATTTGCCCCTAGGCCTACTAAGAGGACAAGAGCCTAGTACCGCTTCATTAAAAGCGCTGGACAGTTCGTCCACTAAGCCATCGAGTTCTACCGTAGTTTTTGGAGGTTCAGGCACCTGCACTGGTAGTGAATTTCCCAGAATAGTTCTGAAAATATCCCAGTCGGTTTTCCTCCTGTTCCTGTAGAGAGGGCTGTTCGGAAAGACCAAGCTCATTTCAAATTGAAGATAACAGTGATCTGAAAAAGAGTGGTCTTCCGACACTTTCCAATTTAATAGACTAGTCGTCAAGAAGTTTGAGACGAGTGTAATATCCAATACCTCCTGTCTATTTCTAGTTATAAAAGTCGGCTTATTGCCTATGTTACATATATGAAGGTTAGTACTTAGAATGTAATCAAGGAGTAACTCACCTCGTTCATTTGTGTCCGTACTTCCCCAGATTGTGTGATGAGAATTTACATCACTCCCCAGGATGACTCCAACCTTGCGCTTCTGAGCCTCCAAAATTGACTCACCCAGAATGACTGGTGGAATGTTCACTGCATCATAGGCTAGGTAGGCTGATATTAGCCAGAGGCTTCGTTTATTGACCTCAATGCTGACCGCTGCCACATCTTCATTGCTGAAATTCGATAGCAGAAAACAATTTATATTATTTTTAACGAGAATGCACGACCGAACCCTACCTTCTTGTTCCGTGTGCATTAATCTATAACAGGGTGTCTTGAGTCCAAGTACCCGGTCACCAGCAACCCAAGGTTCTTGGATCAAGACAATATCCGTCCCTTCCTTTCCAATTTTTAAAAGTAGAGCAGCTGATGCTGCCTTTGAGTGGTGTAGGTTAATCTGCAAGAACGTCACCATTCTTAGACTTCCTTCCCTACCAATGTATCATCAGAGTCCTCCCCTGATGATGTGAAGTCCTCTGAGATTCTTCTTAATGACTCCAAGGACATTGTCAACTCCGTATCTGTAGAGATGGTTTCCATCAGGCTGTTCCCCTCTTGGAGGAGCCCAGATGAGCTTCCTGCAGCTTCTTCAGATTCCGGAGCATCCGGCTTGTCCGCATCCTTCTTGTAGATTTTGAGTGTGACTGCACTGAAACCATAGCTTACCATACCATTTGTTTTTTCCAGCGCAGTCAGTGACTCTCTGTTTAGAATTATGACGGCCGACCTGTAGTCGGCCCGTGGCTCCTCGAGCTTAGCAACTTTCCAGTTGTGCGTTGGCAAATCTGGGTTGCCAACCTGCAACAACTGGAGTATCACCTTTGGATCGCTAGGCTCCGAAGGAATCCACACCCTGGCTCTTGGCCTACAGGGGATTTCATCTCTAGCTTTAACAGCAAGGCTGGCTCCGGGCCATACCTCGCCTAGTCTTTCCACTGCCTTCTTGTAGAGCAGAAGAGATCTCTGATCCACACATGCAGTCAGTTTCACCTGGTTCCTGTGCCAACCCGCATCCCGACAAGTCGGAGCAGGTCCTGGGTTTTCTGCAAGGATATCCAGGTAAATGGTGGTTAAGGCCCTTTCCACCTTTCTCCAATTGGCGGGCGTGATACTGCCATCCTCCTGGGACTGGTCAACAACTGCCACTACCAGCTGATCCTTGAGTACCTCGTTAAAAGGCCTCATTTCGGTAGCATGGAGCTTAGTTCGTTTTGCGATCTTAGGACTTTCCTCCTGAGATCTGTTCCTTTTAATCTTTAAGCCAGCTGAAGGACCTTCCGACATCTGTTCGGTGACTTTTTTCGCCCACACAAGCGTAGCTTTGTCTTTCTCCGACCTGTCTTCTGGAGGGATCTTATTTATCTTCTCCAGTGCCCTCCACGCCTTTCTCCTAGTATTATATGTTGGTTTTGAGGAACCAGCTTCATTGGTGCTTTGGTTCCGAATTATACTTCTTTGCTCAGGCCTGGTGACCCGAGTGGAGGGACCAGCCTTATCTAAGCTTTTGTCCCGTTGTTTATTGGCAGGTTTAGAGATAGGCCTAAAGACCCGAGTCTCCTTCTCTACCTCTTCCGGTTTTGTAAGAGAACCGGACTCTTTTGTTTGTTTTGTTTTTTGGTCTCCCATATTTGGTCCCACGAGTAGCGGAGAAAAGAGTGTCCATCTGTGCAGAGATCCGCAATACACAGATAAGGCTACTTAATCCGGAGGGCGCCAGGTATCCGGATCCACCGTTTGCGACTGAGCTAGTTTTTAAAACTGGGCCCTCAGCCTGGCCGGTTATCGGCACGGTACGAATAACACCTTAACCCAGCCCAGTGATTTGTTTAAGGTTTACTCCTTTAGCGCCGTGTTTTTGCCTAGAAGCCGAAAAAGCAATCTAGTTACCAGCAGCCACCACGAGGAGGTAACACGAGCACTTGCGGAAAACTGCTAGTTACGGAGCCTATCGGCTTGCATCCCCCTAGCAACTTCCCACCTGGCCGCCAAATAATAACAAATATAAGAATTATATTTTTTTAAACGTTATAAACTTTATAACCAAAATTATTTATAAAAAAAAAAAAAAATTAATTTAACTGTTATCAAAAAAAAAACGATTATGTGATAATACATATGTGTTGATATCCCGAATGAGTCATCTTTGGGAAGGCATCGATCCATCAGCCAAATCGTACTGGTAAAAAAAAAGAAATAGAAATAAAAAAAAAAAATTAACAAAGAAAAAATATTTAAATTCTTTTAACACTGATTACACAACACAAAAAAAAATAAAACTTGTCTTAATTTGAATTTTTCCAAACCCTTCTAAATGTCATACTATAGAATTATTAATTGTTTCTCCTTTTGGGCGCCATGACATCGACACGCTGAATTTTTGTCCGACTAAAACTTCTGAGCAATTAACTCGGGTGTGGGTTTCACAGGGTTGGAAATCTATAAGCATGAAACTAAGAAAAATGACAAATATCGGTGACTAACCTAGACTCAACATCAAGAAATTGTCCTCCATAAAAAAAAATTATTGTTTTCCGTAACACTCAAACAATTAATTAATTTTTACCACTTGTGAGAGAAAATGTTTTATAAGAACTAGAACTTTCCTCAAAAAAAAAAACTTTTAAGCACAGCAAAAAAAAATGGCGTTTATTGCCAAAGCAACCTTGATTATACAAGCCATAATCTAAAAAACGAAGCTTTTTTAAGGGAATTAGAAACGACGAAAAAATCAAAATTTCCATAGTAAAACACATAAAACATATGGGAAATCACTTTTTTTCTTAAGACAAATTTATCAATGAAAACGTTACAAATTCTTAATTATGATTTCTGAAATATTTTCATAAATGTTTGAATTTCAACATATATAAATGTCGTTTAAGTAAATTGTTTTCATTTTCTTGTAATAATTGATTTATTTAAACCAAAATATAAAAAAAAGTTCATAACAACAGCATTCTGGCAGAGCCTACTGTATAAATAAGAGCCTCCAGTATCGACTGTATTTTTTACTAAGCTTAAAATAAGGTACAAACAATTTTTTCTTTACTATGAAACTATATGGGAAAACGCTTATTTTCATTGACAGATTTAGTTTATTAGAAATGTGAGCTTTTGTTTTGTTTTTATATGAAAATGTTCATGAAACATGTAATATTATTTGATTGAAAAATCGAGTCTTGAAAATGTTTATTTCTAAGTGAAAATCGTCATGAAAAATAAGGTACTTTGAAAATTTAAAATATTGTTGTTTTTGTAATACTATACGTCACCAATATAACTAGAAATTTATAAACAAAACAATAATCATCTCTTTCATTGCCTCCATTCCAATTTGAATTCGAATATGTTTCTATAGTTATTTTGAATTTGCAAAGCATGCTAGATTGTTTTGATGTTTTGTTTTTTTCGCACTCATTGTATTGATTTAATTTATTCTGTTTGGCTCGTTTTGATTTTTTTTAAATTTTGATTGTTGAGCGGAAACGTGTTGTCTTTTTCGTACCATTGGTTTTAGATGTGGAGATATGATGTCGTCATTAAAGTGAATTTTCTCTTTTTAATACATATTGTTGTTGTTGTAGAATGTTTTTTAATTTAATTTCCCTTATTTTCTTTTGATTATTGCTGGAAAATAAGGAAATTTGAGAATCTGTGTTTTAAATGAGTAAGACATTGCGTTGTTTGTTAGCGATTTCTTAAAAAATTATTTAACTGGGTTTAACTTTTAATTCATATTTTATCGTCAATCGAAATCGCGTTTTTTCATATAAACACTATGAAAATAAATGAATTTTTAGTGTTTCTATATCCCTTATTTTAAGTTTATTTTTCATATGCCGGCTCTATTCATATCAAGATGGTTCTGATTCTGGTCAAATAAAAAAGAAAAGCTTACTACAAATTGTGTGCATTAAGTCAATATACATTACATAGATGGCAGTGATGGCAGTACAAATTTTTTAAAAATCGTACCAAAAATTGCCACCTGGGGAAATTTTAAGTTCAAAAATTGTAGGAAAAGCAAAACAAATTCACAAAATATTAAGAACGTGTGATAATTTTGGGATTAAACCATTTTTTTTTCATATTTTTCTGTATAAATCTGAGACATCTAACGTACACTAGTAAAATTAAAGATAAATTTAGCAAGTATTATTTTGATTCGTCAGAGCCAACTTTGATGTATTTTTCAAAATGAAAGTTCGAAAAATATATTTTAGAAATAAATTTATTTTAATATTTCTGCAATTAATATTTACTTAATACCAATAAACCCTGCATGTATATTGCTGCTAAAGGTATGTAGAATACTTTTGTATAAAATTTTTGTAACATTTTTGCTTTTTTCAATGAAAAACTTGAAGCTAAAAAACACCATTTCTACTATGGATTCCTATGGAAATCAGTGAAAAGTTATACCACTAAAAAAGCTTCTAAAAAATACGTCATAATGATGATGGCTCTATACTCTAGAAGGCTCTGTTATTGCACGTGCTGTACTAAAATGTTTAGAAAAAAAGGAATGTACATCACCCTGCGATTTCTTACGGGTCAGATACACAAAATAATTAACTAATTGAGGCACTTTTTATAATCCCCACATCCGTGATGTTAAAGTGGCGTCCATGAAACCTTAATATACAAAACCGATTGCGGACAAGCTGAAATCAGTCACAAATTGACGACATCGATTGACAATCAACAAACAGACGCCAAATTCATGTTTATCCATGTTATTGCTATGTGACAGAGAGTTAGTCTGCATAGCGACTGTAATCGATTATGTCATTGCCGATTAGTCTTTTTACGTGCAGCGCTAGGAGGTCGACTTAAATGTAGTTGCTTGTCAGAAGAGTTGTTGGATGCTTTCCGGGTCGTTTAGGCTAAGTAGGTTTCATAAATTTAAAATCATTGTCCTTATATCGTGTCCTCCGAGGTCGTTGTTGTGAATTCGAAAATATCCGAGATGTTGAGATTTCGCAGCTAACCTTCTGCAGAAGGACCATAGTCCTTACACTTAAGCCAAACACTTTTAACAGGATAGTTTCTAGTGGCCGCAAGGAAGAAGCAGTGTTAACACTTGCTGAAGTTGTTTGCAGTTACAGCACATGAAATTAGTCTTATGTTTCTCGCCCTGCATACACAGCAACCTGTGTGTTGTCTTGCATGCTCATTTTTGTATTATTATTCTCATTGATTAAGCAGATAATAATTTACCTTCCTGTGGAAGCTGATTCTGGTAAGACAAATTCAGATAAATTTTTCCTTCGTGGTATATATTATCTTGTTTACCTTATTTAACAAAGTGTTTATCATGTCAGAAGGAAAGAGTACCTTTATATATATGTTTTCTTCGAATTTATTATAAGCAACACAATTAATAGACGAGGATTAATAACCGTTTGATATATCGATAGATGGTGTTGTTTATAGTACTTATCATAGAAAAGAACATTAAAGCAGCCTCAATAAAGCAAAAAAGTGTCGTGGGTAATATCGTCAGAAATCATCTCAAATGTTTCGCCACTCATAAGTATCTAGTTAAATTTTAACTGGCTAAGGCCACAAAATTACTTTTAGAAAATTTGAATAATGGTTGGAACTTGTTACAACTCGTAGGGAGTACAATTCTTCATTTATTCTGATTGACAAATCGAAAAATGTTGTGAATGCCATTATTATTAATATATTTTGTCTATAAAAAGCCGAAAGAATCTTATTGATTTTAATACAGACTAACTTCTCTTTCTATTATTTGTGTGGACATAAAACACACAGAAATGAGGGGTTTCCTTGAGTTTGATTTTGTGAATATAATTCGCTAAGTCAGTAGTTCAGTACGTTCTTACCTCATACTTAATGTATGAAATTAGAATTGTATTTTTGTAGTTTGGTTATAGCTACCTGAAGAGTAGACCGAATTTTTTGTTCGTGCGAACTTTTCAGTAAGCATTAAGAATACCAACCTACCACATAGAAAACTCAAGGAAGGTTTTCAATTTTTGGGGTCAAAACACTTTGTATGCCTCTTGGGTTAAAGTACGAGGGGAATTTAAATATTTCTACTTTTTTGGTAGATATATTATAAATTATTAGCCTCTTCATTTATTCTGATTAACAAGTCGAAAAATGTTGCGAATGCCATTATTGTTAATAAATTGTGTCTATAAAAAAACCTAAATTTTAATACAGACAAATTCCTCTTTCGACTTTATTCTTGAATCATTCCTACCTAGAAAACTCGCAAGATGTAATTAAATATAATTGATTAGACTTAATGTTAGTTAAAAAGTATGTAAGTTGTTTAAAAGTATCTTTGCTCTCCGAAAGCTGTTCCTTTTTAATATTTCCCTTATTAAAGAGCTAGGATGTGGCATAATATCAACTGGTATCAATTGGGGACTTCGAATTTACTAGTTGGGTGTATATAAATTACGTATACTAGTAATCAATTAACCAAAGATAACCTCTAGAATGAAATATATTCAAAATATTAGTGGAGTAATATAGTGGAGTGGTGTATATCTGCATAACTTATTGCCCAGTTTCCATGAGGGAGATGAATGTAAGTGATGAATAAAGTGTATAGGTCGTTTTAGCTGACGTGATCTAGTTTTTTGTATTACATACGTTTCCACATCTGTTTTCCTTATTCGAAGCTATTAATTTTGAACCTCGTTAACAAAAATGAAATTTCGTTATTCGTGCACCCAATGTTGGTGTGTTTTGTGATGCTAGATTAATTTTTCAAGAATAAAATTCTCTATTAAGGCGATATCAGCCAGGTAGGATAAATTTGCGTACTATACTATATACTCAGTTCACATCGATAAAGTATCACAAACAAAAATTTATCCCTTAACGAACGAGAGCTTTTTTTGTAATATTCGCCTATAGGCAGAGCCTTCTAGAGTATAGAGCCATAATCATTATGACGTATTTTTTCGAAGCTTTTTTAGTGGTATAACTTTTCATTAATTTCCATAGGACTCCATAGTAAAAATGGTGTTTTGTAGCTTCAAGTTTTTCAATGAAAACAACAAAAATGTTATAAAATGTTTATACAAAAGTGTTCTACATATCTTTAGCAGCAATATACAAGAAGGGTATATTGGTATTAAGTAAATATTAATTGCAGAAATTTTAAAATTAAATTATTTCTAAAATATATTTTTCAAAGTTTCATTTTGAAAAATACATCAAAGTTGGCTCTGACGAATTAAAATAATACTTGCTAAATTTATCTTTAGTTTTACTAGTGTACGTTAGATGTCTCAGATTTATACAGAAAAATACGAAAAAGATTGTGTAATCACAAAATTATGACACGTTCTTAAATATTTTGTGAATTTGTTTTGCTTTTCTTACAATTTTTGAACTTAAATTTCCGCAGGTGGCGATTTTTGGTACGGTTTTTCAAAATGTTAACTGCCCACTGCCATCTATGTATATTGGCTTAATGCACACGATTTGTAGTAAGCTTTTCTTTTTAATTTGACCAGAAAGCTGTTGTTATGAACTTTTTTTTATATTTTGGTTTAAATAAATCAATTATTACAAGAAAATGAAAACGATTTACTTAAACGAGATTTATATATGTTGAAATTCAAACATTTATGAAAATATTCTAGAAATCATAATTAAGAATTTGCAACGTTTTCATTTACAAATTTGTCTTAGGAAAAAAAGTGATTTCCCATATGTTTTATGTGTTTTACTATGGAAATTTTGGTTTTTTCGTCGTTTCTAATTCCCTTAAAAAAGCTTCGTTTTTTAGATTATGGCTTGTATAATCAAGGTTGCTTTGCTATAGGTCGACAGAAAATTAGATGAAATACTGGATTAGATGAAGTTTTAGAATATGGCCAAATACCATGGAACTTGGTTATTCCTTAACCGATTGTGATGCAATTCGGCATATCCAATGGAAATGGGATTCTAAAAAGAGGTTTAGATAAAGTGCTGGAATATGGCGAGTCAGGAAGGAACTCAATTAGTTCTGACCCAATTTTGGTGAAATTCGACGTGTAGGATGGAAATAGGATTCTAAAATGATTTTTTAATAAAGTTCTGAAAATAGCCAACTAGGATGGAACTTGCCTATTCCTTAACCAGTTTTAGTGTAATTTTGCGATGGAAATGGAATTTTAGAATATGGCCAATTATTATGGAACTTGGCTATTTCTTAATCCATTTTAGTGAAATTTGATATGCACGATGGAAATGGGATTCTAAAATGATTATTGGCCAAAGTTATGAAAAAGGGCCAACTAGGGTGGAATTTGGATATCCCTTAACCGATTTAAGTGAAATCTGACATGCTCGATGAAATGGAATTCTAGAACATATGGCACATTAATCATTATAAACGAACTTCGCTATTTCTTAACCATTTTAGTGAAATTTGATATGCGCGATGGAAATGGGATTCTAAAATGATTTTTAGATGAAGTTCTGGTATACGGCCAACTAGGATGGAATTTGGCTGTTCCTTAAGCCATTTTAGTAAAATTTGACATGGGCGTTGGAATTGGGTATTTTAAAATGATTTTTGGATAAAGTTCAGAAATATAAAAAGCATGTCGAATTTCATCATAATCATAAATATGGTTAAATTCCAGAACTTCAACCAAAAACCATATTAAAATGTCAAATTTCACTAAAATCGGTTAAGGAATAGCCAAGTTCCACGCTAGCTAGCCATATTCCAGAACTTTGCCCAAAAATTAATTTAGAATGCCATTTCCATCGCACATGTCAAATTTCACAAAAATGGATTAAGAGATAGCCAAGTTCCATAATAGTTGGCCATATTTTAGAAAATCATTTTCCAACGCACTGTCAAATTTCACTAAAATCAGTTAAGGTATAGCCAAGTTCCATCCTAATTGACCATATTCCAAAAACTCACCCAAAAATCATTAAAGGATCCCTTTTCCAAGACGCATGTCAAATTTCATGTCCTTTTTGTTCGGAAACCGGTTATCTCCATACCCTTTTTCACATTTCCAGAAAAACGATGTAACTAATTAAAACAAGTTGAAAAGATTTGAAACAGTTGATAAATAGGACATGAAAACTATACCTATGGCTGTTAAAATATAAGTAATTGCAAAGTTTAATAGAGTGGAACTATGGTGTAAGAAAATTTAAGCAAAGTGATAAGTTTCCGGTTGAATAGGCCCAGGTCTTTTGAAGCTAACTTTTAACATCCTTTATCTAAACGACAAAAATTCTATATGCCATCAGATGTATTCATCGCCAAAACCGGTTTCTCCCAATTCAAACGTTTACGGACTCTCCTTGGACCTTTCGAACTACTTTTATGGATAAATTGTGTTGGTTTGGTAGAAAAAAAAACAGATCCTCATTTGTGTCACTATAGTTGAAAATGCATGGATATTAAATAGATAGCCCTCCACATGGCAACCTTTAAAAATACTCTTATTCATCACCCATGGCTATTATTACCGAAGACAATAAAAAATAAACAAAAGTCAATGAAAAAAGTTAATAAATATTCGTTTTATTCCAAACCAATTTCAACTTACATACTTTGAAACCTATTTGACACCATTTCATC
Organism: Tipula helvola; assembly: GCA_963556165.1. NCBI lineage: Eukaryota > Metazoa > Arthropoda > Insecta > Diptera > Tipulidae > Tipula > Tipula helvola. Next base: position 6,863,842 of record OY744482.1, read on the forward strand.
CCCCAACGACGACAAAAAATCACAATCGAAGAAATCTTTAAAAAAAATTGTGTGTGAAAATATAAATCAAAAATCGGGTTTTCGCATTATTAAACTTCAAACAAACGAAAAATCGGAAAAAGCTTTCAAAATTCAATAGACACTAAACGATGCAAGAAAATCAAATGAAAATACCATAAAATAACTAGAAGGAATGAAAGGCCAAGGTTAAGGATAATTTGTTTTTGTTTTTTTTTTTTGTTGGCTTCAATTTAAAATTCATTCAGTTTATTGTGGTAGGTTAGTTCATATACTCGATTACATTTTACTTGTATAGAAAAAAGAATTCGAATTTTTGTTTTTTGATTCCATTGTAAAGCTCGACACGCGATAAGGAATGAGTTTAAAAAACAGAACATAAATTATATTGTATTATACAAAAAGACAGACGAGCATACATTTCTGTATTTTCCTTTAAAATATATGTTATAATATATGTACATAATATATTTATGTAATATGTAAATAATTGAAGAGAAAATCAATATGTGCTAATATCAATATGTAGGTACTACGTACTCAGAAAATGCTAAATATATTTCTTGTTTATAACAAGAAAACATATTGTGCATATTTGTAAAATTTTCCAACAAGTAAATTTATTGAATATGTACTGCGGATTTGTTTTCCTTGTTTCAAAACAATCATATTACGCGGACGGACGTTGCTATTTAAGAAGTAATTTGATAATTTATATGTTCTCAACTGAAGAATTTTGTTCACAATGGGGGTTTTCTTGTTCCAAGCAAAGTTATTTAATATTGTGTTATACTTGGGTATGAGTTATTTCACAGTGTTTTATGTTCTTCTTCTGAAAAAATAAAAAAGTTTTTTATTTGTATAATTGAATAATTAATGAAGTTTTGGTTTTGCGTTCTTATATAAATTTTTCATTTAATTTCTCATAAAAAAGAAAATGGGAAATCATAAAAGTTTATTTAATTGTTTTAAGTCTTTTAAAAGAATGCAGCACAAAGGTAATTTTATGGTAATGTTCTAATTTATAACGAGACTTATACAATACTAGGAATTTAAACAAATCCTCTTGATTGTTTATTTTATGTACAAGAAAGTATGTATAAACCGAGTACCTTGTATTTTCAAAAATTTTACTTGTGTTTGTCTGTTTTCTTTTATTTTGCTTTTAAATTTTAGCTTTTTATAGACAAATTTATTAAATTTTAACACATACTTATTTTATTAGTCAACTAATAAAATGTGTTGTTAATAGTTTATTTAAAAAGTTTTTTTTTTATTTTTAAATAAATTTGTCTACAAAAAACCAAAGTTTAAATGCAAAATATAATTTATTAATAGTCTCTTGCGGAAAATTCGTGTAGTAATTATCTGGCTATGTTTTCCGGAATAACCTATAATGTTTTGTAGCAAGTAAACGAAATGAACAAAAATCGATAAATATTTAAAAGGAAACTCGGTTCATGTAAAAAACCAGAAAATTCCACTCCTTTGTAGCAGCTTCGTTGTCATGATGATTCTTTTTGAAGTACATATATACACGGCGTAAATTTTACCTAAATGAAAAGAAATTGTTCATATCAAAATATAAATAAGACTGAGAGATTGTATCATAACAGTTCAAAACACAAACAGATTAAATATTAAATGATTCGAAAAATTTCGAATTATGGCGAAATCAAATTTTGTTGTTAGTGGGGACCTCATATTCGTAATATGTCTTGTGTGGGTTTTGTTTTGAAAACCAGCCACTGCTGGATAAAATGGCAAATTCATTTTCTGTCTATTTTAGTTTTATGTTGGGTTGCTTTAAAATTTGTTTATGTCACTGCTTGTTATCAAGGAAGGTATAGAGTTATTATATTGTTCATCGACATTTCACAAAGCTAGTTTTACATTATTCAAATTTGCCATTTGTGCCTTCGAAAGATTCTTCGGGGATACTGATGTTTTATCCTAGAAATATATCTATACCGCTGATTTTTTATAATAAAACCCTTATTAGTATATTGCTAAAAAGTATTAAGATTATTAAAAATACTCTCCACAAAAGTAATCCATTCTATCAGAAAATGGTTTGTCTATGACAAATTAAGTGACATTATCTCAGCACTTTCCAAATCTGTTCAAACAATTTTTATGAATCGCCGGAATACAGATGATGAATGTTCTACAAAATTGGATAAATCCGAAGTCGAATGAAAATCTGAGTTATGCCACCAAAAAAAATAAAAATAAAATCAGTTTGTAAGTTGCTCTATCAAATATTTTTTTTATATCTAGACTTTTTGAAGTATATGACAAGAAGAATTCGAATAAAATTTTGAGAGCTGGGTACAATAACGTTATTTCGGGTAAAATTGGATGCTACTTTGGGATTATGAATGTTGGATGCGACTTTGGGATTATGTGTTATGTGAAGGCGATTGCAGGAATTTGAATCGACAATTTAGAAAAAGTGTATATAAAACATTACTAACCATCCACCACTAACTTTTCGGTTGCATCTAGTTTTATAACAAAAATCAAGATTCAAATGAGGTAATAATAGGAAAATCTGGGCCCTTAGCAAGAAGGGAGAAAACTCCTACTTACAAAAAGTAGGAGTTTTCTCTGTTTCCCATGCCTAAAACTTCTGTTTTCTTTTAAATCCAAACATCCAAGTTATTTTGGTTTATTGATTGTGAGCTTTCCATACACCAGATATGACTATCGTGGAAATTCATGATGGCGCCTTTTGATAAATTTGCCTCATCAGTAAAAAGCACTTTATTGCGGATATCTTAAAAATGTTGTGGCATTAGTTTCTGTAGACGTTGAATATGATAGGGGTGTATTTGTGCTTCCCTTAAAATTTTCCAGATTAGCTTATGACTCACCTTAAGTTCACGAGCTATTTTTCTTGTCCTCATCTTTGGTTGTTATGCTATTTGATTGAGAACAGCTTCCTTAGTGCAGGCGTTCTAGTTTTGTCTAGTTTTGACACTGTCTTGTTTGAAGGAATCATTTTCTCTTAGTCTCTGAAGGATTCTCTTAAAGGTCCGAATATTGGGTATTCGCCGTGCCGATTGGAGTACCTCTCGCTATAAATGTGCCTTGCTTGAAAATATGCCAAAAAGATTACGTTAATGATGCATTTTTTAAAGAAATCTAAAAAATTTAAATATTTTCGCACCTTTTTTATCAACTTTACATTATTATTGACCCTGTGTTTGATAAACTATTTAATTTGCGATAAGAAATTTGAGTAATAGTTTTTAAGTTATAACTGAAATTGAAAGTGACTAATTTTACAGTAGAACCTTGATTATATCCATTACAGTAGAACCTTGATTAACCACCAACTAAGCCTAAACCCAAGATTAAATTAAATAAATTTCCTTAAACCTGTTATTAAAGAATTATTAGATGCTCCGAACAGTCTTAATATTCGTATTAATATCTGTTTCGCTTGTCTGTTTTAGCTTCCAGGATCCACCTTCCGACCTTTATTCTTGCAATTTGGTTTAAAGCTGCCTAAATATAATTATTAACTAATTATCTAATTCTAGTTTACACATTATGTTAATAACTGCATTCTGAAATAAAATTTATTAGTTTGCTGAGTCCGATTTCTAGTCACTTCTGAAAATCATAATTATTATTTTATTTTTTTATTTTTAAATCCGCTGAAAATGTTGATATTAATCGCAAGGCACTAATTTCAACCCCGAATGAATTAAATCAATCTTAATTAATCCTCTACTACGCTATTGTCTATGTCATTGAATAAGGAACTAATTCTTTAGCGGTATTTTATTGTTTCATATGTTGGATGGTTAAAAGTGCTTTTAAATTTAGGCTTGGACTTTTGAGAACGGAGTAAATTTGAGTAAATTTGGACACTTTAAAGTTTTTTAATTTTAACTCAAAAACTATGCATTTTTAGTATATACATGTAATAAGATTTTTTATAGAGAATCAAATTTCCTATCGAAATGGCACTTTAAAAAGTCAAAAAAAAAATTTTTGAACAAAATAAGTCAAAAAAAACTAAAACAAGAAAGGTAAAAAAAACCGAAAAATTTCAATTTTTTGTTTTTTTTTTTGTGTAGAACTTTTTTCTGAGTGGGTTTAGGTATAGGCATTGGTTCACAAAAAAGAAAGCTGACGTAATTCCCGTCAAAACAGTGAATGTTAGAAGTATTTTTGTCAAACATTGAAATACTTTTATCATTATCATTAATCAACCGAAAATAATTAATCAAGCAAATGAAAAATCCGATGATATTTTGGTTTTTTGGAATCACACCCCAGGGGCCTAACTATGCAATTTGAAACTAGAATATACAGGAAGAAAAAGGAAAGCAATAGTATTTCTTTACTTTTTCTCTTACATATCTTCTAATACAAAACAATAGCCGTCGAAAATAGCGTCGAATAGCATAGCTAGGCCCCAGTTTTGTATTACCATAATTGAAAAAAATCTGTTATAGAACATAATGGTTTTGCTTTATACTTAAAGCAATAAAGAACAATTTTACGAAAGAGTGTGTAAATGATCGCAAAGTACTTTGTCGCGCTTGAATCGATGCTGCATAGCGCCACTTTACGCTCTTGATATACAAATAACTAATTCTTTACACATAAAAATAAAATGTTAACCAAAATATCATAAAACATTATAAACTTTTGCTTTTCTTGTACGTAGTGGCCACAATATTAGGAAACATTTTTAGTGGTAAAAAGTAAATTTTTATATGAATGCACTTGATGCACCATGCACCCAATGACAAACTATGTAGAATACTATACTTTCGATAATAATTTTAACCTCAATAGGTACTTACACCCTTATTCCCTTAGTCGTGTCACTTGTCACTTGTACCGACAATCGAATTCTGGTACTCTCTTAGTCGATGTTGAAGTGACAAACATCCTTTTACGACGCATTCTCTTATATTATCGCACTTCGATCGACTACGAAAATAACAATTTAAAGTTGAAGTGACACGACAATTGTCACATCGAATGAAGAGACGCGTCCAAGGGAATAAAAGGGTATTAATTTTACCGTATTCTGATTTATTAGCACCAACTGTTTTATTTTTGTAAATAATATGTTGAATGTCAATAAATAAAACTTATTTTTTTAGATTTAACGGTAAGACATTTATTTTTAAATTTAAAAGCAACAAAGGGAGCAATTGCATCAGATTAGGGATGCTCAAAGAAGATGGTTTATCGTACCTTTAAAACCAATAATGATACTAGGAATTTTGAAAACAGAAGAAGAAAAGCACGAGCTCGAAAACAACGGAAAGAGAGGATGAAAACAGGTAAATAAATGAAGCTGAATCACTACAAATTACGCAGAGTTTGGACAGCTATTTGTTTAAAAAAAAACTTAAAACGAAAGGTAAATTTCGCGAAATGACACCTGCACGAATCATTGGCATTTTGGAAAACTCCCCTAGAACCCTGTAGAAAGGACCGCAGAGGTATGAACGTTATGGTTTGGGGAGCATATTTCTGGCGCGACTTTCGACGAGTATTTAGAATTAATAATAAATTGGACCAATACATGTTAAAATATTTACATCTTCAAAAATATGATGGAGCCTTATACCTTCGTAACATGCCTATTTCATTTATCTTTCAATAGGATAACGGTCCTAAACACATTGTAAGGTTAGTAAAATTTTAGTTTAAAGACTCATTGGCCTTTACCCAAACGTGAAAACTTAAGGGCAGAAGTTAAGCGATATTTAAAAAAGAAATGTTCCAGGAATACAGACGAGCTGCTTCTAAGTATTGAGGAAATCTGGAAAAACTCCAGGGAGGCACTGTCATCAGTATTCCGTGTTCTGAAACGCTGTGCGGTGGCTCTGAAAAATAGAAGCTACCGCACTAATGGAGCACAAAATGTACGGGTTCCCCAAAACTCATGAGCACTAGGCATGTGCCTATAGTGTGCCTAGGCTTTAATCTGTGAAATTTCGAATGGTTCACGAAAAATCGACAAACGTATTGATATTTCCTAGTTTTTTTCGGAAGCACGCCCGTAAATTTAAAATTTCGAACGTAAGGAAACTTTTGTGAATGTTAATATTAAATAGATTGATCTCAGGCAATTTGAACTAAGAGTTTCAGATTTGTCGATCGAGAATAATAATTATTTAATTAATTAATACGATTTTTTCTCGTTTCTTTCATCAGATTGAGTATAAAACAAACAGTGGAAAATGATAGAATCATATATTTAGGGGACGTGCCTATTTGGACAGGGAGTACGTGTAAGAGTACGTCCAAGAGTACATTGAGTATGTCCACGAGTACGTCCAAGAGTACGTCGAGTACGTCTAAGAGTACATCGAGTATGTTCAAGAGTACGTCGAGTATGTCTAAGAGTACGGATAGTATACTGTAAGAGTATAAATATCAGGATAGTGTTTAATTTTTTAAAGAAACTATAATTGAATAGTTTTTGTACAAACTCGGGAGTACGTGGAGTATTTTTAAGAGGAGGAAGTGTAATGTTTCAAGTCTTCGTCATTTATAAATTGAAGCAAAATGACATCGACTAATTTAACTTAGAATTGTAGAGCGCTAACGGCTTCGGTAACTTTCACGGGCACGCGGGAGGTCGCTTCGCTCCCCCCTGCTTAGCCCTCCGAGGGGCTTTAGATTTGAACTTCGAGGGGCGTAGGAGCCGGGATATTCAAACATGTCGCACTGCGTGCCGCACGTAGGAGCGGATTATATAGAATCTATTAATGACACCTACTAAAAATAAAAATAATTGCACTATTTTGTTCGATCCCGGCATAAATTTATGGAAAATGGTTAAATGTTCATTTAGACATATTACCCGAAACACTACACTTCCTCCTCTTAAAAATACTCCACGTACTCCCGAGTTTGTACAAAAGCTATTCAATTATAGTTTGTATAAAAACTATCCTGATATTTATACTCTTATAATATACTATCCGTACTCTTAGACATACTCGACGTACTCTTAGACATACTCGGCGTACTCTTAGACATACTCGACGTACTCTGAGACGTACCTGACGTACTCTTGGATGTACTCGACTTACTCTTAGACGTACTCGACGTACTCTTACACGTACTCGACGTACTCTTACACGTACTCCCTGTCCGAATAGACACTTCCATATCTAGGCAAAGATAGTGAAACTACAGTTAATTTTAGAAATTAGAATATATATAAAAATTTTTATTTTTTTTTATTTTTTTTTGTTGTTTTTTTCCGTGTAAATTGGAATTTTTGATGTAATTCACGTTGTTTTAGTCGTTTTTTAATCACTCAACGAATACTATCACCCCCTAACATTTCTCAATTAAGTTAAAATTCTGAAGTAATTGTCTGATTCTGGCATTCTGCCATTAGACAGTTTCTAAATTTTTTTTCTAGCTTCTTCAGGCATCACAAATTACTTAAGATCTTGTTTAATTCTATTTTTTTTTTTTGTAATTTGTAGCTATATTTTAATATTTATTAGAAGTAAATAATTATATAATATATGTAATAATTTTATATTTTTTCTTATGTAAATTATAATGTGATTGACCTGAGAGTTTGAGAAAATAAAATAAATAAATAAAATAAATAAATAAATAAAATAAATATATTTATACTTGACTTGTACTTATCTACAAAGTGCTGATAAGGCCAGGGGTGACATGACCAGTTAGGACCTCGTGGGAGACCATACCTACCCGATGGATGGACAACGTTCAAAGAAACCTAAACACATTCGGTCACCACTTCTGGCAGCGGAAGAAGAAGAAGATGCACTCACTGAAATTTTCAAACTCAATGCAAAATCTCTGTTACATTAATGCGTGTTTGCCATAATAATGTTGCACTTGGCTAAGCCTTAATACTTAATGCAAACAGCTTTTCTAATAACTCGTTGTACTCGACCAGTTTCTTGTCCGTTCTTTCATACGATTTACAGAGAATTCACAATGAAACAACTTTTTATTTTTGACTTTCAGGTTTGTATGAATTTCTAACAAAACGAGCAAAGAGTTTTGTTCGTTTTGTTGGAAATTCATACAAACCTGTAAGTAAAAAGTTTTTTCATTGTAAATACTCTGTGCTGTGAATGTTCCTGAACTTCCAAATCTAAATCAGTGCCTATCAAAAATGTCTTTCGAAATTAATTGTTTCCTAGTGCTTTGTGGTAGAACTAAATGCGACTATTTTATGTAAAGGATCCAGACGCATCGCACAATGTAACAACTTTAATCTTTTAATATGTAATTAGCATATTATACAATAAAAATTTAGTTATAAACATATTCATAATGCAACCATAAAAACTACGACCAGCCACTCACACGATTAGGAGAGCACAATCAAATTATAAAATCGCTACTATATCACCCCCAAAAAATGCTTGTTAATTTTAAATTTATATTTTATTATTTCGAATGTTGTGTTCATTATACAATTAAATTAAAAATGTATAATTTAAATAAGAATAAAATTTTGCCATGTAAATAGTTGAGTAAATAATTATATTTGTATGAATTTTAATTTTTCGATTAATTTTTTTGTACACTTTGTATGTTCTGTGGGGTATCATTGGAATTTTTATTAGTATTCATGCAGCAATGTAAATTTGTGTAATATGTAAATTAAAAAGCAGTTGAAATACGATTAAATTAGATAAACAATGTTTATTTTTCAAAAATGTACTATGATAATTAATGAGAACAAATATTTTTGATGGAAATAGTTTTCCCATTGCAGTTGTGCTAGTTTCAGTGCGTCGTGTCTTAGCAAAATCAGCTGTAAGATGCATAAAAATTTCAGGCCATCAAATTAAATTCCAATAAAAATAATATCAACACACAATATTATTTTTCCAAATCTCATCATTAACTATAAATAATTAATTTATTATAATTTAATAAGTCATTACAAAAAATAAATATTATTGCGTTGAAAAAAGCCAAATTAAATTTCAATCAATTTCCATCAAAATAAAATTTTCCCAATATTTACAACATCATAAATTTTATACATATATTGTTATGGATACGCAATTACACTCAACACATACACGCACCAAAAAAAAAAAAAAAAACATAATTTCTGTTTTCCGGAAAGATAACACAAAAAACGTTTTCCACAGTACAAAACACAGACAAAAAAAAATATGGAAAACCAATTTTCAAATTACATGAATAACAATAAACATTCAATTACAATCAAATAATTTTTATTTAACACAATATTGTGTGTGCGAGGGTGGTAAAAATTGCGGGAGATTTTTATCACATCATATCATCATGAAATTGTAGATGTGCGATATTTATTTTACAATGGAAGGAGAGCTACAAATCACTAATTTAATCTTTTGAATCTCAATCATACAATATACTACCATCACCAAAATCATAAATCGAATTTAGTTTGGTGAGCCTATATAATTTTGTCACCTATATAAAGTTCCAAGTTCTACCCAAAATGAAATAAAAAACGCTTAAAATATTCATGCTAACCGTTTCCTTTTTTTACCCCTAAATAATAATTTTCTTCCGCAAAGATAAATTTAGGTAAACCGCTCCAAAGAACAATAAAAATAAATTCACCAAAAGACCAAAAAAAAATTTAATGTTGACACCAAACAAAATGGAAAAGTTGAAATAGTCCACAATATATTGTATTTGACTTTAAGAAAATACGAAAAATTATTGATGAACCAATTGAACATATGCTTATCATATCATATCTATATTTATACTGAGCAGTGAGCAGTGAAAAATTGTGTTTACTACGTATTACGTATATAATAACAGCATACCCATCTCCTTTTTTGAATTTCTGTCCTTTTTCACGTGTTTCCTGTTCGTTCGGATATTTTATAGTACACAATATTTTTTTATAGGAAACATTTTTGGAAGGGATAAATTACGATATAAATTTTCTCCATTGTGTCGATAATACAGATTTTTGGATGTATATAAAAATAGATTAATACAACATTGTTAAATAATTTTCCTCATTTTCTTTTTAATTTACGTTTGTATTGGTGCTTTACGTCGTTGATTGATATTCATTCTACAGTAACGGTAAAAATTACGATTCGTTTTGACGAAAAATATTTTCTCAGGCTTTTATAACATAATGGATGACGCAAATGTTCTGTAACGTACTCTTCACCAATTTATTGGTAGTTTGAGGTATTCTAAGTTATTGGAAACTAAAATTACACCTATATGTGCCATAAATTAAAATACAAATAGATGCGCCAATCCAACTGATGACTTGCAAAACTCATATAGTCGATTAAAGAATAAAATAAAAAATATTAATTTTTAAACAGCTGATCTCACTTCAGTGGAGTCAGATCAGTGCGGTTGTTGAAGTGATTACAGGGAACTGTGTTTTAGGCAGGCATGTGACTAGGATTGGTTTCTTCTCACATGACTACTGTTGTAGTTGCAAGGACGAAGAGGAGAAAGAGATAGTACTAACTTCATGTTCTTTAAACCTATCATCGTCTGGCATGAAACAGACTAAAGTACCTTAGCAGGATGAACGTCACGAGTATCCAGCGTTTTGTTAACAGCTCTAATGATTTCAAAGAGTTGAAGGAAAACAATATCGCGGTATGGCTCCGGGCCAGTTTTGTGTGCATGCCTGGTCCTTGTGGACCGCCACCTTAACCTAACCTCACCTAGATCTTGTATTTGCATTTTTCCCAATCTTTAAAAATATTTAATTATAAAATAATTTTCTTAAATGTCAACGATACCTAATATTGTGTAAGCTTGCTAGGGGGGATTATTGACTTTTGGTGACATGAATAATATTTACGCAAATAAATTATAATACCTATAAAGGTCTTCGCTGTCAAAAAACGGCGATAGATAGATTAAATCTTAAGATGCTAGTAGTTTTTTTAAATTTTTTTTTTTTGTTGTATTGAAACAAAAATATAAACAAAAGCAAAAAACACGAATAAAACTTACAACTAGACATGAATTATAAAAAAAATTAATTTTATTTTTGATTTATTAACCAAAAATTAAAAATTGTTAAAGCTGACATCTTTAGAAGTTATCCCGTACTATGTTTTCCCGTATTAAATAATACTGCATGAAAGTGAAAAGTGTCATTATGTCCTTTATAGGGTATTATAATTTATTTGGTATTTACGTATTAAAACTGAAAAAATAAATTTATTTTTGTTTAAAATGCAAATTTTGAATTTATTTAATCGCCCTGAAATGCTTTTAGTTTTCTGGCCCACTTCTTACAATCAGTCAATCAATTTAGATTTTCTGGCAAGAGAAAGACAGAAAATAAGTTACCTCGCCGGGTTATGTTCCACAAATGAGTGGGCGTTTGGAGAAGGGCCTAAGTTAAATTCAGAGGTATATTCATTTATTACAAATAAAAAAAATTATTTCATTACTAATTATGGAAATCATATCACACTCATATTCGAACATAATCACAGCTATGTTAATAAATCTGTTTATTGTCCAAATCAATATTTAATTAGATACATTTTATTTTATCTTACTTCTTCAAGCCGATTTCCACAGCACGGTTTCATTTGTATACCATCCCCTTTCCAAACCTCTCTTAAGCTCTTCTTTATTAGTAGTATACTAATTTTCAATTTATGCCATAAATTTGCTATGGGATTAACACGTTAATCGCCATGTCAGTCGTATGTGTCTGACACTAAGGCCCGTAAGTTTGAACGAATAATAATCAAAAACCGAGGATTTATCCACCGATTACTATGACCAAACAGTGGTTAAATCCTCGGTTGTGGATTAATCATCGTTCAAACTTACGGACCTAAGAATTTCTCCATGGGCCATGTCAGTCATATATGTCTAACATACGGGATTTAGTACATAGAAGGCCACGTCAGTCACTGATATCCGACGCAAACGATAAATTTGCTTTATCTTTCAAAAGCTTAGCCTTCTTTGAGCAAAACCTGGAAATTGCTTGGCTTACTACGGAAAAATAAATATAATAGACTTAGTTATATAATGTTATATTGTTACACTTGAAAAATTACATTTCAATAATTTTTATTTTGATAAAAGAAATTACATTGACTTATTATGTTGCCCAAAACATGCTAAGCAATAAAAGGAGTTTTGTTTGCAGTCTGAGCAATAAGTTGAAACTTTCTTCCTCCTTTTTTTTGCTGCTTCTCGACCTTCTGCTTCTTTTATTTGGACATAACATCCACCGCACATTCTTCTGCTTTTCTTCTTTTCAGAACTAAACATTGTTTTAAGCATATGAGTTGAAGTTTTTCGTTTTTCAGTTATGTCCGAACTTAATCTAAGCATATCAGTAACCAAATTTTCACGAAATTGTCATATTGCTTTTCGTAATTATGTAGTATCTAAATTATGTAATAAAATTACCATGGCGCAGAGGAAAACTTTGTTGAAATTATTGTGGCGATTAACGTGTTAAATCCGATGATTGTGGAAGTGCCTCAATCACTTTTGGGTAATTATAGAGCAACCACTGCCTAGTGTCATAGGCCTTGTGCTTCGGGTCATTTCTTGGTAAAAGACGAACGGCCTTTTATAGCCAAGGGCGCAGTGCGGTGCCATCTGGTAAATTTGATCATCGGAATATGTTGATCATGAAATGAAGGTTTTCCACACCTGCCGCCAAGAAATAGCCCCTTACCATCACGGAGTCACCTCCATATTTAACTGTTCGCTGCAAGTTCTATTTATTCAGCTTCTCATTCGGTTTTCTCCATACCATTTGTCGGCTGTCAGATCCGAAAACATTATATATGCTTTCGTCATATATGTACATATTAAGAGTATAAACGTTATAATTTGGTTCCCATTTTTTGTTTTGTCCTCTTCAAAAGATTTTCGCGCTAAGATGTAATTAACGTGATGGCTGTTATGTGTTACACAGATTTTGCACTTTAACTCGTCGTGACTAGATGAAGGAGATGAACAACCAGTTTCAGAATTTTTCGAATGATTATTGTATAATGAACAATGTTGGGATTAATCTTCCGAAGGGGTCGTGAAACCGATGTTTTCCTATACGTCTCATATGAAACACTAGACTCCGTATTTTTGAGTACAAAATATTCCCACAATCACCTGATGTTTAAGTCAGGTGTTAAATAGCGCCTGTTCGGAGAATTTGCCGGCCTATAGTGTGAAACAAGAGGATTAAAACTTTCAATGTGCTGTTTTATTTTAATTTCTATAGCTCCCTTAAGTTCAACCATTTTGTTTCGATGAACTTCCCCTCTTTTATCTATGGTAACGGCGGTTAAGCTACTCTGTTTATTCTTTGACTTGAAATGTTCCATGACGAAGCCGTCGTGTTTTCGGCCTAGACTGCTTAGAAACATATTCTTGCATACATTGATGGAAGTAGGATTCTCAGCTGGCGAGGTCATTAGCGTATAAGCACAGAATAATAAACAACCAGAACCGACATTTAAATTAGGTGTGGTATAAATTAGGAGATTATAGCCTTACAGTAAGGCTATAATTACGAACATTAGCGTTTTCTTTTTGACTTTTCATTTTAACTTTATTCTGCAAAATTTTTGAGTCCAACAATAGCCGTCGCTGTGAAAAAATCATGTTTATGAATACTTTATATTGCAGCTCTCGATCACCTTGTCCGATTCTTTCATGACATTTTTTTTTTGGCAAGTGCATTTTTTGCGGCCTGTGATCTTCTGGCTTTGGGGTAGACAACTGGAGCAACACAATAAAAACTTGGAGTAACTAACTTTGGAACGTAGTCCGGATCAGCCTCGGAGTCATCAAAAAGTTTGGTCGAGAGAGGCATTAGTTTGATAACTACAGCAACATTCATGGCCGGATTTTCAACTTCTTCTTTTGCAACTCAAGCTGATTAACCGTTAAATATTTAAAATTAAACATTATGTTATTCTTTTTCTTATAATGATTACGTTATTTTCGCTTTGTTTTCTATGGTTAGAAAATCAATTAGAACAATATTTTACGAAGCAAAAATAAAATAACCGTTTTCACATGGTTTTCATATTGTACACTTACATATTCTGCGCAATTTCAATCAATTCAAGTTTTTGCGTTGACTCCTTGAAAATATGAAGGTAATTTTATAAAAGCAAATTAAATTTATGCAAAAAAAACGTAAAAATGATGTTCGTGAATATTACGTGGTTTTGCGAAGGATTTAAATTTTTTTTCTGGGTTACGTTTTTTTTACATGTTTTGATTTCGTGTAATTATTCAATTTATTCTACATACTCGCTCGTCCTTATCTACAACATTATCCAACTATATCATGAACAACATTATTTTATTCAATAACCCGCTATAATTCCTCAAGAGCAATTTCCAAAACTAGTTTCCTATAAAAATTAAATTATGATCTTTAAAATAAAACAATCTATAACATTATGCACTAACAAAAATTAAATTTGTTCTGTTTCTTTTATTTTATTTTTAAATTATGTATTTTATTATTATTCGCTCGTCAACTATCAAAAATACGAAATTTTGTGTCTTGTTAATTATTCAAAAGATCGATCTTTTTACTTTTCTATTATTCGCTCACTATTCCATTGAATGGAATACAAAAATTTTAGTTTTGTAGTTGACGAATAGAAAATAATTCCATAAAAAATGATTATCACAAGGAATCATGATGAATAATTGTAAATCGAAGTTATTTCGATCGCTGATAATTTTAATTAGAAGAGATTTAGAGAAATCGTTAAAGTCAATATACGAAATCATCAACTGAGGGGATTTCAAAAATTGAAACGCACTCAAAACAACGTAACCGCAGTTACGTTGTTCTTGATTTACACAGCAGATTAGTATTGGGCGATGGCCAATTAGCTCCTTATTGTCTCAGAAAGTTGATGGTGAAGAATAATACAAGATACTACTTACCAAATATGTACATAGTATTAGAAAATTGTGATTGACAAAGTTTAATCCTACGTTTTTTCAATTATAAACCAGATTTTAAATATTTTGCAAAAATATTTTATTTTATAATACAAAAAAAATGCCGTTTTTCACATAAGTGGACAAAAGATAGCGAAGGTTACAAAACTGAGAAATTCAATATTCTGAAAAGATCTAAACACAATCACGGAATGAACGAATCTTAATAACTACGAAATCTTATAAAATAACCTTACATTTACGTACCATTTTCACTCAGTAGGCACCAACTGTTTATCGAACCCATAAAAATATTTATGATTCAATATGCTTTTTGCCGAGATTCGTCTCGATGGATCATAAATCAACATTTGCTGTAGCAAATCTAACCCATTTGCATCTAAATTCTTAACTTGGCTTGCCAATTGGTATTGCGTCCAACAAGGGAATGTCGGTTTATAATCAGGGAATGAAGTTACACCAGGCCATATCTCTTCGGTCGGGGTTTTTAGTATACGAAACATTCGAAAAAGTTGATCAATTTCAGAATCTCCCTGAAACAAAGGTTTACGTGTTGCCATCTCAGCAAATATACATCCAATCGACCATATATCCACTGGACACGAATATCGTTTATAACCAAGTAAAACTTCGGGCGCCCGATACCACAATGTAATAATTTCATGAGTATAAACACGTACAGGAACGCCGAAAGTACGAC
Organism: Tipula helvola; assembly: GCA_963556165.1. Classification (NCBI taxonomy): domain Eukaryota; kingdom Metazoa; phylum Arthropoda; class Insecta; order Diptera; family Tipulidae; genus Tipula; species Tipula helvola. The sequence goes on from OY744482.1 coordinate 6,879,512, forward strand.
CCAATCCAAAATCGGCCACTTTAATTTTACCATCCTTATTGATAAGCAAATTTTGTGGTTTCAAATCCCGATGCAAAATCCGACGACGATGACAAAATAATATTGCATTTGTGATTTGGTATAGATAACTTTTGACTAATTCGGGTTCCAACATTTTATCGGTCGGCAAAGAATCCATATACTTCTTCAAATCCATTGATAAAAATTCAAATATTAAATATAACCGATTTTCTTCCATGAGCACATCTTCCAGTGACACAATATTTGGATGTTTTAATTCCTTTAAGATCGATATTTCACTAGAAATAAACAAATCGAGGAATTAATCAAGCGTTATATGCACGCTAAACATGATTCAATTATTTTCTTACCGGATTGCCGTTGAGGGGATACCCTCGTCCTCAGATTCCAAACGAATTTTTTTCATAGCTACTATTTGTCCGGTAAGCTTATTTCGCCCTTTATACACAACCCCATAAGTACCTTCACCAATTTTTTCTATCTTTTGAAAATCATCCATTCTGGAAAATTAATGAACGTAAAATAGAATGTTTAAGGTTATGTAACTCTGGATCCCTGACGCAGGATAGAATTTATTCTCATTTTACTTACTTAAGCGAATATATTTTATAGTTTGAATTCACTGATTTAACTCTATACTTTTATAATTATTTCTAATTCAAAAATAGACGTAATTTGGAGCAAATAAAATGCGATTGAAGACAAAACTTTGTTTTGCGTTAGGCGGATAGCATTGACCGACGACCGTTATTGTAAAGTTTTTTGTATTCGATCGAGTTGACAGATCATTATTTCCAAAAGATACCGCATTTCTTAGTTGTACCTTTTTTTCATAGATGGAACCATCATACAGTCAAAGGATAATTTTTGTTTTTTATTAATTTAATTTAAATAAAATTGTTATTAACATGTACATACATATTTTAATTAGGAAAGAAAGTATAACAAAATTAAGCTAAGAAAAATAATTATGTATTAACATATTTTATTCTGTATTTATGGTTATATTTTAGATTGCTTTTAATATTTCTCGTGATGATACCGGACGACGATAAGATGCTGGTTAAATTGTAGTAATGTGGAGGATATTTTGTATGTTTTTTTAACTAAGATTCATTGCTTGAAAGCTGTCTTATTTCTTCCATCAACAAGGCTAATTTTCGAGGCAGTAATTCGATCATTTCACGGCAAACACCTATTTCCGCCTTAAAATAGTCTTCAGAGTCCTTTCTTTCTAAACATGATTTCACAAAAAGATTGTAGTATGTAAGACTATCGCTGATATTTTTCGCGTGAAGCAATTTATCAGGTGTAACTTTCTTATAGTATAAACGGCCAATATGGAAATATGCGACCAGGATCGATTGCCGATCTTCAAAACTCATATTATTCATAGTAATTTCGCCGGTTTGCTTGGCCCGATATGAATTCAGGAATTCGCTGAAATTCTTAATACTTTTGTCGCACAGTTGATTTATTTTATTTAAAGCATGTGGTGTTGGTCGTTCAGAAATCGACTGATCGTTTAAAATATCTAATTTGATGTCCAACATGTTGCTGTAAAGAAGGCTCAATTCATACCAAACCTCCCGGCAAATATTAATGTAGTAATTCGGATTGTAGAGTTTTACAATGTCTTCAAGTAAATCTGCTCGCCGCTTGTGAAGTTTACACTGGTTAGAAGTATCTTCCTCAAAAAATGCTAGTAGACTGAAGGAACTTGACAAGTCTTGAACTATTTTTGCGTATTCCGTTGCCTCCCCGTCCGATGTGTAATATTCTTTGGCTTTATTAAACCAATCTTGCACTTTAAGAAATACTTTTTTTGCGTCATCAAAAGTAAGGCAATATTTATCGGTTATTTGAGACTCATAACCGGCGAGATCCAATGATTCGAATTTTAAGTCTTCCGAATAAATTTTTAGTTTTGATAAGTCCATTATGTTATTTGTAGAGTCGTCGTCTACCATTAGACGTTCTTTTGACGAGAGTAGGATGTAAAGCCCATATTTACCCCAACATCGCATTAAATCCGCATAATTATGATTGAATTTCTCTAGTGCAGCGGCTTTTTGTTCCTCCGTCATATCCTCTGTTATCATTTTTGCACGATAATTATCAAACATTAAGTTCGCTGCACTTAGATGATGTCGTGATTCGGAGAATTTATGATGCGAAAAAAAATACTGTGATAAAACCGCAGCGTTAAGTCCCCAATCTAAAGATTCAAAGTCTTTGAATTCTAGTTGTCTTTTAAGCGTTTTATGGCAGCACCAAGCAGAATTATGTAAATCTTCTAGTTTTGTATAAACTTGCGCCTTGTAATAAAGCGTTAAAGTATAATTTTTCTCCAAGCTGAGCATTCCTTTTCCAGCTTCAATTTCATCTTTAGTTCCAAAAATATCGTATAATGTTAACGGTTCTTGAGCTGAACTTTTAAAACTTGAATACACTTCTTCAGCCTTATCGAAATATTCTTTAGCATCATTTACATCATTTGATGTGGCTAATAAACCCTTTTCGTTAAAACACTCAACATAAATTATTACAGTTTCCGGTTTTACATGAAGCTGTTCGAGTACCTCAATTGCTTTTGTTAAATATTTGCTTCCCTCGCTGATTTCCTCAGTTGCAATAAAGTTTCGGCCTAAATCTTTTAGCACATTAGCCAAAACACACTTGTACAAATTTATATCTTCCTGATTGTTGGTTCCTTCTTCATCGCTTCCATCACATAAACTCAATAAAATATTTTTTAGGTTATGTTCGATTTCGTTTAAAATTTCACGCGCAGCATATGCCGACCGGTAGGGGCTTGTGATGGGATCCAATTTAGCTTCTTCATCGAACAGCTTTTGGGCTTTTTCATACCGTTCTTTCAAATCAGATAAATTTTCTTTGGTAACAACCATTGGTGTAAAAAAAATATATTTCTTTTATTTTTGTAGAACTGTCAAGCAACTGATATGTCAAAAGAAAACTTGAGTAAAAGGGGAACAGTATAATTTTACAGTGTAATAGCCTGCTAATTGCCGCTAGTGGCGCTATAATTGATTAAGAGGAATGTTATACCGCTACCATAGACGTTCATACTAGATTTCTCATTTCATTGTAACTAAATGAAAAAAACAAAACTTCTGATAATTCCAATGTTTTCGTTGTGTTGTGTATTTTATAAGGTAATGATTTTAGAATGCGTTGCAAATATAATACGTATATACAATACACCGATAGTATTTGAATGGAATTTTTTTTTTTTTTTTTGTGTTTTTAGTCAAATGAGAAATCTATTATGAATGTCTAAGCATCTAAAGAATTTAGAAAGCCTTGAAGACACATTTCAACCCCTTTCAAGGCAAACAGCTGAAGAAAAAGGTAAAATTAACAAAAACTTAAGATCAAAAAACCTCCAAAATTCCAGCAAAGTAATCAACGCAGCGTTCAGACTAAAATACGTTCCATACCACTGGAAGGTGCCAGAGGTAATTATGATTCTAAAACCTAACAAGCCGCCAACCAAGAAAACATCATACAGACCCTACTTCCTACCATTTCAAAATTATTTGAAAAGCTACTTACTATTCAAGACTTTGACTATATATTTTTAACCCTTAAACATTTTTATGCGCCGATGCGGCTATTTCGAATGTAAATATTAAATATTTCTTTTATTCTAAATATTACCACTCGAAGATTTTAAACTCTTCCACTGTAGATTTTCTGATTTTTATTTGAAATAATTGAATTAAACGAGATTTGTGTGTCAAATTTTCTAAAATTACATGAAATAAAAATCATAACAGTGGTTGAGGGTTAAATCACAGAATACCCAGAAGCGACAAAACGCGGATTTTATATGGAGAAAAGTGGACTCATTTTTTTGACCTTGGTTAATAGAAGGTAATACCACTGACAGACTAGGGATTAGCTAAGCGCGATTAGTGAAACGAGATTAGCTAATCCACCACAAATCCATATGCGTTGACAGACTAGGGATTAGTTTCTTGCAGAGAAATAAAATATTTTTATGGTGATTCGCTGAAATATAGCTAGTAAATCAGCTGGACTCATTAAGATTTATACATTAAAACATACTAGATTTTCTTTTTCCTCGAAATTTATTCAGCACAAATTTTTTAAGATGTCATTGATTTTATAACTTCTATCGTAAATTCACGCCACTTGCATTTTCAGCAATGTTTAAATAATTATTTCACATTGTAGTGCCACTTGTACCATCACTAAACCCAATACAACGAGATAAGCTCGAAAATTTTCAAGGATTAGTGCACTAATCTCGATTAGTGACTAATCCTCAAATAAAACGAGATTAGCTAATCTTCAACTTGACACACTATACCTAATCTCGAAAAAATCACTAATCGCGCTTAGCTAATCCCTAGTCTGTCAAGGGTATAAGATCACAGAATACCCAGAAGCGACATAACCCGATTTTTACATGGAGAAAAGTGGACTCATTTTTTTGACCTTGGTTTATAGAAGGTAAGATTTTTGGTATTAAATTATCGTTCAGTGGCTGAAAATTCAAAATTAACATGTAAAATATAAGGTAAGAGCAAAAATTTCTTGGTCCACGTAATGTCGGTTCTGGTTGTTTATTATTCTGTGGTAAGATTTTCGGTGTTAAATTATCGTTCAGTGGCTGAAAATTCAAAATTAACATGTAAAATATAAGGTAAGAGCAAAAATTTCTTGGTCCACGTAATGTCGGTTCTGGTTGTTTATTATTCTGTGGTTAAATGGACTGATCGACAAATCGTGGCGAATTCGCTAACTAAAAAGTTCGTTACCATTTAATTTATTAGGAATAATCGTAAAATCAACATTAAGATTAAATTTTATAAAAGAAAACATCATTAATATTTGAAATTATAAGCAGTTGCAAGCACTGAATATTAAAATAAACATTTATTTTTGTACTCACAGATGCAAAGAAACAGTCTTATCTGTCAAACTGGTATCACAACCAACTACCACACACTTTCTCCCCATTTTCAGTAAAAATAAAAGAAACCGAGGAAAATTTTTGTGCAAAAATCACAATTAAAATATCTCAAATCAAATTAAATTGAATTTAAAACTATAAAACGGTGACAAAATAGAAAACACACGAAAAGGAGCCAAAAATTAAATAAAAATTTATTGATGTTGACAACTTTGACAAATCTTTAGTTTTCGTTTTTGCCGCAATTTGCCTCTTGACCGCTAGTTGTGTGTACTGTGTGTTGGAATTAGAATCATCATTTATTTGATAATTATATTGAACTGTCATTGTATTAGCGGTCCATTCTAATTCTATTGTCTAGATTCAAGAGGTTAAAATCAGTAAGAGAAGTAAGAAAATTCACTCCTCCTCACCAATTTGGATTTATAGAGGGACACTACCATAGATGAAGTGCACAGAATCATAGATTTAATTGTAGACATTTATTAGGTAATAAAAATGAACTGGAATATGCTGAAGCAGTTTTACCTGATTTTAAAGTCATTCTAGTTGATCGACACTTTCGTGTAAATATCATGAAGAGAAATGCTCCGAAAATATCGGCTGGAGTTAAACAACGAAGTGTTCTTTCTGGGGCCAATTCTCTATACCGGGTGTTTCTTTTAAACTGAGACGATCAAATATCTCGAAAAATAGCCACTCTACGGAAAAAATGTCCATAATCAAAATTTAATCATACCGCGGGGGAAATACATTAGTGCAAAAAAAATAGTCCCCCACTCCCCGCTTTGTAGGTGGGGCGGGGGTAACTTTTAAACTAAGATAGGAAGCCATATTTTTTATTGCAGATTCGGATTCTACGGCTAAAAATACGTATCATCGGTTCTGGTTGTTTATTATTCTGTGGTTAAATGGACTGATCGACAAATCGTGGCGAATTCGCTAACTAAAAAGTTCGTTGCCATTTAATTTATTAGGAATAATCGTAAAATCAACATTAAGATTAAATTTTATAAAAGAAAACATCATTAATATTTGAAATTATAAGCAGTTGCAAGCACTGAATATTAAAATAAACATTTATTTTTGTACTCACAGATGCAAAGAAACAGTCTTATCTGTCAAACTGGTATCACAACCAACTACGACACACTTTCTCCCCATTTTCAGTAAAAATAAAAGAAACCGAGGAAAATTTTTGTGCAAAAATCACAATTAAAATATCTCAAATCAAATTAAATTGAATTTAAAACTATAAAACGGTGACAAAATAGAAAACATACGAAAAGGAGCCAAAAATTAAATAAAAATTTATTGATGTTGACAACTTTGACAAATCTTTAGTTTTCGTTTTTGCCGCAATTTGCCTCTTGACCGCTAGTTGTGTGTACTGTGTGTTGGAATTAGAATCATCATTTATTTGAAAATTATATTGAACTGTCATTGTATTAGCGGTCCATTCTAATTCTATTGTCTAGATTCAAGAGGTTAAAATCAGTAAGAGAAGTAAGAAAATTCACTCCTCCTCACCAATTTGGATTTATAGAGGGACACTACCATAGATGAAGTGCACAGAATCATAGATTTAATTGTAGACATTTATTAGGTAATAAAAATGAACTGGAATATGCTGAAGCAGTTTTACCTGATTTTAAAGTCATTCTAGTTGATCGACACTTTCGTGTAAATATCATGAAGAGAAATGCTCCGAAAATATCGGCTGGAGTTAAACAACGAAGTGTTCTTTCTGGGGCCAATTCTCTATACCGGGTGTTTCTTTTAAACTGAGACGATCAAATATCTCGAAAAATAGCCACTCTACGGAAAAAATGTCCATAATCAAAATTTAATCATACCGCGGGGGAAATACATTAGTGCAAAAAAAATAGTCCCCCACTCCCCGCTTTGTAGGTGGGGCGGGGGTAACTTTTAAACTAAGATAGGAAGCCATATTTTTTATTGCAGATTCGGATTCTACGGCTAAAAATACGTAGGATTTGACTGAAACATTTTTTTCGATTCATGTTAGATGGCGCTGTAATTGACGATATTCAATTTATATCTCGGATTAAATATCTCGGAAAATAAGCACTCTACGAAAAAAATGGTAGAGATCAAAATTGAATTATTCCGCGGGGGAAATACATTAGTGTTAAAATTAGTACCCTCACCCCCTCCTTGTAGGTGGGGGTACTAATTTTAACACTAATGTATTTCCAGCGCCATCTATCATGAATCGATAAAAATGTTTCAGTCAAATCCTACGTATTTTTAGCCGTAGAATCCGAATCTGCAATAAAAAATAGGGGTTCCTATCTTAGTTTCAAAGTTACCCCCCGCCCCACCTACATGGAGGGGTGAGGGCTACTAATTTTAACACTAATGTATTTCCCCCGCGGAATAATTCAATTTTGATCTCTACCATTTTTTTCGTAGAGTGCTTATTTTCCGAGATATTTAATCCGAGATAAAAATTGAATATCGTCAATTACAGCGCCATCTAACATGAATCGAAAAAAATGTTTCAGTCAAATCCTACGTATTTTTAGCCGTAGAATCCTAATCTGCAATAAAAAATATGGCTTCCTATCTTAGTTTAAAAGTTACCACCGCCCCACCTACAAAGCGGGGAGTGGGGGACTATTTTTTTTGCACTAATGTATTTCCCCCGCGGTATGATTAAATTTTGATTATGGACATTTTTTCCGTAGAGTGGCTATTTTTCGAGATATTTGATCGTCTCAGTTTAAAAGAAACACCCGGTATATCGCCCGCTTCGTAGCAATAACTCCTATCTGCGATTTTTGCATAAATGAGATTTTGACGTAGAAATACGGGAATGTAGACTACTTACCCATACATGTAAGTTTAATATACAGAAGCAGAAAACACAAAAAAAATTGATAGATAAAACCAATGCCACATCAGGCAGCCCATATAAATAGGAAACAGTTTTTCTCGTTTCCTGAAAAATTCAATTTTTGCAGATAGGAGTTATTGTCACGAAGCGGGCGATATGTACATTAGAGTAGAGTGAAAAAAACAAAAATTAGGGGGCCCCCAAATTAGTGCCAGAACCACCTGATTAAAATATTTTTAAAATTCATTACCTAATATTTACCGTTGGTATTATTGTTGTTTCGTTGGAGAATTATGAGCCTAGATAGTATGCATAATATACCGGCTGGCAGTATTATCAGGTTCATTAAGAGCCTGAATATTGACTGGACGGCTCATTGAGCAGTGCGAGGTGGCTTGAACGCCCATATGGCACTACAGTAATAATAATAAAATACTGTTGGTATTTTCCATTTAAAGTATGTTTTTTTAACTTAACCTCCTCCAGATATTAAATTGTTTGTATTTGTTATTTATTGCATTAAAAGTATCTGAAGAATATATTTCCAAAGTTTTAAGCCCAACAGAAAGTCCTAAAGGTCTCTAGGAAGTCACCGAAGTGATGCGCTCTCTTCAAGAACGAAAACTTCAATCGAGTTTTCTCCAAACGTGTTTTTTCCTCGCCGTGGAATGTAACTCAAAAAGTAATGTACCAATCAACTTGAAATTTTGTACAGATATTCTTTAACTTATCGGCCTTTGCACAAACCTAAGATTTCGTATAAATATTGTTTTTAACGAATTGTTTATAAAAAGTGTATTTTTTTCTTTTTGTCCTCAAATTTAAATTATTTTTTTTGTTGCAAATTTTAGGTTCATGCAAAGCGGATTAACTTATTTGAATGAAAATAATTTGTTTCGTTGATTTTAGTTAACTACAAGGACCAGGGCGTTCCACGGCGCAAACTCTAGGAGCCAAGTTCGAGCACCACTAAAAATTCCAATTAAATGAAACAAAAAACATTGTGTATTTTTTGTAACGACGAGGATAACGTGATGTTACAACTTTGAACGGGAATTTTTTTTTTTCGTACGATGTTTTCGTAATAAACCTCGCATTCAATATTTGAACTTAAATTTACGTATAATAAATTTACGTAAATATATATACATATATATATATATATATATATATATATATATATATATATATATATATATATATATATATATATATATATATATATATATATATATATATGCAAAACGTTTAAAGCACATTTTAAAAACCGTGTAAAAACTTCTCCACCGTCGATACGGGCTATTCTCAATCCTAACTGCACTAGAGGGTCGTCCATAAAGTATGTCACGCTGTTTTTGACTTTAATGAAACCTCTTCATCACAAAATTTTATACCCCATTTATGTGATCGGGGCGGAACTGATAATTCACATCAGGTAAAGACGTGTGGACCAACAAAAGCCTAAACCGTGAATATTAACTTTAAGTCGTAGAATGTAAATTAAGAAAGATTTGTTATTTGAAATTAACAGCACGTATACAAGCGTCCATATATTGCCTAGATTGGCAATGCATTGCAAAGGGAGCACTGGGAAAAGATAAAATTTCTGATGGTTGATTATATGAATACTGCCGTACTAAACATGTTTTACATAACTACAGAAAATGCATTTTGAGAAAATTGATGTTAACGTTTTATAATTAGTGTATTTTGCACCAAAAATGAAACCCGCTTTTCTTATTACGTGTTTCTCAATTTAGTTTTAATTATTTTTTTTTAAATTTTAATGATAAAGTTTGTTACTAGCTATCGATTGGCATCAATAACTCATCAATTGGACGAAAATGTAGTTATGTAAAACATGCTTATCACGGCAGAATAGTAAAGCGATTACTCTATTTACCACGGAGTTATGAAATTTTAACCTGAAAGGCTTAACCTACTTAGTGGTTGGGTTCATTTGCTGTTATTTATTTTTAGAAGTTTAGGTAGAAAGTAGAGCAACTTCTATGGATCTGGGCCCGTTTTTATCTAGGTTTCTTTTAACAAATAAAACATTAATTTTCTGGATTTTAAAATTTAATAATTCTTTTTTTTTTTTCATTTTTTATAACTTTTTTAATAATTTTTTTATTATATAAATAATAATATTTAAGATATTTTCTTTTCATTTATTAATTATTTTTTTCTTATAACTTTATTTTTTGTTTTAATTTAAGAAAATTAAAAAAATTCAAATCAAATCAAATTATTTTTTATTTTTTTTAATAATTTTGTTGCAATCCTATAATTTTGTCTTGATAAAGCTTTTTAATAATTTTTTGTTAGAAATTTGGACGTTTCTCCGTTTGCTTGATTTTTTTTATTTTATGTTTTGAAAAGTGCCTATTATTTGTTGCTATTTTATTCTCATAATTAATTATTTATTTAAATTATAATTATATATTTATATTATATATTACATAATATTATGTATATATATATATATAATATATAATTCGCTTTATTTATTTACAAAATATTTTTGGTAGTGTTTAAAAATTATATTGTTTACCTGTATACAGTGTTTATAATAATCATCAATAATTGAAAATCAGTTTTTTAAAAGGTTTATAATTTTATTTGGTTTCAATTTAATTTCTATAACAATAGGTATGGTTCTAACGTAACTATTTTATTCGTTGATTATAATAAAACAAATAAGGAAGACTAACAATTTTAATAGTGCGGTGAACTATTTTATCTTTTAATTATTATTATTTCCTTTTTTTTAAATTAAGCTTTGAAAATCTACATAAATGTTTATCAAATTTAGCCTTGGAATATAGTGAAAATTGTATTATTTATTAGCGAGATACATACTTATGAAACCAAAGTTTTTTTTTTGTTGATAGTATCCAAATTTCGCTTGGATAAATATTTAATTAAATGGAATGGACGATACTGGTTTATGAGCTAAAACAAAAACAAGCGAGAAAATGGGTGGTTATTTTATATAAAATTATCGCATCAACGCCTTTAGATTGGGTAAAGCCCGTATATTAATATCTCTACTACAAAAAAATGGACAAACTGATTATCTATTTAGTTTATTTGTAAAAAAATGCAACAATAAAAAATGTATGGTATTTCTTGCTTGTTATTTATTATTATTTCAATCATTTTTGTAGTTCTTAAATTTCTAATTATATTTGTATCTTTAATTTATTCATTCATTTATTATTTGAATTATTTACAAATATATTAATTAAGAAATAGTTTTGTGTACAAACTAATCATATAATTTATAGCAGAAAGTAAGTATTATTAATTTAATTTATATAGAACGAAAATGTATTTTAAGGTGTAATATATTGTATTTGGTTTTGCTTAGTTTAACTAGTTGACGAGCTCACGGGATTCGAGTGTGTGTGTAAGAACATAGAAATTTTTTTAAAAAATTATATAAAAAAAAACATCCGGACGTTAAAACAAAGCTTTTCTCACAGCACGTTCCTTTTATCATGTTTAAATTAATCAATCAAGCTCAAACAACATTTAATATGATTACCCACTTCACAAAACTTTTATTTTATTATTTATTTATAAACTTATTTATTTATAAACTTATTTTCACTATTAATAATGCTAGTATTGAAATATAGCTACAATATAAATTATTTTATTTTTCTTATTAAATTTTTAATTAATATTTTTTTGTCTACAAAAACATTAAATGAAAATTAATTTAATGACTTAAATAATAAAAACAACATTTTTTAATTAGGTATTATGTTAAATAATGAATAAGTAGTCTTTTTATGTATGTATTTTTTTTATATTTTTATTAATGCTTTGTTTTATATTTTATTTACATAATATAAACTGGGATTCAAAAATTTTGTCTGCTAACAAGTGAATTGGAAATATTAATGGGAAAAATTGATCGAAGAGGGTTTGATCATGTGAATCTCTAATTGAGCAATAAACTAAAACTGGAAAATAAAATTGTATTCCTTCTTAGATTGTCTTATTCAAGTTTGATGTAAGAAATTGTAAAAATTAAAAAGTCAACAATATTTTATGTTGTCTATTGCTATGTTGAATATATCTTAATATTATTTCATTTTTAATTTAATTACAATATTTATAATTATTTCATTTTTTATTATTACAGGAAAGTATTATTTAAATGGTTTAATAACTTTTATTAATTTATTTATTTTATTGAGAATTAGATAAATAAATTTTTTTATTTATTTAAAAGGTTGCCTCTGAATTTTTTTTTTCTTTCAGTCTTTTAAAAAAGAACAATGGTATAATTTAATAATACGAGAGGCAGAGATACTTGTAATTTTTCATGTCAATTAAATACAGGTAGCATTTGGTTTTTGGAAGGCTTTTATAACGAGTAAATTAACACACACCCACGCATACAAGGTTGGTGCGGTTTTTCAGAATGGAGGCTAAAATTAGGGCGAGCGAGAATTTATATAAGTGATGCTCTAAATTTTACATTTTTTACTAATATGCAATTATGTACTTACAAATGCTTGTAAATAAAACACGACCGACCTTGCTGGGAGTACGAAAAATTCAATCGACATGAAAAATATTCAGTTTTAAAACTTTCCAATCAATTTAATAATAATAATACAAAAATTCCACTAATTTATTGTTTTCCACACTGTCTATTTTAGGAGTCCAAAGTTTATTTTCACAAAAACTGTCTTTCATCATAAAAAACTTTTTTTTTTAATTTGTATAATATATATGTTTATTTATTAAATATTTATGTATTAGTTTTTATTATTTGTGAATTAAAATGTATCGGTAATTTTCATTATTTTATTTTTATTAACCGGAACTGAAACCATTTTTCATTTTATGTAATTTTTATTTATACATATTTTATTTTTGTTTAAATTTAATTTAATTATATTTGATTACTTTTTTTCATGCAATATTATAATTAAGAATAATATAATAATTAAAATAAAATTAAAATTTGAATTTATAATTAATTTTTTCTTAAAGGGGAAAAACAAAAAAAAATATTAAACTTAATATTGTATTGTATTAATTAAAAATTAATTAATTTAATAAAACAAAATTGTAAAAATTAAAAATATTTCAAAAATTAAAGAAAATATATCCTCTACCGTGGATTACCGTCCGCTACATCATTATTACTACGTGACTCATATTCCATAACCTCCTGGTAAATAAGCTCCTTCCATTGTTCCACGGTGTGTTCTCGCTCATCAACGCTATGATCATAGGGCCCGGGTGCAGGCTTTTTTAAATTAAAAAATAATTTAAAAAAGAAAAATTTTTTTGTGAATTTGTGTTTTATAAAATAAAATTAAGAAAGATTTATTTAATTATTGGCGTGTTTTTATGGAACGTTTTTTTTTATTACTTTTAAACTTACCGCATTTACTTCGCTCTCGTCATACCAAACATTTATGTAACTATGTAATAGTGCTTGATCAACCGATATACGGTGTTCTGGATCAACAACAAGCATACGACTTAATAAATCACGTGCCTGACTTGCACGTAAACGATTATGTTCATTTGAATCGGTTGGAAATAGAACATCAGGGAATAGCCGATCGAACGGGTAGCCTGGATAGCGTGGACGATTTTCTACATAATTTCTTACGGTTGGTTGTAAACGTGCCATGAAAGATGCCGATGGCGTACCCAGTTGTTCTGAAAAAGAGAAAAATAAATTAAAACTGTTAAAAATCTTAAATTATTCAAATAATATATCTTATAAGTTAGGAGAAGGAAAATATTTTAATTTTGGTTTTGTAACAAATTAGAATTCAAACTACTTTATGATTATAAATGGATATTCCAGAGTTTCCATGAACTTTGAAATACGGATTTTTTATTGTTCTACGGGTTCTGAAAGAACTTAGAAATAACAGCCCTTGTTGGATTATTTGAACAAAAATATGTGTGCACTGAATCATACTAAAATCTTACGTTTTTGTAACCAGAATAAATAAAATCAGGTCGAGGAGACAATAATAATGTTCTGTACTGCTTACATGAATTCTATTTTTAGAAGATCTCCTTATCTGAGATTTTGTGTTGTTGTGTGTTATTCTTATAAACATTTCTTGAAGGATTTTTTGAATTTTTTTCTCTCCATTATTACGAGGAAAACAATAATTGTGTGGGTTTATTTTTGTACTTTCTAACCAATTTTCCTTTTAAAGGAAAGATAAAATGTCAACGTATTCACTTGATAAAATGTTTCCATATTTTGTTTGTTAGATTAGTAAATATAATTAGGATTCATACTTCACAATTTGATTCTTAAATCTTAAGTCATAACAGTGTGTGATTGACTTACCTATTATTTTGTTCCACTGATCAATGTGATCTGTACCAGGAAATAATACACCGCCACGAATCATTTCACCCATAATGCAACCAACTGACCATATATCTACATTTTCTTTATAGCCCATACCAAGTATTACTTCGGGCGCTCTATAATATCGTGTTACTACATATGGTGTCATCATAAATGTTGTACCCGCTGTTCGTGCTAAACCAAAGTCCAATATTTTTAATGTGCAATCCGATTTCACAACAATATTGGATGGCTTCAAATCCTGTAAAAATTAAAATTAAGTAAGTTTTGATAAAACGGAAAGTTATGTTGGATACTTAAATATTTTGTAGAGAGATTTTCTAGAGAAATATGGTATCAAAAATACGGGGAAAATTACATTTTGAAATAGCAACACAGAAAAGAATGAACAGATATGGAAGTTCCATGTAAAGTATTTACATTGAAATATTCAATCTAAAAAATTTATTCCTGCTCTAATCTAACCAGTTAAGACAGGGATAATATAATATAATAATGTTTCGCTTCTCTTCTTTTTTGTTTTTTATACACAATTTTTGTAAAAACAAAAAAAGAAGAGAAGCAAACTATGTAATATTGTATTATATTGTCTCTGTCTTAACTGGTTAGATAGAGCAGGAATAAATTTCTTAGATTGAATATTTCAATGTAGATACTTTACATGGACTTCCATATCTGTTCATTCTTTTCTGTGATAGCAACACTTTTTTTAGCAACAAAAAATTCAAGATGTTTAAATTTTCTTCTTATTTTGTTTCTTATAAATCATCATACTTATTGATTGCAATTTTATAATAAAAATGTTTCTAATTTCTTATTTTTTTATTCAGATATTATTTTATTGCAAAGGATTGTGATAACGAAACCAAATCAGATAAATGTAATCTATGTATTTATATTCCAAACTACTTAGTTGGAAGCAGATTTATGATTTGTTTCCTTTTACAGATATTTTTGTTTTAATCATTCAGAATTCCTTAATATTCGCTGGCGATTTACGGGTGTCCAATTAATTATGTTCAACAAAGAGTGAAAATAGTAAAAAATAAGAAAATTAATTTACCCTATGAATAATCCCTGCGGAATGTAGATGTTTTATCCCACACAACATTTGGTAGAGTAAATATGACATTCGTTCATGATCCAAATCCATTTGAATAACCTGACATAGATTAGCATCCATAAGTTCCATAACGAGATATACATCTTGAAAGTCTTCTAATGTTCTTTGTGGTGTAAATGCATTTAACAAACCGATTATCTATATTAAATAAAAATGTACGTATTTATAATTAAAACAAAAAATTAATAATTCTTATTCACAAACTTACATTTTTATGATTAACTAATTTCATAAGTTTAAATTCTCGGTAGGCTCTTTTAGCATGTGTAACATTTTGAAATGGTCTTGACAATTTTTTAATCGCAACATTTTGCTGCGTTATTGTATCAAAAGCAGCACTGAAATTTTATGAGAAAAAATTATTGTTATTAACCATAAATAATACAACGTAGTGATACTAAATAAAACAAGAAAAATATTAAAAACATTTTCTATTGTTAGTATATGTAAAAAAGCGCAAAACAATTCTTTTTAGTTAAATAGCTAAACATTTATCAATATTGTTTTTTTAATAAAAGCTCGAATTAAAAGTGCAATTAAAACAAAATGTAAAACATGCAAAATGTAAAAAAAAATTCTTGGCTCGATTGTAACAATGAACCTTTCGATGGGGGTTTCTATAAATATTAATAAGAAAATAAAGTATACTAAAATCTTAAGTATTCTTTGAATAAATTAAACCCTTTCAAATATTTCTATTTATAAATAACGCACACACCTTATTTGATTTTTTTTCTGGAATAATAATAAATAATAATAATAAATTATGGGTAAATCTTGTACCTTTATATCGTTTTTACATTTTTATTTACCTTAATCTTATTACTCCTTTAAATTTTTTAGAATAAGTACTAATTATAATATGTACATAATAAATATTAAAGGATTGCGCTGAAGCATAGAATATTGTGATTTTTAATTTTTAAAACCACAGGCGTATTAACACAAAATGGATTTTAATTTGAATTTTTACAAATTTTCCTTTCTTTAGCCAATTCATTTTATATGTAGTCTCTGTTGTTCCCGAAAAGGGTAAGTTATCACTTTTATTAAATTAAAAATATTGTTGTCTTTAAATTAAGAAAATCGTCGTCGTTTCTAATACAGAAAAATTTGTTTAAGTCGCTTAAGAGATAAACATCTGCTGTATTCATCCTCACTCAAGGTTTATTGGAGTTTAATATGATTTAAAACTATTATTAGCCAACCTATCGATAATCTTAGTACACTAAATTTATTGAACGCAAATATAGACTCGTTTTTTAATAATTTAGGTGACGTGAAGCGATTTTTACTTGACCACAATGGCCAGTTGGCCAAAAATTATTAGACCGAATTAAAAACGGCTTATGAAATTAGTTTATAACTTTGTTATCTTTATTGAAATAATTTATACTGAATAAAACTGAAGGAGAGATTTACTCTTCTCAAATTAAACTTCAACATGCTTGAAGATTAATGGTTATAGACATACACACTTTAATGTTTCGTACTAATTTTGATATTGCGTTAATAAATAAAACTATAGGTGCATATCACGTCTCTTATGATCACGGTACGGTAAACTTGAAAATATAGTTTGCAATTGTTATATTCAAATAATCACAACCAATATTCAAATGCTGAAGTAAAAAGTAGGTAGTATGTACATTGTAAAAAATGTTTGTAATATACAATAAGCTTTTATAAACTGTTTTATTAAATTGAAATTTAATATTTAGCTATTTATTATTCAGACCAAATTTGACACACCACCAATATAAAAAAAGACAAGTACATTAAGTGTGTGCTTAATTAAAAAACAACCCTCTTTTTAAATGTATATTCCAAATACCTGTAATTTGCAGTTCACTTGCAATTATTTATCCAAATTTGCTATTTACAGTAATATGTATTGTATAGTAAATTATACAGAAAGCAAGTATACATTTATGTATCATTAATGTTGTTAAAACATGTAGGTTAATTAATTATATAAGTTAGAAGTGAAATAGAAAAATTAGAGATTTATAATATGTATTTGTATTTGATTCCAAGCTAGATTTTATAATTTATTTTTATCAAATACTCACCAAACTAAGCCTTGAGCCCCAGCACCTTTAGGATCCAATCGAATATAACGCGTAGGTACGTCAAATTCAGCGTTTTCAAATTGATATCTTTGAAATTCTACTTGGTTCATTGTTTCAACACTTTTATTAATATAATCTTATAAAAATATACGTCTATAGAACTAATACAAAAGCTTTTACAATTCGTGTTTTTTTTTAAATTTATCTCAAAGTCTTTTTATTTATAAATTGGTTTCGTAATTTTCAACTCTAATATGTATTTAAGAAAATAAAAAATAAATAAAAATAAAATAAAAATTAAATGAAATTTAGAAAAAAAAATTTAATTTAAGCTTAACACAATTTTACACAACTTCGTAACATATTGCTTTGTTACGTACAATTACACCACTTACTATAAAAAAGCTTTCAAACATATAAACATTTTTACATTTAATTTTAATACAATATAATACCGCTCAAACCGTGCATTTTCACCTAACGTGAAAGGAGCAAGTGCGTTCATATACCTAAAAAAGGAATCTTTCGTATGGGGAACATAAAATGAAGGCATTTAATTTTTTCTTCAACACAATCAAAAATTTCAAAAAGTATGAATCGTGCCACTGTTTTTAGTTTTCCAATTACATATTACGAAACGAATTTATTGACATGCTTTAGATTTAATCGGTTCAATTGCAATCTCCAGATAGGAACCTCCTCTGCCCCCTCACCCACTTTCAGAATTTTTTGATGTGTCATCAAATTTAGATAATAAAGTGTAAATTCAGACCAAATATATCGGAAACCTGAAATTCTAAATTTTTCAATCAATTACTTTCAGTGACCGGTGATGCTACTTCAAAAACATCGCGCTATCGGGGTTTATCTTACGTACCTTTAAATTTATATAGAGATCATAGACGCACTTATTCCTTCTACGTCAGTTGAAATTTCGCGATTTGATAAATATGCCATACAGGTATTTACAACAACAAAAACAAATTCAGTGAAACAGCGCGAATCAGTTAATTCCTTGTCTAAAAATTGTTAAAGAAATTAAAACCCATTCAACATTTTATACAGGTACTAAAACTCAAAGTAAAAGCTAAAAACTTTTTTAATTAAATATATTTTTTTAAACTTTTTAATCCATTTTATTTGAACAAAAGCGTCATATTCATCATCACACCATCATCATCATAATAATTATTTTCACAACAAATAAAAAAACCTTTCATAAAAAGACATTTTCTTTAATTTTATTTACATACATTTAAATAATATTCTCGTCGTATTCTAATAACTCTTGTGCGCTCTTCTTCCGACTAATTTTTAAATAAAAGTTTGTAATAAATCCTCGTTTATTCATTTACAATTTTCTAAAGATGTGTTACCACTTTTGCACAGCAAAAAATTACAACCGGAAGAATTTCTGATTCTAAATTTTTAATGTAATCACCATAAAATAAATATGATTGCAATTTTGACTTAAAGGTAAGAAAATATTATTAGTTTTATTATTGTAATAAAAGAAGGTGGTTGGAAAATAATGAAAAAAACCAACAGTTATAATAAAACAAAACGGACTAAATTAAAATTTACAAATATTGTTTCTTCTATAGGTTAGACAAAAACATGAAATATATTTTCGAAGCGATTATGATTTTATTGTTTTTTCTTCTTTTTGGTACATAATATAGTAATGAAATTGAAAAACTTACAAGATTAAAGCCAATATAAAGGATCATTGTTCAGAAGTCATTGTCTATAGAGAAGAAAAATTCTTATGACTTAAGTGAAAAATTATCGAAAAAATACCGATAGAACCAAGTTGTTGTATTACATTTATTTTTAGGTAAATCGGGAAATTTCAACGAATTTCAAATTTATTAGAATACTATTATGTGGGCTATTCAAAATCTTTAAAATATTAGAAAATATGCCAAAATTTACTCAGTATACAACTTAATTTAGCAACTAAAAACAATGCATTGTCGATAAACAAAAATCCCTGATGTCGGTGTTTTACTTAGAAAATATAAATTATACATACATTTTGTGCGGTGGCGTTAAATACGTGGAATCATTAAATAAATTTAGTTATTTTATTTTTTTAAACAATTTATCATTCTGGCATTCAAAAATCGTTCCATCAAACTTTTAATATTAATAAAAGCTTTTCTTTATACGAATAAGTGCGTAGTAACAAGAAATTATAAAAAGATATCTTTATACACCATTATATAAAAACCAAAGAAAAAAGCTTGCTTGCTTCTAAAAATAGCTCTACAGAGAAAAATAAAACTTTATTTTAATTGAAAAAATTATTATGTTTAACAAAAAAAAAAAACACCAAAAAGCATTCTCTCCAAAAAAAGAATTAAATTTTTTTATTGAATTATTTTTATTTTCTAAACAATTCATGAAATTTTTTTGATTTAATATTTTCTTTGCCAAAAATTACAATTAAAAAAATTACACATTAACAAAAAAACTTTTATTTTTGTTTTAAAATAAATTATATTAAATTCATTAAAAAAATTTGAAAAATTCTTTTATTTTTCTAAGTATGTACTGGTAAAGGGTACCTAAAAAAATGAATGTATTTTAATTTTTTCGCAAAAGCTTACCATACAATTCCTTGGGCACCAGATCCAATTGGCTTTAAATTTTGATATCTTTTCAATATTGTGAATTTTGTATCGCCCACCTCAACGGTGTAAAAGGCGTGACGTGAGCTCATGTTGAAGCCGCGAGCCAAGTCAATAAGTTAGATCTGTTCACTATTGTCTGCAATTAAAAGAAACGAAAAAAATTGAATTTAATATTTAATTTACACAAAAATTCCATCAAGCAGGCAGGCAACAACAAAACTAAACTGGTAAGAAGCAAAATTATATTTTAATAATTTCTTCAACACTTTCTGCGAAATCTAATAATAAATTTCCTGTGTCGAGACGGCATTGAAAATAGGGAGATTACAGCTTTCATATATTAATTTTATTAATATCAACAGTACAATTTTTTTATAAAATTTGGAATATTTATATACGTTAAGTTGTTAAAAAACATCGAAAGGGATGTTGTATAGCTGGAGACATGGAAAATATTATGTATATTAAATTAGTTATACATGTTGAGAGTACATTTAAAATAAGACGTGATAATTTGTAGAATATGTATATCTATAAAAATAATTTGTTCTGAAAAAGACACAGAGCTTAATTTAATTGGGCAGATACACACAGAAGTATGGTGACATTAAAACCTTTTACTCGTATATTTCTAATTAATTTTAATATTCAATAAAAAAATTATTAAACAATTTTCTAAAATTGTTTAGCAATCTTATTAGTTTCCACTGAATATATGAAGAATCCTGTAAATTAGTTGGAAATAAAAGATGAGAAAACATTGAATTATTGAGGGATTTTACACGGTTAGAATATTTTTGGTAATGCTGCAGTTTAATTATAATATTTTCATGTAATAAAGTTAATTATATATGTACATAACTTGCACAAGCAAGGGTAAAACATAAAAATTTCAACAAAACGAAATATCATTCCATTGTAATAATCAGTTCTTTAATAAAATTATCATATTAAAACTCGCTAAAATAACTCTGCCCTGCAAACTTACCCCACAATTATTAATTACAATTACTATCCTAAATTTATATAATTTATAAGCATATCCGATCAACATCAAATCAAAACACTGAATAAACTTTAATTAATAAGAGTATATGAACCAACAAAAATTATATCGTAAATTTCTACTAATGACTCATTAACAAACACATCTTTAATAGAGTAAAGATATAAACAAAATAAAATAACTTGCGAAATAAAATACCATGACATAAGTTAACACCAATAGAATTCAAGTTCACTAAAATTCATGCCTGACATAAGTTAACACCAATAGAATTCAAGTTCACTAAAATTCATGCCTTCAAGTAGGTTTATCTTTTAGAATTGTTGATGAATTAATTAAACACAAACTTAATTCCATTCATCCAAATAATTGATAACAATAATTATAATCATTTATATATGACGTGGCATTATAAACAAAAATTGTTCGGATTTATTTTTGCTCATTTATTAACGTGCGCTTTTATTATAGTAACGTAACACTAAATTAACTAGTCGTGATTCACCGTGAATGAATCATAATTTTCTTGTGTTAAAAAATGTAACCGTTTATTTGTATGTGCTTTTTAATATATAAGTATGTAAATCCCAATAGGGGCGGTAAAAAAATCGTTTTGTTAGATTAAGCACTCAACCCTATACAATTTTTTTAAGACTTGGGAAATTTTCTTTGGACTTCGTACATAAAATTTAAGAAGCAGTAAATCAGTTGGCATATTGTTATGGATTTATTTAAACACATGTTTAAAAAAATGTACATACACCGCGCCATTGAAATGTTCGATTTCGATTATTTACTATTTCATGCAATTCTCTCAAGATTTTATCTCATTCGCTATTTTTTTTTTTTTTTTTTCAGCATATTTCACGCCTTATTAGGTATTTAAAACCAAACTAAGGATGAAATATTCGTTCGGTTTCAATTAAGTAGTCAAAGAATTAATTTTACAAAGTGTCGCTCTAAATTAAATGCTAACGAAAAAGCCAAAATTTTGCAAGCAAAGCCAAAAAGTACACACATTCACAAATTGCAAGAGTAAGTTAGTGTAGCCAAACAGCAATTAGAAAGTTTTTAAGGCACTATTCCGAAAATCAAACGATAATTTGGCTCTGATGCAAAGAGGAGAACTTCTGTTTCAACAAATCGAATTTCAGATACTTAGATCTTAAGCAAAGGTTTGCTACGCCTTTGGAGCTGAGAAGTTAGCTTCTAATAGCAACAACCGACACTATTTCAGTTAATACTATTAAAAGGAACTTGGTTTATATGCTTGTCGACCTGCGAGAAAATCAATACTGACAGCAAAAATGGCAGCTGCAAGCCTCAAATTCGCAATAGAATGAAAAAACTGAATGCCCAGGGACTGGCGTTGGTTTATATTCTCGGATAAATCCAAATTCAATATCTTTGCACCCGGTGTAAGGACAAGGGTTCGGCGACGAAAAGGCAAACGGTATTTAACAGAATGTATTTCGCCGACAGTAAAAGATTCACCATATGTTATGGCCTGGAGAGCCATAACAGCCTTTGGAGTTTGATCACTATGCCTTCTGGATAGTTCAGAAAACGGAGGAAAATATAAAAAAATTATCGAAACCTGAATCGTGACTATTGAGAACCCGACTCAATACATCGGTATTCCACTCTTCCAGGACGATTACTCTCCGTGAGTTATTGATGTTATTTGTGAAGTAAGAATGCTTTTATTTTAATGTCTATTTTGTTTAGGTAGCCGAATTTAAAAATAGCTTGGTGATTGAGTAGTTACGCTGGACAGGAAATAGTCCTGACCTCAATATTGTTGAAAATATTTGGTCCTTCATGGGAAAGATTACAAATTACAAGCTGAAAAGTGCCAAAGAGCGGAAAAAACTTATAGAAAAAGTCTGGTTTGAAGAAATAACAATATATTATTTAATCAAACTTTAGAATTCAATGCTGATCGGGTTTAAGGCCATCATAAAAGCCAAGGGCTGGGTTATTAATCATTGATTTTAAAAAGTTCAATTTCTCTCAAAATATTTTGGTTGAGATGAATTATTTTATTTCTGTTAATTCTTATTTTGAATAAAAATTACCATTGTCAACAAAAAACTATTTTTCAATTGAAAAAACTTTGTTAAAAACACTGTAAAGACCTACCAAATTGTTACGAGGTAGGGCGGTAATATTACTTATCAGACGTTATGTAGGTCTAAAATGTCGGATTACCGTTCTTTTTATTTGAATATATTCGGAATAGTGTAAAAATTGTTTTGATAATCAGAATCTATCATTTTTGCTATCTACTTTTGAAGCAAACGGTGGTATTTCCAAAATTTACTTTAAAAATTTAAACCGAACATTTCAATGGCGCAGGGTTTATGTACTTACTTTAGTCCAGATTTTTAAATTTAAATCTTATTACATCATAACAATAATGGGAATAAAATTGTGAAACTTTTCAAATTATTTTAAGCTTTTAGGATGTTTTCATCAAGTTTTTTTTAATTATGTGTTTTCCTGCACATAATAATAAACTGACGTGAGGAAAAAACTAATTTTTGTAACATTGAATGTGTACAATTGTTTTAAAGCCTTAAGTCATTAATAATGTTTTGAAAACATTTGTAAAAAAACACAAGGAGTAAATAAGAGTTATAACCGGAAAAGCCGAAAGTTATAAAAACGCACAGAATATTTTATCGCAAACTTAAATAAGTTAAAATATAGTTTCTTAACTTAATTTATTATAGCGCTAACCGCTAATTTTAAATATCGAAAAAATCTTGTGAATGTTAAATTTCGATTAAATTAAGTTTTAAAAAATGTTCATATTCGATAGTCGGGAGAATATTCAAATGAAAAACAAAGAATATGAATTTTAAATTAAGTTAAAAACTTAACTTACCATAATATACTGGAACCCATGATAGCCTGATTTTTATAATAAGGTGCAGTCTCCTGAAAATATACAAAATATTTAATATGAGCATTAAGTTGGAATTCATGGTTTGATATATATTCTTTAATTGCGTATTTGTGATAAAAACTATATAAAGCTTGTATGGAGGGGCGAGGGAATTAAAAAATGTCATGCGGTCTCATTAATAACAGTTTGATTAGAAAAGACAGATTGTATCTAATATCACAGACAAGGAGCAATCAGAACATTTTATTTGAACACCACATGAAACGGAACTTTGTTTTATTCTTTTACAAAAAAAACAGAGGATCCAAAAGGACAGGACAAATTTATTAAGGTTATTACTTCTTTTTGTTTTGAATAAAAATATTTATGTCTTTTTAATAAAATTAAACATTGTAATCCTAGCCGAGTTGTTTGTGGTTACTACGGTCTGTTGATTTAACAAACAAGAATTGGAAAATGTAAACGTATAGTACGTGAACGTTTTATGTTTGCCTATTTTCAAAAGAATTAATCTGACCTACTTTTATTATCTATCAGATCAAACATAATCCAATAGGCAAAATCTCCATTAATTTAATAATTATAATAATATATATTATATATGTATATATAATGCGTTTTAATAATTTTTATATATATGTAATATAATTATAAAAGTGAAATAATATAATTAATATAATTCAATATAATTAATATTTAGATTTACTCAGAACAAATATTTTTCAATTATCTTATATTATATAACTATCATTGTTTATTATTACTATTGGTACAAATATTTCAGATAAACAAAAGTTATTCAAGCTCTTCTCAACCACTTTCTTTTAATTAATTATTTTCATCGTATTCGAGAATCATTTTAACTGCAAAACATAAAAATATAGGAGTACAAGTTTTTCTATTAACAATTTTTGTTTTTGAAATATCGAAATATTTTTCAATTATTTTTGAATATTTATTATACACATTTTTAGCACTATTCGGTGAATGTAATATTTTTGTTGGATGGTTGAGAAAAAACGTATACAAGTCAAATGTAAAGGTGTTGAATATTTCATCGAAATCACTGTTTAAATAAAATTGGTTGTTATATAGCGAATTGGTTCTTTTATTAAGGGAGAACACCACTGTGACCTACCATTTTCAAGTGTTTAGTTTGGTATTTTTTTTTTTTGAGGAATGGGTTGGGTTTAGAGAAAAAAAAACTTAGGCTTTATTTGGCATATATTTAAGTAAACAAAAAACATTTTTTAAATAAAAAAAAATACAAAATGGCGGCGCAAGAGTAGCTTTAGTAGAAGTGATTTTGACTCGAGTCGCTCCACTGCACGCAGTAGAAGTGTCTTAAATTTGTTCCTGGAACAAAAAATAAAATATTTTCATGAAATATATTAGTTTTAGCATCGAAGTACCTGAGGAAATTAAAAAATTCGAAAAAAAAATAGAGACAAGTTTGAAGAAAAAGTTTCATTTTTCGACTATAATTTTCGTATAAAAAATCGTATATCTTTTTTAATTTTTAATGAATCATAAAAAACTCAAGTACTTCGATTTTAAATCTATTTAAGAAGCTACAGTTAAAATTTCAAGTCGATTGAACAAAAATTGATTGAGTTCTGCTGCGTGCAGATTTCCAAAACACGGTTTCGAGAAAAACGCGTTTAAAGTTTTTGGTATCAATAACTTCTCAATAAGAGCTCTCAGGAAAATGCTTGAAAACTACCTAAAAAAAAATTTTTTTAGCTATAAACGAATTTGTATCATATTTTTGAGGGTCTAACTAAAGGATTTTTTAAAGGCAAAAAAAAAATCGATTTTTTTGAAAATCTCCTTAATAAATTGTCACAGAGGCGACGACGATAAGAAAAATATAATAAAAACAAGCAAATCCCTTTATTAAATTTTATTTATTGTCTTTGTTGCCTTAAATGGACGACTCTCCCTTTCCAAAGTGGTTGTTTATTAAAAACAATACAGATTACAGAAACATATACAATCCACTTAGTATAATTAAATACCTACATAAATGTCACATAGTAACTCGTTAATTTTACTTCGATAAACTATTGTTATTAAACAATTATTATTATGCCTCAATTCCATGGAAAAAATTGACTGACAGTCAAAAAAATCGAAAAGAGAAAAATAATTTGGTGCCCCATATAAGAGACAAAGCCAACGTGTTTTTTCTTTTATAGCAAAACTGTTTTTCTATAAAATAAAAAACAAAAAAAAACGTTGTCTTTGTCGCTTATATGGAGTATCAGATTATTTTTCTCTTTTCGATTTTTTTGATTGTCAGTCAATTTTTCCCATGGAATTGAGGCATAATCCGATATATCATTCACACTCCTATACTTATCAGAGAGAAGACAAAGAACAAAAGTAAATGAATCGCTATCTGATTCAATAACTGTCTCAATAGGAGTACCTCAGGGAACAATATTGGGTGTAGTGCTGTTTCTACTATACATAAATGACATTCACAAAGCAGTTGAGTGGTCTACAATCTTCCTTTTTGCGGATGATGCTCTTTTATATGTTACTGGAGAAACCATTGAAGAATGTACGAGTAAAATCAACAATGATCTGGCAATGATTGATGTTTGGTGTAAAATGAATAAGATGAAGCTAAATATATCAAAAACAAAATGCATGATTATTAATAGTAAATTAGATAGTATGGTACATATAAATAATCAACCGATTGAAAAAGTTAGTGAGATAAAATATCTCGGTATAATTATAGATAATAAGTTGGATTTTAAAAGTAATTTAGACTATGTGTGTACAAAATTGCAAAAAAAATTTATTTCTTGAATAGTATACGTAAGAATATTTCGTTGAGTACTACAATTTATATATATAACGTTATTATTAAACCCCATTTTGAATACTGTTCTTCAATCCTATTTATGTGTAATAGGGAAATGATGAGCAGACTACAAAAATTACAGAATAAGGGAATGCGATGCATTCTTAGGGTAAATAAATACACTTCGATTGATTTTATGTTACAATCTTTAAAGTGGCTAAACATTGAGCAGAGGATAAAAATGAATGTATTGATCTTTATTTTTAAGATGAAGCATCAAATTTTGCCAAAATATTTGTATGATAAAGTAGTGTTTGTTAGTGATGTTCATGATTATATGTTAAGAAATAGAAATGATTTTAGGTTAAAAGTGTATAATAATGAAAAATCAAAAAATATGTTAATGTATAATGGCTTATGTCTTTTTAATAATCTTCCAAATAACTTAAAAAATGAAACAAGTTTAAAAGTATTTAAAAGTAGTATGATTAATTATTGTAAAGACAATTTTTGAATGTAATAATAATTTACGAATTTATTTTTAAAAAAATGTAAATTTTTTAATAGTATTTTATACTAAATAAAGTTATAATAATAAATAATAATAATAACTTTTATTACAGTTTTATGATTATTTCGACTATTTTTGTTTACTAAATTATGATAATTTCAATTCTAATACTTCGGCGATCAACGAATGCATTTATCCCAGCTTCCTTTGTTTGGGCATGCTATCACTTCGATTTCAATGTTACCCATAACCTCCTTAATTAATTTGAAGTATTCTATTTTGTTTGTACTCTTATCAATCGGATTTTTTGATCGATTACAAATTCTCAAGCGGGATGAGATTGTGGCTTTATGTCGACCTCTAGCATTGTTTATTTTGAAGAAATCTTATGCAACTTTTAAAACATGTTTAGAGTCTTTGGTCATTTTCTCTACGATTTAATAATGAGCTAGTTTATGTCAAAGTCTGTGTTATTATATTACATTTATAAGTGAATTTATCAGCGAGGTTTTAAACGATCTTTCTCTTTAACTGATAATTCGCTTTCGCGAAAATTAAGGCATTTTATGAAATTTTTAATTTCCAAAACTTAATGAATATGATTTTTCTTTAATTTATTACTTAAACCATATTGATGTTTAATTAAAATGAGAATTTTCTAGTAATAAAGATCCCCAAAAATATGACTTCTAATAATTAAAATTAGGCCTAATAGCTTCGTTGTAAAATATAAAAAATTTTAGAAGTTTACTTTTAAAAAAGTATGATATTTTTTTGAAAAAGGGCTTTGTGCCGTTTAGAAATCACCAATTTTTGAATCCTCATGCTATCGAGGGCCGGGAGAGGAATGAAAGAGGTTGCAAATCTGAGTAAATAATGTTACTAATGATTTTTCAAATTTATTACCATTGCGCCGTTGTAGAGGAGACTTATGTACTTTTTTAGGGAAACTCCCTGCTCTGTGTCTGTGTTTACGTATGTTCGTGTACAATTTTTTGGTAAACATGTCATGAGAGTTTATAATTATAAATAAGTATTTTTAGAAAAATGTTATTGTACATCTATAGTTTACTCCCTAGTTCCTGTTTACATTATTTTTTACCTAATTTTCAATTGATATAATAGAATTTTACAATAACAATTCTTATTTCAGTGAACATTCGGGTTTTAATAAAGTATGTAGTAAGATTTGTAAAATATTGATGATTGTTTAGAAATCAGTAAAATTTTAAACCGTTCTACTTGAAATTGATAAATGTTATAATTCAATTTATATTCGGTTGCTGTAACTGTGACTAAAATATATAATCAATCAACTTGGTTTATTGTGGGTTTGATTATGATACACTATTGTTGGTTTGAAATATTTTTTTCTCCAGAATAATGGGTTAATTGATGTTGATGACCGATTTACTCTCCACAAACGTATTGAAAACTGCATAAAAATTAATTGATTTAACTTAATTGACGATCAAAGAAATCGATGATACTTTTATTAGTGCTTTTACGTGATTAATTTAAAATTTTTAGAAAAACAACTACCTCGCACAACCCTCAGCAATTTTTTTAATTATAAGCAAAATCTACAATTGTGATAATTTTGATATCATTGAACGACTTTTCTGTTGCTCTACATCCTTTTGTCACATAAACATGTTTCATGGTTTCTTTTGTTTGATAATTATTTTTATTCGTGTTTACCCTTAGTATTAGAGATATTACGGCATGAAAAATGAGAACAATAGGGATTTTAGATTATGAGGATGTTAGATAAAGGATAACTGAAGATTTTTTGAAACAGATTTTGTTTTTGCTTTTCTTGACCTAGTCTCACATTATTGATCAACCATCATCTTGTTTTAAGTATAAATAGTTTTTGACCAAACCTACATAATTAACATTTTTTTATGGTTTCCAACAAGAGGATGAACGACAATATGTACATATCTTGTAAATTTTCGCTTTGGATTCTTTTTCTACAAATGGTCATTCTCTTGAGGAAATTTTGCATCACGTTTTCACAGAATTGGTTTCTACTCTTTTGCTAATAAAAGCTCTAATGTTGTCTTAATCGTTCGTGTAGATTTATCGTTCCCTTTATCTTTGTATTACAGCTATATCAGGTATACAAATATTTTCCTGTAATGTTTCAACATTTGTTTTTAGTACTATTTGGACTGCGATTTCATCATGGAACGCTATCTAATTCAATAACGTGCGAAATATCTAGTTTGGATCCATCATCTACTTTGCTTCATATTAGTAA
This sequence comes from Tipula helvola, assembly GCA_963556165.1. Taxonomy (NCBI): domain Eukaryota; kingdom Metazoa; phylum Arthropoda; class Insecta; order Diptera; family Tipulidae; genus Tipula; species Tipula helvola. The sequence continues at coordinate 6,909,072 of OY744482.1, forward strand.
AACTTTGCGTTTGTGAAATTAAGTGAAATTTACAGTCGACATATCATAACAGTCCTGCAGAAATTATAATCAATTACAAAGTCCCTGGAAAATTTCAAATTTTAATAATAATAGTTTTCATTAATAAAAATGGTTAATTTATCAAAATCTATCCATAGAATTGCTTTTTAGTATACCCACGTCTAGGAAATATTAGTACGATGTCACAAACCAATGTCATTTGTTACTTGATCAAAGTCTAGTCTCTGGCCTATAGAAATGCAAATAAAACCATACTTTTCTGTGTTTTTAATTCAAAGAAAGGTCTTGTAACACATGCACCCGAGCATTCATGATATTAAAAAAAAAATCGGTTTTTTTATCAAAAAAGTTTAAATTAAATATAAAATTTGATGACCACTTTCAGCCCGATACAATAAATGGTAGTAACCAAATAGTATCAAAATACCTACAGTTAATTAAGTTTTTAGTTTTAGAAGAATAGATAAACAGATTATTCCAAAAAGGACATAGAAAGATTTAGGTTCCAAAATTCCATTTTGCTGAAGGTATTGATTAGGGTATTTTTATTTAAAAATATGTTAGATAAACGAATATAATACATCATTGACAGCTGTTAAAACAAAATCTGTCGAATATAAGAAAAGAATCTTTCATATTTCAATTTCAAATTTCAGAATAAAATTCAATCAAACTTTTATGTTATTATTTTTTTATTTTTGTTAGTACTTTTCCCAATTTGTCATCTTGATGAAAAATTTAAAACAAACGTTTGGTAGGGTACTATATATAATTATTTCAAATATATCCTTCGGTGATTAAAACATTTGAAGTTGGGATTTTTATGTCGGCGACTTTTCATTATAAATTATATTGATAAAATGATAATTAATTTCATGTTTTGTTCATTCATTTAAAAATTTATTAAAAATATATTGAAACTTTAAGTTTTTCCCAAACCATAAAAAATGTATTGGATATTTAATACATTTTAATATTTTTGATGCTTATATAAATCAATTCATTTTACAACAACCAAAAACTAAACTTTTAATTTAGATATCTTTTCTTTACTTGCTTTTACATTTTATTATTGGCAAATAGATTGGAATGACAAAAAATATTCGTTTGTGTTTAAATATACACGTTTTTCCAAAAGCAGAGACACCGAGGCCAGCAATTAAGGTTATTACAGTATTAAGAAAACACATAAAATTGTGCTTTAATTAGAAGGAAAAAATATCACATTTACATTGGTTATTATAGTATTTATGGGATAATGTAAAAGTAGGACTCCCAAAAAAATCTTGACAAAAAAACGTCAGACCACTACAGCTCTGTTAACCAAAAGTCTATAAATATCGAACATTACACTTTGTACACACATAAACATTTTGACATAACACACAATTTATAATCCAATTTCCTTCCGATATTTGAATTTCTATCTAATTTCAATTATTCATGGGTAATCTAGCAGAAAAATAAGCAAAAGCAAAAAAATTAAAAGCTCCGAAATGTATAAATAAATAAAAATAAAAATTTAAAATGAGCTTATCTCACAACACACAGAAAATTATAATATCTTCTCTTCTATCACATGTACTAGATTTTTAAGTAGGTATATTAATAGCGTCACATCAACAAATTATTTCACAATATTAAATAATTCAGATTGTTTTAAGAATGAAAGACCGAATCATCAAACTGTTTAGATTTTTATATGTATAAGTACTTTGTTCAAGTAACAACACAATATGTATAAACAATTTCAAATCTGAAGTAATGCTATCATCAAGGTAACGATGGTTCCCGTAGGCAAATAGCATTTTTATTTTGTTGAAATAGGTATTATTTTATTTTTTATTATGTAAATACACGAAAGGATTTACTTTAAACTGGGTTATCGCCCTGTATATTTAAATGAAAATTTTGTAGGTGGTCAAAAACTCTAATTTAATTAGTTAACATTTTTGACCGAGGGAAATGAAGTATTTTTGTATGTATACATATGAATAAATAATAATCAAATTGATTAATGAAACATGATACGACCCAAATTGTAATAATATAACGTAATTTATTAAATTTATGTATGTTCAATTTGAGGTTATATTTGTATTCATCCATTATACCAAATTTGTATACCATATAATAAAAGGCTGATGATGAGAAAAACCTTAATTATCGTTTTGTAATGCCCTAGTAAACTGTGGTTTAATCCGATTTAGCTAAATTCGTTCAAGTACTCTACACAAAAAACCGATTAGCTAAAGCCGAGGTTCACAATTTGACATACTACGGCTGAACTCAAACAATTTACTAAAATCGGTTTTATAATGTACATAAATTCTTTGGATTTCCAAAAAAAATCGATTTTTTTATTTATCAAAAAATATGAAAAAAAAAATTGATCCATTTGTAGTTATTGCTGAAAAAAATAACAAATAAAAAAACGATTTATTTATTAGGGTAACTTTTATTTTACACAAATATTAAATAGATTTTTATTTAATTTTATTATTTAAGCTTTTATTATTGGAAAAACACAACTACTTACATCAAAATATAACCACAAATGTTTTATGAAAATGGCGTCGTTTTGTTTATATTAATTTTGACGTCTACTTTTCTATGGCTGGCAATAAACCGGCACACAAAACATTAATATTTGAGATACAAAAAAATAATGAAACGGCACAAATTAATGAGCAACAAACAAAAATTTCTTGGCATCATAAAATTAATTTTTTGGAACAAAATATAATAATTTGGCAACATTTATAATTTTTTGGCACTATTGGAAGGGTACACAAAAAATTATTTTTTGGCATCGAAATAAATATTTTGGGCGACAAAAATAATTAACTGGCAACAAATTTATAAATAAATAAATTAAAAATTGAAATTAGTTTTAAAATATTCTGAAAAATGGAGATCCCTAATTTAACTTAGAATTGTAGAGGCTAACGGCTTCGGTAACTCTCACGGGCACGCGGGAGGTCTCCCCCCCGCTTAGCCCTCCGAGGGGCCTTAGATTTAAACTTCGAGGGACGTAGGAGCCAGGATAGGCAAACATGTCGCACTGCGTGCCGCACGTAGGAGCGGATTATATAGAATCTATTAATGACACTGCAATATTTTATATCGATCCCCCATCAAATATTAAATAATTTGTATCGATTAAATTTAATTTTTTGTCTCGATTTTTTTTTTTTTTTTTACTACTAAAAATTATTTTTTTTTGTTCCAAAATATTATATTTGTTGCCAATTTATTAATTTTGATGTCAATGTTTGTCGCCACAGTATTTAATAATGTCCTTCAAAAATATTTGTTTGTTTTTTCATATGTAGTGCCAAAATATTATTTGTGATGCCAATTTTTTATTTTTGATGCTAATGTTTGTCGCCAAAAAATTTTTCTTGTATGCCCCTTTAAATTGTCCCCTTTTCTATGTCTACATACATACATATTTGAGAAATTTTGATGAAATCTACCAAAAGGATTTGTTATAAACGATTCGGATCTAAAAAAAAAAAAAAATCAATTTATTTGTTTCGAAAGAATATGTACATAATGTCAAATTGTCAATCCAGATCAATTTCGAGATCAAAGAATTCGACATAAGTTAAAAATTATGATATTTTCAATCAAGACCTAGAAGACTAGAGGCTTTAATAAAACAAAAACATTACCGAGTTAAAGCAAAAAAGTTAAATTCGTTCTCACTTTAGTTTTTTTGGCGTGGTCTAGAATTATTTTCAATAATAAAGATTTACGACAAAAAAATGAGATTTCGCTATTACTTCCTTGTATTAAGGACGGGTAGGGCGGTATTCTGGTCTAGAGACATACATTTTGAGCATTTTCTCGTGCTCGATAAAACAAAAACGGTTTTTACCATACATTCTTTTATTTGTTGATATTTTGAAAATATACAAAAACAATTTTGGAAAAAAGAATGAAAATTAAATAAGTTATAAGCTGGTAAAGTTGGGAGTAAAATAAACTGGTTGACGTGATATCTCAAATTCTATTTAACCGATTTACTTCAAATTTTGTACCAATCTTCAATATACATATAACTGTCTATCGCCCGCCCCTACTATAATTGTCTCGAAATTATGTTTTTTTACTATTTTATAAAATTAAAAATTATGAAAAAAAGATTCGAAAAATGAGATGGCCTTCTCGAAAAATATTATTTTGTACACAAATTTTTTTTGGCGAAAAAATATAAATAAACCCAGGAGGGTTCATGTTTTTTCAATCTTTTGTTGGTGGTTTAACCAAAATTAATAAAATCAAACATCAAAAAATTAATATTCTTGCACAAAAAATTATGATTCATGCACAAAATAATTATAATTCGCAAGTAACTCCCAAAAAATAATTGGCAGGACTAGTTATTCTTTAGCAACGCGGTATTATTTTGGCAGGATTTTGATAAAGCTGCATTTTGAAACGCGGGATATCGTTACGATTATTCTGCAAGTATTTTTTTTTGTGAACAATTTTTTGATTGAATTGATTCAATTTAATTTGCTTTCGCTAGTCTTACTGGTTATGTTATCGGTTGTTTATTTTTTATGGAATGTCAAAACAAGAAAAGAAAACGTTTACTTAATAAAGTCTTACTTAATAATTAATAATTTCTTTAGAAAAAATATACGGATTATGGTGGAATATACTAAAACGCCTCCACACAAATCGAAACCTAAAACTAAATAAAAAATAAATGGCTCCCTCCTAAATATTCCTGGTTTGACTGCGAGTTCGCGACAATATTCTGCTGAAAAATGTTCAGTAGGCAACCAATCAATGTAGTCTATTTCGTAAACAAATTTCCCCTTCCGAATAAAATATTTTTAAATCGCATGCAACCCTGCTGAAAATTTTTCCGCAGCATATTGTCGCGAACTTGGACTGAAGAAACACAAATCATATCAGAGGAGGGAATATTATGATTTAGGAAGCGACTAGAACGTTAGATTCTTGACATAAAATGAAAAATGTTGGAAACATCTATTGTTAATATTTTTGTTTTTTATAGGAAGAAAATGTTACAGAAATATTATTTTTAATTGTTTAAAGCCACATTACACTGGTATTTACATATAACACACTACATACATGATTCCAGAATTTTAAGCGACTTATGGAGGGGACTCTGCTCCACACATAATTTATTCAAATACATATTAAAATATTGCATCCAAAAATTTGTAAACAATAAATACCATATAGTAGCTTGAAAATCAAATCGACGAGGGATGTTAATTATATTTAGATTAAATATCAACCCATTCTTTATTTGAAGAAAAATTATATTTTTTTGGGTTCATTTCATTCTATTTTGTTTTCCATTGATTTATTTTCCTAATTTTTTAAGCTTTGTACACAGTTCTATATAAAGAAGAAATTTAATTTTAGAATGATTTGGCAGCTAAATCATGGAACCTCCCCAATTAATAAAAGTTCTATTTATGCTAATAATATATTTAAAGCATAAGAAAAAATTGTAAGTAACCTTTTTCTGTTAAAACAAAAATTATTTTTCGGTCGAATAAATATTTTCAATTACAATTATTGTTGGTATAGGTAGAAAATTCCTTTAAAGACGAAAATATGATATTTTGTGCAAAGTATTTGTGTCTATAAGTATAAAGGCTATATTCAATGAAATACCACTTTTCTAACGAAGCTGGGTTATAAATAAAAAAAAGGTTATGTACGTATAAAATATCATTGGTTTTAAATTGCAATTTTATAGTTCCGGATTTAAGAAAATTACTTGAAAAACAAACAAATATTAGAAATATACGTAACGATTTATTTAAAACTGCAATGCATAATAAAATTAATCGGATACTCAAATTTAACAAGGTGTAAATAAAAATAAATTTCTAAATAAACACTTAATTGTTTCATATATTTATTTATAATGACCCAGTCAACAGAGACCTTCATATGAACGTCTAATTTGTATCAGTTTGGTGTTTACAACAAATTCTGTACAAATTATTTTCCAATTTTATGGAAACTATGTTAAAAAAATATGACAAATTTTGATATATTCTTTAAAACCTAAGTACTAAATTGAACATTTTAGAATCAAATTATACGAAAATGAAAACTACTCCTGCGGTGTGGCACAGTGTTAATTTGCATTTTATTTTATCATGAAATCAGACACGTTGCGAAGTAAGTAGTGATAAGTGGTTAGTGTTGGATTATCCTGTTGGTATAATTTATTTGTGCCTTCTATATCTGACATTTTTTCTGCCATCCACTTTTAAGATTCTCTTACAACGAAATATAATTAAAATTGTTATCAAATAAAAATCATGCTGCTGAAATATTTTAGTTTCCCAGGATTAGGCCCGTTGTACATTTCAGCTAAGCTAAGCTAAGCGATGTGAGCTAAATTCTTTTCTGAAGGTTGTAAACACAAAATTTTAATGGGAAGATATAAAATCAACAATGTATTTGTATATAAGCGTAGTTATCAGCTAAAAAGTGCAAAGGGGTGAGCATAGCGAGTTAACTAAACTAACGAAAACTGTATTTCTCGCTTAGCTTAGCTGAAATGTGCAGCGGGCCTTAAGGTTGCTTGTTAAAAGTTTCTAGTGTATTCTAGTGTAGTCAAAAAATAAATAAGTGCACATAGACATCATAGATGTCAAATTGAATAAAAGGGGATAAAAAGATGTTCGTTGGTTTTGCTTTAGTATATAATTAAGGCATAGGCTATATGGCAAGTGATACGAAAATTTCGTTCAAACATTTTTTGATTAAATTATTAAATATTTTTAATAGAAATTACCGAATATTTGTAGTTAGCCACACACTTTACAATGCTAGCAGTTTAATTTATAAAATAACGAAATGTTTAAGGGAGAACACCACGGTGACCTACCATTTTCAAGTGCTTAGTTTGGTATTTTTTTTTTTTGAGGAATGGGTTGGGTTTAGAGCAAAAAAAACTTTTAGGCTATATTTGGCATATATTTAAGTAAACAAAAAATTTTTTTATGTAAAAAAAAACAAAATGGCGGCGCAAGAGTAGCTTTAGTAGAAGTGATTTTGACTCGAGTCGCTCCACTGCACGCAGTAGAAGTGTCTTAAATTTGTTCCTGGAACAAAAAATAAAATATTTTCATGAAATATATTAGTTTTAGCATCGAAGTACCTGAGGAAATTAAAAAATTCGAAAAAAAAAAATAGAGACAAGTTTGAAGAAAACGTTTCATTTTTCGACTATAATTTTCGTATAAAAAATCGTATATCTTTTTTAATTTTTAATGAATCATAAAAAACTCAGGTACTTCGATTTTAAATCTATTTAAGAAGGTACAGTTAAAATTTTAAGTCGATTAAACAAAAATTGATTGAGTTCTGCTGCGTGCAGATTTCCAAAACACGGTTTCGAGAAAAACGCGTTTAAAGTTTTTGGTATCAATAACTTCTCAATAAGAGCTCTCAGGAAAAAGCTTGAAAACCTTCTAAAAAAAAATTTTTTTAGCTATAAATGAATTTGTATCATATTTTTGAGGGTCTAAAGGATTTTTTAAAGGCAAAAAAAAACGATTTTTTGAAAATCGACAGTGGTGTTTTCCCTTAATTTAAAAATTCAGATTTTTATTTTTTCGTATAAGACGGAACGACAAAATCTTCAAATCGCCCGTTGAAAAAAATAATTATGAATTTTTGAATGAAAATATATATTTGGTTGTCAATATTAGTACCAAATACATAATGTAAGTGGTTCACCAGAATTATTCGATAATTTATATTAAAAATGTTTAATAATTTTATCAAAAATTCAAACATGTTTCAACGAAATTTTTCGTTATCATTTGCCTTTAAACAAAATAAACAAAATTATTTTGTTTTCAGACTTGTTTAAGGCGACTTTCACACCAAATAAATAAATTTATGAATACTAATTTGAAGAGAAGCACTTACAGTCAATTCTAGCTTAAACGAATCCCGAAATCCCTTTTTGTTGCCTTCACCCTTTCTTTAAAAGTTCGTTGTTCGATGTTCATTGTTTATCAAACTTATTGATGGATAATAATCCGGAAGATAAATTATCAAATCCCATTGCTTTTAATTTCTGTTAATTTTATGTGGTTTTATTTAGATGTAAGTTTCAAAAAAATACTATAACTGTGTACGGTGTTTTGATAACAAAAAGTTTATCGAATGAAAAGTTTATTTGGTAAAAATTGACTAATCGTAGTGAATCTTAAGGAATTCCAAAAATTAGCCTTATATTGTAAATAAATTCAACAAATGAAAACGAGTTCCAAATCCGTATTGGTATTTAATGTGTCTAAGTTCCGGTCATTCGTAAAATTAACCAGTAATTCGTGTGTGAGACTTCAAAATATTGATCCGAATAGTTGTTTGCACTTCGTTCTCGTTACATATAACATGTTTTGAACCAGTTATAGAAAAAAATTCAAGAAATTCTGCTTTAATTTCATCGTCATTTCTAATTTACCTCACGATTTGAAAAAATTATTACACCTCATTAAAATAGTTAGGAACTCATTTAACACAAAATTTGGTCGAATTCGAATTGAATTAATTATTCTAATAGTCTACAAAGCAGCTCACACGAGGTTAATTTTATTTAACTTCTATTTTATTTTTTGTGATTTTTGTGATATATCAATCACCCTAAATGTGATTTTTGTGATCATATCAATCACCCTAAAAGTAGCTGGAAAAATTTAATATTAGAAAACTGAGATTATTTATAAATATAATATGTTTGTAAATGTATATTTTTATTTATATTCTCAAAAAAACTTCAAACTTCTTTCTTTAAAGTGCTAAAACAAAAATAACATTAGTGGAAAACAAAAAGAAAAACCAACATAAAAATATAAAAAATTAAAGAAACCGTAACCTTACATTTAGGATTTACCTTTAGCGATATTGTTGATTATCATTTTAATTTACCTGTCTTCTAAGATAAATTGTTTTCTTTTTTTTCTTTCTTGATGTTACCATTAAGAATATAGCAGTAGCAAATACAGCAGTAGGTAATATAATAAGTAATAACAAATCATTACCATTTTAAAGTACCTAATTGAATTTAGTTAAGATTACAAAGAAAATCAAAAAAACTCTAGCCAAAATGTTTCTTTAATAATTTTGAAAAATTTCAATAAGATACAAGTAAAATATATACACTACTTAGTCCAATATACTGATTCAAGTTTAAGAAGCATGAATTTAATAATAGTGTCCTTATGTTCAATGATAACCCGAACCATATGAATGGTTTATTTGATTATCGAACCATATAATGTACTATATGTTCGTCCTGACCTAATAATTTATAATCACGAAGTATCGTGAGTTATAATTATATTCTATCTAAATCAGATAATCGCATAATTATCGTATGCATGATTTTAACCAAGCTTTGAATAATTATAAGGTTAAAGGGTTGTACTATTTTCAATTTCAATTAACTTCTCACTTTGATATATAAAAAATTATTCACTGTCAAGTGAAACGATGGGCAATTTTCATTTTGCTTAAATAAACTTGAAAGAAGCAAATTAATTTTTTAATGGATAACCATCATAAATTCATAACATACTTCATTTAAATATTAAATAGAAAATTTATTGAAAAAATAATTTAAATAGTTAGAATTTTTAGACAACTATTTTAAGAATTTTCAATAAATGTATGATACATAATACAGTATTAATATAAAATGAAGAAATCATAAAAGAAAAATCTATTTTCAGAACATAATAAAGCTATTATGTAAAATTATAAAGACGATATACGTACATAATATGTGCATCTTTTATGTGCGTTTTCGTAATTTAACAAATTAAATTTTTATTCTAAAGAATACATAAAATTTATTTAAAAAAATATATAGACATCATAAAGTCTCAAAAGGAAATTCCTATGCCCAATTTTATTAGTATTGCAAAACATTAATATCGATCAAAATTAAAGTTAAATAAATTATATTTTAATTGATTTCTGTCATTTAATTTTTATTTTCAGTTATAATACAACTACTTATGTCTGATTGAAAAAAAGCTAGCCTGTTAAATAATACATATTTCCTTTTTTGTTCTTCTTTTCTGAAATTGTGATTTGCTTCCAAAACCAACACTAATGTACAACAAGCCTGATTCCGTAATGAGGTACACAGATACCTTCTTACATTAAATCGCTTATACTTGGAAGTATTGGTGGGAAACTTCATATGTTTTGTTTTGTCTACAATTTATATAGTGTATCCGATCACCAATACTTTCATGTATAAGCGAAAAATCAGTTAGGATAGTCAGGCTTGTAATACATTAATGTTGGTTTTGTTTGCTTCATAACAAAAAATTAATGCAAGCTGATTATATAAATATCTATTTTTTTTACCGACATATTTCTCTTTCAGTTAAATATTGTACTTATTTGAACGAAATTGGGCAGCCAAATATTTAACTCTCCTGTTACAACGGTCATGGCCCATGGGTCATGTAAACAAAAATCAAACTAGGTTGCATTGAATTTGTATTTTGAAACAAATCGCAATTTCATGAGAGGAAATATTGTTTAACTGATGTTTAGCTCTTATTTTGTGCAACTGGGTATTAGTGGTTTAATTAATATCGTTTTCACGAGTTGTGTCTATTCAGTAAAGTAAACCACGTGTTGCATTTAGTAAGATTATAAAATTAAAGGTCTTTGTTTATATGTACATATAAATAAGACTATAATGACCTAAACTATATACAAATTTAAAAATCAGTCCATATTTATATTGAATACTTGAGGAACTTAAATCAAACCTTTTGCTACAAAAATTGGGCTATTTTTTTTTGTTTTGGATCACAATTTTTTTACGGTATATTTTTGAAGTTTTCTCAACAATTTAATAATTATTTAACTACAAGAAACCATTTAATTGTGGGATTCAAAGCCACATCCGTGTTAGGTTCAATGTAAAATGGTTCCATGAAATTCGCTATACACATTATAATATGCGCATTATTAAACTCAAAACCACACATGCAACTTTCTTCCTCATATTGAATGAAATTTATATTAATACAATAATCATATACTCGTCGTTCACATAAAAATGTTTAATTAAAAACATAAGCCCTTAGGAATTAGAGGAAATTAATATTTATGTTTGGCTATTTGAATTTTATTATTAAACATGTATTATATATAACTATGTGCATATACTTAGTTTTATATTGCATATAGTAAAATGTTTTATACAATTTATTAATATTGCTGCAGTCAAAATCATAATAATAAATTTTAATTTATTCGTGCAAAGTGACACATGATATGAATAAAACGTTATGTCCTAGACTAAGTATATTATATTTACCATTTTATTTATTTAACATATCCAAAAACATTCAATCTACATTATATCTTACGTAATATACATTCTTTTATAAAACATGTGATTGTTAGTCTTGCCATGTGCTTTTTTCACGTGAGATTTGAGACAAACGTCTAAGAAATAAGTATTTATATAAATCTATCAAAACATCAATTCAAGCAATTTCTGTTTTTAAGAATTTAGTATGTAGTATGTATAACAAAATTAGAGATGTAAATATCTAAAAAAAAAAAGTTATAATGCAAGACTGGCTGAAAATATTAAGGAGGTAACCTGGTGTAGAAGGCCAAAAACTACCAATTTTGTAAATTCAAAAACAAAACAAAAAACTATTTAATATTTTTTTTTTACAATGTTAATGTTTATTGTGTACATATTATATTGAAGAGTTCAAATTAATTTTTTAGTATTATTAGATGAAAGTGCCTCTGAAAATGTTTTCTTCTCGTAGAATTATCCGAAAAAGATATATATTTTTGTAAAGTTTATGAGTGTAGTTTGTACATAGATATGGCTTGAAAATTAATTATTTCGTTATAAAAAATTGTAAAACTCATGATTTGAAAAAAAAAATCCGTTTTTGCGTAAATTTTGCAAGTATTTTGTTTATAACTTTTTCTTAATGATGTTGTTTTGTACAAAGTGTAATCTGGTTATACCGAAGCCGAAGGGACCGGAGAAATGTATTATTTTATTTAGTTATGTATTTATGTAGTTTTTTTTCAGTTTATTTCCTTATTAACCATAGTACATTTCCACATAAAACAATTTACGTTTTGGCGAATAAAAATTTCGTTGCGAAATTTAAGTTTCCTTAAATCGGTATTCGTTTTAACGAGATTTTACTGTATATGATCAAGATAATTAAATCGCCTTTAATTAAAAAAAAGAAAATAGTTGATCCATCGAGAATTTTTGAGTTATCTTGCACACCAGTTTCAAAAAAATTGTTTTGAGAAAAACGTGTTTAAGGGGACGTACCACCTTCAAAATTGAAAAACAAAAAGTTTTTCAAAGATTTTTTTTTAATGGAATAAAAGGAGATATCTTAATGAAACTTTCCATTGACATTTTATTTAAGTGAAAGTATAAAAACAAATTTGTTTTAGATTTTTTTTAGCCCACTGTCGTCTGCTATAACGGTTTTCCAAAAACACTGAAAATTCGCGGCGTGCATCATAACTGCTCTCAGAAACGTTTGAAAAATTTGAAAAAGCAGCGTTCCCCCCCCCCCAATTAGTTGTAACTCAAAAAGTTGAAAGCCGATTATTCCTTCCGTAGTTCATTCTGAACAGAAATATAATAGATCAACGTGTTAAAATTTTAGAACGATTGGATAAGTAGTTTTTTCTCAATCTTGCACGCCAACTTGAAAAACATCATTTCGAGATAATCGCGTTTAAAGTTAAATTTTTTTTTTTTTTGTAATAAACCTTACCAAAATTTAATTTGCGATGCCTGCACCGTACAATATACCTTCCTCTCAAAAATTTCCTCTCTACTTTTACAGCTGTTATGTGAGAGAATAACGTATTATATTATATATATGCATGTACATATATATAATCAGGTGTTACTAAGAGAAAGTCGGTGTAGCGATACAAAAAAAAAAAACGACTTTGGCGCCCTTTGCAATAAATAAAATAAAAATATAAATAAATTTTTTTTTGAGATTTTCATGTTAAAATCATGTTCTTAAACGTTCATTCTAACATATTCTATCATAAAAAAAATTTCGATTTTTTGAAAATTTGAAGGTGGTACGTCGCGTCCCCTTAAAGTTTTTTTTTTTTTTTTTCCGCTGGCGCTACATCCCATAGAGGGATTTGGCCGCTTCATTTGAAGTTTCGTAATCATTTTTTTAACGAATAATGAGTGATTAATTCATTGATTAAAGTTTCCGAACAAGGAAAACAGTTGATGAAAATTTATCATACCTGTGCTTTTTAAAAGCCGTCATTTCTGCTTTATGGACATATTCTAGGGATAATATACTATCGATTTAAGCAAAAAACAAAAAAAAAAGGATGTTTTGAAACTGCTACACCAGGTTACCCCTTTAAGATTTACGTGGCAGTAATAAAGCTTTAATATTTACTTACAAAATAACTCCCAGAGGTGAAAACGAACTTTTTTCTTATCTAAGTGTTTTCTATAATGAAAAACAAAAAAGAAACATTATTTGATTAAATCACTTCTAAATCTAAATGTTGTATGTTTAAAATTGCGTTGAAAGGAAATTAAAATACACTGCGCCAAAATAAAAACACAACAGAAAGTTTTTTTTCGAAAAAATACTCAGATTTGAATGGTTGTATCTTGGTGAAATAACACCTTTCAAAAAAAATATTTTGTTTGTAATTGAAGGAAATGTTGTCTTCTTTTCGATACTGAAATCCGTTTCATTTTACTATATTTTGTTTTTATGACTTTTTTGAGTAAAATAAAAATTGTCTTAAAGAAAAAAAATATGCTGCTATTTGAGATTGTAAACGAACTTGCTAGATTTTTCATTCCCAAATTTAAATTGGCTATTTTATAGAGAATTTAGAAACCTGGAAAATGATATTGTGGAAATTTCTGTACGGTCACTCTTTGTCGAGTTATTGAAATTTTAGGGAAAACGGTATCAAAAAGCGTATAAACGTTAACAAGTACATTTTGTATCTTGTAAACTTAGCACTTTACGACAAAATTTTAAGTATGTACATATCTTTAAATTTTACGTTATTTTATGTTAAACAATAATTTAATTTATCGCATAGTTATTTCAAGAGTCAAGTGAGATGAATCGAAAAGAACAATCACTCGTTCGCACTACAAAAATTGTGGCTTTAGTGAAGCTGATCTAACTTATCGTGACATTGGGCGAATCTGTGATATTAATGTGTCTGTTGTGAGCCGGTCTTGGCTGAGAAACACGCTGTGTGAATCGGCGTGAAGGTTCTGGTCTACCAAAAAAAAACTACACCAAAAGAAGCACGTTATGCTAAAAATAATAGTACACAATCAGTGCTCAAGAAATTAGAATTAATGTACCAGTACAAAACCGGATATTAAAACAGATGATAATAAATCGGTCGAAATCACGTCGACGAGTTCTGTATCTGACTGATAATCATCATCGGCAACGAAGAAATTGTGCATTGCAGTAAAGAAACTCGACACAGGAGGACTGGTGTAATGAATGCCCTTTTTCGGATGAATCGCGATTTAGTTGCTATGCATCAGACGGTCGATGCAGAGTTTGGCATTCGCCAAGAGAACTATTAAACCCTAATTGTGTGATGTAAGTTGTAGCATTTCATGGAGGTTTGGTGATTGTTTGGGCGGGTATTTCTTGGAATTACAATACTGATTTGGTACTTTGGTAGTAATACCACATTCAGCTTTAACATCAACACGATATGTGGAAGAAATTTTAAGGCGTCATATGCTTTCCATGAAAAGACAAATTAAGCGTGGATTTTTTGTATGCATGATAATGCTCGCAGTATTACACTTAATTCGAATCGAATACACCTAAAATCAATAATTTCCCTTTTTTCTAATTTACATTTCTGTGGTTTTTTTGAAAAACTAGTTTACTGCAAAAAGTAAATTTTTCAGAAAACGCATTTGAAATAAAAAGTCGCAATGTGTTTTAGTAGTAGTAATTACTCATTTTTATTTAAATTTTCCGGAGAAGTGAGGGAAAATATTGAAAAACTGAATTTTATTTTTGTAACTTTAGCCAATTGTCGAGTTATTTTCATTCATAACTCAAAATCGACAAAAATGCAGTTAACTAGTTTCTCAAAAAACCCACAGATTTGAAATATAATAGGCAAGGCTAAAATAGTTATTTAAATTTAAAAACCTGTTCATATTATGAGACATACACTTAACTAGTTTAATTCCACTTGTTTATGAATATTTTCCCAACTTTAGTTTCACTTGTTCTGCGAATTAAAGTCGGAAACTTCATACAAGTTTTGCGAGTTTAATTCCTGCGTCCTAATTGCTAGCCTATACAACGTACTCCAAAGTACGAGAAAGTAAAGGTTTTGTGTGTCATAAGATAAGATTTTAGAATAAAAAAATTTAAGATCAATTTTAAAAAAATTAAATAAAATTTAAATTTTTTAATCGATTCTTTAATTCATAAATGTGCTTTCAAAGTTTTCTCCATTCCGTAGAATGATTTTTACACTTGTTTCAAAGTTTTCGGGTTACCAACAAACACGTTTAAAAACGATATAAACGTACACAGGTACGTTGTTCGAATCCATCCTCGCGGCTAAATAAAATAATTAATCACCACAAAATTCACCGGTGATCAGATACTACTTAAACAAGCTCATTACAGTATAACATATTTAATCACTACATAGGTGCCTTTTTTAAAATTAAAATCAAATTAAAAGTTTAATGTAGAAAATAATTAAAATTAAAATAAACTCTATTAATTTATTTATTATTTTTAACATTAAAAACCATAAAATTGTATTTTGAATTAAATTTGTTTACTTTAGTGTATACATATTTGAAGATGTTAAAAATGGAAAAACATTTTATATTGTAGTATATGGTATGTACATTTACGTTCCACCGTAGTTAAAATATGAAAAATTTATTTTATTTTATGATTTTTATGATGATAAACAAATTATAAATTTATAAAAAAGTTTCATACCACAAAATTATTATTTGTTACATTTTTGAATATAGAGGAGGAGATTTAAGCTATTTGTTGACATTGTTTTTATGGAAGGAAAATATCTTATAATTGGCAATATGTATGTACAAATAACAATGTAATAAATAAACATAATAATTAGTCTTTAATGGAAAATTTACAAAATTAAAATTAAAATTTTATTATTTCATGTATAGTTAATCTGGGCTTCTAGATAAACCAAAGTACTTCACAATGGAAGTGCAGTACCAAATTGGCAACATATCAAGAGAGGGTAAGTAGAAATTCATAAGTTCAATAAGTTAATTTTAAACAGGATAATAAAAAAATTGCCTCCTACAAATTACTACTCAATACTTTAGTGACGCAGCAATGAGATGGCAATTGGTTCTCTAACCAACTTTTTACCTGATTTTTACAAAACTTATATCCAATTTCCTTCATATTATAGAAATGTTCCTTTAATTTTCATATTTTATAACACGTTTTGACTTTTGTATTTTTCAACTAAAAATTCAATATTGTAGATTAAGTACTTAAGTAAGTATTTATTTGCTTTTTGAAAATAATGTTTACTAGAACCATCGTCTATAATGAGAGCTTCGAAACGTGCTTACATTTTGCTAACATTTATTCGCCGCCTAATAACCGGATACCGGTCTACATTCGACGACTCTTCAATTTCGATTATCGCTTTCAATAAATTTATAAATAAACAAATTAGGTATATAAATCACACAACAAAAAAATCCCGAAGTCAAACACGCATTTTCAAAATTCTTATTTATTTGTTTTTTTATTTTTTCTAAACTTTAAATGAGTTTAGAAAAAATAAAAGAGAAGAAAATGATTAAAAGATTTTTTATATAGTAGGTGAAAAATACGTGAAATCACAAATTTACTATATGGAGCCATAAGTCATGTTTGAATTTTATGATTTTTATGTTTTGACTGTGTAGCCTTGGTTAAAAAAAAAATTTTAAAATGGTTTTTTTTTTTTGTTGTTGTTGTTGTTAAAGATACAGGGTGGCAAATTTTGAGAAAAATGATATTCATGATGTTGAATTTATGGCAATAAAAAGAAAACTAATTATCCGATAATAATGATTTTGAGCTCATTTGAAAGGTAAGTTAATAGTGATTAATAAAATAATATAAAAATAGTTTGTTGTTTAATTTTTTCTGTTTTAAATTTCCCGCCAAAATGTTCTTTTTCAATTTTCTCAAAAACCTATTTTTTTTTTTTTTTTTTTTTTAATGAATTTGACAATTCATATTTTACAACATATTAAAAAATTGCAACACCGTTATTTTTTGTATTCTTGCAAAATACATTTTAGTATGACAATCTACAAATTTATTATATTTAAACGTATTTTACACGAAAACAAAAAATAACGGTGTTCCAATTTTTTAATATGTTGTAAAATATGAATTGTCAAATTCATTAAAAAAAAAATAAAAAAAAAAAAAAATAAGTTTTTGAGAAAATTGAAAAAACTGTTTCGGTGGCCATTTTGAAAAATAACAAATGAAAGATGGTACCATTTTTATAATTATTTTATAATCCCTATTCATTTATCTTTAAAATGAGCCCAATCCTATATTTTTCGAATAATTAGTTTTCTTTCTATAGCAATAAATACAATACCAAGTCTGTTGAATTTTTAAATATTTGACACACTATGACTTCAAAACCAATTTGATTTGACAAATTTTTCACTATGGAGAAAAATACGTGAAATTGCATATCTTTATATGTGACCGGAAGTTATGTTTGAATTTTATAATTTTTATGTTTTGGATGTGAAGCACTGAGTAAAACGAACAATTTATGAAATGTAATTTTTGTCGTTGTTGTTTTTTTAAGATACAGGGTGTCAAATATTTAAAAATTCAATGGACTTGGTATTGTATTTATTGCTATAGAAATAAAACTAATTATTCGAAAATTATAGGATTGGGCTCATTTTAAAGATAAATGAATAAGGATTATAAAATAATTATAAAAATGGTACCATCTTTCATTTGCTATTTTTCAAAATGGTCGCCGAAACAGTTTTTTTCAATTTTCTCAAAAACTTATTTTTTTTTTTTTTTTTTTTTTTTTTTAATGAATTTGACAATTCATATTTTACAACATATTAAAAAATTGGAACACCGTTATTTTTTGTTTTCGTGTAAAATACGTTTAAATATAATAAATTTGTAGATTGTCATACTAAAATGTATTTTGCAAGAATACAAAAAATAACGGTGTTGCAATTTTTTAATATGTTGTAAAATATGAATTGTCAAATTCATTAAAAAAAAAAAAAAAAAAAAAAAAAATAGGTTTTTAGAAAATTGAAAAAGAACATTTTGGCGGGAAATTTAAAACAGAAAAAATTAAACAACAAACTATTTTTATATTTTTTTATTAATCACTATTAACTTACCTTTCAAATGAGCTCAAAATCATTATTATCGGATAATTAGTTTTCTTTTTATTGCCATAAATTCAACATCATGAATATCATTTTTCTCAAAATTTGCCACCCTGTATCTTTAACAACAACAACAACAAAAAAAAACAAACCATTTTAAAATTTTTTTTTTAACCAAGGCTACACATTCAAAACATAAAAATCATAAAACTCAAATATGACTTACAAAAATTTGTGATTTCACGTATTTTTCACCAGTATTATATTTAAACTTGAATTATTTGAAATAGGCAGAAATATAAAAAAAATAAAAGTTATTTGCATAAATGTTTTAATTTTTTGCAAGTTTTCACAAATAAAATTTAATTTAGTAGGTATACTCAATAGTAGCGAAATATAACATAGCTTCATTAGAGAAAATTAATGAAGCTTAATTTGAATTTATTTATTTAATGAAAATTGAAATTTAATATTAAATTAGAATCATCAAGCATAACTTCGAACTTCGCGATATTCGAATAAATCGATTAAACGTTTATGTGACTTAACATGATAGTCAAACCTAAGAAAATTTTAGATTTGCACCTAATTGAAACCTTTACGAAAAAATTAACATTATTTATTAATTAATTACATTACTTGTAATTTTTTCAATATCGGATTTTTTAAGGAATACTCATATTCAAACGCTTAATTTAATTTTATTAAAACATAGCAAATGTCGATAGGATATCCTCCTGTAGCGTAGCGGATAAAATTACATCATGGATATTTGAATGTTACGCCATATTTGCTCAAATCAGAGTGAATCTGTCACTATCACTATCTTCTACAGTTTGAAACGTCGATTCAGGAATCCTTACACGTTACGAACGTTATGCATTGCATATATTAGATCTCATTCTCAACTTGAGTATAGTTTTCCTATCTGGTAGAATATTCTGTTGAATTCGATTTGCATTTGGTTAACTTCGACCCATTCAGAAATGTTTTCAGGTAGGACATTCTCCAGATTTTGAACAAAACAAATATGTATGTACTTAAATTTTCCAGCTTTTATAGTATATTTTGCAAAACAAATATTTGAATTTTTTATCTTTTATATAAAGTATATTTTAAATGTTTATGTATTTTTAATAGTACGTTAGTTATATGAATCTTATGTATGTATATGACCATACGAATCAGTTGTATATAATTTTACTGTTGTTCTAAATAAATAAATCAAAAATAATACCGGCAAATATTTCGGAAAAAAAACGTGTTCAAAATTTATCAGAATTATATTTTTGCTTAAACTGACGAAACAAATTTTTTGAATGAGGACAAAGAGACAAATTATTTTCCTTCAATGGTAAAGATTTCGTGCGATACCGCAATTATAAAACTTTACAGGAAACCAAAAACTCCCTATTCATAAACTATTAAATTGTAAATAGACATAGTCTTTATTAATTGTTTTCATATTCTGTTTATTGGGCAATTTTTTTTACTAGAATTTCCTTGCAAGAAATACTGATTTTTTCAGTTACAACAAAGAATAACAGAAGAGTAGAAAAAGAGTAGAAATAGTTGGCAAAATGACATTTTTTGACATGTTTTATGCCAGAGTAATTTGATACTCCATCAATTTCGACAGAATAGCTTTAGAGTAGAGTAGTGTGTAACTGGAAAACGACATTAGTAAAATTCAACTCCATTGGATATTTTGGTTTTTCCTGATTTTTCCATGATTGCTGATTATAATAAAACGAATATTTTTAAATTTTATGAACAACAACCTATACTGAAATTATTTGTTATATCGATTCCGTTACAAATACATAACAACTTCAGTAATCGAACTAAAAACTAATAAAATTATTTTAGTAACATTAATTTAACAATAAAATTAAAATAAATTTGGTTTATTTAAAGTTATAAATTCCCTGCTTAGATTTTGAGATTGAAACCTTGTAGTTGTAGTAATGTACTTCAAACACCAAATTCGGCAAAAAAAATGGCATTGTCAGTTGTCCTTTTTGCACCAAGCAATAAAGCCAGAATTAGACAATCACCGAAGGTTATTAAAACTAAATTTTATTGGTTGGTTAATTTTAACAGCGAAAAAGTATTATCGTCATGTTGAAGTATTTAGCATAATTTGTGATATTTCCTACAGAACCGAAGTGATGTGGGTACTGATAAAATTCAATAAATAATTTAGATCGCAATAAATATAAAAAAATATTTAAATTAAGCACATCCGGTTAACATGTTTTCAGACATATTATGGTAACATTGGTTTAATTAAAGTACTTTTACCTGAAATAGCGTCCAAATATCTCAGCAATCCAATAGGATAATTTTTTAAGTTGTCCCGTTTTTTCGAGATGGATGGTCGATAAATAGTAATATGTACATATTCCAGGAATGAGTTGTATATTTCCGAATTTTGATAAATTATTCATTCGTGCTTAAATTAATTACAAACGTCTAAATTATACATACATATGTAGTTAGTTTAATAGAAATGTAAATATTTTCAACCAAACTACCCATATTTAAATGAATATTAATAAATTAAAAATAAGAGTATCCATAAAACTATGAATAAGCTGTTAAACAGATATCAGTTTAACATTACACAATTTTCTTATAGCCTTGTTAGGTACCTATATAATTGTATTAGTCTTTATACTTTAATCTAGAATATATTTGTTGAGGTTAACAAACAGATCATTTTCTTTCCAACTAATAAATAACACAACTGTTTCAATAAAAATATAAGCAAACATACATGAAATATTTAATTTAAAATGTCCACGTCATAGGAGTGTTGAATTATTGAATATAAGCATTTTCATTCTTTTTAAAATAATATTAATCGATTTAATTATTATTCACGAAATTGTTTTTGAACCATTTAGGAAAAGCATTATTAATTAATTAGATCAAAAAAATTTGTCTTTATCTAAGGTCAAAATTACCCAAAAAATATGTACTAAACTACCTATACAAATCAAAGTAAAACAATAAATTTTCTGAAACTTAATATTCTAAATGTTACTACACATTGATATAATGTAGGTAGTGCGCATGTTTCATTTTCCATCCAAAAAAAAAAAAATTTTCACTAAACATGAAAAAATAAAAATAAAACAAAAAAAAAATTAAAGTATACCCGGGGGTGATTTTAACTGAGAGCACGTTTGAAATATATTTTTATACAATTTATTATATTTTTTAACTTGAAAGCTTTTTTCAAGCCATCATCATTACAATACAAAATGCTTACTTATAATTTAAAGATTGTTTCCAAAATAAATAAAAACGAAAAAACACTTCACTTACACAGACAAAATCACTTTATCACAAATTTTCATTTTATTTCTAATCACCGAATCATTTCTTTAATAATTTTCGGAAAAGCACCAAATCACGTAACAATAAAAACACAACTATTCAAACAAAAAAAAAACTCTAAATTCTAATATAAAAACTTTTCACTATGTTCAATACAGAAAAAAACAGCGTATCTCTTTAAGACTATTCTCGATAACTGAAATGTATGTTAAAGTATTACGGCAAAAAAGACAAAAACATTAAAAGGGGTTGAATGTAAAATGAGGAAAAACTAAAGGACTAAAACCGAATTTTCACGATACACAGAAACTCACACAGAGAGAAAAAATGGAAAACATTTTTCTACATAAAATGCCGGGTACGATTATTAACGAGATTCGAAAATAAATAAAAATTCATCCCCTTAAAAAAACAAAACAAAAAAAAGAAGTCCAAACAACGAAAACAACAATAATATTATATTACCTTCTTGTTTTTCCGTTTACTAACATTGGTTTGATATAAGCTGATGGTGACGTCAAAAAGTTTCAATCGATATTTTAGTGTGTTATGTACTGTACAAATATATACGAGTATCTCCTTAAATCCTACATTCTGTGTTTCATTTCGATTTTCATTTTTCTACTGAATGTATGTTATATAAAAAAAAGCAAAAACAAAATGTGTGGTAAGGGAAAATATTCACAAAAGAAAATTAATATCTGTACAAAAATATACCAATAACAAGTACACTACACATTTTATTACTCCATGATAAATACACTGAAAATAGCATCACATGCGGTTGGAATTTTTATGGTGTTTACTATAAAATATGTAACGGCAAATACAATTTTTTATTTTACAATAATTGCAGATTTTCTTTATTTTGTTAAAAAATAAATGTTCACTTTTGTATACATACATTAAATGTAAATTGATAACAACAAAAATACATGTATTATATCGTACATATAAGTACATCGTAGACGCAGCAATCTACAAGAATAGCTAGCAAAACGAGGGTTACTTATATAGATGATAAATTTGATATATTTTTAAATCATTGGAAAATTGTTGTTTGTGTTTCATAAAAACGGAAAAGAAATACTTTTTGTTGTAAAGGAATTTTTTCACCGCGTCCTTTTTTTTTTTAATAAAATCGATAATCATTATGTTGAAATTATACATGAAAGCTCATGAACCTGTTTTCTTTGGCTACATATTGTTAAGTTACCCCGGGAATGTATAATACTCTTTGACAGTATTTGGTTTACTCAAACTGTAATTAATATTGGGACAATTTAAGCGGGCATACAAGAAAAATTTTTTGGCAACAAACATTAGCATCAAAAATAATAAATTGGCATCACAAATAATATTTTGGAACCACATATGAGAATACAAACAAATATTTTTGAAGCACATTATTAAATACTATGGCGACAAACATTGGCATCAAAATTAATAAATTGGAGACAAACTGGAACAGAAAAAAATAATTTTTAGTAGTAAAAAAAAAAAAAAAAATCGTGACAAAAAATTAAATTTAATCGATACAAATTATTTAATATTTGATGGGGGATCGATATAAAATATTGCAGCGTCATTAATAGATTCTATATAATCCGCTCCTACGTGCGGCACGCAGTGCGATATGTTTACTTATCCCCGCTCCTACGTCTCTCGAAGTTCAAATCTAAAGCCCCTCGGAGGGCTAAGCGGGGGGAGACCTCCCGCGTGCCCGTGAGAGTTACCGAAGCCGTTAGCCTCTACAATTCTAAGTTAAATTAGGGATCTCCATTTTCCAGAATATTTTAAAACTAATTTCAATTTTTTAATTTTTAATTTATTTATTTATAAATTTGTTGCCAGTTAATTATTTTTGTCGCCCAAAATGTTTATTTCGATGCCAAAAAATAATTTTTTGTGTACCCTTCCAATAGTGCCAAAAAATTATAAATGTTGCCAAATTATTATATTTTGTACCAAAAAATTAATTTTATGATGCCAAGAAATTTTTGTTTGTTGCTCATTAATTTGTGCCGTTTTATTATTTTTTTGTATCTCAAATATTAATTTTTTGTGTGCCGGTTTATTGCCAGCCATTAATATTTGTTTCAAGTGAACAAATAACAACACTTAAAGACATTTATACCGGATTTGAGTTTTAAAAATAAAAATTATTTATTTAATTTTTGAATTATGTAAACAAGTTTTAAATTTTTGTTTGATTAAAATGGTTTAGTTTTATAAAAATATATTCAATTTGTTACAAAATAATTTATATTTAAATGATAATTTAGAAAAGTTCAAAATTATTGAATTGAAGTTATCTAATCCAAATTCAGCGTATTTCAGTTCTGGCTGTAAATCTCGTCACCGATTGTTGAAAGTCGAAGCCAGCGCAGTATGAAAGTGTGTAAAGTTTCATAACTAAAATTGTTGAGGTGAAGCATCATACTTTATGAAAAGTCCTTTAAGAAAATTGTTAAAATTTTGAAAACCGTATATTTCTGTGGTAACAAGGCAAAACGTAATAACTCGAGTTATTCCATATTATGTTTTATTTCAAATTTGAAATCACCATATTCGAATTCTTATCATATCAATTTTTTGTAATAATGCAGCGACTATACAAACAACCCCAATAATTATTTAAAAAAGCAAGAATTCAAAAAACTCATACGATTTTGAGTAGTAAAAAGTGCTTTACCCACTGAAAAACGAAAAGAAAAATCGGATTAATTTTTTCGATATATAAAATTATTGCTTTATTTTCGTTAAAATCTTCTGGTTCTTGACCTAATGTACCAGACAATACTATTTTCAATTTACAAAATTCAAAAAAACTTTTAATTGGCTGAGAAAATGAAAACTAAATTTTTTCGGTTCTAAACCATTTTTTCGGACGAAAAAAATTAAATTTTCATTTTCTCAGCCGAATAAAAGTTTTTTGGATTTTGTAAATTGAAAATAGTAGTGTCTGGTACATTCGGTCAAGAACCAGAAGATTTTAACGAAAATAGAGCAATAATTTTATAATTACATACATATATCGAAAAAATTAATCCGATTTTTCTTTTTGTTTTTCGTGGGTACCGCTTAACTCTTAATTTTAAAGGTAAAGCGCTTAACTCTTAATTTTAAAAACTTTTCCCTGAAAAAGTCAGAAAAACGAGTTATTACGTTTTGCCTTGTTAGTTTAAAAATTGTACATTTGATTTTATTTAATACAAAATTAAAAACTATCGCCGCAGCACGAAGCCTTCAGAGCTAGTAAGAATATTCTCTTAAAGGTAGAAAAACAGACAGATTAATCGATTAACCTATCAAATGATTTCTCTAAAGATGAATAACAGATGAAAATAGACAAGTGAATTATACATTTTCATTTGCGCTACTAATAACTTACAAGCAAGTTTTCCCGTTTGTTTATACTGTAAGGAAAAAGAACCATTTAAAAATTAATTAACGTGCCTAAAATTAAATATATGTATAATTCTAAATTATTATGTAAGAAATGCCAACAACCTTCCAATGTTGTGAAATATAAAACCAATACATATTTAATTTGTTTGTATAATTTATTTTTTCAGCAAAATAAATAAAGTTTTTAGAATTTAATTTTATGTTTTTGATTTAGGAGTAAAATAAAGTGTGGTATTGAAAGTCACGTTGTTCCTTATTTAGAAACTTATTCTGCGACTGTTCTGAACAACCTTACTATCGTCTTGAATATTTCATATCACATCAAATCAACCACTTATATTCACTTATTATACAATTTAAATATTATTCATTCTTTTTAATAATACGAGTAAGATATCATTTTCATTATTCAATTTTCTATTCTCGTCAGCATAGATAAAATCATTTTCAGAATTTGTTTCAATTTCAACAAGAAAAAAATGTACATTTACAAAAATATATTCTCTTTTTATAATAAACAAAAATGTTTATGTAGAGGACGTAAACAAACATAACAAGAAAATTAATAATGTAAATCTAGAAAAGCTTTAATTAAAAAAATATGTATACTATTCAATTTACGATTGTTTGAATTTTAACAATAGCACAGTGGTTAAAGTTGTTTAATAGGTATTTATGAAGTGCTATATAATGGGATAGTCATCTACGTAAAACTGACTTGAAGCCTTACATCTTCAAACTGATGGATACTGCTAAACCCATAAAACGAAATTCATGAGCTAAGAATCATCTTAAATAGTAAAATACGACTTAAATCATTATGTAAACAACAATCTTTTTCAATTTTACATGAGAGAGATGCAACATATTGTTTGTTTATTCAAGTCTTGTGGATTTTCAAACAAAAAACCTTGATATTTTAAGGGAGAACACCACTGTGAGATTTTCAAAAAATCGTTTTTTTTTTTGCCTTTAAAAAATCCTTTAGTTAGACCCTCAAAAATATGATATAAATTCGTTTATAGCTAAAAAATTTTTTTTTTAGAAGGTTTTGAAGCATTTTCCTGAGAGCTCTTATTGAGAAGTTATTGATACCAAAAACTTTAAACGCGTTTTTCTCGAAACCGTGTTTTGGAAATCTGCACGCAGCAGAACTCAATCAATTTTTGTTCAATCGACTTGAACATTTAACTGTAGCTTCTTAAATAGATTTA
Organism: Tipula helvola; assembly: GCA_963556165.1. Lineage (NCBI taxonomy): Eukaryota > Metazoa > Arthropoda > Insecta > Diptera > Tipulidae > Tipula > Tipula helvola. The sequence continues at coordinate 6,935,556 of OY744482.1, forward strand.
AAATCGAAGTACCTGAGTTTTTTTTTTTGATTCATTAAAAATTAAAAAAGATATACAACTTTTTATACGAAAATTATAGTCGAAAAATGAAACTTTTTCTTCAAACTTGTCTCAATTTTTTATTTTTTCGAATTTTTAATTTCCTCAGGTACTTCGATGCTAAAACTAATATATTTCACGAAAATATTTTATTTTTTGTTCCAGGAACAAATTTAAAACACTTCTACTGCGTGCAGTGGAGCGACTCTAGGCAAAATCACTTCTACTAAAGCTACTCCTCTAGCGTCGCCATTTTGTATTTTTTTTACATACAAATTTTTTTTTTTTTTACTTAAATATATGCCAAATATAGCATAAAAGTTTGTTTTTCTCTAAACCCAACCCATTCCTCAAAAAAAAATACTAAACTAAGCACTTGAAAATGGTAGGCCACAGTGGTGTTCTCCCTTAAATAATTGAATTAATTACAAAATAATTTTTAAAAGTTTTATTACCTTTGGGCAAAAATAGTTAAATGCAGTAAAGGTCGAGTCACAATGAATCCGTCCCGTTTCGTTCCGCTTCTCCGTCAAAATTAGTTTTAGACATTTTCTGTACATTTTGTATGTAGAAACGGAATGGTTAGTTATAATAAAACGGAAAGAGATGGACGAGCTGATCCGTTTTTTCAAAAAATTAAGAAATTACGGAAAGATGGAACACCTAACCAAACAAATCAAATTAATTTTGAAGTAGGCTGTAACTGCATAGTGATTAGTGATTTTCGATTATTTGAAAACATAATTCTTTCATTTGCGGAGAAAGCTAGTTTTAAAATACCCGGATTGGTCCCTATCCAGATTTAATGGACACACCCACCATCCTCTTTTTTGCTAAATTCTATAATATTGTTTATACAAAACGTATAATCAAAGAGAATTTCTAAAGATTTAGAGTCTTCCATTTTATTTGTTTTTCAAATGTCAGTTTAAACAGACGGAACGGATGCAATGTAACCACCAACGGAAAAGACGAGACGGAGACCAACGGAACGAGACGGGGCGGGTTCATTGTGACTCGACCTTAACCGGGAAAGAGTTTTATTTGTGTATATTATGAAAATGTCCGTGTTACGAATTTTTATTTAATTTAAAAAAATCAATTATCTATGTAATAATAAACAAAATACTTTGCATAACAACAGAATCTTCAAATTTAGAAAAAATATTCCATAAGTACGTGATTTATTTCAAAACTAAAGGAAGCTGAAAATTTTCTTCTTTTATACATATATTTTGAACTAAATCCATATTTGAGCACATTGTTATCTCATTGAAAATTTATTGTTTAACGAAACTGAAAATCCTTAGATATAAAATAATAAAAATAGAAAGATAATGAGGAAAATTTAGTGGAGAACTTTATTTGTCAAATAGTGATGTACATTGTAACTTGCAATACAATTATATATTTACTTTATATTCACTTATTAAATTATGTGTGATGATTTGGACTATATGTACTTATATAGTTTTTTATAAATTTCATTTTAGTAAAAAGAAAAACTAATACAGTGTTTATTAAAATTTCTTAATTTCCATGAATAATAATTGTAATTTCAACAATTATAAATATTGTATTAATTTTGCATGAGGGAAAAAAAGTTGCGTAAATTCGGTGCACGGGGGCAATACAGAAGTGAAGCCGAAGCCAATTATCTTCGATTTAAATAAATTCAGTGTTCGTAGTCCACTAAGAAGCAAAGACGAAGCAATTTTGTATTACTAAAATAAATCCGGTGTACGGGGTCAACAAAAGAACTTAAGGCGAAGGATATATTTCGCGATCCAGAAGATGGCAGAAACAAATGCATCCACGCCAACTTCACCGGGTACCGAAGACGATAGAAGAGACCGGAATACTCATGGTAACGAAGAAGTACAAACTGACGAAGGGATGTAACGACTACTGGATAGCTTTTCCAGGATATTGGGCCTAGGGTTTGCAAACCCGAGTATCGAGTACATATTCGAAAACCGGGTAGTTTCATATAATTACCCGGATCCTCTTTTAACGCACATTTAATATATATATATATATACGTCATACTAGTGCGTTTTAGTCACGAACTCTATTAAAAATTAAAAAATATTAAAAGCTTCTACTTTATGTACACGAAAAATTTCGTGGCTATAGCATGCCTAAGAGTGAAAACACAACAATGAAACTTATTAAAGATTTTCACAATCAGGAAAAACAAAAATTAGCTGAAACTTTGTTAGAACGCATAAAAGTGGAGTGAAATATAGCATGACAGTTGATATGATTGGACAAACAGGATGGTCAGACGATATCTCAATATTACTCTTCATGATGCTAATTCATCATACATACTTAGTCTAAAGCAGATAGAAGACTCATGCCCATCATATAAATTAATTGAATTACTTGACAACAAGCTGCTAGAATTCGTAATAAACTTCACTCAACACGTTATTGCTTCTACGCATGACCGTGCAGCCGTCATGCAAAAATACGGCCGAAAAATCTGTGCAGAAAACCTAACTCTGTTTCAATCACTGCATCTATTTAGCTATACTGGATGTGTTTTACGTTTAACTTAATGTAGTTCAAGACGAGGAAATGGAAACTGAACAACAAAATACGACCACAGACACGGAGAGTGAAAGTGACGAAGAAGTCGAAATCTATATTAATCATACACCAAATAATTTAAACGCCAACATAAATTTTGAAACAAATTTTGACGAACATTTAATTTTGAAACCAACCCCTAATTGGGCCAGGAGATGGCCACAACTATAAAGGCCACGACAGGAAGGGCAAAGAAGCTGGACTAAGCTATTTTACTAAAGAGGAAGCTGGAGTTAAAACAAAAAGAAATCGAGCTTTTAAAACGGGAAATGGAATTAACAGCAACAGCAATACGTGCAACCCCATCTCTTTCGCCCATTTTGGCGGAAGCTTCATTGAATTCAAATACGTTAGAAACAGGCCGATGCATATTCTCGTTCCAAGGCATCGAAGGGTCAATAATAAAATTTTCCGGAAAGAAGGGATACTTACCAGAAAAGTGAATCCAGAGCATGGGGGAAGCAGCAAAACCTTACAGTTGGTCCGATATTCAGATGAGAACATATGCGAAGAGGTTACTGGATGGTGACGCAAAGAAGGCATTACGTACCACAGCACATATATCAACGTGGGGAAAGCTGAAAACATTTTTGGTTAAGGAGTTAAAACCAACTAATACAAGCGCGACAATCCACAAATGGTAGCACGAAAGAAGAGAATGGAGGAAAGCTATCTGAGCTACCTCATATCAATGGGATAGGCAAAACAACCGAAATGGAAGAGAGGGCAATTATCGAGTATTGCATTGGATGGATTGTGGATTACGAACCTAATAAAGCCGTTCTTTTGGCGATTTCCATTAACTGTATAGAGACGAGGATTGTCAAATTCAACTGTTTGGCAATTATAATCCCCCTTGTGGTGTAGTTACTAAATTGTGTTTTCATATTGTATTCACCAGATGGCAGCTACTTCGCTGACATTCGCGTATAGTAGAAATATGATTTCATTTTTTTTTGTTTCTTTTATTCTATTGTCTTTATGTATTAATCTTAAAAATCGTTAAATTTGTTAGCTAATCGAGATTTTCGACTATTACCCTATAACAGTTTTGTATTCTTGTAAGCAAATATACAAACTTATAAATAACAAGGACTATGTATATTTAAAATGTACTAACTAATCCTTTTTCGGCAGTTCTTTAGATAACAACAAAAAATTAAAACCTACCGGCAAAATAAAATTTTTATCAACAAAATCGCTTTTTGTTGCAAAGGAAAATTGTACATAAAAATAGCGTAACATTTTGCAATATTCGCATGTCCGCGCAGCATTAAAACATATTTTTATTTTTCCAGTCACAATCATACATCCTTATCTATCTCCCCCTCCCTGCGTCTTTGCAAGTTAGAAACGAGAAAAGAGACAAAATAATATCACTATTCCGCAGGATTGTATTGTTTTAATCGTCCATCTCTTTTAGTATACACATTAAAAAACTTTAAAAAGGGAAATACATAATAGAAATCTATTAAAAAATTGCAATATTGAACAAATTAATAAATTTATAATAATGATGGTTGCATGTTAGAGGGTTTGGTAGACATCTGAGAATAGGATAGCTAGTAGTTACAAAATAATTAATATATGAAGGTAAATAAACAACGGAAGAAAACAGAAAAAGTTAAGCAAAAGAAAATTAGGAAAATTAAATCAGTTCAGCATAAATTTCACTGATCTAGAAAATAACTAAATTTAAGAAGAGACATGCTGAATTACGTTTGCCTCCCACTTTTAAAGATAGCTAATTAATATTTATATCAATAGCAATGTTTGTCAACCAAAATGATGAAAACCAGAAATACGCAAATATGTACTGTACATACATATGTACGACTTTTTTGCTCTAAAAAATGTATCTCCTCAGAAAAATCGAAGCACATACATGTAAGTATTTGTTTACGTTATTATTTAATAAATAAGGGAGAATTCTATCCATATGCAAGCTTGAAATTTTTGTGTGGGGTAAAACCGGGTGATCATTAAAATAGACCACGCCTTTATATAATATATACGAGTAAATGTATATATATTTATGTATTTATATATACGAGTAAATAACGAAAGTCTAAATTCCATTTTATCGTGTGAAAATGACGAGAAGGCGCACATCTATCCAATTTATATTGTGAGCTTTTCTAAAGCCCCCACAGAAAAAAACCAAAAAGTTGTTTATCGTCTTCATGAAAATACATTCATTTTCCACGAAAATTATATACATTTTTCAAAGTATTTGTAAGTAATTCATAACTTTGCATTTACATATTCAAAAGCAAATAATAATATGATTTTTTATATACATGTGTACATTTAACACAAATACGTTGGAATATTTTGTTGTTATTATTTGCCGCAGAATTGTTCTCGTTTTTTATTATCATGTTTCATTTGATTTTCTAGTATGCGGCGCTCTCTCTTCAATTGCTCTTCCTTCAATCCACAACAGCTGGCAACACAAATTAAATTCAATATCACTTTTAGTATATAATAAAGATAATATTTTTGGTTGTGCTACTTTTTATTATTTGATGAGTGCGTGAATATGTTTTTTACAAAATTCGAGTTTGATTCAACTTTTCTAAATTTCCGTTGACGCATTGTATAAGTATATAACCATCCTAATTTTCTTGGTATTTTGGGCTACATACATATTATGTGAGTCTTTTAAAATATGTATGTAGAAGTATATATTTTTTACAAATTAAGAAAAATTGAAAAATGAAAATAAAAAATGTAAATTTTGAGGTGAACGGAAATTAAAGAAGGAAAATGGAATTTCCTATGTATTGATAGGATTTATTTTTTCTAGTTAGGTGAAAATTTTGACGACTTGTGTTAAACTTTATTTAGCGTATGGCGCCAGAAAAATTATCTAAAAAAATAAGAGGATTTTTTTCTCTCGTCACTGTTTTGGGGTTTAAGTTTAATTTTTCAAATTAGACATCCTCTTTAAATCTAGTAATAATTTAATTAGTACATTGGTTTTATATAAAAGTATAAATACAAATAATTAGTGTATGAAGATGTGTTTTTTTTGGCTTTATCAGACGACTGAATTTACTGATTTTTGCAGAATTTCATCGTCTTGTTCCAATCAAGGATTATTACAAACAAATTAAAATGAACTAATGGATCTTCCAAATAAACGTGCTGTATAATTAATTATTAATCAAACATGTCTGAAACATAAAATATGGTATTGAAAGGGGTAATTAAATAATTTTTACCCCGTAGAAAACTTTATTGTAGCTTTCCGTCGAAACGCGTAACCAACAGCAAATAACATGCATAACATAAATTTTTTAAAGCTAATAAATATTGAATGTATTTTATGTGTATCTCGGACATGAAAATAAAGAGGATGGTGGAAATATTTGAATAAGAAACAAAACAAAAAGTTTGAATTATTTAAGATTAGTTTTTGTTAAAGTTTTATTTGAAACTTTCAGGCCTTAAATCTTTTAACTTAAAGCTAAACTCGATTAATTCATTTTATTTAAATTAGTTTTATACAGTTAACCCTTTGCACTCGAATGCCACCGCTATGGCGGCAATAAAATTACGTCTTATTTCTCAATATTTTAACTAATATGTTGGGTTTTTGTTTCCAATATAATTTAACTAGAAACATATTAGTACAATATAGTAATTAGTTAGGGGATCTGATTGAGAAACAAGTAATAAGTCATTCAAATCCGTTATATCCTTTTAGTTTACATATATGTATTGTGAAAATATTTTTTTTTTAATCAGTGTTTTACATTCCTGGACTTCACCTTGACAACTTGATAAACCTGGACTGGACTTCACACCTTAGGGATTGTTATGTAAAATATCATTCGATGAAAATCTTCAAATAATCAATTGTTATGTCCATTTTATTTCTTGCATACCTATTTTACCAAAACAAAATAAAAAAATTTACAAAAAAATTGTATTTTTATTTTTATAAATTTAATTGTATTTCAAATCAAATTTATTTATTTTCTTAAAAAATGTTTCGAGTTGGCGGTGGGCCTGTTTGATAATTCGCACGGTGCGGTGCAGTGTATACTGTTTTCCTTGTCTACTTTGATTTATTTTCTAGTGGTGAAATAAGGAAAAAATTGTGCACTGCACCGCACCGTGCGAATTATCAAACAGACCCGGTATGTACATACCAAAACCCTTTCGAGTGCAAAGGATTAAACTGGTTACCTACATTATATACATACAATTTAATTACATATGTGCTTTTGTTGGGAAATTTATTCTAATATATCAGTGTTAGGGTTTATAAAGGAACTAAATTGGTCAGAAGCTTTTTAATCGATAAATTCACTAGATTAAGAATTCGATGAGTGCCGAGATCGGCCGAATGGGGCGGAGAGGGGGGGGGAGAGGGGTGGAGGGTTGAAAAAGGGTCTGTTAAGATCACGTTTCTAATTTCAAATTACAAAGTTGTTCAAAGGGAAATTTTCTACCGACATACTTAGTTGGTTATTTAATTCTTATTTAACATTTACAAATAGGCCAGGCGTGTTTAAGAAAAGTGCTTCAAGGATTATGATTCTAGTGATATGTCAGTTTTTTGGAGATATCGATGATTCAAGATTTTGGAGTAATTAATTTTCCACACAAAACGATTTCAAAGCAGAATAATTGCTTTTTTACGGGTATTCTATTCGTACTAAAACTAAAAATTAAGAATTTTGTGAATAAAATAAATTCTTCAGAACTTATATTTTATGATAGCATGGAACATTACAAAGTTCTATACTGCAAATGTACTTTCCTATTGAACTTAATTTCAAAATTGATTTAAAAAAATTTAACTCAATTTTGGTTTGATACGGAAGATTCTATAGGCACATAGAACTTTGTGCCGAAAATTTATCGTGACATGCGGATAAAATTTTTTAAATTCATGTACAGTAGACTCCCGTATAACACGAGTTCATACAACGCGTTAAAAAAAGTGCGACCACTTTATTCGTACAACACGATTCCCGTATAACGCGCTATAGAATAAAAATCCGGAATATTCCATTCATTTCATTTTTATCCATTCCTTTTTGTTAATTCATTTCGTTCAATGCGATTTCCTATAACGCGATTTCATACAACGCGTAACATATTATTCGCGTTATACGGGAGTCCACTGTATTTATATGTTCTCATCTGATTAAATTTAAAGTTCGAATATTGTTACAATATATCACAGTCCACAAAATAGACCCTCATTTTTCCAAAAATGAAATTTAGAACCTTATACAATCCTTAGACGATTAAATGTGTTTTACGTTACTCCCGCCATGTGTGCCGAAATACTGCAGACATAAGAACGACTGAAATTACATATAAAATTTCTTTAATAAAGCTACTGCCAAACCTTAACTGTAGCTTGTTTATTTAAATTAAATATGTGAAATCAAGTCAATTCAATCGTTTAAGCGTTAACGATAAATGTTGCAGAAAAGTAAATTCTACAATGACAAATTACTTTTATTTCTTTGGCAGCATTCAAATCAGTTGTGTACATATAATGTAACTGAACCAGAAGCTAGAAAGATCAGTTCCTTAATTACAATTTAACGAAGTTAAAAAGTTTAACACCACTTTCCAATTTCCGTGAAAATTACAAAAAAAAAAAAAACATTCCAAAAATCGATTGAATTAATCTAGAAGAGCATATAAAGGTCAGAACCATTTTCCAGCTACACATTCCGACAAGATAGTATCATAAAAAATGACATCCAAAAAGGCTGAAAAAGTTACTGCCTAATTAAATTAACCAATTTTAATCGACAGCACAAAGGTAGGTATTTTCCAATAACGAACACAAAAAAAAATTTCATATACAGTTTTCCATACATTCTTTACCATTTTCCATATCGACCGACCGAAAAAAAAAGCAAATCGGCATCGCATTTTACAATCCCAATTCCAACAACAAAACACCCTGAAAATGTGTGCACCATGTTAAACTTATGAAAACGAGAAAATCCTTATCAGAATTAAAATATGTAAAACAATCAAATTCTCCGATAAATTCTTGTAAGTACATTATCAAATAAATTATAGAACTCAGTCAAATAAGATCCTACAACAAATATAAAAATAAAAATGAAAACAGCAGCAGCCATCATGATAATGATTTTTTTATTCGAAAAAAAACTTACCAAAAATGGTTCAATATAGAAAGAGGAACGGAGTCACTTTTTTTTAACATACAATTAAAATCACTAGAAAATTAATTACACATAGAAATTATTGAAAATAAAGTCACTTTTCACTAGTGTTAATTATTATTAACGATAAAATTGTTCAATTTAAAAATAAATTTAAGCTAGGAAATAAATTAATCAGATTTTTTTTTAATTAAATTTTTTCTCGACAAGACGATTTGACAGCAAATTTATTTAAAAACTATATGCATGATAAATTTTTTGTTCTAATTGGACATTGAACTTAAAATGTTTTTCTTATTTGATAAATGAATTATTTCTTGAAATGGAAGTGATATTTACAGTTTTTTCTATGTTCATTAGATGGGACTACAATCGCTTTGTGGATGAAATGTGACATTTCTTATGGGAATACACAGGTAAATAATACAAATAAATAGATAATTAGAAAAGTATGTATGTACAAAAACATTAATTTAATAATTTACTAGGCCTATAAATCATATTCATAAAATTATTTTTTGGTGATTATTTTTATATCTGTTATTATTGATTTATTTATAAGTTGTAACGAAAATAACTTTTATTAGGTCAATAAAGGATTCTATTTTCTTGTTTATGTACATTATCATAAATACACATGTCACATATCGATGGTGTTGAAGAAAACTAGCACATGGGGATTGGGTAGTGTCGAAAACTGGTACATACAGACACTTTTTGACAGGACTTTTCAACAGCGAAAAAATTGGAAAAAGTAGAATTTTATCTTCATTTTCCATTTTATTTAACTTTAAAAAATTGTTCTTGAGTCGCAATATAGATCTTGTAGAGTTAACATCTTTTTTAAGCTGGTGGTCCCGGGTACTGCGCATTGACGTACAAGGCTCGTAATATCGGCTAAATTAGCGAGGGTAACACAATATTCAGCTTAAAAAAATAGATAGTGGTTCCGGGTGCTGCATTTTTATATGTATAAGGCCCATAATATCTGTGCTATTCGGAGGTATCACAAAGTGCGACTCAGTGAAAAATCATTATTCGGGGACGTTCAGGGCTTCTTTCTAGAAGTTTCTGGAATAACCGTTATAAAAATAATACGTAAAAATAATAAAACTATAAAATTCGGCATTCTAGCACTTCCCTTGAGAAGTTTCTAGAACTATATGCTGTCTATAAATCGTCGGCCTTGTGGATCGAAAGATCTGGTCTCAACAAATTAATAAAAATACGGCAAAATCAAACGAAACAGAAATGAACAGTTTCAAAATTGATTTCAAAAAGTGTTAAACAATAAGGTTATTATTTATTTCCTCATTTTTACAACACAAGCACAGTTTTTGTCACTTTTCGACAGTTGCCGACAGTTTTTTACAGTTCGACAGGTTCTAACTCTTCGACAGTTTTTAACCGAGATAAATATTTTCACCGATCCATCTCTCTTGTGTTATATTCTTAAAATTTACTAAATGTTTTTGTTATTGTATTGCGTTTGGTAACTTTTTTAGAATATAACACAAGAGAGATAGAAAATATTTATCTTTATACGATTGGAACATCACGGATTCCACCTAGTGGACAATTTTTAAAGTGAGCTACCTGATAATTTGACGTTTGAAATTATTGCAAAATATTCCAATTTTGAACTGTAAACACAATTTTTACTTACCGAATTGCTAATAATTGCAAATAATTCCAATTTTGGACTATAAAAACAATTATTAATTACCGCATGGCTAAATTTTCTTTCGTCGCATTTGTGACAAATTGTAACGCCCTCCGTACTTATGTAAAACATAACCAGATTATTTTGGAACGCATCCGTTGGTGTGTTGTGAACGCACCTTGTCCACTATAAAAAAAAAGAAAAAGATAGAAGAAAAAGAGACAGTAAGAGACGCGGGTTTGAACCAAAAAACATTGAAAAGAAAAAACGGAAACACATAAAAAAAACACTATTATAATTTAAATAAACGATTGATAATATATATTACGTAGCTGCGGGTTTTGTATTAGTATTTAACGGAAAATTAATTATCCTCGTGGGAAATCGATGTGTTAACCCACCTTAACACCACATTTTAGTGTAAGTAACCTCAATTATTAAGAGAGGAAGTTACAAAATGTCATTTGATCAGATGCATTATTTTAACTTTTCTCCTCGAGAGGCGCTTTCTCTACTTTTACAATCGTCAAATGCGTGTCGAAAAACCCGATTTTTTAAAAAGTTGATAGTTTGTTGTATTGTTGGGTTTTATACCCGTTGTAATAAAAACTTCAACGTGAAGTTAATTGTTTTCATTTTTTTTGCAATTTTAATTTTTTGATTGTTTTCTAACCTAAAAACTTACACGAGAGAATTGAAAGTAAAGGAAAAAAATAATAGATTTTTGTGTTTTTATTTTCGAGTTGACTGATCGGAAATGTAGTGGTCTAAAGTGTTATGGCCGAAATTAAAAAAAGTACACAAACTGCTATGGCTACAACTCAGTCTCAGTGTGTGAAGTGTTTTAAATTAAAATTAAAGAATCCACCGGGATGCATTTATCAGGCAATACCTTTCTTGAATATCTTAAATTTGTAGTGAGGGAAGTCAAATTTCTTGATTTCTCCCAAATAATGCATGATTTTTGGTTTGTGTGGTTGTGCATAAGGGGCTGTTCACAAATTACGTAACGGCTTTAGGGGGAGGGGGGGATTGAACATTTTGTTACGATTTGTTACGATGGGGGCGGGGGTGTTTTTCAAAATGTTACGTAATCAAAAAATTACATAATTTTACTGGATATAAAATTTTCATTAATTTGATAAATTAACCTAAAGGGATCCATTCAATCAAGCATCATAATAATTAACTATAATTGAATTTACTTTCCACAGTGCACTCTAGGTCTAGTGATTAAATAAACTTTACTGGTCTTGAGATAACTTCTACTTTAAGTACGCAAAAAATAAACATTTTCAATTATTTCTTTACTAAATAAGTTATCAAAAGCATCTCTAGGACTTAAATCTTGGCCACTGTTTAGTCTGTTCCCTACATTTTCGCTTTCAACTGGAAAATCGGTAGTTATTTATTATTTTGCTTTTTTATTTTAAAGTCATAATGAATTTTGTTTTTTTTTATTTGAATAAAAAATTTATTTAAAAAATATTTAAAATTTCTTTTAAATTTTGTTACGTTATTCTTCTGGGGGAGGGGGTTCTTCGCAATTTGTTACGATCTGTTACGAGGGGGAGGGAGGAGGTTAAAAAATGCGAAAAATTGCGTTACGTAATTTGTGAACAGCCCCTAAGATTTTAAAATACAAAACATCCCATATTTAATTTAAATTGATATTGAATTGATATAGATTTTTTCTGTTCACGTATGGTTTTAATTTTTATTTTTTGCTCATACTCGAATGTTTTGTATTTTAGTTTTACCCTCCAAACACATAGACGCCGTTCGAAGCGCCGCTAAAATTAAAATACCTGTAGTTTCATATTAGCGAACACATAAAAGTTTGTGTTCGCTAATATGAAACTATACATGTATTTTAATTTTAGCGGCGCTTCGTACGGCGTCTATGTGTTTAGGGCATTATGTATAATCACAGAATACCCAGAAGCGACATAACGCGGTTTTTATATGGAAAAAAGTGGACTGATTTTTTTGACCTTGGTTTATAGAAGGTAAGATTTTCGGTATTAAATTATCGTTCAGTGGCTGAAAATTCCAAATTTACATGTAAAATATAAGGTAAGAGCAAAAATTTCTTGGTCCACGTAATGTCGGTTCTGGTTGTTTATTATTCTGTGGTATAATCAACACAAGTGTCTTTATTGTAGTTTGGTGTGTGAATATTGTAGTTTTGGTGTGTGATTTTAATTTACAATATAATATATATTGTATATACTGCGAGTCGAGTCGAGTTTAATCCTAGTTTAACTCTCACTATATACGGAGTCGAGTTAAACTCGACTCGACCTAATAATTTGTCGAGTCGAGTTAAACTCTACTCTAAAAATGCCCTATATACGCAGAGTAGAGTAGAGTTAAAAAAACAAAACAAAATTAAAGAAAAATTCATAAACACTATTTTATTTATTTATTTCAGATTATGTTGTTGAAGAATGAAAGTGATATATGTACAAAAAATATATTTAATTATTATAAACAATTTTTTTTTTAATTTTAATTAATTAATTTGCATTAAGTATTTTTTTTTTGAAAATTACAATTTTTTAAGACAAAATATCGCTGAAAAAGTTAAAACAACGCATTGAAATGATTTTTTGTTAAATTTTTTTTTCGTTTATTTTAACTCGGTTTTAATCCTATTTGAACTCTGCATATTTTTAACTCTGCAGTATATACACCAGGAGTTGGTTAGAAAATAACTCGACTCCGTATATAGTGAGAGTTAAACTAGGATTAAACTCGACTCGACTCGCAGCATATACAATATATATGTATCATAGAGCTGAAAGCTATAGAGGAGAAGTAAACAAACGTCAAGTGTAAGAAGTTCGGTGTGAGGGAGAAAGACAATAGAATAGTTTGGTGCCGTATTTTGATTTTTGTTCAGTGCATTGGGGGAGTGTGCTGCTTTGGAATATAACGGTTGGGGTTTGGACATGTTTTTGTTTTAGTTGTGAAAGCACGGATGCTTATTATTTGGTTCAATATTTTGGTAAAGTTGATTTTGTTATTAAGGATAACTTTTCTAAGGACGCGTCATTGTTTTGCACTTTTGGTGCGGACCTGGTAAAAATAGTGCCGTGTAATTTTTCCGTTCTATTTGGAATTGTTTCAACCAAGCTTTGTTGGTGTAGACATTTTTGGAGATTTTTTGATCTTTTGATTAACTTTTGACGGATAATTGTTTTCGGTTTTATTTTTGAACAGAATTAGCATTTGTTTTGTACATTGCTGTTTTGATTGCCAAAGCGAAACGATCTATATATTTTTTTTTGTTTTTTTTGTTATTGATAAGTTGAGTTCAACTCATTTTGGTTTTTTACTTCTATATTTTCTCCTTTACGAATATTTATATTTATAAAATCTCTCCAGTTGAACGGAACATTGAAAAAAAGACCGGATATTTATCTTGTGATTTCATTTACTGAATAAAATGGACGGTTTGTTTTTGGGAGGTGGTGTGTCTCCATAACTTGATGAAACGAGGAAATCAAGGAATTGAGAATTGAGAATCAATAAATGAGATAATATGGGACTTTGAATTTTCCTGTTATTGCATAAATTAAAATTAGCGATAAGTTGTTTGGTGGTTCATCTCTATTGAAATTGATATCATTGTCAAAGATTTTTCTTTATTGGATGGTTGACTTGCACCACTTTTTGAAGTGAACGGCTATATAGAGATAGGTTGGATGTTGTTTGAATAACAGATAAACTTAATGATAAATAAATCCTAGAGGGACTGAATGAATGATAAGGATAACTATATATGACTCTACTGTGAACTCTTACTTAACTGACTTAAACAACCATTAGGTCATCAATATGTGCAGACCCCTGGATATTAAGTATTGAGTAAACATATTGATGAAACCTATAGCAACACCTACCATATACCTATTCACTACTAACATATACTAACAATTAACAAAATCCAAATCTATAGTGTGAAAATGGTTTTATTTAACAATTTTTTTTAATAAATTAACTATGTATTTAGAAAATAACTTTGCTGCGATTACTGCCCTAGTTATATCTGTGACTAACATTCAAGAAGAGCCAAGGAGGATGTTTTTCCTTTAAAGTGTCAAAAACTACAACGAGCAAATAATTACTACAGTATTCGAGCAAACCCTAAATATGATACCGATTGGTATACACAAACACAACATGTTGGCGGACCTGAAAGCGCCCATTGTCAACAGAAAACGATGGCCGTGGAATCGCATTAAGGTCCCAGGAAATCTTTTTAAATAAAAAAATATATTCAATACACAAAATAAATTTTTCTTTATCAAGGTTGTGGATTTTTTTGTATCGACAATGTGAAGGTTAAAAACAATAAACCAAGAAGACCGTACAAAAAACAATTGGCTGTATTCTTTTTCCTCTGCGTTTGGGTTTGTGGAGTTAATCGATTTGGCAAGTCAGCTTTTTTTTTTTTTTTTATGACCTTACGTCACTTCGTGTAATCAAGGTCTAACCCAACAAATTAAATGTACATATCGAGACATAGCTTGAATTCATGGTAAACTTTCAGTCTTTTCTTCTTTTTTGCTAATTTTTCTACAAAAATTAGACGATTTTCAAACAACCATAAATTTAGGTTGTAATTTTTTCTTCGGAATAATAGAAGTAAAAAGAAACAATAAAATATTTAATTAACAGAAAATTAAAAAAAATTCCTGCAATAAAGATAGTACTCCGAAATATTTGTATTGCGTAGAAACTTTACAATTTTTAAAGTAATTTTTCATTGTCAATATAAATGTGTGCATCATTTCAAAATTATTTGTGAATATGTATAAATAAAAATACCACTAACAAACGCAGTGACGTGACACGAAACGAAAATTTGCGATACTTCAAAATTTGCATGCTTAATATGAAAACATATTATATCGTACTATAATCCATTTAAAATAACTATTACAAGTACTTACAGTGTATGGAGCTCTGTCGATATATCCAACTACAGCTTTCTTCTACATGTTTGTCCTCCTTTAAAAATTGTTCAACTTTTTTCAAATTTCCCAATTTCAAAGTTTTCTAATATGTTTTAATTGCAACCAACATTTGACCATACTATCAGGTCAAATGTTGTTGTAATTAAAACGGTTTGTTTTAAAATCGTTTAGGTAGGTTTCTGCTATTCAGTGTTCTGGCAAGTGGACAAGTAAATAAAAAGAGCAAACTTTGATTGTAAATATCTCAGAACCATGTCAGGGTAGATAGGATACCCAATTACCTATTTAGCACACAATAATTTTCATGTGGAGAAAACAAAATATTTGTTGATTTTTAACAAGTCTTCCAGTATGTAGTCATTACTCATTATCATTACATTATTAACTCCACGGCAATATATTCAATACCCTTTTAATTTCGTTGTTACAGCTAAATTAAAGCTAATTAGCTAGAGGCTAAATCAAAACGGCATTACCCTTCAATTGGTATTTTTTGTAAAAAAAAAAAAAATCATTATCATTATTTGTCAAACTACTTACTCGTACGTTTCTTATTAAACACTTCAAAAGTATGTCTTTCCAATTAATAAGGGCGATTAATTATGTGATTAATACTTGTAATCGGTTAGTAGTCTGAAATTCTAGTGGTAAGGTGACACCTTGTTAAGGAAAATAACCACTTTAAATTTTAAATAGAGCTGTGCTAATTAGATAACAATATGCTGTCGTACAAAAAAAAACATTTCCGATAAGTAAACAAAATGTCTGACAAAATAACGAATTGGTACGTAAAATTAATCAAATAAATATGAATACATTGTTAATTGTTATCAGTTTGCTGTGCGATGTATCTAATAAAATTTGTTATCTGTTTGGATCAATATTTGTAGGTGTAACGTAATCAAGTAATTATAGAGTAATTCTCATTGAAATATTGAATTACCTGTACACTTTATCTACGAAGCAAATACATACAGCGATAAAAGTACTAAATTAGTCCATATTTATCACTCAAGCTATTCGTAATCACCTCAAGCAATAAATTTAAAGACTCTATATACAGCTATTATTATCCAATCCGCTCGATGTACAAACTTACAAACATTGTTCATTCTTTTTTTAATTATTATTTTTAGTTACGATTCAAGTCTCATCGAGTTAACACACAGCGTAAAAAGTAATTTAAATTCAAATCACGCATTAAAAGAATGTTGCAAATTTTGAAAATATTTCTAATCACTGGTAAGTGGTATTTTTTTTGCACGCATTTACAACGGTGAAACTAACAAAATTGTGAAGTGAAATAGACCTTTTCTTTTATGAACTTATTATGATTACGTTTAAATTAAAATCGTTTTACGAAACGGATTTTAGAGCGCATGGATTTTTTTAGTGATTAATGTTGGTCTTATAATAAATATGTACAATACAGTAGATTCTATTGTTTTAAAAATATTTTTATGTAACGGTCGCGGTCGCCCGTAATTTTATTTACAATAATTTGTGCCATTGAAATCAATTACACAACCAACACATAACTGATATGTACTTTTATATACATACAATAAATTGATTTGAACATTTGATATGCTCATGTTTTTTGCAAATTTTATATATTTCCTTACACTTAAATTTAACATAATGTGAGTGCATGGTGTGTTAACCAAATTTAATCAAAATTAATATTTTAATTACAGCCTTGTGCAGCAAAATGGTTCTGGCTCAAAATTTAACTACAATTACTTGGGACCATGCTGTGAATAGTGAAGCAAAATTAAAAACCGCCTTGAATTCAACCACTCTAGATTTTATTGAAGCTGATATTGTAATGGGGACGGTTACATCTAATCCTACTGCAAATATTCCAATAATGGCTCATCCTCCAGCTGTTACATCTGATTTATCATTTGAATCATTTTTAAGTCAAATAATTAACTTTAATAATGAAACTAAATCGAAAAAGAAGGGAATGAAGTTAGATTTCAAAACAGCGGAAGCTTTCGAAAAAGCCGTACCAATATTGACAGCGCTTAAGGATAAACTAACTTTCCCCTTTTGGTTGAATGCCGATATTATTGCGGGCCCAGTCAACAGCACTGAAACAGTACCAGTTTCTCCAGAGGTTTTTTTCGCCGGTGCTAAAAATTTCAATACATCTGTACTCTCAATTGGTTGGACAACAAAATGGGGTGCCAACTACACAGAAGGCAATTACACCGAACAACAAATCAACGATATGATCTTAGCTATAAACACAAATGGAATAAACACTACAAAACAGGAAATTACTTTCCCAGTTCGTGCCGGTATCGCTGCCAATAGTCTGACCCAACTCCAAAATCTCCGTAATATCGTTTCAAAAACCAATCCGGTCACATTCACCATCTGGTCGAGTGATAATGACACAGTTAATATTGCGAAACTGCAGGATTTTATATTGAAAATTGGTGTAGATAAAATTTATCTGGACGTGCCTACCGATGTGTCTAGCAAATTGAACTTGGGTAGTGGAAGTGGAAGTGGAAGTAATGCTTTAAAAACGAATTTAACTCTATTGGGAATTTTAGTTTTATGCTTTCATTTATTTAAAAATTTATTATTTTAATTCATTTTAATTATAGTTTTAATTTGTTTAAAATAATTTTCTGGAATATAAATAAAATATTGAAGATACGTAGATATTTATAAAATTAAACAAATATTTTTTATTTAATTCTCTGACTAATTTTACCTATACTTTCCGATAACATTTCCAAGATGGCATCAGTAAAGAAGCACACATTTTCTACATAAAACCAGTTTTGGTAGTGCATTAAAAATTAATGTTATGATAATAAATTATGTCTGTCTAGATGCTAAGAAAAAACATGTGCTGCGCTTGGGCTGAATTTGGCAATTATTTTTAATTTTGAAGATGCCTAGTTTGTTTATGTATATACGTTATATTTAGGTAGTTGGTTTATGAATTTACATGTTTGTGCATTTTTGTTTCCGAATTTAATTCAATAACAATTTTTTTATATGGTTGGTTCACTCCAAATATCTATTAGAGATCTCATCATCACAACAAATGCTTTAGGTTAATTTTGTTAACCTTTTTATAGTAAATTTGTTTATTTTGATTTTACACAAGACACAAAAAATCTGGTACAACTCATTTGAGATAACTTCTCAATTTGTTTCATTTTTGATAAATTAATTGAGTTGACACGCTCGATTGTACAATCAGGTGACAAATAAACTAGGTATTTTAAATTTTGAGGTAGTTTTATTTATTAAGTACTTGATAATAATTATGAAGGAACGGCACCTTCACTTTCATTCTGATCGACGTTTTTGTCACAAAATGACACAAACACCGAATAAACAATCAAAATATAATTTATCTATAAATATAAAATAAAAATTAGATCAATGTGATTTTGATAATAAAACAATTATGTGCTGACACCGAAATAGTATAATATAAGTATGTATATCGTCACCAATGTAAATAATAACAGTTATTGAAATTAAAATATAGCCGACTAAACGTTTTTAGTAATTATAGGAAATACGTGTTAATGTACGAGTAAGTACTCCTACAAAGAAATCATTTTAGTATTTTTTATTCTAGTCTATACTAATAAAGTAAACAAACAGCATGATTCATTTTCAAAGAAAATCCCCTATATAACACTTACAGTTATATAAATAGAGCGCAATCATAATATAAATCAAATTAGTTACATAAAAAAAGCTTAGGTAGTTACTCACCTACGTACAAGCCGGCTATAAGGTTCAAGGTTAAATGTTTTTTCCTTAACTATGGAGTTATATAATATATAGGTACTCGTAACTCAGTAGCAGCACCATGAATTTTCAAACTCAGCACTAGCAATTATAATATACTAGATTAGAGAACATAAAGAGCCACACATTATTTACCTGTGTATACCTTACAATTTAATACCCTTACATTCCCTTGGTCACCTCACTTCATTCGACGTGACAATTATCGTGTCACTTCAACTTTAAATTGGTATTCTCTAGTCGATCGAAATGATAATAAGAGAATGCGTCGCAAAAAGGATGTTTGTCACTTCAAACGGCGATTGTCAGATCGATCGACTAAGAGAATCCTAAAATTTGATTATCGGTACAAGTGACTAAGTGACACGACACACGACTCAGGGAATAGGGGTGTAAAACCTCCGATTGCGGTGCGCCGTTGGGTTCTTATTTTAAGCGGAGAAATAAATATCATAAATTTATCGTTCCAGAATCTGAATGTAATTTATCATTACAGATAAATAAACGTGTAACTTAGAAATTAGAACGATTTGATACACCAAAAAATATACGTATGTAGGAAGTAATTTTAAAGTTTTTAATTTCTTTACGAATTTTAATGAAGATTTTTGTAAAAACCGTTAAGTGAGTCTCAAAGCTTGGTGATAGAAGACCTCATACCATAGGTCAATGGAATTCTTGCGAATAGCCCTCATAAATCGGGGTCAGTTATTAAGGCAAAATGAACGAATAAACCAGAAGGGCCTAATAAGATCTTGTAAATAAATGTACTATAAAATCGAAGGCCGTGCAGAATAGCTTTCTTGAAGTCGGGCTTAAATAAACCACTAGAAACCACTCAAATAAATAAATGAAGAGGTTTAATAATCGAAAATCCTCCTCCAACATAACGTTCCCGGCAGAAACTCAAACAAGACGATAGATGACTTAATAAAAATCAGAAACATTTTACTTACAACCTACCTACTTGATTATTTTACCAAGCACCTGAATATTAAAAGACGATTTTTTCATAGAAGCATACAATATAAAATCGAACAATTTTGAAATTAAACAAAAGCCTAACCATTTACTTTTTTAAATCAACGGTTTTTTAAATATATAAGCCTTTATTTTTAAAACCTAGATATACCACTTAAGCCAAGATTTCAATGCATTTTGCATCACAGTGCCAACGGAATTTGCTGAACTTCTCAATCGTCTGGTATATCCAAAGAATCATTTGCGGTTTGAAAATACTACGTTTTTTCAATCATTCGCTAGCAATTGAAATAAATACTAATAAAATTTGTTTGTAGTATGTCTTAAAATGGGGTTTCATGTCAATTTGTGATGTACAACTCCCAGATGCTGAAGCCAACCTCAGTAACCATAGTCGTTTCCTAATTTAAGAGCATATTACATGCGCTTCTTTGCTGTATTCTCGAAGGTCGAAAGAAACCCTCCTGGTTTCCAAGGGTTGTACACTCAGGGAAGTCACTTTTTACTAGGTATTCGAGAGCCTCGTTAGATCGATAGTCATTCGTTCTCTTGGCCTTGTTGCAGGATGTGACTCCACTACGAAACATCTCTCGTGGCTCTAATATACATAAGGGGCGAACTTGAGTATTAGGCACTATATATTGCCTCAGTGAGATCTTTAGCAATATATCAAGGTCTGAAAAAGAGGTAACGGAGGTCGGAGTCTGTCCAGACGCCTCTAGAAGGTATCCAATACCCATGTCAAGCTGTGTAAGTTGTATTATCCTTGGAAATTGGTTAATGGAGAAGATATTGTGCAATTATGAGAGACAAAAAATTACTATCCTCGGTATCTCTATTTTGGCTTTGTAAATTAGTTTACCTGTTTCGCTTGGCAAACCTTTAGTTTTCATTTTGGTCCAAAGCTCTTGTAAAAACGCCACATTCCGTGCTTGGTTTAAAAAAGGTGCCTTATGCCTTCAATATTTCATATATTTTAAAATTCTTTTCAAATACTAGAAATGTTCATCCGCAGCACAATTTTGAAATCGATAGTGTCGAACTTATTGCACTAAATACCCAATTAATTCACTGTATGGCTTCATTAAACAATATAATTCCTTACCACGTTGAGCATATATTGCCTTTGGTTCAATCACCAAAGTGATTTCCTCTAAAAAGAATATCAGAATGAGATCATCCATAAGTACGTACAACAATAAGAAGAATTTTATACCATACGTGACGATTTTTCGAATAAACAAAAATCCGAGTTCGTTTCCACATTATCGATGCTTGCTTCAGTCCGTACATTGCCTTGTTCAATGTACATACCGTTTTCCCAGCCGAAAAACCCTCCAACAATTTTTGCGACCTTTGTGACAAGTTTCACTTCGTGATTATTAGTTTTTAAATTGTATTTCGCAACTGAGGCCAATCACTGCGGGCTTTCGCATTTGCAAATTTTCTGCGCACAAGGCACAACTTACATTTGAAGAGATCTTATGATAATTTTGAACCCATTGCGGTTGCCTCCGATTTCTCGAACATATTCGTTGTTCATCGTTTGTTTCCAATTCATTATCATATTCCTTGACGGCATTTGAATCACCCCCAAATTCTTATTTGTGCTCTTGCTCTGCATTTTCACCCTCGGTTTCACGATTGTCAATTACACGCTGTCCATTTTCTCTAAACACAAAGTCCCTATAGCTATAATAATTTTTCTTTGAATTGGATTCCATAGCCTTTATCCGTTAATCGCGTATCCCATCATTATCGTTGCTACGAGACGATTTCTCAACAAATTTTCTTCTACACTTCTTTGAGATGTGTAGATAATCTACGTAACCGAAAACTTTTATTTTTGACAAATTTAGCCTTTTCCCATACCGTAATTCGGCCAGTGTATAACTAAACGGATTACCTTGCTATGCGCGAGTCGGGATTCTATTTAATAAATATGCCAACGTTAAAACAGACTCAAATTGTTTATTCAATTTTGCGGCATTTATTATTATGCTTGTCTTTTCTATAATTGTTCTATTGAATCTCTCTGCAACACCATTCAGTTCCGGAGTAATCGGGGCTGTACACTCTAGTTGAATTCTAGCCTTTGAACAATATTCTTTTAATTGACCAGACAAATATTTACCGCTATTGTCCACTCTAATTCGTGAGGTTTTTATTCCATCGCCGAAATGTGACTTACTCATTGCCACATATTTCAAATGCATACTTCAATTTTATTCTGCAATACATAGATTATAATATTGCTTTAGAACATATGTTATGGACTTAATGGTTCACATACATCACTATGAACCAACTGCAACGCACGACTTGAACGGTTTTGTTTCAATTCAATGGTTTTCTGGTTTGTTTTCAAAGAACACATGGCTCACAGGAATTTAATTTAGTATTTTTAATATTTCTGATTCCATCCACCATTTTCCCATTGATTAGCTTCAACAAATCGTTTGCATGCAAATATCCCGTTCTAAAATGCCAACTGTTCATATCTTCCTTCATTGTCAAATACAATTGTCCAGCCAAGGACAAATACAATTGCCCCCCTTTGTCCTTCAAATATTCTACGCGACTGTCGGCAATATAGTAATATACATATTGATTTACATTTTACATTTTCGTTCATTTTTACAGAGTTTTCACAATCCTCTGATTTTTCTGCAATTATTGAATCGAGTTTGTTTTCCACGTAAATTAACAATTCTGTTTCCTCGAGCAACACTTTAATACGGTTTTTCCAATTGTTAATTTTAACAATTGGATCCATCGAAATGACTAAATATGCTACGCCAAAACCTATACGACTTGATACGACTTTTCTCTGCCATCGATACTCAATAATTTAGAATGCTGGGCCTGTACCTGATAAATGTTATGTACGTATTAGATTGCATAGTATGTTTAAAAAACTTACTCAACCCTACAAACGTGAACCCGTTATTTACCATGCTTTACCGGTCCAACCGTTTGGTTTTCAAATTCGTACAATGCCTGTTGTGCCTGGTTCGTGGGTATCTTCACGGCTTATATACTTCATTTTATGCCCGGCAATTTTTGTTAAGGCCAATGTTGCCTTGGCCTTGAATAAGTTAGACGCTTCCTTTTTCATCGAAAGCTTGCCTCTCTGCTTCTTCTTCTTCTTAAGACGCAAATTATTGCGCCGCACAGCAAATTGACTCTGAATTTGGAACGGTTAAGCGCACTTCGCTCTTAGTTGTAAGATTTTATTCACTACGTCCTTTACCGATCGTATTTTCCAACCCGCGCCTTTTTAGTCAGATAGTTTAGAAATTTCCTTGCGAACATGTGAGTTTGCGTTGACTTCGAAGAAAAAAAGGTATGCTAAAGCTCTCTTTCTTTTCTTCATCGAACGTGCCTAACAATATCAGTTAACAACGTGAATATATTGTCCAAGCAAATCAAGCATGTCTTGTGATTGTGCGAGGGTTGGTTATACAGTTGTTAGATATTCCCATGAATATCGTAATAGCTTTGGGACGAGAGCGATTTCCGAAAACATCAATATCGCTTACGGATTGTTCTTAATTTTTTATTTCTTTGGTCATTGGTATTATTTTAGAAAAAAGGTTGTTTCATCGATCGTAATTTTTTTTTTTCATTTTACCGTTCTTTAGGAGGTTCATCATACCATACGAGATGTTTTTTTTTTCATTGTTGCTTTTGATGAAATTTGATGTTGTTTCAGTTTCTTCCGTATAACTGTACTCAAAAACAAAATGTCGAATCGTTAAAACTTCAATGACGAAACGTGGTTTTGGTTCAAATGAAAACGAATAATCTTGTTCAAATTTGTTTGTCGTTTTTATATTGTTTGTATATTACCTTCGTTTGTACCTATATATACACATACATACTAAGTAGTCAGTCATATTGATTCGTCAGCAAGGTTTAAGTAAGAAAAGTAAACCCGAATAAACTAAAAATTAAATTTTTAGTTATTAAATGAATAAAAAATGTAACGTGTGCCTGCTATGAGGATTGAACTCATGACCTCTGGTTTACGAGACCAGCGCTCTACCACTGAGCTAAGCAGGCATTAAGAAAATTATCGCTACACGCTTTTATATGTTTTCACAGTCTGACTCAAAGTATAGAATGAAAATTAATAGTTTTCTATTAAGATTTGCAAATTCGATACTTTCCAATTAATATTACGAATATTAATTAATTAATGAATAATCAACATCGACATTTAGGTAAGATGGAATAAATGTTCTGTCGTCGTGTCAATAAATAATACTGAACTATATAAGATTAGCTTTATGCTTAACAAAAATTTAATATGTATTTGTGCCTTTTGGTGTTCCAGATTTTGTGGCCCAAAACAATAATCATAAATGCCAGGACAATATTAAAAAAATCGTAAAAAAACACTTTATAGAATACACTTAATGCAATTGATAAATAACCTTAATAACTTGCTATAAACTAGTCAATTTTTTATATCAATCTCATTATAGCAAAATAAACAACCGAAAAACAACAAAAAAAGTTAACAGTCTTGACAATTACAACAAGCAACGTCATTTTCTATCTATGACTTACAAAAATTGTTTATTTATTTATTAAAATCTAAACGAAAATTACAAATACAAAATAATTAAGAAGTATAATATTATAGTTTAATAGAAAATGATGGTAATTATAAAAGTATTAAAGCAATACACGTTAATTTTTCGATTGATTATCAAATTAAATATTTTATGGGCTACTAACATTTCGAGGTTATGTATTCACGAGTTTGTGCTGGAAAAGAAAAGAAATTTTTTTGTGTGGTTGAGAGGCGTTTTTCGTTTTTTTTTGTTGTATGAACCACTTGTGTTAATTAAAATTAATAAAATTTAATTCACAAAACAATTTACGTCACTTAAATTTTTGGTATTTTAATATATACATGTTATCAATTTTTGAGTTTTTGTTGTAAAATGAAGAATACTGTAAATATTGGGTGGGATTCTGATAAGAAATTTTATCACATTACAGGATGGTGCAGACGACAGTGGAAGTCCACTTAAAGAAAATATAAACAATAATAATGGAAGTGGCACCAACACGGCTTCACCACAGGATAATAATATAGCATTGCCTGAAAATAGCTTAGTGGTAAGTGATGGAATTTTTCTTTGGTTTATTAACTTACAGTCGTGATAACAAATTTTGCTTTGGTATGCGAAAATTTTATTTGTGGCATATTACAAATTTAATAATTATCACTGTCTTATCATTTTGTAAAGGCGGGTTTTATCATAAATTCGTGAGTCATTCATCGACCTTAATCTAGTAAGGTTTCATTTGTATTTGCATGGGACGAAATGGATTTAAATTTAACTTAAAGTATTATTGTCAAGGCCATAGAAATTAATTGTCCATTTTGTATTTAGGTTGACATATCAGATGCCTTGAGCGAAAAGGATGGCGTAAAATTTACTATCCATACAAGAACAACTTTAGCAGGTTACAATAAACGTGATATTTTTGTAGTGCGGCAACACGAGGAATTTGTCTGGCTTCATGATCGTATTGAAGAGAATGAAGAATATGCTGGTTATATTGTGAGTATGGGCAACAAATTAAATTCAGATTCAAGATAAAAGTTCCGTTTTTTGTTTCAGATTCCGCCTTGTCCACCCCGTCCAGATTTTGATGCATCACGTGAAAAGTTACAACGCCTTGGCGAAGGTGAAGGTAACATGACTAAAGAAGAATTCAAAAAAATGAAACAAGAATTGGAAGCGTAAGTGGTTCAAATTTTGAACATTACCTACTGAAAGAAAAAACTTATTAAATTGTGTTTTCAGGGAATATTTGGCCACTTTTAAAAAGACCGTTGCGATGCATGAAGTTTTTTTAACTCGGCTTGCCTCACATCCTGTGTTCCGCCTGGATCAGCATTTAAAAGTTTTCTTAGAATATGATCAAGATCTATGCGCTAAACCACGAAAGAAAATGGATCGGTTTGGTGGGTTGGTGCGCAGTTTAGGAAAAACTACTGACGAACTATACTTAGGTGCCACCGTACGTGATGTGAATGACTTTTTCGAAAATGAGCTACAGTTTTTAACTGAGTATAATTCATTGTTGAAAGAGGCTTCATTGCGTACTGAGAAAATGACCAAGAAACACAATGAAGTGGCCGATTCTCTAATAAAAATTTCATCAAATGTACTGCAATTGTCGACAGCTGAACGTGGTACTATGGAAAAATTTTTAGCGAAAACATCGGAAGTTTTCGAAAAGACCAGAAATATGGAAGGACGTGTCTCAAGTGATCAGGATCTGAAATTAGGAGATACATTGCGCTATTATCAGCGTGATAGTCATGCAGCAAAAGCGTTACTTATTCGTCGTCTTAGATGTTTAGCGGCTTATGAGGCAGCTAATAGGAATCTCGAACGCGCTCGGGCTAAAAATAAAGATGTTCATGCGGTAAGTTTAGCTTAGAAATATATTTAAGTTTCTTAATTTTAAATGTAATTGCATTTTCTAATCGAAAAATGCAGCCGTTGGAAGTTCAAGAGGTGAATTGGAATAATTACGATATGAATTTAAACTTCTTTAATTTAATTTAAATGTTCTTAATCCTTTTAGGCTGAAAACGCCCAAGCGGAAGCTTGCAAAAAATTCGAATCCATGTCGGCAAGAGGAGAAGAAGAATTGACCGGGTTTAAAACTCGGCGTGTAGCCGCTTTTAGGAAATCGCTGGTGGAATTAGCCGAATTGGAAATTAAGCATGCTAAATCACAATATGAGTATTTAAGACAGTCTCTCATCTCGCTGCAAGAAATTGTTTAATTTTGAATTCTACGAGGCCCATTCAAATATAATACGTGTAATATTTCCTTTCAGTTTCTATATTTTTGATATAATTTATTGTCGTAACACAAGCGAGTAATAATGAGTAATATTATCATGTCTATTATTGTCTGTCTGTAATGAAAAATTCCATTTTCTATATTGTTTTTCTCTTGGAATTTTTTTTTTCAAGAATTATGTTTATTTTTTCCATATTATTATTATATTATTATTTTATATATGAATTCTATTTGTTTATATAGATTAATATAACTATCATTAAAATATTGTAAAATATAAAAATGCCTGTGTGTATTTTCTATTTGGGATCGGAAATTTTCAGCAGGCAACCAATCAATGTAGTCTATTTCGTAAACAAATTTCCCCTTCCGAATAAAATTTTTTTAAATCGCATGCAATCCTGCTGAAAATTTTTCCGCAGAATATTGTCGCGAACTCGGACTGAAATCCATCGGTTAAGAAGCAGAAAAAACGATTTTTTTAAAGCTCCGGGAATAATACCCGATTAAAAATATACATATTCACCCGATTCAATTTTATGCAAATATTCTTGGTCGCCCTGTAAATAAATTAAAATTTGACGTTTGAGTAAATACGACTTGCAGGTTTGTGACAGAAAAAAATCGTTTGTGTGATATCATCAAAGTATTTACATTTAATCAATAATTTTGTCTTATTTTTACAATAAAATACTAAATTTTGAATTAATTGTATTCATTTTTATTCAACTCTCTCGGATTTATTTAAATTTTACTTTTTACTGTAAAAATATAAGTACACACGGTTACTAAATTTGCCGACCAAATAAACACCAAAAAGCTGTCGTATTACATTTTATCGAAGATTCATCAAAATTTTGTTAAAATAATCGAAACTAATGATATTTAATTCGTTTAAGTGAAGAGTTTGTTGAATAATTTTATTTTTTTGGTGGAGTGAAAGAAAAAAATGGCGACTGCACAATTATTTTAACCCTTCAATACAAGAAGTTTTATTTTGATTTGTGGTAGGCGACAGTGGGCCAAATACACGATCGTTCAGCAAGCAAGCAAATTGCATATGAAATAAACAAAATATTTGCGAAAAATTTCAATCGATAGTATTCTTGGTTGCTCGTTTTATTTTGCGGACTTCAAAAATTGTTATATCGTGTTCTTTTCGTTTTTTCAAGTCAACACGAATTTTGTGGGTGAAAAGTACATGAAACAAAATTGACGAAGTTTTGTGCTTGTATTGGTTACTTGATTGACATTTCTAAACGTCAAATTGAAATTTGGCGGCTCATTCTATTTAATTAAATTAAATAATTAACACAACAAACATTAAACACATTAAACTAAACACAAAACGAGAATAAAAATGATCCGAGATACAAAAAATCACTACTATTATATATTGAAAAATTTTGACAACTAAATTGACGTTTCTATTTTTGTTGGTGTTAGTAGCTACGGATGTGAAATTCATGAAAAAATCCGCATCTCGTAAAATTGATGCACATTTCAAAAAAATTGACGAAGTTTGGTGAAAAGAACACAGTTTTTGGATGTGCGTCAATTTTTTTTGACGAATTTGGGTGAAAACAATTCAACATTAGTAATTATACATATTGTGTTTTTTACAAAAACAAACGACGAAAAAAATAAAATTTAAAATTAAAATTTGCTTGGTAAAACCGGTCTAGTCGTCATATTTTTCGACTTGCGAATTGCGATTAGCTAAATTATCGAGTATTTACCCCAGCATCATATACATATATCATAAATACGATGAATGAACATGTCAAAAAAAATTTGGAAGGAAATGCCCAGCAGGAGCATTATCAACATCAGTTTTCATACCATCGAGTGAATACATTTGATCCAAATCTCGGAACCGCTGCGTCACGTTACAGTCCACCACAATATTGTGAGGAAAATGATGGGCTAAACGACTGCCCGAATGGAACTTACGGCAACGTTATTTTAATTCCAAGTTCTGGGAATATTATGGGCCATGAGAATGGTTTGTTGAGTGTTGCCGAAGCTGCACAGACAATCGAAAGCGGCATTCTGGATCAGTACAATATTCTGCCGTCCGATCACCGCATCGTAACCTATGTGCGAACAATTAACGATGTAAATTCTGAACAAGTGTATGAGATTCAGCAGCACCATCTGCTCGAAACCAACGATGAAATGAAAAACTATCAACATGACAATGATAGTTTCGTTCATCACCAGAACTTGACTGATGAATCGGGAGGTACTCAAATCATATTCCGCCGTTCACCCAATTGTCGAATTTACCAACAAATGCAAAATTTTATATTAAATAATGATGGGGGTAATAGTAATAATTTGTCTGTAAATAACGACCAAAATGCTGGAAATGTTGTCCAAGAGCAACATAGCTTGGTGGACGATATACAAGTGCCTTTCACGCCATACGGGTCTGTGGCAACCACGAATATAGCTCACCAAAATCATGAGATGATTGTTGTACCAAATGATGATCGCATTGGTTTATATTTTAATAATGGTATACCTTACGAAGAGCATCATCACAATCAAACCAACTTATTGATTGATCCAAATTCTGGTCATGGTTATATTCCAATCGAGAATCCAAACGAAAACCAGCAAAACCGAGTGAATATTGATTGTAATCAAACAAATAGAAGAGAAAATGTTATTATGCCTGTCATTGAAGATAAAGATCAATTACTGGAAATGACAATGTCTCCGCTTTTAGCTGCAATTAACGATATTACCAATAAGAGTAGGACCTGGCCACAAACACCAGCTGTTATTAAATCGGAATCGACTAAAGAAACCAATGAAATGCAATACTATAATGTTGCGTCTTCTGGTACAATTAAAAATGAGAAAACTTTAAATCAACCAATAGTTACGAATAGTGTGGCAAATAATAACTATAAAATTATCAATATTCGTTCTTCGCTTAGCGATGAGTATGTAGACATTAATGATGTGAAAACTATTCAGCTTGTGGATGATAGGCAAAAAGAAGATGCTAATTTTGAAGATGAACACGAATCGATTTGTAATGAATATGAACAGGCTGGTGTTCGTAGATCAAAAAGGGCTAAGAAACTGGAAACTTTTTTGATGGTTGTCGATAAACACGTTCCTTGTAGAGCTTGGGCTAGCCTTCCAACATCTTATTTGTACATAAGTAAACTACTCAATGCTACAAATGGTAAGTAAAAACAATTTAAATGCGTAATTAAACTGAATATTTAATTTCATGTTACATCTATTTTAGAACGGCTCTTCCTCATTTTCTCCTCTAGCGTCAATATATTCGTGAATTTTGCAACCTGATCCGTATACCGAGTATTCAGTCTTCCCCGTACGCAAACCAGTTGGTGGCACGGTTATTGGATTTAGCAGTTGATTATCGCAATTAAATGCAAGTGCAGGAGGCGGTCCATAATTAGCTCTCATTTCCGAAGTCTTTCCACATTTAAGAAATTTTGGGGTTTTTGGCGTAATTCTATTTGTAGTAGCTGAAGCAAATTGAATCCGATTATAGATGGGTTCTTTCTTTTCCTTTTGTTTCGTGGGGAACTCTTTTAAACCGTATCCTTTGATCGATTTTGGATATTCCAACCAATCCCATACGGTTATATTATCTTTTCTAGCTATTCCGTATTGCTGATCAACAGTGTATGGAACATGATCTTGACCTTTTGTTGTCATATATATATCGAGATATTTTGAGTACCCAATAGAATTTGGATCCACCTCAATTGTAGGTCGTTCTGGTTGTTTACAAAGGAAATCATTAATAAGCTTATATTCTGCCACTGGCTTTTTATATTGATAGTCTTGACGATATTTTGTATCGTATTGAATAATCGGCTTTGGTGGTTTCTGTGTTAGGCGTTGTTGTGCTGCACTTACCAAATGTGGACGGGTACATGTTATAACTCGGTCAGCTGGTATTGCGTAGCGTTTGGGAAATTTCCATGCAAATTCTGCTCCATATTCTCCAGTGTAATCATACCTTATTTCTCGATGCTGAAGAATTTGGCAGGGGTCCGAAACCCGGCCAGGCATAATACAATCTGGTGCATCCACAAGGCGATGTCCTGAACATAATTTTTAAATTAAAACTTGATTGATATAATTCTGAGAATTTTTTATTTTACCTCGATAATATGCAGTTCGACAATCATTGCTGGATTTATTAATTGGAGCCCGATAATCGTAGATCCCATAACTGTTGTTAGTTTTAACTATTAAATCCAAAACCATTTTAAGCCGAAAAGATTACCAATCGTATCGATTAAATACAATTTTTGTTATAATTGCATCAGGATTGTTATTGGCAACCAAATAGTCAAAGATTGTTTATTTTTTGTGTTTTTGTTTTTACAGAATACACTGTTTTCTCGAAAAAGGATATCCCAATGCGCACAAAATTTGGGCCATTCGAAGGTGATTTACGTGATACAAATGAAAGTGATCTGGACAAGTTAAAATGTAAGGAGACCACGTATCCTCTTCTCTTGATTGCAGAAAAATGTTTAGATGTCTCAAATGAAAGTGAGTTTAATATTTATAATTTTTAATAAGCGAAGATGATATAATTTTTAAGTATTATTTTCAGATACTTCTAATTGGATGAGATTTGTTCGGTTTGCGGAGTCTTATGAACAACAAAATCTTTTGCTATTTGAAACAAATGAGAAATTATATTTTAAGAGCTCGCAATTTATACGGGCTAAGCAAGAGCTGCGTGTTGGTTATAGTCGCGAGTATGCCGAAAAGTACCAATTGCCTTTGCTAAAATCTAAAGACCAGATAAATGGATGCGTGAATGGAAATAATTCTGATTATTGTTATTGTTTCGAGTGTGATAAAAAATTCAATAGCTCAGAAGATCTCCAGAAACATTTAGATCGAGGTCACGAAAGTAATGTTGTTAGTAAAATTCCACGTCGCAAGAGGCATGTAAAACGGAAAGGTTCGTCACGCTATTCTTGTCCTGTTTGTAGCAAAACTTTTTTTAAAAATGTAAATTTCCGCCGCCACCTGAAAAATCATTCTGGAAATCCACTTTTAGAAAAACATTTATCCGATTCAGATAGCAACAAATTAGTACACAAAAATAGCAGCACCAAAAGTAGCAATAAAATTAAGCCCGAAATAAAAAAGTTGAATATTAAAAATAAAGAAAACAACCAGTTTAAATGTAGTTTGTGTTCAAAATCATTTTTAAATGATGAACGATTAAAGCGGCATGTTATGGTGCACGGACCAAGTGAACTAAAGCCATATCAATGTCCACACTGTGCAAAGCGTTTTTTAAATGGATCGGCTATGGCAGCGCACGTTAAAATACATTTATACGGAAAATTTTATTTTCAGTGTCAGCTTTGTAGTGAACGGTTTAAACATAATCCTGAATTTATGGCTCATGTTAAAATACACATGATCGAAAATTCGTATTATTTATGTAAATTTTGCAACAAAAAGTTTCCCGAATATGTTTTGATTCGAAAACATATTCGAGCCTTTCACCCCGCTGTGAAACATCCATGCACATTGTGTGATAAAAAATTTTCTAATACGGATAAAGTGCGCATGCATATGTTAACGCATTCGGATAAAAAAGAATTTTTGTGTTCTATGTGTGGCAAACAATTTAAACGCAAGGATAAATTAAAAGAGCATATAAAAAGAATTCATACAAAAAAGGCAGAATCCGTGGCAAAGTCAAGATTGCGTCAACCACCAGCCGAAGACAATAAACCTTTATTTCCGGCAACTAGTACAAGTGATGATTTAATATTTACCAATAACAAATTCGAGGGAGATGATAGATTATTAGATGTTAATAATAAAGTCGATGGTGCTCCGGTGATTTTGGTTGACGCTATGACGGAAGATGATGGAGAAAATATTAATAAAAAGAAGAAAACAAAATTTTTACCAAAAGTGTCTCCAAATGATTACCAACGTTTCATTTACAAGTGTCATGACTGTTTGCTAGGTGAGTTTATGATAAATAAAAATGTTATAGTTTTTATGTTGTTTGATATTTGATTTTTAGGTTTTAAGCGGCGAGGAATGTTAGTGAATCATTTGGCAAAACGTCATCCTGATATTCGTATCGATTCAGTGCCGGAATTAAATCTTCCAATACTGAAAGCGCAGAAATTTTTTTATTGTCAGTATTGTAATAAAGTGTATCGTAGTAGTGGAAAACGAAAATATCACATTTTAAAATGTCATCCCGGTTCTGAGTTGCCAATGTCGGGAAGACAAAAAGGTGGGGGTGATAATAATGGATATCCTACTTATTCGGAAACCGTTTCAACGATTACTACGCATCCGCATCTCTGTGATTGGTGTCATAAGCAGTATGCCTCAAAACCAAAGTTAGTTGAGCATCAACGTAAGAAACATGCAGATAAGTTGGAGAAATTAAATGCAAAAGTATTAAAGAACTCCAATTACTATCAGCCAAGCGTAGAGACGCATCAAATGCTTGATAATGGATATAAAGAAAATCCCACCGATAAATATCAGCCGAATGGAGTTAATTATGACATTAATTCCACTACCCACTACATAGATCATACAATTTCCGAAGCCTGTCCTAAAACCCCAAATAATAATGCAATACCTCAATCTGATTATCAAACAATATTCGATGACATGGACTATATAAATTTAAGACCAGTATCTATAAGCAATTCCACCGCCGGTTTAATGGAAAATAGTAAAAAAATTACGACCTACTGTTATAATGGAGGATGAATAAAATTAGTTCTGGTTAAAATTTTATTGTAATTTCAAACTAAAAAAAAATTGGAATTTGTTTAATTTTTAATTAAGATTAAATCTTAATGTAAATTAAAAAAAAAAAAAATTTGGCAACATTTGTGGTTTATTTATATTACTGGTGAAAAAGTAATATAAATTTTATAATAAAAAACATAGTCTGCATTTGTTCAAATACATCCACATACCACAAATTTTTTTAGAATCCATGACTTAATAAATTAATTAAGCACACAATTAACATAAATTTATTGGAATTGAATTATTAACATTAAGTCACGGGCATAGTATAAAATGAGCTTTATTAACGCAATAAACTAAAATATCCTTAGATGTGAATATCACGATGCAGAGAATATCGGATTGTAAAGGAAATTAGTGAACTAAACAAAAGTACAAGTTAATTAGGTAATTAAATAGTTTAAAATTAGTAGAGTTGCTTTAAAATTGAAATTATCTTATGATAAGAGTATACCATATATCTTTGGTTTTTGGAATTTTAGTTCGTCTTTAGGAAGCAAAATATATTTGAATCGTGAAAAAAATGTCTACTAATTTTCACTTTACTGGTATTCCCTGGAATCGCTGGTAGAGATTTTTGTATTTAAACGTTTTATTGAACATAATTGAAAGTTAAAAACGTAAAATTTCGTTGATTTTAAAAATATTATTTTAATGCAATCGTAAGATGAATAGAGACTTTATTTGTCAATAAAATAATCAATAAAATAATGTTAAATTTGTGATATTAAATTAAACAATAATATAAATTTCTAAATTTTGAACATAAAATTGTAGAATTTTTTGGATGAGATTTTTTATTTTTGGAAAATGGCTAAGAATGCCTTTATTTTGTACATAAATATGTTTAGGATTATTTTTTTAGGATTTTAATATTTAAAACGAACGATTTATTTATTTGTAATTTAATTTATTTTTATTTGCTAAACTCGTTCATCATAATTTATGCATCGTTATAATTTCATAAAAACGGGGCGCAATCTCAAACCATTTACGGCAAACAAGACCACTTTGTTATGAAAACATATTTTGTTTATTTGTTAATTTAACTTCCCTCTGAAGATGACGGGAAATATACAGTCGAAACGTGTTTTTAGAAAAAAAGTAAGTTATATCACAAATGAAATAAATAAATCGTTTTAAATAATGTAAAGGTAATTAATAAGGGTTTTCCTCTAATCGTGTACGAACAAAATTGGCAAAAGTAATTATTTTTCATAATTACAGTTAATTTATAACTGTGAACACATATTTTGGTGTACAACATTTTAAAAGACATATATTTTTTCTGCGTTATACCCTCCACTTAATATTGTTTTTATTGCTTACCTTATTCTGATGTTATTCATTTTCAGGTTTCAGCGTTATTATTGTTCCAATGTAATATATAAAAAAATTTGATTGATTGTTGGATAAAGTGGAAACGACGTAGAAAAAAAAAAAAAAATTTAAATTATTTTTCTTTGGCTCTCTTGAGGTTATCTCCATCAATTTAAAATTTTTCCTTATATGTACAAGAAGTAGGATAAACTTTAATTTAATTAAATAATTATAAATTTACCCTTCTTGATAAAAGTTTCTCTACAAATCATAATCATAAATATTAGGAATTATTTTTATAAAAAAGAAAATTTAAAAATTAGTTACCTAATTTAAATTTATTGGTCACGCTACAATGAAAAAAAACAGTTAACTGGTAAATAAATGCTATTATCGTACATAGTGTTTATATTATTTGGCATAATTAAATTAAAAATCCAATTTGGTGTCTTGAATACTATGTAGCAATTATTTGACTTGAGTTTCTACATTAAATATATAATAAATTAATTTAAAGTAACAAAATAATAAAAAAGAAGCAATAACTTATATTTTTATGATTAAAACCTAAAAGATTATTGTCTTCGGCTTAGTATATTTAGTAACATGAGCTGTTGTTTATATTCCCGGAACATTTTTTTTGTTTGGCAACAAATTGTAAACAAAAATTTAATAATTGTATTAAATAATTAAATATTTTGTTATTTTGG
This sequence comes from Tipula helvola, assembly GCA_963556165.1. Lineage (NCBI taxonomy): Eukaryota > Metazoa > Arthropoda > Insecta > Diptera > Tipulidae > Tipula > Tipula helvola. The sequence continues at coordinate 6,971,472 of OY744482.1, forward strand.
TAAAATTATTTTATATTATTATTTGTGATGTTATTATATAAAACTAATAAAATTTATTATTTTATGAAAAAACAGGAAAATGAAATTTTTATTTTATTTTGATTTTTTGGGCTTATCCGATAAGTGTTTAGTTTGCTGATAAAATACAGCATACATTCCAATGTGCTAAAAATATGATTAAGAAACTAAAGCAACTTTTGGGTGATTTTTAATATTTAAATGTGTAGCAGGAAGAGAACTCGTGCCTAATCTTGCTCAATCCAATTTAAACAATTTATATGAATCCGTAGAACCGCACGAACTTTTCGAAAGTTATTATCAACGATAAAATTAAAATGCCCTACATTTTTAATACAAACAATTGCGATGAAATCATAAACCATATAATCCAGTATTCTCTTCTGTAAGCTATAAAATATGAAATCGAATATTACAGAGTGCTTAGAAATATGATGGTATTGAAGAAATTATGTTATTTGAAATTTAACAAAATAAAAAGAAAAAGCAAACCGAGGCTTGTTAAAACATTGTACATAATTTGTTTGGTGATTTGGACCAAGCACTAGCCAAACTTGTCATTGTGGAGAACGTACAACCTACATTGGTCAAACCTTCACCTTTCAAATGGTGTGTAATATTTTATGTGTTTACTTTTATTGTGCTAAAGCTCTCCAACATTAGGTATTTTTAAAAAGAATTTCAAATTATTATTATGGTGTTAAAAGGTGTTTCTTAAATGGCACTAAAGTGAAACAAAAAAATTAAGAATCCTTAATTGTTTTTCACTTTTTAAACATAAAAAATTAACATAATATTTGGTCTTATTTTGAAGGCGATTCTCTTTAGCTTGCCCTGTTCTCCAGATATATTATATTTTCGTAAAATTAATAGAAATAATTCTTGACCAAAATGTTATTTCTTCTCTAAATGGGAGTGAGGGGAGGTTATCACAGGAGATGTCGTTTGAGATGTTTATCATTTTCAATGAATAAATCATACAACTTCCACAACACAAATTTACGTGGCAAGTTTTTGCAGAATGAAAATAATTTGACTGGGCTAACTAGACTTCATAAATAAAAAATACACATTCATCGCAATTCAGAACAATGAATAAAATTTGTTTTGTGGCCTAAAGATAAATTATTCGGTCGGAGTGATAGAAAAAGTTTTTTAATGTCTTTGGTGGAATTCATTATGTATCAACAATTTATTTTTGAAATATTGATTTTTATTAGGTAATATAAAAGAAAATGTTGAAATAAAGTTTACGACATTTATCACATGTTACGAGCAGCGGTGGAATAAGCATTTGAGGTGCTCGAGGCTTAAACATAATCCATCTGAATTTAGGAAACATTAAAAGTGAAATAAACAAGATTATTTCAGGTTTATTTATATTGATAATGGTTGATTCGTCATTTGACTAATGGGCCGCATAACGCCATGGTAGTCTGAATTTATTTCTTGTGATTTTCGCTTTGTTCGATTAATTCAACAAAGTTTGTAGCCGAACTCCTGAAAGTTTCCAACAATCGGTGGTTATCCTAGCCAGTTCATTGCAGAGGTTGGGTGGCCGTTTCTGATGTAGTTTGCCTGCGATAAGGCTTTGTTCCTCGATTTGTTCCGTTTTACTTGGGGAGCACCGGATTGTGCATAATGCGCATTGTGCCGTTGTGTCCGAATATCTGGAATCTTTTAAATACTCTTGACACCATCGATGAAGGTGGCATCATCGATCTTAAACGTTCGGGCGAATAATTTTGCCTGATTCCCACATATCGGTTTTTGATGTAGTACAATCCATCATCCCGAATCGCCATTAATACATGCTGCCACCAGAGTCCACGGCTCTGGCTGAATCCGACGGAATAGCCTTTGTCAACTATCTTACTCACTGGCATGGTATATGTATTTATTCTCAGGTGCGGGATATCCAATAAATTTTTAGATTGGCGTTTTTTCCCTTTTATTTATTCGGGTTTCGTTGCGTGGCTCTTTGACACTTATGTCGATGGAACTAAAATTACCAAGTTTAGGTTCTTCGAGAATGCATACATGTTCGTCGTGCTGGTCGGTTTGGCTCCTTGACTTTCATTTCGTCGCTTTGTACCCTATAGCTTTTTTGCATTTGTAATACAAACATTGTCTCTTTCATGCATTCGTTGGAGAACAATTTGCTTCAACATGTTCGCTTTTCACGCGGAGCCTTGTGATTGGTAAGTCGTCCCTCAAATTTGCCACAGTAGTGTCGGAATTGGCAAATTTTGATACTCGTAATCGTGGTCATTTAATTTTTTATTTGGTTTACGTTAAATCGATATTCACTATAATCGGTCGAAACCAAAAATTATGAAACACAAACAATTGCGGTTTCAGAAGGAAAATTCAGAATCTCACGGTACTTTTTTACGGTTTACGAAAAAACGTAAAACTAATTTTTAATTTAACTCCTATAACTTCAACATTTTAGAATCATTTCAAAATTTTAGATTTTAGCAACATCCAGAAAATTCATTATTTTAGTATATTTTACTGAAATACCTGTTATGCAAATTTTTAGCACCAATAGTTCATAGTTTAAGCAAATAGCTAAAATATTTTTTTTTCTTTTAAATAATTTTCCCTAATTTGGATTTTTAGGATTTGGCAATTTTTATTCTGAATGTTAACAGATATTTCACGGGAACTTATAATAGCTTTTTTAAAGCTTTAATTCGAGGATCGTAAAATTTACTTTTATTCACAATCAGTTGGTAACATACAGCGTTTCCAACCTCTTAAAGGTTAGAAAGTGAGCGATTTCCATGGATATACTTCAAGCGGTCGGTAATAGTAAAAAAGGGGTTAGTAATGAGACGTAATCGGTCAGTAATTAAAGCATTACTAATCCGTAAGGGCACTACTATCGATTTATAAACTACTAAGTGTTAATATTTTGCCAAAATAAACGATAAATATTATAGAGATAGGTTTTTATTTATTTATGTTATAATAACCTCATTTCTTGACGCATAATTATCCGGATCAGACCACAGTTTACATTGAAAGCGACACCAACAATTTAACAAATTTTTGTTTTTGGATCAAAATTTTGATCCGAGTAGGTGTTTTTAGTGCTTGTCGTTTCATGAAACATGATCTGATCCGGATCAGATCAAACGTCAAGAAATGCTGCTAATGTTGCTTGTTTTATTAAATGCTTCTGATTGTGAATAAAATATAGTATACAAACCTCGGCGAAAAGTTCTCGAAAACTAGTTCACCTCGAGGCTACACCTCTCGGTAAACTAAAGTTCTTTCGACAGGAATGGGATACTTTCCGCCTCGGTATGTAATTTACTATTACATTAAAAAAATAATAAAAGGTCTCCACGGGACATTTTATAATACGGTTTAGTAAAAAAGGATCGCAGCAATTTCAACTGTCCACCACTGATTAAAGAGACAATTTATGGTTATTTGCCTCTCTCTCAAATTCAAATCAAACTTCAAGTTAAACCTCATAAATTATTTATGTACACATTTTTTATCCGATTAGATATAATTCATAAACCATATACCTGGGATCAGCTGATAAAATCTTGGTACATATACTCGTCTACTCAAATATTTATGACAAGTTATAAAATAAACTGAATCTCTAGTTCTAAAGGTATAAAAATACTTGTATGGATAACATTTTCACAAGAAAATAGATGGAAACAAAAATTATGGATTAAAAGTATATTGTGAAGCAGCAAAGCAAATAAATGTACAGACATGATGAACAATGTCATGGAATAATTTTAGTCATCCCAGCAAGAGATAATGTATGAACTGATTTTAAATTATAATTGCTATTTGAATTTTATCATGTATTTACTCTTTTGAGTAGATTATTTGGAAAATCAAATATAACAGGGCCTTTAGAAATTATGTACATTAATCCGTAAAATGAACCAACCTACAGGGTCTTTATTGAATTTCTTCTACCTCCAGATTTTTTCCACTTAGACATCCAAAGGGAAGCTCTTATCAAACTATACGTCTAATAATACTATTTTTCAAAACTCTAATAGAGTAAAGTATTGTTATGTGTTATTAAGGTTACAAAAAATTGTTTCAGGTGTTTTCGTATCACAAACCATTTACTCAACTTCTTTGATTGATTGATTGATTGATTGATTTAGAGTGTACGACCAAGCCTAAGGCAAGTTTCCCGGATTACGCCGGGTCCACCGTACACCCTTTTACGAATAACAAAATCGAGGGAAAGGAAAGGTATGTTAGTAACAAAGAATCAACCCGGTTCCAGACACCTAAGTAGTTGATAGTTAGTAAATAAGACGGCACAAGACAACACAATTTCTAAACTACATGGTTTTAACAGCTTGTTTTTCCTGGAGAGATGAGCCCAGCTATACATAGTTTTAGTTCTGAAATTAGGATTAAATTTAATCCGTTTAAGAATGATTAATTCTGGAACTATCTTATAGCGTTGCCAGACCGCGGTTCAATAAGTCCGACCTAGCCAAACTGGATTAGGCACTCCATGAAGCGATTAGCAGAAATTAGAGTTGGCACTTTACAGCCAAACTCAAATCACCAAATCCGACTTACCAAACCACAGCCTGTCAACGTCACTAGATTCTGAAACAAGTTTAATTATATCTCTTTACTAAAGAAAATATATATCTATGTATATGCTCTTATTTATCTAAATACGTTTAAAATTACATCCGCATCAATCCTAGTCCACCTAAATAATTCGATAAACAATAAATAAATAAAAAAAAGACTTCTAGCTGACATCTTTAAAATTTAAAAATTAATAACCATTTTATCAGCTTACAACGACCGACCATCATTTAGTTAGTATATAAATATGTATATTAAAATTGTGTGTACTAAAAACCATACAAATATTCCTGATCCATGCACCAAAATTCAGGAACCCATTTGTGTCGATTATACATAGAATAAAATGCTAAAGTATTTTCAAGTTAGTAAAAATAAAATAAGACATGAAACCAACTGTCAAGTCAATCCCAATTTAAATTTGATCCAAATATCCCTCGCAATTAAATTCCATGTACAATCACACAACCATCAAATTCATACAATTAATCGAGAACCTGATTTCATTCACTCGCTATACAGACAATAAATAAAAACTAACTAAAAGGAAATTAAAAATTATATTCTTACAAATATCATCATTGTACCTAAGGCATACTTTTTCGGGTTTTATTCAACATCGAGTGTTCTAAAAAACCTATATTAATTTTATCAAAAAATGATTTTGTATTTTACTTTATTTCCACCAAAAATATATAATACCCGGGGAATTCCCTCCGAACTTAAATGTTCATATTTCCCGAAAAAGTTATACCCTAAATCCCATATAAATAATATTGTCGTTCATGTGTGAGAACTACAACCTAAACTCCATAAAATCAATTAAGTTAATAAAGTTCAATATGTGTAGCATCTCACACTTTCACTTATATAATTAACGTTGTTCCCATTCATAGGGTCCAAATGAATGCATATTCAAATATTTCAACTGTTCAACCTAAATATAATATAATATTTTATAGGTACATATTAGTATTTTATTTATATAATCTATTGAAATTTTAGTATTTTAGTTTAATTTAAATTAATTTAATATAATTTATAAAATTTAATGCTACTTATAATAACCCTTATTAATATTAATCATGCTTAAATAAACAATTTTATATGTACAGAGAAATCTCGCTACAGCGAAGCCAAAGGGACCAGAGAAATGTTACATATTTATTTATTCTATTTAGTCATGTATTTATGTAAAGTTTTACTATTTTACACACAATAGTTCCTAATTCGACTCAGATTTGCTCGATATAATACAAAGTATGTATATAAATCCCATCAGAATCGAATACACGAAACTTTCAATTCTAATTAAATTTCCAATTAGACAAACGATTTACTCAACTTCTTGTCTAAAATTATATAAAATTTTGATGAATAAATAAATTTATAAAAATGACAAGTGTAATCTTTTTTGTAAACAATTTTTATTATGACATTCACATTAAACAATATTAGATTTTAATAGATAATCATCAATCATCGATATAAACTATATTCGTACCCAAAAGTCTCGTCTATTGTTAAATTTTTACTGACTGGTAATAAATTCAAAAATAATACTCGTAAAAGTAAGTGAAGCAAAAATCTTTAAATAAATACAAAATCAGTTCAGAATTCAATTTTATAATAAAACAATACAAAGGAAACCCTGGAGAGCTGGAAAATCACATGCTCGTAAACACAAAAAACATTAAACATCGATAATTAAAAGTCACAAATAATAAAAAAATTAATTCCATAGAAATACGTGACCTTTACCGAAACAATATTGAGGTAACTTAAGGTGGAATAGTGATGAAGGTGGCTTTTAATTATTTTATTAGTATTTACTAGAAAAATAAACAATATTCATTTCCATTTGAGTAGAATGTAATTATCTATACACAGATATACAAAAAATACATTGTGTACAACGAAGTAGATTTTCCCGAATTTATTTGTGGTTGTGTATCGAACGGAAATAGTTCAAGGCTTTTGTTTGCCTCTTATCTCTCATGGGACAACTTGAAAAAAAAAAAAAAAAAACAATTCGTTAGGAAAGCTCGTAAAAAATGTCATATTTTTCCAAAAAAATAAAAAAAAAATAAAAAGAAAAGCTTTTCCCAAAATGAAAATAAAATAGTAGATTCTATTTTATGTTTTCTATCAATTTAATAATATTGGACGAGACAATACTCTGTACACATATTCTTTTCTTCATGGAAATGAAAAATCAATCGATCAAATCGAATTGATGTTCTTACATGCATATACCCGTTTATACCTCTCCCACAGTCCTTCCGGTGTTTTCTCTTCACACACAAACATAATGTCATAAAATTAAGCAGCATACAGAAGTGAAAGTAATACAAGTTGATATAAAGTAATATATTTCTGTTGAGATGTGATGTTGATGATGATAAAGGATGCAAGGAGTATAATTTTCTTTATTGTGTTTAACAAGGACGAAAGAAAGTTGTTTGATGATGAGGTAATTCTTATATAGATTTTCTGTTGAAACAGTCCCCGTTTTTGTTATTCTTATTTTAATGATAGTAATAATAACGTATATAACAATCGATGGTGGTATGGTTTATTATTTATACACGTGAATCATAGTGATAATAACCAAATTATGTTATTTTTTGTTACATATTCCTTGTTTTTATATTATTCGAGATTTTGAAATATGATAGATTTAGTTAATATGTATGTTGTATTGACTTTATGTGTTTGGATGATATTGCTAATATTAAATAAATATAAAAACTCGTATACCATATTGCGTTTGCAATAATTTAACATCATCAAATATAAATTTGACTTTATGTGTGTAGGTTGAATAAGTAGAAGCGAACTTGTGAGCAGATGAACAAGGAATTTGTTCCCTAATGCTCGATTCATAACATCGGGAGCGACATAGGAAAAAATACCATAGTATTGCAGTAAGAATTTTATCAACTCGAGTAAGGAACAAGTAGAAAAAGGAACAAAGAGAAACGAACAAGTAGTAGGAGGGGCTTATGCTATTTAAAGTGATTTGATTGATTGAGAGTTCGTAAATAAATACAATGGTATTTTTTCCTATGTCGCTCCCGATGTTATGAATTCAGCTTAAGAATCCAGCTGTTTTGATCTCGCCAAGTTCAACTTTGGCCAGACCTGCCGAGTTACTATGCATTACGTACTATTTGACCATCTGTCGTTCGTTAACTTCTTCCTGGAGCAGTAGTTTGCATAACGCAAGAGGCATTTTAATATCCCTTCTGCTTTTTGAAATGTGGTCCATTGTATCGTACATAGCTTACATTTTATTTATCAAAATGTGCCTCGCTTATCACCATATTCGACAAGGTGCAAAGAATATCAAATTTGTACTTTTAAAAACAGACCTCTTCTTCTGGATGCTGCTTTTATTGGAAACGTCTTGGCCACATCGATTCAGCTTTTATATTAGAAAACATATCCATTAATGTTCCAAGCAGGACATTGCGTAATCACCGACTTTTAACGATAGAACTTCATTCCACCAATAATGGCGATAACAACGCAATCAATAGATCATTCAATAAAGCAGTGGATCAATTAGATTTTAATCTATCAAAAAACAATTTCAAATAAAAAAAATTTGAAAACTTATTTTCAAATTTATGATTAATTTTTCTAACAGCTTCAACTTAACTTATTTTAATTTTTTTTAAATTTCTTGGTTTTGTTTTATTTTTATTTTTTTTCGCTAGCGCTATATTCCATAGAGGGATTTGGCCGCTTCATGAAGAAGTTTTCGTAATCATTTTTCTTTAACGGATAATGAATGATTAATTCATTGATCCTACCCTTACTTAACCAAGCCGTGATTATTTCATTACTCGCCGGGAATCGTACCCTGGACCTCGGGAGCTTAAACCAAGCATGCTAACCACTGTGCCACCGGGGCGGCCAGTTTGGTTTTATATTAATTTTAAATTTATCAATTCCTTTACTTAAAAAAAAAAACCTATTGAGAGTGGGAGGATTGAAATGGGGAAGTTTATATTTCCTAGAGAAGAGAACCAATTCGGTTTTTTGTTGGTTGACATTCAGCCCACAATCATTGGTACATATTGAAAGAATGCGCAGGGCATTTTGCATAAGCTCATTTCCGAGTACCAGAATATTTGCCACGGACACCAATAGCAACATCATCCGCATAGGCAACCACCCTGAAGCCACTATTCTCCAGTTCTAGCAACAAGTCATTTATGACCATGTTCCAAAGTAAGGGGCCTTTGAGTGATTCATCTACTCCCAGATTCGAAAGTGCCCGAGTTATAGCCCTCGGAAGCACGTTGTTAAAGCGCCCACTCTCTCAATATCCAAAAAAGTTACCATTGCGTAGTTTCTATACTCGAAAGATTTTTTAATGAAATATATAAGAGAATGAAGAGCAGTCTCCACAGATCTCCGCTTGCAATAAGCAAGTTGAGATTTAGACAGTTTTTCCGGCGAAATCGCGCCTCTAATATGAGGTTCCATTTGCCTTTCTATTGTTTTAAAGAGGAAGGAAGACAAGCTAATCGGTCTACGGTCCTGTTCACGAACAGAATATATGATTAATCAACCTGCTCACCAGGAATTCCACCTACAAAAATGACAATCCCTCAACGATTGCCTCTGCCTTCACATTATTAAAGGCGCCCTCTATATCCAGGAAAGCTACCAAACAGAACTCTTTCGAGTGAGTTGATTTCTCAATCGTACGCACTAAGGTGTGCAGAGCTTTGTCCACAGATCTACCCTTAATATAAGCATGCTGAGACAGTGCCCTTTTACTGGGTATTATTTTCTCTATAATATATCCATCCAACAGCCTTTCCAAGGTTTCAAAAGAATACATCGTGAAATCTAATAGTTAAGAATTTTTCTGTGGCTATAACTTAACCGAGAATTTTTGATAATACAAAGAATATAACTGTGGTAAGAACAGAATTGATTATTCAGCAGTAAGTTCTGTTACTTCTAAACAATAATTCGTAGACTATTTAAATAATAGAAATCTTTAATTTAACTTCTAGCCATCATATGATTTGTCTAGATGAAACACAAGTTTTCTCATACGCTTTTCTTTTTACAAGCTTCTATTTTACTTCATATGTTTGTTTGTTTGTTCAGGCCAAATTTTGCGAAACGATTTTGATCCACTTTCCAATAACTCAGAGACCCGAAATTTTTGATATATACCCAGAGTCGAGCGATGGCAATCATGGCATTTTTTTGACATATTGTTTTAAAAGTTTTTTATGGCAAAATGAATATCATTTTAAAGGTCTTGATGAGTATAATTTAGACGTATGAAAATTTTGGAGTGGTGACTGTTGGGATACGAAATTCATAGACCGATCCACCTTTCAGGCTCATACCGTGCCTCATGAATCAATGCAATGAGTGCAGGTGGTTTACCTTGAGGTTTAGAAATACACGACAAGAGGGGTATCGTTTTAAATGGTTTCTGCATTGTTTAAAACCTGAAAGTCAACAAACTTTTACAATAAGTGCAAACGGCTAAATATTATTCAACGAATTTTCACACCACTCCTCATGATGAATTTAGATTCCTAAAATAAAAATTGAATATGTGCACATATTTTTATTTCTTAAATTCGTCAAATCTAGTGGCAGAAATTCAACAAGGAGCTGATCCGGTTATAGAAATAATCTTTTTATGAATTTATTTTTGAAGGAGAGGAATTTACTCATTTTGAAAATATTAATAAAAGTCTTCACACATCTTTGAGAAAGGTGTCGTTTTGTTTATTTTACACGCAAAACAGATCCGGGTTTTAATTTTACTAGTTTTTTCTTAATTAGTGCCTGTAGGAATCAAAAGTGGATAAGTATTTTACTAATCTAATGTCAACAAAATGTATACAAAAAAATTCAAGAATTGCATAAACATGGTCACATCTCTTAAAGCCATTTTGATAAACAATCAAATAATAAAAAAAAAAATCCCCGTGTCCCCAAAAACCTCATAATAAAACAAATAAAACGTTTTTAAAAAAAACATCAAATAATTGAAAAATTAGACAATACCTTTCAATACAAACAAATAACAATATACATCTCAATTAACCTTTTTTACTTCCTATAATATATAACATAACATTTGGTTAACCACAAAACAGCCCCATATCCGATGGAATAAAAAAATAAAAATAAATCAAGTTCAACCTAAATTGAGTAATAAAATTACCCCAAAAAACCAAAATAAAAACCTGAACCAAAGATTTACCCCAAATAAAAATAATAATTTGTGTACTATATCTCTATAAAAAAAAAAATTGGGCGAAACCAAATTGAAATAACGTATAATTGTACAAACCAACATTTATTGAAATCAAATCCGTAATACATTTTGTCTGCCGATCATGATTCCCGTGTCAATGTCGTACGGTTCATACGTAAATACAAATTTAAATATGCTTCAATAGAATACAATTCTAAAATTAAATTCGATATTTGCGTATATTCTTATATAAGAATTTTATGCGGATGATTAAATTTTTCAACACGTTGTAAGTCCGATATAGTGTTTGAGTACCTCCCTTCTATGTACTCGAGTAATTTCGATCAAATAAAGTTATAAAACAGATTTTATGATATTTTGTAAAAAAGCCAAATTCCACATCAGCATCGGAAGAAGAATATGTGTTTGCGTTTAAATAAATATCGAGGAGGAAAATCACCTGGAGACAAAAACGCGGATAATATTCCAAAAATAAATCATAAAAATTGAATCAAGAATAAAACAAATATGTTCACCTTTTTTTATTTGTGTATGTATAAGGGTTTTCCTGTGCTACAGTACCTACTATAAAATCTTTTCAGCCTCTTGTCAATTTCTAATAAATAATGGGATATACGGATTACGGTTCATACTTGTATAGGAGCAGTTACACTCTTATCATTCTATGAATTTTTATTTTATTTAATTTTCATTTAAATATCGTGAGTTTATTTTTAAAATCGAATGCGAATGATTCTTTGCCGGTGCAGGAAGAATTTAAATAAAGAGGGGTACGTTAATTTCAAAATGTTCACAATATGTGTATGCTTTTGCGTATATATTTATAAAGAAAACCCGTGCAGACATTTATACAAGAAAAAAGCTTTTAATGGAATTTTTTATTGTTTAGCTTAAAAAAATTTATGATATAAATTATTTAGGGTAATTGTTTTTTTATAACTGTATACAGAAGTTTTTTTTTACGAAAATACGTATCAGCAGTATCTAGAATCTATAGTTGGTCATATTTTTATTTCAAATACATTTAGTATTTCAAACATACTATAATATGGTTTACGTCTATTTAATTACATTTCAAATACATTATTGGGACAGTTTGTATTTGTATACTAATGGAATTGTGCCAACTTATGATATTTTTGTAACATTTTTCTATTTAAACAATATTTTGTGGTCATTTCCAGTAGCAACTTTAAAAACAAAAAAATTCGCTACGTAAACTTATGTAAATTAGATTGTAATTATGAAGTAGTATAGCACAGCTGACCAATATTTGCCAATATCTGTTTTTGGATCAGGTCATACAGAAAACAATAGAATATATATCGAAAAGACATGTTTTTTGTTTGAATCCGAAAAGTTAGCTTTCTCAGAGCAGTCCAAATTTTTCTATTTTACAGCCAACGATAATTCCCACTCCATGCACCCGAAATAAATTATTTACTTAATTAAAATTTGGCACATCAAACATTTAAAACTGATGGGTTGAACGTTGCATTCAACATAACATAGTCACTGATTCTGTTAAATTGCTTAAACTGCCGTATACCAAATTTCGTAGGAGCCAATATTGTCAAAGTATATTCGGCGGGTTGATAAATATTGCAAAGGGGAAATTACTTTTTTATGTTTAGATTTTCCTGGTTGTTCAAAAACCTTCGACAAAATATAACAGCACAACATTTGACGGATTGTTGTACCAATACGACCAATATGGTTTTTGGATGAAGTTCTGGAATATGGCCAAGTGTGATTGAGCTTGCCCATTTCTCATCCGATTATGATGAAATTTGGTAGGTGTGTTGAAAATAGGATTCGAAAATGATTTTTGGATTAAATTCTGAAATATGGCCAATTAGGATACAACTTCGCTATTCCTTAATCGATTATGATGAAATTCAAGATTTGCGATGGAAAGGTGATTCTAAAATGATGCTAGTAATTCCGAGACTCTACACTACCGTTATATATATAGTTTTAATTCTTCAGCGCGTGTCTGTCACATACTTCATTTTTTTAAGCATGGCTAAACTTACAGCTCTGACAGTAAATACTCAGGAAACATACCCCAACGTTTAAAGCGAAGGATTGGCGAGAAAAATTTCTAGGCGAACTTGAATATTATTTCGAAGATAATCTCGATCGTTAAGCAATTGAAATAGACGTTTACGCTGCCTCAAAGAAACTTCAATAGCTGCATGATTTATAGAAACCTCATCAGACAACAATTTAAAAGTCATATTAACTTATTCCTCACAACCTAGTTTGGCGAAAAAAATTCCAAATCGGGCAAGCCGTTCTCGAGATACCATGAGGACAGACATCTAGACATTCAGACATCCACACATTCAGACGTCTAGACATCGGGGCAGACGGACAGACATTTTTTTTCTTGCTTTTTCAGACTCAGGGACTTTCAAAACGTCGAGAAAAGTGGTTTTGGACCTACCAAATTTTCCGTCATTTTTGACAGGATTTCAATATCTTTTTAGACCGCAGTAATTTTATCAATTCCATAATTAAAAATATAATGTATTTACTGCGGAAACTCACAATTCTTTAGTAAACAATTTCTAAAATTGTAATTGTTCTTAAATTTAGTTTAATAATATTTTCGTTAAAATTCGATGAATTCTGAGATTTCAAATTTTAAATGGAATATTTATTTTACATATATTCTCATCAAGTTTTGTTAGGCTTTGGCTGTGGACCAATCCTCGGAATAATTCGCGGCGCTAAAAGTCGATCTTAAGAAAAATGACACATGGCTCGGATAGTTCATACATTTAAAACAAAACAAATGATAAAACCAAAATTTAATTTATCAAACAAGCGTAAAATTTTAGTTCGCCATGGAGGATTCCTACCGGTCATATTATAGGGGTATTAGAGGTTATTTTTATGCCAACGGATAGATTTGAGCGTAGAAAGAAAATAATTTTGAGGGGATACAAAATTATCAGACCTAGATCGAGAATGAAAAAAGTTTTATATAATAATAAAGTAAGTGCTGTCAGTAAATGGGATCTCTGTCATCAAAACTTGTCAGAACTATTTAAATGCAAATCAAAAATGGGGCAAGATCAATGATATTTCTAAACCACCAGATAAAACAGAACATATAATCTTCTAATAAATGTAGCTACTCAAACAAAACCTAGTAAAAAGGATAATTATAAAAAAACACAAACACTACTGAGTATTGCTAGAAAATAGAAGCAATGGAATTTGGAATTCAAACTAGAATAATGAAAAAGATAGAGAAAAGACCACCAACATATTCAGTTTTTTGGAAATTCAACTCGTTTTTTCACTTTAAAAGTGTTATATTACAGATATAAGTATGATTTTATTTGCGGATGAAAATGGTGAACAGATTAATTTTAAATGTGGTTCGATTAGTACAATGGTGGTGCAATATTTTCGTACAAGTGTATGTAGAAATGTAGAATGCAAAGTGTTTACATAAGGTGTTATACTCAACAGCAATAATTTACTTAAACTAACTTAAAGCTTAGCACCGTGAACTTGTCTCGGGAGGGATTTTTTAAGCTTCTGGAATTATTTGCAGCCGCTTTTGAGGAAAGAAGCAAATTTTATTAAATGTGAGCTGATTGATACGACGCTCGAAATACTTCTAGATAGGTTCATTTAAATAATACTGTTGATAAAAAATAAATACGATGCTCAGTTCTGGAGGTAAACATTCTGGAGGTAAAATTACCTTGCGAAAGTCAATAAATAAGAAAGCGAAACGTGATATGTTTAGGTAACAGCAGTTCTCGTAAAGCGAACAACTGCTATTCAATCATAAAATAAAAAATGAGGAATTTTGGATATATTCACGTAATCAAAAAAAGATCTACACTATTCTTACCGGAACAATCATGAAATTTTGAGAAGTTTTGGTTTGAGTACATAAGGAGCGAACTAATTCGAAATAGAACATTAAGTTTTTAGTAAGCGATAAGTGAAGATTAAAAAAAAAATTAAAACGTGATTTAAAAACTGTTTTAGTGTGAAATAAAAGTTATAAGTGAACAGTGGAATTGTGCAAAAATTATAATAAGTGATTTTGTGAATTTTTGTTAATAAATTATGTTGGAATAAATTTTGTAATCAAGAAATAAAAATCGTTTGTGATAAATTGAAGTATTGTGTTTTATTCACAATCCATAGTGATTCGAACCTTGATTGACAAGGCAAACACTTAATAATATAATAATGTATTTGATCTGTCAATAAGAGCTTGCTAGAGGTGAATTGTTCTGGATCAGCGGCCGATTTTTTCATAATAGGTAGGTTTTTAATTAAACGGTTCAGGCTATCTCTGTACATATACATATATGTATTAACAAATAAAAATAAAAAACTTTATGTTTTAATTATTTTTATTGAAATTTTTATTATTATTCCTTATTGTGATAATATTTTAATTTTAGTTATAAAAATCGATTTCGGAGATAACTTCTTCATCAGTTTATATAATAATACATACTTTTATATACCTGTGATAAAAGAACACAAAAACAAGTGATTTAATGGATATCCAAAACACATATCTCTGTACAATGACCATCTTGTGTCGACCGGAAATTTTACTCGGTTGCCTCCATTATTTACAACAGCTATTTCAAAGTTTGGATGCTTAAATTCTTTGATAATATCGTTAGACTTCACAATACATAATATTATTTTTTCGTCGGATAACAAACAGCCGTGTGACTATGGCAAGTATAGTATGCCAAATTGACAAAAGTTTACCCATTCTCACCATATTTTTAGCGTTATCAGAAACAACTGCATACATTGATATGTTATATTGGGATTAGAGCTAAATCGACTGACAGATCTAAAATTGAAAGTAAAGCATTACCTGCATAGACTAATGCCTTACATTCTTTCACGTTATTGCTACGACTAAATTTGTGTTGTTGGCATCATTTTTCCAGCCATCTATTAGTAGAACCGACTCATTTGGAACCGTTTTTGTGGCGCTCTGTAAACATTTGTCGTAAGCTTTGTCGAGATAATTGTTGTATAAAACTTTTCGACTAGGAATTTTATCGGCATAACTTGGTCTAATTATTTTAATAAAATTTTTGAAATCTTTTGATTCAACTGCATTGAAAGGGATGTTGCAGTTAAAAAAACAAAATAAAGCTAGGTAGTGATTCTGATATAGCATCTTCATCTTCTTTGGATATAGCATCGACAAAACTGGATTTTTTTGCCGTCTTGGTTTTTTCTTGAGGGAGAATTATCAGTTTATTGCAATTCAGAGTTGTTACTTTTTCACCAGCATCTTGTTGCGTTGCCACTGATACAATAGATGAACTGGCGACTTGTTCGTGAAATTCAATTTAGAAAATACATTACTTAGTATTAGGTTTTACTAATTTACTACTTTAGCTAATTAGTTGATATATAATTCTTTAGAATCTAATGCCGATTGATTAGATTTAATTTGTACAATAATGAAAGTAAAAATTTCTTACTGATTCACTTCATGTTTCATCAAAGCCGTTTAAGTAACTTACTTATACCATGAGCTTTGTGAAAAAATCAGCAAAAGCCTTGAGCATAGTAAGTCGTAATCTAGACAAGACGATTCGGTAACATTCATTTGCTTGAGTGAGCTTGTAAAGCATTTGCAACCTTCGTCGCGATGATTTTTATTACTGTATTACGAATCGGCTATGTCAGCGATTTTAATTTTGTCTTCAATTTTGAGCGTTCTGGTATAAAGTTTCGTGAAAATGGTGCAGAATTAATTAAAAATATTTCTTTAGAATTGTATTCTCTTGCTAAATACAACACGTGCTCTAATTAATAATCGATAATTTTTTACTTGTTAAAAGCGACGCAGATAGTTTAACTTAAGCATTGGTTAAATTTTCAGCCCTGTTATAAAAATATTCTACTCATAGTGAATTCATAAGGTGGGTTTCACATTTTTAAATCACATTTTTTTTTGTTATTTTACTAATTGATTGTTAAGTAGCAGTACATACATTAATATCTATAGGATAAAAAACTGGCTTCGTAAATCAATCGTGGACTTTTTTCTTGTAGTTTAAGCTAAGTATGTCCTCCTTGTTTCTGAAATAAGAAGTTTTAAACTGAAATGACTTTATGAAGTTTACCACCCTACAAACTAAAGAGAAATTTACTAAACTTTGCTCGATAAAATTACCGTGCGGATTAAATGATACGGATACACCTGTCAAATTTGAAATTGATTCTGTCCCAAGTCCCACTGGCTCGAACCTGCTGCCATTACGTTTTCAGAGACTACGAGGCTAGAGGAGATTTTGCCACAATAGGATTTCTAATTTTTTATTTTTTGTACTTTAAATTAAAAAAGCCACAAAGTTTAATTCATGATTGTCGTTTTGTTATAATTTCGCCAGGAGATTTGTATCAAAAGTATTAAATACATACATGCAACCCAATATTTCTCGTTCACAAAATATGATTTAAATAAATGCACGTTACTCGTAATTGAATTATATAAGTACATATATATTTTGCCGTACACAGACACACAAAAACTCAAATTACATATCATGATTGTTATCCACTCTTCTCGTCGGTATATTCCCTTGTATTTTTCCGCTATTAGTAGTCAAAATTTAACCTACATTTACTCAATTCTGTCATTTCAAATCAATCAAAAACAAAACAAAAAAAAAATTCTGTCGGTTTTATCATACAAAAAATTTCAGATATTTCCTCTCGTCAAGTTGATTTTTTGGTTTTGCATCCGCGCGCTTATACACGCTATTTTTTACCATTATACATTTTATTGAATGACAAACAACCGAAACATGCAAATTCAATTTATCTAAATTTTATAAAAACATAAAATCGATAAAAAAAAAATATTGAGTTGAATTGGTGTGGTGTACATAATTTGTAAATTTATTTTATTTTTAATCAAATTGTAATTTCAAAATGAATCCTTTTTAATTTTCTACTGAAAAAAATAATTACAGGTATATATGTTATGTATGTAAATACATACCTTATTCAATTTGCTATGTTTTTTGCACGAAAATGAACATTCTCTTTGATCGACTCGAGTAAATAAATTTTACATTAAGGTTTACGATGCGACACAGAAAATTGCAAGATTTTCTATGAAAAGCTTAAAATATGCTTTTCGGCAGGGAAATTGATTTTTCAGTTAAATGATAAGTTTTATGGGAATCGAATTAAAAAATGTTTACCATTTTTTATATATTCGCGAATTCTTATAATAATTTAATAGACTTTCTTTCCTCATGTTTGACGATTTTTTAAATTATATTTCCATTGAACTTTTATGGTTTTAGAGAGGGTGTATTTATATATCATTTTCTATTTAATTACGTCTCGTTGCTAAACATTAGTTAATGAATATAATATTTGAATAAAAACTGAATCTGGTACACATGCAGCTTCTGTGATTGAATAATTTATAAACACATTATTATAGGACAAGTATGTTAAAAATTCCATATAATATATTTATAATAAAGTTTTATTGCAAAAGATGTGTGTTTGTGTTCCGTACCATAGAATTCTATTATTCTTCAAGATTATTCATATTTCAATTCGTGTATTTTTCATCAACATCGTACTTTATGATCATGATCATCATCATCGTGATAATCATTATTCCATTTTTACCATTATTTCTTCCTATAAACATTTTCCCGAAAGTTATTTTATGAAATCACGTTTTGTCTTAAAGAAAATAAAAATAATCATAAGAAAATCATAAAAAAGACGAGAGAACATTGAAGGCATAAAAACACGTGTTTCATTGCGCGATTGAATGGATGTTTAGTGTGCTTTATATACGTACAGTAGATTTAAGATAAATTTTCATTGGCTTTTCAGCAAATATGATAAAGCTTTTATGGATGCCAGTTTATGATCTTTATTTAAGCCCTTTCTGTGTAAGCACTGTTTTGTTTTCTGCAGGCTTATCTGCTGATTAAAGTGCATTGTTTCCCAGTTTTTTTATATCTCTTACGGGTGAAAAATAAAAAAATTTCAATAAGACGTTAAATTGTTTTTTTTTTTTTAAGAATCGAAATTGTTTATACGTATAGGGTGTTTCGCACGTCATGTTGATTTTATAGCGGTAATTTAATGTTCCTAATCAGGAAATGAATTTTCTTTACTTTCATCTTACCATTCATCTCATACGAATATTTCATATGTATACCAACTGTACACATGAAAATAAATTTCATAAAAGAGTTTTCTTGTTTTTTATTTATTCCTCCTTCTTACTGTTGATTATTATCGTTATGATTATGATGATGATTATGATGGTGGTAACACATGAATGTGAATTTTTCAATTTTCCAATATTTTTATTTTTCATTTTCATTTACAAAATAAAATATTACGCATAAAAAAGTTACCAAAAATATTTATAATATTTTTAAATAAAAACCACAATTTCATGAATTTTTCTTTTGTGTGTGTGTCTCCACGCCACTCTACTCTACTTCACTTTGGTTTTCTTCCTCTTAATGGTGGAATTATATCAGGTTTCATCTACACAATCCTAAAAAGGAGAATTTATACGCGATTCTATTGAAATTCTTTTTTTTGTAATGTGTTTTACATATACCTACCAAGGCCACTTGAGTTTGTTTTTTATTTTGGAGTAAATTGGCTCCAATTTTTTAAAGATTAAATTCTTAGGTCTATTTCCCTATTATGCCTAGAACACACTTACATAAAACGTAAATTTAATTTACAGCGTTTAATGGCTTTTCCAAAGTGAAAAACCAGACACACGATTTTCATTGTATTATGCAGCTGGCACCGTTACGAGTGTAGCGAAAAAGTTAACAAAATTATTATTCTTTAAATCAATTTTCCACATCACGCATGTTAAATATATGGAATGGTAATTCTCTTATGCTTGCAGATATGTGTATATATTACATATACATATTTTATTTATTTTTTATTGGAAATTCCTCTTAGTCTCACTTACGTCAAATGTATGTTTTATTATCGTTCAGTGTAGGTTTATCGATTTGAACATGCAAAAAAAAAAAAAAATCTTTTAAACCAACAGATGTTGAAGCTTGAAAGGTAAAGTGAATTTCTATAAGTTATACGCCAAAGGGAAAGCCTATACCCTGTAACAAACTATATAGTAGATGCCTTAATGCTCGCATTAATAGAGCATTTTTTCTAAATATTTAGAACACATATAGTGCTTATGGTGAAATGTTACTATCATCAATCAATGCTTTGCTTTTAACCACGGTTAAACACGGGAAAGCTGACTTGGGAAGTGTTATTACTTGAGTCGTCAATCCGCAATGATCGTATATATTTATCAGTTCTTTATACCTATGTGAAAACAAAGATTGGATTTTTTGTTATGGTTAAATTCACCGCATTTAAGAATTATAGTAAAACCCCACTTTAGCCGAGTTCTTACAGCAACACCTTGAAATCCATACTGAAAGTCAGATATGAGTTGGTACTTTTCGAACTATTTCATAATTTGTAAGTTAACTTTGGACCCTATCACTTCTTTTGAGCGTTAATTTGGCGAGTTTGATTAGCTGCCCTTTTCGGCTATACGGATTGCCCATTTTGTATTTTCCAGATGAAGCGGGAGATGTTTTGAGTCACAGATCGATAAGAAATAAAACAGATACCAGATAGAGGTTGAGAGAAAAACTTGAACTGAATTCACTGGCGGCAATAAAGTACTTGCAGACCCAGCAAAGCGAGGGGCTCGTGAGATTTATTTTTTCATTTCGACGAAAAACATTTTTTTATCATTTTTTGATCATTTATTGAATTTAAATCGCGCCAACGACAAATATAGATTCAATAGAAACTATTTAAAAAAATTGAATCGATTCAGTCGATGTTATGGTGATTTTTCATAATTTTTTCGTAAAAAATTAACATTTTTCTTAACTTTTCAATTTTAATTTTCTGATTTTTTTGTTTCGTCTTCGGGATCTTCTTCCTCTTGTGATTGCATGGCGCAGTGACATTTGATGATTGATACATTGATACAGGTGTTTCTCCGGTTTCATCAGATTCAAATGTTGGTGGTAAATATTCTTCAGTTAGGTTTGATCTTTCCGGAACAGGAATTTCATCTGAATGCTGCAGAGGTACATAATTGAGTTTTGTCACTTTATATATTTAAATGCCGCCCCGGTGGCACAGTTGTTAGCATGTTTGCTTTAAGCTCCGGAGGTCCCGGGTTCGATTCCCGGCGGGTGATGAAATCACGGCTGGTTAATGTAGGATCAATGAATTAATCACTCATTATATCCGTTGAAAAAACGATTACGAAACTTCATCTTGAAGCGGCTAAATCCCTTTATGGGATGTAGCGCCAGCGAAAAAAAGAAAAAAAAAATATATTTAAATGAAAAACTTTTTATTTTTTATTTTATATTGTAGTTTTTATTTCTTCCTCATTATGACAATTTTTTAAGGTTTTTAGAAATATCGATTTCGAGAATTATCTCTTTTTCGGTTTCTTTTTTACTACTACATATTATTGTACATAATTTATTTTGAAGCTGTTTATATACTGTTGCTATGCGCTGTTGTTTGGTACCTCCTTTGTTTTTTAAGTTTTGGATAATTTTTCCAGCTCTTCTAAACTGTCTAATCTCGGTCCTTTTTTGATTGTGTGTAAAATGATTAAATTTTTATTGAATTCAGTGTACCTATGATTTTCGGTTTTTCTGTTGCGCAAAATTTGATTTTATGCCCTTTGTGGTTATGTTACATTTCCATGCATTTAACTAGATTTATAATTGAATAATAATAAATGAAAAAATGTTGATTTTTTTCGAATCACTATAAAATCGACTGAATCGATTCAATTTTTTTAAAATAGTTTCTATTGGATCTATATTTGTCGGTACGATGTTTATTCTTGATCGATTTCAATCGATTTAAATTCAATAAGTGGCCAAAACATTAAAAAAAAAATGTTTTTCGTCGAAATGAAAAGAAAAAATAATAATACAAAAATGTGATTGTGGATGTGGTTTTTCCGTCTTGATATGTGGGGCAAAGTTGTTTATCTTGACTTGCGCAACCACTTTGCTGAAGAAAGCAAAACGAAAATTTTAATGGTTTAAGAGCTATCAACGTGAAAATGAGTGTATATTTTGTCATTGACTCTGAGCCAAAACATGTCGAAAGCGATATCTCAAAAATGGGTGCCCAGCTTACCTCTATTTTCAACTAGTGGAGTGTTATTATTTAATGTATATATACTCGTTTCTGCCTGATGAAAGTGAACGAAATGGTGTTATTTCGATAGCAAAAGTGCATTACAGTGTACCTACAAAATTTCTCAAAATCGTTTTCATATCACAAGAAAACCAGTTTTGTTTTGTTTTTTAAATAAATGTGTGCACGCAGTTCGCTCAAAAGTAGTACTTTGTAGTGTACACTATCTAACAAGCTAATCCGTTTGGTTTTTTGCCTTATTTAAAAAGACATCACAAATGTAAGTATACTAAAATGCACTTTTGCCATCGATATGCAAATGCATTATGGCTAACTAAATGAGGTTTAAGTTTAGCGAACAAATTTCTCGGTTTCTTTAACTTCGTTATAACGAGATTTCACCGTAGTTTCATTTATTTTGGAAAAAGTTGCGTGTAACTTGAAAAATGTTATATTTAACCTGGAAAAGCAATATGTGATCAAATGAATGATGAAACACCAAAATTCGATGTAATTGTAAAAACTAAAAAGTTTCATTTAATTTGGCAATAAATCAATTTTAATTTTATTTTATTAGTTTCCAAAATTTTTAGTGAATTTCCTGGTATCCCGGGATTTTAAAAATAGTCGCAAAAGCAACCCTCTAGTTGCACAGTCTACAAGTGGAAGTCATTGAAACAACACTAAATTATAAGCCTTAGTGAAAAGTTAATTAAGAATGTAGCACATGTATTTTAAAAGAATTTTATATACATATTGATTTAATACAACATGGTGTCAGATGCGTTAAAGTTAATTAAATTAAAAAAAAAATTGTTAAAATTTGGATAACAAGTGGTGAAACGAAAAGTCGAGAATTAAACAAAAATAGAGATTTTAAAGTGAGAGTACAAGTGTAAATAACAGTAAAATTACCGAAAGTGAAAAAATGCGTAAGCAAGTGGAGTACATTTTCAAAATGTTAATTAATTACAAAAGCGTCAAACTTTGCTTTAGCAACGAAATATTGGTTATTATTACAATTTAAGTTATGTCTAAAATCGTTAGATTTGGAAGACCAATCAGACAAACGGAATGTCGTGTTAAAGTTACACCACATAAGCCCAGACTTCTTTATAATACATATTTAATTCATTTAATGAAAACGTGGATGAGAAATTTGACGAATATTTTTTACTAAAAGTAAATATTGTGACATTACAATTATATACAATTTATAATTTTTAGTCACGGTCAAGTGGATGGTGAATAGTGGGAGTTTGAGAAGTTGCTTAATCAGAGATATTTTTGTTTGTGGCCTTTATGTTACTTTTCATTTAACAGTAAGCAACATAAAGTTAGAAAATGCAATATACAAACCAATCTTATTGTGGAGGCTAGAAAAGTGCAAGGAAGCAAAACAAATGTCGATGGCAAGTAACGGGTCGTTCTGCGGTGCATTTCGTAAAAGCTACAAAGAAACTTTACCAAGATATTAGAACAATAACAACAGTTATAGGGTACATTGAAAAATTTAGTCAACTGCTCAGTTTGTGTAGTATTCCGTTGAAAAATCTAGTTTTGCAGCAAAAGCAGAGTAGCCCATAGTCATGTAGTTTTTGCCACCGCTTTATACTTTTACAGTGATTTTAGTAATTGCGTTAAAATTTCAAAATTATTTTTATTTAAAAGATTTTACAGAATTCAGTGCAGTAGTTTTATTAATTTTGTAGATGATTGATTTTGGAGACGGACATGCTGTAGGTAGTATGTACAATTTTCCAATCACTGGTACGAGATACATACAAAGGTCATTAATATGGTGTCTAACATGCATAGCGTTACCCACAGTTAGTCTCAAGAACTTAAAAGATCATTACCAATATAAGTGGAGGTTTTCTTGACGAGGAAGTTGCTAAACTTATCATTTACATTATTATTACATTTAGAATTTCAAGCGAAAGCGGGAATGTTTGTAAAAATACACGATTTTAATTCAGAATTACAGATAATGGATTGATTAAAATTTAAGACTGCGTTTACATAAAAATCAATTGTGATTACTGAATCATTTTCATCAATGTCAATTTCCCCAAAAAACTCAACGACTGATTTCCAATTTTGTTTAATGTTACCGCTAACAGCTTGAAATTTATTATTAATATAATCAGCTTTGCCAAAAAATATTTCCTATATTTAACAGCTTTATTTAGTGTCTTTACACGTTTTATCAAGTCCGGATAATTTAGGTTATTAGTTAAGTTTTCGAAAGTTTATATTTTAACATAATTAATTTATCTTTTGCTTTTACCTCAACCTACGAAGTATTTCCAACAACATAGAATTTAAAGAAAAAACAACTTTCTCAGTTGAAAACCTTAATTAAATTCGAATAATTATAATTAATAATTTTGATATTCTGTTTCGGTCTGGATGAGTAAGAATTATAGCTACATACAAATCAATACTGGTCGTACAATTTTCAGTAAAATCTAAATTTCGAATAACAGTTCCGTAACTAAACTCAAACTTTATAGTGAACGTCTAAAAAAACAAGTGATCAATTCGCTTATTTATTTTAACTGAGGACGATGAAAATTGAAAAATAAAGTTCATATCACCAAAAATCATTAAATTTTTAAACATTGTTAAGTTTCACAACGAAAACTGCTGTGTACACAGAATGTAACCTATAAATACATATAGAAAACAAAACAGACTTAGGTATATTCAAAATTTACCTGTATAAGGTCAGCACTACTAGCATTGATACGAAACACAACAAAAAATTTGATACCCGGTATCTTACAGTTTTTAAGGTGGATCAGAAAGAACCCCAGACTTTGGAAAGTAAGTAAAACGATTTGTGGCAATAGTTCGTGGCAGCGATATTAGCTAAAAATGAATTAAAATTACTACGTATACTTATATTTTGATGAATAATAAATAAATATGACTTACCCTGAATAACATTTGTTGAAGATATTAATTGGCCACAGCGAGACTGGTGATGTAGGCTTTGTAATGATTGGTTCACCTGGTTGGGTTACAGATGTACTAAACCATTATTCCGGATGTAGTTCCGTCCCCACAAAATTTTTATTAGCACTCCATATGGCCAAGCTTTGGCAGACATAATTTTAATGTATGTAAGACGAAAAAAGAACGTTGATTTTAAATGATGAGTAAGTGCCCTAGCATGCGAGCAATTGTAAAATATAATCATAGGTTGTTAAACTAAAAAGAGCAATTGTTGCCACATAATATTGTAAATTTACCCTGGTCTAAGATTGGCAATGATTTTTTTTTTAAATTCGACAAGACCTTGTAAAATTGGTAGTTATACGAGTATATAGATTAGAGGAATTGAATAAGAGGCAATACAATTTTTAACGAGAAAATATATCTACTTATGTTTGGTCGCCTGCCATTATAGTCCTCATGTATATAGCAAGGTCTAGTAGGTTGTCGTAGCTCTGTAATCTTGCAAAAAAAAAAAAATGTGTTCGACCCTTATTTCGAACTCGTTTTCACTAAAAGATTATGAATTTTAATTTACTACATTCAAAATACACCTCATTATCAATAAAATGATTTAAATTTCTATAAAACCTCAAATATAAATACCAAAATATAAATTAATTAAATTAAAATATCCGCATACAAAAATATAAAATTTATTTTTAAAAATAAGTACAAGCAAAAATAAAATCGTAAGTAATTTTCGACAATAAACATTTATTAAAAATTACATTTAATTGAAAATAAACAGCAAAAATATTTTTTTTTTATTTATTATAATTTTTGTATCATAATTATTATTTAAATAATTATTTCATTAATATTCTACAATCATTAATTTAATATTGTTTTTGTTTTTCATTTAAATATTTAATTTAAATATCAATTTTTTCGATTTTCAACTACGAGTATTTGTTTTTATTAAATTTGGAGGAGACAAAACAATTTTAAAATTTAATTTAACGATTGGATTAAAAATTATTTGTTGGTGTCGCCTGTACACGTACATGTATGTGTTTGAGGTTTGATTATCAATTAAATTTCCAACATATTCATATTGTAATCAATAGTGTGCAATTAAAAACAAAAAAATAAAAATAAATTATTTAATTTTCATTATACACATAAATTTTAATAGTATCGATAATGATTTTTTATTATTGGGGCCGTATTATTTTAATATGTACAATGTACATAATATTAAAAAAAAAAATGCTTGTATAATCTGCACCCAGAATTTATCATTCCGCTACCAAAATGTGAACTCGTAGGTTCCAAAATTCATTATCGCAGTCGGGGTCTCAGTTAATTATGATAGACATATAATTTTGTCTTGTAGGCGTAGCTCGAAACTGTGAAACAATATGAATTAAAGCTTTTCACCGAAATTTCCAAAAACAATTATTTTTATTTTTGTGTTGATACGACATACATATTGTATAAATGAAATGAAAAATATTTTTAAATTTTTTTTTGTTTGTTTCCATACTCTCAAGCTGCTGATGTTGGCAATGGTGGTGAAAAGGAAATAATGAAAGATGAAACAAACCCCTTAAAACCATTTTCATTGTCTTTTAATAAAGCAACATTATTTGGTTTATTTTTGGTTATGATTTTGAAAGATGGACAGGCAAAATTGATGAGCAATACAGGGTCACATTTTTATTTATTTATATGTAAAATTTAATAAGCACAAAGCACAGCATAAGCAAACAAATACATTATCTATTAAAGAATCTTACAACATCCCTTTAATGAATCAGCTTGCGTTTACATAACATACAATTTGGTTGTTCCACACAAAAGCAGTACAAAAAAACAACACAACCAACCTTACTCGTATTAAATGGAATTTTAAAATAAAAGAAAGGTAGCTCCATGAAAGTTCAAAAAAAAAAAAAAAAAACTTTCGATTTTTGTTTTTCGTTAATGCTAGAAAAGCTCTTATCTTAAAATTTTGTTACGTTTCTAGATCAGTCAGATATTATACTACATCAAATTATAAATCCATCTGTTTATTTATCTCGCATTCTTTTGTTCTGCATTTGTATATTTATACTCTTGCTAATGTAAAACCAACTGAAAATTATTTTATTACATTTGAAAGCGGGAAAATATTAAGAATCATATCTATTGTCTCGGTTTTTTTTTTCTTTTAAATACAAAAATATTATCATTGTCTATTATCGTCATTACAAACAATGTACGTTGTATTTATATAAATTAATTATCTTTAAATTTTGTATACTTCCATTCTTGCACTAAACACACCCAGTGTTTTGTTGTTCAATAAGATTATTATCAATAAAAAACAATAAAACTAAAAACTGTAAACCAACACAAGAAAAAAGCTCATTTGAATTTTTAACTCTATTTTTATATCATTTTCTTCGTTTCGGTATTAGAAAATTGGAAAATGAAATTTATGGTTTTTATTTTTGTCTTCAACAAAAAAGAAAATAACTGAAAAAGTAAGATGGAAATAGATAAAGCACACAACTTACTTCTTTACTTTATATTTGTTAATTTTAAATAATAAATGAAAATGGATAAAAGCTTTCATTTTTTTTTTGGTTTAAAGTTTGCTGGTTTAGTTAATCTTTAATTTAAAATACTTTTAGGAGTTTTTCTACATTTATTATACATATGTATATTTGTGTGTGTTTGTGTTTGCGTAAATTATAGCTATTCAACGAGTTAGTTATTTTTAGTATAAAGAAACGCTTAAAACCGCAATGCAAATATACAATATACATACATCTAAATAAATAAAAATAATGTTGAATTTTATCTACAATACGAAAAAGTATTTTTAATTTGACATCTGTTTATTTGTGGGTGTGATAATGATCTCCTATGAATATTATTAATTTTTTGCTGTGTTTACATTGATAAATTGATAAACCACAAAAGTGTGGCTTGGCAAAAGATAATTTATTCAAGATACATTTTCTATATGTATATGTGTATAGTTTAAACAAGTTTCTAGTTTTTGTAATGCAAAAAATATGGCGATAAAAATCAGAAAATTATTTTGCTACGAAAAATTCTGCAAAATATAAGTTTACAATGAGAAGCAATAAAATTTGCAATGAAATTTACTTGAATAACTACATACAGTGGGTCAATTAAGTATTTGAACACCAAACAAATTCTAGATATTTAAGTAAATAAAACATATTATTATATAATAAAAATTATGTTTATTTGGTTTCAAACTTATTTTTATTTTTCGGTGGTATTTTCCACCATTCTCAAGGAGCAACCAAACCAATAATAAAAATTCTTTCCAAAAATTTGAAAACTATTTTACAAAAAATTCCAGTGTAGCTTGATTTGAAAGCTATTTTTTCAAAAATTATTTATAGCTTGATTCAAAAATATTTTTTATATAAACTAAAGTGAAAAACTTTTTAATAATTATATAAAATAAAATGAATTTAAAAAAAACCTTATAGGTAATTGACTTTAATTAAATAATGAGTGTTTTCTTTTTTTCATTCTGGATATTCTGGACATTCCGAAAGTGACGCAAATCGTTCTTTTATTCATTCCATTCCTTCTATTCCTTTTTTACTCCATTCTTTTATTTATTCGGAATATTCAGAATGCATTCTTTTTGTACTACATCGAAAGGTAGAATAAAATAGTATATTATTCAACGAGCATATAATGATAGCTGTTATTCACGAAGATGAAGTTTGCCGACACGAGCCGATAGGCGAGTGTCGTAAATCATCTGAGTGAATAACAGCCATTATATGCGAGTAGAATACGATTCTTTGTCCACGACCGACAAATATCATTGTTTTATAATCAAATCCTTTAAATACTCTTCAAATAATTTTCGTCGACATTTTGACGTCACAGTTTAATAATACATAATGAAAATGGCAAGAGACTACTAGATAAAATTTCAAAAATCAAATAATTTACTTGGAAGTATTGAATAATGAAACATAGACTACTAGATAAACTAGCAGTGAATAATGGATATCATTATAAGTGATGAAACAAACGTATAATGAGCATATTATACGTTAGTCGTGGACAAAGAATATTTCGTTTCACTTTTTGTAATTATGTGCGATGCTTACAATTTAAATGATTAAATTGTATTAAATCGTAGATATTATGGAAAATGAAATTAATAATTATGATAAAATTAATTATTTACGGTGTTACATATTAAAATTTTTGAAAATATTTTTACTTTTATTAATGAATCATGATAATAGTTTTAAATAGAGCTTGGCGGATACAAAAAATCCCAGTTTTTTTAAAGATATATCAATTAAAATTAATATGGTATGGTATGGTTAAAACAATTTTACGAGTATTTTCAACAATTAAATTTTGAGATTCCCGGGAATTTTCTAAACAATTGTTATTTTTGTCTATAGCCTTTTTTATGTTCTTCATAATAATATTTTTTAGATGTCCGTTTTTTCCTAATATGTCTGTTAACTTCTTGAAATTAGCAGAATGATAACCATCATCTGATAATTTCAAAATTTTGTCTGCTAACAAAAATACCGTATTATTTTTGTATGAAGATGGAAGCCAAGAATCATAATTTAGATAACTACCTGACCATGAATTTTTATGATACCAATCTGTTTTTAAGGTTCCATCTTCACCTCACATTACTATGACATCCAAAAAGGCTGAACGACCTTGGTTTTCAATTTCACATGTAAAATTTAATCGCGGAGTAAAACTATTAAAAATATTTAGAAAATTATCCACTTCTGAATTTGGAATAGCCGCAATAATATCATCTACATACTTCATACATTCAACATACTTCATTAATAAATTGGCTACTGTTGGACTTAGGTTTGAGTGGCGGTCTACTAGGACCAGACATAGACACAAAAGGGTCCGTAACCGTAAACTGTTGGACTTACTGGTGAACCCATTGAGGAACCGAATACTTGATTAAAACATCTCCCATTAAAACTAAATTCCGTATGATTTAGAACAAATTTTAACGCTTCCAAAAATTCGTTCAAACTCAAATTTGTGTTACTTTTACTTTTTATTTCATACCAAAATTGTCCAATTAAATTTAAAACCAAAGATGAATCCACATTTGTTAACAAAGACACTGCATCCAACGATACCAGTATACAATTTGAAGGCAGAATAACATTTTTAATTTTAGTTTTGAAATTTTCTGCGTTTTTTACAGATGAAAAATTGTTCCCCACAAAACAATTTAAAATATTTGACAAAAATTTTGATAAGTTATATAACGGCGAACCTATACATAACTAATGATTGGTCTAACCGTACAACCAACCTTATGAACCTTTGGTAGACCATACATCCGCGGAGTCGTACCATTATAATTTTAAAGTTCTTTAGCTTCCGTTCTATTAATTTTGTCTAAACGTTCCCAAGAAGTAATTATTAAATTTAGATTTGTTTGCATTGAAGAAATGCCAACTTTCCGTATTTCAATATACGTATTGTTATCTGATAAGTGTTCATTTAATTTTTCCAAATACTCTGCTTTCGGCTTAAGTACCGTTGTGTTATCCTTTTCGATTTTCGTTTAAAAACGTTTTCCCTTTGTGAGCTTCACGAATTTGTTGCATTTCTTCAATGCGTAAAAATTTTTTATTTCCAAAATTATTTCCTGTTTTAAAATTTCTTATAATATTAACTAATCTATTCCTAATAATGTTATGGGTCGCTTCGTCTCAATTTGTAATACTATTCTCTAAATTTGCTATAATACTTCTGTAAGGAACCAAATCTTTTTTCAAAGGTAGGCAAAATTTATTACCTGGTTTTCGAATTTTCAAGGTATTTTTTTTAAATTCATTTTATTTTAAAATTAAAAAGTTTTTCACTTTAGTTTGTATAAAAAATATTTTTGAATCAAGCTATGTACATAATTTTTGAAAAAAATAGCTTTCAAATCAAGCTAAACTGGAATTTTTTGTAAAATAGTTTTCAAAATTTTGGAAAGAATTTTTATTATTGGTTTGGATTGCTCCTTGAGAATGGTGGAAAATACCACCGAAACGTCAGAGATTTAAAAAATAAAATAATAAAAATAAGTTTGAAACCAAATAAATATAATTTTTATTAAATAAAAAAAAACTTAAAAAGTTAACAAAACATATTATACAAATAAACGATTTTATTTTAATGTTTAGATAATCTAACAGATTTTATTAATAAAGTAAAATAAAACATAAAATTATAGTTGAGTTTATTCAACAATTAGAGAAAAGCATTTAAACACTTGGCTTTGAATCATGATTCTATAAATCCCAGGTTAGCTCGATTTTTCAAAACACGTGTTCGTGACGTTATGCAATTCTCTTTTACTTTTCGTTTTTTTATTTGTTGTTGTAATTTATATACGTATTGAGAATTGAGTGACGTCAAGAAAAAAGATGGCCATTTGTTTACATATTTCGAGCTAACCTTGGTTTTATTGAATCATGGCTTTGAATCTAATGTTTGTTTTAATCTTTTAGTTCTCTTTTATATTTCCCCATTTAATATTTTATGTGCATTCCATTTGCATCTATTACAGTTTGCAATCACCTTGGCATGGATTCCACAAACATTTTTTTTCGACCGAAATGACTCCATTTTGAGTGCATTGTTCAGGTCAGCTTTGTTTGTTTTGTTGTAATTCCTGATTTGTCGATCTAAATGAGCCTACAGATTTTCAATCGGGTTTAGATCCAGGGATTAAGGTGGTGTTGGTAACGATTGCCGTACATTATTATACAGTATGTTTTCCTTCAAAATACGCGCTGTATGCTTTGGATCATTGTCCTGTTGAAACAGAAAGCTATCCTCGATCCCAAGCTGCTGATCACTAGCTCCTAAATTATCCCGCAATATTTCCAAATATGTGCGTTCATTTTACCGTCTATAATATGCAATTTTCCTATCCCATTGTGAGAAAAATAACCCCAAACCATCACATCATCTTCCTCCATGCTTTATGGTTTGCCATATATTTTATTTAGCTAATTCAGTATTTTTTTTTCGCCATACACTGCGTCATCCATTTGAACCAAATAAATTAAACTTACTTTCATCAGGAAAAAAAGCATTTTTCCAAAAAGTAATGCCCTTGTTAATATGTTACCGCATTAATAAATGATTTTTACGGGCGTTCATTATATTACGGAATACTTTTCTTAATTCTTACAGTTTCAGCGTATACAATTTGTGAAGAAGTTGTTGCGATATTTGACGCCAAATTTTGTGCACTAATATGGCGGTCTGCACTCACTGCCATTAATATGTCCCTTTCTTGACGCACGTTAAGAACTTTTGAATGCATATTCAATACAAAAGACGCAAAAAAAAAATTGTTGTATTTAGGCTGCGTATTAATAGTCGGGTAAATCATTTAGTACAGTAAATTTAAATTTTAGTACATATTTACCTCAATTAGCGTATCAATTCTCAAGAAGTAAAAATGGTTTGATGGAAGCAAGGTGTAAAAGGAAACGTCAAATATTTTTTAATATTTTTCTTTCGTAAAATAAAAATAAAATTTATTTTATTACCATTGAGTATAATGAAAAACACGGAAATTTTAACAAAAATCACTGAAACGTCAAAAAGTTAACAACAACGTCATTAGTTCTTTTCTCATATTTTACCCAACTTTTTAGTACAGTATTTCAATTAACCCTGTACACTGCTAAAAAGTAGGTAAGAGAGCAATTTACCCGACTTTTGGTACGCAGCCTTAGTATTCACAGATAAAGAGGGAAAGTTCTAATGTGTACAAATACTTTATTGGAGGCAATTTTCTATTTATTTTTAAATTGCAAGGCGTATAATGGAAAAAGAAAAGCCAAATTACTTATTACTGTATGCTATATAAAAGTTCATGCTTTTATTTAATTGTAAATGTTGTGTACAAATATGTATTTAGGTGTTGTTTTATTTATTTAATTTATTGTTTCACAATTTTGTTTTGTTAGGTGTAAATTAATTTATTTATTACAATTTATTTTTTTTATTGTCCACCACCATTTTAATGTGTAAAAAAAATATGTTAAGGCGAACAACATAGAAGCAACGGTACCATGTTGTCGCGCTGAATTTATCGTTTATTTTATTGATATACCTGACTGAATAGGTGCATTGGTTTGATTTTTATATGTTCGCGTTGAAATTTATTTTATGGTGGCGAATGCATAAATTTAGGCGCCAGATAAAATGCATGAACCGCCACAGCTAACCCTTGTGTCTATGCATCTTTTTCCTTACGTTAATCATTAAGGGTTACCCGGGTAACCTTATCAGATTTATTCGAATATCACTTAAAAATGTAACTATTTTTTCATATTTGATTTTGAAATTCTTTTAGATTTTGCATTTTGTGTTTGTGACATTTTGTGACAACAAACATTGGTTTTCCAAATGGATAACACAATTATGTCCCTCTTTATCTTATTTCTCTAGGAATCATTGATTATTATGAGGTAGCATGTCACTGAACCGGTTTTGGCAAAATAGGTTTTGCTGTTTGATAATGTAAATAGCAGATAAGAACGTTTGGAAAAGGACAACGCAGCTGCGAAGAACGCGTTTTACCCAATATATCCCATATCAAAACCCGCAAAATACTGGATAATAGTTCGGTGGATCTGTCATTCAGGGAGTTCTTATCCTCTTACAGAACAAATTCATACCGGCAAATCTTCTTCGGGTAGAGAAGTAAACCAGGAAGAAAGAGTCGTAAAAGACTTGTGTTACCAATTCAAAATATTTGGAAGGAATATAGTGACTGATAATATTTTTACTACATTGCCCTTAGCTCGGCTTTTGATGTCATGGAGCCTTTCAAATTTTAGTACGGTAAAAAACAAACCTTTTTTACCTAAACCAATACTTTCATCTAAATCGCGTCCGGAGATGTCATCGGTATTTCGATTTAGTTCAGACAATTGTACCTTACGTTCGTATGTGCCTAAAAAAAAGGAAGCCGTTATACTTTTATCGACGATGTACCATTGTGATTCAACGTCGGGCTCACTCAATAAACGAGATATAATCGAATCACACGATAAAAAGGAAAACCCAATATAGCTCATGGTTTTTTTTTCCAATACATTTGACATTGCAGCCGGGGCTGCAAATATAATTTGCCGGGAAAATAATCCTCAATCTCAGGCCGTAACCCACAGACGAAGAATTTTCCACAAGACCGTGGAATATAGTTGGCATACCCTCTAATTACAGTAGATCAAGCACTACAAATTGTATCAGAGAATTTTCAACATAATCGGGGATAGAGTGAATGTTAGGTAAACCAATTTCTAATCAGCGGCTTTTCAATTTAAGAGAAATAAAGGTGTTCCAATACTTAATTGCCCCATTATATATACAATTCATACCGAATTTCGTGAACTTCACAAAGGTATCCAGGTAGCCACTTGTGTTAATGAAAACTATCGAGTTTAACGGGTAAATACCTGAAAAATTAACATAAACAAAGAAAAATTCTTGTTTGAGAGATGGCAGCACTGGAGAGAAATAAA
Organism: Tipula helvola; assembly: GCA_963556165.1. Lineage (NCBI taxonomy): Eukaryota > Metazoa > Arthropoda > Insecta > Diptera > Tipulidae > Tipula > Tipula helvola. Next base: position 7,006,131 of record OY744482.1, read on the forward strand.
GTAGGCAAAGATGTGTAATTTCCACAAACAAAGTGATGCGAATATTTACTCAAGTTTGGAACTCTACCAAAAAAAATGACAGGAGAGAAAACAAAAATTTGAAAAAATAAACGATTTTACGTGATTAAGTATTGGTGGAACATTTGGCCTAACCTTAAAGTAAATTTAGTCAAAAATAGAATATGTAATAGTCAAAAATATTGGTAGGCCAGTGTGACATTACATTTTCGTAGTTGGTTTTTCATATAAAGCTATAAAAAATGATTTAAAAAAAAAATGAAATAACTCGCAGTTGATTGTAAATACATACATACTATTAAATTAAGTTTGTAATTTTGCTTGGTAAAAATAATAAAGTAGTTCTTAAATGCTGTGTAATAAATTGTTATACAAGAGCAGACAGAAAAATACAGCATTTCGCATTTCCTCTCTGGATGTAGTGTTCCCGATTGAATTCCGTCTCTTAAAATGGATTATAAAACAACTGGAATTCGAGCAACATCCTCGTCAAGATATGACAAATCGATTCGAAAGACGAAACTTTTACAAATCCAACAATTTTCAAACCACGAACATGAGATTTTAGAAAACGTAAACAAAATCCTTCCGAATATGTTTCAAGAAAAATCGTGCCAAAGTGTTCCGTTGTGTTAGGACCAATCATGTTAAACTGAAGGCAAATTTAAAACTACTAAATATGTATGGAACATAACATTGTTCATTATTAATTTTCAGAATTTTATTTGAAGTGTGTTTGGAATACCATATACAAAGTTTGGAACAAAAGATAAATTCGCTATCCAAGCAAATACAAAAATGTGAGTCTATCCGGCTCCGCGAGCGAAACCAAACCAATCATTTATATTTTACAAATAATTTCCGTTATTTTGGGTAGCGTCCTTAAATGATGTGCCGGCTTTGCTTAAATATGGAGACCCCTTCCCTAATAACAAAATTGGTCAAAATTGGACAATACAAATTTTGTTCTCCCATGCCGCCAAATCATATAGACTCACAATCAATGTTAGATTATTTAGAACTAATACGTATTTTGCAGCAATCAAAGTAGCATTCGCCATTTTTCATATTCGACTTTAACAATTAGATCCAGTTATACATCTCGGGTTTACTGTTCAAAATTCTTAAGAATTTTAATTAGTGCGTCCACACGATATCGCAGTTGTACTAAAAAAATCAGCCGGATAACAAATTTGTTTTAATATCCCCAAAGGAAAACCATCTTCTAATTGTGTACGGCATACTCTTTTAAAAATTGAAGCAATACGACCCAGCTTCAGTTTAAGCCAGTTTCAGATTTGGCTTGACGTTGTGTTGCATTCTGAATCAGCTGGGCATTTTCGCCGTTCATTTTGAAATTGTCCAAATCAAGTTTTTCTCTCAACCGTTCGAAACATTTATATTCATTGTTCATGAGGTCATCATCCATCAATGTACGCCTGGAATTACTAGAAAAGCACTAAGTCTAATTTGGGGATATCGAAGACAAGTTACTCGCATTTGTAAACTAAACGTCTGAACCAGATGAATTTGAAGAAAAGTATTGCGAATCCACACAAGTTTCAATATTTACGGGGAGTGCTCCGTAGTGAAGCAATGATCTGATGAAGTGCATGTCCGTTAAGGATGCCAATTATAACAATGCTTGCTACTATGTAACTAGCGACGAAATACAAGAAGCAGAGAACAAATTATTGATTTGTGCACAAGAGGATACATTTGGAAATCAAATAAACACTTTATTGAAAAGGCACTATACACTAAACACACGTTGACATCTTTGGCACCTTTTATTGAGTGGGTGGCAGACTGCATAATTAATCACTGCCTTACATAACGTGGTCAAATTGTTCATAAATGCTTAATTTGTTTACAGCACTCTGCAAATACAAGTACACAGCTAATGGGTAATTTAACACCATCGATAGTTACAGCCACGAGAGCATTCTATCGTGTCGGGGTGGATTTTGGGTGACCAATTATACTCCCCACAAAAAGTAGAATAAGTGCAAAGCATGTAAAGGGTTATATGTCAGTATTAGTATGTCTAAGTACTAAAGCGGTCCATTTGAAAGTGGTATTGGATCTTACAACAGATGACTTTATTGCAGCTCTCAAACGTTTTATTGGCAGGCGAGACTCATCTTTGGAAATAATGTGGGACATCGCAACACATTTTGTCGGAACCAAAAATAAGTTAACCGGTTTGTACAAAAATTTGTCTAACAGTTTCAATGAGCTGGTTTCAGAATTTGTCTGTGAAATCATTACGTCAAATGGTCATTTATTCCACAAGCGGCACCAAATTTTGGCGGAATATGGGAAAGTGCCGTAAATTAATCAAAACACATTTAATAAAGGCAACAGGAAATACGTTTTTAACATTCTAGGAGATGACAACACTTACAACCTAAATCGAAGCAATTTTAAATTCCCGTCCGCTTGTCCTACCAATAATGAAGATGTATCTAGATGCATTAAATCCAGATCATTTCATCATAATTTAAGAGATTTACCAGAATCAGGGTTAGTTCATCTTTCAACCAATATACCATATTAGGCAGATGGCAATTGGTTCAGAGAACCAACAAAGCCAGAGTTCTCCCTACCAGCGGACCAAATGGAAATCTTAATCACTAAATTTATTAAAGGATGCTCTATGTAGTTCTTCTGAAAGAAGATAATGGTTAAGGAACTATGATCCTTAACGCGTGGGAGAATGTCTAAGCTCATCAATCATACCTGAAAGAAAATTTATAATTTATTGAAAATGTCACACTCTAATAAAACAAAAAATAAAATACTCATCTTAGATTGTAGATTTGTAGTCCTATAGCGGTTGCTACAAATTTATTGAACTGCACTTTAGATTAGTTATATAATTTTATGTTAATGACTAGAAAGAAATTATGTTAAATTTTTTTGTTGTAATTGCATATTGTATCATATTGTACTTATCTCATGCTTTAATTTTCTAAACATAAACATTAGCAAAGACAGTGAATTGTCAAACTGAGTCGGATTATAATGGTTTATTTTAATTAAGTATTTGAGAACTCATCTTTCTATGTATTGTAATTGGTATTATCTGATTGATACCACAAAATTGTGATCAAAACAAAACCCAGAAACCCATTATGTGATCACTGTAAATAGCAAACGTTTTTGCTAATAAGGTGGACAGCGAATACACAAATTGTTTCTGTTTTGTTTTGACCACCGTGAGATCAACATCGATTAAAATTAAACACCAAGGCTCATATAAATTATTCACTATTGGTGGAGTTCTTATTCAATAATATTATTGTAAGTTTTATAATATCAAAATGCTATATAGCTTAAAAATACTCTTATATTAAACTAACATTTCTCAATTCCTATTTTTCGACCAAAATTTGGGTGTGGGTGTGGTATAATTTGTTTGGATTATTCTGAATTATGTCATTTAATTGGATGAAGGAAGGACTATTTTAAAACCGTGAACTTAAAAATTTAACGAAAACGATTTTGTAGTGTGGTGACAATACCGGCTTAAAAATCGGCGTTCAACAAATATTACTATTTCAACGGAATTACGACACGTAATTGAAAAAAAACTGCATACATTTAATTTTCGTTAATAAATACCAGAGAAAAAATTGCTAGAAATAATTTAAAATTTTAAATTAAATATAACTTTAATAAAAAACATATTAAAACTGAAAATATGAAATTGTTATTTTATTTTTTAAATAAAATTCAATTAAAATATTTTTTTTTCTTTGTCGTTTCGTATTTTAATATAATACACTTTTAATGAAAATAAAAAATAGAAGAAACTTTATATATTTTGCGTTTATAGCTGGCTGTATTTGTATACATATAGAAATAATGAAAACACGGGCGAACTGATATACACAATTATATTACTGCTACAAATGGAAGGAAATTGTATATTTTAGACAGTCAATAAAAAAATATATTTTCTGTTTCTTTTTATTGACGTCGGTGATTGACTTGAAACTTTTCTCATTTTAAAATTGAAAAAGTTTATTGATTTTGTATCATAATGGTTATTGATAGTCTCTATGTATAATTGCATAAAAATAACTTCCACTTTGAATTCTTGTTACTAAATGGTGTTTCCCATTTTTAAATGTCTTAACGAAAATGTTTTGCTTATTCAGAATTTTGTACTCAGATAGTATCATCTAACATTAGTATTAAAATAAACTATGTATATACTATACATATTGTACAATGTTATTTCCTCTTCTGTATCACTGGCTGCTAAAACTGCCATTTTAACATAAAAATTTTATCAAATATTGTTTCACTCTCGACTGAAAAAAAAATAAAGTTTATTTTTAATTTTTGTTTCATTTTCCTGTTTGTTTTTTGTTAACAAAAAGAAAAATGAAAAAACTAAATTTTTCTTTATACACGAGTATGTGTATATGATGGTGGCACAGTGCTTAGAAGAAAAATAATAATTTCCGATTCCAAAGTAGTAAAATAAAACGTAAACATTAAAGTTTTTATTTGTTTATATGCTTCTCGTAAGTTTCTGTTTTATGCAATGCAATTTTACAAAGAACATACAACTTTAAATTGCATGAGTACATTTTAACTCAGCTTATAACCGGTGAATATGTATACTAATGTAAAAATGTTATCAAAAAGCTTGATGTGTAAGTGATGGAATTTTATTTCTTTTGCATAACTGTCATTAAGCATTTTTAAATAATAAATGAGTACCTTTTATGTAAAGCTTTTAACACTAATTCTCAGAAAGCTTTCTAAATTAAAGCGCACAATATACAATTTGAAGCATCATACTTTAAATTATTGATGCTTATCTGACAAAAGATAATAATATTGTCCAACGACACAGTTTAAAGCTTTTTCGTATTCATTTAACAAATGCTTTAAACCTTCTCTCATCGCATAATTTAACTTACAATGGTTGCTACTAGAGAAACACAAAACAAAAAATTAAAACGCCAGTTCAAATAAACTTTTCTTTTGAAGTATTTTGTTTAATATTTCAATTATAGTTGGAAAAGCTTCGCTCTAAGTTTATTGTTAAATTAAAAAACAAAAATAAGTATAGTTATTATTTTTAATAACATTCTTCGTGTTTAGTTTTCTACAACATTTTTTTTTAATTTGACACGAAAAGTGTTTGTTGTTTGTTGATTGATTGCGTTTTAACAACAATTTGCTCAATTAATGTATTCATATTTGTTGATTGGCATGACATTTATTGTTTGCGATCCCATAATTAATTTGTTCTTTAGGTGTACATATTTAATTTACGTTTTCTTGTTTATACATATGTACCTATACATATATGAAAGATATTTTTAATTCAAACTTATATTTATAGGTTTGTGTAGGCAATATGCATTTGTTCATTGCAATTCACATTTAACCATTCAAAATCTTTAGACACTTTTACATATATGTATTATATTGTTTATGTAGCAAAATTGTTTAATTTTAACATTCAACACCCAGATAAGATATAGATACTGGCATACTATATATTAAAAAAAAAAAAACTTTGTGCAGAAGTAAACAAAATTTGTTGTATCCATATCTTTATAACCCAATAGATAACCACACAAGCAGTATATAATTTCTGAGTATATCAGAGACACCAGTTTTGGGTTAAATTGAAACAAATAATATTTCTTCATTTCCATTTCTAATATATAGAGAGAGAATCCTGATATATTAGTCAATTAAAAGCACCTGAGCTTTTACGTTTATTTTTTTCTTTCTGCTTTTGATATTTAATAAATATTTTGTTATACTTTCGGTATACATATGTACGTACCTGGAATATATTGCAATACGTTAAGGTACGGATCCTTTCTGTATCCTATGTACAAGATTTTTCTCTATATACCTACGATTATATTAAAAAATAGATACAAATACATACATAACAATGTAAGGAATATAAAGATACGTTTTTTAAATTTATGAAATGATAAAACATGATTTTATTAATAAATTATTTTATATTACCCCAAAAATATCGAAAACATAATTTTATTTTGACAAAACTTTTCCAAAAATATATAAAAAAATATCGAACTTTGGAAGATTTATTTTAATATTACAAATAAAATAAAAATTTGAACGAAAAAATAACGATACGTATTTTATAATTCTATTGCAAAAATAAAATCGAAATATTAAATATTTAAACTTTTGAAAGAATACCGGCTACATAGTATAGAAGAGAAAATTCTACATTTCCATAAATGAATTTTGAAAAGAAGTTCATTATATATATAACAAGTAATAAATCACAAAAAGGATTCATAAATTTTAAATTATTTCACACATGATGTGATAATCCAATACTTTAAGAAAACTTTATGTATATAGAGTACCTCAGGTCATAGTCCCGCCTTAAATTAGGCCATATTGATTTTATTTGAGTGAAATTTCATACACCTAAGTATATGTACATAAATTCAGAACATTGTAAACATGAAAAATAAATCTCACCTGAACAAAAGGATAATAACAATAAAATATACGGGAAACATACATATAAGTGAAAGGAAATTCATTAAACATAAAAACAACCTCGAAGAAGAAAATTAAATTATAGATTATTTATAATTATGTATATACATATGTAGTATATATTTACAAAAATACAATTTTATTTAAATGTGTTTTCCGATTAAATTTATTTACTTTTGTATATATGTATACGTGTATTGTGAAAATCAAAAGGATGCTAACGATAAATGATAATTAATGGATTTCTCTTTTTTGTTCAATTCACATCCCCAACAATTGAATTCAATGATTTGAAACATAATTTTCATCGATATGGATAAATTCATAAATAACAGATTTATTTTTTTGTATTTTTGGTTTGTGTGTTGATTCGCGTCTCTTACATTAATCTCATATTTTTTATCTCGGTTAACGATACAAAAAAAAAATGCAAAATTTATTTACTAAATACTCGAAATTTATCACCCAATTATTGACAATTTATTTTATTTTTTTGTGGCGGACAGGTGGTGAGTTGGTGACCAAAAAATGTGTTCGAAGAAATGTAATTTTTTCTCGTTATAAGTTTTAACTTGTCATTAGATGGGTAAACATTGTTGGACTTTTGGTTCATAATGTTTCGTCATGGTGACTGCACATATTTACCAATTTTGTTTATATAAAATATAATTGCTTTTTTGGTAAATCGATTCATGCATTAATTGTATCTCGTAAACTATGTCTTTATTGCCTGTTAACTATACATATGTATATTTTAAAGCTGTAACGTAAAAAATTGAACTTAGATCAGCAAAGCTTAAAGAATGGCTCGCCGGCTTGAAATTGTTGGCCCGCAATTTCTGTGAGTTAGAACAAGAGCTTAATTTTACCCTCTTATACCGCACGAAGAACGGCATAGCATTACTCAAATTTGTCGAAATTTTATTGAAATTTTTTATTTGAAAGGTGATAAACTTACCACTACATCTGCAGATTACCGGAAACGTCTAAAATAGAAATAAAATTTCTGAAAGATGGCATAATTAAGAGTAAAAGTCCGTGGAATTCTCTCGTTTTAGATGTTTCTAAAAAATGAAATGATTGGGAGAAAGAAATGGCGTTTACTCATAGATTTTAGGATACTGAACCAAATAACAGTTGGTAAAGTATTCTCTCTTCCTAATATTAGTGAAGTTCTGGAACAGCTCGGTAAAGCATTGTATTTTAGGACGCATAATTTACAAAACGGCTGATCGCGATCATTTGTATATCTGGATGATATTATTCTATATGGCTCTAATTTTCACGAACATAATAATAAATCAATACAAATTTTTGAAATCCTTAGAAATTAAAACTTAAGTTAAACCCCGTAAAATTCTTTTTCTTGGAAAAGGAAATTGGTTATCTTGGTCATTTAATCACTGATAGTGGTATTAAACCAGACCCAGCGAAGCTTGAAGCCATTATGGAATATGCAACACCTTAAAATGCGAAAGAATTAAAATTTTTCATTGGCCTCGTTGGATACGATCGACAGTTTGTCTGCAAATTTTCCGGCTTATCAAAACCATTAACAAATTTACTAAAAAGAAATTGTAAATTCGAATGGTCAGCATTTTGTGAAGAAGGTTTTAAAAAATTAAAAGAAGCAACTGGAGGTGTACTTTCTCAACGACATAATAATACTGATTTGCTCATCGCTTATGGGACCAGATCGCTTAACCAAGCCGAGAAGAATTACTCGACCATAGAGAAGGAATTGTTGGCTATAATTTGGGTGATCAAACACTTTCGACCTTACGTGTTTGGAAAACTATTTATCATTGCCGATTCCCTTAGCCGTATCGAAATTCTCAACAAGTCAATCGATTAATGTTGCACAATTGAACCGTTAACTTCACAAAAATTACAAAGAGGTAATGAAAGTTGCAACACGATCTGAAACATAAAATAAAAATATCGAAAATATAGAAGATGTACCTAAGTCTGAAAATAAATTTCTAACAATTTTTGCCAAATAACTCTGTTCAAAATATAACGAACCAAACTCAAAGCAATAAAATTTTAAATGAACATCATCACATCAATATTGGTGGTCATCAAGGAATTATGCGAGCTTATCATAGAATTAAAAACTATTTTTGAATGCCAACAAAATAAAATTGCTCCACCGACAAAGTTACCAACGGTGTATTGACCACCAATTCCACTAAGCCGTTCGATAGGATATTCTTATAGATGTGGTTGGTCCATTACCAGTTTGTCACTGTAACAATAAATATATATTGACTATGTAGGATGACTTGAGGTCCCTTGAGCGATCGCATCGTGGATTGGTAGAATATCTTAGAAGTTACGTAGATAGTGACTCTCAAAATTGGGACTCATGGGTTCCATTCCCGATGTTCCCATATAACTCAACTCCACATTCCACTACCAGATTCATCCGATTTGAAATGATTCATGGTTTTAAACTCAATTTGCTTTTCTCTCTAAAACGAGTAACCAGAAATGATGAACCGATTTATAACTATATGATGATTACTTAATTGAATTGAAAACGAAATTTCAAAATTGTCAAGAACACGTGAAACGCAACATTGAATTAAGCAAACATAAAACCGCTAAAGATGTTGGAGATTTTGTGTACTTGAAAAATGAACACAAAACCTTTAAGGCTTTACCATGGTAAGGACCACATAAAATCGTTGAGAAGATGTCCCAAGAAAATTCAAAAATTACTATTTCACAATAATAGATTAAAAATTAAATATAAGAACAGAAATTTGAAATATAAGTCAAAGAATGTTTTTGAAATAAAACAAAATATTATTTTTATAAAATATCTTTAAATAAATTTTGACTTTGATTTTAAGGAAATTTTAAGTTTTGAAATTTAATTAATTAAAAAAAAAGTGAATTTATACCGATTGAAATTTGTATATTTTATTCATAATAATTAATAAAATTGTGAACAGTAAAAGCTCAATAGATCATGTTTTCCGAAAGAGGCAGGACGATCAAAGAAAAAGTACAGAGCGTTTTCCGAAAGAGGCAGCACGATCAAGGGAAAAGTACAGAGCGTTTACCGAAAGAGGCAGCACGATCAAAGAAAAAGTACAGAGCATTTGCCACTACACAATCAAAAAATATTCTGACGTTTTTCAAAAGGGGACTGTCAAAATCAATTTAATTATCATGTATTAATAATAATCACTTTTGTAACACGCAAATTTTTTTGTTTATGTTTACGAAATGCACACATAAAAATGTCGTACAATTTTTGACAGCAAATATTTGGTGAAGTTGGTAGCTCTGGCGGTTAAAGAAAATTTGACATTTGGACATGATCTATTATCTAGTAAAACCAAAAGTTAAATTACATTATGAATAATTTAACTATTCCATTAGAAAAGTTATATAATTGAGGTTCTTCTGTATGGTCAGTATCATCATAATATTTGCTGTGTTCCATTGGCCTGAGTAAACAACTCACAAGTACTTGTACCTACTCACAACTATACTCATGCTCGAACGATGGTATAATTAAGAAGTAGTTACGCACAAAATTAACGGCAGAGGAATTTTAGTTTAATAAATTCTAATAGATGGCTTTATACCAATTTTGTTTGTGTGGAATGTCATTTTTTTAACTCTAATCCAACCAAGGTGTGCCATTTGGCTCATTTGATAAATGCATCGATTTTCAAAATAATGTTAATTTAGATATAAACTTGTATTTGTATGTACATATTTATTTTGAAACATTTTCATACAGTATGTTCAAAAAGTACCGGGAATTTGTAAATAAAACAAGTTTGTGTTAATTTTCGGGCAAATTTATTTTATTTCCTTCAAAATAACATCCATCTGAAGCAACACATATGTGCCAACGCTTAACCCAATCATCCATGCATTTTCGGTAGGCCGAAACTGGGATGTCCTTCAGCTCCTTCGTCGCATTTCGTTTTATGGCTTCCAGAGATTCAAATCTTTTTCCACGAAGTGGTAATTTAAGTCGAGGGAAGAGGAAAAAGTCGCACGGAGCCATATCGGGTGAATACGGTGTCTGCTCAAGGATATTTACGCTGTGTTTGGTCAAAAAATCTGTCACAATACGCGCTTTGTGTGACGGCGCATTATCGTGGTGCAAAAAATATCTACAACAATGTGCTGAACGGTTCCGTATGAGAGGTTAAGATCACTAGCAATCTCTCTAATACTCACATGACGATTTTCAAGCATAGTTTTCTTCACAATTTCAACGTTTTCATCGGTATTCGATGTGGAAGGGCGTCCAGAACGAGGCAAGTCTTCAATCACTTCACGACCATTTTTAAACACTTTATACCATTCGTATGCTCTGGTTTTTGATAGAGCAGACTCCCCAAAGGCTTTCTGCAACATTTTCAACGATTCAGCACAAGAAATTCCGTTCAAAACACAAAATTTCAAGCAAAATCTTTGCTCAATAAAATTGTTCATGTTAAAATGCGACAAAACACAAAAACTTGTCTATTATGAACAGCTGACAAACAAACACTAATCATCTGATCCCACTCAAGTTACACACAGATGTCAGTATAGGATCTACCAACTTAAAAAAAAAAAAAATATCCGAATCGGTCGAGAGCGGTTCATTTAAATTACAAATTCCCGGTACTTTTTGATCATACTGTATATTCCATACAACGTACTTGGCATTCTTTGCAAAAATTTATTAAGTTATTTGATTAGAATTTGAATTTACTGACATAACAAAAATTTGCTGGTTGGATTAGGGTTAAAAAAAAAATTTGTTTATGTTTATGATACGTTACGGCAATTTTTAAATAGCAAAAATATTTTAATTATTTTGTTGTTTAATGTTTTATTACTTATTATTATTAATGGAACAACGTATTTCTTTTTACACTTTCTGAGAGTTTAGTAGATACTCCTGATGATGGCCTAACAAGCCGAAATCGATCGAGTGATTTTTTAAACCTTTTTAATTTTGCGAAATATTTAACAAGTGTTTTTAAAAAAATTTAAAAATGTTTGTAACAACGTATTTTTGTCAAAAACTACCAGTTTTATTTAAATTGAGGTAATGTTTTACTACTGTCACGAAAATTCGCGTTCCATTGGACATCTACTCACAAGTACTTGGCAGTAGCAAATTGTTTCCAATGGAACATTACAATTGAGTACCAATAATATAAATTAATAATATAAATAAACACAAGTGTAAATGAACGATGGCATTATTATATAAAAGAAAAATTTAAAGGAATTTTTTTCTTTTCAACAAAAAAAAAATTAATCTAAAAAGCTGTTTAATAACAAATAGGTACCTTATTAATAATAAAAATTAAATAAATGCTAAAATTTTTAAGAGTTTTATTTATGAAACCCAAAGTGAATCGAACAATTCAGAACAATTGGTATTAGTACAATATTTTTATACACTATACAAATAATAAATAATAATTACACAATACTTATTTAAATTAAATCAAAAGTAAAAATAAAATTAAATATTTTTAAAATAAATTTGAATATAAATTTCTAAACCGGAAAATTTACAGCCATTTTTTATTTAATGTACCGCTCCGCTTAAAATAAATATCATGTGTCAGTCACAATAGTCTACATATTGCTAAAATGTGCAAAATCGTGATAAATATAACGAATTAAAAATTGTAAAAATTCATAAAATTTATATCATAAAAGTGTACATACAGTAAATAAAATCAAAAGAATTCAATTAAACGAATATAAGTCTCACAAAATAAGCAAAATCATCCTCCGGCCATTTATTTAAAGCCCTATTCAATTCGATTCGGCTGTAATGCAATTCATCAATCTCATTGAGATAGGAATGAATTGGAAAGGGGGGGGGGGTCAGTTTTATTGAGCCAATAAAAGAGAAAAACATGTGAATATACTATATGGTGTTGACCTGAATTGAAAATTCAAAAAAACCAAAATCGTAAAAAAAGCAAATTAAAAATTCTGTTCTTCGATGAACAAATTGTATTGATTTAATTTCATACATACAGTTAAATGTTGTGTTTTTTTTTGTAATGTGATATGTGAATAATGATTTTTGGTATATACGCCAGTTAATAAGCGAAATCGTTATAATAACTATACGTGCGTCAGCGTGTGCAATACACGAATGGAATGAAGCGACAATATTTTTACGGTTCCATGACAGAATTATAACCAGGATAAATTATTGAGTTGTGATAAATACGTTTGTAATTAAAATCCATTTTATATTTTTTTGTTTTATCCAGGTTACATCAAAAATATAAATTGTTTCGTATTTAAATGGTAATATGTATATATTATTTGATAGGGCCCAAAAATTGGCTTTGAACATGCATATGTATATACTATAGTGCAAATATTTAATAAATTTCTGAATTGCATTTTTCTTCATTAAATTTCATCACCGTTAGTTATAAAAAATAAAATATTGAAAATGAAAATGATTAATTGGAATAATTCATTTTTGCCTTCGCGTTTGACTGTAAGTGTACGTTGTATGTGTACAAATTTTAATTATTGTTGCAGCGCTTTTTTATCATTAAGCGCCCATGGAATGTGCGGATAAAATGTACGGAAAGTTTTTAGTTTTTTGCTGCTTTAATTGAAAATATTAATAATGGTTATGCTCGTAAAGTTTAAAACTTTTATATTTGTGTTCATCTGTTACGACATAGTGTTAATTAAATGTACTTTTTGCAACTATAATTATATTATATTATATTTGTGTGGAATGAATTTTTTGCTTCGCCCATATAGGGTACTACAATACGTAATAAGTTTTGATATAAATTAATAAAACAGTTTACCAATTAAAAAACATTGAAATGTATTTACTTTGGAATTAATTGCATTAATTTTACGTGTGTGTTAATTTACGTATTTCCGCTGTTGTATGTTATTTTTTAATTTGCGGTGAATTTATTATAATGTTTGGTCATGTAAACACAAATACTTTATTAATATTAATATTATTTCGCAAGTAGAAAATTTAACGGTTCAATGGTGCAAATCATGTTATAAATAAATAATAAATTGATGGTTTGTCGTGATAATATAAAATATATTTTTTTACAACTAATGGCTTCGACAAGATGTTTGGTGTGAATATGTGTAATTGGGCAAATGATTATAACGACATGTATGTACGTGAAAAGCTCTCGACTAATGAAACCCACTGAAAACAGATTCTGATTTTCATTCTACAATAATAACAACAATAATAATAAATAACATCAGACGTAGAATTTCATTTGCACACCAACAGAAAAAGACGAAACGATTTTTCCATAAATTTATTCCAGTTGCGAAGTGCTCTATTGTAATCGATAAATCAAATTGAATTCGTTTCTACATAAAAAACATTCTATTTTGACAAAAAAAAAAAAAAAAAATTGAAGAAATATCGAGAAATATTATTTAAAATAAAAAATTAAAAATAAACATAATAACCATAATAGAAATAGAAAGGAAATCGTTTTGTGCGCTTTTTGCAGTTGATAAACTTAAAGTTGAATTTTTTTGCTATAGCAGAAGGCAGAAGGATAATTGATCGATGGAATTCAGATTGAATTAAATGAATTGTAATTGAAATTTATTGATGTGTACATGAGACTGGTTATTAGAGTCCTTTCAGCATATTAAAATTCCATGATGCTTCGAGAAATGGAGCATAAACACATTTTAATAGAGATATCTGATATACACAACAGAATATATTATTATATCGGGTTTCACCTTTCACGATGTATAGATCATCAATATCAATATAATTTTCATTTTATATTATATATTGACAAAGGATTCCCATTTTGCGCTCTATTGAATCCTTATGTGCGAGTAGGTAGTCTAAATACAAAGTGAAAAAAAATTTGAATAAAATGAGCGAAAGAGAGAAAAGCTTGGCGGAAAACAGATTGAAGGTTTTCCTTAGAAAAATATTTTTGATTTGTTATGTTGCGACACGTTACTTACTTGTTATTTAGCTTTTACAAAAAAACAATTAATACATTTTCCGAGGGTGACGCATGTTTTATGGTTTTCTATTTTTTCGTTATCATCGTTCGGCTTCAATGTCATAACATGAATAAGATGTAAAATTTGCATTGTAGTTTTAGCACAAAATTAAAAAAGTCGCAAAAAAATGTAAATTAAATAAATATATTGAATTTCAATTGACTTATACAATTTCGGTTCGATTGAGAGAAAAACAAATTGACAAAAAGTGATTTTAAATTTTTGTCTTTGTTATATTTGTTGCTTGCAGAGCTTTTTTTTAGTGTTTTCATTCGTATATACATATTTGAATTAATACTATAGTAGCGTATATAAATGTATGTACGTACATATTCGTATATGAATTTCTACAACCCAGATCTGTATAATATAGTATAGAACACAAGAAAAAAATCTCGGAATAAAATTGAATTGGAAACGAAAATTGAATTGTAGAGAACTATATTTGATATAGGAAGTCACCGAAGAATAAGAAGAAGAATTTTCTTTTCATTTAGCTAACAACAGCATGTTTGCAATGAATATGTAATTTTTGGAATTTTTTTTTATTCTCTGTTTGTTATTTAAAATTGATTGAGTTGTTGAGGTTTTTTATTCGATTCTATAACCTTCGTAAATGAGGCAAGTATGTACAAACACTAAGGTATTTAAATTTACAGGTTAATTATTCAATGGCCCCCGAAACTTATCAAGCCTTATACGCAAGCAAACAATTTCGTGGCTTTAAGAGACACATGAATCAAATTAGAATCCTGATAAAGAATCTATCATCGATGTTATTTAAAAATCAATTTTTTAGTGATAGTGCGAACCTTATACATAAGTTAAGGTCTCTTGTTGACAATTTTTTTAAAAATATTTTTAAGATCTCTTAATGAGAATTTTTAATTAAAACTCTTGAAATCATACCGATGTGAATTTTATCCTAAAGTTTTCCTAAAACAACAACACCAACTAAAAAACTTGATAGTATTAGTAAAATGCATACATTTAGGCGATTGCATAAAGTATTGAAATTATAAATAATTTTTAATAATGTTTACATTAATAAAAGTACCTAAATTATTAAATACATTATAATTAAGAAATAAATATGTAATTGATATAAATATTTCAATAACAAATTATTAACCAAAGTATAACTTAAAATTTCGAAATAGGATTTTATATGCAACACCATATTTGGTAGGAATGTCGAACATGACGTAATACTAAACAGGGTTATAGGCCGTTCTCATCGGTTTCCCTAATAGGGTAGTAAGATGCACACATAAGCCAACTTATCAGCGATTTATAGAATTTTATCATGGATTTTGCATATAGAAATAAACATTTTTGCGTAAAAACTTCTTATGAGGTAGGGGGTGTCGAACATGACGTAATACTAAACAGGGTTATAGGCCGTTCTCATCGGTTTCCCTAATAGGGTAGTAAGATGCACACATAAGCCAACTTATCAGCGATTTATAGAATTTTATCATGGATTTTGTATATAGAAATAAACATTTTTGCGTAAAAACTTCTTATGAGGTAGGGGTGTCGAAAATGACGTAATACTAAACAGGGTTATAGGCCGTTCTCATCGGTTTCCCTAATATTGTAGTAAGATGCACACATAAGCCAACTTATCAGCGATTTATAGAATTTTATCATGGATTTTGTATATAGAAATAAACATTTTTGCGTAAAAACTTCTTATGAGGTAGGGGTGTCGAAAGACGTAATACTAAACAGGGTTATAGGCCGTTCTCATCGGTTTCCCTAATAGGGTAGTAAGATGCACACATAAGCCAACTTATCAGCGATTTATAGAATTTTATCATGGATTTTGCATATAGAAATAAACATTTTTGCGTAAAAACTTCTTATGTGGTAGGGGGTGTCGAACATGACGTAATACTAAACAGGGTTATAGGCCGTTCTCATCGGTTTCCCTAATAGGGTAGTAAGATGCACACATAAGCCAACTTATCAGCGATTTAGAGAATTTTATCATGGATTTTGCATATAGAAATAAACATTTTTGAGTAAAAACTTCTTATGAGGTAGGGGTGTCGAAAATGACGTAATACTAAACAGGGTTATAGGCCGTTCTCATCGGTTTCCCTAATAGGGTAGTAAGATGCACACATAAGCCAACTTATTAGCGATTTAGAAAATTTTATCATGGATTTTGCATATAGAAATAAACATTTTTGCGTAAAAACTTCTTATGAGGTAGGGGTGTCGAACATGACGTAATACTAAACAGGGTTATAGGCCGTTCTCATCGGTTTCCCTAATAGGGTAGTAAGATGCACACATAAGCCAACTTATCAGCGATTTATAGAATTTTATCATGGATTTTGCATATAGAGATAAACATTTTTGCGTAAAAACTTCTTATGAGGTAGGGGGTGTCGAACATGACGTAATACTAAACAGGGTTATAGGCCGTTCTCATCGGTTTCCCTAATAGGGTAGTAAGATGCACACATAAGCCAACTTATCAGCGATTTATAGAATTTTATCATGGATTTTGCATATAGAGATAAACATTTTTGCGTAAAAACTTCTTATGAGGTAGGGGTGTCGAACATGACGTAATACTAAACAGGGTTGTAGGTCGTTCTCATCGGTTTCCCTAATAGGGTAGTAAGATGCACACATAAGCCAACTTATCAGCGATTTAGAGAATTTTATCATGGATTTTGCATATAGAGATAAACATTTTTGCGTAAAAACTTCTTATGAGGTAGGGGGTGTCGAACATGACGTAATACTAAACAGGGTTATAGGCCGTTCTCATCGGTTTCCCTAATAGGGTAGTAAGATGCACACATAAGCCAACTTATCAGCGATTTATAGAATTTTATCATGGATTTGCATATAGAGATAAACATTTTTGCGTAAAAACTTCTTATGAGGTAGGGGGTGTCGAACATGACGTAATACTAAACAGGGTTATAGGCCGTTCTCATCGGTTTCCCTAATAGGGTAGTAAGATGCACACATAAGCCAACTTATCAGCGATTTATAGAATTTTATCATGGATTTTGCATATAGAAATAAACATTTTTGCGTAAAAACTTCTTATGTGGTAGGGGGTGTCGAACATGACGTAATACTAAACAGGGTTATAGGCCGTTCTCATCGGTTTCCCTAATAGGGTAGTAAGATGCACACATAAGCCAACTTATCAGCGATTTATAGAATTTTATCATGGATTTTGCATATAGAAATAAACATTTTTGCGTAAAAACTTCTTATGAGGTAGGGGTGTCGAAAATGACGTAATACTAAACAGGGTTATAGGCCGTTCTCATCGGTTTCCCTAATAGGGTAGTAAGATGCACACATAAGCCAACTTATCAGCGATTTATAGAATTTTATCATGGATTTTGCATATAGAAATAAACATTTTTGCGTAAAAACTTCTTATGTGGTAGGGGGTGTCGAACATGACGTAATACTAAACAGAGTTATAGGCCGTTCTCATCGGTTTCCCTAATAGGGTAGTAAGATGCACACATAAGCCAACTTATCAGCGATTTAGAGAATTTTATCATGGATTTTGCATATAGAAATAAACATTTTTGCGTAAAAACTTCTTATGTGGTAGGGGGTGTCGAACATGACGTAATACTAAACAGGGTTATAGGCCGTTCTCATCGGTTTCCCTAATAGGGTAGTAAGATGCACACATAAGCCAACTTATCAGCGATTTATAGAATTTTATCATGGATTTTGCATATAGAAATAAACATTTTTGCGTAAAAACTTCTTATGTGGTAGGGGGTGTCGAACATGACGTAATACTAAACAGGGTTATAGGCCGTTCTCATCGGTTTCCCTAATAGGGTAGTAAGATGCACACATAAGCCAACTTATCAGCGATTTATAGAATTTTATCATGGATTTTGTATATAGAAATAAACATTTTTGCGTAAAAACTTCTTATGAGGTAGGGGTGTCGAAAATGACGTAATACTAAACAGGGTTATAGGCCGTTCTCATCGGTTTCCCTAATAGGGTAGTAAGATGCACACATAAGCCAACTTATCAGCGATTTATAGAATTTTATCATGGATTTTGTATATAGAAATAAACATTTTTGCGTAAAAACTTCTTATGAGGTAGGGGTGTCGAAAATGACGTAATACTAAACAGGGTTATAGGCCGTTCTCATCGGTTTCCCTAATAGGGTAGTAAGATGCACACATAAGCCAACTTATCAGCGATTTATAGAATTTTATCATGGATTTTGCATATAGAAATAAACATTTTTGCGTAAAAACTTCTTATGAGGTAGGGGGTGTCGAACATGACGTAATACTAAACAGGGTTATAGGCCGTTCTCATCGGTTTCCCTAATAGGGTAGTAAGATGCACACATAAGCCAACTTATCAGCGATTTATAGAATTTTATCATGGATTTTGCATATAGAGATAAACATTTTTGCGTAAAAACTTCTTATGAGGTAGGGGGTGTCGAACATGACGTAATACTAAACAGGGTTATAGGCCGTTCTCATCGGTTTCCCTAATAGGGTAGTAAGATGCACACATAAGCCAACTTATCAGCGATTTATAGAATTTTATCATGGATTTTGCATATAGAAATAAACATTTTTGCGTAAAAACTTCTTATGTGGTAGGGGGTGTCGAACATGACGTAATACTAAACAGGGTTATAGGCCGTTCTCATCGGTTTCCCTAATAGGGTAGTAAGATGCACACATAAGCCAACTTATCAGCGATTTATAGAATTTTATCATGGATTTTGCATATAGAAATAAACATTTTTGCGTAAAAACTTCTTATGAGGTAGGGGTGTCGAAAATGACGTATTACTAAACAGGGTTATAGGCCGTTCTCATCGGTTTCCCTAATAGGGTAGTAAGATGCACACATAAGCCAACTTATCAGCGATTTATAGAATTTTATCATGGATTTTGCATATAGAAATAAACATTTTTGCGTAAAAACTTCTTATGTGGTAGGGGGTGTCGAACATGACGTAATACTAAACAGGGTTATAGGCCGTTCTCGTCGGTTTCCCTAATAGGGTAGTAAGATGCACACATAAGCCAACTTATCAGCGATTTATAGAATTTTATCATGGATTTTGCATATAGAAATAAACATTTTTGCGTAAAAACTTCTTATGTGGTAGGGGGTGTCGAACATGACGTAATACTAAACAGGGTTATAGGCCGTTCTCATCGGTTTCCCTAATAGGGTAGTAAGATGCACACATAAGCCAACTTATCAGCGATTTATAGAATTTTATCATGGATTTTGCATATAGAAATAAACATTTTTGCGTAAAAACTTCTTATGAGGTAGGGGTGTCGAAAATGACGTAATACTAAACAGGGTTATAGGCCGTTCTCATCGGTTTCCCTAATAGGGTAGTAAGATGCACACATAAGCCAACTTATCAGCGATTTATAGAATTTTATCATGGATTTTGCATATAGAAATAAACATTTTTGCGTAAAAACTTCTTATGAGGTAGGGGGTGTCGAACATGACGTAATACTAAACAGGGTTATAGGCCGTTCTCATCGGTTTCCCTAATAGGGTAGTAAGATGCACACATAAGCCAACTTATCAGCGATTTAGAGAATTTTATCATGGATTTTGCATATAGAAATAAACATTTTTGCGTAAAAACTTCTTATGTGGTAGGGGGTGTCGAACATGACGTAATACTAAACAGGGTTATAGGCCGTTCTCATCGGTTTCCCTAATAGGGTAGTAAGATGCACACATAAGCCAACTTATCAGCGATTTATAGAATTTTATCATGGATTTTGCATATAGAAATAAACATTTTTGCGTAAAAACTTCTTATGTGGTAGGGGGTGTCGAACATGACGTAATACTAAACAGGGTTATAGGCCGTTTTCTGTTTAACAGCTTTAATATAGTCTTAGCTGCATAACCGTTATTCGCTGCTATTTCAAAAATTATATTAAGCTCTTTGTTGTAATTTTTTAAACTTTTTGTAATTTGGCGAAATATTTACCAATTGTTTTTAAAAAAATTTAAAAATGTGTGTATTAAGTGTGTTTCGCCAAGTGCCTACGGCAGAAAGTGTAAAAAGTTATAAATATTAATTACAAGTTATTTAAAACCTTTAAGTAAAACAAATTTTACAAAATATTGTTTGTGTATATTTTGTTTTTGACATTTATCTGAAGTGAAGAGTGTCAATCGAGAAGTTACTTCTCTTCAGTAGCTTAATTAAATGAAGAGTACCTCAATTATCTGAAGTGAAGAGTTATACTCTTCAGTTAAAACGAACACGCCTTAAATAATCAAATGTGAATACCTATTGAACCGCAATACTAGAAATATGAAACAAAAACTAAATCCTAGGTCATTCAAAACAATCTTAGGAAATGTTATAAAAGCATACTTTGTCTAATCATGTGGCTGAGTTTTTTTTACTTATCCCGCAATATGGTATATAAGGCTACCATATTAGGGAAACCGATGAGAACGACCTATAACCCTGTTTAGTATTACGTCATGTTCGACACCCCCTACCACAAAAGAAGTTTTTACACAAAAATGCTTATTTCTATATGCAAAATCCATGATAAAATTCTACAAATCGCTGATAAGTTGGCTTATGTATGCATCTTACTACCCTGTTAGGGAAACCGATGAGAATGACCTATAACCCTGTTTAGTATTACGTCATGTTCGACAACCCTACCGAATATGGTGTTTTTGCAAATAAATCCACATTTCAATATGCAAAATATAAGGGCTGAAACCTCATTAGGTGATCAGAAATTCGGTCTTTAAAATTAAGTCTACTTCCAAAACCAAACTGAATCTCTTAATTCAGTTTTCAGCTCAACCTCCAAAACTATATTTGTGTAAAGTTTATTTCAAATTGGTCAAGGCGTGTGGATTTGTTTAAATATCTTGCGCATATAGGTTTTACAATGGCCAATTAGGATAAAACTTATCTATTTCGTAACTGATTTTAGTGAAATTTGAAATTCGCGATAGAGATGGGATCCTAAAATGACTTTTGGATAAACTTAACATGGCCAAGTGGGATGGAACTTGCCTATTTCCCAACCGATTATTATTATATTTGGCATGTGCGTTGGAAATGGAATTCTAAAATGGTTTTTGGATGAAGTTCTGGAATATGGCCAATTAGTATAGAATTTGGCTATTTCTTAATCTATTATCTATATGATAAATTCTAGATTTGTGATAGAAATGTGATTCTAAAATGATACTGCTAATTCCGAGACTCTACACTACCGTTAATAGATTTAATTCTTCAGCGCGTGTCCGCCACACTCTTCATTTTTTTAAGCATGGCCAAACTTACAGCTCTGACAGTAAATACTCAGGAAACATACCCCAATGTTTCAAGCGAAGGATTGGCGATGAAAGTTTCTAGGCGAACTTGAATATTATTTCGAAGATACTCTCGATCGTTAGGCAATTAAAATAGACGTTTATGCTGCCTCAAAGAAACTTCAATAGCTGCATGATTTACCGAAACCTCATCAGACAACAATTTTAAAGCAATATTGCGGACGTCATATTTCACTAATACCGGTTAAGAAGTAGCCAACTTCCACCTCTGTTAGCTAATATTCCAGAACTTCATCCAAAAATCATATTAGAAACCCATTACATCATACTTGGCCATATTTCAGAACTTCATCTAAAATTAATTTGAGAATCCCATTTCCATTGGAAATACTGAATTTCATCAAAATCGGATAAAATATAAAATCCCAATAAAATTTTTATAAAAAAAATCACAAATCCTCAGTTTAACTGCTCACTAAACCCTAATCCAACCCCAACTCAGCTCTTATTCAACCCATTCAAACGGAACGGATCTCAATCCTCAACTCAACCGCAAACTCTACGCCAAACTCAATCCTCAAACCAGGATATATAAAAAACTGGTTAACTGCTCACTACATCCTAATCCAACCCAACTCAACTTCAACTCAACCCGCAAATTGGCCCCTAACTTAACCTTCAAATCAACTCCAAATTCAATGCCCAATTCAATAATCAAACCAGCATATATAAAAAAATGGTAAATATTTTCGTATGGCAGATACCCCACCCTCTTGAAGTATACAGTCTCCAAAAGCTTTTCAAATTCCCGCCTTGACCATAGATACAGATTGGCGACGGATACAGATGGACAAGCCATTCTCGAGATACCATGGGTACAGACATCCAGACATCCAGATGTCCAGACAGATGGACGGACATTTTTTTTTTTTTGCTTTTTCAGATTCAGAGGCTATCAAAACGTCGAAAAAAGTGGTTTTGGGCCAACCAAATTTTTCGTCATTTTTAACAGGATTTCAATACTTTGATCATTTTAGACCGAAGCAAATCCATGATAAAATTCTGCAAAAAAAATTTTTATGATTATTTATTTTGATAAATAAAAAATATTATATTCTATATCAAGCATTTTGATATTTTATTTAAACCGCCTGAATGTTTACATTACCCAAATACATTCAAAAAATATAACGTTGTTGTTGTTTCAGGAAAATTGTAGTATAAACTTTACGTCTGTATATAAGCATGTGAATTTTTTCTTAAAATATTCCTAAATTATTGTTTTTCTTGTTTTAAGAAATTTTTAGGATAAACTTCACATGCATGAAATCATAATAAATTTATTCCAACTAAAAAAATTCTAAACTGAAGAAAACCAAATGTTCCTTTAGGTTATGTTAGAGGATTTCTATACATTTATTTCAAAGATTCTTTGACCCTAGGAAATCTTATCGTCTGTTTAAATAACAATTTCCGAATCAGTGTTGTGCCTGTATTTTACACTAAGTAATTTATCTTAATTTTACATGCAAATAAAAAAAAAAATCTCCAATTACCAACTGCTCATTTTATTAACCCTCTTGTAAATTATATTCTAAATAATACACGCAATTTTAAATTCGTACAGTAATGTGAAATATTAGTACATATTTGCACGGTTTATGGAATAACGGCGACTAGCACATCAGTTAAAAGTGTTGTCAAAAGCTTATAATGATTTTTCATATCATCGAAAAAATTTTAAAATGTAAACAAATTTGTACGCAACTTTCACGTATAATTTTATGATAGTCTCATTTCCCAAATCCTATTTTACGACCAAAATTTGGGTACAGGTGTATGTGATAAATATTGAAATGCATCGAGAATATCGAGTATGTACAATACAGTGTCCCAGTGATCAAGAATGGTTGTTAGTTTCAGTTGCCCCACTAATTTTCGTAGTGGGTGGGGTTTAAAATAAACCTCAAAAAATTGCTCCAATCGGAGGTAGTTTTACCTTGCAAAAAACCGTTAAATTGAAGTCAGATGACTGAAAGCATGAAAATGAATTATTATTATTCCCTACAATAAGAGTAATCGTATTTATACGGTAAAACTTCTCCTTTTTCGGGCCTTCTGTAAGTATAAACAAACTTATGCGTTATGCGCACATTATTCCCAAATACTTATTCGTGTTTGCGCGTTATATATAGCAATTTTTATTTTTTAGATTAGACATTAGAGGATATGAGCGTTAGAAGATTTTAACCATGTACGATCCAACTATCTTGTCGAAAAGTTTCGGTAACACAGATAGAATACTGATACGATGATAATTGTTAATGTCACTTCTAGACCTTATGGATTTACATATCGGCAAAATTTAAGTTAGAAAGAATATTTGAAAAATGAACATTAAAAAAGAACAAATGGGATTCCAGTCTACCGGCACATATTTTTTTCCATCTTTTTTTGTTACAGTAAAAATAAATTTATGAAGCGGATATTAAAAGGGCGACTCACCCTTATGCCGCGTAGTTGATTCTGCCTTTCTGTAACCGCAACATTATTTTATATTATTTTATTTATACTCTCAATATTCCTGAGTACAACTTTTTTCACGGACACTATCTCTTGTTTTTAACAGCATTGTATGGTTATTGGTTCATTATATAATGGGCCCGATTCTAGAACGATAAAATTCATAGCATAAACTTTTGGAAGGCTTAATCGGGCTTAATATCTTTGTTGGTACCGGGAATTCCAGTCAATAATATTTCAGTTAAAAAATGAATTCAGGGGGGCTATTTGGGAATTCAATTCGAACGCACTCGAGTCTTCGATTATTGGATTCTTATTTGAATTGAATCAGATTCGTTCGTTTCTTATTTAAATCAAATAGGAATCTTATAAATCGAAGAGTCGAACACGTTCGAATCGAATTCACAAATAGCCCCTCTCAGTCAAAAATTAAAAGGCAGCTCAGTTAAAATATTTCATAGAGAAATATCCAGAAATATTATAGCCAGAATTTTTGGAAATGGAAGCAAACCTGCCAAAAGGTATTCCAGTCAAAAAATTTGTGACTGAAGTATCTTTCAAGAAGGTTGTTTGGTCTAAATAAGCAAAAAACCTTTCAGTCAAACTGTTTTCCGACCGATACACCTTTTTTTTATTGAAGCTCCTTTTAAAACGGAGTTTTAGTCATAATATTTGTATGGGAAATTTTACGACTGAAAAAAAGTAAACACGATCCCGCTAATCACCTCTTTAAACTTGTATTTATTGCTTGCTCCAAATTGATAGGGCAGAAAACATTTTCAATGGAAGAAAGCAAAAACAAAAAACACAAAGTGAATTGTTTTTGGCGTCCATTGTTCATTATTTTATTATTATTTTTGTCTTTTGTATTAGATTTAAGTACACACTTTTCCATTTATATACATTAACTTAAATTTTATTATGATTACAAATTATTTTAAATATATGTATAAGAAAATAAAACTTCATAAGTACAACTATAAAAGTTCAATTAAGTTTTTTAAGAAAATGAGAAATGTGGTCAAAATTCTTACGCCATCATTCTCCTCTTTATACAAAACATTAATTTTGGTTTAATTTCATTTTTGTCTTCCTTTTTAATTAAAGTCCAAATCTTAACTGCTCTTGGTGTCGTCCATTCTCCACCACCGCACCAAAGTTGCCAGTCACTGATGTTATTGTTGGCCCAATTCTTGGACCCTCCTTGGTTTCGATGCCATTATTTTTCTCGTTATTTGGCTATCTGGTGGACAATAGCCTACCTTGCAGCGTTATCAATTATGTATAATAACTTTTAAACTATTCGGATATTTTTTTTTATGGTGGCCACTACAATGGTGATTTGTTATTTCAAACGGTGAGTCTTAAAAGAAGGACCCAGTAATTTAAAGCTGAAATTGGTATGAGTAAATTATTTATTTTATTTTTTTAATAAATTGGATAATCTATTTTGTTGATATTATTAAAATAAAATAGCCTAAGTAAATGTTATGGCTCGCTGATGAATTCCAACAGTCATATTCAAAAGGATTTCCTATGGCTATGCCTAAGCACAATCCTCCGTTTCAAGTGGATTTCCCATGTCTATGGAAATACTTTGCTGGTAATTCGTTTTCTAGTGTCGACTGACTTTAACAAAAACGCATTCATATTGTTTTTGATATGGACATATCAACAATATGGACATATCACTTTTTAAATATTTTTCTTGCTAGAAAGTGGCAAGATCGATCGATTATGAGGAAATGATATTTTCCGCTAGCAAGTTGCTATATTCGATACGTTTTAACAAGCAAAGTTTATAAGAATGTATCACTCTAGAATGTATCGAGTGTATCGAATTAACGTTCTTTTCGGAACAATCGGCAAGTTGTTTTATTACATCGGACAGACCAGAGAAATCAGAGAGATAAATTATCACAAATATCCGATAATTTTTAATCTGAAAAGACCTTTCTCAGATTTTAACACGCTAAACTATTTTAATTGGCTTACCACTGTTTTGTAATCTATTATATTACATACCAAGATTTTGAGGCTGTAAAGAACAGATCCACTCGGACTGATGAACGTGTGAACCTGTAAATTTATTAAATGATATACAATAAGTATTAACATTGGTTAGGACTTAAAATATATCATAATTTTAGTTTAAGATTTGATTACTTCTTGTGAGTTTCTTATGTAGAAAGATTCAAGAATAAAGCCATTGGCAGAATTTAAAAACAAAAAAAAGAAATACACATTTTTTATACAGGCAAATATTTTCTGGTAAGCTAAACATTTCAAAATGGTTCAAAATGAAAAAAAAATAAGCAAATTTCATAAAACCATAAAACTTTATGTTTAATTTAATTTAATTAAATTAAATTAGCATGAACAAACATTGTGTGAAAATGTGGAACATTAATAAAAAGTAAACAAACGACAATGAAACATCTCATATTCTGTGTAAACTTTGAATAAAGACTTTGAATGTAGAAATTCTTAAGTTTTTTTTCGTTATCTGCCAATTGATTGAAAACCTGAATTCTATGGTAGAGAACGCGTTTCTGCGTGGTTTGAAATTTATAATTAAGAGCCCGATAGTGGAAATGATTTCAAGTTGGTCTCTCCGAAACTGAGTGGTTTGTAGTTAATTATTACTCTTAGTAAGTCCGTGTTTTATTTTATAAATTGTCAACAAATATTCATAGTCAATAAGATACTTGAGTGGTAATATTTGATCACTATACAGGAGTTTTGTTGATGTTAAGAGAGGTAATTGTTCAATATTTATACAGATGAAGGAACACCTAGCTTCTTAAATTTCTACTCGGTGCCTTTATTTTAATTGATTCCAGTATAGACGGTGCATCGATTTGTTGTAGTAAAATATTTGCAAAAAACGAACACTTAAAAACTCTCGTCTATTTTCCAATGTTATCATTTGAGAGGATTTGTATCCAGTAAGATATGATGGCAATCCCATTAAAAATAATCCCATTTGTTTTTCCACGTTATATAGCGTATAAGCTTTTTTTGTATACTCTCAATATTTTGGATACGTTCATCGTAAAGAGGACACCAGACATTGACAGCATATTCAAGTTGATATCTGATAAAGGCATAATACAGGATCTTAATTGTCTCGCATGGAATTAGCTCTAGCGACACATTGCTCAATGTGTTTAGAAAATCACATGTTTCCAAGGAAAGTAACCCCTAGGTCTTTAATCTCAAATATGTTTTGTAAAAGTATGCCATTAATTTGGTATTGTTGTATAATAGCACCATGAGAGCCTTGTGGTACCCATGTGGTAGCATGAATTAATTCCGATCTGCTATCATTAAGCTCAATATACTGAATGCGGTTACTCAAGTATGATTTAGACCATGCAACAAACTATTTAGAAAAACCGAATCTATATAACTGTTCCAACGTTTTACAATGACTGATGGAGCCAAAGGCTTTCGTAAAGTCAGTATACACCGCATCAACTTGTTTAATAGTGTAGCTGAAAGTTTTTTTTTATTTCTCTCTGATCTCTCCGAATGTTGAATTTTTGGAAAATACCGTTAATAAGTTAAATTTTAAAATTTAAAACAGGAAACATCATTTAAGCCACATGCGATTTTGATTTCTTGTAAACATTTGTGATCGAATCTTTCACATTTTCCATGTTGACGAATTAATTCTGCAAATTACGATTTTTTTTATGAAATAACTGTTTTGTACAACAGATACTTTTTATTTTATTTCAAATGAATTCAATGAAAATAAATTTAATTTGATAGAGAGTTGGCAAGAAATATGTATGTATCCAATCCAAATTAATCTGCATTAACCAAATTTTATTAAATTTCCATCAACATCAAATGTTATAAAAACATATTATTATTGGAAAAAAATAATTATGTACTTATGTTTTAGTTTGCATATAGATATTTGTTAATTATTATTTATTTTCATTAAAATATAATACCTTTTCATTAAAACAACAATTAATTATTAAAATTCATTTGTATTTGTTTAAATTATAGATTATGATTAATTAAAAATAATTATTTATATATTTTGCAAAGGCTTATCAATTAATTTTTTCAATAATAAATTCATAAATAATTTTTTAGGTGAAAAATGTGACCGACCCCGACCATTGATTAATTTTAATAACTATACATATTATTATTATTATTTTTTAATTAATTAACCTTTACCTAATCCAGTAGAAAAAAAACCAAAAAATTACTGTGTCTACATAGTTATATGTATACCCTATTAACTTTTTCCTAATGCGTATAATCGTAAATCGTTACCGTTTTCTATATAAAAATCTGATTAGAAAAACGTACAAACGTAACTGCAACATAAAGATTTGATAACACAACGGAACGAAAGTAAAAATAGATAAAAACGTTCAACAATAAAAGATAATAAGAAATGAAAATTTGAAATTCATGGAAAAACTTGTTATATATTATACAGACACACACGGTCTTTGTATATATTCGTATAATATATTGCAATGAAAATCTATCCATCTTGACAAAAAAAAAATCCACTGTAGTAATAGATTTCTGATTAAAATCTGATTTTAATACAAGCAAATGCTTTCTTCTTATTTTAATTTAAATTGTATTTATTATTTCCGTTTACTCTGCAGCATACAATGGGTAAATGGAAAATGGAAAAGTTTAAACGTAAATAAATATACGAATTTACCTGTATAGTGTATACATTTATAAATGTATATGCCACACATTTGGTCATAGAAATTTACAGTAGTTGGGAATTTCCTTGTTACTATTCCTTCTAGAGAATTTTCTTTATTCTATATGTTGTTTATAGAGTTGATTTTCGTTGTTGTTCCTATGTGCTTTCGTTTTATTCGAATATAGTTAATTTTATTTTGTATATTATGTCAAGAGAAATGGATTGTTATTTGATTTTGATTTTTATGGTCAATGAAATACATAATATCATGTATATTAACAAATAATTGAAAAAAATTGAATAATTAAATGTATGGAACATTTTTGAAATGTTTTACAGATACATATTTGCATGATACAGTAATATTTTGGGGGAAAATTATAAATATACATATTTTGAAAAAACATTTTATTGTTAACCTTTTATAAAATATCTGAGGTAGTGATTTACCCAAATTACATATCATAAAATCAGTAATATGTTTTCTAAGTTGGCTCTTATCCAAAGCTTCACATTCACAAAAAAAAAATGAAAAAAAAATTGTATTTAAAAATCAGGGTTAAATAGTATATAAAATATCGAACCGAATTTCAAATTATTCGTTAGATTGGATATCCATACTGTCGACTATAAAATATTCTCCAGTTTAAAGAATGGGAGTAATTACCCTCAATAATTTTAATGCATACTACCAAACTACCAGTTGCGGCCAGGATTTCCCACAATCGCAAGAATATAACTCAATTTAATTCGCATTGAATTTTATTTCATCATTTTTCTTATAATTCTTATTTTTTTCTTATTTTATTTTTTATTTTTTTATTAAATATTTTAAATTTTGACTGTCATTTGTTTTTGTTGTGTTTAGTAATTTGTTGTTTGGTATTGTTGTAGAACGGTTGCAATTTTGGGCATTTGCCATTTTAACAAAATCATTTTATGATTTAATTCGTACTATGGTGATAATGTGTATTGGCTTTGTCTGAATTATAATAACATTTTTAAAATTCAAGTGTCCCAAATGTCAGAATTTGTTAAACTTTGTAAAAATATTGAAAAGTATACAATAATAATATAACCGTGTATAATACTGTTTTTTGAGCCATTGATCCAAATTTAGCTGACATTATTGAAGACATTAATATGAATCAGGACCACTCAATTAAGGTGCAGTTGTATTTTAATAAAGATGACATGATGGCATTATCTCAAGCATCATCGATATAGTATAGAAATTAGTACAGTAGAATCTTTAGGGCAAATTCAGCAAACTACACCAACTTCACGCACCACGACCACACCACACATTTTTTGTTTGTTTTAATTTTTAAATAAATGAACCGAATTTATGACCGGCAGGGCAGTTCCTTATATAAATTTTATATGTAGAAAAAATATTATTCTAGAACAATATTCTAGCAGTGTTGACCGATGTGAAAATTTGGTTGCATTATGCCCTTCGAATCTAACAACGAATATCCAATTTTCAATTAAATAAAAACATAATCTTGATGAAAATTGATGAAATTATCGACCAAATTTGTCCTATTAGTATTTACAATTAAAATATCATACAATATATTAAGTTTTAATTAAAAATAACAAATTCTAAATTTGAAAGAATTTATCGGCGATATTTTAATAAATGGTATGTTGGTGAAACCTAAAATTAAATTAAAGTAAATATTCACGATATTAAAACTTAATAAAAATTGCATTGGCTTACCGATCATAATGAAGTCATAGAATCTCTTACAATTTTTCTGTAATTAAAACTTCTTGTTGATTTGTTATTTATATGTACCTAACTGTTTATTTATTATTATTATTATGTATTAAAATTTAAATGTCAATGACCTATTTAAAAATTAAAACGAAAACAATACAATTGTGGCCCAAAGCTTTGTTACCCAAAAATGATCATCATAATAATCACCCCTCCAATAAATCAATAATATTTAAATGACTATTGTAATATAGAGGTCACTATTACTAGCAAGACGGAGTGAATAATTATTGATCGTTTTTGAATGGCACTGTTTGTAAGGGGTATTAAAAAAGTTTAGACTAGGTTTAAAATACGAAATAGAAATTGTTCATTCTAAATTCATATTTCTGTAAGAAAAAAGCTAAGAGATAGATAATTCAGAACAGTTGTGATAAAAATTAAAATAAAAACATTTATTATATGAGCAAATTTAAAACTTAAAATAAAAAACATACATATAAAATCAACAAACATTTTATCAATTTAATTAAATAAAAATTCAACAAACATTTTGGTGCCGAAACCCGGGAGCTGTTGTTTATTGAAGAAGAAGCCGACCATTTTGCCGCATAAACATCATCCGCTTTAAGATAAGTAGCCATTTTGCATTATCATTAAAATTTGTAAATTTTCCGTGAATGCTAAAATCTAAAGCGTAAAAAACAATAATTATTAGTGGTTGTGAAAAGTGAATTGTGATTCGAACTATAATTAAATAATTGCCAAGTGAATAATAAATTAATTCAATCGAAATGGAAAGATCGATACGCACGCGGGATCGTACAGTGAATCAAATGCGAGCAATAAAAACCTATAGTGCAGCAATTACTGCCGTTACCACGCTGGAGTCGATTCAAACTCGTGAAATTAATATGGACAAATTATATAAAGAATTCAACACGCAGGAGCTAGAATTACTCGCGTTCGACCAATATGTACCCATAACCAACGAGGTCGATGAGCTTTATTTCGATACCACGGCAACATTAAAAGCTGCGATAAATACAAGATTAGTAAAGGAGCCAGAAAAAGTAACTGAGATACATGATTTGAACGCTACCCTCGGCCAGTTCATTGGGCAACAACAAACCTTCCTACAAGGAATGAATAATACTCAAAACGTGCGGCTACCGAAAATCAACATAGAGCCGTTTGCGGGAGATTACAAGTTGTGGCCATCATTTCATGATTTATACATCACGGCGGTTCATGAAAGTAAAGTTTTAAGTTCAGTGCATAAGCTACAGATTCTGAACGGGTTACTAAGAGGTGAGGCTGCAGCATTAATACGGCACATCAAAGTCACTGACCAAAATTATGAGGAAGCATGGGCTAAATTAATAGCTAGATACAATAAGCCGAAATCGATAATTTCCTCGTTAATTCAATTATTTCTGGAGCAAAAGGGTAGCAATCAATTAAATTATAAAGATCTACGAAAATTGTGCGACACTTCGGATGAGGTTATTCGGGGCTTGAGGGCACTAGGGGAACAAGCTGAAACACGTGATCCGTGGTTAATCCATATATTACTGGGCAAAATAGACGCAGATTCGAGACAACTATGGGCGAATGAATCGGTTGAAAACACATTTCCCACATTCAATAAATTTTTAGAATTTTTGAACACCAGGTGTGATGCTCTGGAGTCTTGTGCGACAGTTACCAAACCAGCAGTCACGGTGCAAAGACACATAAAATCCCATTACGCAACCCAAGCAAACAAATGGAGCTGTATCGCCTGTAAAAAAGATCATTACTTATACAAATGTCCACTCTTCAAAAGTATGAATGTGGAAAATCGCACGTCACTTATAGAACAGGCGAATAGTTGCATCAATTGCCTACGATCCGGACATGTGCAAGCACAATGCTATTCTCGCGCTGCCTGCTTGATATGCAACCAGCGACATCATTCACTACTGCATAAAGAACAGGGAACAACGAACTGTCATGCAACATCGAGCAGTTATCTACAATCAAGACATTACCATTAGATGCAAGTAACATTGCCGAAGCTTCGAAAATTTCAACAGCAACAGCAAACAATCATTCTAATCAGTCCACATCACAACAATCACTGAATCTGAATACGACATCCTTACATGAGAATTCAACTCATCTGAACACCCTGTTACCTACAGCCTTGATTTACATTCAAGCAAATAACGGACAAAAAATGTTAGCAAGGGCACTTCTCGATTCTGGATCACAGTCATCCTTTATTACGGAATCATGTGTTCAACGCCTAGGTCTACGTCGGAAATATTCTAATATTTCCATTTACGGCCTAGCTTCTAGCATTGCGGGGAAAACGAGAGGAAAAACCATTCTTACAATAAATTCACGTGTAATTCAACATTACAATATTAATATAACGGCACACATAATCGAGAAGATCTCGTCACCTCTACCAGAGACGTTCATACACATACCAGAAAATAATAAAATATGGCAGCTCGATTTAGCAGATCCACAATTTAATCGACCTAGTTCCGTGGATATTTTGATTGGCGCAGAGTTCTTTTTAGATATTCTAAGCGAGCAGAAAATGTACATTCAAGGTCTTCCAGTATTACACTACTCCAAACTTGGTTGGCTAATAGCAGGCAACGTAAGTCAACAAAGAGAAGCCTTACAGTTGCATAATTTTAAGACCAAGCTGGAATGTAAAATTAGTAACGAGACTTTAATGGACATGTTAAGAAGATTTTGGCAAGTGGAAGAACCATTAGTTGCAACTTGTCAAAGGGATGAAAATGATCCGTGTGAAATATTATATCGTACCACCACCACACGATCTGCAGATGGAAAGTTTATTGTTAGGCTACCATTCATCAAGCCAACACCAGAACTAGGAGATTCGTTAGTCAATGCGAAATCAAGGATGTTTGGAACGGAGAAAAAATTTATCAGATCTTTGGACTACCACAAGGAGTATAAGGCATTTATTGAAGAGTATATTGAACTAGGCCAAATGGAACGAGTATCTTGGGCAGAATTACCTAAAGTCAATAACATGAAATATTTTATGCCGCACCATGCCATTTACAAGGAGAGTACGACCACTAAACTCCGCGTTGTCTTTGATGCGTCTTGTAAAACAACCACGGCAGTGTCATTGAATGAGTGTTTGCACGTCGGACCAAAAATTCAGCCCGATTTAACCACAACACTACTGCGATTTCGACAGAACTTAATTGCGATTAATGCAGATATCGAAAAAATGTACAGGCAAATCCTGGTGGATCCGGCAGATACCAATTTTCAATTAATTTTATGGCGCAGTAACCCCAACCAAGAATTAGCTCCATACAAATGTAAAACGGTTACGTATGGAACCACATGTGCTCCGTTTCTGGCCATTCGTACTCTGGAAGAAGTGGCGAGACTATATGAAAACCAATATCCAGAAGCAGCGACTACAATCCGAAAACACTTTTATATGGATGACATGCTAGCAGGAAGTGATACGGTGGAGGGTGCAATACTATTGAAAAACCAAATTACGGAAATGCTGAATAGTTGTGGATTTAGACTACGTAAATGGAAATCCAACTCCCAGGTTTTTTTACATTCTTTAACCGCGGATAATGCAGAAGATGTTCCAAAACTAATTGAAGATGATCCAAGTACAAAGACTCTCGGAATTATGTGGTATCCCCAAAGTGACATTTTCACGTTTAAGTTAAATGTACTGACCGATGATGTGATTTGGACCAAAAGAAAAATGTTATCCGAAAGCTCGAAGTTGTATGATCCGCTAGGTTGGATATCCCCCATCATAATTTGTTTCAAAATGTTTCTCCAAAAACTTTGGTTAACAAAAACCGACTGGGATGAGGAAGCTCCTAGTAATATTCTAGTTTTATGGAAGAAAATTTATGGCACGTTAAATCACCTCGAACGAATTAAAATTCCAAGATGTTTGCTAAAATCGGTCAAACCAACGACAATTCAATTGCACGAATTTTGCGACGCTTCGGAGTCAGCATACGGATGTGTTGTGTACATGAGATCCTGCAACGACAACGGAGAAATTATATGTCGGATAGTATGCGCAAAAAGCAAGGTAGCTCCCATAAAACGCGTAAGTTTACCAAGGCTGGAACTATGTGGCGCAGTGCTTTTGGCTGATGTAATAAAATATTGTCAAACTACATTTAATATGGACAACATAAGAGTTTTTGCATGGACCGATTCTATGGTAGTACTACATTGGCTATCCGATATACCTGCGAGATGGAAAACATTTATTGCCAACCGCACTACAACAATCTTAGACACCATTCCTCGAGCTAACTGGAACCATGTTGCCACTAGTCAAAATCCCGCAGATTACATTTCTAGAGGAGTAGAACCTAAAGTAATCCCAAATTTAGATACCTGGTGGTACGGACCTAAGTGGTTAACTTTACCTGAAAATAATTGGCCAAAAAATAAAGCACAACCGCCAGCCAAGGGTGTGGATACAGAAGCCAAAAATACAGGAGTAATAGTTTTAACCAATAAAGAATCCAATGAAAACGATGTTGTTACACATTTACTAAATAAATATTCTTCATGGTTTCGAATAAAGAAAATAATGGCATATGTTCTTAGAATTTGCAGATTATACAAAGCTGAAGGCAGAAAAGCGAATAAAAGGGAACTATCGTATGAAGAATACAATTACGCCGAAGCTGTTATTATCCGCACAATCCAAGCAACCAGCTTCAAGCAAGAAATTATTAAATTAAGAAGAAACATACCGGTGGAAACCAACAGTGTTTTAAGCTCACTTGACCCATTTATTGATTATCAGGGTATCCTACGAGTAGGCGGTAGGCTGAAAAACTCACACTTAAGTTATTCCGTAAAACATCCCATTATATTACCAAAAAATCATCCAGTGAATACGTTAATCATTCAGGAAGTGCACATATGTAACTTACATGCCGGAAACAATTTAACGCTAAGTATATTGAGACAAAAGTATTGGATGATCGGTGCTAGATATCTAATAAAGCGGTACATAAAATCCTGCATAACATGCATAAGGTATAGAAATAACCAAAGACAACAAAAAATGGCGGACCTACCGACTGAAAGGTGTACGAGAAACAGACCATTTTTAAATACCGGTGTAGATTATTTGGGACCTATCTATGTTAAAACCAGCCAAAACAGGAATGCACCGATAACGAAGGCGTACGTAGCAGTATTTATATGTCTAGCGGTCAAAGCGGTACACTTAGAAGTAGTAAGCAGCCTTAGCACTGATGCCTTCTTAGCGGCGTTAAAGAGATTTGTAGCACGTCGAGGACACCCTAACCAAATCTGGTGTGATAACGGCTCTAACTTTGTTGGCGCAAATAATGAACTAAAAAGGCTAAAAAGGGAAATATTAAATCAACAAAATAATGAAATTATCTCTAATTTTATCTTGCAGAAAAACATAGATTTTAAATTCAATCCAGCAAGTGCACCGCATTTTGGCGGATTATGGGAGGCGGCGGTCAAATCCGTTAAATATCATTTCCGAAGAACAACGAAAGATGCAAAACTCAATTTTGAGGAGATGACTACGTTAGTTACACAAA
This sequence comes from Tipula helvola, assembly GCA_963556165.1. Taxonomy (NCBI): domain Eukaryota; kingdom Metazoa; phylum Arthropoda; class Insecta; order Diptera; family Tipulidae; genus Tipula; species Tipula helvola. The sequence goes on from OY744482.1 coordinate 7,042,612, forward strand.
TCGAAGGTCTTTTAAACTCTAGACCATTATGCCACTTACACGATGATCCAGCTAGCCTAGAGATGCTTACTCCTGGGCATTTCCTAATTGGAGAATCATTGATGGCAATATCTGAACCAATATTAGAAAACGTACCTTTGCAGAAACTCTCCAGATGGCAAAACATTCAACGGCGTGCAGAATCCTTCTGGAAGTCCTGGTCCAATGATTATCTAAATACGTTGCAGGAACGAGGCAAATGGAAAAAGGGCAAGCTGGCTATCAACGTAGATGAATTAGTGCTGGTGAAAGATGATAATTTGCCTCCCAGTCATTGGCTCCTCGGACGAATAACTCAAACTCATCCGGGTGCTGATGGAATAATTAGAGTTGCAACAATCAAAACGGCTACTAACACAATCAAACGTCCAGTAACCAAATTAATTATGCTACCGAAGCTGACAATCTAATTTCACCTAATTTTATTTATCCAGTAATCATATTTTAAAGACTTTTGTTAAAGGCCATTGCAATATTTATGATGATCCTTTGGTTAAGAAAAATACGCCTTGTATTTTCTTAACGCGGGGGAATATGTTGGTGAAACCTAAAATTAAATTAAAGTAAATATTCACGATATTAAAACTTAATAAAAATTGCATTGGCTTACCGATCATAATGAAGTCATAGAATCTCTTACAATTTTTCTGTAATTAAAACTTCTTGTTGATTTGTTATTTATATGTACCTAACTGTTTATTTATTATTATTATTATGTATTAAAATTTAAATGTCAATGACCTATTTAAAAATTAAAACGAAAACAATACAATTGTGGCCCAAAGCTTTGTTACCCAAAAATGATCATCATAATAATCACCCCTCCAATAAATCAATAATATTTAAATGACTATTGTAATATAGAGGTCACTATTACTAGCAAGACGGAGTGAATAATTATTGATCGTTTTTGAATGGCACTGTTTGTAAGGGGTATTAAAAAAGTTTAGACTAGGTTTAAAATACGAAATAGAAATTGTTCATTCTAAATTCATATTTCTGTAAGAAAAAAGCTAAGAGATAGATAATTCAGAACAGTTGTGATAAAAATTAAAATAAAAACATTTATTATATGAGCAAATTTAAAACTTAAAATAAAAAACATACATATAAAATCAACAAACATTTTATCAATTTAATTAAATAAAAATTCAACAAACATGGTATAATAAAATTCGTGACCGAACTCTTCCAAAACTAAACACGATTTCCGCATTCATTCTAAAATTTCGACGATTTCTTCTAGTCGAGCTCAGTTTTAAAATGTCTTTTCTAATTATTAAGCATTGTAATAATTTTAGAACATAAACGAACCGTTGCAGTTTAGCGCCTTATTGAAACGATCAACACGGCTAACACTATCATTAAGTCAATTGAAAAAAACAAACAAATGGATGCTTAACGAGAATATTAAAAGATAAACTGGAGTTATTAGAGAGGATGGTGTAACCAAAGGAGGCAAGCACTTTGACAAGACAGAGGATAGCAACAAGTCTCGAAAATCTACATAATTTACACTGGTAATACCTTTCTTTTTAATTATTCTTAAGCAGTCGGCAAATTTTCAATATCTGGAATTTATATATAGCAAGCGCAACGAGTAAATTCAAAATCTGCCTAAATCATATTCTTATTAACTGAGGGCCATGTTAATTAATGGATAGTAATATAACACGTGTAATACCTACTAAAAGACATTTTCGTGGTCTAAATCAAAACAGGGGCCAAACTATGAAATTCGATCCCTAAAGGGCCCCACACACGATCAAGCAATTTGCGCAACAATCACTGTTGTGCAAACATGTTGATCGTATATGGTGCTGTTTGCATTGTTGCATAAGTTTGCATAAATTCAAACATGTTTGAAATTATTTGCGCAACGTTTACTGTTGTGCAACTGTTTGACACGAGTATGCCGATGTTTTAGAGTATTATACAACATTTATTCAGTTTTTCTTGCATTCGATGGGCATTACAGAACCAAAAACAGCAAATATGGTTGATAATAAATAATTACGGCAAGATTAAAAAGCCGTGGTTACGACAAACTAGTCATTAAAATGAAAGAAATGGACAAAGATGCGGATTGAGATCAAGTGAGAAAAAAAAATTGTTTTCGTACTGCTTACCGTGGGGAACTATAAAAGTATTGGAGAGTACAAAATCTGATATCGGAAGAGTGGATTTATATGTACCGTCATTATGGTACTTGGACGAACTTGACTTTTTGAGGGATCAGGAATTTCAGATAAGACGACCAAATTGCAGGATATAATACAGACGACGGCAAGTTACTGATTTTTTCATATTTTTATTCATTCTTAAATTCATTTTTTATTCATTTTGTATATTAAACAATATTTTTTCCTCCCACGACACAGTTCCAACAGTGTTGAAGTAACGTGAACAATTCTGACGTATATCTTTGGTTGATGCTGTAGTATTCCTTCCTTGCAGATGTTGAAGCGAAACTAACGTTTGATATGCTCTCCAATCGGCTGCTGATACCTCCCCAGTAACAGGGTTTTCAATGTTGAACCCTCCTTGACAATATGTTTCCAGTTTTTTGTTTCTTAAAAAAATGTGTAAATGGCAGCACGCTAGAACAATGATAATAGCTTTTTCTGGACGTAGATTTATTTCTCTGAGCAATATTCTAAATCGGGTCCGAGTGGCTAATATACTGAATACATTTTCTATCACGCGGCGAGCGCAAGATAACCTGTAGTTAAAAATGGCTTCTTCTATCGTCAGATCTTTTCGACTAAATGGTTTCAGTAAGTTTTACATCATTGGAAAAGCATCGGGCTGGTTCAGGTTTTTTGTTGAAGCTTTCTATTAAGATGTGTATTGGAAAATACTCCCCCTTGTCAGATACCCGTCCATTAGACCCTACGTCTACCATTGAAAATTCATAATTTGAGGTTGTAATAGCCATTAACGATTGTTTATAATTAAAATAATAAGAGCCGGTCTACTTCCCCTAGACAGTGTGGAAAGTTGCGGAATCTGCAAAGACAAAATATAATTAATAAATGTCCACTGCTTGCCTGGCCTTGTAACAAATTAATTTCTTATTTTAGGATGCTCCCGAAGAAACCTTACAACATTCTTCGCAGTATGAAGCTGTACCGGCACGCAAAGTAGCCACCAAAAGGAGATCGCCAAACGAAGAAAATATGCAAGATAAACGGAACCACCCAATTCACGCCCAATGTCTTTCACTTTGCACAAATATTATTGTAGCGTAACTGTTGCGCAAACTCGTGTGTAGTTACGGCAGACGGTTTACACAACGAGGTGTTGTACAACAGAAGTTTGAGCAAATTATTTGACTGTGTATGAGGCCCTTAACGTTCTGTATAAGAATTTAGAAGGCATTGGAAGAAAAATGACAATAACAACTATTGGTATAGCCCCTTATATTTTGAAATCTATTTTCGGTTAAAATCTGTTCCAAATTAATGATAAAAAGTACATTAAATATATAAATTACTGTAAAGTTGTTAATGTTTTTGTTTCACACATTAATATATGTTACATTTCGCAAAAAAAAAAAAAAATGCAAAGTTTTATGTAAAAAAACGTGCAAAGTGAAAATATAAATATTGATAAGTTTTTTTTATTTTGTGAAACAGAGTCCCGATATTCATAATTTCCTCTATTTCTCTTGCTTATTCCTTGCCGTCCAGATTGAAATAACGTATCATGTAAATGATAAATAACGTAAATGTAGTATCAAAACTGTGATCATCCTAATTTAATTAGTGATTTAAATAATGAATACTGGATAAATGTTTACTCCCAAACAAAGTATATCGATGAGTTTTATTAGGATATTAAAATTCTATATTGAAACAAATACTTCGCTGAAGGAAGTTATGTCGAATGATGGACCCTTTAAACCTCGGATTTCGCATGGCTTATTTAAAAAAATTAAATCGAAAAAGTTTATAGAAATCCGAATAATAAGGAACTAATAAAATCGTACAAGGTGCTATGTAAACCCTTTTTGGATTTAAACAAAGCATTCGAAATGGTAAACCACAATCCAAAAGTTTATTAATGTAGGCTTTCCTGGGATACCTTAAAGGTTTGTCTCGGCAAACTCATTTTGTTGAATCTTTAAATATCATGGATTAACAGTTGATAATAATATGCTTTGAAAAATGCCACATTGATACTCTCCAAAATTATCAGCTCTATTGTTTCGAAATTAGCTTTTGGTTTAGTTTGTTGGGCTGACAATTACTATTCAGAATTTATTCACTTGCTATTGCTGAAAAATATACTATTAAAATTATTTCCAATGCACGGCGTTTAACTCCATCGTGAGGGTTATTTCGGCATCTGTTTGTGTTCAATGGAATGAAAGTCTTTTTGGTCAATACCAGTTACAATTTGAGAAACGATCGTTATACTAAAATTCAAAAAATTTCAACAACGAATTTTCAATGTTTTGTTGCTATTTCAAGTGTAGTTTTATTTAATTAATTTTTAATATTTGAATTCAATGCTTTTATAATACAATTTATCCATGTTAATATTTTTGAAATCACCAAATATAAATAAATAAAATATTACCATGCAATTTTTTAATTCATATTATGAACAATAGTGTCTGTGTGAAAAACTCTGATAATACTTACTTTAAAGCCAAATTCTCGCTCTCTACGAATGTAAACATATGCTGCGTTTTTTTCTTCGCTACCGATAGCTGCTATGCGGAGCAGTAAATTTTTTACACCCAAAAAAAGTGTCTGGGGACACTTTATCGTACAATTTTTCAATAATACATTTATTTTAATTACGGGAAGAAGACGACATTTTGTTCTCAGTCATGGATCGATGAATCAGTCACTCGGATTTGGATTAAACATTAATAAAAAGAACAAATCAACAAATTAAAATTTGAAGTTTTAAAGTTGTTTCGCCTGTTATTATCATACCCATTTCTCAGATCAGCCTCTAGTTTACTGAGACTGGTATACCTGAAGTAATACGCCTTAAGTAAAATTTAAATTAACAAACAAATTGATTGAGAATTGTCTCGTGTAAGGAAATTCAATTAAAATTGGGATTAATTGAAAAATTACGGCAAGCGATCGACTCTTATAAAAAGACTCGTAAACCTAGCGCAAAATACGGATGTTGTTGAATTTTCGTCTCTAACGACGTGACCTAGCGTTGTGTTATAAGGTTGAATTTTATGAAACACATAATCGGTAGTTGCTCATTAAGTTCTTAAATCAATCGGAATTTGCACTGTTGTTCGAATGAGAACCAGTGTCCAATATCTTGTTCGAAAGCTAACTCGAATCTTAACAACATTTCGTAGAGTATCAGTTTACATGAAAGCGCATACTATGTTTAACAGATGCTACGTCTAGCCGAAATTACTGTTGCAATTCCCAGGTAGTCTACTTAAGTCAGGTATGTGGTTCTTTTTGACTAGTGCGTAAGTTAGATCGTTAAAAGCGAGCTGCGAAAGAGCTGGAAGTTCGTCGGGGTCCAGAATTTGAAACTGTATAGTGGTTAAGTATTTAAAGGAGTTCATAAATTTAATGACGATAGACTAAATCAAGTGCTTTATGTTTCTCTGTGGATGCCAAAATTGCGCTTTTGTTATTATTTCTTGGAACGTAAAAGAAAGAAAATCATTAACTTTTTCTGCCATTATGTAAACATTTGTTTATTTAGCTATATTCAAATATAAATGGAATCATAATAATTGACTCATTCGAGCACAAATACGTGGACTGTAATTCGGAATCGGCTTGGCTGCACAATAAAACTGCTTATCGATGACGATAATAAAACAAATAGCGACTTGAAAACTGTTTACAATTCTTATTGATTTCTTTTATACAATACACTTTGATTTTTTATTTAATTATGATTTTTGGTTGAATCTTGTTGCTGATGTGAATAGCTGTAGTCTCAAAAATGCAATGAATGCAAAAAAATAAAAATGATAAATTATAAACAAGTTATACCAATACAGGCATACCTCGTTTAGCGCTCATATTGCGTTCCAGAAAATTGAGCGTTAACAGAAACAGCGTTAAAAGAGGTGCTACTTACACTAAAATATGGGGTTACGTTCCTAACCAATTTTTTTTGGTACTTTAAAGTCAAAAATAAAAAGATGGTACCATCACCATGTTTATTTTGAAATAAAATTTGTATTTCATTTAAAAATTAGAAAATAAATTAGAATTCAAAATAACAAAATAATTTCAATAAAAACAAAAAAATTTAATACATGTCACAAAATAAAGGCGTAAATTCATATTTAACTATTTTTTTTAAAAAATTGTATTTAAGCTTGTTTGCTTAAATAGTTATTTTTTTCTTTTGAAAGTTCCGTGTAGGGGGTTTTTTGTAATAAAGGGTTTATTATTCCTCGTTTTATAGCGCAGGACCTTTCAAAATTGGGATCACTTTCATTTAAATCTTCTAAGGCATTTTGGATTATCCCTAGATTATGTTCCAAACATTTTTGCGTTAAAATATAATAAATAAAACCTTGTAAAAAATATTTTAAAATTAAAATATTTTTTTTTCTTCATAAAATCCAAAGAGCGCTATAACGAAACAGCGCTAAAAGAGGTAGCGTTAATCGAGGTATGCCTGTACACGACTTAATTTACGAGTATGAAGTACTGCTTAATTAATATGCATCTTGCAATACAATTACAATTGGTATAATTAATCACCTATTAAATCTACTATAATTATTTCGGCATTAGTGATTCTGTCAACAACAAACGACAGCAAAAAATAATTACAGAAGTAATAATAAATAATATTGTGGTATACAAATAAATATTCAGGTAAGTAAACTATTCTTTAAATTATATAATGTTAAATTTATAATGTAATTTGTTTCAGAACTATTGTATCAAGACGTAACAATGTATACATAGATTACAAGATAAGTAAAATTATTAGATGTCAATTCAGGTGATTAATTTATTCTTTTCTTTTCAGGTTCAAGCTGAATGGACATCCAAAACTTCAATTCTACATGTAATAATAATAAGGTTTATGATAAAGTGTTATTTAAATACAAATGCTGGTGTATGTGTTTTATTTGACGAATGATATCAAACAATAATTATGCAGTACAACAATAATTTATTTCTTAAGCACCCAATTAAAAATCAATAAAGAATACTAACAACAACATTTTAATACAACAATGTACATATATGTAGTATGTATTAACAATAAAATCTACTCTATTACGAGTATTTAGTATTTATTTTAGTTGAATTTATTCGATTTTAAAAATGGATATAAAAACTCCAGAATTTTTAGTTTATTCCACAACAAATAAAAAGAACTCTTGATGCCTTGTTTTTAGACACTCATCTGATCTCATGATGCAGACAAAATTAAAATGCATATCAAAAATGGATAGGAATAACTCCTGTTATATTCTGCTTTATTTATTGTATTGAAGTATTCAAAAGAACAAATTAAAACATTTTTATCTTTTATGCATTTAAGCTTGAGCAAAAGCAAACTGAAAAAAAACAGTGTTTGTTAAGATATGAATCTAAAAAGCTTTCAAGATATTGAAATTTAAAGAAAAACTAAATTTTTTTGAATTAAAAGGAAATTTTTGAATGCTATATGCATCTGTAAGTTTATGTGTTTATTGCATATGTATTGAATCGATGGTACTTTTAAAGTGTAGAGTATTTTTTTTTGTATTCCGTTGACGAAAAAATAAACATCAAAGCGATACAGAATGAAATTTATTACTTTTCCGCTTCATTAAGTTGAGGATATGGAGGATGGTAAAAAATAATCGAGTTTCTAGAATTTTTTCCGAATGCATTTTGATCAGTTTAAAAATACACAGAGCAAAATACACAGACCAAAAAAATAAATTTAATGTGATGCATATTTTTGGGTTAGCATTTCCTCCTCAGTGAAAAAGAAGGTTTGTCAAATTTAACGAATCTTCTCGCGACAATATTAAATTCATTATTTATGTGTATCGTAACTAAATTTTTACAATGAGCGACATCGGTTACCTTGTACTGATCTGTAAGTAATTTCTCGGTCGAAAAGTCCACTTTTGACATCAGTTTCGATTACATAGAGTTAATTTTTTCTATTTTGCTTTTTTATTAGAAATTTTCTTCTGCCAAACAGCGAATTTTCTCAGCCTTTATTCTTAGTCCTATTTACATAGCGAAAACATATCGCATATTGTATTGATGGGCTTTAATATACTTAATTACTTGGGATTTCTTTGGTGACGTAGAAATATGTGACTGGGATTTTTCTGTTGTCACTTGGCCAATTGGTTGGGAACCTATACATACATAATGAAGATAATTTTTATGAATTAATTTGTAATTCTCGGCCTTTCGTTGTCACCTACCTAATCCTCACTGTTGGTGTTTATTATTATAATAACCCCTTGCTGCCAATCTGCTGCATCTGGAAAAGGCATCGGAGCAGTGATGTCACATCGGGTTTCAGATGGATGTGAACGATCAATTGCGTTGGTACATCGAAAATGCTAAGTCAATCGCGCAGCATGCTTATAGCCAAATAGAAAAAAATCTCTGTCAATCATTTATGGCGTCACAAAATTTAACCAAGATTTATATACATAGTAGAAAATTTGAACTCTACACTGATCATAAATTGCAAACATCACTATTCCATCCGCATAAAACTTGCTAATAATGTCGTTGATATCGAGGAAGCAAATCTAATTGTACTTGATGATTTCCCAATTGATCCACAAGTTTTAGAGAAATTTACGTTTCAGGACACCACAAATTGTCTACGGTGGTTTCATAAATTAAGAATGTGTGGTCTGCAAAATAAACTGAAAAGGACATTGATAGTTTTCGTCCATATTTCCAAAGATATTTCGCTCATAGTTTAAGCTTTTATATTTTCTTACTCCATAAATTTTTTTTTAGGGTAGTTGTACCCCATAGACTTGAACCGAAGGTGCTGCAGTTACACATGGAGGATACATGGTTCAAAGCGCGACTGAAGAAAATGGCACGAAGGTATTGCTGGTTTCAGTCGATTGATAACGAGCAGTCCTAAATGAGAATTTAGTGCATGGCCTGAACGAAACCAACCGTAGGAATGAGTTCATATCGATTTTGCCGGCCCATTTTTTGAAAAGATGTGGCCAATATGTGTGGACGCTTTTTCACAGTTCCCATTTACAATTCGGGTACCAAATATCATAGCTAATAAAACAATTCAAACGTTGCAAAGCATTTTTGCAATAGAGGGCCTGATAATGGAACTTCTTTTCAAATTAAGATTTTAAATCATTAGATCATCAAAATTATAAAACAAAAAATCAAAATAACATTACAAGTTTGTTAGAAAAAAGAATTTAATGTCTTACTCATTTAAAACACAGATTCTCAAGTTTCTCTATTTTCCAGCAATAATCGAAAGAAAATAAGGGAAATTAAATTAAATACGATCTACAACAATAACAGTATGTATTAAAAAGAGAAAATTCATTATAATTACGTCATCATACGTCCACATCTAAAACCAATGGTAAGAAAAAAGACAACACGTCTCCGCTCAACAATCAAAATAAAATAAATCAGAAAGAGCCAACAGAAAAAAATAAATCAATACAATGAGTATGAAGAAAACAAAAAATCAAAACAACCTAGCATGCTTTGCAAATTTAAAATAACCATAGAAAATATTCAAATTCAAATTTGAATGGAAGCAATGAAAGAGATGATTATTGTATTGTTTATAAATTTCAAGTTATGTTTATGACGTATATTACAAAAACAACAATATTGTAAATTTCAAAAATACTTTATTTTTCATGACGATTTTCACTAAGAAATAGACATTTTCAAACTAAAACTGTAAATGAAAATAACCGTTTTCCCATATAGTTTCATATACCATGTTTCCATGATAGAGTTAACCTAGGTTCAACTCGGTTTATGTGCATGGAAACGCTTATTAGGGTAGAGTTTCGTTAAATCCAAATAAACTCGACGAATCTTGTTCATTTGAGTTAGATTCTATCTGTCAACAATTTTTTTAAATTAAAAATGGCGCTTCGCTTAGTATTAATTGTATTTCCTCAAAATAATTAAAAAATACACATAAATGTTGTTTTCAACGTAATGACGATATATCAGAATGAAATAAAAAATTTGGTTTTGTTCAACATGCAGTTTTATTTTTGTGTTCTATCGAAATATTTGTTTTATCTGTAAATCCTAACTCTGTTCATGGAAACGGTACAGGTTAGCGCCGCCATGTTTTCAACTCAACGAAACCTAAACCTATTTGAACTCGGTACATGGAAACATGGTAATAGTAAAGAAAAAAATTTATGTACCTTATTTTAAGCTTAGTGAAAAATACAGTCGATACTGCATGCTCTTATTTATACAGTAGGCTCTACTACTACTTAATGTATTTTATGTGCATAGTTTTTAAGCAATTATGATTATTTGTTCAAGATCGTTGTTCATATGCCAAATTCGAAACCAACTCTTTCTGAATTAGCAGGTAGCAGGTACTGAAGCATAAAATAAAAATAATAAAATAAAGGTAGAACGAATCGTGAAATATAATTACAAAAATATAAAGGGCTGAAACCTCACGAGGTGATTAGAACTTCGGTGTTTGGTATCTCCAATGGAGATAGCATTCACCTGTATCATAAAGTTGGTGTGACAATTTTGACAGTATTGATTTCAAATTTAACCAAGATATATTTATTTATACAACAACAGCCAAACAGCTCAAAAGCTTCAGTAACATGAGTACAGGCATCCAATTTAACACGAAAAATTGTCTAGAACTTTATACATAAAGTAGTATACAAAATTATACTGATATATCTAACCGTGTAACTGATCATATTCCAGAACTTTATCCAAAAATCATTTCAGAACCCCATTTACAACGCATATGTCAAATTTCATATTAATCGGGTAAGGAATAACCAAGTTCCATCCTACTTGGCCATATTCCAGAGATTTATCCAAAAATCATTTTAGATTCCCATTTCCAATACACATGTCGAATTTCATTATAATCGGTTGAGAAATGTCCAAGTTCCATCATACTTGGCCATATTCCAGAATCTCATCCAAAAGTCATTTTAGAATCCCATTTCCATTACACATGTCGAATTTCAGCATAATCGGTTGAGAAATAGCCAAGTTCCATCATACTTGGCCATATTCCACAACTTCATGCAAACAACATTTTAGAATCCCATTTCCAACACACATGTCAAATTTCAAAATAATAGGTTGCGAAATGGGCAAGTTCCATCATACCTGGCCATATTCCAGAACTTCATCCAGAAAACATGCTGGAATCCCAGAACTTCAGCCAAAAAACATTTTGGAATACCATTTCCAATACACATGTCGAATTTCATCGTAATCGGTTGAGAAATAGCCAAGTTCCTTCATACTTGGCCATATTCCAGAACTTCATCTAAAACAATTTTAGAATCCCATTTTCAACGCACATGTGATGAGAAATATTCAAGTTCCATCATACTTGCCCATATTCCTAAACTTCATCCAAAAATCATTTTAGAATCCCATTTCCAACGCACATGTTGAATTTCATCTTAATCGGTTGAAAAATAGCTAACTTCCATCATACCTGGCCATATTCCAGAACTTCATCCAAAAATCATTTTAGATTCTCATTTCCGACACACATGTCAAATTTCGTAATAATCGGTTGATAAATACACAAGTTCCATCACATAAAAAATTTGTTAACTACTCACTACATCTTAATCCAACCCCAACTCAACTCCAACTCAACTTCAACTCAAACCTCAAATTGACCACTAACTTAACCTTCCAATCAATTCCAAATTCAATGCCCAATTTAATAATCAAACCAGCATACATATATAAAATAATCATAAATATTTATAAAACCAGGTATTTTGGGTCAATTCGTATGGCAGGTACCCCACCCTCTTGACGTACAGTCTTCAAAAGCTTTTCAAATCTCCGCCTTGAACACAGAAACAGATTGCGAAAAAAACTTTAAAATCAGACAATCCGTTCTCGAGATACCACTGGTACAGACATCCAGACATCCAGACAGACGGACGGACATTTTTTTTTTTTGCTTTTTAAGACTCAGGGGCTTTCAAAACGTCGAGAAAAGTGGTTTTGGACCATCCAAATTTTTCGTCATTTTTGACAGGATTTCAATACTTTGGTCTTTTTAGACCGAAGTAATTACGATTTAAATAATTAATTACGTGACTCTTCTTTGCAGGATACATTTAACGATAATAACATTAGGAAAAATCGATAAGCGTAACTAGCTAGTTTTGTTTACTGTTCTTAGAAATAAATTCGATGTCGGATTAAGTTTGGTATACATAGTTTCGAATATAAACAAAAACATACATCTTTGGCAAGGAATTATACATAAATATTGTCCACACAAAATTCGAAAAGCTTTTCAAATTTCTTTGACATAATTTTTTTTTTTTGTGCAATTTTTACATGCCGCTGTGGTTTTATAATTTTTTTTTATACTTCTCGGATTTATGTTTAAATTACGTTTTTGGTTTTGAACCAAAATTTTATTCTTTTGTGTATGATACATAGGAGTATATAGTGCACATGTACCCATCTCAATATTTCAAGATTGTAGACATAAAACCGAAATCAATGATGTCGTTAAAACACAAAAAAGGTGTACATAAATATAGTTTGATTTTGTTCTTATATACATACATCGAATATGTATATAGTTTTGCCTTCAAATGAAGAACATAAAAATCCTATATACTCGTACATGCATACTTGAGAAAAAAAAAACATAAAAATAATGCTGAAAATCGATAAACTTTCAATAGTTTTTTTCTTGTGTGTTACGACGATATTACCTAACTTTATATCTTACCTTGCGGTGTTACATTTCAATGCGATGACATACAAAAGAAAAAAGCTCTTTCTTCCTCTCTCGCTCGTCACACAAAGTGTTTAATGTGATGCTTTGATTGGGAAATTTATTGTGCTATTTCGTTTTTTTTTCGTTTCGCTTTAGGGTATACTCGTAATATACCTTCATACATAATACATATTACAAACAAAGACTATAATGACAAATATTTGATGAACAGCGGTAATAAAGCTTTGAGCATGAATTTATTATTATGAAACCTAACGAATTCTACTTTAATTAGTTTTCTAATAAATTAATAGCTCTGATGATTTACTTCGAATTTTATTTTGTAGTAAACTTAATTAAAATTTCTTAGTTAATTTTGATATGACACTTTCATGCTAATTAGTTTATTGTTTATTGCATGTTTACATCAAAGCTTTAGAAAACTTGTTGCTTGGTTTCATAACCTAGTTTGGCATGTCGCTCAAAAATATTTAAAATTAAAATTTACTATTCAAACAATAAATTATTCTGGTAGATTCCAGGTTGATAAATATATCGCCCAACATGTAACTAACCATAAACAGAATATTATTCCATTCTGTGCTGCAAAGAAAAAAAAAAGTTGAGTTTAATGCTCTTTAATAAGAAAAAGTTTCAATGCTAGAGAGATGGTAACAACACAGTAGTAATAAAAATAACAATAATTCCAAAAAAAAGTTGCACAATCTAATAATCATTAACCTTGGCTTTCAGTCAATTAATTTTGATGGGACTCAAAGCTTCGCGCACAATATTATGTTTAGTGCCTTAATGACAATTTGCTGAAACAAAAAAAATACTCGCCTTTAATTATTCCATTTCTTGTGCGTAATTTAATTTAATGAATCCATATTTGAACTGGAAAATGATCATAAATTTTCAATTTGGCAAATACCATTGTACTACAACACCTCTTGGTGTAACCAAAAACCATGTTACCTCCTGGATTTTTCACTTCGATATTGGAAAAAAATTAAAATTTATTGTACTAACAAATGTTTTCTCATGAAGTTGGCTTCCCCCCATGTATATAGATATCTATTATGCTTCTCATTCCCCAAATTTTAAAAGAATGTCAACTAAAAAAATTGTAAATTTAATTTTCATAAAATAGAAAAAACATTTTGTTTACAATTTTTGTTCGTTATGACTACAATACACAACAATAATAACAAAAATGCCGGGAAAACAGAAAATAATACACATGGCAATTATTTTTTATTTACCCCTTGGGCAAGTTATCGTTTGTATTTGTGTGTACGTGTGTGTGTGTGTGTGTCATTTTTGCTAGTGTGGGCACAAATATAGACTGAATTTACCACCAGTATGTGAACGGGAAATTTTTTTTTTGCCGAAAAGTCATGAAAATTTTTTATGATGATTATTATAGCAGTATTTTTGTGGCAATAATTTTTTGTGCCAAAAGAAATAGACAATGATTTTAGAGTCTGGAGAATTATTAATTTTAATCGGTATTAAAGTTTTTTTTTCTGAAAAGAAATTAAGTCACAAACTTTTAAAGTGGCACAATATTTGTTTTATGTGATTTAAAATATTTATAGCAGAATTATATGGCAGAAAAGTAACACGTCACTATAAGATATCGGATGTAAATATAGAAAAGGATTTTAAAGGAATGCAATATAATATTCAAGATGATAACAAGCAACTATTTGAATTTCTCGAGAATAATGATAATGGAAAATATTAAAATCAATTTTCAAATCAATTGGTTTTATGACTCTAAATATGAATATGCAACATTCTTATCGCAATGCATTATTTGAATTTATATGCTTTTTTCTGAGCAGACAACTATGTAATTTGCTTGAAGAATACACATCGGTTGCAATCACAACATAATCTTATACAGATATCTAATACTTCATATGGGGATGTGAGATTTATAAGTGTCTGGTACTGAATTTTAATGAATCTATTTACAACTAGGTAGTTATATGGTAGCTTCAACAATTTTATTTAACATATATTTACCATTTAGCAACACAAATAATAATATGTATAGAAGAAAGGTGTGTATGTGTGTGTGTGTGTGTGTGTGTATGTGTATACATATATCTAAGAGATACGACATGTAGAAAATTTGTCAAATGAAATGTAATTTTCTATGAAACACAAAAAAGGCGTAAACCGTGTTAGTATAATACAGCACCAACATTTTACTGATAAATATATGAAGATGAACATTAAGCTTTTGTCTTGAGAGTGTACATTTTTGAATGTTTCGAATTATTATTTTTTGTATGTTTGTTCGTTTGTTGAAAGCACATTTATTCCGTTCTTTTTTTTTGTATTTTTGTATCAACATTTTGGTTGGTGTACGCTTTTGGGTGACAATAAAAATATTATGTTTTTTGAAGTGACGCAAACAGATAGCGTTTTTTTTTTGTTTTGTTTTGTTGTGTGTGAATGATGATGATGTAGATTCGCGAAGTGGATAAATTTTGCATTTTATAGTATTCATCATATATGTACATACGTACGTATATGTGCGAGCGTAAAAAGATTTTGACGAATTAAATTAACTTTTTGCGGTTATGATACTTTTAAATTGTACAAGCGCGACACGATATTTATATAAAGGCATGGTCGCAAGTAAGCATTTTTCATTTTAATTATTATTGTTTATGTGTACATGTTTTAATTAAATATAAAACAAAAATATATGAAAAATGCTATAGTAAATAATACTCGTATATGTATGTACAAACATATAAATGTTTTTGATATAATATATAAATATTTATTGTCATACATCCATCCGACCGTTCAAATATAAGGATGAAAAGAAAAATTGAGCTTATTTTGTATGTACGTACATGTATCAAAGCAACCTAAATTATACAAAGCCATAGCCTAAAAGTCTAAGCTTTTATAAGGGAATTATAAACGAAAAAAATACCAAACTTTCCATAGTAAAACACATAAAACATAATGGGAAATCACTTTTTTTTCCTAAGACAAATTTTTAAATGAAAACGTTACAAATTCTTAATTATGGTTTATGAAATATTTTCATAAATGTTTGAATTTCAACTCCATTTTCTTGTAACAATTGATTTATTTAAACGAAAATTAAAAAAAAAATCATATCAACAGCAATCTGGTCAAACTGAAAAAACTACCATCTGGGGAAATTTCAAGTTCAAAAATTGTAGGAAAACCAAACCAAATTCACAAAATATTAAGAACGCGTCATAATTTTGTGATTAAATAATTTTTTTTCGTATTTTTCTGTAAACATCCTAGACATCTGACGTACACTAGTAAAACTAAAGATACATTTAACAAGTATTATTTGAATTCGTCAGAGCCAACTTTAATGTATTTTTCAAAATGAAAGTTAGAAAAATATATTTTAGAAATAATTGAGTTTTAATATTTCTGCAATTAATATTTACTTAATACCAATATAGCCTTCTTGTATATTATTGTTAAAAATATGTAAAAAACTTTTATATACACTTTTTGTAATATTTTTGCTTTTTTCATTGAAAAACATGAAGCTAAAAACAACATTTTTACTATGAATTCCTATGGAAATCAGTAAAAAGTTATACCACTAAAAAGCTTCTAAAAAATACGTCATGATGATTATGGCTCTATTCTCTAGAAGGCTCTGATATTATATGACGCAATTTATTATTTTAATATTTTTTATTTAAATAATCAAAATTAAATTAAATACACAATTTTTATTTTGATTTAAAATTGATTTATTTAAATTTTAACCATACGAAATTTATTTCAAATAATTATTTGTTTTTTATATATGTATGTACATTATGTTTATTTATATACGTAGCCAAAAATTGATATTTTATTTAATTTAATATAAATAAATTCCAATTATAGAGCTTAACGATAATTTAGGAAGTATGCGGTATTTTGGTCCATCGACTAATGCTCTTAACCTATTTGTGAATAGGTAATTTATATGCTCATATCAATTATTTTCGAATTCCCAAATGTGTGTATAGTGTTTGGGATACAAATTAAATAATTTAAATGCACAATAATTACTTGTCAATAAATTTACCTAGTCCATTGAGATTATATTTATTGTATTATTATTTTGTTTACGAATATATTAAATAATTAATTAAACACAAATGTGATCCGCATATATGTATCTGTACTCCGTGTGCACATTTCAATTGAGTGTCAACATATGTTCGATATTGTGTTGACATCGCAATCACAAAACCATATTTTAATTTTAACACTTGTAGCATAATGATTCTTTAATACGATTTAATAAAGACGTATAAATAAATCCTTTTTTCAAACACCAAATCTTTGTTGTACGTTTCTAGCGATTTATAATCGAGAGACATATATAATATAGTAAAGCTTTTGTCTTAAAATTAATTGCTACCAATTTACTATCTATTCTTCAGTTTTATATACACAAAGTAATAAAAATGAGAAAATAAAAATGTACAAATCCAACACATTTCGTTATCATTTTGAGGGTGTTATGTGGTGCTGATAAGATTACATAATTTTGTATTAAAGACCACGTATTTATGTATAGTCAAAATTGCTTTAAAAATACCAAACAATTTTCCAATCAATCTTTCTACTTTGTGCAAAATAGGAAAGCACAAATTTTCTAAGATATTTTCTCTATTTACTTTCCTGCTAGTCTATCTTTACAAATGTTCGTATGTAGATGTGAAGCTTGTGTTGGAAAAACACACAAAATAATGTTAAATTTACAACTATAAGACTATAAAAACAAGTTTATGGTTTGTTATGGTAAAATAAACAAATTATGGTGGTTGATATCGTTCGCTCTATAGATATGTATATACATACTCGTAAATTGTATATGTATGTTAGACTGGTGTTTGGTTATAAATTTAAAACGGAACAAATAGTTGAGATGATTTAAAATTAAAAGGATATTGCTTTTTGGGTTTGAGAAGAAAATAAAGCTTTTTGGTTTCCACTGTACTTTATTACAACTATTGAACAATTTCTAGCATTTCATGCTAGGATACGTCCATAAAACTGGTGACCGAAACTCTTTCCTTAGAATAAATTTTACTTTCTTCAATTTTTATATGAAAATAAAAAATGAAATTTATGAAAAACCTTGAATGAATTTTAAATCAATCAAAATGATTTTTTTTTATTATATTTTTTACGTTCATTTGGATGAGTGAATATTTTATTCGATGGTGCGCGATGGACGATCAAAGCAGAGAAAGACGTGCTTTTTTGTCTTCTCTGAAAATAAAAAGTTTTTTGAAGTGAAACTTGTTTAGCGAAGTATTAGTTTGAAATTTTTGATATGAAAAATGGATCGCAAATCAAAGTAAACGCATTTAGTACATTTAATGCTTGCTTGTTTAATTTTAATACAGAACACAAGTAAAATACTATAATGTATAATAAAATGCACACATACTGCGTCTTGAATTCACTTATTTTTTGAAATGAAAATTCTTTAGCTACGTTGCCGTTTGAAATTTTTGGTGACTCTTAAGGGGAAACGGTTAAACGAAAGGAGAAATATGGGACAGGCCTTAAGTGCGAGAAATGAAGGGGCAACGTATCGAGCAAAACTATATTTCTATGTATCTTAACCGATTTTGATAAAATTCAGCATGCACGATGGAAATGGGATTCTAAAATGATGTTTAGCTAGAGTTTTGGAATATGGCCAATTAGGAAGGAATTTGGCCATTTCTTTAAATTCCTTCTTTAAATTGTATGATAGAAATTTGTTCTAAAATAGTTATACGATACAGTTCTAGAATATGACCAGTTAGGAAGGAACTTGGCAAGTTCTCATCCGATTTTCATGAAATTCAGGATATACGATGTAAATGGGATTCTAAAATGTTGTTATGTATTTTGTATATGGCTTGGAAATATGTGATCGGCCTGTACTTAGATGAATCCGTGACATTATTTTGTTTAGGTTACAAATACGTAATGCCGTCTGTTAAAAATCGGGCATCTCCTGCGGATTTGGTATACATTTCTTTATATGTTACGGATGCACACTCGCAAATTTTTGGTACCAATAATTTTGAATTTTATCTGTATTATGTGTATGTATCGATGCTTACCAATTATGTGATACTCGGGAAAATTATCTGTGGTATATTATGTGTTGTAGTTGCCTCATCTGCGATCGAAGATGCCTTACTGTTATGCGAGACGTCTGTTTCCCAAACTCCAGACCAGAATCTGTGTAAATCTGCAGATGATGGTGACTGATTAACAGTGTTATGTGTATCTTGTTTTGAAAGCTTTCTATAAAACGTTCCCTCATTTTGTGAGAATATTTTGAGTGTATTTACGTTTTTCGTGTGATATTTGTGACAAGCCTTACCATTCTCTTTGATCGATTTCTTAATTTATATTTTTGGAGACGACCCTTATCCTGACAAATTTTTTCAATCTTACCCTGCAACCTGCGCTCTCAACCTGGCATCAAAAGTGACAAGTTCGGATAATTGGGATTAATAACTCTGCCACCCATAAAATTAACCGCAGTCACAGCAGCACAGTATACAAAATTGTAAATCTTACCAAATGTTGCATCAGCACCAACAAAAGCAGGTAAAATATTGGTGTTAATTATGTGAACTGTTTGTGCAAGTTTCCTTGATGTGTGTAATTTTGGTATTTATGGTTTTAATGTTGGATTTAATTCAGTGTATTGTGTAATGTATCTGATTGTGTTGTTGCACTTCCGAATTATGGTAGGAGCATCAATTGTGTGTGTAAATTTGTATGTGGTGCATGTTGTACTGACACCTCAGAAGCAATATCACTTTGGCCACTATTTATTTTTTCGGCAGCAAACTCCTTAATCTGTTGAAGAACAAACTCGGAAAGAAGGCCATTCCTAACAATTGCTCTGCGCCCATCAGCAAGATTTTGAATAGTGATAGTTATGTTTGGGTATGCATTTGTGTATAAAAATTTGTTGAAATGTATGTCTGTGTCACTTTCTAAATGTGTAATATGTTCGCACTAGAAGGAAAATCCCGTAATACGGGCGTAAATATTACTTCTTTTAATTTCCCATAAGAACTAATGCAAATTACGCTATTTGACTTAAATATTTACGAACTAAAATTCACTCGAAATGAATATATTATTCGATAATTTGCGTCCTTAATATGTTTAGAATTAATGATTAAAAATTCGTAGAAGGAAATCTCTCTACATTTTCAGGCAGGATGAGAAAAGGAAACCACCATTTTTCACTACTTATGCGATCAAACAATAAAATTTTTCTGTTTACAGGAAAAAAAATTTAAAACAAATCAGGACTGCCTTGATTTTTGACCGGCCCTTCACATGACAATCGCCGTATATAGTATAGTATTAAAAAAGTAATGATACATTTATTTATTTGTGGCGTTTGTTTCATGCGAGCACGTGGCAAATTTACCAATGTGTTCGCTGGTCTAATAGAGTTCATCATTGCCAGTTTGCGGAATTGTGGCTGTACTGTTTCGGGTCATCTGGATGCTGCCACTTCCAGCGACGGCTTCAAAAGTGTTCATCAGGCAGCGTCCTTATAATATGGTTACGTAAAGATTTTTTTCCATTGGGAACAGCTTTAGCAGAGTATACCATTTTTCGCGCATGCGTAATTTTTGCAAACGCTATTTTTAAAATGTGGAATTAAGTTAAACTACATTTTGGATTTTGTCTTGGCTTGGGAAACACTATTTGACAGCAAACACTTGTTTTGATATGTGTATTTACTAAAATAAATTTTGAAATCTTATGTGGTTTTCCAGCTGCAACAAATTTGGCACATACAACAAATCCGGGCGAAAACGGGGCGTCAAATTTTTCGGGGCGATTACTAACACAATATCATTTATAAAATGTCATTCATACGTCAAATAAAAGTCAAGAAAAATTTAAGGAAAAATATATTTATAAAATATTAAAATAATTAATTCATAATTTTTATGTTTTAAGAAAAAATTTTTGCTATGGGAAATTTTGAAATGTCAAAAAACTGTCATTTTTCAACCCGGTCCCGCCCCGGTTTTTGTATTTTTATGTAACTGGAAAACCACATTAGTATGCGTGTTGTTTTTAGTTAGATTAAAACCATCTGTTTTCATAAAAATGAACTATAAATGATTCTTCAATTATGATGTGTTACCGATTAGCTTCTAACTTGGCTATTTTAACTGCTCTTTCTAGTAATATATTTAAAAAAAAACCGAGTCATATTCTGGAAAGAAAATTGAGAAAAATTCTTTAAACATATTTTGGAAAAGAGGGAATTTACTGTTCTTTCTAGTAATATATTCTGGAAGAGAGCCGAGACATACTGTGAAAAAAAAATTGAGAAAAATTCTTTAAAAATATTTTGGAAAAGGGGGAATTTACTGCTCCTTCTAGTAATATATTCTGGAAAGGGCCGAGACATATTGAAAAAAAAATGAGAGAAATTCTTTAAAAATATTTTGGAAAATGGGAAATTTACTGCTATTTCTAGTAGTGGATCATGTTTTTCGAAAGAGGCAGCACGATTGTTAAAAAAGTACAGAGAGTTTTCCGAAACAGGCAGCACTAGATATTACTACACAATCAAAAAATATTTTTGACGTTTTTCAAATTAAAGATAGTCAAAATCAATTTAATTATTACGTATTAATAATAATCACTTTTATTACACGAAAATATTTTTGTTTATGTTTACAAAATTCACACATAAAAATGTAATACAATTTTTGACAGCAAATATTTAGTAACACCTAGTGGCATTATGTAAAAGTTGCTTGTGTTTTCGGAGTTTTCCGAAAGATGGTTGCTCTTCCGGTTGTAGAAAATTTGACATTTAAACATGATCTATATATTCTGGAAAAAGGCCGACATACTCTGGCAAAAAAAATTGAGAAAACTTCTTTAAAAATGTTTTGGAAAAGGGGGAATCTACTGCTCTTTCTAATAATATATTCTGAAAAAGAGCCGGATTATTTTCTGTAAAAAAACGAAAAAATTCTATAAAATTATTATGGAAAAGGGGGAATTTACAGCTTTCTAGTAAAAAATTGAGGAAAATTCTTTGAAATTTTCATTAATTTCATCTGAAAGTCATTAAAGAATCCCATTCCCATTGTACCTATCTTGTATGACTGGGACTATATCTACCTTATGCCTAATAGATTTTTTTTTTACTTTGGCCGTAGGCCAGTTGTATCCATGGCTTACAAAAAAAATACCAAGCCGTGCTCGTTAATTTATAACTTGTATACCTTCTTGGGACTAGTAATTTATGCTTTGTTCGACTTCAAAATACTTTCTAGTATTATTCGAATAAGTGAAAATTGTAATGTTAATTCAGTGTGAATTACTGTCTACTAATAAATTTATAAAATTCTGAAAAATTTGCATTTATAATAATTTTATAATTTTTATGTACCTAATAGTGTTTTTATTAAACACATACAAACAAGTATTTCATGATTTGGTTTTACTTTGCTTACTTAAGCCAGATTATATAAATATGTTTTGCTTCGTTATAGTTTTCATAATACCCTAGTTATAATATATTAGTATTACCATATTTAACTATAATCGTTTTCTGGTATTTTTTCGGGGTAATTTCACAGAGGTAATTGCAGCAATTACAAGTTGTTTAGTTAACTGACAATCGTAACCAAAAAAAATGGGTTATTTCCGATATTTTGTAATTGTTGCTTTTGTAACCGTAAACTGCTGCACAATACACCATTTTAATTAATAAAATACTTTATTATTATATTTAAACCACGTAAAGAACACTTTTTTATTTAAATTTCCACAAAAATTTTCGCCGCAAAACAATTCGATTTGATTGTTTGCTATGAACTGAGGTTTATAAAAAACAAAGTATAGCACCGTAATTTTTTAGTGAAAGATAGCAATAGATGCGCTTGATCATACCTTTAAAATTGGTTTATCATGGTTACATCTAGATCTAAACCCGATCCTTCTAGAAGCAAATCCGTGTCAATTTTATTGCGCATATATTAGAGTATTGACCAATGATCTTAATCCAAAAGGTGACATCCATTTATGTTGATATCCCCCATTATAATTATTCAATTCATCCAAATCTGTAGAAATAATACAGGGGAAACTGGGTATTTTTAAACAAAAATCGATGCTTAAGTCATCTGCCGATTTAAAATCTAGGTTAATTACTCAGTTAACAGTTTTGAAGTACTCATTCGAAAAACATCGTAAATAAATTATTAATCAATACTTCTTCTTACACCACCACGTATGCTTTGATACTATGTATTATGAAATTAGCATGCTCACAAATATTTTCCACATCTCCATTTTCCTCGAACGTCAAGCTATTACATAAATCAACATGATCTTGATTTACATTGTTTTGTACCATTAAACTAGAATAAAGAAAAGTAATTAATTTATAGATTATATGTTTTATCAAGATCAGAAAACTTTTTAACATAATAAACATAACCCCCATCCAATCATGCATAGTCCATAGATATTTAAACCCCTTCTCTTTTCAAAATTTTTGCTTTTTCTAATAATTGACGTTGATAGAAATTCAGGCTTTCATTAACGCAACAAAATCCTCAGTATTGAAGAAAAACTGCTTTGATTTCTGTTAATAATGGCATTCTTTGTTATTTAGTTGAACAATTATTGTTGTTGGTAATTTAATTGCAGCATTTTTTCGACATTATTCGATTTAAGCTTGAAACAATTATTTGAATCAAATTTGATTTACAGATTTAAACTAAATGCCATTATTAGGTTACGTACTCGGCCATGGTCATATTGAAGTAGAATTCGATTATTTAAGGTATAGGTGAACAAAACAATCACAAATTTAAAAAGTTCAATTGTAAAAGCTTTAGCCGAAAATAGTCGAATTGGAATGTCGACCTCTTTGGCCCGCAATGTTGTACCATTACTAAGACGAAGAATGTTAAAATTATCATGAAGCTTAGCTTTAAAAACCCACAAATTTTTCTGACTAATTGTCATGTCGAGAATTATCTATTTTTCAGTTTTCATTTTCAAGTATAAAATATACGTTATTTTCTCACTTTCAACTATTTCTATTATTTGGCAAGTTTTAAAATGGGCCTATGAATTTAACAATCAGGAAGTTTAATAATTAAAAACTATTTTTTCCGAAAACCATATTCAATCTCAAAAAGCATCATTTAAATGGTTTCCTCGTACTAAAATACGTCTATGTAGTAATATTTGTCTTATCGTATACAGTTAAAATTTTATTTTTTTCCAAATAACTAAGTCGAACAATTTTCTCGCCCACCACCTCCCCACATATTATTTACAATTTTTGTCGCCTTTTTCCTTTGTTAATTTTAATTATATTTACTAATTAAGCAAAATGAAAATAGGACAAAATAATAACAATAATTTTTATGGTAAATCGTAGAACTACAGCGAGTAACAGAAAAATGTGTCTGTAATAACATAACCCATGGCCCATTTAATAATAACATTTTCATTTCGGGCATACAAAGTATTTATACCAAAATAACAAAACGGAAAATGAACAAAGCGTTTTGTGTTTGTGCGAACGAGCGAGACGATGAATGGAAAATCTAAAATTATTTAGTTTGTTGTGTTGTTTAAAATAGAAAACAAAAAAAAAAGTTTTCATCATATTTGAAAATCTAATAAACTTTTTATTTTTTATTCCATTTATTATTTAGTTTTTAATAAAATAAAATTAAAATATCAAAAGTAATAAACTTTTTTTTTATACAAACATTAATTTGTGTGTATGTGTGTGCGTATGTAAATTCGTACGTAACGTAGCCTGGGAACAAAAATTGGTACCAGATATAAACTCAAAGGTTTGCTTTTATTTTTTGTTGTAACTTTGCCGAATAGACAAACAATTTATGGGAAATGATAAAAAGGTCCAATGAAAATTATGGAAATTTCATTTTTTTTTTGTTGAGATTTAGGAAAAAATCGGCCTTGTGTACAAACAAATTTATATGTATAAATGAGGTTGTTGTTCGCATTTGTGTGATGTTACAATTAATGTCTAGCTTTTTCCATCCGCACCATTCTAATCTTGGGGTAGACAATCTTCCTCTCACACTATCTTCGTTTCTACATGTCATGATATTTTTTTTTCTTCTAAACTCGTAAAAATTTATCGTTTTATCGGTTGGTTTTTTTATTACGGTTATAAAAGTATATATGTATATATACATACCATACGTACACCCAAAAATTGAAACCTGAATAATTACAAAAGTCTCACTATTAACAATAACAACAATTGGAAATGTTGTTTTTCGTTTTGTGCTTGTTCCATAGATTGAATAAATAAATAAACAAAAAAAAAAAGAAAAAGTTCATGTCTTGTTGATGATAGGGGTAAATCGGGGGAAATTTTTATTTTTCATTTTTTCAATTTACTATGTGTTGCCTGAACCGAACTATAAAAAACCGAGCAAATTTATGGAAAATCATAAATATTTGTGGGACAATGTTAGTTTTTTATTTTCTAATGCTCTCTCATTTGAATTAATTTCATTAGAGTGAATATGTACATATGTGTATATAATATTGTAACATAAAATAGGAATGAGGTTATTTACGTTTACGGTGATTTATTTATATGTAAGTTAAAAGCTTGAAAAACATCAACTTAACCCGTAAATTATGTAAATCAAGTCGAGGAATACATACGAGTATATACGCTTAATATTGTTCTAATCTAATCACATAGGCGTGTCGTCGCAAACACAAGTCAAAAGTTATATTAATTTACAACACTGAATAACAACAAGGTGGTGTGACACGTGTTATTGTGTATTCTCCAGGTATACGGGAAATTTAAATTCATATGTTGTTGCCGTTTAAAATTCTGACAATTAGAGAGAAAATTAGCATGTATTGTATATAAGTATACAGGAGGGGGGTTTGTTATGTTTTCATTTTTATTATTATTAAAAATTGTTCTTTTGAGCTTCTGCTTTGTGATTTTGATAAACAGGAGTAAATATACGGTGCATAACTCTAATGTATGTACAGTGCTGGGGGAAAAAATTGGTCAAACATATTTGATTACAAATTGGAGTATTTTTTTTGCTAAAATTACAAAACTTTTGAAAGCAATTTGCTTGTTGTTTCATTCTAAATACATGTATAACTCAATATTTTTTTGAAAAAAATATGCACTTGCAATTTAGGGGGAAAACCGCCAAAATGCCAAAATATTCAAAATACGTTGATTGGAGCTAAAGTAATGGAATAAATTAAACACTTATTTTTTAATTGTTTTACGGTACACCTCCGATTCATTGAGTTTGATAATTTTTTCTAAGTCGTAGAAGGTATGGATTCCTAGATGTTCATCAACAAACTTTCTACACATTGAATTGATTCTGGGGCATTCTTGGGTCGTCTAGCTTCATCTAGACCAAACATTTTCTGTTGGGTTTAAGTCTGGGGTATAGGGGGGGGGGGGTCAGTTCAACACATCGATATTTCTTTCTGCGAAGTAATTTTTTACGTTTAAATGAAGAGATAAGTAAACAAAAATAGGATTTTAATAAATTATTGTTGTTTATCTGAAATTCAATTTTATTGTCTACAATTTGAAATTAATATATGGTAGTTACTCACAACCTTAGCAGTATTGCATGGAGTTGAAAAATAAATCTGAAAATCTCGCCCAAAAGCTCTAACACAGAGGGCTCAAATTTATTATGTAAGACTTGCAGATAAATAGCTGCTGTGATTTTAGAACTAAGGAAGCACATTCGACCGGCTTGTTCTCCCGAAAAAACTCCGCAGACTACAACTCTTCCAATTTTCGGTGGAATTCTTAAAATACATTCGTTACTAAGCCTTGCTTGAGGTTTTGTTCGTGCGAGAATTCTACAATCTCCAATATGCAGCTTGAGTTTGGATTCATCGGAGCAAATCACGTTAATCCACATCTCTTGAGTCCAAGAAACATGTTTCTAGGCCCACAGCAAATTGTTTTTGGCTGTTTTTGTTTGACTTGTAGTCGAACATGAAGTAAATATCAATTGTCTACTCGTGTGATTGCATGTAGACATTTTAAAAAATGACGTCGACAATGTAGACAATGTCGAGAAGGTAGACAATGCGTCGACAATTCCTAGCAGCAAAATTATTCAAAGTTATGATTTATTACGTATACGATTTTCATTACGCATTGAGATATCACAAAAAAAGAGATTGTTAGCACGTCAAACTTGTGAGAATTAGTTATTTTTAGTAAGTAACATTTTCTTACCAAAAAAAAAAATTGGCGCTATAGCAAAACTACAATTATTGATTAAATTCATCTTTTTGATTATTATCAATCAAGAAATTACAGAAATTTTTAAAAATATTTTTTGACTCAAGAAGGAAATCGCCGGCGATCTGACAATACCTGCTCATTTATCATTTTTTTCAGGAGAATAAAAAAACTGAATAAATTAAGTTTGTGCGACTAAAGAAAATATTATAACGGATATTATCAAGTGAAATAAGGATAACAAATACTTTTCTACAGTTAGAAGGGTCTCACAATATGTGCGCAAGCGTATTATCATGTTAACTGATTAAAACCATCGCTTTCCTCAAAAATGTCAGTAAGCGCAGGTATTGTCAGATCGTCGGTGAAATATTAAAATTAAAAATGTTTAACAATGGCCAACAACTACGAAGTTTCTAAAATTATAAAATTTCATACGGTTAATATTTTGAAGCAACGAAACAAATTTAAATGATGAAATTTAAAATTTTCTAAATGGATCTGCTCAGTCCAAATATTTCTTCACTAACGACACACATCACTGCTGCAGGAGAAACATCCTTGTCCATAGCTATGGAACACGAATGCAGAGAAATGAAGAAAGATTTTAATCCTTGTCCTAGAAGTGTAGCTGATTTAGAGTGTGACATTTCTAAATTAGACGAGATAATACAGATCAGCGTCAGGAGCAGGTTTATAAAAATGTTGAAAAAGTTTAAATTTAACTCTCAAAGTTAAACGATTGCTATGTGATAATCCCGATGTGTACGTATGGAAATTTGGTAAGGTTAATGTTATGGTACTCATAAAAAACTTGAGTACTTATATTGAGAAAATTGACTTGGTCAATTACTTGGGCTACACAAGTTTTTGTTTGCAAACAGGTTGAAATATTCTTGTGAAAGAGGATAGTGTAGGGCAGACGAAATAGTTTTTTTTTAAAAAACGAGTGTACCAAAATGTTCAAGATTCCATTTTTCAAAATTTGCCTAGTGCCATTACAAATCATTGATCTTTAAAGGATGCTACAGTTTTAAGGGAAAGAAGAATATCTTGGTAAACGTTTAATTTAAGAAAATTTTTTTATAAAAAAAATCGGATTTAAAACGCAAATTTATTAAATGTTCAAGAGTCTACAAATTTTTGTTACACTGCTACGATAACATTCTTCTAAATTAAAGTAAGCCTCTTTCTCATTAGTCAAGTTACTTGATATTAAGTACTTGAATTCAAGTTTGCGCTCATATATATTCAAGTTAATTTAATCTAGTAGTTGTTTAAAATGTCGTCGAATAAGTTGGAAAAGTTAAATTTAAATTGAAAAGATAAGTCGATGTTCCACATACGTAACTTCACAGGATTGGTAAATTTAAAAAAAATCATGATTTCTGGACTACTCCACTTCATTTGTGTAGATGTCAAAAATTTAACCTTCACATTTTTGATTAAAGTATGTACTTTACAATTTTACATACTTCTAAATTTTATAATGTGGCTCATCTCAGACTACTCAACTTGTGCACAAAAGTTGAAAGGCTTTCTACTTTATTTGAAACTTGAAGTCAAGTAAAATTAACTTTAATTCAAGCAAAATCACACGTTCATATTGGTCAAGTAGGTTCAAGTTACTTGAATTCAAGTAACTTGATTAATGAGAATGAGGCTTTACACTCAATTTTTGGTAGTCCAAGTATAAAATATTTTGTTTCTAATGCAGTGTAGATTTAAAAAAGCAGAAGTGGTACAGTTTTGATACTTGCAACATATCTTTTCAACACTCAATATTTCGCAAAAAAAAAGTTTGGCATCCAATCTTTGGCCAGGCGCTTCCGGAAGAGTGTTAAATGTTGTAAAATATTGTATGACATAAAAATCTAAAGAAGCTATCAACAAAGCCCTTAAACTGCTATGGAAATTATAAACATGTTGGTGGCTTTTTTATTGGTTTACTGTTCAAATTAAGAGAGCTATTTTTAAATTTGTTGGGCGCACTCGTATACTCATAAGTTCATTTTCTATGTATACGCTAAAACGTAGTACGCACTAGAAGTGAAATGAAATGTTTCATATAAAATACCCTGATAATGATGGAATATATGTCGGTGTATAATTAAAAGATCGTAAGTAAAACCAATAAATAAACTATATTTAGTATTTCTTCGTATTCCTGAGAAATGACGTCATACACTGTGTATTTTTATTATTTCGTTTGTTAACTGCAAACCTAAAGTAACTTTGGTTTCGGGCCTTCCTGCTTTACATTATCGATTCTGGCTTAATTGATGATTTCGGAACTTCAAATAAGAGCGTAATATTTTTCCCGGTATCTCTACAAAATGTCGAATCATAAAATTTCGAAAAAAATAGAATCCCAACTCCACCAAATTTCGACTGCACAAAATCCCGGCAACACAAAACTCTGACTCTAGAAAATCTCAAGCTTATAAAGCGAGTTTTCAAAAGAATTTTCTTCTATTTTTCCAGAAACTGACCCGGCTCGTTTCTAGAATAAACTATTGACTAAGCTATTGTCGACATTTGGGTGTAGACAATTTCCAAATAGGTGTAGAAGCACAACACTGCCTCTGGCTTCTGGACTGTTTCAAGTTCTCGCAAGCCAGCTTTATATAGTCTTCTTCTAACTAATCCAAATTCGTTTGCACGTTGCTCGTTCACTTATGTCGTATGGCCGTAGGTGTAAAAGTAAACTAATTGTTTGACTAATGTTTTTCTACATCACTTGCGAGGATGTACCGCCTTAATAAAAGAAAATGGTGGTCCAAAAAATATTAATATTAAAGATAGAAGTTGCATAAATCAATAAAGTACCAAAAAAATATTTACTTTATTCCACTACTTCCAAGCCTTTAAGTCCCGAATAGGGTACTTTGGATTTTTTTGGAATTTTTTCGATTTTGCCCACTAAATTACAGGTTCATTTTTTTAAATTGGGTCATAAATGTATTTAAAATGAAATAATTGCTTTCAAAAGATTTGTAATTTTAGCAAATAAAGATTTCAATTTGTAACAAAATATGTTTGACCAATTTTTTTTTTCCAGCACTGTATATGTAGGTAAACATTATTAATAATCATAATAATAATAATATAAAGGAATAGTATACAAGCATGAGTGTGTGTAAACACAGTTTTTTCAGTTTAAAACTCTTGATAAAAGCTTTAAGACATAACCATTACCTTTTAATTTGTTATTCCCATGGCTAAAACGCACAATACACACAACTTTATATTTTGATGCGCACAAAATTTAAACAACATAATAAAAAAAAACTTTTGTTAAATAAAAGCTCTCATCTCAAAAATATAAACCTTGAAATTAAATGTAAATGAATTATACATATTTTTTAATTAGTTGTTGTTATAATTTATGTGTTGCTGGCCATTGTATAATTTTTGTATATACAGTACAATATACAAATAGCGCAAGTGAAGTGGATACAATTTTTTTTTTTTGTTTTAAAATAATGAATCAGCTTTTTCATTGTTAAAGATATTTTGACTGCGAGAGATTATAAGTTCAACTTTATTTTTATATTTAAACGTGGTAATATTTTGGTACTTAATGGATTGTGTTTGGAGATAAATTGATGGCTTTGCGCTGTGTAGTAGTTATTATATCCGATTTATATAAATTAAAGCCCGCATTTGCATATAAATCACACGAATAAATCACAAAATTTAGGTTAAGGACAATCCCCGGCAACCGTATAAGACTATCCCATTTCACGTTTTTTCATTTCAGTTTTGCGATTTTTTTTTTTTTTCGTTTTAGTTTTTCGACATCCTTTCATAAGATGATATCTGACTAAAAAAAAACGATATTGGAAAACCACAAGAAAATTTCATATCTATGTACAAAAGATACATACAACATAAAACTTGAGTTCCCATTTTGCTCATTTCTAAATTTTTTTATTTTTTTTAAATTCCAAATGGAATTAATCTTGGGAATTGAAATTATTTCGACTTTTATTCTATTTTCCTGTTTTGAAATGGGTTTCTATTGTGAATCTGTATAGTTTTATTTTGTATTATTATTATTTGTTGTTGTTGTTCCACTCACTTTTTCATTTTTTGTTGTGTAAAGAAAAAAAAACTGTTTGTGTTGTGGAAAAAATAAAATAGACAAGATGGTAAATTGTGTATGGGGGATCGAAATGTTTTGGATTAAAATAAAAATATTATTTGTCAACATTTTTATTAAAAGAACTTGTACAGTATTTAAATTTAAATAGAATTTTGATTTATTTTTGTTTTGTGGTTTGGATCCGATATATGGTTACTAGGTTAGTGATCAAAATGGGATGGATTTATATTTTGTGGTCGCGTTATTTTTTATCTGCCTTGTCTTAATGCCTTCTAAATAAGAAATGAGTATTCAAACAATAAAAAAGATATTTTGTTTATTCGTGTATATATGTCATATATCTAAAGGAAATAAATCATTTTTGTACGAAGCTTCTCTGTACGAAATCCGAAGTATCTATCAGTGCTTGGTTTGAATTTTGACCGTTAATGAAGAACTCACTGGGACCATATACAATCGAACAGCCAATAAAATTGTTGGAAGAACAGAAATTCAATGCAACGAGCTATTAGTGCGGCTTTAAGATGATTGGAATTGTTTGAAGGATAGTTTGAACGTAAGGATAAATCGATAAATTAAAAAAATATATTGGTTTATGGTGCTTATACGTGATTCAATTTAAGCTAAAAGTTTGCAACCCCTACCTCAAATCTATTTTAATCAATTTTCTATTCTAAACATAATTTCACACCTATAGGCTCGGTTGCTCCAACAGAAATTCTAATAACTCTACATTCGGATCCTAATTCTCTAAAAAAATATTATATTTTTTTGCGCTCTTATCTTTTGCTCTACTAAACAAACTAAAAGTACAATCAATTGCTCATAATGTATTTATTATGTTCCAAGTGCACGAAAATCATCGATTGAAAATTCCACTCCAAATACTCAGGAATTTGCAGTTCAAATATAACGGTGTGTTCTAAAACTGATGGAAATATCAAATATATTTCTAACACATATGCAAGAATTTGTACTTTAACATTAATGAGAAGGTCACGTTGTTAATCGATGAAATGTAACGAATTACTACGGAATTTTCCAAATTTTTTAGAAACTTAAATAGTGTCAGATCACAAATGGTATAGACATGAAAATTAATGAAGTGAAAAATACCATTTCCACAGTTCCAGAAATTAAATCCGTGTTCATCACTCGTTTGACTGCTCAAAAAACGGTGGAAGATGTTGTAAATTTTATCAAAAAGGAAACGGATTCTGATTGCAATATTGGATGTTTGGACGTCACGCCGCGCCGGTGAAAAGGCTAAGTAACTGTGTAGCGTACAGATAATTTAAAGTGAATATACCGCATAATTTCCACGACGAGATATTTACATCAAGCTTTTGGCCTGTAGGAGTATATATTAAACCCTTTATCAAAAGGATAAGCAATTTCTCAAAAAACCGGGTAGCAACTCTAAATCCAGATGGAAACTAACACATTATTTCGTATCATTTTTTAAAATTGTTATGCAATTTAAATCAAGTTTTTCTTATTTGACCACTGCTGTTCACGTTGTTTTTGAATGCCATTACTACGTGTATTAATAATTGTTATTTTCATATTTATGCGGATGATGTACAGATTTATCTGGGTGGCAATTTTGATTAAATTCAATATATTGTTAGTTAATTTAAATTTAAGTAATATTTGCCATTGGGCTATAGTTCTAATGGATTTATTATTAATGAAGCTAAATGTAGTGCACCGCTTATTACTAAATCTAAAATCCATTTACTTTTCCGAAATTGATCATCAATGGATCTGTCCTTAAATTTGTTGATAAAGTTAATGATCTTGGTCTAGTAATTAATAATAGCTTCACTTGGAACAATCACGTTGCATCTATTTGTCAAAAAATTAATTCAACCCTTTATAAGTTGTGACTTGCGCGATATAATTTATTCTAATTGCGATGAGATTTCGTTTCATCTGCTCCAAGTAACTTTGAATAATTGTGTTAGATACGTGTATAAGCTGCGGAAATATGATTATGTATCGCATTGTGTTGGTAATGTATTTGGTTCCTTATTGTCTACGTTTTTTTTCTGTCGTACGGTAATTTTGATTTATAAGTTGATTAATTTTCGTGTGCCAAATTATGTATATGCTAAACTTCAGTTTTCCAAATCCCGAAGAACAAATATCCCTTAAAAAAGTATCCATTATAATGCCCGCATAGTTGTTTATATAAGCATTCATTCTTGGTCAGAAATATTTAGAAATAATTAGTCCAAATTTTGTTTACCTTTGATATCGATACGCTAGAGCACGAGAACAAGAATGTTTCTAAATTCGAAAATATTTGAAATTTTCATTCAATGCCTTGGAAATAATGCTTTAAATGGTTATAGCACCAAATAACAGAACCATAAATGATAAAGAAAGCCTTTCTGAAAGCCTAAATTTGTATTTACCACAAATTGTAAAAATGGACATAGCACTTGTGTGCTCTAAGGTATCGATATGATAAATGTCGGTTGAGAATTGAGCAGGGCCAGTTGAGGGTGTGTGGCTGCGCAAGCGAAACATTTTCAGGGGTGCTAAGGTATTTTGATTTGTGCGCAAATGTATTATACGTTCCTAATTCATCTCCTGATCATAAATTTATTTCAAGGATGAAGATTTTGTTTTTAAATCACCGTGAAAAATGAACATAATTTGGAAATAATTCAAAGTTTAAATTAAATTAAAGAACATATTGAATTAAATATGTAAGCCACCCAAATAGCCTAGGACCTAGGAGACAACTGCTTTTTGCTTACGTCATTTTCTTAAGGTTTATTAAAATTTTTTCGCTGTATTTTAAAGTTGAAACAACTAAATGCATTTCTTGCAAAGTCAATGCAAGAATTTTCTAGCAGTAGGTAGGAAACGCCAGATATACTAAAAATTGTCTGAAGTCATTTTTTCAAAGCACTTAGCTGTCTGAAACTTTACATTCAGACGCCCTGAACTTCTAAATAAAATCGCAAGATAGGTTCTACAGTTCTTTAACCTTGCCGAACAAAAAGATGAGGCAGGAGAAATATTAATTTAAATATTAAGTTAAAGCAAGATTTGAAAATATTGATTTCTGCCTGAAACTTGCCGTATTGCACTACCTAAAATTCAGATTTCCACATATGATTGTCGGTTGCCAAAATTCAATAACTTCAGAAATTGCCATTCAAAATATAATAGAATGAAATAGTTTGAGAGTATATCGATATGAATATTGCACCACTGAAATATTGCCGTCTTCATGAAATCGATATTTACAAAAATGTTGTTCGACAAGGCAGAAATAATCCTTCACTGAAATTTTTGTATTTAGTGGCCTGAATCTAACATTTTAACTGGATAAAATCTTTTGTTAAAATGGCGTAAGAGGGTTAAAACTTCTAGCATGTTTGAAGTTATTTGGCACCTCTTATTGACTGTGGAATTATCTTACCCTAACATTTTTATTGGTTTCACCAATAAATTTTCTAATCCTTAACAAAATATTCTGTGTGACGTTGAAATAATTTAGTTCGCGGAAAATGCTTTATGAAAAAGCCAGAATCTCCCAAACTAACTGGCATAATTAAACAATTATCTTTAAAATTTGTTAATTTAGCCGTTGATCACGGCTCAAATGTCAGTGTTTTAATTTATCGATAACTTAAGGAATTTTTCCCCATAAATTCGATAAAAATAAACGTTTTTCAGTTAACACAAATTTTGACGTGGACGAGATTAATTGCTACCAAGTCAACCGAATATTGGAGAATCTTCAACGCTGAAGGATAATTTGAACATAAGGATAAATCGATACATTAAAAAAATGTATTGGATTATGGGACGCTTATACGTGATTGAATTTAAACTAAGTTTCCAACCCCTACCTCAAATCTATTTTAACTAATTTTCTATATTTTAAACATAATTTCACACCTGTAGGCTCGGTTGTTCCAACAGAAATATTAATAACTCTACATTCGGATCCTAATTCTCTCGAAACACTGCGGTGTAGCAAAATGAGTACACAAAGCTGCATAGTTCGGAATATAATAACCCGCACGCTTAACAAAAACTGAAGTTGACATTTTGCGACTAGACTCCAGAAATTTAGTAAATTCGCTCTGCCAAATTCAAGTCCATTTCATTATTCCTACCATTGACACAAATAAAAATTAAGAAACATTTAAATAATGACTCAAAACATTCTTTATTGCTCCACCTCAAAATGACTCAAAGTGGCGATTATCGATTATGTCATTCGGGGGAACTCGGAAAGCCCAAAGGAAATTTTCATCAATGTTTTATGAATATCCTCCTGGCCTTGGTATGATAGGTTTGTTGCTTTAAGTCTAGTTCCGTTGGGTTGTTGCGGGTTGGCACAAGATTGCACCTTGTTTGACCATATAGTTAACTACATTATACATACTTCATTGAGAGATTGTAATTCGGAGCCTCATATCGCATATTCGTCTAGAATTTTAATTTTCAAGAAATATTCAAAATTTATCAATTTAAATTAAAAATTTCCCCGTTCTTAATTTGATTTCATCTGCTCATCTTTTATTGCATCAGTTTAGTATCACTAACCGGCTTTGTATACATCAATGTATAGGATGCAAACGGACTTTTGTGCTCCAGAAAGGGAAATGTTTGGGCACTCTAGTAATAAGATTGTTCTCTTTCGAATCATAAAAAAAAGAAACAAGAACCTCCCATAAGGTGGGAGGAAGAGCTGCTCGAATTATCAAAAAAGTACGGTCTTTCGGAATCAATCTTGAGAACATCGCATGTGCTTAATTCAGTGTTTGGATTTGCTGACGTTCACATGTCGAGAGACTCGGTTAAGAAATTTTTATTTTATTTTGTATGTAGTAAGAACTAAAGAGTCAACCGCTTTCCGTTTATCTTTCAATCCTCTTTCATTTTATTTAATTTTACAATTTGTTCAGAAAATCAGAGTGGCCACCCAAAGCTACATAGTAGATGAATCGAACTTTTTTTTTTTTAAGTCTGGAGTTCAATGGGGTTCTGTTAATATTATATTTTGTTGAAGCATTTGTTGGTTTTTCATTTTTTTTCAGAACATCTGAAATCGCGTGTTTAAATTTGCTTTATCAATCGTAGCTCTTTCCCGATTTTTTATAACCAAGAACTATTGTTGGACTCCTATTTAGAATTATTATTATTAACTCACGTACTAACACTTCAAAGATAATTAGATAATTATTCTTTATATAAAATCTTAGGTACATAATACCAAATAAAATATTACACAAAACTGAGAAAAACACAAACAAGCAAATATTTCCGTTGCCTTTCCAATGATGACTATCAAACTTCAAAGATAAGTTTCGCTTAATAAAGGCATGATACGGTACGTTTTTCGACATAGTGAAGGTAGCTAAACACTATTTGAAGAAAGTGCTCCGTTGACTAAATAATATTCTTGAAAATTTAGATCTAAAATTTGGAGTTATTTAACACATTGCGTGCCAACAGGAAATATTTTGTTATTTGTTGGTTCATAGATTGGAAAAAACATTTATATTACTTATAAAGCTCAATTAGTAACTATTTATGAGATTCTACGTGTCATACATATATGAATAACGTGGCCCCACACGTTATTTTTATCAATATTTAGCCTGTGTAGCCATGCCATTCATATGTGTATGACGGCTATTTCTTCGAATTGAATTTTTTTTATCAAAACACTTGTTGTCTTGCTTAATAAACAAAGATCAGATGATTCAATAACAGATCATGATTGGTTGACGACAAACCTTGAGAACAATTCAGATGAAGATAACATTGATGAAATGCTTCAAAATCTTGCTGTACAAGAAAAAGATGATTTGAACGACAGTGGTAATAGGCATATAGTGTAGATGATGATTATGAATTGATAACTGATGTGAATTGCTGGTCTGAACATACGGGCAGACATAAATCGTTTGAATTCATTACAACAATTCATATTGCCTTACTCTACTCCATTGGAAATTTTTCGACTTATTGTGGATGAAGAAGTGATAAATTACATAGCGACCGAAACTAATAGATTTGCCGAACAAACGATTAATACTAAAGCGCCAACTCAATATGTCGGGGTTACAAAATGGATCCCAACAAATGCGGCGGAAATAGAAAAAAATTCTTGGTTTAATAATGTGGATGGGACTGGTAAGGCTATCTAATCTTCCAGACTATTGGTCAACTAACGGGATTTAACGACAGGCAGTTCCACGTAATATTATGCCGCGTAATCGAATCCAAAATTTACTGATAATGTTACATTTCAACAATTATAAAAAAAATATCGAGGAAATAATAATGAGGAAATTTTTATTTATAGCAGTATATACCAAATAAAGTTCATCGTTATGGCATAAAGTTATTACATAAAACATTAAAACTATGCTCATTTGATGGTTAAACACGGGCCTTACAAATGTATTCTGGAGGGTTCAAAACAAGCGAACAAGAAATTGGATTAGCAAAATATGTATGCCTCGAACTCGCTGGAAGTCTCCTCAATGAAGGTAGAACCCTGCATGTCGGTAAGTTTTATACTAGTTATGATTTAGCAACAAACTTATTGAAGCAAAAAATTCATGTTATTTGCACTCTAAGGGTTACTAAAAAAGACATTCCCAAGGAAATTCTTCCTGTTAAACTGAAACGAGATGAAATCATTTCTCGTGAAGATACAAATGGAATTATTGTCCTAAAATGCTTTGTTGATCAAATGGCATCATATGACACACACAATCCTCTGAAAGGGTGTAAAATGGTACAGAAAACTTGCTATTGAACTAGTATTAAGTGTAGCAGTCCAAAAGATATGTAGAAAATGTGTAAAGTGTTACTCAAGTATGCAAAAGATAAAAGGATGTAAAGTACTGTGGTCAGTGCTCTGGTTTACCACAACTATGCCTAAAATGCTTTAATTTAAAACATAAATCAAAAAACAATTAGTTGTGAAGTTTATAATGGTCTTTCAGTACTTTCACAGCTATTTCCAAAAATCAACTATAAACATACATTTGCGAGAGGCTACTGGTTAATAATATGCCATTACATTCCCATGCAATGTTATCCATAAGTGAAATAGGAATGTTTTTATTCATCTATTGACGTCATACGCATATGTATGACGTGGCCTACTACGATAATCTATTGTCATACACATATGAATGACGTGACACGCAATGTGTTAATATTTTTTCGAAAATTTGGTTATGGAGGCTAACGAGTTTTTCACAAAATTCACTTTATTATGTCTATTGAAACTATAACTATTGTTTTTCACATTTAATTATCCATTGAGCAATATAATATTAGCTTTGTTCATCCAAGACTTTCGTCTTCTATCTTTTTTTTTTTACTAACATGCAGTATAACATTACCAGTCTCCTGAAAATTCGTTTAGTCAACTGAAAAATTTAGATTCTCACTTTCTCAAGGAGGTTAAAATAATTTCAATGTACCTACTATGTATAATATCCTGTAGCGTGTTCCATTAATTGTATTAGGCAGTTAATAAAAGTATTCATTAAGGTAGAAGCATTTTTACACCCCTAAACAATCAAATTTGTCGCGTCATACTGACTATTCTATTAGGCATTAAAACAACTATTTTAGCTTTGCAACCCAACTTTATATAACCAACAAACCTAATAAAATCTGTTAACAATTATTCCAGACGAAAGAGTAAGTCGAAGAAACAGGAAAATTTTAGAAAATTACAATAATCAACTGAAAGAAAATAATACAAACAAAATTCGTCTTTCCAACAATTCATTTATTTTCATTATAATTTTGCTTTATCATTAATAAATTTATGATTAAATAAATTTTTCGTATTTAATTTCCATTTCATTTTTAGTTAATTTTCCCACCCAAATTTTCTGCCTCAAACTTTTATTTATTTTATTTTTCATATACTACTGAACTACTTAGTAAAAATAAAATTGATTGTAAGCTTAATTTATTCCTTTTTATTTACTTAAATATTGTATAAATGTATACTGTAATGTTTGTGTTATTGATTGGAATCAAAATCAGGCAGTATTATAATAATGTAAGAGGAGTATATAACAAGGCAACACAAAGAAAAACAACAAACGCAAATCTTTTATATTTTATTACGAGTATTTTTTTGTCATACGACTGATTGGATGCTGTATTGTATGTCTTGATTCGTATGTTGTAGTAGATAACGTTCAATATGTTTCTGATTGTATAATTATATAAAATATTAACCGAACGAAAAGAAAACCGAGGCAAATCTGATGAAAAAGCACAAATAAAGATGATAATTAGACAAGATAACCGTTAAAAAATATTTTCTATATGTATGTACCTATGTATATAATATACCAAGCACGATCGCCATGGTGGAAATATTGGATAAATATTAATAGGTTCATTTTTATAAATTGATTATCCCAACATTTTATTGTTTACTTTGAATTGATTTTATGTAACTAACATATTTAATCGTTTGACTTGTTTGTTATTTTTAGATTGTTTGATATTTAAAAGAAGAGAGAGAGAGGGGCGCATGAATTTGAACGATGGAGCCTTGTGTTTGAAATGTTTGACAATCATAATAAATAAATTAATAATTTATGATGTTGACACTTCATAAATTAAAGAATAATGTGAGAGAATGCCCATTTTAGTATTTTGTTGTTGTTAATGTTGTTTGCGTTTTTGTACTTCAGGCTTTTATATTTTTTCTCTATTATGTATGTTGCTGTGAAAATTGTTCGTTTTTGTGCGAGATGGCAGAATGGAAAATAAATAATTAAATTTATCTTTTATAGAGGCAAAAAAAAAAAAATAAAAATAGATCGGAGATAGATTTTTTTATTTAAGGATGGTATTTTTTTAAATATTTATATTTATAAATAAAAATGTTGCTGCATTTGTTTTGCAACCCCTACATCCCATCAAATTGAATACAAAAGTAAATAAAAATTTAATTGATTTTTTCATGCAAAAGAATAACAATTCTAAATTGAATTTAATTTAGCAGAAAATTGTAATCACTAAATTTGAATAAGGGATGAATTGAAGAAAAAAATCTTTTCTTCTCAAATCAGTGTCATTTTACTTGATGAATTTTTCTCCCCTAAGTTTGGCAGAATTTTGTTTCATTTTATTATACTTCTAATAATTAGTTTAGTTAAAGATAATTTGATATTTTTTTCCGGTAGCAATGTGGTTTTCTAACCCAATAATCGTCTGTGGTTGGAGAAATAAAAAGAACTTAAAATGTTATCGCCGAGTGTTTTATTCATTTTAACTCTTGAAAATTTAGTGTACAAATCCAAAAATAAGATAATGTCAAGTATTTTATGTTTGTGCACGTGTGTATACATAATATAGAAGTAAATAGCTTAAAATAAAATCTCGTAAAAGAAAATTTCGTCAATTAAATATTTTAAATCAATTCAATTATGTGTACATATAATTCCAGAAATTCTGATGTCATTTTGGAATTGGAATATGTATATAGTACAAAAAAAAAATAAAAGAAAGCTGACAGCAACATAAACAACGGAAGAATAGAAAATAATCTTCTTATTTTCTTAAAATACACTTTGTTGTATTTTTCTTTTTCATTTTCATTGTCTTCTTCTTTTTATTTTTATGACTCTCAAAAAGCAGGCAAACTGTTTGCTTTTCTCGTTTCATTCCACCCACTTGTTCCAAAGCAAACTCAAATTGAATGTCGCCACTCACCCGATTTAATTCATACACACACCCTTAAATACATAACTATGCTACTAACTACTTATATAGAAAAAAAAGCATAAACTGAATATTATAACAAACAAAAAAGCTCAAAGTTGGTCATTGTCTGATAATATAAGATTGAATCATTATATAATTGAATTTTCTTAAAGACATGGAACTTTAATTTTTTAGCGCAATGATGGCGCGTAAATAAAATTTCGGACTCGCTCTACTTCACCTTCCTTCGCCCTTTCCCCGGTTATATAAACGCCGCCGGACTTGAATACACACAAAGCTATTGATTTTCGAATACATTAATTTTATTTTTATTAGATCAAATTCATTTTTATTACAGTTTTGCAGTGAAAGCAAAACAAGAAAATTATCAAAATGGGATGCGGTTATTTATTTGTACGACGGGGAGTCGAGTTGATTGGATTAAAGCAATATTCCATGTTCGATTTGTTTTGCGTATGTGTCATCCTAATCGTTCCATTGAAATTTCGTTTTCTTTCTTTCTTTCTTTAATCAAAATGATAATATCAACAAAATTTTGTAGAACATAATCTACTTCTAATAATTATCTCGTTTAGCATAAGCAAAGTGACTTTAAACTTTTTTTGTTTGCAGACCCACAGTTTTCACCGCACGAAACAAATTTAATATTTTTGTTTCTATAGCTTAAACCAACATCTTTTGGTGTGAATAAATTATGTGCGCTACTGTAAATTCTTGGAAGGATAAACACAAAATGTTTTTTATTTTTATTTATTCCATTTATCCAATCAAAATTCAATCAAAAACATTTAAATTATGAATGATGGCTATAGACCATTTTAAATTGATTCTTCGTACCATTTCAGCTGCCAAGACCAGATAAAGATGGTTCCAATCATAATTTCGATTTTGTACGTAAACAAAAAATTCAATTAACTTAATGGCTTAAAAACACAAAAATGTAAGAGTAGTTCAATTTTAGTGGTTAAGTTTTTTAATAATGTGTCATGTCTCTCTTTGCTTTAATTACCACCTGTAGATGCTTTGGCATTGAATTCACCAAATTTCTTGGATTATTTTTCCATAAGGTTATACTATACTAAATCAAAATTTGCGAATCTCATATGCAGCCATTTTCTATCACATTCAAATCTGAATTTTGTGGGAGTCAATGTAGATACCTTGAAGATACCTTTAAAAACTTTGGCGGTTTGGTTTGGTGCATTATCTTCCTGTAGTGCTCGTTTTCATCAAATGAGATTATAATTACAAATCGCCACATAAAACGTAAACATTTTTGTTTAAATATTTTGGTATATTATGGTTTTATATAATTCACGCACCCATAACATTGAATTGGATCATGTACTTGTGGATCTATCCATATCATGGGGACACCAAATGACATTGCGGCTTCAGTGTTTTGCAGAAGACGGCGTCCAATTTACACCACTAGTAACATTTTGTGAAAAGTATAGTCGATATAAATCAGCGGTTTCATCATTTATTTTGCGGCGATTGGTCATAATTTTAAATTTTCCACACACGTAACAAAAGCAATTGAGTTTAAAACATCTATCCATATTTCACCAGATTTCACAAGCCGGTTTTCACTTTATTTTTTGGGTTCTTTTGTCACTTTATATATTTAAATGAAAAGCTTTTTATTTTTAATTTTATATTGTAGTTTTTATTTCTTCCTTATTGTGACAATTTTTTTATTTTTTTAGAAATATCGATTTCGAGGATAATTTCTTCTTCGGTTTCTTTTTTACTATTATTACATAATCTATTTTGAAGCTGTTTATATACTGTTGCTGTGTACTGTTGTTTCGCACCTTCTTGGTTATTAAGTTATCGATAAAATTAAATCGTAATTTTTATTGGTTTTGGTGTTGATTTTGTCGTTAAGTAAATTGTTGTTGTATTTGTTTTTGTAAATAAGGGGACTCTATAGGCAGTCATGACAGAGATCGCCGAGGGTTGAAACTGTCATTCCCGAACGAACACACCCAGTTTATTATTTCGTTAGTCACTAAG
Organism: Tipula helvola; assembly: GCA_963556165.1. Classification (NCBI taxonomy): domain Eukaryota; kingdom Metazoa; phylum Arthropoda; class Insecta; order Diptera; family Tipulidae; genus Tipula; species Tipula helvola. The sequence goes on from OY744482.1 coordinate 7,085,799, forward strand.
GACGTGGCAAAACAATGTTAATTTTGTTTGGTCCTTTTCTCATCTACTAATGCGGTTATACAAGCATGAGCATGGAAAACCCTACGCCGCACCGTATGAAGTTTTTTTCGTTGTCCATTACACGAATTTAGGGTAGATAGAAGAAATGCATTACAGAAATTAGTTTATCTCTCACCCTCATGTGGAAAGGATTAAGTTTTAATGCGAAAAAATTTTACAAATGAGATGAACTTCTCATCCTTGATTTCCATAACATCGATATGGAGTATCTCAGTCGGATATGTCGGAATGGGTGTTTTTTTTATATTTTCACCAACTAATTTTAATCTTTAATTTTTCTCGTAGAATTCTCCTTAATGTATCCTTATTTAATTCCAACAGGCTAAAGTGATGCCTCTTAAAGTTCATTCCTAAATGCTTTGATTAGTACTTCGCAGTAGCGTATTATTATTTGTTTATTCCTGTCCTTGCCGATATAGCCCTGGGACAGTACTGCGCTGATTGCGGATAAGCATCTGTCTTCAGAAGGAACGGTTTGTTGAAGTTCGGGAAGATTAATATATCTGTGAAGGATAGTAGCTGCTGGGCTATCTTTGCGAAGTCTTGTATAAAAAACCTGTAATAGGAAGCTATCTAAGAAATTGCCTTAGATCTTTTAGATTTTGGGGCCTTTTGTCGTTTCGGATGGCTGAAACTTTTTTAGGATAGGTTTGACACCCTTGTTTGTGATGAGGTAACCAAAGAATTCCAGTTCTTGTTTGAGAATCAGTGTTATGCAGGTTGAATGAACGTTTACTTTATTAAACGTAAATAAATAAATGTCTTAATAAAAATATTAAAAAATAAACAGAAATCGCCCACTTGCCCTATACAAGCAAAGTGTATAATCCGCTAAGCATAACTGCTCTGTATAATTACGTGTACTTATTTACAAGACTTACATATACATACATACACTTATAAGACAGATAGTCTGTTTCTATGTATAAAAGTCCAATAAAATGCAATACATTTAGTAATTACACTTACAAGTTACAAACAAAGCTTATTAACCTAATAAAAAAAAATATTGAAGATTTTCAGTAAATGGCCGAAGATGATAATAAGTTTTACGAATTTGGTTTGTTTTTTGTTGCAAATTTTGTTTTTATTTGTCATTCTACTTCGTTGAGCGGTTAAAGTATAAATACAGCCATATAACAACCTTAAGTTTTACAATATAACAAATTTCTTATTTATATCCGAAAAGCTATACCAACAAAAAAAAATATGGCTTATGACTAGAAGATTCTGGTACTGCATGACTAAAACTTGCCATATATTGCAATACATAAAACCTAAATTTCCTTGCAGATATATTTCTATACTCACGAAAGAAACTTTGAAAATAGTAATTTTATGGCAGAACGAAATTTTACCTTCTCAGGCAGGCTACATAAAATCCAAACTTCCTTAAATGTTGTCCGGTAACGCAAAAGGACTACAGAAATCATCTTCTTTAATTAATCGTTAATTTTTTTGGCTTATTTAAATGAATTTGGCCCTAATATTCAGTGTAAGAAATCGACATATTTCTGTGAGAAATCGATTTTATTATTCTTCGCCGGAGAATGAACAGTAAAAATCGTAAATAAGCTTTGAGAAAATTCTTTATGAAAAAGCCAGCTATCTCACGGATTATTAAAACAACACGAGCATTTTGAAAAGTTTGTTATTTCTAGTACGAGTTTCATCTAGGAATCATTGTCGATTTTAGTTATGTTAATAAAGTGGACGATCGCTTCCACATTCTGTTACAAATTTTGATTTTTGAGAAAAACTGTTACCGTAGTAGCAATTTTTGACTTATAACCCATATATGATTTAAATACTCAAACTTTTCTGATAAGCCCTTGCCTTCTCGAGTTGATGAGATAAAATGCCACTGCCATAGATCTGTTTCAGGCAAAATTCACTACCAATAACCCTTTTTTCTGAAAAAAGTCCGTTACAAACAAGTGACACATAATAGTACATAAAAAAAACATAAAAGATACGAAAACCTGATTTCTTGGAATCTAACTATGGACTATGTCGGAAAAGGGATCATTGAATAAAACCCATTTTAATTGGGAAAAGTGCTACGATTTTTTTGAAGGTAATAATTTCCATCATATGTTAAACCAATAAAAGCAATATGAAATAGATTTCAGATATTATTCGCGTCTTTTATTTTTCGTATTTTTAAAAAGGAAATCAGAAATTGGGTGGTGTTAACTTGATACTTAAATATATAAACTGAAAGAGGGAAGTGGAACACAACATAATAGATTGGAAATCCATTAAATTTAGATATTTTAATTAACAATTGTGCTGTTTAGTAGTCAATGTAGTGGAAATAAATGAAAATTAATGAGGAGAAAATGTAAACACGCAGGTAAATTTTAATTTACCCATTATTACACCGTACATAACTCGATTAATTAAATGATTCAAAAATATGTATATCCCCTTGGTTCTTCGATGTGAACGAAATAAGAAAATATGTATTCTTATAACAAAAAAAGGGGTCCCTGTATTGTATAGTTATGGCATACACATTATAACGCATTATCATTATGAACGACTGTGTGTAATAATTTAAACGATTAAATTAATTAAAGTACTTAATAATTAACTTTTAATTAAATACTTTACTTATCTATACCACAGTCATAATTAAAGCAGAAAAAATGTGCTTTGGCACAAATCGTTCCATCACCCTTCTTCTACTCGTATTATAATATAATTATAGAGCATCAATTAAAATAAACGATAATATTTTGGCGATGGAATTAAAATACCAAAATATTGTGAAATAGTTTTTCTGTATACTTAAGTAATTAATTAACTGTCAAGTATCTGAACTGGGGACTGTAATGTTACTGATACAAAAAGACAGATAAAAACGAATAAAATAGCGAGGGTTTTTCTTGCTTTGTGCGCGCTATACAATATTGAAATGAATTTTCATATTTTATTATGGGAAAATGGATTTTTCTTTCATTTTTCCTTTACAATTTAGGATATTAATGAAAAATATTTTCATGTGATGAGTATTTTGAAACTGGAAAATTGTATAACTTGCAAATTATTTTAATTTTTTACTTGTCCCACTATAACGAAGTTATATTGGGTAAGTATTGTAATCGCGGAAAATTTTTTGTTCGAAATGAAGTGCCCGCCCTTACTTTTGGGTCCATTCGAGCGTGAAATAGAAGGGATTGGAATGGAAGGGAAAACTGCCAAACAGCATCTACCTGTTTTCAAAATTTGAAGTCAACTGAAGTATTGCGTGGGGGTTTATTTTAACAAAAAAAAAAAAAAAAATGCTGAACTGTTTTCCGACGTAATCTCAAACATTTAGTAGATTTATCTTGATTTAAAAAAATGAAACAGGGGATAAATTTGCCGATTTAAAAATACGGGCCTAAAGTCGGTATAAATGTTAATACCAAATTATTATAGGGCGGCTTTAAATGATATCACGAAGGAGTTTGAGTAGAGGAGGTAAGGTTACACAAGTTTGTATTTTATTTAAAAATTTTTTAGACTGAGGCACTGAGTAAAGAATGATATCAGCCAATTCTCATGTTACCCACTTAATGTGATAACCTGTATAAACGGCGCAAATCTTCAGAAAATAAATTTTAACATTATGGATTCTCTCTGAACGGAATGGTTTAAATTCTTAAGGATCTTCAACAGCATATAGGTACTAGAGATGTATAAACTGTCGAAGATGAATAATGGCGAATGCGATTTTGATTGCTACTCAACACGTCTCAGTTCCAAATAATTTAACATTACTAGTGTATCTGTGATTTAGCGGCTTAGGTGTAGGGGTTTTATATTATTATGAGCTCATGATTAATTACAGTATTGGGGAAGGTTTTTCCAAGTTTAAGAAAACCTGTGGCGTCTTTTAAGGGCTGCCTCTGCTCAAAATAATAGAATATTTCAGAAAATGTAAATGATTGGTTTGAAGGCGTATAACGAACGCTTTGTGGAAAAAGTTTCGTGCGAGGAGTCGGATAGACTAATTTTTTATTTTTAAGATCAATGAATGCTTAAGTTTAACAAATATTCGTAATATTTGTTGGCGAATATAATTTTGTATTTTTGTGCTGGGTCGTTACAATTTTGTTATATTTTGATGAATCAAGTGTTTTTAATTTAATTTTGGAAATATTTGGCATTTTTAATTAAATTGGAGGACAAATTGAAATTTTTTATTATAATTAATGATGATGAAAAGATGTAGTGCTTAAATAGATTGATAAAAATTTATTAACTTATTGTAAAGTCGCAAAGCAAAATTCCAATCGAAAGTCAAGTGAATCCACATCCTTTCAATAAAATAAAAAATCTCTCACCAAACACAACCTAAGTCGAACTATAAAAAAGGGTTAGATATAAATTGAATTTACTTAACAACAACGATAACAAAACGATTTTTATTTTTTTTTGTTCGGGTTACACAACTTGTGTAAAAGAAAAACAAACCAAATTATTTTCGAACTTCCACCATCATACCGCAGTTGGAAAAAGAAAAACGAAAATATTTAAATTTCCAGTTCATTACATGTCCTTAGAATGAATATTTATCCAATTTTTTATTTTTTTTTTATTGGACTTTAATACAAATTAAATTTTAAAGTAATAAAGATTTTTTGTGGCGATACGACAACGAACAGTGATAATTTGATAGCGCGCGCATACAGAAAAGACGAGAGCGTTCTATATGGATTTCGATAAAATTAAAAGTTTTTTATTTTTTTGTTTTAAACTTATCGAATAATTAAAATGTATATTAAAAGCATTATTGAGCGTAAAAAGTACACTGAATATTTCACTATATCAAATTAAAATTCTAATGTATACATAATAAGATGTGAAACAAAAATCTCTTAAAATTAATGAGATTTTGATGATTTTTTTTTTTTTTGTAACACATTCGTTATAATTACATTTTATTATCAATAAGCTTTTATTTCACTGTGCGAAAACTGTACAATATTATTATAATTAATGGTGAAATAAACAGGATTTATCTCAACTGTCCAAACAAGTATATGTTAAATCTATTCTTCTTGTAAGGTCTCTTTTGTAAGGTAGCGGTTTATTTTTGGAGTGGATTATCAATTCCGTTCCAAAGCAAGCAAAACTGAGCAGTTAGTTTTAATTCGTATTTTATAATTATGCTCTATACATAAAATACAATTATATAATTAGTTTTTGACAGTGATTTATCAATTATTTGTGTAGCATTTCATTTTTTCAACACTTTGTATATATCAGTGGTATTACATACCAAGATTTTATTTATTTATTTTTTTAAAGTTTACTGAAGCAGACCAAAGTTTGTGATATTTTGTCCCAATATGAAGTTAATAAAAGGGCAGGTCATAGTTGCTGCTCAACATTTTAAAAAACATTTAACATTTCTTATTATTTAAAAAACATTTTAACATCATTTTAACATTTTTTTCTATAATATTGCTGACTTTGCCTACATTATGCCTATAGGTTTCACAATCTCTCTTGCTCGGTTTGATTTTCTCTTTCATAAACCAATTCTTTAAAATACCCCCACAGAAAAACTCTGAACGATTTAGTTTAGGAGACCGCGGTGGCCATGAAATGATTCTGCCCCTTCCAATTCAGCGATTTGGATAATTTTCGTTGAGGTGTTGCCTCACTACTAGTGCATGGTGAGGAGGGATTCCATCGCGCTTCAGCGACATATTCCGAAGTGTTTGTAGGGCGACGTCATAAAGTCATCCAGCCAAGGTATTTTGTAGGAAATTGATATAGACTTCCCGTTGATCTGACGTGGTAGTTTAAATGGGCCAATCAATTTTCCATTCCAAATAAGTGTTGGACATGACTGCGACGAACAACTTTTGGATTGGCCCAATAATGCAAATTGTGGATGTTGAATATGCCTAACTTTCTAAAGTATGTTTCGTCGCTCCATAAAGTGTTGTTAAACAATTGGAGTTTTGGTTGGTTGCGGTGCAGACAAAATTGCACCCTTTTTTCATGGTCAGCAGGACAAAGGTCTTTTATGCGTTGCAGGGACTTAGCACTTTCGCTTTACATTCGATGTACGTTTTCAAATTCTCTCTAATTGGAAAAGCGTTCCCGAATTGGGTATCGTATCTGGTATTATCTTGCAGCGGCTGGAGCGCTGCCATTACAAACACCATACATGAAACATTTGCTTTGAACACCGGTTTTGTCGTGCGACCATACACAATAGTCTCAAGGTGAAATCTTCGATATTATAGAAATTTTTAAATTTTATTTTACATCCAGATATTGATTCGGCTATACTGGATGCATCTTATCATTAATTTTCAAATGTTCTGAGCAAACAACAGCGACCGGCACTTTCAACTTAAAAATGCTGTCAATTATATGGTTTCTCAGACTCATCAAACAGGTATAACATGTTTTGACGTAAATCTTAAGCATTTTGCTTTATTTCTGACAAAACAGCTATTTTAGTACTCGAAATTTTGCTAAGACGTACCTAAGCACGACTTACTTTGTACAAGAAACCGATAAAAACATTTTATTTTAAATATCCCTTTGTGTGGTACCAGTGTTGAATCTGCATTAGTGTCGTAAGTTTTTCTGATAGTTGGTCAACTTTCTTCAGGGTGCGACATATTTTATGTATTCACATTGAATAACTTTGAAAAAAAGCAACCGATTTCTTTATATGAGGTAGTTTTATTTAATTTCGTTCTTTGCAATTTATTTGGACTAGCTATTGAATATAACATCAATTAAGTGGCTGCCTTTATTGGCCAAAGCAAAATGTGCCCTTTTTGCTGCGTTTTCCTTTACCTTTTCAAGCATCTCGGGCGGTATAGCGATGATTTTGGCACGAATATCTGCCTTGAGCTCGGCAGTGGTCTCGGGGTTGCTGGCGTACAGTTTGATCTTCAAATAACTCCACAAAAAGAAGTCCGGAGGGGTCAAACCTGGAGATTTGGGTGGCCAGTCAATGTCGCCTCTTTTTGACATCAGACGTCCAGGGAATTTTCGTTGCAGAAACTGAATTGTTTGATTTGCAGTGTGACTGTCTTGTTGAAACAAGTAACCGTCAAGACCTTTTTCATGCATTCGCCGGCAGACATAATGAGCCAACATCCACCGATATCGATTTCCATCGACTGTTTCATTTTCTCTGGAAAAATATGGCCCAATGATGATTTTGGAACAAATGCCGGCCCTAACAGTCACTTTTTGGTCACGCAATGGCGTTTCATGGATCTGGTGTGGATTTTCTATTCCCCAAATGCGGCAATTTAGCTTATAACCGCCGCCAAAAAGTATGAAATGGGCTTCGTCAGTCATCAAAATTTGCTTCCAAAAATCAGGTTCAGGGTCAATCATTCGAGTACTGATTGGCCGTATTTCAAGCGACTTTATACGGAAACAAATGCAAGTCATTCTTCAAAATGCGCCGCAAAGTGATTTCCACTGACGCCGAAATGCTGAGCGCCGCGACGATACGACACTTTTGGGCTCTGGGCGCGTCAACCAGTTCATTGGAACATCTTGGTCGATGATGAACGGCATGTTGACGATCTCTCACTGTCCCGTGCTCAACAAAATTCGACACCAAACGACGAATAGTGTTGTCAGACTGATATGCATGTTGAGTTAACACAACTGAACGACTATTTTCAATGTACAGCGCCACTATTTCGGCGCATTGTTTCGGTACGAAGCGATTTATCGTTAAACTTGTACTGAATAGACGTTTCAAAAACATGTTTAAGCAAGTCAATCGATTGACAAATATCAAAGTTATTTAATGTTTAAATACCGACAAAAAAGATGGCTCACCCTGTATAGTATATTGTATTTCCGTCAGCGTCACTTGAAAATCAACTAAAATTGTTGGGAAGCAGAAGAACTTTTGAACCATTAACAATTCGATAAAATTTCGTTTGGCGATTTTAGTTACAAATGATTTTCCCTGCCACCCTACATCATTTGATCCTACATTTCTCGGGCACCGTGTATATACAATACATAAAAATAAAAAGATACAACAAGACGTATAGTATGCATTGGAATACTCGCTCAATTCGGATCGTGTATAGAAAATGAGCAGATTTTCTTAGTATTTTCGAAGGCCCCTTGGTCTAGATGCCCTCAATAATTTTTTCTAAAATTTCGATTTAAAAAAAATAAAATTACAGGGCTAAATTTAGATAAATGGTTAAATAAAATTAATCGAGAAATGTCATTCCAGCGAGATTTGAATACTAAACGTACTTTTGATTGGTAGCGAAAGTTTTACCAATTGAAATCATGGTCTTAATCATATTAGATTTTATTTATTTTTTTAGGTTTTAATTTTAAGTAATATTAGAAAATATGTTAAGATTTGAAACAGAATGTTATCCTTATTTTGACCCGGGATTAGATGCCCTACTTATTTATTGGAGCGGAAGTTTAACACAACATCATAAATTCAAATAGAAGAAAACTTGGAAGATTTTCCATAATTTATATCGATTGCTTTTGGATAAACAACATACATACATCCAAAAACAGCCGACATAAAGGATGAACAATCTTTGAAGTTTCTCTGTGTTATACGAAATATGTAAGTAATTTCGCTCCATTAAATAAGTAGAGCATCCAATATCGAACTAAAATAAAGACCGTCGTCAGATTTCAAAAATGAGAAACTGATTAATAATAAAATTTGATTGATAATATTGTTGTCATTTTTGGCCAATATTAGGGAAATGTACAAGAGACATTTCTAAAATTCCGTTAATCAACGAAATATAAAATAAAAGGAGTAAACAAATGATTAAGAAATGGCACGTACCTTTAAGAATTTTTAATATTGTGAAAATTATCCAAAAACGTAATTTAACACGATTTATGTCATTTATAAAATCATTTACATCTCTGTAATTTATTTATATATGAAATTAATTTGTTCAAAGTTTAAGCTCATTTATAATTTGTGAATTATGATACGACTTTCAAATTTTCGTCAAAAAGTTAAGTATAAAGTGTAATTATTGTCGTATTAATTAGAAGTCAAAGTATGTAGATTGCTTTATTTTGGGTATTTAAAAATCTTGGTAAGATACCGTTTATCAAAAGGAGCCAATACTACACAAACACAATGAATGCGGTCCAAAAAAACTGTTTATATTGGTACCAAATTTATATGCACAGTTTATAAATAAAACGTTACGTAATTAACAATTTAAAAAAACAGTTATTTGTCCCACACCAAGAAATTTGATTCCCGACGATTTTCATTTCTCGAGAATTAGAGAGTTAAAATTATATCAAAGAAATACTTTTATTACATTGATATATTTAAAGTTTCCCGACGAAGAAACATTTCTTTTGGTTTTGAGCTGAAGTGAAGGCCGAAGAGGAAACACTCAATTCACAAAATTTTGGAATCCATAAAAGTTACAAGATTATAATTCTCTATTGTTTTTTTAGCAAAACCATGTCTATACTATATGTGCGGCAGATGCAAGACACATTTGGGCCCCCTAAATGGTGGGGCCTTTTGTAATTTGACAAGTCAAGAAAAACCGTGAAAAGACAAAACTATTGTTTGTTATTGCTGTCTCGCGGACCTACCCTATAGGTACATAGATTGGAAAACAAATGGAAGGTCAATAACCCTCGTGTAAACATAGCAGATGTTCTCGACACGTGAAATAACTATCTGATATTTTTATTTTTGGTAATTCTTGAAATTACTGCTATTTCAAATCAACTTTGTAAAATGACTGTGATGCCTTCATAATTAGTTTCAAGACGAATGGGTCAATTCATTTTATCGTTGATTGTAGCCCAAAAATTTATTGCACTAAAGCCTCTTGAAGAAAAACGCCGGCTCAATACTCATCTATATAGGATTAGTGAAAAAATCAGCAACTAATTTTGTGCACTTAATTTTTCATTATTTCGATTTTGATGAATTTTTTAAGTATATCGCTCAAATTTAGTATTGACTAAACATGAATTTAAAAGAATCATTATTTCTTAATCCAAAGATGTTAGATCATAATTTTATCTAATTTTTACTTATTTAGGTGTTGGTAAAAAAATAAAATGAGATTTTATTGCTATATGCCCCGTTAATTATACGTAACGATAACGAATTTCAAAAAAACCGAATTATTATTTTTCATTCATTGGTTTCATGAAATCTGAACGGTAATGTCTGACGGTTATCGTTTTTCGTCAACTATAAATCTATGTCGTAAACACCACTTGGACATTTTATTGAGAATTTTTTTTATGTTTTTTTTTTATTTATTTTTGACTACGGGAAGGCAACACATTTATTGATGTAGCAAAAATTTTAACAAGAAAAAGGCGTTCTGAATTGGTCGAAACGTAGCCAATGTGATACCTTACCTACTAAACCGATATTACAAATTTCCAGGCCCACGATAATCCTGATCAGAAGAATTATTTTTATGTCTTTTTTTTCATTTTTAACTATGGAAAGGCAACACCGCGTTAACAGTTGGTGAAGAGGTATAGCCAATGGGATCCCATACTTAACCGATATATCAAATTTCCAGTCCCTCCATAATCCAGATCAGATTTTTTTTTTGTATATTTGTTTATTTATTTTTAACTATACGAGAAAAAATCTTATAATAAATAAAAAGCCTGGGATGGGTTTTTTCGCTGGAGTAAAATGTCTGGGATGGATTTTAAAGTTCTTACACTTTAAATAATCCAGGAAAAAAGTCTGAGAGGAGTTTTTACGGTGTTGTCGGAGGTAATTTCAAATTTTCTTGGGATGAAAGTCTGGGATAACTTCAAGGGGGTGAAAAATTTCGAAAAATCATTTAGTGATACTTAAAGACCATGACCAAATTATTGTTACAAATTAGACAAAGGTAATAAAACAGTATTGATCGACAAAACATTTACGAACTTATACTTATACTGAAATTATACAGAACGACCCGACACAAAAAATTAATTTAAAATGTAACAAAATTATTAACGAGTTTAAAAATAAAAATTTAATTAGTAATCAGATTAAATTATGTTTAGAAATTAATAATCCGATTACACCAGCAATGTATGGTTTACACAAACATTCACAGAATTAATGTTCCATTTCGGCCAATTGTTACAACCATTAATTCACCGGCATATTTGTTATCAAAATTTTCTTCTCAAATTCTGAAACCTCAATTAAACAAATTTAATATAAAAAATTCTTTTGTATTTAAAGATTTAATTAAAAATATTTCAAGTTGGTGAAAATGAAATGCTAGTGTCATCAGATGTGATTTCATTGTTCACTAACGTGCCGTAAGAAATTTAAAAAAAAATGCTATTTCTAAATGATAGGATGAAATTCCTACTGATTGCAAATTAACAAAAAAATAATTTTTTAAAGTGTTAGACGTATGGATAATTGAAAACAATTAGTTTAGAATTTAGATACCAAGGTGTTTTAAACAAAAATTCGGATTAACAATGGGAAGTGGAAAGCATGAGGGTGGTATTTAACACAAAATGTTTGTATACATAAATAAATAAAATAAATAAATAAAAAAAAAAAAAAAAAAAAAAAAGTCCTCTTTCACGGATTTTGGCAGATATAGTGCTAGAAAAATTATTTAAACAAAAATTACCTCTATTGCATTTACAGCCATCATTTATATTTTAGTATGTATATACATGACATTATTTTATCGACCGACGGGTGAATCCAATATAGAAAAAATACAATTTTTTTTAATTCGTTTCACGAAAAATTAAAATTCACAGTAGAAAAAAACACAATAATTCGTTAACATTTTTAAATTTAAATCTATGTATATAGAGTTGAGAACATAATTAAAACAGCATGGTACAAAATAGACACACATAGATTCAGATACAATTTTAAAGGGATTCACTCGAAACGCGATATTTCATAACGCGATATGACGCAACAAGATAAAGTACGAAATGCGATATTTCAAAACACGATATTTCAAAATGCGATATGGTAAAAAAAAAATTAAAACATTTTTAATCTTTTTTGTGTATGATTAAACCTAATTTGCGTTTTTATTGAATAATATTGGTCGTGTGACTCTCTTTTTGAACGACTTTCCTGCATCGGCACATTCCTAGAGCCCACCAGCCCCTGGCATTTGTGAATGGTCATTTATTCCAAATTCGACAAATTTGAATTCTAAAATTTTTGTTTATTTTTATATTTATCATTATTAATTGCTACTAAGTTGCTTTTTAGTTAATTAGGAATTTGCAATAAAATTACTGAGTGTCCTATTATTTTGCACACCACTGTATATTGAAAATTAACAATAATCCTAAAAAGTTAATTAACAATTTAGTTTGTGAAACGTTATTTACTTACCAAAAAACGGAAATAAAAATTAGAAATGATACAAAATTTGGAAGTTTATCGTATTATGTACCTAATTTAAGCGAAAAACTTAGACTTTTAAAAGAAAAAAAGCGAAAGAAACAATAAACATGTCGTAGAAGGTTGGCAAAAAGTTCGGTTAATTACAAAGTGGATACATACAAATTACGTATAGTAACAGAGCCTTCTAGAGTATAGAGCCATAACAGAGCCTTCTAGAGTATAGAGCCATAATCATTATGACGTAATTTTTAGAAGCTTTTTTAGTGGAATAACTTTCAATTAATTTCCATAGGAATCCATAGTAAAAATGGTGTTTTTTAGCTTCAAGTTTTTCATTGAAAAAAGCAAAAATGTTACAAAATTTTATACAAAAGTGTTCTACATACCTTTAGCAGCAATATACAGGAAGGGTTTATTGGTATTAAGTAAATATTAATTGCAGAAATATAAAAATTAAATTATTTCTAAAATATATTTTTTGAACTTTCATTTTGAAAAATACATCAAAGTTGGCTCTGACGAATTAAAATAATACTTGCTACATTTATCTTAGTTTTACTAGTGTACGTTAGATGTCTCAGATTTATACAGAAAAATACAAAAAAGAATTGTTTAATCACAAAATTATCACACGTTTTTAATATTTTGAGAATTTGTTTTCTTTTCCTACAATTTTTGAACTTAAAATTTCCCCAGGTGGCAATTTTTAGTACGATTTTTCAAAAATTTGTACTGCCATCACTGCCATCTATGTAATGTATATTGACTTAATGCACACAATTTGTAGTAAGCTTTTCTTTTTTATTTGACCAGAATGCTGTTGTTATGAACTTTTTTTATATTTTGGTTTAAATAAATCAATTAATACAAGAAAATGAAAATGATTTACTTAAACGACATTTATATATGTTGAAATTCAAACATTTAGGAAAATATTTCAGAAATCATAATTAAGAATTTGCAACGTTTTCATTTACAAATTTGTCTTAGGAAAAAAAGTGATTTCCCATATGTTTTATGTGTTTTACTATGGAAATTTTGGTTTTTTCGTCGTTTCTAATTCCCTTAAAAAAGCTTCATTTTTTAGATTATGGCTTGTATAATCAAGGTTGCTTTGGCCATAATCATCATGACGTATTTTTTAGAAGCTTTTTTAGTGGAATAACTTTTCACTAATTTCCATAGGAATCCATAGTAAAAATAGTGTATTTTAGCTTCAAGTTTTTCATTGAAAAAAGCAAAAATGTTATAAAATTTTTATATAAAAGTGTTCTACATACCTTTAGCAGCAATATACAGGAAGGGTTTATTGGTATTAAGTAAATATTAATTGCAGAAATATTAAAATTAAATTATTTCTAAAATATATTTTTCGAACTTTCATTTTGAAAAATACATCAAAGTTGGCTCTGACGAATTAAAATAATACTTGCTACATTTATCTTTAGTTTTACTAGTGTACGTTAGATGTCTCAGATTTATACAGAAAAATACGAAAAAAAATTGTTTAATCACAAAATTATAACACGTTCTTAATATTTTTAAAATTTGTTTTGCTTTTCCTACAATTTTTGAACTTAAAATTTCCCCAGGTGGTAATTTTTGGTACGATTTTTAAAAAATTTGTACTGCCATCACTGCCATCTATGTAATGTATATTGACTTAATGCACACAATTTATAGGAAGCTTTTCTTTTTTATTTGACCAGAATGCTGTTGTTATGAACTTTTTTTATATTTTGGTTTAAATAAATCAATTAATACAAGAAAATGAAAATGATTTACTTAAACGACATTTATATATGTTGAAATTCAAACATTTAGGAAAATATTTCAGAAATCATAATTAAGAATTTGCAACGTTTTCATTTACAAATTTGTCTTAGGAAAAAAAGTGATTTCCCATATGTTTTATGTGTTTTACTATGGAAATTTTGGTTTTTTCGTCGTTTCTAATTCCCTTAAAAAAGCTTCGTTTTTTAGATTATGGCTTATATAATCAAGGTTGCTTTGATAGTAATCAAAAATTATTCAAAATAAAAATTGTTCAGTGTCTTCAAAAAAAAATAATTTTCTTAGCAATCAAAGTACTTATAATCATAGTCAACATTTATTACGTAGGATCTACGTTGCTTAAGTTTATACTATTTTCTGAACAGCTGTTTATAGTATTTTTTTTAAATTTATGTTAGGTCAAGAGTATACTTTTCTTTTCAGATTTGCTGGATTTCTATAGTTTGCCATGAAAACTAAAGCAATTTTCAGTGTTTTGGAGAGCGATAACATTTTTTGGCATCGATTCACGAACATGAATTTTCATCGACTTCCGCACCTGAATTTCAATCGAACTCCACACCTGAAATTCAATCGAACTCCACACATGAAATTCAATCAAATTCTTCACTTGAATTTCCACCGAGTAAGACTGCCAGTCGAACAGTTGATACGACATCATCGACCCAATACTTTGCCACCCAAAAGCAGCGAAATGGGCAAGTATCGCAGTTGTCGGACAACTCGAACTCATCAGAAGTGCCTCGAGATTAATGTTATCAATCTAAAGCTAACCTAATAGCTGACGAGAATCGTCGCCGAAACGAATGGCAATCTCTCTGCGTAGACGTGAAAAAGGAGGAATTGGCAATAAAACGGGATTTGCGATCAAACGGAAGCAATCCCAAATGTGGGATGTGGCACTGACCACATTACAGTAGAATACTCTACTCGATATTTTTGTTAACTTGTTTTTCATTTGTTGTTTATATTTCTGTTACAGACATCAATCGCAGACATTGCGAACTTTGTGAGTTCACTGCGATCGAACGAACATCCAATAGAATACTCCCTAAACTATCCAGACCAAAATCACAAAAATCGCCAAAATGAGGAAATTATGCGAAAGCTGAAACCCGCTAGATTTGACCGACACCATAATCGAATATGTGGAAGTGGAAGTTGATGTGAATGCGGATTTGCATGCTTGAAAACTTTGTATTCAAAATCGAATGTCTATCATTAAAAATACATACATTTCCTTACGACGTTTGCACGCATCAATGATGTGGGCACCAGCAGCTAAACGTTGGGCGAACGTTTCAACAATTTGAGTCCATGTAATTGGGCGCCGAACACGTTGAAGAATGAAACGTGCGGGCATGACATACCGACGTGGATCACCATCGATGCTGTTGCGAACCATGGCATGCAGTCGCCATAAAGCAACCTTGTGGAGCCGAAAGTATTTGCGAAAGTCGACGTCGTCGTAATTGTCAACATTGGAGCGGTTGTAGGTGCGGTAAGGACTTCACACCTCGTGTCGCACTTGTCGTGCATCTATTTCTCCCTCTGGCGACGATGTGGAGGACATCAAAATCTCGGCAATTTCACGTAATACATCCATTTCTGAATTATGACTATAAATAGAGTGATTTATTTTTTCTCATTGTGTCCATGCACAGCAAAAGGGCACGAAAATGACGAAATCAAACGATGAACTTACCTTCAATAAACAATAAATTTAATTTGACAAAATTCACAATACGATTGCACTGATTGGATTGAAAAACGAGTGAATAATATGAAAACATGGATTAAAGCAACGAAAAAGTTCATAAACCGATCGTCGGAGTGCGGTTTAAAATCGGCCTGGTTTATCGGCCAATTGGTTTAAACATTTTGGTGTAAATTTTGTAAACCAAGTGAATAATATGAAATTTCAGTAAAAATTTGGTCTAAACCGATTTAAACCAAGGTCTAAAATAAACCAAATTTAAACCGAGTGAATAATATGGCCGTTAGAATAAGGAGAAATATTATACGTATTTATTATACGTAATTTGTTATTTACATGTTTTGTATTATTTACTATTTTAGTAAAAACGCCTTTTTAAGGGTATACAATATCGAAATATTAGCAAAAATTAATTAAATAAAATTTTAAAAAAAATTTAAAAAATTTTTCTGTCTATAATTAAAGCCATTTTTGATAATTATAAAAAATATGCCAAAAATATTATCGTTCTAAATAATGGTCTATTCGTCTTGTCTTACCTTTACCAGTAATGTTACAATATTTGTTAAATCCTTTGGTTACGCCAAACCAATTAATTCCTTTTGAACTCTGTTCTTTTGAGAAATAAAACACAAATTATTTTTTTTTTTTTTACATTTTCTGGAAAACAAAGTTTTTGTTTAATTTTTTCTTTTCAAATTTATAATTTTTCTTTTATAATTTTTCGTCCTTTTGTTTTGTTTCTTTTCAAATTTATTAGAGTTTTCTTAAAATAATAATTATAAATTATAATCTTTCATTCATCTTACTTATGTATATAATAGTAATATATATATTTACAAAATATAGTATTATAATTAAGATGATGGTGGTTGTTTCTTTTTAATTGGTTAATTATCTTACAATAAAAAAATTATTTTTATTTAATTAAATTTATTTATTTGTTTTCTTTTGTTCTTTATATATAATCATAAACTATAAAAGTTCTTTTTAAATATTTTTTAGTGTCTAAAAATTAGTGTTAATTCACATTCTTTTGTTATTTTATTTATTTATATTTAAGATAATAGTTGGTTTTGTTCATTTGATTGGATTTATAATTTTGTGAATACGGGTTATTTAAACCAAATTCGTTACGGAGGTAAATATCCTAATTTGAATTTTATTTACAAAACGTTTGCACTCACGCGATTCATCGATCCGGAAGAAGTTTGAAACTGAAATTTAATAAATTAATTAACTAAGGCATTCGTTATTGGCAAACGTTTTTTTTATATTTTCCTCCTGATCTTCTTATAACACGTATATCATCCTCCTGCTTTTATATTTGTTTAAAAAAATTTAAATTTCAAATTAAATCCATATTCAAATATTTTTAAATGAGAAATCACCACACCACCAAGATTGGGCGAGAGTACATCATTACATCCGAAAAATATTTTATTTTATCTTATTTTTCCATTTTTCACCAAACAAAAAAAAAAAATTGGATGTTGATTTTTGTTGGCTTTTCTAATAGTAGGTAGTTGTTATTGTTTTTTTATACTTTTTAAATTATAATTACATTGTTGTTTATTTTTCATTTACATTTTTTCCTAATTTTATTTATCTAAAATATAATTTTCCGAGATAGAAAGAATAAAAAAAAAAAAAACTGAAACCGTGTTGAAAAATATTATTATTAGCAGAGCGTATATTGAATATATATTTTATATTGAAATCATCAAGACATATTGTTCGACCTGTCCCCCGGCTTGAGATGGGGCTGGGTGTATTTTTGAGGCGATTCCGCTTCGTATATAAAAAGGAGTGAGGGCAACAAATAAAAAAAAAGTAGTAATCGTTATGCTTTGAAGTAATAATTACAAAATTTTCTATGGCAACCCAATGAAGCTCTACACTGGAAAATTAATTTTCTTTAAAATACTATAAAGTTTTTCCTTTTAATATATTTACAAAATAAGAATATATAAATTTTCCAGTTTATAAAACAAAGTAATTTCTACATAATTTCCACTTGGAAAAATTATTAAAATTTAAAAACAACAAAACCAAATTAATTAAATCGATATAAATGTTTTGTTTGATTGTATGTAATTTTTTAAATTGTACATTTTGAATTTTTTTCTTTTGTTTTGAAAAAAATAAAAACACAAACACAAATGAGAATGTCATGATAACAATTTTTCTTAAACTTTAATTTTTTTAATTTTTGTATAGTGTTTAGTTATTTTAAATTTAATTAATTATATTAATATTAGTTATATAATATTGATTAGTAATTAAATTTTATTTAATTTTCATCGTCCTATGATTATGGATAAAATGGAAAAAAATAATATGTATAGAGGATCACCTAGCTTTAGTTGGCCACCATGCTGCATTGCCTCGGGATGTTCACCTAGTTGAAGAAAAAATATTTTTCGATTAGAATCTACATAGTTTAAAATTCTAAATTCACATCCTCACATACCATTTAATATATGTACATTTATAGTTTCTGGATTGGCTGTCGATGGTAGACACGAATATTTGCCTGAATCTGATGATCTAGCTTTTTGTATTAACAAATTTGAAATAGTGATCTCTCCTTTTTCCGTAATCACTGAGACTCCACCTCTTGGTGAATCATAACTGATTTCCTGAAGAACGCACATACAAATAAAAGAAATGAAAAAAAACACATTTTAGCTTTCGACATAAAATATTGTATGATCTCAGGTTGAATGTAATCAAATAATCGTCTTTTATGGGAAGACGTACACGCACGCAAAAGTGGAAATCTCACATAAGAGTTGGATTAAGATAAAATTCCAAATCGCGCTTTTATATTTGTACATATTTGAACGGAATCAAAAAAAATATTATCATAATAAAGAAAAATTGAAAACTTGTTGTTTTTCAATTTTCACTTTTAAATTTTCTTTGTTTTGTTTATACGAGAATTACGAGTATAGGTTACAAGTTAAATAGAATGAGTCTATTGAAAACGTGATGTTATTCATTTTATTTTTTGCGTCTATATATTCCTAGATTTTATTTAGCTTAACACAAAATATAGGAAAATGTTTGATTGACGGCTTAATATAAACTAACGATGATGGCCGATGGCAAAAAATAAATAAACAAACTTTGTTTTATATAAAAAAAAGAACTGTTAGATGTAGTTAAAATATCGATTTGGAGAATATTGGGATATGTAAATCCGGTTCTATGAAATGAATTTCCTTTTACAAATCTGTACGGCTAGTTGACGATTTTCCGTTTTCCGACCCAAAAATAAAATGTTCTAAATTAAAAACAGCAATTGAAATCATAAAAGCTCGAATAAGTTATACATAAAATAAAATCTCTTTCCCCAAAACCATAAACCTCATTATAACATTCTGTCAACAACAAAATACACACCACATCGCTGAAAAGCCTGGAAATTTCATTAATATAACCTTCTCAATACATAAAAATAAAATACCAAAGATTAGAGAACGATACGATATTTGTACGCAAAAAAAAAAAAAAATCACTCTATACTCTTACACAACATATATCTCGACCAAAGATTTTAATTTACTTGGCTTCAGGAAATTTTTTCAAATTTTGTTGGAAAATTTAATTTTGTAAATAAATATTTCAGTAATTCAATCTCATAAACATAAACAGAATATAGATAAATGAATGTATGTGTATTATATATATGCATATATATCGTAAACTGTCCATAAAATATATATGTGCACATATACTATCACAAACATTGAAAGCTCAACATTTTTTTTGTGTGCTGGTTGTTGTTGTTTAGTACAAATAAAAAATCTCTTAACATAAAGATAAGAGAATACCAATTTCCCTTGCTTGAACATTTTTTTTTTGTACTGTAGTAGAATCTACATATTTTTTTACCAAAAACACCCAAACGACTTTCTTTTTTGTGTTGTTGCTTCGTTCCGTGAATGGAATTGATACAAGATGTTTTTATTTTATCTTTCTATTTTGGATTTTTACAAGAACGAGTAATAGTTTCGCAAATGGATTTATTTAATGGGCCTTGACTGTATACGCAAGAAATTTAGTGATTATAAAATTTTTAACGATGCAACATTCCAGCGGAGGTGAAATTTATGAAGTTGAGAAAGAAAGATCATGCTATTGTATATGAATTAAAAAAAAAAACTGTTAAGTGATTTTCTTTGACACTGTAATCACTTTATGGGTTTTATGTCTTCTCTTCGCCTGCGGGTGTATTTTGTACAAAACATTTTTAGTTTGTTTCACTCCTCATTTGTTGTGACTTTTTTATCGCGGTATAAGTTAGTTAATATAAAACGATTTTCTATATGCAATTATCATTCTTCTGTCATCACCAACCAAAGTACATTGTCGAATTGGAGAAAACGAGTGGGTGTTTATACTTATGTAATGTAATTAGTTGAGATCGCAATTAATAGAAACAGCGATATTAAATAAACTCGCTTTTCTCCTTTTATGCAAAATACGGTCTAATAGGGTGACCAAATGTCCTGTTTTCTCCGGACAAGTTCTGGATTCTTAAACTTCAAGTGTAAGTCCTATTTTGGTGCTGGAGGAGGAGAAAATTGTCTGGATTAGCTTTGTATGAAAAACCAAAATTGGCACATATATGTAGCATGAGTAGTGTTCCAAAATATTTCTTGCAGTTGTTTCTTGTTTTATTTTGTAAATTCTGATCCCAGCAAAATCTTATGGCAGAAAAATATTCAAATCCCAACTTGTGCATTTGCACTTAGACGACTTAAAATTGTTTTGGATGAAAAGGCTCGCCGGTTATTATATTTTCCATATGTTCGTTCAAGAATCAGTTATATGAATCTCTTGTGGACTACTGTAGTCCCAACAAATCTCCGGTAGATGTATTAGACAACTTTGAACTATGTACTTGCATTCATTAAAAAAATACAGCTAAGTATGGCTAAGTGTAATGTGGATTTTACTTCTATAAGTAATGTTCACACATACGAAACCAGACAAAGCAAAAATAATAGCTGTTATGTCAACACTGTTGACACAGAACGATTACAAAAAAATCCTTTTTATAAAAAGGGTTGTACAATGATCTTCCAGAGGGTATTAAAACAGAAAATAATTTACAAAAATATAAAAAAATCTTGAAAGAACATTTATTCCAGAAATGGTTACTATCTTATGAATAACTTACACTTTAATAATCGGATTAGCTAATCTTGCATCTTTTAATTTATTAACGTGAATAATTACAATTTGCATGATGAATTGTTATTTTCTTCTACATACATATATACGGGGACTAAATATTTTTCATGTATTTCTCAATATTAATAAAACCAATTACTTTACAATTTAATTTTTTTTATTATACAGATACATTATTCTTACGCTATTTTTTTAATTCGGTGTAAAGAAAAACGATAATAGAAACAACATTTAAAATCATAACTCGCTTTAGTAAGACGTTAGGTCACCTTTAACCTTAATAACTGCTTTTATACGAGCAGGCATATAGTTTTAACAAGAGCTTTGGGTGATTCCTCAGTTCTTGCTTCGTTTTATGCCATACTGTTTCGATGATATTCAAATCAGAACTACGTGCGGGCTAATCAAGAAGAGGAATATTATGATCTCGCAGCCATATTTTAGTTGTTTTTGCCGAATGGTATGATGTTCCATCTTGTTGGATGATAAAATTTTCTTCAGGCGATAAGATCCTTATCGAAGGCAACCAGTTATTTTCCAGAATTGCCTCGTATTTTTGAGCATTCAAAAGCCTCGTCAAGTCAACTATCGAGAATATGGCCAGCTCAAAGCTTGCAAGACGATAAAAATGAGCATTCAGTAAAACGATGTACTAACTGTGGTGAAAATAACATAGCAAATTAGAGGCCCAGTACACTTGAATTTCAAGAGTAAAACCAAATTGCGATCTGAGTAACGAATGTTCAAGGAGATTACCATCAATGCACTATGACTCCAAGAAATTTAATGTTGCAACAAATCGAAAACATGAGGACAAATGTAAGCAGGTTTGCGCAATCTAATAAAAGGGAAATTAAAATGACCAGCAGTTTCCTAATCACATAAAGACAGAATTCACATCAAATTAGCAAACTACAGTTCATGACGTTCATGTAAAATTTAAATGGAAGAGCATTAAAAATGCCATCAAAAACTGGATAATCTGGATAAACCCAATAGGAAAGCTCTAGGTAATAAAGTCATTTTATTACAGCAAAAATGATCAATGATCATCAATACCTGATAAAAGTATCAAATCAAATTCATAACTATTTTGAATGCCATTATGAGGTTTAGGTATTTCCCTTAAAAATTGCGGTGTGACCAGCATATCAAAAATAGAACATAAACATTTTGTTGATATTTTAGATCAGGGGTGGCAAACCTAAACTACACCACGGGATAAATTGAAATTTCTATAATTTGAGCGGGCCGCATATTTTTTTTTTTTTTTACAAGAAAGACGCATCAATATTTTATAAACATATTTATTAAAAATTCATGTTTAACAATTCATATTACGTAAAGCCTCAAATGGTAAAAACATACATAACTAAATAAAATATTGGGACGCTTCTTTTTCTTTAACGTCACTCAACTTTTTTATATTTACTTCAATTTTAGTTGTGGCACATCTTAATTGATTTTCCAAATTAACATCCGTAAGGACTCTTCGATTGTTATTTTTGTTGTACTTGATTTTCGAAAAAAGGATTCGCACAAATAAGTCGACCCGAAAATGCTAACAATTTTTATGGCATGTCTGCGCAAATTGGGAAATTAACTTTCGGCCACATATTTACTATAAAATTCCATTTTTGGTATTGTAAAAAATAAATGCTGCAGCTCAGTATTGCATTGTATAGGTCGATTAATTCCATTTGAAATTCCGTGGAAACTATTGTAACATCGATTAAGTGGCAAAGTGAAGATTTCGAATGATTTATCGTAAATTTTTATTTCTGCAAAACGTTTATCAAATGCCGTTAATAAATTTTTGATTTCGTTTGAGTATTCTGCATATTTTTTCACCTTCAGAATTGCTTAAACAAGGGAAGTGAATAGGGTCTTTACGTTTATTTGTGATTTACAAAATGAGAGTTTTGCTTTAAAAGCCTTAATTAATTGGCATGAATCTGATACAAATTAGTTTTCCCTCTGTAGATCTTTATTCAGAATATTTAATTTTTCGGTTATATCTACGAAAAATACAGATGTAAAACCTATTTTTCGTTGTTTAGTTCAGATACCTTCGCATTATTCTCATTCAGAAAAATCCCGATCCTCTCGTGTAATTCGTAAAACGACGACGTCACTAACACACCGACGTGTATCGACGACTGACGGTGTTTCAGTGTATGAGATCGAATATAGTTCACACATTTTATAACGATCGGCATAACGTTTGTTAGTATTACATATTGCGCATTAAGGTTTTCTTGATGAATCAAGCAATGAAAAATAAATATATTTGTATTATCATATCCCTGTTTTCCCACTTCTTTGGTTATCAGTCTGATCGCATTCTTTTCAGTCAAGTCAGGCCGTTTAAAATTCCTAAATGTTCATCAATTTTTCTTGCCGAATCCATTTCTGCATTGAAGATGTCATCATCCTTAGTTGTACCTTTAAGGCTGCAAAGATTAAGGAGTTCTTCAGTTACATTAAACTCTTTATCGACTCATCGAACAAAAATTGTAAGTTGTACAGCATCCGATATATCCGTACTTTCGTCAAATGCTACTGAAAAGGCTTCAAAACTCTTTACGTTTAGCTTTAACACAGAAGCAATTTCCGCGGCGACGCCATTGGTTGTGCGATAAACAGTTTGGCGTGATATACTTATGCTGGAGAAAATTCTTTTTTTATCTGGCCGTCATCTTACGTTCTTTGATTAATACACCATCAGAGAATGGTTTCATTTGTCTTGCTAAGATATTTGAAATTGAATTGCTGGCTTTCACAATGTCGGGTGATGACAGAAAAGGTTTCAAAGTCTTCAAAGAATTTATTTTATGTTTTCTTAACTCTCCTTGAGTTGCATTGAATGTTACAGCATGTTTCGTATTGTGTCCGTGTCGTTTAACATTATATTTTTGGCCACTGAAATGACATCTTTGCATATTAAACACGTTAATTTTGACTCCACGAAGGCAAAAAATAGTTAAATTCCCAAGAACCGTTGTATTGTTGATTCTTATCTTCAACATTTTTCTTAGTTCTTTTCAATACGTTGTTCTAAATAACAAATGAAAATCTGAAAATATTTAAGTTAAATATTTTACATGCTGGCCAAATATTTGTATTTCAATAAATATACGCAACATTTAAACTTACCTTACAACCCCGTTCAAAATAACTAATTGCAAAAAATATGAAGGTATGATCGACCAATTTACATACAAAGAGGGAATTCCCCAAAATTTAACACCAACGAATACACAAACTTCGTAAACACAAGTAATAGAAAAAGGAAATGCAAAAACGTTTTTCCTAAATTTTGTTATTGTTTTCTAGTAAATTTTATTTTTAGCCGTATAAACTAAATGTAATACATTTTTACTGAATTAGGCCGTCGCAAGCGGCCCGCGGGTCCCGGGTTGGCCACCACTGTTTTAGATCAACAGATACAACTAATCGGCGTAGTGGTTTCCGAAATTTCGGTTTAGAACTGCGAAGTTAATGTGTAATTAGCAATTTAGTCGCTATAGCCTAATGAGATTGACTGAAAATACATTTTTCACAATTCTCATTCAGACCGAAACTGAAGTTTTGCAAAACTCTTGATAATTTTGCTCTTCGTAAAAAATATCTTAAATTTTCAGAAGCGACAGAAAATTCTACTCCCGGCAACTTCGTAACTTTTTGACAAGATAACGTTACAAAAATTAAAACTAATAATCGCCGAAAGACACTGTATACCAGATCATCAATTTGGGCTTAGAGACCAGCATGGAACTGTAGAACAAATATACAGAAATTGTAAATTCAGGTAGAGTTAGTACAATTTTTTTTTTAGACATTGCGCCATTTTTCGACAAAGAAACTCAAAATTGAAACAAAATAGAGCCAATAATTAACTGAATGAGATAAACACAGGAATCCCTATAGGTGTCTTGGGACGTATTTGTAACAACAACTGAAAAGATTACCATATAAACATTTGCTGGCAGCCGTTATGTTTTCATATAGAAATTCTCAAACTGGAAGAGAATTACAAGATAATTATGTGGAGGGAATGATGAATCAAAATTTAAGCTTAAGGCATTCGACAAGGTATGTGAGAAATCAGGTGAATCATCTAATTTGAGCTGTACTCGAGCTCGATGAATTTCATTGTTATCTTACAATTAGAACGTTTTTTTACGGGGTTCATAATTTAAAAAGTATCGGTGATAAATTGAAATGTTGTATTAAAACTATAAACGCAGGATATTTTACCTACCGCTAATTGAGATACATAGTTTTCACTAATTTAACAATTTTCACACTTAGGGAAATATTGTTGAAAAACTAGAAACTGCAAAATATATTTTTATTGTGGATTCTAGAAACAGTGAAAATTGCTTTTGACTAAGGCTCTATTATCTAGAATACTCTGCGTATGTTCAATATTTTAGGAGTAAAACGAAATTTAGGGATAAAAGTCTATAAACTTCTTATTGACTTGCTAAACATATTTTTAGTAGCAAAATTAGCAGAAATCCGTTACTATGCGACTTCGTCTAATTTATGTAAATAAATTTTCCATGAACTCATTAACTTGTATCTAAATAACTTTCCTAATTTATCAAATTAAAAACGATATATGTACATGTATGCAGACTTGTATATGTTGTATTTGTATTGACATTTTTTTTTTATTTCAAATTTTTCCATATAATAAGCCTAATTGTATTGCGAACGAACAACGAAATGAACTCAATTACAATTCAAATGACAACATTTTTTTTTGTTATTTCCAATTTTCCAACGTTTCATTTCTCGGTATACTATTTTGTACACACAATACAATTTCCATATTACAATTTGTGTGCTGTATTTATATACACATATAAATAATGTATATCATATGGAAATTGATGTAATGATCTGCTTGCAGAATGAACAGCAACAACATTATACGCAAAAATGTATAGACAAAATAAGCCAACTCTCTCTCTATCTCGGGTGCTCTGTGTGTAAATAAATAATTCATCAGGTTAAATTCATTGTGTGTTTGTATTGCTCGGTATGCTTTTGCTAGAAATCACCCCGCGTGCGTGCACCAACAAAATAAAAGTTTAGTTTTAATGTTTTGTGTAAATGGATGAAGGGAAGGATTTTTTTTTTGATGTCGTTGTATTTTATTTAACATTTCCTCATTAGAATAAAAATGTGAATAAACAAACAATGAATTTACATTTTATGAATTTTCCCTGTAATTTTCCTTTTGTTGTGTGTTGTTTAGTATATGTGTAAATATATGTGTGTGTGTATAATACCTTCTATTTATCTAGATGGAAAACTGTAAAAAAAATAAAATATTATAATTTTTTTGGTAGCGAGGTACGTTCTGTTTATAAGGGGTTCTGTTGATTTTTGTAAAGTTGTAATCAGTGGAAAAAATTCGTTACCGTGTGACTTCAAAAAGAAAATGAACGGAAATGGTTTTGTAATATCGTATGAAGTTTGATTTATTGTGAATCGCATAAAGCCTCAATTTTTCATACTAAAATTCATGTACATAATATCGTACGTAATGTTCTTTATTCATACACATGCTATAATCAGAACAGAAACCAATTAATGTTTAGTAATAGTTTACAGTTTTTTGAAATTGTATCGTTAAATTTATAACATTCCAAGGTACTCGAAACATTTTTTTTTTGAAAGTTTAGTTTTTCACACGTTATGAGATTTTCACTTATACATATTGCATAATAATAAAATACCTAAAATAAAAGAAGCGATGTACTCGTAAAATGTATGTAATAAAGAAAATGTAAATTTTCACTTTATTATTTAGTTTACGTTAGTTTACTGTCGTATAAATATCATACAGAATGTCGGTTTTTTTTTATTATTATTATTTTGGTGTGGCGGTGTACCGAGAATGTTATTTTTCGATGTACAAATATGAGAAAGCATAAAAAAAGGTTGATTAAAAAAAAGTTTTTGGGACAAAAAAAACTGTATAAAAAGCTTTTTTTTTTGTGCTTAGTCTTTGGACGTGTGGAATATGAGTTGGCAAAATTGTGTATAAATATGTAGTGCTTAGATTTTTACTTTTTTTTTCTATTGTGTTAACTAAATGACTGTCATGAAATTTTGGCTAATTGAATTTGGGTAGAATATGTAATTTAGTACAATGCCTCCCAAAAGTTATCAAATTAAAATTGGAAATCTAATTATAATCCATTGTCGAAAATTATAAGTTTGGTTAGGGAGAAATTTTCTGGCTGGTGTTCGCATACATTATACATTACAACGGCTTTAGTTTGCCACAATTGAGGCACTTAAATTGTCATGTAATTTAATTAATTTTCACTAGTCATATACAATTGCAGATTAAATTGTCGTTCTTATTTTTTAAAAATTCCATGTGAAAAGGATTAGTGAAAAGTGGTGATCGATCTCTTCTTGTTTTGAGATAATTTAGATTAAATAAATCTTACGGATTATAGTTAATTTAATGTGGAAGCTCTTTCATGCTTTTCTTCATTTGCCATTCAGAAACAATAGTTAAACGTCTAAAAATTGCTTTGTGTGTGCTTTTTGCCTATTGTTGAATTTCATATAAAATTGGAGGTGATAATGATTTTCTCAAATTTGATCACATAACATAATTTCATTTTTACATTAACATTAAAATACCGTTTTTTAAACAATATTATAACCGGAAATTAATCGAGTGTGAATTATTTTCTCTCGAGATTAATAATTCACTTTTGACAATTCTTGGCCACTGAAGCTAAACTAATTCGAAACTAACCAAATTTGATCCTCTGTCATTAAAAGTTAAAAATAATAGGACGCTGAAGAATAAAGCCAAAAACACTGACAATAAATGCAATTGAAATTGTTTCCTGTAATATCTCAAAAGACACATTTCATCTAGGAATTTATTAAAATTTCGAGATTATTCGTTTGATATAAAATCAATTTGGCATTGAATTAAGTC
This sequence comes from Tipula helvola, assembly GCA_963556165.1. Taxonomy (NCBI): domain Eukaryota; kingdom Metazoa; phylum Arthropoda; class Insecta; order Diptera; family Tipulidae; genus Tipula; species Tipula helvola. The sequence continues at coordinate 7,113,939 of OY744482.1, forward strand.
GTTCTAGAATTGGTTAGCTTAGCATAATTTTGTTTGAATAATTCTGAGTTTTCAAGATTGAAAATCGACGCGACCAAAATGCTTTGCGACAACCATCCAGATAATTTTTGATTATTAACAGTTCAGTTGTATCAAGTTGGCGATACAGGTTAGATGTTTGGCATTAAGTAAGTCATATAACATTAAATATTTCTAGACATTTTGGATTTTAGAGATTTTGTTTTTTGAGGTTACCACTGCCCGGAAATATGGAACTAAGACAATAACCGTATAATTTTCAATAATCTGGAAAAATTTCGTATCTCTTCACTGAAAGGTAGAATTCAAAAAATTGCAAGTCTTTCAGATTATTGTGTTGATATTTATACGAAACTAGCGTCAGTGTTAAAAAATGTGCAGGCATTAAAGTGTCAATATTGCGAACATCTTAATCCCCCATAATTCAATTAAGAATCCCTTCGATTTGAGTTGTAATAGTTTGCATCTCTTCAAAGGTTATATGAGCATTGCCGACCTTTTCAATAAAAAAACTTAACGGACTTAACAGCATTTTCTCTTATTCATCCAAAATGAGGCGAAATGGGTGAAATTAGATACCATTCAATACGTCTATGTAATGCATATTCGTTTACTATATACAGTCATTTTCTTGAGGCTAACATATTGTAATGTTCGTGCGATTTTCCTTTAGCTCCAAGAAAATTTGATACATACGTTGTCGCTATTTTAATTGGTGCTCCAAAGTCGCTAAAAATGCGTTAGTGGTAAGGTCAGACGCGACTTCTACATGTACCGCCTTGGTTGCAAAACACAGGAAGAATACTAAGAAACCTTTATTGAGATTTGTTCCTCTCCCTTTTTTCGTTGACATTAAATTTGACCCTGCGTAATCAGTTCCAACTACAGCAAAAAGCCTACTCGGTATAACTCATGTTTGTAGTTTTGAATGTTGAATATCTGAAATATTTGACGCAACTATGACATATTTTTCGATATTTCTCCCTCACTCCTAAAATCCAATATTTGTGATGTGACAATACTGTCAATAGTGAGGGACCTGGATGAAGATATTTCTTGTGCAAATGCTGTAAAATCTTATTTGTAATTTTGTGATTTTTGGGTAAAATTATTGGATGTTTCATGTTATATGAATATCGTGAGTTTTGCAACCGGCCACCAACTCTTAGAATGTTATTCGAGTCTACAGATGGTGTTAATGAAATTAATCTGGAATTTGACGGTAACCATTTCTGTTTCACTAATAATTTTATTCCATTATCGAATTCTATGTACTGGACATATTTGATAATCTCTAGGATATGCGTAGGTTTCTCAAGAGTTTCTCTATGATTCTGGTATTATACACGAATCTTAGAATAAATGCCATCGACCGAGTTATTTAATCCCAATTCGAAAGTCTTGCCAACCAACAAGATGTTGGATGGTTTTCCTCAACTATGACTTGTGTGTGGAGCAATTGTACCTTTTCATATGACTTTCTTATTGTTCACCTTTCTTCCGGTAATGATAACCAGAGTGCTTGCTAGTTTGTTTGCCATCAATCCTCTAGTTGCCAAGTCAGCCGGATTTTCTTTTCCTTCCAGGTGATACCAAATAGTTTGTGGGAGTAGTTTATGAATCGCAGCCACCCGATTAGCGACATATGGTTTTCACTTTCTCGGATAATTTGATAACCATGACAGTACCTACGACCATGGAGTCAATCCTGTGATATTCTGGAAGAAGTCGCTGCTGAACCGTCGAGCACCACTCGTAACTTTGTGGTTAAACTATTCTCTTTCAGAACTCGATGGTAAAGAAGATAATAAGTCTAATGATTTCCATTATGAATTTCATCGTTGATAACTTTTCGTATGCCTTAGTTGAATGTACTCTTCAATGAATTTCTTATATAGTTGGCCAAATTCTGATTGACGTCTAAACTTTCTCTCTATTGTACACCCCTTCGCTGTAAAGCAACTGAATACGATTGACCAAGCAGTGCACAATCAATCCTCTTCCATCGGTAGTTGCACGATATACCAACCATCTTTTTTTCTGATGCAGATTGATTTAAAAACATATTCGCATGCTTGTTCTTCTGGTGCCCATGAGTGATCGTTAAATAGTGGTCCCAAGATTTCCTTAATATTTTCTCTAGACACTATTCATCTGTAATCATAACATCAAACATTTTAACTGGTAATATGTTACCCCCGGAATCCTTCCGTGGTCCACCGGCGAGTACATATCCAAACATTGTCTCATGAGCGAATATATTAGTTGCTAATTGAATACATGGCCCCCTCAAAACATAAAAGAAATTGAAGTTTGCTAATTGCAGTTCTGAATATTAAAGAATTTGTACACGTTTAATTTCATCGTACGCGTACCTATTGGATACACATTTGAAGTCGCTAGACCTTCCGCTAGCAGTTGGCAATATGGTGGTTCCAGGACTGTATGTGTTTGTAATGCTTGTGTTCGCTACACTTGTACTTGCCTTTGTTTTCACTACTAGCATTAAAACAGCCCATGGTGCTTCGGCATTGACTTACTTTATGGCGCGTTGATAGACAATTAAAGCAAACCCTTAGTTTTGCAGCTTGTTCTCTTACGTCAATTTATTTGATGTAAAACCTTGAATTTATCACAATCGTAAATTCGATAGGACCCTTTACAATAAACATATTGAATTACGTTCGAATCCATTACGTTCGGATACACTTAATTTGATGTGGTATGTTTCCCAGATTCACAGGAATCTAATGTGCCACATTTGTCACTTATGAATTTAAGTAATTCGTCGAAAGTAGGATACTCTTGGTTGACTGTTTTATGGGCCTAATCTTCATTAGTACCTGGATCTATTTTTTGTAATAGCATTTACGTTATCCATGGAACTTTTCGTGTAGTTTCACCACTTAAAACTTGTATCCCTGTATTTACGTCATCGTAAACAGTGTAGAGATTTTTCAGTTTTTTCACGGAACCATGCCTGTGTATAATTTGCCTCTGATACTGGTATGAGTTTAACAAAATTCGCTGCCTCACCTTCAATTAATGTTTTTAAATATCGGAATTTTTATTTATCACTAAATAACAATTTCGTATTGACAGGTACCACGTAGAGATCTTTAAAGCTGGGGAAATTCTCACATTTACCTGAGATTTTTGGCAAATTTTGATTTGGTAACCGTATAAAACTATGTGGTTATTCCGTCGTATATTGTGGATACTTTGATTCAACGAGCTGTTAAATGATGACCACAGGTTGGATAAAAACTCATTTTGTTCGTTCAATAATCGAGCCACCACCTTTTTTATCTAACTCGTTTGTTTATGTTGTTGTGGCGCTACTACTGACTCTACAAATTTGGCCTTTATACCTAAATACTTTGTTTCGATTGTCGCCATTTCTATGATGGCACTTCGTATATGCTTAAATTAACTCTAAACTGGATGAAATATCTGAATCTAATATTCTGTTCGTAATTTTGACACCATTCCAGATCCGTTCCAGATTGAATTTAAGTTTACATTAATTTGCCAAGGATTGAAAGCTGGTTTAATTTTCATTTAATTTTAATTTATAAAATACCAAAGTTTGACAATACTACTAACTATTGACCGTCAAGGCTCAATTTTAATTTAACTATAGCGACCAATTCTTCCACGTTGTTGTAGAAGTGTACTTTAGTAGAAAGCTTTTAAGGTTATTTTATTTCATTACTGAATTTGTAGAATATTTATACCTTAACAAAATATTTTAGTTAATTCAGACTATGTGGAATTTTGCATTTAATTTGGCTACATAGTGCTGTTGAAGTGGAATGCAAATTTCACCATTTTCCAAGATGAACAAGTAGACGTGCAATTTCGGATGAACAAATAATTTTGAAAACTTTTAGAAAAGAGTGAGTTTATATTACTGAGTTGAGGAGGTATCATACAACTGCCTATCTTATTTTATTATAAGTACATTTGTGTTTTATTTTATTTCATTAATATTTTGTCATATTCGAAAGATTTTTACCAAAAGTCTAAACAATAAAAGACAAGTGTCCAAATTTAGCTTCTAACTCATCACAAATGCAGAAAAAGCTGTGATATGTGCTATAACGGAGCCACACACGAGGGAATTTTAAATCTATATATTTCGCTTGTTAAACTGCGTATCTACTGCTTAGTGAAATTTTACTGTGACATTTTTATTTTCATTTATGACAGTTTTATATACAAATTATCGTTTCATTTTAACATTATATACTATACAATTTTTTTTGGAATTTAAGCATCTCTAGACGCAACATTTTTAAGTATTCTAAATTATTTCAAAAACAGTCAAACGTTTTGAAGAACCCGAAGAACGAAAATAATATATTGTACCCATACATATACCTACGTGCGTATATTGAAAATTCGATGGAGCTGAATAATTCGTTTTTCGTTGACGATGTTTAGTACTATGTACTAATAAGTCTATAAGTTTTGTTACCTAACACTTTGTCAGCACTTGAATAAACTCGAGAACATGACTACGTACTTTAAAATTGTCACTGAGTTATGTAAATATCACAAAATATACATAATCAGCTCATCCACGTAGGTATATGTATTCAAAAGATTGGAGCACTTCATTCAATTCGACAATATTTCCTTTATACAACAAATCGTAACCCTCCGAAAGATAAGGGTATGACATAATTCTGTTCCAGCAAAAAAAATGATCATATATCCCTTGTGTAGCAAAAAAAAAAAAATGTAAAGCAAAACAAACAAATAAAATGGTGTAGGGTTGATTATTGTTATAGTAGACAAAATTAGTTTTTGAGTAGATAATCTAATTTAATTTAGTTATTGTGTGTATGTATTTCAAAATATTAGTAAAATAAATATGTACTTAGTAACAAGAGATTTTGCATGTTGAAATTGATTGAAATTCAATAAATCCATTGTGTTTATTTTATTACATATTCAATGACCAGACATGGATATTTGATTATGATGATGATGATGTGACAGAATCTGGATTTGTTACCCAACACATCAACACGAATTTTTAACCAAATTCTTTTTGAATATTTGTGCACGCTAAGCGGAGAGAAAAAAGGAAAAATTTTGGTTCATTCATTCATTTATATATAACATGTTTATTTGGACCCAATCTACCCAAGTAAATATTTTATTACCAATTTAAAAATTTTCTCAGGTAAAAGTAAAATAAATTTATCTTCCAAAATAGTATGCTGTATATAGAGGCAATAAAAATAAAAAGTTCATAACGTATGTATATTCCTTAACAGAAAACTTAACGTAATCTCGTATGTTGCTATACACATTCGATATTTTATGAGTTTTCGAAAAAAAACTAAACCAAAACTTGTCATCCATCCATCCATCCATCATTAAATGAGAGATAATTTTCATTCCACATTTTTGTTTGTATCCTGATATATGTACATATATTCCCGAAAGATGAATTTACGAGAAAAATATAGAAGGATGACAAGGATGAAAATCTTCTTATCATATAAACATTCAAAAGGGCTATTAAAGTAAACGATAATGATACCACTTCATACATAAATTACAACATCAAAACCCAATTTTCCATTGTCATTTAAATACTTTTTTGTGTTCGTCTTTGCTTTAAGATTTTTTTTTGGCAAAAGAAGCTTTTCCAAAATCCCCAAACAAAACAGAAGACACTGGTTTTATTTGTTTGTTTGTACTTGATACTTTTGTGTGACCTAGTCAAGCAGTTTTGAAACATATCCAATACAGAATTTGGAAGGAGGAAAACACCAATAAAAAAAAAATGAAGAGAGAAAAGGGAAGCGGTAAAAAAGGAAATTGTTTTTCTTGAAAATTGATAATTTGGTTTTTGTTATTATTGTTGTCGACGTTCTTCGGATAACTCTATTTTTGTTACGTTGGAACTACTAACCGATATGGGCTTGTAATAATCATAATAATATGGTTATGTTGTTACATTTTTTTTTTTTTTTTTGATATTTGTCCTCCCTCACACACATAACATTTTGCCGTTGCTCACTTGATAGTGTTATCATCTGGTGTTTTTGTATATGGTGGTCGAGCTTTGAATGGATTAGAGTCCTTTTTATTATTATTATAACGATTATTATTTTTGTTTATCCAATAATGTCATCATATGTGGTCCCCTTTACGGTTAAGATGGAATAAAATCATTAGAAACGGTTTTTCAATTGGTTCAGAATGTTTCCCTACCAGTTATTGGTAGGTTACCAAATATGACGTGTCATATGGCATTGAAATAAGAATAAAAATGTATTAAGTATTTGTTATTTTAGGAAAAGTATTTTATTGTGATACATTTTGGTATAGTTGCGGGGTAGAACTATTTATCCATTTAGTCTTAAATCACACACATATACATAACAATCTAGTTTTTTATTCGGGTACTAAATTTAAACATTTTTATTTATTGAAAGGACACAAAAAATCTAAATAAATTGTGATAATTCCATAAATCCATACGAGTTTTCTTATACGAGTATAGATCAATATATTATTTATACAGGCTGGACTACAAAGTTTCCGAAACTAAAGGGGAAAAACTTCTAATTTATTTATCCAAAAAGGACCCAAACCAATAAAATCCAAGTTTCCATCATCAAAACTGATAATATTGAGAAAAAATGATTGGATTAAAATAAACAATAACTAAATATTTAGTGTGCCACCCATCCAAGCATCTGATCATTTGGGGTAGTAGAAAATAAAAGGTTTTCTCACTAATCTTAGATTTTAGAATTTGGGTATTCAGGATAAAAAATTTAAAATTTAAATGCCGCATACTGTTTTCGCTTACCTCATTGTTATGTGTCCAAATAATTGATGGTGGTGGTTCTGGTAGGTGTCTCACAATGCATGTTAAATTCACTGTAGATCCTGTATTTATATATAAATCTGGACCACCTACGATCGTTGTTAATGGTTCTATAAAACAAATAAAAACGACATTTATATCGTTCGACCAACCCCATATATTCATAATGTTAACATACCAACAACAGATAAATACATTGCGTGTCCAATTGGTGGTGTTGTTGATATCTGACATTCGTATATACCTGAATCTCTCCGCTGGGGATATTTAACCTGATTGCATAAATAAACAATTTTGATTTAGTGATTTATACTTTATTTGGCCATACAATTATGTTTATAATTTACCTGTAATGTCCAATCCTCTGTCTGTGGATTATGAACACTTTGAAATCGTTGGTCGGATGAATATGTATTTCGACCTGTCGTTAATAAATGTATATCCTTATGTCGTATCCATGATACCTGCAGAATAATAAAAAAATTAAAGTTTGTGATTAATTTTCGTCGAACCAAACATTAAGAATTTTTTTTTGACAGTTTCACAAACACAAGTATTATATTGTATACAATGTATGAGTAAGATAATTGTATAATGAGACGAAAGCTAAAATAAACAGAATAGTTTTTCCCATCCAAATAAATTTATTTACTTATAATATACATAGATGATGTTGTTTGCCAAAAATAGTAAATTAAAAACCATCCATGTTTCACCTCTAAGGCAAATTACCCGTATATTATTTGAGACAGGTATCATAAAGTAAAGTATATAGAATAGTTTTCCTTTTTCGTTCACATGCTTGTTTACCTTCTCGGAAAATATTTGGAATAAAAAGGATTCCCATAATTTAATTTAAAAAATTTTCTTCACATAAGTAGTTTGTTATACCTTTTTCGGTTATATACACAATAAATTCTGTATCTATATTCGCACACACACTCATAATATTCAACATTCAATTTGATTAGATTTTTCTTATTTTTATTCCAAAATTGTTTTAGATTTATGTCGCTAAATAATCGAAACCCTACTCAAACATTTAATAACCATTAAAATTTATTGAAAATGGTTTTCAATGGTGTGTATGTTTATGGGTACGGTCGAGAATTTCAAACATTTCTTGGATGCTTAATTACAAACACGTTTATTTTAAATCCACTTAAGGCCAATAAATACTGAAATCCACAATTTCTTTTCCTTGTCCTAATCCAACATAAAATTTTCTTCCGTTCATCTAAAAAATAAAAAAAAATTTGAAGGAAAACATAATTTTATTTTCTAATTTACTTTTGTTTTTAATTATCAGACCGCCGCTGCTACGTAACGAGTACAAAAAAAATAACACAATTCAGTTGACGGTAATTCATGAAAAAAAAAAAAAAAAAATTTCATGGTAACATACTTTGGTGGAAAAAGGGAAAGTTGTTGGAAAAATTATTTAAATTTATTATTATTTTGTGTTTGTTTTTGGTTTAATTTTTTTTTTTTTTATAAGTTGTAATTAAAAACCCACTTCAGCGTTGTTAAGTGGTGTGAATGGTCATAGTGATTTCTTGTTTTGTTCAGGTATAAAGTTTGCTTTCTAATTTCGAAAGAGAGCTTCAAATATGTAAATAGGAAGAGAGTATGGGGAAAATAATTATGTTTAACTCTTTGTTATCATGAAATGTTGATGGGACGATTAATGTGTACAGCAGGTAAAATTATACGGTGGTGATGGTTATTTTATTTAAATGAGTTTTATGTTAATTGGTTATCTAAAGTCAATGGCTAATATGTAGATTATTTTAAAGGTGTGGGTAGAATTGATTTTTATTTATGTGGAATTGAAAATGGGTTGGATTTTATTATGCAAGAGGGAGTGTCATAAAATCTATGTTGCTAACAAAGAAGTCAGTCAAACGGATTTTAATTGTTCAAGCTTCCTGATCTGGTTAACTGATAAGAGAATTCTTCAAATGATCGTTTATGCTAAAAATTGTATTCAAACTATTTTTTCGTTCCCTTAATTCAAACAATGTATTTTCTATGGGGATTTTTTATGTGGGGATGTACTATGATCAGAAAAATGCAATTTAAAAATATAAAACTAAATAAAAATGGTCAATTAGAGTAAATTTTTGCTCAGAATCGCTTCATGATAAAATATTACAGACACATTTAATATTGGATTCCAATTCGAAAAATCGGTCATTCTTGGTTCATCTTATATTCTTATTTGTGCTGGCATTCAAAATTAACACCGTTAACATCAACATAACATAATGCATATTCGTAAGATGTTTATCTTTATATTTTAACTACGATAAATACAGGTTTTGCACTCCAAATTCAACCTTTTACAAATTATGTCTTTTCCAAATCAAATAAATCATTGGAAAGAAATTCAGTTCAACTTCCTCGTAGTAAATCTGGGAAAATTCGATTTTCCAAACATCATTTAAAAATTGGTATATAATTAATTAGCCTCTAATTAGTTTCTAATGAGTTTTGGAAAATCGAATTTTCCCAGATTTTCTCCGGGAAACTTGAATTAAATTTTTTTTTTTGCCAGGGTTTGCTATTTACAAATCACATAAATGCAATAAATCTTTTAAGAGTTCTTAAGATTTTTCGCAGATCGAATTTTGCCCGATTTCCCATGGAACTTTTAAATATTTTTTGGATTCTTCTGATTTTTCTATCATATATTTTCCACGAGTAGGTTTAACAAAGTTTTCCACAGTTTATTCTGTTAATTTACGGCTGAAAACCACTATATTTTTTATTTTCGACTGGAAATTGTCGGCTAACTTTAACACGCCCCTAAACAATTTTTTAATAAAACAGGAAAATTTCTCGATACGTTTAGTTCGATATAAAATGTTTGCGAATTTTAAAAATCATGTATTAATCGCTTAGAACGAGCGAGTTTACACTCAACTCGCAAAAGATTTATGTGAAAACCATTATGTGTAAATATTTATTGAATCATTTCAAGCATTTTAGTGAGCCCGAGAAACTCCTGCAGATAAACGGCTGTTGTTCACTCACTATGTTTAAATTATGTTTCATTTTGGCTTCAAAAAATCAATAAGTTATTCTATTTTAGGTTTGGAGGACGAACCTTACTGACATTAATTGTAAAACTAAAAAATGAAATTTATAAGTTTATTGATTGCCATCGAGAAAAACAAACGACTGATTTTCAGTATAGCCTTGTCTTGGTACAGTTCTGCTAAGTTAATCACTTAAACTTGCCTTATATGCTTTCAAATACATCATTTCTCATGCACGGCAATCTTGTTGAAGATTCTATATTTAGACTATTGTGAATAGTCACGAAAAACCCGGTGAACAGAGCAAATTGTTGTCGCTTTGTCACCATTGTTTGAACTAAACGAAATAGAGCAGTTCTGTTAGACATGGCCGCTATGTTGATCGTATAAAATCATAGGAACTGGAAAGCGTGTCTCGCTGTGGCTTGTTCCTTGCACACATCATTAGAAAATATCATCAGACAAAACCAATACCAAATTATTTTATTACGTATCAATTTAATATGCAATTTTCACAGCTCGCTAAGACGTACGTAATATTCTAATCTCGCTGGAATTCTGTCAGTTCTCGCCCAGAAAAAATATGATGGATTCACAGTGATGTATATAATTCGGCTTACTTGTCACAAAATGTTTTTATATTTTTAATTTATAAGAATCACATGGCGTGCAATTAGTTTACACCTATTAATTTGAACATGAAATATGATTGTGACAACATTAAATCATAATCATTTTGAATGTTTTGCGTATTAAAACTAAAATACAGGGTGATTGGGTTTGGGATGTTGACCCGTCAAGGGGTGATTCCTTGGCTTATTCTGAGACAAAAATCGTATGTGGAGGGGGGTCCATTTTTGATATCATTCGAGATACAGGGTGTTTAAAAAATTTGGTTCAGAAAAAAAGTACACTCAAATATTAAACTGTAACTTCCAAAATACTTATCGGAGGGCAACCAAGTTAGTCTTATTTGACTGGTAATTGTATAGGCTCTTATTAAGATTCAGGTGGTTATCTTACATCTGTATCCGTTTGAGAGCTATGATATTTTAAAGTAAAAAAAAAATATTTTTTTTTTATAAAATTGAATTTTTCTCAGAAAAACCCGTTATAATTTTTTTTATTTTTTATTTTATTTTAATTCACCAGGACCTCCCCTACAATCCCCCAATACAAAGTTTGAGCCTAGGAGTTATAAAAGGTGCTCAAATTGCTCTCCTTTTGATTGAATATCGGCTAATATTCGTTTCAGTATACCTTTGGTTATTTCATTTCTTGGTTATTCTTTCCTTATCTAGTGTGCTGCTGTGTGGATTCGTTGTATGAGTTCTACTTTTGTTTCAATTTTTTGGAGTATACAAGCGCCTTCATTGTTCCCCATATATAAAAATCCAATACCGTACGATCGGCCAATGAATTGGACCATTTCTTCCAATCCATTTATTTGGATAATTTATGGTTTAACCAATTCTTAACATTTTTATCGTAGCGACAAGGTGCACCATCATGTTGGTATGTGTGCGAGACTCTACTTAAAATAGGAACATCATCAACGAGGAGTGGCAAATCCTTTTGTAAAAATGGTAAATAACGATCACTATTTAATCTCGATGGTAATATGAATGGTACAATTATCCCCAATTACACCAGAACATACGCGGTGCTGAAATAATGTTTGTTTTTTCAAATGAGGATTTTCAGCAGCCCACTCGTGTAGATTCTGAAAGTTTGTTATGTCATCTCTTGTGAATTATGATTCATCCCGCCACAGGATACGTTTCACAGAACTATCATTGTCCAAATTCCTTTCCATCAACCAATTAATAAACTCCAAACTTTTATTGCGGTCTATCGCTAATAGTTCTTGAACGAGTGGTATATGGTATGGATGAAGATTCTCCTTGTGTAATTCTTGATGAATTCGGTAGCGAGAGACGTTCAATTGTACTGCGAACTTCCTTATGCTAATAGAAGGATTTGCTGTTACATTACGAATTATTTCTTCGTCGACATCCAAATGATTTGGTGAGACTGAAAGGGGCTCCGCCCGGGTATTTGATGTTGTTACGATATCTCGCAGTCTTCTATGAATATTTGTAAATACTCTTGCGTTCGGAACGCGACCTCTCCCACAAAGTTTGTAGGCAAAGAGGTAAGAAACGAGGAAGTGTTGCGTAGCAATGCATGCAAGTGTAGACTTTAGTATGAAAATGTTTAATTTTTATTAATTCAACATTTAAACAGAAGTGATAATAGCCTACTGTTTAAGTGATCAAAAAAAAAAATTGTTACAATATTAACACTTCAACATCTCTTAATTAGATTGAGAATAATCGATATACGTAAAAAACTATGGTACGTGGGTACAAATAATGTAGTGGGAGATTGTAGGGGAGATCCTAAAGAATTAAAATAAAATAAAAAAATAAAAAAAATAAAACGGTTTTTTCTGAGAAAAACTCAATTTTATAAAAATAAAATATTTTTTTTTTACTTTAAAACATCATAGCTCTCAAACGGATACAGATGTAAGATAACCATCTGAATCTTAATAAGAGCCTATACAATTACCAGTCAAATAAGACTAACAAGGTTGCCCTCCGATAAGTATTTTGGAAGTTACAGTTTAATATTTGAGTGTACTTTTTTTCTGAACCAAATTTTTTAAACACCCTGTATCTCGAAGGATATCAAAAATGGACCCCCCCTCAACTTACGATTTTTTTCTCAGAATAAGCCAAGGAATCACCCCTTGACGGGTCAGCATCCCAAACCATATCACCCTGTATAATACATTTTAATCAGTATTTAGGTTTACTATGCGACCCAACAAAGTGTTTATAATTTGTTAGGGTGCATCTCTGTTTTATGGTAATGACGATTTTGAAATTTTAAACGCTTCGGAGATTCCCCGCTTGCTCTTATTTGACTAAAGAAGTTTTCTACCACAGAATATTTACAATGGCAAAACGTTTCTTCATTTCATCTGAAAGACTTGCGGCGGAAGTATTTGTAATAAGTACACGTTTTTGAAATGGCATTAAAGATTCACGGTTGCCCTCTTTAATGCTATACGTATGACGTCTGAAAATAACCTAAAAATGGTTATTTGACCATCTAGAGCAAGATCGAAATCTTTTTTGTGCCGTCTGGGTTATATTTGAGGAATTCTTACATGAATTCTTACAACACAGTCAAACCAAACGTTACTTTGTAAATTACAATTTGATTTAAGCAAATACTTAGAGCTTATTATAGCTTAAAACTTAGTTTGAAATCTGGACTGCCTTTAATAACAGTTTGAGGGAATATTAAAAATTTAGTTAAAATTATTATTCAAAATTTTTGAAAGAGAAGTTTAGTTGTCTGTATTAAATCAATAAGATTCTTTCGGCTTTTTATAGACACAATATATTAATAATAATGGCATTCACAACATTTTCGACTTGTCAATCAGAAAAATGAAGAGGCCAGTCATTTATAATATATCTACCAGAAAAAGTAGAAATATCAAAATCCCCCCCCGTACGTTAAAGTACATATTAATCTCAATAATCAATCTTATTGATTTAATACAGACAACTAAACTTCTCTTTCTATTATTCGTGTTGGCATAAAACACACAGAAATGAAAAGTTTTCCTTGTGTTTTTTGATTTGGTGAATTTATTCATAATTCGCTAAGTCAACTACGTTCTTTCCTCATACTTAATGTATGGAGTTGGAATTGTATTTTTGTAGTTTGGTCGTAGCTACCTGATGAGTAGATCGAACTTTTTGTTTTGAGATTATCAGTACGAAACCAAACTACCCACAGAAAACGCAAGGAAAGGTTTTCTTTTTTAGAGTCAAAATACATTTTGTATTAACTCTGGGGTTAAAGTACGGGGGGGATTTTGATATTTCTACTTTTTCTGGTAGATATATTATAAATGACTGGCCTCTTCATTTTTCTGATTGACAAGTCGAAAATGTTGTGAATGCCATTATTATTAATATATTGTGTCTATAAAAAGCCGAAAGAATCTTATTAATTCAAGTTTGTACTAAAAATTCAATTTCAATCCAATCGGGGGTTTGAGCAAAAATTTGGATGTAATTTAATTAAAATATATTTAAAAATTGAATTTGAATTCCAAATTTAATTAAGACAAAATTATGGTTGAAATTAAGCTAGAAATTTTGTGATTTGCTTGACAAATTAAGTAAAAATTCTAACCTAGTTTTGTCTAAATGTGCTTGATTAGAAATTTGGACTAAAACTTCAGCTTTAGTTGCAAGTGAATTTAGGAAAAATTTGAGTGTTAGTAGAAATGCTGAATTAGAGTAGAATTTAAAACTCTAGTTTAGGGCAAACGGTTTGTTAAATTTGTATCCGAATTTTGAGCAGAAATCTGTGTAAGTATCGAATGTATTTGAATTTTAAGCAGTAATAGAATAAAATGTTGAGTAGAAATTGAATTTGAATAGTAATTTGAACTTGAGCAATAACATAACTGTAATTTAGTTTTTAGTTTAAAAGTTGAGTTTCTATTTCAAATTGAACTGGTAAGAAACAAATTAAACATTAAGTTAGAATTATAAAATAGATTTGAGCAAAATTGTATGTTTATGAGCATAAAAATTGAATACAAATACTCCAAGTTCCAAACTCGATCAAAACAAAATTGACAAAATTGAATTGATTTATAATTTTTAAGAATTATGGAGTTTGGAAATTTTTAGTGGAAAACTGAAAAAATGAATTTAGGATTTTACAAATTTTATAAAATCGTTAAATTCAAATTCATCATTTATTTGGAATTTGAAATTATTGAAATACATAGAAAAATATGGTATTTAGAATTTTTGATTTTAGTAGCATGTACATATATGGGCCTTTGGTATAATTAGAAATCAACAGCTACTCATTTCACGAGAAACTGCGATAGACTCTCCCATTCAGTCGCGGGTTAGGAAAAAAAAAACGAGGTGCCAGGCAAGCTTAGTTCCTCCACCGCCTACCGGCACAACCAATTGTTTATTCCTGGTTCATCATTGAATCGAGAAGAATAATTTTTGTGCCGCAGGCCAATATCAAAATCTTAGAATAATTTGAAAATTTTCAATAATCTCGAAATCCGACTTCAATCCGTTGTTTTTAATTTCAATGTGATATTTTCATAAATGATGAATTTTGATTGGCAAGTCACATCAATGCAATTCATCATTGACTATAGAGGCTGATTTTTTTTTTTAATTTTCAATATTTTTTAAGGAATCCGCGAATTTTTCACGAGAAAGTAGAATGATATTTTCCCAAGTACAACTATTGACGAAAGGAGTCATACCAGTCTTTACTAAAATGGTTTAGGATTTAAGAGTGCTTAAGGCGCCAATCTTTGTGTAGTTTAGACCTCTAGCTATGCCTATCCTAGCGCAAAAAATGCGGGCATTTTTTCTTTGTTGCATGCATTTTTGTTTGGAAGACAGTAGCATACGTACGCAAGGCGTTCAAAAGGGCAGTTTCCTGCCCATAAATTAATATCTCTGCTTGTATTCTGGTATAGACCATTCTGTAAACAATACCTTGGGCCCTTTTGCCAAAGAACGCCTCGTCTGAGCCCCCATGGTCCCTATCCGGCATATCGACGTAGACGGGTGAAATGTAACGTAGTCATTCCTAGAACTACCTCCATTGCAGCAGTGGGGTTTATGCTTTTTGAGCCTAAACCGTGCAGGCTGTGCGCTGAAACATATGCAATAAAGTTTATGCTCCTTTCTCCTCAGTTTTAGGCTACACTACTAACGATGCAAATGCGATCATGGGTCCTATAATTGTTAAAAATAACCAGTAGATCATTTTTGGTTGTAAACACAAAGTTCATCCATAAAGTCTAAAGTGTAAAAGGCACAATAACCGTTTTACTGGGGTTGAGGCGAAGTCCTTCCTAGACTCATCAATACAAATAATATATGCTTATAGAACCGTTAATTTTTTTTTCTTACAAGCATCCTGAAATCTTCAAAATTAGGTAAAAGCCTTCATAGACTGAAATTTTTAGAAATCGTATGACGCGATTTTAGATAAATTGTCTAAGACCGCACGGTAATATTTATGCTAGCCGGTATGCCCCTGTGTTAGTTTATTTATTCCTCTGTACGTGTTCACCAATAGTAAATAATTTATTATATAAATTAGTCATGTTTAAAAACGTTTGTAATTTAACACTACCCTTAACTTGTATACGGTTCTTACACATAATTTGAATACAAATTCTATAGCTGTAAAAAGTATTACATATAATTATAATAAATGTTTCCGAAAGCAAACCAAATAAACGAGTATGTACATATATGTATGTATAATTCAATGAGGCGCACGACTAAAGCATATTCAACAAATCATATACTCCAAATATGATTTAATGTGTATACAATATTTTTGTTGTGCTTTTGTGTATGTATGCGTGTGTTTGGGTGGGTAATTTTTCCGCATAATAAAAAAAAAGTCGGTTTTCCTTGAACATATTTTCTTTTATTTATTTATGTTATTTATATTTGTATATTTATGAATATTATTCTTTTAAAAAGGAACACAACAATAGGCAGCACGAGTCATGAAATATAATATACAAAAAAATATTTCCTTTTTCAGTATCGTTGTCATGTATATGTATATCCTTAAATATCATGATAATTTTTTTTTTTTTTTTACCAACCAAATATATACATCGGTGGATTTTTATTTAGCAAATTTACAAAAGAAAGAAATGTGCTGGTTCGCATCTTTTGCAAATTCCATAAAGATTGATTTGCATATTATTAAACTTTAGATTATTGTGAGCTTTTTTTAGTATTTTTACGTTTGCGAGCGGGTCTTTTTCTATTTTATTGCAAAAAAATTTATTTAAAAAAATGTCAAGGGCGACAAAAATAATTTTGTCATTGTTATGTGGTTGGAATATGGGTTTATTTAACCGCCAGCGATTAGCATAAATAATAATTTCCCTCTCGCACCATTTCAATAATAATAATAATAATAATAATAATTAAACGAATATTCTCAGTGCAATTACATTTTATATATTTTTAGCACCATCTGTAAACATAATTGCATTTCAATTATTCAATTCTCATTTTCGTTTCATTATTTTTTATGCAACACACAATTAAATTATAAACGTATTTCTCCAAATGGCATAGTATACGAGAGTACATAGTGGAAAATCCACATTTAATTTTTTAAATTTTAATTCCAATTTCAATGCTTATTATTCCGTTTCTTAGCTGTTAGCTCTTTCTCTGCAGTAAACCAAACTTACGAAAATGTACAGAACTGTATGTATACTCGTATATAAAACTAAAAACTGGAGCGCATATAGAATACATATACTATATACACAAACCAAATTTAGAATTTTCTAATGATATTAAAAATTTAAAAAATTCTAAAATGAATAAAATATTTCGAAAAAATTCGGTTTTTCCAATCTTTCAATCTCGTTTTTATATATATACATAATATGGTATATTTGGCACTGCATACAACCAAAACATTTTTGTGCTTTTTTGTTCGCCCAAAATATAAATATTTCACTTTGTGTGAATTTCTTTTTTCCCCGAATTTTCTTGAGATTTAACAAAAGAAACATAAATTCATGTACAGTATAGTTAGTTATGTATATCAAATGAAAGAATGAAGAAAATCTGAATACGAATACAACGATAGCATATTTTATAAGCGAAGCTTTTTCTGCTTTGTTTGTGTTTATGTGTGCTTTGGTCAGATGAAAATATAAATTAGGGGGGTCAAAAAAAAAATGAATAATAGAGTTAAAAAAGGATACATTTTATTGTGGATTTTCAATGATTTTCTTTTGGTCATGTTTGTTTTGATATTTATGTGTTTAGATAAATCTTTTGGATGAATGATTACAACGTATACACTCATAATTTAAATCAAAGTTCACTGGAATGTGAATGAATGCAATTAAAATTCAACAAATTTAATAAAACCTTTATAGTTTTCTTATACGAGTATAATGGTTAGTATGTACTTAGTGCATTCCAGTATACAAGTATGTATATTGAAGTATCAAATTTAGTTACGTTATTTCTTTGTTCGAAAGAAGGTTTATATCATAACACGTAATTAAGTTTTCAACGGAGCAATGGCTAAACTCCTAGAATTTAATGGTCTGGTTCATTGTAAAGAAATATTTTTTGTCTACAAAGTTTTACTTTTAAATTCCAATTATTTTATGGGGATATTAACTTCTTGGAATTAAATTGTGTTACGACGACCTTATACCAAACAACGAATGTTTCGAATATTATTTTTTCATGGTGGCATAGTCACCGGTGCGTAGCCCATATACATTGGCAGTTTGCATTTAAATAATTTTGTTGTTTAATGTGTTGGACTGGATAGTATATAATCGATATATTTTTTAATTCGTGTTTGTATCGCGTTGGAGTTATTGAACAATGTTAATCAAACCATTATCTTAGGAATGACAAACGAATACGGCTTTCAGATTTCTTATAAATTCATTTGCCTCCGGAACTTTTTCATTGGATGGTTGATATTTTCACAAATTTCGATATCTATACATATATACTAACCAAACCAATAGAAAATAATCCTATCGCCTGTTATTTAGTTTTGGGCATGCCTACGTGAGTATCATGCGATTATTTAAGTATATCATTGTAGAAACTAATGGGAACTATTATTATATCTCCAAAAAATAAATTCTCACCACCAACAAAAATATCATTCGAAATTTCCGTTTTGGCTTGACCGCCTCTGGAAGATTCTTTATGCCATTAGGCACCAGTTTTGACAAATCTAAATTAATTCAGATAAAACGGAACCAGGGCCCGAATTCCGGTTCGATGACAAATGATAATGAGAAATGACTTTCAACTAGTCGGTTACATTTTTATTTAGAGTAGGCGAAATAAAAAATCAAGTCATTTCTCATTTTCATTTATCATTGAACCGGAATTCGGGTGCTGCCCTTGAAGGAATTCTTTACGTTTATCAGTCATATCGATTACACGTCTACATATTCCAACAATTCTGTGCATAATCCTCTTCAGCACGTATCGGCTCTATTTTGTCTGTTGAAAAAAACTCCCATTTTCTAATGACTTCTAAAATTGTTTGCGATGTAACGTTATTTTTCCATTCTAAATTGAAATAGGAAAAGAGAAAAAAAAAATAAAACATGAATAAATTACAACAAGTACCTATAGGTGTATATAGTAAGGGTATTTTCAGCGGGGGCCCTTAAACTCATATCCGGTTTTATAATCAATTTTAAATAAGATATTGCTAACAACCGGTTACCTGCTAAATTATATTTTGTTTATGGGAAATCTTCAATTCAAACCTGTCAACTTTTTTTTAATAGTAAAATAGCCGTAAATATAGGCTGAGCTTAACACAATTATTTGCCTCATACCATAAAACTTAGAATGCAATTGACTTAAATTTCTATCGATATAGGTAGGTAATTAACACAACAATATTTTTAATTCGAATCAATTTATAATCAAGTAATTTGTGCTTTTTGCCTTTCAGCATCGTATAGATTAAATATTAAATACCTGTCATTGAAAGGTATGTAATGAATTTTTGAAAGAGATTAGCAAATTTAATTACTATAAATAATTTGCATTCAATGAACTTAGTTCAATTTTCCGGAGCGAGTACAAAAAAATGGAAGATAAAATCTCTCGATAGAATTCTCAGAAATACGTGATTAAATATAGTGAAAGGAAGGCGACAAATTTCAATTCGATTCAATCAATTTTGTCAATATTTAGCAAACGAAGAAGTATTAATAGCCCGACCTATGGAATTTTTCAATTACCATCAATCATAAAAAAAATATTTGTAAACTAATCTTTCTATTTGTATGTATTTGAGTATATAAATGTATGTTTGTATATAGAGAAAATAAAGCAACATAAAATTTGATTGACTTATCTCGTTTTGAAATAATCCACATAATATGTACATATACATGACACTTTGCAAAAAAGCTTTGGTTACTTACAAACCATTACAGATCGTTGACAAAAAATGTAAAATTATATAACGATTGTTAAACTTTATATAGTACATCGAATACATACTACAAGCATACAAACAATGTTTTGTCTTGTTTGTTGTTTGACTAACTAAAATCTATAGTACTCGTATGAACTAGATTGCTAAAAATAAAACTTTCAAAAGTTTTTCACTCTATGTTACACATGTGTGGCTTGTGTTTTTATAAACTTTGCTGGTTTATTTGTGGTAAAACATTTCGCTGTTGGATAAACTGCACGCTAAGTTACTTCTTTTCATTTGTAGAACATTCCATAGCCTAAATCGCAGCGATCGCGAAATTTCTAAATTCATGTGCCACATAAAAAACAAATTAAGTACAAATTCTAAGTAAACATATTTGAATTGCAGCTCTTAAGGGGAAATATTCTTTGTGACCGAGATGTCTGTAGAACAAACTCAATAATTAAAGGCAAGTTTTGAGTTGCAATCGTTCGGTTGTTCTGAAATTTTTTTAATCAATCGTATTCCTTGAAAATTACGTTAATTTTCGTTCGTGTTCCTTTGATTGGATGAAACAATTTTTCAGAACGAATCAATGAAAGAACGAACGCAACTGAAAATTCGCCTTTAAAGTTAGGAAATTAGAGTTGGAAAATTTCAAAAGGCATTTTTCACTATATCCAATTAAAATACAAAGAGAGGCAAGAGTTTACCTCATGGGTCAGCTCCTGGCTTTATTGATGAGTAGCGTGTTTGGTAGGAAAATCTGCCAGCGGTGGTTACGATGCCCGATTATTTTTGTTCGAGGAAGAGTATTTATTATTTTAAGCCAATACCGATAAATCTTCTTCATCAAACTTCCCTCCCATAAGACTCATCGTATTACAAAACAAATCGTCGCTGTTGATGCTGTTGTGAAACATTTAAATGAAGTATAAAATCTAATAGGAAAAATAAGATAAATTAAAGATAATGCAGTAGAAATTGTAGCATGATAATATTAAGGCTAGTTTCGAAAAATAACAAAAATTTAGAAAGTCACAAAAATTCGAAATAATGTTTCACAAGTGTTTTTCCCAGAATACAAAATAGGATAATAGATAATAAAATCTAGGATAAGACAAAATAAAAAGATCAAAACAAAAGAGTAAAAGTAAGGAAACAAAAATAGTAGGAAATGAAACATATGTTATATAATAAAACGTTGACAATGAAATAAAGAAATACATAATTAATGTGTTGATGACAATGCAATTCGAAAGAAAATTATAAAATTGTAATATGTAATAAATAAAATGTAGAACATCAAAAATAAAGCGAAAATTGGAATACCAAGAATATTGACCCAAAGTAGAAAATAATATTAAGCAATTCAATTAAATCGAACACAATATAATGACCCAAAATAATTTATGATGAGTTAAAAATTTGATACACATGCGTTATAATTCTTAGAATAATGCAAATTAGCAGAAATAGAAATTAAGTACACAAATTGTTAGTGTAAAATATCAGAAAAATTAGTATATAAGCACAGAAATTTACAAACAAAATTCATTCTACATTCTACATTCTATATTCAAGTTTGGTATTCAGTATTCAGTTTTTCGACATCAATCAGTATACCTAAAATAAATTCTAAGCAAACAAGTAAAAAATAAAGTTATCAAGTGTAAAATTCATCTATAAAACAAAACAAATAAAGAATAATTTTTATCTAAAAACAAAAGAAAAGAATTTATCTAACATAATCTATAAAGCAACCACTGTATCCAGAGATCCAGATTTAATATCCAGAAATCCAGATTTGCTGAAAATAATAGGTAATTATAAACTAACAAACACCCTACTAATCCGATAAAGCGGGATTTTCTAAGACGAGCCAATCGAGAGAAAAACGGCGTAATTGCTGTAATAATTGATTGGTTAATAAGAGAAAATTCCTTAGTTAAGCCTAGTCTACTAACCAAGACAAAAACTTCTCCATACACAATTCTATTCTGAAACTAACAACAGAATAGAATTAAACAAATACTCTACACTTATCAGTACATACTTGATAGAAGACGATACACGAGCAATTTTATACATTAGAATCTTAACACTTCAATATAAGAAACATAGCGTAGAATAACTACATATTAATCAAGATTAGATACAAAACATCGTAACAAATTCATAACTTATTAACATTAAATTCATCCAAACAACACACGGTTGAGGAATAATTCTTCGGAACGATAATTTCAATATCAACGTTGTAGATACAAAATAAACAACTACCATCATATTTACACATCGTACAATTACAATAATTAGACATAACGAATACAATATTAACCCATAACATAATATACAATATTGACGCAGTATACAGCAAAAGACAATCACCAAAAATTTTACAACATAATAATATACAATATTGGCGCTGTAGAAATCGTCCTGTAGCGATTAGGTTAGAAAAAATCAAGTAGAGATAGGTAGAATTAAATGTATCGTACAACAGTTTCATGAGCGACGAAGAGGCAGGACCATTGTTTCAATACAAGTCAACAAAAACACTACGTTCACCACCTGCAAAACCCACTAATCCGAGAGCACCATCAGTAATCCCAGAAAATCGTACCCGCGCGCAACAAAGAAATAACAGTGAAAGTGACACAGAAATCACAAAGAAAGAAGGAAGTAAGGATACCATAAAGAAGCCTAAACAGATAAAAGATCAACTGGTCGGAACAAAGCAACCTAAGGAAAAAACAACACAACCAAAAACATATACAAACCAGAAAACTCAAACATTAGTAAACGAAAATCAAGACATCAGTGTACAGACGGACGAAGACAAGAATCAGGAACAAATTCAAATACAGCAAAACATAAGACAAATTATAGAGACAATAGTACAAAAGACCACAGAAACAGAGACAATACAAAAAATGGCAAATCCAAAAGAAGTTCAACGAAACATAACAGATTTTGTAACAGAATTTAGTGGAACAGACAGAGGAAACAGAACACATGAACTAACACGGTTCTTAGGAACTGCGGACAGTGTGTACGACAACTTGACAAACGACGAAGACAAAAATACATTTAACAAAATAATTAAATTTAAATTAACCGGGGACGCCTACGCAAGAATAGCAAATAAACACATAAAGGATTATGAAACATTGAGGGAGATGCTAAAAAGCATGTACACAAGAGCATGCACATTAGACGAGCTAGAAAGAAAATTCATGGATATAAAACAAATGTACGGTGAAACAATTAGTAACTTTGGATATAGGGTAGTAGAGGCATTAGACAATTATAAGAAGGGATACATCACAAAATACAACATGGTAGAAATGGATAAAACATATGCACAACATTTAGATGGTACAGCGGTGCAATCATTCAAACGTGGATTAAATAATATGATTCTCAAGGAAAAAGTAGCTACAATTAAAGCCAAAAACATGGATGAAATAATCAATGAAACCGAGGCTACAGAAAGAATGTTAGAAATGTTAACTGGCACAACGACAACAAACACACAGCAAAGGGACAACCGAGAACAAAATATAGGAAACCAAAGAAGCAATAATGAACGAGAATACAAGCCAATCATATGCAACTATTGCAGAAGACCTAATCACACCTACGACGTGTGTAGGACAAGATTAAGGAATCAAGTCACACAAATGCAAACAAATAGACCAGAAAATAGAATTCAGTTTAGTACAGTACCAACACAGTTTAGAAATCCACAACCAGGAAACCAGCAAGATAATTTCAGGCAATATAGGCAACCAATACAGCAGAATAACTATATACAACAAAGGCAGCCGATGCAACAAATCAACAACAATCAATACAGACAACCATTACAAAGAAACAGTTTCCAACCGAAATATTGCGATCATTGCAAGGTAACAACGGGACACACTTACAACGAATGTAGAAGTAAATTTTTTACGAACAAAGGATATAATACGAGCGATCATCCCAGAGATAGGGGAATAACAAATAATAAGGAATTGGAGGAACGTTTCAACAGGATGAAAATTAGTCGGATACAAACACAAGTACCACAACAAATATCAGAACAAAAACGAGTACAACCCATCCACAACACGACACCGGAAAACTCCAACGGGTCCAACCAGCTGTAGGAGAGAGGCCGCAGTTGGATCCCGAAAAAACAAACACCAAACCAAAGCAAAATGTACAAGGACAAGATGAATATCTCCAAATGGGTACCATACCCGAAACATTAATCGCAAATTTACAAAATATTACAAGCCCAACACACATGAATATCACTCAAACAAACAAAAATCAAGCCGTTGCCAGACCAACGCACACACAAGCCGTTGCCAGACCAACGCACACACAAGCCGTTGCCAGACCAACGCACACACAAGCCGTCGACAAATCGGCGCAAAAAGAAAACAATCACAAATCTACAAAAATTCAAGAAACAAACATGAGTGAGGGCAAACAAAAAACAAATCAACAGGCGAATCATACTAAAGTGCATAACATAGAGGATGTAATGCATAAGTTGTACGAGTCAAAGACTAGTTCAATTAGTAAGATTCTTCTGATTTTACAGGTATTATTCCTTCATATGAAATTAGTAATAATTGATTTAGGAAGAAGAAAATACTTATCAACGAAGTTCGTTATTACAAAATGGAAATCAAATACAAACGAAATTATCAAACAAAACTGCAATAAAGCAAAAAACGTCATAAGAAATCTGTACAAAGTAAAAATGAAGAAGGGAAATGGAAATGAGAATCAAATTGTAGCCAATAAAGAAGAGGAATTAAATGAAAACTATACATTAGAAAAATTATTCAATCCAATAAAAGACATAGCCCAGATTAACCTAGTATCATGGTTCAAATCAAATAGTGATACGATCACACCAAAAATTAATGGAAAATGGACACACTTATTACTAGACTCGGGAGCAGAAGTATCGTTGATCAAAAATAAAAATATACTAGGAATGAAAATAGACAACACAGAAGTACTAACATTAACAGGAATAGGTAAAGGAGAGATAAAAACCAAAGGATCGATCATATTACAAATAGAATTTAACGACAACTTTAAGTTAACGCACAAATTACACATAGTAGAGGATAATTTTCCTATTCCAGAAGATGGGATAGTAGGACGTGATTTCTTTGAAGAACACAAAGCCGACATCAGGTATAGCTCAGGAAACATTCAGATCGGAACGGAATACATACCATTCTCAAACAGGACCACAAATTCAATAACATTACCAGCGAGAAGTGAAACTATTATTGAAGTAAGAACGGAAACAAATGAAATTAGTTTATGCAAAGCATGTGAAGTGGTGGAAGGAGTATTTATACCCCACATGTTAGTTCAACCAGAAAACAATAAAGCAAAAATCATGATAGCGAATACTCTAAACCAGGAGACTAAAATACAAAACATACAACTAAATCTCGAACCATACCAAATCAATTCAGAACTAGACCAAGAAACTATGAACAACCCAAATAGAGAACAACAAATAATAGAGACCATTACTGAAAATTTAGATAAATCAAACAATACAGAAGAAAACATGAGTGTACTAATGCTTTGTTTAGAATACCAAGACATTTTCTATCTTGAAGGCGATAGATTAACGAGCATTAAAGGGGTACAACATGAAATAAATCTGTACACAGACTCTAAACCGGTACACGTACAACGATACAGATTACCGCAAACGCACAAAGACGAAATAAACAAACAAGTTCAGGAGATGTTAGAAAGTGGAACGATTAAACCCAGTATTAGCCCATTCAGCAGTCCTTTACTAGCTGTACCTAAAAAACCAGGTAAAGATGGTACACCAAAATGGCGTGTCGTCGTAGACTTTAGAAAATTAAACGAAATCACAATTGGGGACTCATTCCCACTACCAAATATAGCAGACATTCTTGATCAACTTGGTCACGCACAATATTTTTCAACCCTGGATATGGCCAGCGGTTATCACCAAATTGAGATGAAACCTAGTGATTCTCACAAAACTGCTTTTAATACTGACTACGGTCATTTCGAATTTACAAGAATGCCTTTCGGTTTGAAAAACTCTCAAGCCACATTTCAAAGAGCTATCAACAATATTTTACGCGGTTTTCAAGGCGTAAAAGGTTTTATATATCTAGACGACGTTATAATTTATGGCAAAAATCTAAAAGACCATAACGCAAAGCTAACAGAAATTTTCAATACTTGCCGCAAGAGCAATCTCAAATTACAAAGTACCAAGTGCCAATTTCTAAGAAAAGAAATTACATTTTTAGGTCATTTGATCACACCTGACGGTATAAAACCGAATCCAAATACTGTACAAGCTGTACAAAATTTCCCACAACCAAAGAACGTCCGAGAAACGCAATCATTTTTAGGTCTTGCGAATTACTATCGCAGATTTATCCCGAACTTTTCACTAATCGCAGAACCTTTAACCAAATTAACTCGGAAGGGTACAACGTTCACATTCTCAGAAGATTGTCAAAAGGCAATGGACACACTAAAACTTCAGTTAACAAATCAACCACTATTAAAATATCCTGATATGACTAGACCATTTACATTAACTACTGACGCCAGCGATTACAGCTTAGGTGCTGTCTTATCTCAAATCTATCCACAAGGAGAATTCCCGATAGCCTATGCGAGTAGAGCTTTAGGAAAATCTGAACGTAATTACTCCACGATAGAAAAGGAAATGTTAGCCATATATTGGGCGGTTAACAATTTCAGACCCTACCTATACGGTAAAAAATTTTCGATAGTAACGGACCATAAACCACTTACAGGGAATATAGCGAAAACCCCAAATAGAGTACTTAAGTGGAATTTAAAACTGTCAGAGTACAATTACGAAATATTTCACAAGTCAGGAAAATTAAATACAAATGCAGACGCACTCAGTAGAATCAAATACAATACAATAACAGTAGTGACGAGAGCACAAACAAAAAATCAGGAAAAAGATGAAACAGACGAAGTAGGTGACAGTAAACCAACGATCAGACAACACATAACAGAACAAACGGTTAAAACACCACTCTCAAAAATTGAAGTAGTGCTGGACCAGAACAAAAGACAACAAATACTAAACGAGTATCATAACCTACCACTAGGTGGACATGCCGGAACATGGAGGACGTACAAACGAGTCAAACTATTGTACTATTGGCCTAACATGCTAACGGACATAAATCGGTTTATTAGGAAATGTTACCTATGTAGGAAAAATAAAAACCACAAGAAAACAAAAGTACCACTTCAGATAACAACCACTTCGGAATATCCATTCCAAAGAGTAGCTTTCGATATCGTAGGACCGTTACCAACTACAGAATTAGGAAATAACTACATTCTTACTTTTCAAGACGACTTATCAAAATTTTCCGGGGCAATTCCCATACCCGATCAAACTGCTAACACAGTAGCCAAAGCCATGTGTGAAGGTTTCATAACAAAACATGGCATACCAGAAAAAATACTCACTGACCAAGGGAGTAATTTTATGAGTAAAAGTTTCAAAGAAGTATGTAAACTTCTAAAATTAAAGCATCTAAACACAACGGCATACCATCCGGAAACCAATGGAGCACTGGAAAAGTCTCACAATACATTGAAAGAATATCTAAGATCCTTCACGGATAAAGATAGAAATAATTGGGACGAGATGTGCCATTATGCCATATTCGTTTACAACACCACACCTCATTGCGCAACGCATTTCACTCCACATGAACTGGTATATGGAAAGACGGCAATAATTCCGACAGCAGTTAAGAAAGAACCCGAACCTATATATAGTTACGATGATTACGTATCCGAACTTAAGGCAAGACTTAGAGTAGCCCATGAGATAGCTAGACAACAGTTAATACAGAGGAAAATAAAGACTAAAGAACAGTACGATAGGAAAACAAATCACATTGACATAAAAGCCAACGACTTGGTATGGATGAGAAATGACATGAGACGGAATAAACATGACGCATTATGGTTAGGACCATACAAAGTAATATTCTGCAACTCACCCACTAACACAACGATACAGATGAACAACAGAAGACTACGAGTACACAACAATAGATTACTAAAACACATAAACTAAGAATTCATGAATATAAAAATACAACAACTCACAAATATGTATTCTCCTTCAGATCATAGAACAACCAGAAATCCAGGAAACTACAAATGTAGTAGATAAGATTAAATTTGAAATAAATATCGATACAGGCAGTACAGAGACAAAAGATAGCAAAGTTAGGATAAAAGAAAGCAGTAGTTTTTATAAAGAAATGATGGAAGAGGCGCAGAAGATCAATAGCATAAAAGAAAGGACGCGAGAAATTAGGATGAATAATGACAGTGTTAAAAATAACGTGATAAAAGTGAACGCTATAGTAATAATCTCAGTAATATCATCAATAATAATAATATGTATAGTAATGAAGAAATGTAGACAAATTAGAACGGGAGGAGTAACAATTAACACTAATAACACAAGTAGAAATAATGAAGTAGAAATTAAAGTAGATCCAAAAACAAAACACACCCGTGAATTAAATGAAATACGGATCATTTAATTAATTAATTAAATCACTTTTTCCCTCATCAAAGCATGAGAGAACAAGTAGATTAAAAAAAAAAAAAAAAAGAAAAAAAGAAGTAGTAAGGAGATAAAAAATAAATAAATTAAAATAAAAAGAATCTTAAATTCTAAAAATTTAAAAAATTTAAAAATAAAAAAAAAAAAAAAAAAAGAAAAATTTTTTTTAAAAACTCATAACAGATAAGAAAATACAAAAAAAAAAAAAAAATTTTTTTTTTACAAATGATAAAAACGCATGACTCACATAAAATTTTATATATGAAAACAAAACAATATACAAACAAGGTCAAGTTTAAAAAAATTATTTTCTTTATAAAAATTCCATAGTAAAAATATCGTATTACAAAAAAAAAAAAATTAAATCATCATAATAACCAAAACATTAATTCATTATATATAAATTTTTTTTTGCAACACTATACTTTATATAATATGTTAGCCTAGGTTAAGGTTAGAATAAGAATTCAATTGCATATTTTTTTGTAGTAAAAATATAAGGTAGTTAAACTCAAATATGAATGTGGTATATAAAAAAAAAAAAAAAAACCAGAGAAGGAGGTATAACAAAACAAAGACGACATGACAAATGAAAAGATTTCAGATCGGTAGTTTACAAGGTTTTACAACAAAAGGAGAGGTATCCAACGAAGCAAGATGCATGCACAGTAGGAGGCAGTAAGAATAAAAGGGGAAAGGAACAACAATAAATCAACCCACAAATGTACCATGAACATGAAAAATCATTACTTGAAGCACAATAGCCAAAATCAAAACAAACAGAACGCAGACTATGATGTTAACAGCATAATACAAACATAACAACACATGTTAACCAAAAAACGATAGCAAACGTCAAAGACGGAACTTTTTGAAGTATCACAATGCAGCAACAATGATCCAAGTATATCAACAAAAACGACATGAGCAAAAAACTAGTAACATCGTTATCAAAAACAAATAGGCGACAATAACTCAAGTAAATGATACATCACACCCAGTACAGAATTAGAAGACGATATTCAGCAAAACAAATGGAATAGAGATGATATCAACCAGAGCCGACAAGGAAGTACCAAAAATCTACAAGAACATCATAAGACCGAAAAGTAAATCAAATCCGAAATCTGAGTAATTGAACGAACCAAAAGAAGACCATGGAAAACCAACAGAAGCAGATGGAAAGACAAGACAAACAACCAAAGTACCACATGCATAAATAAGGAAAATTAAGATTAAATATAAAAATGTAAAATTAGTTTAAGAACTTATATAATATATATACACAATTTTTCCTTCAGAAAAATTGCCATGAAAGAGGGAAGGTATGTTGTGAAACATTTAAATGAAGTATAAAATCTAATAGGAAAAATAAGATAAATTAAAGATAATGCAGTAGAAATTGTAGCATGATAATATTAAGGCTAGTTTCGAAAAATAACAAAAATTTAGAAAGTCACAAAAATTCGAAATAATGTTTCACAAGTGTTTTTCCCAGAATACAAAATAGGATAATAGATAATAAAATCTAGGATAAGACAAAATAAAAAGATCAAAACAAAAGAGTAAAAGTAAGGAAACAAAAATAGTAGGAAATGAAACATATGTTATATAATAAAACGTTGACAATGAAATAAAGAAATACATAATTAATGTGTTGATGACAATGCAATTCGAAAGAAAATTATAAAATTGTAATATGTAATAAATAAAATGTAGAACATCAAAAATAAAGCGAAAATTGGAATACCAAGAATATTGACCCAAAGTAGAAAATAATATTAAGCAATTCAATTAAATCGAACACAATATAATGACCCAAAATAATTTATGATGAGTTAAAAATTTGATACACATGCGTTATAATTCTTAGAATAATGCAAATTAGCAGAAATAGAAATTAAGTACACAAATTGTTAGTGTAAAATATCAGAAAAATTAGTATATAAGCACAGAAATTTACAAACAAAATTCATTCTACATTCTACATTCTATATTCAAGTTTGGTATTCAGTATTCAGTTTTTCGACATCAATCAGTATACCTAAAATAAATTCTAAGCAAACAAGTAAAAAATAAAGTTATCAAGTGTAAAATTCATCTATAAAACAAAACAAATAAAGAATAATTTTTATCTAAAAACAAAAGAAAAGAATTTATCTAACATAATCTATAAAGCAACCACTGTATCCAGAGATCCAGATTTAATATCCAGAAATCCAGATTTGCTGAAAATAATAGGTAATTATAAACTAACAAACACCCTACTAATCCGATAAAGCGGGATTTTCTAAGACGAGCCAATCGAGAGAAAAACGGCGTAATTGCTGTAATAATTGATTGGTTAATAAGAGAAAATTCCTTAGTTAAGCCTAGTCTACTAACCAAGACAAAAACTTCTCCATACACAATTCTATTCTGAAACTAACAACAGAATAGAATTAAACAAATACTCTACACTTATCAGTACATACTTGATAGAAGACGATACACGAGCAATTTTATACATTAGAATCTTAACACTTCAATATAAGAAACATAGCGTAGAATAACTACATATTAATCAAGATTAGATACAAAACATCGTAACAAATTCATAACTTATTAACATTAAATTCATCCAAACAACACACGGTTGAGGAATAATTCTTCGGAACGATAATTTCAATATCAACGTTGTAGATACAAAATAAACAACTACCATCATATTTACACATCGTACAATTACAATAATTAGACATAACGAATACAATATTAACCCATAACATAATATACAATATTGACGCAGTAGACATTAAAAGACAATTACAATATTTAGATCCCATAATATACAATAATGCTGCTAAAAAAATAGGTGTGTAGCTTCTATGCTCGACAGAAATAAAACTTTTAAAGCTGTTAATTTGTAGTCATTATCATTTACCATTCGTTGGTTTATGGTGGCCTAAACAGTAAAACGTACTGAGTTACCATAACAAGTCTTGGTGAATCTTGGTGAATCCGCTTTAATAGTGGTAATAATTTATCTATAATGAATTAACCAGATAGATGTATAGGAACAACTGTTTAGGTACAATTTTCTCACATTATTTGTAACTATATTGCAAAATATAATTTTCATGTCTCATTTTAAAGCTGACATAACAACTGTTCAATTTTTGAATTGTCAGAACACAAGAAATATATTTTGTATTTAGTATAAAAGTATTAAATTTAGTTTTAGTGTATCAACTCTCGTTTAAAAACTCGTTCCCATACATGGCACTTTAAAGGTTGAATTTATACAAATTTTTAAATTTTATATTATGGTCTCTTAATGTGTACTTTGTATCGTAGGCAGTGACAATCCAAAATGAGCTTGTATCCAGCCATAAAATTACAATATGGAAATACCAGTTTATAGGTTATTTTGAATTTTTTTCATTTTACAGGTCAACCCGCTTAATATCATGCTCTCCGTGTCAGGAAAAATCATGATATAAAGCGGGGGGTGATAATAAAAGAAATTCCGCTTAATATCATGTTACATGATATTAACCGAGTTATCGCTTTATATCTCGATTCATGACATTAACCGAACATTTATTTCGAAAGAATACGCATTTATTTGATTATAAAGAAAACACAGTATATATCGTATGTACATATTTACTTCATGTATGTATTTAGAAAAACTGAACTGATAAGTTACAAATTAAAAAAAAAATTATTTAAACCATTTTTCCAGGGTTAGCTGCTTCGTCTTTGTTGGATTTTGCAAAACGGTGCGTTGAATTATATTATCCATGTCATTTAAGCAATCCCAAGCTGCAACATTATTGTTCATTAAGAATATTTTAATATTTTTTAAGGATTCTAAAGCAACACTTTTAGTTATTGCTTTTACATCCGATTTTTCTTCATCGTCGCTGGCACAATATTAATTTCATTTTGCTTTTTCTGCTCCACAATCGAATCTATAATTATTTGGTCATTCAATGGCTCTAAACATTCGGCATTTTCATCGATTGTTAAATAATTATTAAAATCAAAGTACAGTTCATTTAAATTTGGCGCTGGTTCATCGATTTCAATTAGATCTGAAGGATCATTACAGAATTTTGATTTTTTAAATCAATTCTGAATGGTTAAATTGGTAACCTTGTTCCAAGATTCTTTAACTAAAAGTATCGCGTTCAATAAATCGTGTTTTTTCACTAGTTTTTTAGCTAATAATTTATCTGTGGAAGACTCAATTTCCGCAAGCAATTTTAAAACAAGTAATCTTCTGTAATGGAATTTAAAATTACGGATGATACCCTGATCACACGGTTGAATTAGTGACGTTACATTGGGTGGTAAAAAAATTTATTCGATGTTATTTAATTTTAACTTTGGATGAACAGAACAATTGTCTAAGATGAGCGCAATCTTACGGCTTTCAGAAATTAATGTTTTATTCCATTCCCGTAGCCATTCTTCAAATATAGAAGATGTCATCCAAGCATTATTATTGCTTTTGTACTTGACTGGTAACTGTTTTATGCCCCGAAACAACGTGGTGTTTTAGAATTGCCAATTACCAAAACTGGTTTCTTTTCTCCATCCATACTTGCGCAAAGTAGAATTGTTATTCTTTCTTTTGAAATTTTACTGCCAGAATGTTCAGTTGTCTTGAAGACATGAGATCCACTAGGCATTGCACGCCACAGAAGGCCAGTTTCGTCTGCGTTGAATATATCCTTTGGTTGATAGTGACGGAATACATCAACTAAGGAAGTAGCTAACCATTCATTTGCTGCTGGAATATCTGCGTCAACTTTCTCACCATAAGCTTTTTTATAAACGATCCCGTATTTTTTCTTCCATCGATCTAGCCATCCATTTGTGGGCACAAAATTTTCGAAATTAAGATCACGAGCAAATGATTCAGCTTTAACCCGCAATATTTCACCGCTGATGTTCATATTTGTAGCTAACGCACCCACAAACCATTTATACAGTGCTTCATCCACGTCTTCAGCTTTGCTATGCCGTTTTCGTTTTCTATTTACATTTAATTTAACATCAGACAACATCTTTTGGTTTTTATAAATTTTGCTGACAGTTGATGGATCGACATTGAATTTCTTAGCAACTGCTGCATATGTTTGTTTTGGTGGACCATCGCAGGCTGCTATAATTTGTAGTTTGTACAAATTGTTAGTTACACTATGAACAATCACTTTAATTAACAAATAATTTATTCGAAATACTTTACCTCTTTGCATAAAAATTTTAGCAAAAGTTCTTTTGCCGCGATGATTGTTTTCAAATTTTACAAATCAAATTGTGTTAATTAAATTGTGGAAAAATTGTATGTAAATTAAAATTTAAAAGATGGCGATCTCTGGACTTTACCCCAACTCTAATTTTATCTACGTAATATGCTAGGACAGTTGAAAATTAAACTGAATGCATGAGCGAACATCTTTGAAGGACAAGGTTGAAAATCTCTCTCTCTCAAAACAACAAAAACAAAGAGTAACACAGCATTCACAATGCAAAAACTTTTTACTTTTGACTTACAGGTTTGTATGAATTTCCAACATAACGAGCAAAAAATTGTATTCGTCAAGTTGGAAATTCGTACAAACCTGTAAGTAAAAAGTAAAAAGTTTTGCATTGTGAATGTCTGTAAAAAAGCTAAAAAAAAAATACATATTGTTTTACATTATGTACGAAAGAGACATATGTATTAGATACATTTAAATTACATATACGTGAAGAAGAATAGGTATATCCATAAAAAAACAAAACGGAATGAAAAATATGTATGGAAAAGTTACGAATGTATGTGTAATATTTATGAGAATCATGATTTAAAACGATTTTGAATGAAAAAAAAAAGAAAATGTTCGTGATAATAAGCGGAACTGGATATTAAGCCGAGATGATAATAACCGAGCAAAACTGTATGTAGTTTAATAGAGTTTGGAAAGTGGATTTTAAGTTTTAATGATTATAAGCGAGTCATGGTATTAACCGAGGTGATATTAGCCGGGTTGACTGTATATGAATTATGTTTCGGCTGAAATTTGTCGGCTGGTAACTTTCGGCTGAGATAGCCAAGGCACTAAATCCATTACCGATATTTTATTACTTTTGGCTGAAAACTTTCGGCTAACTTTTACAGTGTCTCTTTCTTGTGGATGTGTAAAGAATTCAAAAAACTCTGTCGACATACGTCGATAATATGAACAATTCATAACAACAAAATGACCAAATTTTTCTTTTAGTACGAATATAATTTTCAATTTTCATTACAATAAGTTTATAAGGAAATCCAATCAGATGTGGGGCTATCTCACTATAATGGTCCTTAGCATTGCAAACCGTTGGAATCACAGGCTAGTAATGCAGATTTCTCCGCCGCCTATGACTTCTTTGCTATAATACTAACATGTGTTAATAATATGTGAGGCATGAATCTTAAGGAATGTCCTGTGCAACCATATATTTAAAATAAACGTAATGCTTATTCTGGGCGAGTAATTGCTTGCGATTAAAGACCAAATAGCGTATCGCTCATATTTTGAACATGAGAAGTTGTGTTGAAAGACTTTGTCACGGCAAAACTATTTTTAATCACAAACTTTTCAAACGTTTTATAATATTTTAACCGGAAACGGAGGTTTCGTTAAATTTCTTATTTATTTTTTTGTATTTATTAATTTAGAAGATTCCATGGTAAAAATTGGACACATTGAAAAAATTTATTTCACAATTTTTTGTAATATTCCGGTAACTACAAACAACCGTAATATTCGTTTATAAAAGTAAGAATTCAACAAACTCAAGATTTTAAACGACCCTTAATTTTAAAAACGTTTTCCTGTAAAATGCAAATTCCACACTTAAGAGTAGTAATTGCGGAACTGTCATCTAGCGTAACATCAATTTCCTGAATTTTAAAGTGTATTTTAGTTTAAAATATCGTTCTATGGTATTGATTATATGTTATAATTATGTTTTAATACTCGTAACTTCCTCATTGAATATTCATCCTCATTGTATTGATCCTCATTGTCTTGAAAATAAAACGGACAAAAATCTGTCTAGATTCTGGTCTAGGTTTGTTAGCTTTACGAGTAAAATCCAAACTATTTTCATCTAAAAATGATCGCTGCATTCATTTAAAAGTCACACAACGAATCGATCTGTTAACATACAGCCAAATTAATTAATTATTATTTTAATTTTTTACATTGTCTTTACACAGTGGTTTTACTAAGAGCTATTTTACTAAAGCTCTGCCATTGGAAATAAATTATGTAACATGAAGGAGATTCTGCAAAGTTGTTATTATGGTAACGCTTGGAATATACTGGACAGATCCAAATTTATGATTAAGAATCTAGTTTTAAAACTACCTATAATTACGTTTATTTGAATACCACAATTCCAATCAGATCTTACTTGTATTTGTTAAAATTCCACAAGCGAATTTGTTTCGTTTAAAATTATAACTTGAATTTTACAAAATATATTCACTGGAAATTTTATTAAGAACTCAACACGAAATTTAGAAGTTTGCTTCTCACAAACCTTTCCAATGTTACAATATTTTAACAGCATTGGTAAACTTCAGATTTAATTAAAGTCCGGAATAAAAATTATAGACGGTTTTCTACATCTAGAAACTCAATCTAAAACTATAGAGATCGATCTAGAGACTAATAGGGATTCATGTGCATTTCATGAGCATTTACTTGGCAACCCGTCAGGATTAAAAAAAAATTCAAAATTTGCCAAATTATTTTTTTATTTAACGAAATTTTAAACGAAAGGTTAGTATTTTAATAAAAAATTTAAATCTTTTAAAACAAAAATCTTATTTATTTCACAATAAGGCATCTTCATTTAATTCAATTAAATTTAAGAATAAGATAATTCGAACATAAGTTACTGATGTTTAAATTAAAGTTAAATAGTTTTGATTCAATAGTTTTATGTTCTTCGGGAATTAATTTTACACGCAATATAAAATAAGGAATTCTATTGTTTGGAATAGAGCTCATCTTGCCTACATGACCCCAATAGATATGACTTCTGCCACTTAATGTTCCTCAGCACAATAAAGATCTAACCGCTTATGTGATTTTACAGAAAATTGAACAGTGAAGTAAGTCATCTAAATAATTTTTGAGGTATTACTGCATATCCGATATTTGGGAAATACTTTCATAATGAAACAAGTCCCTAATTCCCATATTTCACCAAATGTAACGAAAGATTTTTTAATAAAACTTAATGGATTGCAAAATATTGCTTGTAAAGCTATTACTGGAGCTTTGTCTTCTACTCCACTTCTTGCTGTAGAGTACATTCGCGCCTAGACAATGCTTGTACTGCGGCGTCCCTTGCACTGGTGCTCTGGCACTTAGAATATGTTTGGTGCAACTGTGTAGCTTTAGGATTGAAATATGCCAAGTTATATTATAGTATTTCTCTAGCATTCTATCTGTGAAAATTAGTTGATCCCGTTGTCTGTCAATCAAAAAAGATTTTAAATTATTTACATATAGTCTCTCATGACCAGAATAAAGGTCACGTGGACATCTTTAACAGCTTAAAATAATTATAAGTTTGATAAATGATTTCCCTTAAATATGCCATTTGTCTCGCGACGGATCAAGCCGTGTATTTAGCATATTTTGAAAGTAGATTTTGAATGACTTATTCAATGTTTTCCATTTACAGACATATTTAAATAGTTGCGATTGATTAATTAGAGGCTATAGTTATATAAAAATGTTAACAAATTAAGATTTTGATTAATCTCAATTGAAAATTGAGTTGTTAATAACTTCTTGTTTTTGGATCAATTCATATGGCAGGTACCCACATCCACATGGCGAACAGTCAGTGGCGTAGCCAGAAATTTGTTGAAGGAGGAAAGGGAGGAGGTCATATAGTCCTATAGTCTTTTATAATTTTATATTGATTTTTCGTGACACTAAGACCAATTCATCGAGGACATCGTTTATACCCACATCTCAGTGAATATTTCATAATGCCAATCAATTTAGTCGCTCCTTGCCGATTGAGCTTCGTAGGTAATTTTTAGGGCCCCTGAGCGTCCTGGAACTCTCTAATTGAAGAGATTATCCAGGTTAAAAATCCTACTAAAAATCTGGCAAATATTTTCTGGTAACAAAATTATTATAGGTAGAATCAAAAATAGGTATCGTGTACATATTATAACTATAAAAGGTAATGGTCATTTTCCATATTTGAATTATAAATGATTTAATTTTCTGTGATCGGCACATCACCATGTAATGATTTTATGATGTGTGATAACTCCCGCAACCGCTCCTTCCCTACGCCACTACGTATAGTATCTAAAAGCTTTCAATTCTCCGCCTTCATCATAGAAACAAATTGGCAGAAAAAAAATTCCAAATCCGTTCATTTGATACAGTGGGCACCGACAACTATACAGATAAACGGACATTTTTTTGTTTGCTTTTTCGGGCTCAGCGATCATCAAAGTGCTCGAGCAAAGTGCTTTTGGAAAATTATTTGTCAATTTTTGCAGTTTTTCAATAACTTCTTAACCGGCCCGATGTTTATTTCTTTCGAAATATAAACGGTAGCGGTTACACGTCATTTTCTTTATCAATAAAGGCAATACATACATTTCAACGGTAAGCGTTTTAATTTGGATTAATATATGGAATGTCCCTTAGAGACAAAAACGACAATGTAACAACGCCTCATTGCCACGAGACAACGTGATCGTTTCTATAAACACTTTTGGTGAAAAGATTCTCAAAATAAAAAATTAATAATAAAATAAGTTGTCACTATAAATAATACAGTTACTTATTTTATGAAACCTAATTCGATATCAAAATGTTAACATTCTAAAGTCATTTTTAACGGTCACAATTTTCTTAAACAAACCCTACATTTACAAACAAACATAATTTCTTATCATTTAATTTTAATGAGGTCCAAATAAATAAAATTTAAATAAAATTGACTCGTGTTACCGATAAATTATCATATTTTTGTCAAAAACATAAAAAAAAAATCAACCTTGATTAAAAATTCACCACAAACTAAAAAGAAAATTACCATAATTTTCTCAAAAGAAGAAAATTTAATTTCCATATTGATTTACTTTACATTTTTTTTTTTTTTGTCGAATAAAGTCAAAAAATAAAATCAATAGAATAAAAGCTATAATAGGTATATATAAACTTTAGAAAAGTTGAAAGCTACATTTTTAGTAATTATTCAAATATTATTTTATTCGTTTTCCTTTCACCGTCGTCGTCTTTGTAACTTTTCACTTTAGAATTTTGTTTTTTTTAGTAGATTATAATTTTTTTGTTTTGTCAAATAAAAAGAAAAATGTTTCAAATGAAAATTTATAATTTTAATCACATTTTGTAGCATTGAAGAAATAGGAGAATGGGAAGAAAATGAAAGCTTTCAGTTATTTGTGTATGTATGTAGATATAGATACAATAGGTATAGAATATAAAAGAAAATTTAAAATGTGTATGGATATAATATACTCACTGTTTTATTGCCAAGATTGTGCACACGACAATTTAGGTATGCTGTTTTGCCCACGAGCGCTGTAACATTTTTTGATACAGACATATCAAAATATGGTCGACTATCTAATGATTCATGATGTATTGTGCCACTATTTGCCCCACCTCCCGCTGTATTATAATTATTATTTTCATTATTACTACCCGAATTGCCACCGTTCCCTCCACCACCACCACCACTTCCGCTTCCTCGATTATTATTACTGTTATAATTTTCTTTTATATCAAATTTATTTTCATCGACAATATTATCGAAATGTCGTAAATTTTTATATTTTAAAAATTCATTTGTATTCGTTGATTCGGATGATCCTAGAACGAGACAGAAAAAATAAAAAAATGAAAAATTGTTTATTGTACGTATTTTTTTATATGTTTGGTATGTTATTTTGTTGTTGGCACAGGATGGAAAATCTACAAATTGAGTTCTGAGAATAAATATTGACAAAAGTCCTTTTCAAGAAAAATGATGTTGTGTGGAGGGATTAACAATATAAATGTACCTATATACACATATGTAAAGAGTCCTTAATGTTTCAAGATGATTTCAATTTCCATTTATCCTTTTGTATATTTTCATATTTTTTTTGTGATATAGAAGGAACATGTTATACAGTATGTATATGAAAATTATTTATGCAGATCACGGAATTTAAATTTTTAAGTATAATGGTATCGATTATGGATGATGGGAGTGATGATGTACGAGTATTATTATTATAATTTGATTTTTATGGGGCCTGGTTTTTCGGGATATTTCCTTTTTTCTCTCTGAAAAATTATTCTGTTTAAATTCAATTTAGTCGATTATGATTCGATAACTGTATTGTATGATATGGAAACGTATCTGTACCTATATATAATATTATAAGTATGTTATGAAGTAATGGTGGAGTAATATTTCGAATATAAATGAATCTCTCTCTTGATGTACCCTGTAGCACACAATATTTTACCTATAAAAATACTCGGTATAAGAACATTAGCAAATCATTAAAACCAAATATCGATAAATGCAAAGTTAACAGGGCCTTTTAATATACATAAAATGAATTGATGTGGTTTAATTTAATTGATATTCCGATAATTAAATTTGAACTCAATTAACATTACTGATTTTATAGCTATGCACGTATTGATATATAGAGAGGAGGAAAATATATGGACCATAAATAAATACTTAATCTCGGAAAATTCAATATGTAAATTGTTAAAATATATATTTTAATTGAAAATAAGCTTTTTCCAATTTTTTGGGTGTGTGTGTGTGTGTGTGTTTGATTTTACAAAAACATTAACTAATTAATTAAATTAAATATTCAAATGCATACACGGAGGTATGTTGGTGTAATAAACAGTACAACATAAAATTTCTAACGAAGTTTTATGTTTTGTGTTGCAACCGTAATTTCGAGCAAAATAGCCAGAAACATCTGTTGTTGATTTAATTTCAGATAGGACAAAAACGATGAGATTATCTTTTTTTGGTGGTTTGAAAGCTGATTTTTTTTTTCTTAATTTTGAAAGATGGTATATGGTTGCGCAAAAAAAACTATAAGAACATATGCTTAAGTGTCGTGAAATAGTGCGGAAGCTCAAATTAAGGTGAATTGGCAAACAAAAAACAAATCAATCAGAATTTATAACAACGGATACGTTTCCAGAACAACAGAACGATAACTAAGTAGACAATTTATTAATTTTCATATAATTGCTGTAAAAGCAATATTTTATATGAATCATCATGTGTTTATAAATCACAATTTAAAGTAGATTTTTGTGTGACGTTGCATTTAACTGAAAATGACTGAAACCGTTATTGAAGCACGTGATGTCGTTACAAAATTGGGTTTCCCAAATAACGAACGCTACATCACAGAAGGTTATTGAAATTCGCATTTCAAGGCTCGACGAGCTTTATAAAGATTTTTGAAATCTGAAATCCAATCTGTTCGTTTTTCATAATAAAGCTTCAAAGCTAGAAGAATTTGAAGAAAAATATTATAACTTAAAGGAAATATTGTTGTAGGGTATTTTTTGAAAGGCTGAATGCGACTACTACGCAGCTAGCAGATTGTATTATAGGGACCTTTCATTAATTTGATGGTAAATATAAAAACTGGTCAGCATTCGAGGATACTTATAAATCTTCAAATCAATCTTTGTCTGATGTCAACAAATTCAAATTACTTAAAGGACTGTTGGTCAACATACGGCTGGTTTTCAAATTTTTACCACAGTATCTGGACACCATTATTCCTAAGGGCCATTAATTAAAATACCAAATTCACAAATATTCATTTTTGCCCATAACGCGAATCGAGCCATCATCTGTTTCGGTGTCTTAAGTTTCGCAGTTATCGCCGAAATTTGAACCGGTCATCAAATCGAACAAGGTCCAGATGTAACTAATTGTCGAATATGTAATAAACGTCACCACACCCTGCCGCATGAGTATAAGACTCTCAACAATAGCAATGAATTTTATCGTCAACAACATTTTATCGAGCCTAATTCTTCAAGTCACAAGTCAGTGTCATCTAATCATCCACAATTATCCAGGAGTCATACATTTGCTGAAAGTCACACTAATCAGTGCGTTCATTCTACGGTCATTACTGACTCCACCCACTCACTACGCATAATTTAATTCACGAACAATTATCATCACTGGAGTTGGCTGATTCTAATCAAGTCAGCATTAGAGAAATTGATATTTTGTTCGGTACTGACGTATTCTTGAATCTATTCAAACCAGAGAAAAAAGATCCACTCACATCAACTTAACTCACTCCAGAAGATAGGCTGTACGAGTTGCATTTTTCCTAGTCTATTAAACAAATTGAATCTATGGTAGATAGACGGTTCGGCTAACTTCCATCAATCCAGATGCTATAGATTAGGTAATTCAAGATCTGCTGCTGTTCGTCAACTGCTTAATATGGAACGCCGTTTCAAAATTAAAAATCAGCTGGCAGTAGAATACAAAAAATGTATGAATGAGTACCTGTCACTAAGAAATTTCCAACATTTTTCACACGTTATGTTGGGGATCTCCATCAACCATATCAGAATGGGATGGCATAAAACTGAATTTAACAAGGCTTGAAAGATTCAAATTCTCCGCCACCTTCCTATGTCGTCCAAAATGAAGTCAATGCAAATTCATGCCTTTTGTGATGTATCAGAAGTGACGTATGCTGCTGCAGCTTACCTTCAGTCTGAAGATTTAGAAGGGAATATTAAGATAACACTTATCATTACGAAAACTCGCGTTGCACTCATTAAAAAAATCTCAATACCTAGATTGGAATTGTGTGGAGCCTGCATATTAGCCAAACTCATCAGTTTCAAGTGTTTGCGTAGACCGACATCCAAAGAGTGTTGGCTCTCAGATTATTCAGAAAGATGGCAAACGTTTGTCGGCAGTCTTGCCTTGAGATCGATGGAATATTCATTTTCGGTTATATACATATATGGGCCTATAGCACAAATCTCAACAAAAAGGGCTTGTCTGCCGATCAAAAAAGGGTTCGTAATGTCTCACGGAGTACTACAAAATATAATTTTTTGGATTTGACAGTTCAAAAGGTTCCCTTGTTAAGTTACTTAGAAATGACACGTGTTTTCATCTTCGACATTTAACAATTAGATCCAGTTCACAATTTCTTTTCCAGTTCATGTTCAAAATTTATTTTCTGGAAATTTGTTCCATTTCAGAGTATTATCTGAGCAACGTCAAAATTAACCGATATGATTCTTCACTCAGTGCTTGGCATCACTGTGAATGATTCTAAAATACAAAACAATAAGACTCAAACAATACAAAATCAGAATTAACGTTAATTACATCTTATCATCGAATCGTGGTCACATATCATTTCATTTTATATATCTACCAGCGCCTTTCTCCAAAATTTGCTCCACCCTAATAGCGTCTCATAATAATTTGCTATTAAGGTTTATATATGACCTTACACCAAGAGAGGTTATTACTCAGAAATAATACCTTTAAACGCGATTTTAATAAAGCAATTCACAAAATGTATCGATCAATATATCGTTGAAATTTCAATCATTAAAAAGTCACAAAAAGTCAATAACACGTCACAGATATGTTAATGTCACAGAAATGGGAATGTCCTGGGCCTAGATTCTGATCAAGTGACAAATGACAAATTACAATTTTTTGTGACTTTGTACTAAAATTTGAACTGCTATAAAATGACAATATGGTTGTGAGTTCTAAAATGCGATTCTGATGATGTGACTTTTTCAAAATGTCACAAGAAAAAATGACAAATTGAACAAAATTGTCATTGATTTGGTTTTCCGTGACTTTTCTCACTGCATTTTAAAATAAAATATGTTTGAGTATATTTTGTTAATTTTTATAATTCTTATGTTATAAATTTTAATTGTTTATATTTTAATTAGAATAAAACAATATTTTATCTATTTTTATATATGTATATAATGTGTAGCTGTAACTGAGTGTGCATCATCTAGCTCTTCGTACGCGACAAATGCTCAGAAAGATTTTGTGGTCGAGTTTCTCGAGCATCATCAATGCATCATCTAGAAACCGCCAAAAATCAAAGCAAAACTATTTAAGTTTTTTAATATAAAACAGAATCAAATTATATATAATATTATATAAAAAATGTAGCATGCTACAGATTTGTATATAATTTTATCTGAAAAACACACAAAGCACATAGTGGTACAGTGGTGCTTACTTTCTTTGAATTCGGCTTAACC
The DNA here is from genome assembly GCA_963556165.1 of Tipula helvola. NCBI lineage: Eukaryota > Metazoa > Arthropoda > Insecta > Diptera > Tipulidae > Tipula > Tipula helvola. Next base: position 7,157,916 of record OY744482.1, read on the forward strand.
TTCTGTTTAATAGGTACACAACCATTAAAAAAAAAAAAAACAATAATAAATCAAATTTTTTAATTAATAATTTTTTAATAATTTTATTTGATCAAATTTTAATTTTTTATATATAAACAACACAAAATGCAAGCACTTAATTCAAAATCAGAAATGTCGTTAAAATTAACCTTAAAATACAACTGCGGTAAACTAACTGCTGTTAATGTCATAACTCATTCCGACAGAATCGCAAAGTTTCTGTGATAATATTTTGTACTAAAAACAAAATGTTACGAAAAATTGTCATTTCATCAGAATCTACCCCTTGCTACTATTAAAAGCTTACTAGATATCATTTATTTTTAAATATTGACGATTCAAATGACGTATTAAATCAAATTAGTTTCCGGTCACTTGGAAACTTTGAAGTCCCATAACTCGCAAACCTAAACATTTTTCGGCCTGATTTTTGCGACTTTACATTTTTCTAGGATTGCATAGGTTATACAGCATACAAATTCAAAAAATATACGCAATTTTTTACATAATGAAAATAAATTTTTTTTGAATTTTTTATTTTTATTTTATAGCTTTAAATCAATATGGCGTGCGGCATGTTTGATCAAGTTCATCACTATTTAATTAAAATTGAAATTAAAATACATTTAAATAATTTGTTGTTTTAATTATTGTCCAAATCTACAAATTTTTATATAACTTGATTTGATTTTTACCATTTTTAAAACATTACATTTATATTTATCAAGAGACATTGCTTTAATCAAATAAATTTCGGAAATACGTCAATTCCGTCACGAGCGTCATCACATTGAAATTTTGGTTTACCCCCCATATATAATTATAACAAAGACGTACTTAGTCCTACGTCAAAATACGTTTCATTACTTATCGACAGCTTAACCTTGACAACATCAGCTGATAAAAGGTTTGTAGTCTCAACTAAACAATTCAAATGATTTTTGTACAACACTAAAACTCCTCCAGAACGGTAACCATTATTACAGCAACAAACTAGTTGAACGATACAAAACGATACAATTTCGTCTCATCATTATTAATCCAAATTTCACTCACAAATATTAAATTTGGCTTTACATCAAAAGAATCTAAGAAAGTGAGCTAAGAAATTATTGAAATTTCTATTTAAGCTCCGAATATTTTGATGCAAGATTTGAATACCCTGAAAATCATGAGATAGCAAATTATTAGATGGTAAATTACTATAGTAAGAAACAGAGGGAAAGTCAACGGAATTATGATCTTGTGAATTAAAATTATAAAAAGTCTTAAATGATCTCTTTATCTCAGGAAGGCCATTTCAAACTGCCTGTTGGCCTGCACTCTAATTTCGCTAATTTCGGATGGTTTGAAATGTCATCCTCAGAAAGAAATTGATATTTTAATTGCGTGAAAGACTCAAAGCTGTGCAACAGTTTTAACCTATCAATATCAATAATTTTTTTTTTTATATTAAAGTTGATAAAACTTTTAAAATTTTACAAAGTACATAAATAAGTACCATTTTGTGCTTTATTCCCATTTCCGACACTATATTTTTCAGACTGAATAACTAAAATAGTTACCTATAAAAGATGAATACACATATTCTAAAATGCATCAACCAAATCTATCACCCAGTCATTCGTATAAGGTTATTTTAAAAAACAAGGGGAAATGGGAATCAAAATGTGTAATATGGGCAATTAATGATATTGAACGAAATGCAATGCCCCGTATAAAACATTGAAACCGTCAGTTTATGGATTTAAAATTTTGTCAGTTGCGGTATAGTCTGCTCGAAGATTTAAATGATTTGAAACTTATTTATGTATTTTTTTAATACCCGGGGGGAAATCCGGATATTAAAATAAGCAATACTCAACTACCAGAGTACTTTGAAACTTGAGTAATTTGGTTCTAAATTAAATTGGTTAATTAATAATTCTGTGAAACAAAAAAAAAAAAAACACAAAAACAAAAAAACCTAAAATTTATAAAACTAAAATTAAATTACCCAAATAGAATGTTAATGTCTAATGGCGCTGTACCCCTACCCGCCCGATAAAAAAACGTTGGCAAATTTTTCAATTTATATGAGTAAACAAATACCGTTATGCTTAAAATGTTTTTGCGCGAACTGACACAAAACTTGCGTTAATGTTATGTAAAAGCTTGAAATATACAAAATTGAAATTTAATTTGAATTCTTTGTTGTTTGTGTTCCAGATTTTGTGCTGTTCGAAACGAAACAAAAGTTTATAATTTATAAATATTTAATTTTTGTGAAGCATTTGGCTGTGTTGTGATTGTCGTTTTGGGAAAGTTTAGGATACAAGTCACAAACAAAAAATAAACAAAAAATTTGGAATCAATTAAAGCAAAACTTGGTGTTGAACCTGTTTAGCATATTCTAGGAATTATTTTTATTTTTCATCAATACGCACATAACACATAGCAAGATTTTTCTTTATTTAGATTACTAGTATAGTCCCTAAAAATATTATTACAACTTCACAGGAATCAGACAAAAACAACTTTAAATACATATACATATAACAATTTTCTGTAGAAAAATGATATCTTTCATTTTCCTGGAAAAATAATAATGTTTTGTACTAAGATATTTACTTTTATAAACAGCATTAAAAAGCATATTAAAAAAAGAAACATTAAAGTATATAAATGTGATCTGAAATTATTATTATCAATTTTCACTGGAAACCGACAAAAAAATAAAAATACATAAAATGCTCAATCGCTATCATAAAAATAAAAGAATTGCAATATATACATGAAAGCTCATCTAACATCAACAATAAACGAAAAGGTAAAGCTATTTTGACCATTAGACAAACAAATACATATACAGACAGCTTTTCATATTTTACTTCTTGTTTCCTACTGGCTACTGATGTTTTTATTACACAGCTTTATAGTTAATGATAAAAGCTTCACGTGAAATATTTATGAAATTTTATATTTTTATGTATTTTAAGCTTTTTGTTCGTTTTATATCCTTTTTAAATAACCAAAAATAAAATACTTGATAATAATAATAATTTTTGGCACCTGAAGAACAAAAAAAAAAAACAGCAAAAATGAACAAAAAGCACGACGAAAAATCTTATTTTCCGTGTTTGCTTTGTTGTAATCATCATCCAAATCATAAGAATTGGTTACATAGAAAACTTAATTTTCTTTGGTTTGATGTTTTATTTTTTGTTTGCTGTTCGGGTTTTTTTTTTTGCGGCATTGTTTGGGAATTAAGAACGAAAAAATCAAGAAAGCATAGGACCGAAATTATTCATCTTGATATTTTATGCTGTGCTGGTTGGATGGTTCAGTTGTTATGTTTATTTATTAATCTATATATGTACATTGTTGTTAGAGAGCTGGTGATTTTTATGGCGGAAAATAAAAATATGTTTTATTGCTGGTGATGTTATTTTATGTATGTGCTTGTTGTTGTTTCAATAACGTTATGGTTGTTATATACGAGTTGTGGATAAACCAAATAATCATCCTATATATTTATAAATAAGTAGATGGTCTCGTATTATTTATTTGGTATTATGTGATTGTTATTATTTGTGTTGAATAGATTTTTCTCTTAGCTTTTCATTTTTCGTGTGTGTTTGTATTTTATTTCGAATTTATTTGTGCTTATTATTTATTTAGCTTTGCTCTTTTATTTGTGGTCTCATGTGTAAAGTAGATTAAAACAATAAGATATTGATGTGCAGGATTTGTGTTGGAGATTAATGTGATTACCTTTAATGGTAAATAAAAATGATCGATGATATGTTGTATGATAAATGAAGTTGATTTTTAGATGAGTGATTTCTATAGAAATATTTTTCGCCCAATGTATTTATTCTCATCCCGAAAAATTTGCATTTTAATGGTAAAATAATTTAAATTTTTTATTTTTAAGGTAATTAATATTTTAATTTAATTTATAAAAACCATAAAAAATTATGTACGGTAGGAAAAAAATTGAAAAGTCATATTTGCATACATTAAATTTTCGAATAAATTTATTCTTTTGTGATGCTATTATATTAAAATCTAATTATAAATTAATTGCATATATAATAAATAGTTTTATTATATATTTATGAACTTAATTGGGGACTAAGATTACAATAATAACTAAAACGAATAATTTCTTAAAAAATAATAGGTAAAATAAAGACTGTCTAATTAAGTTAGGTAAATTTAAAGGAAAACAAAATGAATTATTACAGACCAGAATTACTTTTATACTAATGATACTTATTCATCGACCGAAAGAAAAGTTCATCAAAGGTCGTAAATAAACACTGTGCTTTGTACTTTCATAATTAATTAATCATGGTCTTATAAAATTTACGAAAAAAATATCAAGAAAATAAAAAATAAAAATCTGTTTGTTTTACTTTTATGTATTTGTATTGACCTTTTGAAAATTAACCAGAAAATTTATGTGCGAAAGTCATTAGGAAGATTGGTCACGAAATAGGCATAATTTTAAGGCCGAAAAAAGCAACCCAAACATAAAACAAATAACTTTGAAAGTATGTATATAAAAGATATATAGGCACACACAAAAAAAAACTCAGGGCACAAAGCTTACAGAAAATATTAAACTTTTTTTTATTATTTTTGTGCGTAGGATTTATTGTATCCCAAAATATATCTCTTTCGGTGCTATGCTTACTGAAAAAAATATCATCGATAAATTATTGAAAAAAACAAAATAAAAAATTGTTTGAAAAATACGTTTATGCTGCAGGTCAAATTATTTTTTAAAAGTAACTTTGAGGCGTCAACTTATTTGATACTAGAGCTAAATACCATTCCCCTTCCTACTAGCTATGTAAATCAACTATTAAGTAATTTTGATTTCCTACGCACAATGTCTAGACATAACATAAAATTGAATGAACGTGACATTTTACAAAACTTTAAAATTTTTATACCCAACCCCTTATAATACTATTTAATCGTAAATCCTTCTGGCATATAATCAAATTTTTAGAGTTATGACAACGAGCCATACGCAATCACATTATAATAATCAGAATATTAATATATTATTATATATAGGCAAAGGCATAGGCATACAGATGTTCATCCATTTTTCATATTACGTTTTCGATACGAAATCCCTTGTCACCAGAGAGAAAAGATATTTACTTTCTTAAATATACATACACAAAATTGCCCAATCTTCTTATCATAAATATTAAAATATAGATTTTTTTTTCTTTTATATTTCTAAACCAAAAAAAAAGCAAAAACGTAATAATAGAGATCTAGAGGAGTATTTAAGACAGACTGACAATAAAATTAAAATTTATGATCACAGAAAATTGGAAAAGCCATAAGAAAAAGTTTTTCTTGATAGTACTGTAAAAATAAATTTTCTATTTTATGTATACTATATGAATATTAAAATATAGAATATTTTTAAAACAAAGTTGAATTTCCAAAGTTTCAAATTTATTTTCCCCAAAAAAAAAAAATGAAAAAGCTTTTAATTCTATTAGAAAGCTTATGCTACTACTATTTTCGAGAAATAAAATACCAAATACGTACAAACAAACACATAAACCCCATCTAATTTTTAGGCTTTTTCAATATTGTATAAAATTTGGACTTAATACAAAATGTGAAGCTTTCCATTTTCTATTTTATTTACATTTTTTTGTGCGCGATACAATTGGTGATTAAAATCGTGCTGTTTACATAAATAGTGTTATACAGTACAAATTTTTAATTTTTTTTGAACAAACATTAAAAGCTTCAAACTTTTAAGCTTTTAAATAAAGTTTTTTTTGTATATAAAAAATGCGTATATATAGCCATTAGCAATTACAGTTGCCTAATTCCGGATATTGATTGCTATTGGGTATATTGCGACAAAAACACGCAAAATTATTTCTATACACATACTCGTATGTACATATACATATGTAGGTCCTATACAAAAGCTATTGTACGTAAAATATTTTCTATTTCTAGCGAATAGTACCACAAAAGGAAGCTATTCATGACAAGAATTCTTAAATAGTTTTCACAACTATATTCCCATTGAGATTCGTTTTTTTTTGTCAATATATAAAGGCATCTTCATAAATTTGAGCTCAATGAGAAAAGGAAAAGTTTTTTTTTCACAGTTATTACAAAGTCCAGAAAAATAAAAAAAATCTATAGAGTGGACACTATTAAAATATAAAAATAATCTTATATATTTTATAGACTTATACTTTTCTCTTCGATTTATATTTTTTAACCATTCGAACAACAAAGCTGCTTTATTTTCTGTTTTCAATGAGTTATGATACAAAAAGCTATAGAACTGAAATTTAAGATGTTTTAAGATTTAAGTGTCTTAAGTTATTTTTTTATTTTATTTAGAATATATGTATGTTCTGAATTATTATGTTTATCAAGAAGTGGTAATACGAGATTGTCCGTTAAAAATCGAAATAAATCAATTAATAATTCTCTATATAAAAAGCTTAACGTTAAAAAGATCAATAAAACAAATTTTTTCTGCTCTACATACATAATAATGTACATATGCGTGATTCATACATTTTTTATTTTCGACATTCAAAAGCTTTCGATCAAAATTAATGAAATCTCGAAAAAAAATATCTCGTCGGTAAACCATGGAATATGAGAATTTTATTTTTTATTGAGCTTTTTTATGTATGCAAGTATGTATATGTGTATATCGTTTCAAGCGCACATTTTTTCATTTAAAAGTTTAATTTATGTTGAAATATGCGTCTGCTGAAATATCATACAGTCATCATTATTCGTACGTATATATGTAGGTACAACAGCGTTATGATTAGCACTTTTTAAAAATGTTATTAAGGTGCTGTTCAAATATCACGAACCAAAGTAGTTTAGCGCAAAGTTTATTAATAACCAGCAATTAATTTTTTTTTGTGTTTGTTGACACAATCAAATAAAATAAGGTTAATAATAAATCAAAAAAGCTTTTAGTACGTTTTATTAATGTTATCTGTTTGTTTACAGGCGATAATATTAATTAAATAATTTTTTAAAGTTTTGATTGATTTGTTGACATAAGATAAATTATGTATAAAAAATTAAAATTCTTAAATTCAATCAGATGATTCTTTACAAAGAACTTAATAATTACACAATTAGATTTTTAATTGCATGAGACTCAAATGGTTTTCAATAATTTTACTATTTTATGAAATAATCGGATTAAAATAAAACAAAAATTAATGTCATTGAATAAAAGCCGACTATAAGTACAAATATATTATATGGGTTGGAGGCACAAAAAAATATTTTGAATAAAACATAGCAAAAATGGGAATACATTTTTATTCTGGGGTGTATTACTACCAGAGAATTGTCATTATTTTATATCGGATATAATACAATAAAATTCCGTTTTTTTCTCTATTTTAAATAATCGAATTAAATTTATAATATTATGAGTGCAATTTTCCAAGAAGTATTATTTTCAAAAATGCCCAAATTTTAATTAACTTATTAGCACATAACAGCACTTGTAAAATAGCATGGATAGCACTTTAATTTCACTGACACATATTTTTGGATACTTGAAAATAGCTTAATCTATATTGTTCAAATTTTTTTTTTATTTCGCTTTAATGATTACTGATATACATAGTGTTTAAAAGTAAACAAAATACATAATTAAGACGAGAAACAGCAAAAAAGCAATGCTTTGAAAATTTATGTTTCTGCTGCTTTCTTATTAACATAGATGCCTACTCACTTACAACAATTTGACATTTGAGAATATGAGGACCGCAATTATAAAATATGGTTAAATTACAACTTATGACGCATTTTATTTTAATTGGTGGGGGTATACTGGTAGATTTTACAATTCATTTCTTTTAGCGACTTCTAATATTTTTTAATGGAATTAAACCCTTGAACCATCGGGTTAAACATTTAGATAGAGCAGAGTTGTGTGGGAAGGTGTCCACTTAATTTGTTGTGCTGAGAATTAGATACAGGATTATTGGATCCTTTGTAGAAATGACACACACATGAGATCCCAATTCATCTAGAAATATGTTCAAAGATTTGAGTCTACTAGTTTTCTTTATTTGCCCAATTCCTTGAAATTGCTTTATTTCACCTTGGTATAATTTTCGTTGCTCGTGTTGAGATACTTTATACATTGCTCGGAGCAATTAACTGAAAATTTAAAACTCAATATTAATAAAAATATTTATTTTGGAAATTAAAAGCTATATTAAAGCATAAATTACGTTTCTTGGCTATATATTTTAATCAGCCTTTAGTTGCCATCTGTTTGATAAATTCTACTCGCCATCTAACAATTTAAGGATGTAGAGGCCTTTTTGATAGAAAAATAGAGAATACTATGCGCAAAAAAATGTCAATTTTTTATTAAGAACCGTTTATATTAATTTTCTAAATCTAACCAATTGTACATAGCTCTTCGATTTACGAGCAATATATAGTATATTACTACAGTCTTCCAGTTAAATTTTCATATTTTAAGAACTCGAATAAAACGCCTAGGCCTTGCAACTAAAATTTTCTAATTTCAAATTAAAACAGTTTAACACAAACCGATACACCTAATGCAAACAAAATTATTTGTAAAGTCATCCTAATCTTGGTGCAGTGAATAAAAACCTGTTAATCTGTTTCTTTACTTCTGTTTTTAAAGTGTGTGCTTTAATATTTTAATAAATTAGTACTTGATGATTTACAAGGTTGTGTCTAGGGAGAATTAAGTTTAGCTTTGAAATATATTTTGATCAGAATAGTCGGAATTGTTAATATTTATAAACGAAAAACTGCCGTGAATGCCGGGAGTACGATTAAAATAAACAAATAATTCCTGATTATGATATAAATTCAAATGTATATATAATATTCATATTTGAGTTAGTATTAGGAGGCTATTACTGACCTCCGACTTTTGATAAAAATGACAGATGGAATGGTTTGTCCGTCGTTGGGTCACCAGCTTTTGTGTATGATCACTTGTAGTTTCAAAAAAAATCTATTTTAAATTTAGAAGAATATTTTGTCCAGGTTTGCACCTCATTTTCAAAATTGAACAATTGATACCTTATTTTGGCATGTAAAAATTGGGTCAGGATTGGAGCCACTTTCTATCGTTTGGAAATCCATAGGTATTTTTTTCATAATCAAAAATTTCGTGAAAAGATCCAAATAAAGGTTAAAACCTCTTTAAGAAGTAAGCATATTTCCAATTGGAGTTCGCCTATACATTCATATACGCAAATTCTAATTGGATTATCCTATATAAATACCTAAACGTGGTGTTTCCAGTTGGAATATTTTTTATTTGGTTATTTTATTGAACGCAATTAATACATTAATCATTTGCAGGGTTGCCAACTGAGCCATTATTGGCGTGAAACATAACCTCCGGACTCTGGCCCTAAATTAAAAAGGTAAAGGCAAGTAACGCGAACGGTTTTGCGTTAATTTTGGTCAGAATCACCATTACATTAAAAAACATTAATAGTTGAAAGATATTTTCGTAAACTATTTTCGATTTGATTTGATTTTAATTTTATAAAGATGGAAACCTAACTACCGATATGTTAAGGGAAGCATTCGTTCGAAAATAAGAAAATTTGACCTACCATATTTTGATAGAAAATCGTTGGGTCAGAGTAAAACCCACAATTTTCGCAATTATGATTGTGAAACAAACTTGGTGTTGAATGTTGATAAAAAGTACGTTCTCCAAATTTTATAAATATACAGTTCCGCAAACCTAATTTATAGGAATATAAGCGAAATTCAGTACCGACATTCCGATTAACTCTCTTGCTAAATAATTCTAGTCAGTAAAAAGCGTGCGCTCGCGATAAATTGCTGCAGATCCACATTCTTTTATGAACCTATAAACATTATCAGGGTTTGTTGCACTGCCTGGTTATGAGGTGATTCATAACGACCGTTCTGATAGGATGGGGGGTGGTGTAGCGCTTTATATTCGCAAGAGAATTAAATATAATTTAGTTTATCAAAACGCACCAAATTCTAAATTTGATGTTTTGTTTATAGAGATATTGAACTCTGTCGGCTGTAAAATTCTGGTGGGCGTTATCTATTCAGTGAAAAGTTCGATAATCAGCTCGTACCAAATTCATTAATTCAGTGAGTAAATGTTTTGATAGGATATTTAAAAATTATAATGATATTCTAATATTGGGTGCTTTTAATCGGGATTTGTTAAGTGGTTATAGCCACGTCAGGAAATTTATTGAATTCTTGCTTAGTTATGGGCTATCTAGTGCCTGTTTGACTGAAGCCACTAACTTTAAAGGTGATAGTGCAACTCTAATAGATCTTGCGTTGATCCAAAATCAGACAAAATTAATATTTTTTACGCAAATATCTATTGCTTGCGCCACAACTTACGATTTTATTTATGGTTCATATGATTTTGAATTCAATAATTGCCAAAAGCCTGTATATAGGGTGAGAAATTTTAGTAATATTGACGAGTTAGCATTGAACTCTTATGCGGCTACTTTAAACTGGAGTAGCATTTATCACCTTCCTGATATAAATCATAAACTTAAGCACTTTAACGAATTGATACTTCACATATTAAATAAATTTGGTCCGTTAAAAAGTGTTCAGTTAAAGAGTAATAACTCCATTCAATGGCTAACCAAGGAAATCCAGTGGCGTATTATTTGAAAAATCAAGTATTTGATGCTAATTTGCCACCAAAGACTTTATGGAAAAACCTGCAGACTTTTGATATTACTCAAGCCTCAGCACCGCCCTGCCAGTTTGAGTCGTCTGATTTCAGTAAATTGTTTGCCTCTGTTTTTAATAAATCAGGTATACTAGGCGTATTACACCAACTCATAGCAATTTTAATGTTCATGACGCCTTTTATTTTCAAAACGATGATCAAGACACAGTTATTAGAACTTTAGCATCAATTAAATCTACCGTGTTAGGATCGGACGGTCTTGCTCTTCAAATGATAAATTTGCTAAGACCGACTATTGTAGGCTACCTAACCTTTATTTTAAATTGTTGTTTAACTCCAGTCTTTCTTTCCGGGTTTTGGAAGGAAGCTATCATCATTCCTATCAACAAAACGAAATATCCAAAAAGTTTAGAGGAGTATAGACCTATAAGTATTCTACCATGTTTATCTAAAGTCGTTGAGAAAACCATGAAATCGCAAATTAATCTTCATTTGTCGAATAATAATTTATTAAACGATTTGCAATCTGGTTTCAGAGAGGGTTATAGTACTGGTACGGCTCTTGCGCATGTGGTTGATGATTTATCAGAGAACGCTGAAATAGATAAAATCTCTATTCTGGTATGTCTTGACTTTGCCAAGGCCTTTGATACTGCCGATCATAATATACTGCTTCATAAATTGTTTCACCAGTTCAAATTTTCTGTATCCACAGTATCTTGCATTGAATCATATTTAGCATCTAGACGGCAAAAGGTTAATATTAATGGTACTTTATCTGATGATGTATTAATTACTTCTGGTGTACCGCAAGGCTCCACACTTGGCCCTATCCTCTTTAGTATGTTTATCAATGACATATTTTCATCTCTAACGTCCGTCAGATAACATATTTTTGCTCATGATTTCCAATTGTATGATGCTGATTTGCCGATTACATTTGAATATTGTGTCAGTCGTATTAACACAGCCCTGAACACTATTGGTGACTGGGCCATTTGTAACAAAATCAAGATAAATCCTGCAACATCTAAAATATTACTCTGTCTTTATATATAAGTTAATAACATCTGGGCAGCCAACATATTTGTATAGTAAGCTTAGTTTCTCTAAATCATTGCGGACGCTAAACTTAAATCTGCCTATATAATGTAAAACTGTAATTCGGCAGAGTTCGTTGCTCGTCCATGGGATGAAGATCTGGAATCACCTTGACCCGGGGGTGAGGTTCTCTCCTACAGTCAGTACCTTCAAGAAGCATTCTTTCTCTTATTACTCCCTTAAGGGGCTGTAATTCCCTTTTTTTTCCCTTGGTAAGACTCCACTATTCTACTTTTGTTACTATGATATGCATGATTTGCATTTTAGTAATAACGACAAAAACTATGAGTAATTCTGACCTAACGATGAACATTGAAAATTCAAAGTTTATAGCGGATTATTGTTTGCAAATGTCGAGAGTAGAGTAGAGTTTTGAGTTCCTATCGTGACGTTTTCTCTTGTCATTATCGAGAATCGAAACTGGGTTCTCACTCATGCGAGTGATAATGCAAGGAGAGAGAGAGATTGATAAAAGCGGTAATTTGTAATTATTAATTTAAATAAAAAATAATTACGTTCATATAACGCGAAAGCCGCGATCGATATGATTTTATTATAAAGTGGAGGTGAGGTTCGAAACGCCGATTTGACGCTCGGAATTAAGGCACATTACAAGATTGCTTATCATTTGTTTAAATAATTTTTATTCTTCATAAAAACTATTAATTTCTCTATATTGTCTGAGAGTTACACTAGTGTTCAAAAAAAGTTTTGGATTCATTTGGATTTTATAGGACATCCCCTTAATAGACCTAGCAGTGATAATTTGTGCAACGTTGAGGTTAACGATTTGATCGCTTTACTTTTTACCTTATGAACATGTGTTCGTCATTCTGTACACAGAACACAAAAAACAATTTTTTATTTTATATTTGAGGGTTCCTGTCAGCTCAACATATAAAGCTTTTTGGTTTCATTTTATGATCTAAAAAAAAAATAAAGTTTTACAGCCAAGCAATACCGAAGTAAAATTTTAAAAGAACCGACATTTTGGGTGATCTGTATTATAATGAAAACCTTAGGCTTCGTTCACAAAACTACATGAATAAACTTTTTGTACCTTTGAAACAATTTATTTTACAATAAAATCAAAACCTTGCTTTATTTAAAACTAATGTCGGGTTCTTTCAGACTAAAAAAACGGATCTCGAACAAAAAAAAAATTGAACTAAAGCATTTTCTACTATGGCGAGTTCAGTTTTTTTTTGCTCAAGAGCAGTTTTTTTAGTCTGAAAGAATTCACCATAAAAACAATATTTTGCTAGCGTTCTTGCTTTACCCTTGCTTACAACTCAAGTTTTCCAACTTACTAAAAACCGCACACATTTATATCAACATTTAATTTTCAGGGACTCTAAGATAAAATCAACCGCTTCTTATTTTATTTTATATAATCATTAATTCGAATAAGCATTCCAAAAAAAAAAAAAGAAAATGATTACGCTCTCCACTTCATCACCGTCATTAAAACGCAAATTAATTATTATTATAGATTTGAACGCTGCGCTACACAAAATGCGAAAGCTTTTCACTCATTTTTATCTTCTTTTTGTTTTATGTATAGAAATTTCAACATTCAATAAATTATTTTATTTTATTTTTATTTAATATAAATTCTATTTAATTGGATTTTCGATTTCCCAATTTCCATTGCCCTTGTTGCTGTTTATACAGTATGTATTTCAAATCTATTTCAATGGAATAAGCTTTTCGTTTTATCTTTTAAATTTAGTTTTAAATAATATAAAAGCTTTAGTTAGATAAATTTCCGAAGAGAGACGATGAACTACCTCTTACACGAATTTCATGATATAGTCAATTAAAATGTACATCGGCTTAATGTCTTACTGGTTTTATTATCACCCATATAGAAACATACATATATACATAAAAAAGAACATAAAATTGATGATCTGGTTGAATGGCAATTATATCTTATTGTTATTCTAACATCAATTTCTTTTTTTTTTGTCCATTGAAACGACATAAAAGTCTAAATACAATAACGTCAAACCATTTTTATCGCTTTTGAATATAAAATAGATAACAACCAAATTTTCAATCGATTCCAATAAAAATGTTCCGTACAAATTTGAAAACAAAAAATAAAAAAATATTTTAATTATATTTTATGATTGTGAGATCGATTGGAAAATTTATTGATTAGGGCGTTTTGTAAATTGTTTGTCCACCTTTATTACACCAAATTCCTAATTTTACAAAAACGGAATAATTGAATTTGAATTCATTAAAATTTTAAATGCTTTTAGTTTAGTTCGTATCACTCATTAGCGAGCGTCAGGATGAACTTTAAATGCATTATGGAAGATCTATTATTTATAACAAAAAATTTCAACATACCAAATTCCATCGTACCAAATAAATTAATATACAATTAACAGCAAAACGAATAATTCAACAACTAATTAATTTGCATCTACTCGTTTATGTGTTTAGTACATATATTATGGATTTAGGATGGATATGTTGAAATGAGTGTTACAAAATTATTCGATAGTTTTTGTCACAAATAAATGAAACTCACGGGCAGATGAACAAGAAAAAAAAAATTGTATTCACATTGATGGGTGAAATTTTTAATTAGAACAAAACAAATCGAAATATGTCCAAATTAAATTTGGAATTTCGGTACGTCAATCAACATAAAATTTATTACATAACGTACTCGTATTTATTTGTAGAAATCATCGATCACATTGTGTAACTATATGTGCAATGACTTTTTGATTGATTTAGGTATATACAAAAAAAAAAAAATGTTTTATTGCCATTTTAATTTAAACAAATTAGTTTTTCATGTAACGTATGTGACAAATGGTTTTTGAGGTGAAAACGTGCGCAACAGATGTCTTACAATATATAATATGAATTAATTAAAAGATAGTGAAATCGGTACCGCATATACAATACATTTACCCAAAAATAAAATATTCACACACAACAACCGGAAAAACAGGCGACCAAAACATAATATAATTCAAATTTAATTTCCCGTTTCCAAATGTATATACATCCGCATCCAATTACATTGTGCTCGCATTTCAAATTTATTATGATTTTTTTTTTTTGGGTTTTGTGATTGAATAACGGTGATGGTGCACACACAAAATGCCAAATTGAATTTTATTCAATTAACATCGACCAGCAGCGCTCGTCCAAAAAAAAAAAAAATTAAAAATAATGGACAAAAAAAATCACGGGAAAAAACATCTTTCATTGCGAAAATGAATAATGGGCTGCGCTATATAATCAACGTGCCATCATTGTGATCATCAATGCAATTATTATCATTAAGTTTATTTATGTTGTCTATGTGGGGTTATTTTGTTGATTACTTTAAATCCTGTTTGAATTTTTTTTTTTCCCGTTTTTATACCCCATCGCTACTTTGTATATTTAGAAGAATAAAAATTTAAATGAAAATGTTAAGAACGGAAAGGAAAACAATATTTTGTTTATTTTTTTTGTATTCCTCCTCCATTCATGTTTTTTTGAAAGGGATAGAATTTGTTGCTATACTGTAATTTTTATTACTTTATAACTTAATCCTTTTAGAGATAATTGTATAATCGTATTCACACTTAAAAGATAACCGGAAGGATACAAATTTTAATTAATGGCTTAGTGATGCGCAAATATTACTGATAGTTTCCATGGGTACAATTTTTAATTATTTTTTGGACCATTGCTTTTACAGGCATCGAAATATTTTCAAGCATCCTCGTTTCCAATCTAAACTATTTCTCGATTTGGCTTATCCGATGAAAAACACCAATTTATAGATTATTTTTGTTACTATATGATTTCAAATATTTTTACAAAAAAATGTAATCTTATCATGAAAATCTAACAAAATAATTTTTTTTCGAAATTATTAATACGTCTTATCTTGCCAAAATTATGTAGAAAGTTATGAAAATTAAAAAAATTGTTGATATTTCTTTTAATGAAATGTCAGAACTAATATTATCTATAATAACAATTCGTCGAAATTTAGGTCTCATTACATATACTTTTTATTCTCAAAACCTACATAAATTAGTACAGTTTGATATGATATCGGCATATGCTTAATTGTGTAAAAAACACT
The DNA here is from genome assembly GCA_963556165.1 of Tipula helvola. NCBI lineage: Eukaryota > Metazoa > Arthropoda > Insecta > Diptera > Tipulidae > Tipula > Tipula helvola. The sequence goes on from OY744482.1 coordinate 7,173,884, forward strand.
TCCACTTCACTTTTATTCCACACTACATACAATTGAACGATAAAATTGACTTTTGGTTCAAAATTATATTTTTATCGAATATTATATAATGTTTAGTCGATTCCATTGCATTTCACTCAAATTTTTTCTATACAAATATGAGAGAGCTTTTCGGTATTTCATATAAAGTACAAACTTGTAGTTTTATTTGTAAAAAAAGCTCATATCACATCTAACTGTACAAATAACGTACAAAAAAATGAAAAACTATTTTATAATTTATGATTGAAATTCCAAATGAACTGAAAAAATAATTTTTTTTAAATCGCATTTTTTTGCCAACATTATATAGAGTGGAGAGAAAGCTTTTTTTTGTTTTTTGTTTTTTTCTGTAGGAGTATGATTTATGAAATTGAAATCGATTTAGATAAAAATTTATGTTTCAATTTTATGTACGTTTTTATGTAATTCTTGATGTTTTTATTTCGTGAACGTAATAATTTTGTACATTTTTTTCTCTTTTCCTTTATTCCGATTTGCATATGAACATAAATTATCGAAAGCTTTTTTGTTTTATTTCAATTGAATTGTAGACAAATTTATAATTTAACACTCTTGTGTTGAATCTCAGATTTTTATTATTATAATTTTTTTTTGTGCAAGATGTCTGGTTTTACACTAACTCTATATTATTGCTGTACTTTATTTTATGTAAATTTATTTGTTTATAAATTGTTCATAAAATACAATAAATAATAAATTAAAATTTATTTTTCATTACACTGGAGTTTTTGTATGTACTTATGTACATAGTTTTATTATTCCAAAAATTACAATATTTGGAATACATAAGGGACAATTTATAATTTATTATTATGTGTACTAATTTTTATGTATTAAGTCTCGTAACGTAAATTAAGGTGCGTTTTTAACGGCCTAAGCCAAAAATAAAATTAACAAATTAATTATATTATAAATATTTTCATTTTTATGAATCCGATTCTTTGATTTACAAACATAGTTTCTATGTGACCTGATTATAAGGTAATACATGTCAATATTAATTGTATTTTGCTCATTCAAATGCAAAAAAAAAACAACAATAATAAAGGCAAAACAAATAAATTTAATTTTTGTACATTATCATAAAAAGTTAAATAAAATTATAAAACATGAAACCACACAAATAAAATTAATACAATATTATGTTAATCCAATTTTTTTTTGTTTTTTTTAAATTTTTATAATTTCCTGACCAAACACATAATTGTATGTATATACAAAATGTATGTACCTACATACATACTACTGTACAGTGTATTTATAGTGAGTGTACAACTAATAAAAATTTATTGTATTAATTTATGTTAAATTGTCCAAAACAAAAATAACATTAATAGTGATAATAATAATATGTATGTTTGTTTGTGCCAAATTACTATTTTTCACCAAGGTGAAGAGTCAGTCTTTACTTAACAATTTAATCGAAAATTTGATATTTAGAATTTTGGAGCATCTTTTTATTGGAGTGACAATTCGGGGAAATACAATCTGAGTGAATATAAAATTATAATTGAAAAATCATACATGAATCATTAACTTTTTTGTGCAATATTTTATAATGTTTAGAAATTCTTGTTGCCATGTCACGTAATCTTCGGTAGCGATGTAGCAAAACTTCTATTTTATTCTATAATTTGGTGAATGAATGTTTTTGCTTGTAGGAATCATTTGAGACTAACACAAAACCTATCTTCCACTATAAATACATTTTATCAGATGTATCAATCAACTATCGCAATTGGATCACATGTGATGATTTTAGGTTTTTGACCAGAATTCGATTTAACTGCAATTTGGCAATATAATGGATCGTCCCGAAGTGTATTATTAAAAGCATCAACCATCGTAATCCAGAATTGCAGGTTTTATATTTTTGATCAAGAAACTATGGTAGTTGCAAAACTTTAGAATTACAGTATAACTAATAACAGGACTGTCTCCTTAATAGTGTATACTTCAATACTATCGACAATATTCTTTTATAATTGTTCAATAGAATAACTTGATAACTTGGTGGGATGGTCAGGGAGAAAGACATGTCTTGAAGATCATGCCATGCTTCGCAGACATTTGTTTTAATTTTATTTTAATTTTTAGTGTTTTTAATAAAATTTGTTTTATTTGTTCACTGTTGCGCAGTAATTTATTCTAGAATTTCAGTACAGTCAAAGTGAATGTTAGAGCATGGTTAGATTAATCAACTAATCGATTCATCAACAGTTTAAAATTTTCGATTAATCGGAGACTATTAAATCGAATAATCGAAAATTCTTTTTCTCGAAACTGAATCGACAAAAAAATTAAATTAAACTATAAATATTTCGTAAAATTTTTGAAGTAAATAAAATTTGCTTTAATCGATTAATCAAAAGTGTATTTAATTTGATTTACTGTTCTGGTTATCGTAATAAATGATCAGAAATTTAATAAAATGTGGCATAATTTAGTTTAAGAGAACGGGTTTCATTTTATTGGATTTATGTTATGTTGCTTTTGTCAGTTTTTAGGATTCCGTACAAAAAACGTAAAAAGGAACCCGAATGATGAGACTTCGTTGTCTGTCTGTTATAACTGTTTTTATCAGGAACTACAAAATATGCTATAGACTTGAAGTTTGGCTTAGTTATAAAATTTTTTAGCCCAAGTCCATTATTCAGAATCACAAAAATATTTTTGGGCAATTTTTAGGAAGACGAAAAATTGAGGGCCAAAAACAAATTTTTCTTTCACCCGGTTAAGTGGGGTCTAATGAAAAGGCATTTCTTAGAGATTTGGGAGTATGCTCCACTATATCTCGTGCACTCGTAGTAACGATATAGCGGTAGGTTAATTTAGGTCCTCCCACACCTGCCGGGTGCAACTGCTCAAGGTCGTATTCACAGTTATATGTATTCAAGCAATGCTTGAATAATTAATAATATAACTCGTTATTAGGTATGCTATTAGCATAAAGTGTTTATTTATTTATTATTACACCTTATTATTTTGCTGTACTTCTCTTTATAATTTCCAGCTTAGACTGGTGTTAAAAAATATAAACAAAATATAATTTATGTTTCTGGTATACATCCCGGCTAAGGATTCTATGTTTTTGCTAGTTCAACTATCGCCGGAATGTATACCAGTTATACCAATTACATTCACTCATAAAACGCGCCCATTATACCCTTTGGCAACTGTCAACCTTTTGACATATTTACAATTAAAATTAAGGGAAAGGGAACGGAATAAATAAGGTAATTAATTATAACTAGAATAATAACAATATCATTTAACTATTTATTTACATGAATATTTACAATTTCGTTTCGGCGAGATAAGGTACACCACAGAGATTCAATAATGAAAATATAAAGGGCTGAAACCTCACAAGGTAATCAGAACTTCAGTCTTTGGTTTTTTCAATGAGGATTGCATTCACCTGTCTCATAAAGTTGATGTGACAGTTTTGACAGTACTGATTTCTATTTTAACTAACATATATTTACTTATAAATACAACAACAGCCAAACAGGTCAAAAGCTTTAGTAGCAGGGGTACAGGCATCCAATATAACACGAAAAATCGTATTTTAGAACTTTATACCGAAAGTAGTATACAAAATTATACTGATATTTCTAACCGTGTAACTGACAATATTCTAGAACTTTATCCAAAAATCATTTTAGAATCCCATTTACAACGCACATGTCAAATTTCATCATAATCGGGTAAGGAATAACCAAGTACCATCCTACAGTTTCATCATACTTGGCCTTATTACAGAACTTCATCCAAAAAACATATTAGACTCCCATTTCCAACACACATGTCGAATTTCATCAAAATTGGTTGAGAAATGGGCAAGTGCCACCTACTTGGCCATATTCCAGAACTTCATCCAAACAACATTTTAGAATCCCATTTTCAACGCACATGTTGAATTTCATGATAATCGGTTGAGAAATGGGCAAGTTCCATCATACTTGGCCTTATTCTAGAACTTCATCCAAAATTCGTTTCAGAATCCCATTTCTGACACACATGTCAAATTTCATCATAATCGATTGAGAAATGGGCAAGTTCCATTATACTTGGCCATTCTCCAGAACTTCATCCAAAACTCGTTTCAGAATCACATTTCCAACACACATGTCAAATTTCATAATATTCGGTTGAGAAATGGGCAAGTGCCACCTACTTGGCCATATTCCAGAACTTTATCCAAATAACATTTTAGAATCCCATTTTCAACGCACATGTCGAATTTCATTATAATCGGTTGAGAAATGGGCAAGTTCCATTATACTTGGCCATATTCCAGAACTTCATCCAAAAAACATTTTAGAATCTCATTTCCAATGCACATATCGAATTTCATCGTAATCGGTTGAGAAATAGCCAAGTTCCATCATATTTGGCCATATTCCAGAACTTCATCCAAACCAATTTTAGAATACCATTTTCAACGCACATGTGATGAGAAATAGTCAAGTTCCATCATACTTGGCCATATTCCAAAACTTCATCCAAAAATCATTTTAGAATCACATTTCCAACGCACGTAGCGAATTTCATCTTAATCGGTTGAAAAATAGGCAACTTCCATCATACTTGGCCAGATCTCAGAACTTTATCCAAAAATCATTTTAGATTCCCATTTCCGACACACATGTCAAATTTCACAATAATCGGTTGATAAATAGGCAAGCGCAAGTTTCATCATATAAAAAATTTGTTAACTACTCACTAAATCCTAATGCAACCCCAACTCAACTCCAACTCAACTTCAACTGAACCCTCAAATTTACCCCTAACTCAACCTTCAAATCAATTCCCTACTCAATGCCCAATTCAATAATAATCAAACCAGCATACAAAAAAAAATCGTAAATATTTATAAAACCAGGTATTTTGGGTCAATTCGTATGGCAGGTACCCCACCCTCTTGACGCACAGTCTCCAAAAGCTTTTCAAATCTCCGCCTTGACCATAGAAACAGATTGGCGAAAAAAAATTCAAAATCGGACAAGCCGTTCTCGAGATACCATGGGTCCAGACATCCAGACATCCAGACAGACGGACGGACATTTTTTTTTTTGCATTTTCAGACTCAGGGACTTTCAAAACGTCGAGAAAAGTGGTTTTGGACCAACCAAATTTTTCGTCATTTTTGACAGGATTTCAATACTTTGGTCTTTTTAGACCGAAGTAATTTGGAAAGGATGGATGGCATGGAATGATCAACAATTTTGTTGGCTTCCCTCCTTATTTTGGAACACCCTAGTCCAAAAAATTGAAACAATTTATAATGAGAGGGGACCTCTCATTATAAAATGAGTACAACATTAAAGAATTATTCATAATTAAAGAAATTTTAGAAATCGTGTAGTCATACATAGACTATAGAACAAATAACTCAGGTCATATCGCATACTCGAAAACTGCCGTCAGTATTTTTTTTGGGAACTTTGCAAGAGAAGAACTTGACCGAATTAATTTTTCCTCGTCTAAATAAATTTTCGCCGGTAAGTTCTTCTGTTCAAAGATTCAGACTAATTTATGATCGGCGTCATTGTGGAGTTCTGCAATGTATACGACGATCAAGATGCAATTTCATTGCATACGATTCCAAAAACATTCCTTACAAGGAAGTCACCTGAGGAAGGGATACAGAAAAATATGAGTTACGTATTTTTATAAGTCCTACCTCGCAAATATAAGGGGTAAAAGCTACATCCATTGTTTGACCCCATAAACAAATTTTTACAGATATCTCGTATACCATTCAAAATTATTTGATAAAACAAAATGGAAATATACGGGTCAGGTGGTTAATGAAGTTTTGCTTTTTAGGCTCGATAATGAAAGTGATCGTGTGAGTGATCATTGGAATTTCGCTTAAATTAAAAAACGATTTTTCTGACAGTAGATCGGTATGGGCTCCGGTAACCAGTTTTCAATATTTTTAATTAAAATATTAAAACAACACAAATCATCTCTTTGACTGGAATAATACCAAATTGTTCCACCATATTTTACAGTTCGCTTTTCCCGCATTTTTGTTTTAATTCCGTAAAGCTATTGAATTTACATGAGGGCACCTAACTCATAACTAGTTTTCCATTAAAACTATTTTTAGTTCGGCATAAATTTGTTCATATTCAAATGAATGTTATTTCTTACACTAACCATAGTTAAGCAAAATTTGTACAAAATGCAATTAAATAAAAATTAATTAAATTACCTAGAACCAGCTTTTTTCTTTCTACACTAAACAGATATTTGAAAACTTTTGTTTACATTACCCGCTGCAACTGTTGTGTTGAACATACCGATTATTGAGCATTGAGATGATGCCGTTGATGGATGCTTAATTTACTTGATCAATACTGATCTAAAAGGTAATGGTTGCTTTCTAATTTGGTTCCGTGCAGCAAGAATCGAAAGTTTAACTAATATCACGGTATCTCTCTTTTCCGGTAATGTACAGGTCAAGAGTGTAAGGCTTGTGGTAAGGCGCTATCTCTCCTAATACAAAGAGCTTTCGGGTCAAACTCTAATTGATAGCGGTTTACCTTGTTTCCAGGTTAATAGCGTTACAATTTCAAGGCGTCGTCACTCACTGCCCAACTTAATTCCGGGTTGGTAAAGAAACTGTCACTGTTATTGTAATCACAATATTTCACTATTTCAATTTACTACAGTAGAGGATAATGATTATCAATTATCATCGTATTAGTCAACGCGTTTAGCGTTGGCCAAACTGCTGTAACGATATCTCTAGTTTCCAAATAAAGTAGCTCAAAATGGGGAGGATTTGTCTGTTTAGTCGTATACCGTATGAAGATTGTGTATTTTTATATTGAACTAATCTTAAATAATTGACATTTAAATAATTAAAAAATTAATTTGTAGTGTTGATGTACCCCTATTGTACGGAGTGTACGGATGGGGCTAGGGTAAGAAGAACTACGTCTATTTTTCAACATGCTTCTGAGCTATTACTATTGCTCTAATATTCTCAAAATAAGCAACATACTCCACAAGAATTTAAGTAGACAGTGTGACCAAAGTTGATACATTTGTGTAATTCGAGAATGAAGAGAAATGTTTAATTTCAATCAATATCTAATCACATATTTAGGCCAAAATATTTAATGTTACTAACGCATTCAGTAGGCAAACATTTGTTAAAATTAATCATCATTAAAGAAACTATTACCGTTCAAATTAAAGCACACATAACAACTTATGTGCCGCGAACTGATTAGTCAGAATTTTTAAATAATATGATTATAATTACAACTGTTATATGCAAACGACAGATCATCGGCAAAGGCGTTTACTTAACTATTTTTACAAGCAACCATTAATTTTCAATATTATCATGAAATCTCTTTTCCTGAGAGTACCTAATCCTGTCTCAAAAAAATGAGAATTTGGCTGAAAATCACGAATAAATCTAGTTTGAAAAATCTTGAAAATCTCAAAGCTATGTTAATTCAAAGGGAAAATTCATCTTTCTCGAAAAAATAACGGGAATACTTCGAATAATCTCTTAATTATTGAATAATGTTAATAATTTTGATGTCAAGCAACATAATGCTAAATCGAACCCACAAATCCAGAATTATCCAAAACTCACAGACCAAACGGCGCAGTGGTCAAGCTGTGGCGGTTGGATCGGGAAGTATGTCATCATCTGATTACGTTCGAATCCATATAGAGTCGGGATGCAAAGCGGATTTTTCATCATCTGATTACGATCAGTGACGAAGATGAACACAACTATGACCCGCTGTTGAGAGTGGAGAATCCATGGGCCGACTCACCTTTCATGCAGGTGGTTTAAACAAAAAACGGATCTATAGCCGTATGTACTCGATTTGGTTACTACGGCGTCAAGTAGGACGGTAAAATGAACTGCGAAAGAGTTCGGAGTACCTTGAGCCTCAAAAAAGATTGTGTATTTCAAACCATAAACAAACAAAAAAAAAAAATCCAAAACTAGCAAAATATTGGATTTTGAGAATTCAATTAATCCAATGCTACGTTTAATAAAACTCATCTACATATGTACTCGAATAATATTAAACATTTTTCGAAATTGCAACAAAACGGAATGTCGAAAGTAGCAGTAATTGCACCTAGCAGGTGTAGTTGAAACGTGGATGTATTACAATAACTAAACAACTTGCTGTGAAATTGAAGAATATTGCTGATAATTTTGTTGTTCATTCTATTTGTTTCGTAAAGTTAATTTTCCCACAAAATTTAATGACGAATTCAGTATAAATTTGATTACTCAGTGAAAGTTAGTTAATATCAGATCGATTAATCTTAGCGGGTTTTTATTCCGTTACCAGTACCGCCTTCTGCTACTCAAGTCTAAGCAAGCTAGTTTTTAATTTTTATATAATTTACTTATACGATTTTGTATTCGAGTGAACCTTTATGTTGTTTTTGAAAGAAATGATGACCCTTCCTCCGGAAAAATATGATTTAAAAATAAAATATAACAACAGTATATTTTACCGAAGTATTCAAATCAATTTGTAATTAAGTTAAACTTTTTAAACAAATTAATTCAATTTATTGCAAGCGTGAAAATTTAAGCCAGCAGTCACCACTGTTAAATTTACATACACGCACAATGGTCTGAACAACCGTAATCAGAGTAAAATTGGAGATTTGAGATTTCTGACTCAGAATTAGAAAGAATGATTTCATAAGTTTTCTAACATTTTACATGATTATAAATATTTGAAATTTAAAAAAACAAAAAATTTAAATATTTTTAATAACCAATAACTTTGAGAAGCAATTTATTAAACAAACAGATGGTGTTTGCAAATGACGGGATTTTTGAGGCATCGTAAACATTCTACCAAAATGCGAAACGCCATAACAAAATCAAATAGGCCAACAAATTCTGTATACAATGTGACAATGTATACGAGTAAATAAAATGCCAATATTTCAAAACGTTCACATACTAGGTATATGTACGAAAATATCATAATATTTATTGTATTAATAAAAGTTCCAACAATAATTTTTATGTTTGTCTATAAAAATGTATGTACATACATTTAGAAGCATTTGCCAGATTTTCAAAAATAAGCATATATACGTGAAAATAGCACAAAACAAAAACAAAAAATTGATTTTTGTTGCCGAATTTAATCATTTTATGTACAACGATAATACTTTTAAGCCCTAAGCAACAGGTTAAATCTAAAACAATTATTTGAAATCGAATGTTTGCATAATTATGTAAATACACGTATAATAAATAACTAGGATTGTTTCAACGAATTAGTATTTCTTGGTACTACTTTGTGTTCTTGACATCGTATTTAATTTGCCATGATGATGCTTTTTTGTATGAGATGTATATAAGACGTATTCAAACAGAATAACAGATTATCTTTTCTAATTCAGCATCTTAAAGACAATATTTTTCAAAAACATAACCAAATAATAAAACTTATTTTCATATTGTTAAAAAAAACGAAGACCAAAATTTTCCACTTAAGAAATTATTTGGTCCCTGATCTTCTTAACAAGTATGAAATAAGGAAAATGTGGTTATATTCAAAACGTATGATGTAATAAAATTAGTTTGTTCTAAATTGAAACAAATAAGAACTCAAAGTTTTTTGTTCTATTTGAAATGAGCTAAAATTATTTTATTATGGGTGAACTACTTGTTTTCTTTATAGAAGAAAACTCAGTATGGATAGTTTAATGATGAAAATTGTGCACAAAGATTAAAATTTCTAATTTTCTTTACCCGCAAGCTATTTAATATTTTTATATTACTTGACAGTTTCTATGTTATAATTATTTTGGACTCCAACACACACACCCACTCATAATATAATTTAATTAAAATAAAAACGCGCCTTTCAATAACATACCAAAAATAATTTATCATTTTGTTTTATTTAAATTTTCCTAGACCCAAAGGTAAATTTTGATTTTATTACAAACCATTTTCGGCTACCTAGTTTCTGTTCAAAACAAACTTTCAACTATTTTTATAGTGTAATAAAAGATACAAAGATACCACACATTATTTGTAACTTGAATACAATCATTGGTCAATTATGTCGACCACAATGTGAGAAATTTCATTTGGAAAAATGTTTTTTTTTCTCTCGTACAATATTTTACGAACAATATACGTATCTGATTTCTTCTGCATGCAAAAGCATAACCACTTATTAGAAAATACATCTATACCCTGTACTACTAAAAAGTAAACAACAATTTATATTTTCTTGTTCTGTTCTGTACATAAAGCTTGTACCAACTCAATAAAACAAAGTTAATGTTTGGTACTCAAAAAAAAGTTTTTATTTTAAAGTTTAAAGTATCTTGAAATTTTGTATACATATATATGTGTGTGTGTGTGTGTGTATTATTTATTTGGAAAAGGGCAACAACAACACCAAGAAAAGGATACATTTTCTCTTAAATTTAATTTTTTTTTTTTGGGGAAAACAAGTATTTTTTGCTCTCTGCTGTTGAAAAATTAAGTTTTACAGACCAACATCTGCTACTAAATGATTTTTATTTTTTATTTTATGCTATGTACAGCAAATGTTGAAAATATTTTTTATGCTTTTAATAATTATTTTTTCGATTATGTTATAAATTAAGTAATAAAAACAAAAATATCGAAATTGATTGTAATAATTTGCTCTGATTTGTTGTTGTTGTTGTTATTTTGGTAATGCAACAAGCGTGTGTCCCAAATTAATGGAATACAATTATAGATTTGGTGATTTTTTTATATACATAGATTCTTTTAAAACACTTCCATGTATACAATTTAAAAATCGTCAACTCATTAATTTTATAATCGCCCTAAATAAATAATCGATTTTCTAATTACTATTAATTAAACAACCATTGTTTTCCCGCTTGTTTTCAGTTAAATTGTATTATTAAAATATATAAATTATTTTATCGACTAACAAATTAAATCTAATTAAAAGCTTTTAAAAAATGGGCAACATTTTTTTGCTTTTGCGATATTTATGGATTATCTATTTTGTTGTTAAAAATAAATTAATAATTAAAATAGCAAAAAATATGTATAAAAAAAACACTGAAAGTAACATAAAATTTCGTTATTAAATTACATAAAAAAGCTCAGCCTATAGTAATAATGATAATAATATGTTTAATTTAATTTAATTAATTTAATTTGATGTGTTAACATTAAATGTGAACAAAACAAAAAAAAAAGTTTGATTTTTTTTTTTATGTCGAAATACGTGTTTTTACTTTTTAGTGCTTTATTTTAATGAGCGCTGGTTTGTATTTTTTTTTTTTGCATCAAAATGTTACATACCATTTGAAGCTATAAAATAATTTAGGTTGAGCTTTTTTTTTTCAAGCACACGAACATAAACAAAATTAAATAAACTTATGCGAAATAATTGTCCATTCAATTGGAAAATTTATACATGAAATTAATGTTCTCCTCCCAATATTTGTTTTACTAATTTGCAGTATATACCACTACCATCCGCTTTATACATATACATACATAAAAAAAAAGTTTTTCTTGTTCTTGATCATATATAATGAAATTGTTCACACAACATTTGTTGCACCCGAGAACAAAACTAGAAAAAAAATGTTCTCATGGCAAATACACCACGAATATTAATAATTTCTTCTTAACTTAATTGAACATACATAGGAAAGTCAATACAAGAAAAAGTTAAAGTTGAAAAAAATTATTTATTAAAACCATTATGTTTATGTATGACATATGGTTGTGGTTGTATATAGCATTGTGTGCTGTTGGCATTTCCAACCAAAAATATGAAAAATGTTAAGCAAAATTTATGTATAAAACCATGAACTCTTAGGTCAAAAAATATATTCTTGCTTTGTTTTTGATCTTAAATTTCATCTGAATTATAAAGTAGAAGAAAAGGTACCAAGAGAAAAAGGTTATGTGTTCATGAATTATTTTAATAAATTTTCAAGATTTTAGTTTAATTCTATGGATTTAGTTTTCTTTTCCCAACTACAGGTACATAGAAAAGAAAGGAAAACAGGAAACTTTTTTAGGTTCCTAATATTTCTCTTGGTAAAATTAGAATATTTTCTATTTATTTTTACTTGCGTATACATCATTAAATTACATAAATTTATATTGATTTTCAATTAATAAAATATTAAGTTTTAAACTGCTTAATTTTGCGCCCACGCAAGAATTGTTTGTCCCATTCTCCTCCCAAAAATAAAAAATAAAAAATAGATAAAAGATGTTATAATTCCCATTCACTTATGAAACAGAACAAAATAAAAAAATCGTAAGAAATATCAACATTTTTTTTTCAAACTCACAAAATCCTCTTAAAAAAGACTTCCTCACACTCACAAGAAAATACAGACAAAAATGGGCTACAGCTTTATTTGAATATTTATTCTTGGCAGCAAAAATAAAGAAAATAACAAATTCTTATTTTTGTTTCAATTTAATTTAATTATTCTAATTTATTAAAGTTTGTTAAATGAAATTTAATTCTTTTTTTTGTTCTCTTCAAATTTAATTTTTGTTGCTGCCAATTTTTATGATTTATTATATAAATTTTTATTTATTATAACCCATTTTTAGAATGCCTATGTCTTGAATATAAACACTTGACAAGGATACTCCAAACAGAATAGCAACAACAACACTTAAAAGCGTTACATAAGGTTTTCAAGATATGTAATTTCATTTTCAACAAATCATTAAACTATCTTTTTTTTGTATATACTATGTACTTGTTTGGAAACAGATGATTATAACACCAGAGCCAAAACAAAAAAATTCAACATTCACCAGTTTTAAATTACATAAATATCTAATCTCTGAATCTAATGACTTAAATGACTATATAATGAACATAAATTTAAATTAAAATAATAAAATAGTTATAGTGTTTTTATCATTAACACAGCACATAATAATCGTAATTTATTTTAGCTAACAAAAATAATTATAAAAACCAGTAATAGCTATATTATAGTGCGATAGCCGCACCCGACACCAACACATAGTATATAAATAGTATATGATCAGCACATTTTTATTTTTTTTTGTACATTACACGGTATACTGTGCTGGTATTGCATATAGCACAATTTATTGACTTTACTTTAAGTTCAAACCATAAACAGAAATTAAAAATAAATAAATATTAAATATTTTGTTTTTTTTACTATAAAATAATTAAGCTCATATATTATAAATCTGTTTCCGCACCATAGAAACAAACCAAATAATAATAAAAATATTATTATTACATAATATAATATATTAAATAATATAAAATTGAAAATAAAACATAATTTATATTTATTTCGGTTGTATACATAAAATAAAATAAATTAATAAATTAATTAAACCGAAAATTGTACTTGTAATAAAAATTTAATTTTTATTTGATTAATTATTATTATTTTGGGAATTTACTCCTTTTTTATTTTTGTTTTTCTATAAACATAATTTTTATGTTTCCACTTGGACCAGTTTTAGTCAATAAAAAAAGATTATAGAAATAAATGATGTTTTTTGCAAGACACGATAGATCTCAATGACTAAAGGTCATAAAGGTCGTCTTGATACATGTGAAATTTAGTTGGTATGGTTTGTGTAAATTGAGAAATAATCTAGCATAGTGGTCTTGAATGAATGACTTTAATGCATTTTCTAAAGCCAACACCGAGAAATAGTAAGGCTCATTTTAGGCCTTCTAAATAAGCCACAACAATTTTATATACCATAAAGTGAGGGGTAATTCATCAACTGGAGTGGCTTTGATTAATACTGTGCAAAAATTTGTAATGTAAAATAAAATAAAAATCATGCAGTCAAAACCATGCTGGGTAACAATTTTATAGTTTTCTCTGGCTTGTTGCTTTGTACAAGTTTTATTTTTCTATGTGGTGCGAAGACGTGTTGTAAGTAATGTAAAACATTTTTTTCTTATTTTTGTGCTCTGTACAAAAACCGATGTGATGAGAAAGACGATTTTCTTTAAATATTTTAGGAATGTTCACCAAAAAATATTCTTGGGTCTAGTGAAGTGCTAAATCGATCTATGTTGTTAAAAAGAATTTGAGAAAATAAACAAAACAGAACATAAAAGATGATTTAGCACTTCATCGATTGGATTATGTTGGACACAATATTGCTATATAAAACATCACCGATCGCTTATCAGATAGCGAATGGCAACAAACATTTTTTGGGCTTGGAGTGGAAGTTTCGCCCTAGGGTAACTACAATAAAGAAATGTCGTTCAGCATCAGATATTTGTATACCCCGCCTCATGTAGTTTATAGAAAGGAGGATGTGGGAGATGCTTGAACCAAGAATTTATTTAAGGATTATCCCTACATGGAACGGTGTTATAACCAAATAACTCGTTATGGCAGAACTTCTCGTGGTTGTATTGAAGCTTCTTGCTTTATCGACCTATTTTTACCACTCACACAGCTACTGGTTGAATCCAACATATTGCATAACATTGCATTTGTATACCTACTGCCTAAATCAACTCATAATTGCCAACCGGATGTATGGATGTAGCTTTTTTTAGACGGTTTAAAATTGGATGATACCCTTGTTCTAACTGATTAGAAATTACGAGAAAGAAGATCAACGTACCTCTTTAAAGATTATGAATAATAATGATCTGAAAAACAATGAAGAGCTTCATTTCTGATAAAAATTCTTTTTGGTTTTTCAGTCAGCCCTGAGGCTATTCTGGAAACATCACTGACTTCATTTGTGAAATCACATCGATTTGCGTCAAGCCCTCGAGCTACAACCAGGAGAAAAACAAAGCCTTTCCAGACAAAAGTGTTACCTGGATAAGCAGTGAATCAGAAATTATTAATTTTGAAGATCAACAAATTTCCGATATGTACATGTCGAAGAAGAGTTAGAAACATCCCAAAATAAAACTGCAAATATCGAAGTGCTAAAAACATTGACCAAATTTTTTTTTTTTTTTTAAATTTATTTTTACAATAAATAAAAATGATTACAATTCGCTTAGTACTATATCTTTTAAATATCAAATTTATACATATATGTAATTTGAAATAAACTACATATTTAAATTTTGTATAATTCCTATAGAACTTCAGTCGCTCGAACCTAAGAAGGTTATAGCGCAACTTCACAATTTCATTTTTATTTATTTATTTTTTAATTCTTTAATGTTTTACTTTTTATAATTTACACTACAATTAATTTCCGTTGAAGTAAGATAACAGTGTGAGTAACGCAATAAATCGTTCAGTCGCATTTTCTTTCTTCTCAGTCTCATTTGAAACGTTGAACTGAGTGGAAGTATTTATATAGCCAGTGAACATATTTTGGTTTTTTAAAGTAATATTACTTCCTTAAGTGGGTATATTTATTTGGTAAAGGTGCTTAGACATATTTACGTACCTTATTATACGAATAATTATTTTGTCAATATCTACTCAAACTTTTAGGAATGTCACGTGGAAAGGAGTTAACTGTAGACGAAAAAGCTATAATTAGTAGCTACTTGGAATGTAATCTTTCAAATATAGAGAAATTGCTAGAAGACTCAATAGATCGCATGGTGTACTTCACAATTATGTCCGCTTGGGTGAAAACTATGGACAGAAAAAGATCTGGGTGCAAATCAAAGTTGACGAATCGTCAAAAACGACAAATTATTTTCGCTGCTAGTAAGTCTGGAGCTAGTTTCAGAAAAAATAAAATGTAAATGTGACCGATCGTCGAGTCCGGCAAATTCTAAGCGAAAGTAATCAAGTTAAATGAACGAAGAGGCAACGTAAACCTCGACTAAAGCCACATCATATTGCAGCGCGATTAATTTTCGCCAAAAATTAGATATCTTAGTCCAATGAATGGCAAAAGTTTGTGTTCAGCGATGAAAAAAAATGTAATTTAGATAGGGCTGCCAATTTTATTGGCATGATCTAAGGAAGGAACCGGAGACAAGAATGAGCAGGAATTTCGGTAAAGGATCTGTGAAGCAAAAAACTGGTTTCAGGAAAGAGAAATATCAGTTTTGGAATAGCCAGAATGTAGCCCAGACTTAAACCCCATTGAAAATTTATGGAATATATTAGTTCGGGACGTTTACAAAAACGGAAGGCCATTCCAGATATGTGATAAGCTGAAAAATGCATTTCGTCGATCTTGGGAAAATATACGGCCAATACAGCTAAATTCGATGCCAAATCGCATTTATGATGTCGTACTACAATGGAATGAACACTACTTAGTAATTATATTTTTTACCGTAACTTAAAGTGGCCATATAATTATTTCCACACGAAAAATTACTATTCCATACAAAAAGTGCATACATATATGTTTTTTTAAATTAATCTTGAATATGTAAAACATTTTAACAATAAATGAAGTTATTCACTTAAATCAAAATTATCCTTTTACATAGCATCAGACTCATTTTAACCTCAATAATAATGGTGGCTATATAATTATTTCCATTAGTGTCTTAGAACAGCCTGTTCTGAAATAATCAACTGCAAAATGTTATTTTCTTCTAGTACTGTAGTCATGTTTGTTATGAATTTTGATCAATTCAAAATTGTGCGTTTGAATAAGTTTATATGTACTGCAGTAAATCCTAGCTTAGCTAGCTTAATTAATAATATTTCGTGGTTAACAGTATCAAAGGCCTTGCGTAAGTCTAGAAAAAGGCACTTTTATAGACAATATATTGCCTATAAAAGGCCGAAACATTTTTCATATTATGCAGACAATTTTTTAAACTTCTTAATTTGTACATTTATATTCAAAATTCGTAAATCTGCATTATCGATTACAATTTCATTTTGGTCATATTCAATTGTGTGTGTAACAGAATGACAACAATAATTTAGATTGTCAAATTGATCTTCATCGCCAAACATGTAAAGGAGAAAATAACATTCTGCCAGTAACTATTATTATATCTAACTACAAAAACTATTTTTTATTTTTTCTTGGGCTGAACATAATCATTAGGGATACCCGCAATAATCAAGTGCAGTTCATCTATACTAGCTTTTAGCTTATTGATGTGCTCCTCTTGTTCTTTATTTTTGGTGTTCGATTGACAAAGCAACTCTAGAAGCTATGTGTTTTCATTAACAATTTTCTCGAACTCTAACTTCATTTTCTCAAATTCCGTAGAAATGAAATCTTGTGAAAAAAATGGCTGGTTGACGTAAACTAGTGCAATATAAATCTATTTGGGTTATTAGGGACAGAATATGAACTGCTGTACTTCAAAGTTTTCAAATTGTATCGTAAACAGAGAGCTTTAAAAAAATGCAGTTGACAAAATCCTTGCAGTACTGCCAGAAATAATGACCTCAATGTACTACTTTAAACAGAGAGAAATTTTGTATGACTAAAATTTAAAATAGCATTAATTTTTGATTTTAATACGCATACAGTTTCGTCCAGCAATTGTTTCTTTTCTTGAGATTGCTCCATTGTGCTAATTCCATCAATTTTATTCAAACGATAAAAAAATTAAAAACGTTCAGTTTGTTTATTAATACGTTTTTTAAAAGTTTTTGGAATTATCAGTTAAACTAGGGCCCACATTTAAGTGATATTGAAGTTTCGGGTGTCACCCTGCTCAATGGTTTACGTACATAACGCTATGTTGCACTTCGCCTAGGGGTTTCACAAATGGATGCAGTATAAGGAAAAACCTAAATAAACAACAAATAATGCTATACATCTCCTTCCAATTCCATTTCAGTTATAGTTATAGGTGACATTCCGCTCTCATTTTTTAGACATTTTGTAATGTTTATTTTTCTAAATACTCCTCATCTTACTGTCTCACGCAAATGACAAATGCTGAAAACACAGCTCACTATTGTACATTTACTGTGGTTTATGCGCAGTTAATGGCGTGTTTCCACTGTGTAACAAATATGTAGTAAAAAAATGTTATATATCAAGAAAAACGTTAGTTAGCTTAGTGTTACTGTTAAATAAAATAAATGATTTTATTCATTATTGTAACATGTTATGTAATATTGTTGTATAGCATATTATGTTATATACTATATAGTGTGTGAAAACGGGCCTTAACAACACACGTATTTTTTGTAAATAGATCTTACTAGACAAATAACACACAACAATATTCAGAAAATCAGCACACACACTGTAAGCACTGCTTACTAAACTGTAAAGGAAATTTGTAAACATTTTTATAAAAGTGAACAATAATTTTATGTATAAATGGGTCGATAATTAAACCATTGGTGTACAAAATATTTTGAAAGAAGCAGTAAACTGGTAACTCGGCGTACTGCTCGAGCTAGCTAAAATTTAAAATTGTGCTCTACAACTCTTCAAGAAGTCATAGATAATTTTACACCAGTATTTTGTAATTTTTAATTTGTTCGCGTGGAACATTGCTACATAGAGCAGCTAAATTTTACGCCTAATTTATATGGGAAATTTATCGTAGCTCAAACAGCATACCAAACTTTAATAAATCAATCCATCAAACTTCTAGTTTTCGGTCTTTCGAAGATAAAAAAAATAATGTGAAAGGGCATCCGCCGCCTAAGTTAAAACCATTAGTGAGTCTTTTCCATTATAACAACCATTATAAATGGCTTTAGTTGGCGAAGCTACGTTAGTGCGGATTTTCGTATATAATTGAGAAATAAAGACCAAACGCATACTATCTCTTTGTACAGCGGAAATTAACAGAAAACGTGGCCGACCACCGAGCTACGGATGAGGCACCACTTCTCCTAGTACTGGACAATGTAATGAAATTTGCCCGAGGCTAAAATTTGATTTATTAAAATTTTATTTTTATTTATAAAACTTTCCATTTATATCTATAAAATTTTGTTTAAATTATCACGCGCAACATTTCACCCAATTTGTACATGATAATTTACATTCTAGATCTAAGAAAGGTCAGACAGAACTTTTGCTAAAAAGGTAATCAGGGATACCCATTTGTTATATTAATGAAGAAATTTTATTTTTTTGTAATTAGCAGGATGTAATTCAAGAGTGTAAGGGTTAAGGGCAAACATTTCATTTCTCAATTTTAAATTTGTTTTTCCATAGTTTTATATTTAGCCAGTTGTACAAAGATTTGGTTGAGAATTATGTATGTTGAAACTGAAAACAATGATTTTTAAAACTTTTCTGTTCTTGAAATTAATTTAAACGATAAAAATCATATTTTGCGTACAATAAACTTTAAACGAATATTGAAAATATATTTATTGCACATACAAACATATAAATCATTTACAATTTTTTATTGTAATATGTGCTTTGATTTCATTTTTTTAGGTATATAATAAAACAAGTTGATTCGGTTTGGTCAAAACTGAAAAAAAGCTACATTTTAATTTTATGCTCCAATTGGAAAAATGCCAAAACAATAATATTTGTTTATTTATTTATATGGAATTTGTTAATAAAAATACGCTTCCGCATAAACTAATGTAATTTGTGTCATTATACTCAAAAACGAAAAATACGTATTAAAGTTCTTATCACAGAACCTTACGTACAATGAGAGAAAATCGTTCATTTTTAAGTAAACAGGTCGTAAAACCAAAAATAAAAATATTTTCAACTTTTAATTAGCAGCCAATTATAAGGTTGCCTTCTATATACATACATACATAATTTATTTATATTCCTTAGTTTCCCATAAATATTCTCATTTCCATGCTCCATGGAAAAATATTTTTAATTGCTAAATTCATTAGAAAACTAAAAAAAATGTTTAATTTTTCAACATGCAGAACAAATTAAAACCAATTATAATTTCTTTTTTTCTATTTATCAAACAAAAAATATCAAATAACTTTGTTGTTAACACTCAAACAACAATTACAAAAATTTAAATAAAACCTGCAAATTTTTGCTAAAACTTGTGACGTTTGCTGGTTTTTTTCTGACTTTTATGCTAATGGAAATTTATTTTCGACATAAATATATTTTATAGGGTGGGTGGCATACAGTCTGGAACTCCTCTATTAAATAGTTATTAAATAACGATGTAGACTGTTGGCAACTATTTATTTTTAAAACGTTAATATTACGCAGACCAATAGGTATAACTCTATGTATTATGCAGAAGAGCCAACATTAACTTAGCATCAGCAAACACAACTCTAAAAACGATTTTCAATTATAATGTTAAAAGCTATGTCGTAACTGGAGAATCTAGCTTCAAATGTCACACAAGCCACAGCT
Source organism: Tipula helvola (assembly GCA_963556165.1). Lineage (NCBI taxonomy): Eukaryota > Metazoa > Arthropoda > Insecta > Diptera > Tipulidae > Tipula > Tipula helvola. Next base: position 7,194,204 of record OY744482.1, read on the forward strand.
AATCTCATTTTAGCGTATTCTAAACTACCAACCGCATTAATTGACGTATTGGATTCTTCTTAACGTTAAAATTTCCAAACCATTAAGGGTAGTAGATCAAAATGCTTTCCCAAACTGTCCACATAAATATTATAATTGGAGCAGCTTGTTTCTTTAATATGCTTTAATATAGAAACATTTGCCGGTCAAAATGATTTTTCAGACATCTTAAAACGATCATCTTAAGACTTTTTAAATTAAAAATCTATTCCCATAGTTGTATCACTGCAGATCTCTTGTCATGTCACGACGAAAAAAATTGGGTGTTCATAAAGTCAATCCAAATAACGCGACAGCAACTAATTGATCGAAATATTTCGATCATACACCCCAATTCTCATAGTCGTATCACGCCAGTTTTCCTGATTATAGTCACGTCACATCAATTTTTTGATTATCATCCCAATTCCCATAATCGTGTCATTACAAGTGGCGTGAATGTAGTCGTGTCACGTCACTTGAAAGTTGATTTTCTTGAAAGCGCATTTAGTGACATGACTACAACTCTACAACTAGAAAAATTTCAGGCATAAATAAAATAATTGCGTCCTTCCTTTCTATGATTTTCGTCAGTCATTTGCAAAAATCAATTGACATCAGTCATATAAATCAGTGACTATAGGTGTAACAAACGGATAAGGCTGAAGTCAAATTCCCGACTTAAGTCTACAATAAGTCATCTCACGAGAAGACTTATTGTAGTCTTTCTTGACTTATTTGGGCGAGTTCCCAATATAATATCGACTATGGGTTATTTATTGTAATTATTACATTTCTGTTAAATTGAATAACTAATATAAAAATCTAAGGCATGCTTTTTCATTTAAATTTTATTTTGGATCACAAAATTTCTCTTAAATTTAAGGTTATGTTGAAATAAGACTCGGTTTGAATTGGACACCAAATCACTTATTCCAAGCCGCCAAATTGAATAAGTCAAATAAGTCGGCTTATTTAAAATAAGTAATGAATTGGACCCCAGCCTATGAGAATCGAAAAATTAATGTGACATGACTAAAGTCATGCAAAATGACGTGACACGACTATCACCCCAATTCTCATAATCGTGTCAGGACATTTTTCATGACTATACTATAATCACATCATACTCATACCAATTTTCCGATTCGCTTAGTCGTTTGTTTGTCACCTTATCCGACAGATGTTACTTGATTTTTGCTAGTGACAGGCGAATACTGGAACATGGAAGGACTCAATTATTTTATATTATATATTTTAATATGTCATTGAGTAATTTTGTATAATGTTTTTAAAATGTTGTTGTTTAAATTAATAATATTGTTGTTATTATTATGATTGCTGAAGGGCCATGTGGGCGTTCAAGCCACCTCGCACTATGTTATTGTTATAAAACGATTTTATTTCTAATTTGCCTGATTTATATTTCTAGTTGCAGTCCTGTTATTTGGTTCAACTACATACTCATGTCACTTAAAATCACCCGGCTACGGGAATTGCGGTGTTAGTTACAAATAAAACAATTTGGAGCGGGCTGTATCGCTTACACGGCCGTAGGTGTTTTGCGTGATAACGTTTATAAGATGTTGAGAATAATTATTTTAATTTAATATAAATTATTTGCATTACAAATTGATACCAAAATTTCTCCGGTCAGATGAGAGATTCTCTTTAGATTGTTGTCAACCATTCTAAATTGTAAAAATGGTAGTTGTCAATTTTTTTAAACCATATCGAAAAAACTTATATCAACAATAATAAAAACAAACTTATGAAGAGTATAATATACTGTACAGGTATGTCGATGACATTCTAATTTTATTTAATGGCACTAACAGACAACTTGACATTCTTCATCAATATATAAACAACATACAGAAAAACATTAATTCACATTGCAGATGGAAACAGCAAAATGGATAAACTTTTTGGATATAATAATTCAAAATATACACCAACAACACCACTTCAAAATTCACAGGAAAAAAAAAACGTTTTCAAGAGCACATCCAAGAAGTAAACAACAATCATCAAAAGCTAACTTTAAATCAAATTACGCATAACGTTTAACGAGAAACACACTTATACAGAAATGCAAACGAATCTACAAATTTTATATAAAATGACAGAATGGAGGAGCTCGACATTTATAAAGAAAGCAATAATCAATTGATACTTAATGACAAGCTGAACACCAAAACAAACAAAACCTACGACATGATTTAACACCTATCACGAAACAATGCGAAAAACAACGACAGAATAATTTTAAATTTTTGAGTACTTATATAAAAAAGTTTGAAAAGTTTAATAGATTTGTACTGATAAAGATCGAAGGTATACAATCATCTAAATTATTATCGCTAAAAAATAGAAAGAAATTTACATTCGTTTTCACAGTTTTTAATTTTAATTTGTAAGAGTTTTTTATTTTTTAAAGTTGTATTGTTTAACCCTAATCAGCATGGTTCACTTTACTTACGTAAATGTCTGCGATTAGTCTCCCGGACTGAAATATAATTCTTAAGATAAAATGAAAATATTTTCTACATTTAAAAAAGTTTATTTACAAATTTCAATAACCAAAATAAAACCCTATTTGGTAGTTATATGGTGACGAATCCGTCCAACTGCTGAAGAAAAAATACTCCACAAAAGACTTTTATATGTTAAAGACCAAATATTAATACAAAGAACCAGTAAGGTGCTTTCTGTAATTTGTTGGATAATTTCCTTTGTTAGTGAGATAAACATGCAGCACTGAGAGAGCTTCGTTTATTTCTGTTTGGTACAACCAAGTCCTTTTCTAAATTTACAAGAAATATTTTGCTAATCGCCATATAACGTTCTGATAATTTGCTTGTTGTAGCATTACAATTTACAGTCAGAGATTATTGGTTCGGTTTCATTTATACAGAGTATCAATCATCCTTTCAACTCCCAGTATTAAAGCATAAAATAATATTCAATTTATTGTGGTTTTTAAAATCCATATTGGTGTTTTGTTGCATTGACGAAATAAAATTACGGCTCGTATTTGCTTTTGAGTAAAGTTCAACTTTTCAAAACCAAAATAATAAAAATAATAAATAAAATAAATAATAAATAAAAAATCAATTCTTTCCTTAGGTTTTAACACTTAGGAAGTGAATCCACTATAAACCATTTAATTTTTCGAGATCTACTAAAACATGCGAAATCCTATATTCAGCACAATCCGGCCGATTATTTCCAAAATAAGAAATTCTTCGAATTGTTGAACTACCGCAAATCTACTAAATTTTCATTCCATTGCGTCAAGTTTAGGTCAAATGTAGTCTTGGAAAGAAATGTTTCACAAAATTGTTACATCTGCAATCAACAATAGTATTCAAATTTCTTGTTTCTTATCCAAGTTTAAAATGATCAGTTGATTCTCTAAAAAATAAGATAATGTGTAAACGGGTAAACTTGTCAAAAGCAATGCTTACTTTTATGAGTTTGTAATTTCTCGGTTTGACTTACTACTAAAATAATATCCAAAAATTCCAAACTCATAAAAGTAAGCATTGCGTTTGACAAGTTTACCCGTTTACACATTATCTTATTTTATAGAGAATCAGCATCATTGTTTTTAGGCATGGTTAGAATTATCGACCGTTTAAAATTCGGTTAAACGAAAATTTCTTTTTCAAAAAAAGATGAACTGAATTGACAAAAATTTCAAATTATGAATTGTTTATTAAAATTAGAACATTTGTGCACAATCTAACTTTATTTAAGAGCAATTGGTTTTTTGAACAAAATAATGAAATTAAAATAAAAATATTTCTTACAATTTATTTAAATAAATAAAATTTGCTTTAATCAATTAGACGGTTAATTGTTCATCGAAATTTGGCCAAGTGGATTAATCAACCATGTCCTAGAAGTTATTTGCTATATTTACATAATTCAATTACCTATTGAGTCTAGGCGACTCATTGAATACTTTTATGGTTATTTTTAAAATGTTCCGGTTATATCTATATTCGGTACAAGTAAACAATTATCAGTAGGTGATTCTGGATCTTATATAATAAATAATAGAATACATAAGGCTGAATTAAAATGAGTATGTGAGACTCAACCCAAGCTGATTAGGGTTAAGACATTTTTTTAAAGTTGTTTTTTAAAATGTTGTGAAATTAACATATAAAATACAAATATTGTTTTTTGTGTTTACCTTAACATTGTAAATCGCTATTTTTCAAATTTGAATTTCAATTAATATCTATGTAGAGGTTAATTATTTTAATTTAAAATAAATTATCCGCCACAGCTTCTTTACTCACAAATTGAGATTAGAATTGCTCCGATCGGATGACGCGTTCTGTCGTTACGGCTCTCAATCATTCTAAATCGGTAATTTGTAGTTTGTAATTTTAATTAAAATTTATGTGGAGATTTATTATTTTAATTTATAATAAATTATCTGCCACAAAACAATGCACCCTACGCACAAATTGACATCAGAGTTGCTCCGATCAGATGTGGTGTTCCCTCGCTACAGTGCGCTCTCAACAATATTAAATCGCTACTTTGTAGATTATAATTTGAATTAAAATGTATGCAGAGATTAATTATTTTAATTTAAAATAAATTATCTGCCACAGGTTCTTTACGCACAAATTGACCTAGAATGGTTCCGATCAGGTCAGGCATTCTCCCACTATGGTGCCCTCTTGCTTTGAAAATCGCCATTTTGGAGATTTTAATTTTAATTAAAATTTATGTGGAGATTAAATATTTTAATTTACAATAAATTATCTACCATAGATCCTTTAGAGATAAATTGACATCAGAATTTTTCGGATTATATGAGGCGTTCTCTCGCTACAATGCTCTTAATCATTGTAAATCGCTATTCCGTACTTTGAAATTTTAATTAAAATTTATGAAGATATTAATTATTTTAACTTAAAATAGATTAACCGCCACTGTTTCTTTACGCAAAAATTGACACCAGAGTTGCTCCAATCGGATGAACCATTCTCTCGCTACAATTTTTCTAGCATTTAAATAGTGTGAAATCAGAGTATCGCGGCGCGTGAGGCATGAAGCCTAAGGACCAATCTAAGAAATCATACATTTTTAAATTAAAGGTAATACTTGTAGTTGAAGAGTAATTGCCCACGACCAAGGGCAAAATTTCGTGTCAATTTTATGAACATGCGGTTCAAGACGTTATCACGTCAAAGCTTGTTAGAACAACAATATTATTAAATTGCACAATAACTTAAACAAATGTTTAAATAATTAGGTACAAATTACTCAATACACAACATTTCAAAAAAAAAAAAATTTAGAACCCAAATTGCCGATTGCCTTCCAATTTTTTGTAACTTACAAAATGCAGGTAACATCTGTCGTATAAAGTGACTTTATACGTACCAAACGACTAATGACGTGACGTTTTGCAAGAATACCACAAAATGGAAGGTCACAATTATTTTATTTTTTATATTTGAAAATGTGTTTTTTTGAAAAATTGTGTACACTGCCTTTAAATATGTTATTGTTTAAATTAATAATATGGTTCTGAAAAACAGAATATATATTTTTAGTTGCACTCGTGTCTACAGACGTGACATGACTATATTCACGTGAAATGACACGGTTATGAGAAGTAGGGTGTATATGCAACAAAGGTTTTCGTGTTATACAACAACGTTTTTTTTTGTTGTTAAATAACATTGCTAATTGTTACATAGTTGAAACGCGCTAGACTGCGCATAAACCATATTTCATAGTAAATTTGCAATAGTTAGCTGGGAGTATTACATATAAATGGAAGGAGATCTCTAGCATTATTTGTTGTTTGTTTCCAGTTTTCAACCCTCTAAACACACTTATTCTTTTTATTTTTAATTATTTTAGCCCTTATGTTTACATCTGTTATTTTTTTATCCTAGTATAAGAGAGAAAAAGAGAGAGAGAGAGAGAGATCAGAGATGCTATTCTTGAACCATTACGAAAATTTTCGTAATGCTATTTTCGCAATAGTAATGGTGAAATAATAAATTAATATTCTTGAAACCATTACGAATATAACGAAGAGAGGAAAAAGGAATAATACAATTTTGAGAGAGAAGATGAAAATGTCGGTTCCTAAAATGGTATTCTTGAAATTCGGATTACGAAAATTTTCGCAACGGAACGTTACTAAAATTTTCGGATGGTTTTTCGTTTCGTATTGCATTTCGTAATGAAATTATTTGGATTTTGATTTTAATTAAATGTTTATAAAACTCAATAGTTTCTGTTTATGGTTAAAAATATAAGTATTTATCTAAATATAAATATTTATTATTTTGCTACCACAAAAAACAAACGATACATTTTAATTTTGTTTATTGTATTCTTAAAAATTTACGCAGTAATTACAATTGAGGGGGTGTGTAACAGACATATTATTTGTTCATTAAATATTTAATATTTTTCTACGGAAAACCTATTTTCTTTTTGTTTATCATGTTCTTAAAAATAAGGGAAATAGCTAGAATACTAATTGATGACTTGGGGTATATATTTGAATAAAATTAAAAATTTATTTATTTCGAGATAACAATGTAGATAATGCATTCTATGTTTTGCTTATTATTTTATTATCTACGTAACTAAAACAAAACGTTATTTTCTTTTCAATTTTTATATGTACCAGTCCCTCCCCTTAAAATATGGGATATTTTTTAATTTTGGGATATTCGTTGTTGACGTTTTCGAAATGTATGGTTCAATTTTATTGTTAAGATCAGCAAGCCGTACCATTTTTAACGTTTCAATTCTAGTTAATTAATTCGTGACAATTTGTGTACCTATTATGAATTATTTGGCAAACTACACCTACATCTCTCTCTGCTTGTTTCAGCTCATACAAACGAAAAAGCCATACTAACACGTCAGCACCAGCCATTACTAATTATATGGAGTTATACAAAAACAGGATATATGAAAAAATTACATTTTCAGTTTTTGTTACAATTCGTTCCATAATTTAAAAAATACTTAATGAACTAATTAATTTTGCAAAATTTTCGATTATTCAAATAAAGTTCTATTTTAAATTATTGTTGCTGTTTAGTTAATAAAGTTTATATAAAATTAATGATTAAATTTAACTTAATTAAAAATTTTAAGAAATTTAACAATATATAGGTAGAAAAAGTCTTAACTCAAAATTTGGTTACTGTAGATATCTTGTTTTTGTTAGAACCACAGAATTTTATGTATAAAATATAAAGGGCAGAAATCTCATGAGGAGATCAGAACTTTGGTCCTAGAAATTAATTCATTTCACTTCCAAATCAACTCCTTACTGACCCTCTTAACTCAATCTTCAGCTCAGCCTCCAGCTCGATTTACAACTCATCCTCCAACTCGATCGCAACGCAATTATAAACGCAATCACCAAATTAACCGTAGCCCAACCCTTAACTCAATCATTAAATCAATCATTAATCTAACCACAAGTCAACTCTTAAATAATTACCCAACCGAACAACTCTCTTATTCCCATCGCAAGCTAACTAAACCCTAATACAACTTCAACCCTAGTGGACATGCATAAAAAAATATCCCAAGTTTTAAGGATAGGAATAAAAATTTAGAAGAAAATAACATTTTGTTCTAGTTATCCGTTTGGTCTAGAATTCGTACATTGTTTTCTCGAAATAAATAATACACATTTTTAAGAACACGATAAACAAACAAAGAGGTAAAGGTTTTTATTAATAATATTATTTTTAACAATAAAATAATTTTATTTGGTTTTTAGCTTAATGTTTTATATGTTTATTAATTATTTAATAAAAACCCGACGTTTCGACGGTACATTCCGTCATTCTCAGGGTCATTACTCACAGTTACAGTAAAAATTGTGCCCCTGAGAATCAGGGGAAACGTCGGGTTTTTATTAAATAATTAATAAAAAAATAAAACATTAAGCTAAAAACCAAATAAAATTATTTTATTATAACAAAAAAAAAGCTTAAAAAAGTGAATTAAATTATTTTTAACCATCAACACAAATTATGGAATTTTATGAACATCCTATAAATCCAAATGATTTCATTACGAAATACAATAAAAAACGAAAAAATTATTACGAACATTTTAGTAACGTTTCGTTGCGAACATTTTCGTAATCCGATTTCAAAAATACCAATTTAGGGTTTTCGTTATACTTTGATACTAACTCGCAATACGAAAATTTTCGTAATAGTTCAAGAATAGCACCCCAAGTGTGTAACTGAAAAATACTAATTTCTCTTTATTGTCACTTTTAGTATAAAATTCTAATTTGTTTTGTTTAGCCGGAACTTTTACCCATTTTAAATTTTAGTTATAGCAATGTTGAGCTATAAATTTAGCAGAATAGACAGCAACTTTTCTAAAGCGTTCGGTTCACAGGTGTCTCCTGTAACTGAGCTTTTCCTCGGAATAGTAGTCTTTATTGTTGCTCTAAAATTTCCGAATTTTTAATCCATCGTTGCAACAGATTCTGCCTACAAAATCAATCCTGATATTATTTAGAAAATATTTCCAAATTCTTTGTATTTAGCTATTTAGCAAAGCATTCTGATTTATGTGACGTCTCACTGTAGTGAAGAACCATTGATAATGATGTCAATTTGACTTAATAAGGCCATAATGGTTGAAATTGTGTCTTTAACTCAATGTAATACCCCTTAAATTAGGAGTCTCATAAAATTTGGCGCCTATTATAAAAAACAGGAAAAATTAAATTGATAGTTAACAATATTTATAGGCGCCTTTATTACGAATGACTCAATGTTATTTATATAAAGATTTTTTACTATGTTACGGAGCACTTATTACACTTTTCTAAAGGATCGATTATTGTTCACCAAATACCAACCTAAAATGCAACAAATTTAAATTATAAACTAAAGGCAAAAAAAAACTTTAAATTACGAGTAAAAAGGTTATAAACCGTGTTGAGTTATGCCCATCCGGTTCGTATGTGTTCATTAAGCTCTACATTAAAAAAAATTTTTTTTCTATTAATATTATATTGAATGCATTAATATTAAATTCAAGTTTTTGTATATTAGCATGCAGATTTTACATTGTTCTGCTGTGCTATATCTATATACGTGGCTATACCCAAAAATTCCTTTTTTTATTTTTTGTATCAAATACAATTTATTTAAATAAATTATGTTCATGGGAAACATTAAATTAACATAATATTTATATTTATTTTTATAGTTTTATTTGAGAATTTTGTTGCTTTTGGTTTTTAATACTTATTTATTTATTATATATTTAACCTACCTATGCTTTGTTTTTATTGTATACCTTACAAAATTTTTATTATATTCTAGTAATTAATGTATTTCGAAATAAGTGCTTTTTTAAGCTTCTATTGGCGTTTATTTTTTTGTGGGGGAAATTTTATGGTGTATTTCCGAAGATTCAGCATTATTATGTAACCATTTATAAAATTAACGGAAAAATATTATAATTCACTGAATCCATGATATGATTTATTATCTATTCTTATGATATTATAATATTTGGGAATTGTTTTGGTGAAAAACCAACAAACAAAAAAAAATATTTTCCAAAATCCAATAATGATTTATTAATTTCCACAAGCCATTGTTATACTGTATATAGAGATACATTTTCATTTTAATTTTCCGATCTAACTTTTTTTTACGTTCGATGCTACACAAAGTTATAAACTAATACAATCACAAATCAGGAACAAAATTTTTTTGTTTTTTGCTTAATAAATAAAAAAGAAAACTCTCTGAATTCTACTATCAATTTCCTTTTTTCCTATTATTATTAGTATTTTTACAAAAAACAAAGTTTCTCGTAAACGAACAAAAAAATCTTTTTTCTAATCATTTTTCTATATCGACCTCTACATTTTATTGAAGTTTAGGACGAAAAAAAAAATGGAAAATTAAAATACAAAACGAATGAGTAAAGGAAAAAAAAATATTATTAAGAAAATGGAAAATGAATTTATAATGGATGAAACAATAAAATTATAACACAGGAAATACGGAAAGAAAAATTGGAAAAGAAAATATAAAATGGTGAAAACAGAAAATTCTGGAAAAATAGGAAATTAGGAAAATGTTAAACAAAGCAGTATTTGCATATTTTATGCTCATTTTCGTCGAAAGCTCCTGCGGTGTGGGAAAGGTACATTTAAAATAATAGCGTTGCTACGATTGAATACAAAAATACCGATGTCGCTCTGTGGAACAGATGCGTGGGGAAAAACGTCTTTTAATCTTGATAAAATTCTCGTTACAAATAAATCCTTATCTCACTGTTGCTATGATTCTATCGAAAGTTGAAAGTTCATGTACTTCATCATTATCTATGTTCAATGCAAATTCAATTTCCCGTCAAAATATTTTTTATTTTTTTATTTTTTGTATTATGTTTTCAGAGCACAAACCAATATGTTCTATGTAATTAATAAGATTACTCAAACATAAGCATTTGACCTTTCGCTTATTCACCACCAAATACAAACTTTTTGTTACAACACAAAATTAACGATTGGACAGAAGAGCTTACAGCTATCGAATTTTTTGGGTGTTTATTCTTCTGTTGTCGTCATTTAGCAAAATATTTTTTTGTTCAAAATAATGAAATATCAGCAAAAATAATCAAACCATATATACATGTATTCAGGATACAATGAAAACAAATGTATCTTTCAATTCATCGAATGGATTTTTTTGTGCTTTTATATTTTAGTCTTAAAAAAAATGATGAGACGTTTCTGTAACCTATCCATACAAATTGTATTTGAATGTGGATATGGGGTTTTCGTAGACGAGATTTTATATATTATAGACGTCTCGATATCAATACTGTTGGATCAATGACGTATTGAACGGTAATCTGTTTACGGGAACATATTTGACTTTAATTTGACTTACATTTATGTAAATACATACGACCTGGAAAATCATAAATGCGATACCAAAAATTTTCCAGTATTTACATCTGTCAACAGCCACAAAAATTTTCTCTTATAACGCGTGCAAACATACGTACATATATGTACATATATAGAAACGTTTGTAATCTCATCATTTTTATTTTCCATTCGTATGTGTGTTGATGTGAAGAGGAAATTTTTTATGACAAAACACAACAAAATTTTTTTTTTTATTTTCGCATCCTTTAGTAGGTATGTATAGAAATGAAAATGTAATCCATTTTCCCGGCTTATTCAAATATTATGTATTTTCATTATATTCTCATTTGGGTGATAAAATTAAAATAAAAAAAAAATAAAAAAGAAGAAAAACGAGAAAGGAATCATAAAATGAAAATTCCTAAAAATAATTCTGTAATATTTTAATCTCATGAGAATTTTTTATATTTAAACTCCATTCCAAACCAAACCGAAATTTTCTGTAAACACTCGTAATTTTAATTTGATTTGGAAAATTATAAAAATGGTAAAAGTTTTTTTTTTTGCTTTACGAGTATTTTGTTCAGTTCACACAATTTCATATGTCTGATGGCAAGAAAATAGATTAATTTATTAATTTTGTCTTTAATTCCGTGTGTCACATAATGAGCACATTTCTGGAAAACTACATGGATTTTTTTTTTTGTGTGTTTAGTAGCTAGCTAGCTATAATGATGAAAAATCTTTTCACCGAAAATTTAAATGAGGTTGAACTAAATGGATTTTTTTGTTTTTGTTTTGTGAACTCTCAACGGAGGAATTAAATTTATTTATGTTAATTTTAACCCGTTTAAATCGATAGAATTTATATACGCTTCGTGTGAGTTAAATTACAGAATGGGTAAATGGAATGAAATTCATTTCACAGAGAAATTTTCTATACAGTTTTTGCGATAGGTTTGGTATTTTTAGATTTTTCAAAGCCCTCGGATGCATGTTTTAATTATATTATAAATCGCTAACTAAAATGTCGAATTCGCTTTTAGAAACTCGGGTTAGTGTGTAAATCGAAATGTTTTTGCATCACAATAGCCTTTGGTTTTTTGTGTTTACATGATGTTAATTAGTACAGCTTAAACGTTATAAGTGATTCGTTGCTTTTCATTAGATGTGGGTTATTCTAAAATTTCTTGCGACTAATATTTAATTTTAATGAAAGTTTCAAACTATCAAATTCATGCTACTTTTTTTTGGTTTTATTGTAATTTGGCACAATTGGCTTTGAGTGAAAAACGATTTGACTACATCGAAACTAACACGGCTACTGACTAAGCAAGACGCGCCATGTAAAATCGGGCCTTAAAGCATAGACATTTTTCTACGTTTTATTAAAGGTCGTGTCTCACAATATGTCGCTGTTTTCTCTTTATACAAATTCTCAATTCATTTAAATATATTTTATATAGTAATACATTTAATGGAGTTTTTAAAATAATGAATCTCGTTTTTTTTACATTTTGTACATAAATAATGTATAAAATGACCTTATGTAAATTACACGTCTTTTACGTGTAAAAAACTGTGTAAATTACATAGTGTAATTTACTTTCAATTTACTAGAAACAGTTTCCTAATAACCAGGCGATTTTGGAGGGAATATTATTATCGGTTCATTAGTTGAAGCTGATAATGTCACTTGTGCAGCTGATGCAAGAAAATGGATTTTCATTTCTCGCCTTCAGGATTCAACGACGGAAGCGGAATTTTTGGATTATATTAAGGGTAAATTTGATATTCACGATTTTCGTTGCATCAAACTAAATCATCGCTTTGAAAGTGAGTGTGCTTCATTTTAAGTGAATACTTCAGCAAGCATTGTGGACAGATTGCTGCACGGAAATATGTTTGTGAATCCGGATATGTATCGCCAATTTTTTCAACGGAGCCGTCGCATACAGTCATCAGTTTAGTTAATTACGTCCAAATTATTAATTATAATGTCAGTCATAATAAAAATAATAATAATATTTATAATGTTGATGATAAAAATGGTGTCGAAGAAAGGGAAAATTATACGACTAAAGACAAATATTGGTTTAATATACCACAATACTTATGGAAGAAGATTTATGATATCATTGTCATAACTGAAACTTGGCTGTTTCCTGCTATAAAGAATGAGGAATTCTTTCCTTCATACTAAATAGTTTTCCGCAGATATCGGCATGTATCTGGTGAGTGTCTGGATGTTGGTAGTGGTATATTAATAGCTGTAATCAATCAGTATAAATGTCAACAAATAAATATTGTGCCCGGCGATATTGAAATCCTTCTAGTAAATGTAAATATGGCTAAAGGAAATCTTTTCGTTTGTGCTCCGTATGTTCCCGGCAAATCTACTGGTGAATTCATTCATGAATTTATTGAAATATTTCAAAATAAGATTCAGCCCAAAATGGAAGAAAATGATAGTTTGTGCATCGTGGGAGATTTTAACTTCCCAAACTTAAATTGGAAACGAATTGACGGAATACTCACACCATTTGGTAACACTGTCAATATGTCCTTGGTGATTAATTCATTTTTTGATATGGGTCTACGGCAACATAATGAAGTGCTCAATCGTAATGGCTCACTTCTGAATCTGGTTTTAACTGACGAAAATTTGCATCCATCTGTGCAACCTTGTGAAGACCTGGCTCGCTCATCAAGCATTCATCATACACCGTTGTTAACTAAATTAAGTTTTCAATGTTTTGACGATTATATTCTAAATGATAATCTTTTAATCTTTGATTTTAGTAATGGTGATTATGTCTCTCTAAATGGATATCTTGAAAATATTTCCTGGGATTTCCTTTATAATGAGAAGGATATCGAAATTATGACTAACCGGTTTTACGAAATATTTATTAAAAAAACTGTCAACAAACATAATTCGTATCGTGAAAAGTGGTTCAACAAAAAATTTGTTAATTTATATAACCGTAAAACCAAGGCACACAAACCGTATAAAAGGACGAACGCATCTCCTGATTATGCGTTGTATTCTCACCTTCGGTATGAACTTGTTAGAAATTCCTTGTTAGAAATTGAATCTGGTATCAAATCAAATTCATCGTGCTTTTGGCATTATATAAACTCTAAAAGGAAATCTGTTGATTATCCAATACCCATGAGTTATAAGGATAAGGAAGATTATGATCTAAATTCTGTTTGCGAATTATTTGCAACGTTTTTCAAATCCGTTTATTCAGTTGATAATGTTTTGACATCTGTCTCTGACCATGACATTGCTAATAATCCAAATACTAAAATGTCTATGGGCCCTGATGGTATTCCCTCATTACTTTTATATAATTGTTCCGAAGCCTTAAGTGGCCATTTAGCTCATTTATTTAACTACAGCCCGGTGTTGGAAACCCTCGTATGTAAACAGTATTTAAATGTGGGCCAAAAAATTTAGTTGAGAATTACAGAGGAATAGCTATTTTATCTGTTATCCCTAAATTTTTTGAAAAGCAAGTTAAAGATTGTATTTATTTTAATATCAAAAACTTAATTGTTCCCCAACAACACGGGTTTTTTTTCTGGTAGATCAACGACAACCAATCTGGCGGTATTTGTTAATGATTCGATATCTGGTTTCTATCTTTCTGTTTAGAAAAAGGTGCCTAAGTTAACACTATATACAAATTTCAGCAAGACCTTTGACAAAATTAATCTCAAGATATTAATTGATAAATTGAGTAAAGTGAATTCTAAATTTATTCCTATAAAATGGATGTCATCTTTTTGTCGCAAAGGTCTCAACTGGTACGTATGGTCAAAATTATTCTGAGAAGTTCACAGTCTCATCTGGTGATCCTTAGGGTAGTCATTTAGGTCCATTATTATTTATTCTGTTTGTTAATGATATTGTTACATGTTTCAGGTTTTGTAAGTGTTTGTTATATGCAGATGACCTAAAAATTTACGCTAATATCCGAAATGGTGCTGACGTTTAATTGGTACCACAGGAACTTAATCGGTTTAGTGATTGGACTGTCGAAAATTGTTTAGCTCTCAATATCTCTAAATGTAAAACTATATCATTTGCAAAAATCAAGAATTTAATTATAGCTCCTTACAGTTTACAAGATGTGGAAATTGACAGAGTTACTCAGTTTATTGATTTAGGTGTTTTGTTTTCTAGTAAACATATAGAAATGATTGTAGCTAGGGCTGGTTCGATGCTTGGTTTCGTAAAGAGACATGCTCGTCAATTTTCTGACCCATACCCTCTCAAGACATTATATATTTCTTTTGTTGGGCCTATTTTGGAATACACTGTAGTTATCTGAAGTTCAAGGTATATAATTTTTAGCGATCGTATTGAACGGATTCAAAAAAAGTTCTTATTATTTACCCTCCGAAGACTTCCAAGGTCAAATACCGGATTTAGTTTAACTCCTTATATTGGTCGTTGTACACTTTTAAACCTTCGTAGTCTTGAATTCAGAAGGAAGGTGATTCATGCAGTGTTTGCTCGGGACGTAATATGTGCTAAGATTGATTGTCCGGTATTACTTGACTTATATTCATTTTACGTTCCTACAAGAAGTCTTCGTCCACGACAGTTAATGTTGAGTAATGATTTGCATCGTACGAATTATGGAGTTGATGAACCGGTCGCGCGTATCAAGAAATCCTCCCTACAGAGTCTCTAGAATAATACCAAAAAGATTTGAAGATTTTTTTCTCTACGGTTGAGTAATTTCGGTTTTCTAATACGAATCAGTGTTGTGTATGTGGCCTAACAGTATTTTCTAATTTTCGCACTCAACAATTATTTATAGAAATGATGTTTGAGTGGAGTTTAATATTAAATATAAATTTTATCGCTTTGAGCTTATATACATTTTTATTCAATAAGGTGAGTTTTTAAAAAATTTACTCCGAAAGTATATGGACAGAAGAAAACCCATGCGCTTGCATTATTAGTCATTCTTGTGAAAGATTCTACTAAACAAATTATTATTCAAATCCGAAAGTGTATTCTCTTGAATTGGATATGCTTACAGGGGCAAAAATAAATCAATAAACTTACGCAATCATTATAGATAATAATAATGCAAGAATACAAGAATTAAACATGTAAAAGACATAAAAACTTGCTGAATTGGAGTTGTACCAATTTGCAGTTGACAACATTCATATTATATACGAGTGGATATTTCAGGGGTTTTATCCTTATTATCTTGCTAGTCTTCAAATAAATTTTTCACAGAAAAATAAAAAAATGACTCTCTTCTTATTTAATAATATTCCAACCATTGGGGTCTATTTCACAACATAGACAAGTAATTTTAGTAAAATGTATTCCTTCTTGGAATTTAAATCAAACAAAACAAGCTTTTTTTTCTACCAGCCGTATCTCATACCAAATCATGTTTCTCCCAAAAAAACAAAACAAATTTAATTTTATACCCAATTTAATAAAAGGAAAGCAAAAATGCTACAAAAAAGTTTAAATAAACATAAAATACAATTTAAATGTTCATTTCACGGTTTTTAACTGTGTACAATTTATATTATTTTAAAATAAGGAAATAACATCGAGGCAGAAGGTACATCTCAACAATATAATATATTTATAAACAGGGTGATCCATTAATAAGTGAATCTGTTTTTTCAACGTCATTTTCTCAAACAGAAAAATGTTACCCCAAAAAGAGTTGAAATGACAAAAATCAATTTTTCGCGGTTTTTATAATGTATTGCTACAATGGAAAAACTATTTGAAGGAATATAAATTTCAGGAGGGCTTCTGGTCATATTGTAGGGTAACGGGCATTCTATTATATTTCGGAAAGACTTCAAATTCGATCTCTAAGTTTTTAAGTTTTTTTGTAAAAATAATGCTATGGTTTTGGTTTGTCGGGTTCTTTCGGGTTCCTTCGGGTCCCATAATTTACTTTTCACAAATGTTTGTATCATGGGTTTCGGAAACGGCACGATCGATTTTGATAAAAATTGGTGAGGGGGGTTTTAGAGTGCCAGGAAGCGATTGCGACTAGTCTTGATTTTAGGAAAATTTATTCAAGGGGTCCTCCAGTGGGGCCCGGGTTCCATTTTTCTTAAAAAAAAAAATCCAATTATTGTGGTTGCGTTGTTTTTTGTTTCTTTATTGTTTTGTGACTCTTGTTATCAATGGAATATCCACAAAATAGCCTAATGGGATCTGGAAAATGGCCAGTTTGAATGGAACTTAGTCATTTCTCAATCGATTGGGATGAAAATCGGTTTGTGTGATGAAAATGGGATTCCAATATGAGTTCCAAATGTGGTTCTGGAAAATGGCCAATTCAAATGGAACTAAGCTATTTCTCAACCGAATGGGATGAAACTCAGTATTTACGATGAAAATGAGATTCTAATATGAGTTCCGGGTGTGCCTCTAGAAAATTTTCAGTTTGAATGGAATTACGCCATTTCTTATCCGATTGAGATGAAACACGGTATGTTTGATGAAAATGAAATTCTAACATAAGGTCCTGATGTTGTTTTGAAAAATTACTAATTCGAATGGGACTCTGGATTTTTCAACTGATTGGGAGAAACTTGAATTTGTATATTGTAAATGGAATTCCAAACTGAGTTCCAAATATAGTTCTGGAAACTGGTTGATTTCGTTTTGTTTCTATGATTAAAATTTGATTTCAGTATGAATTTCAGATGTGGTTCTAAAAATTGGAACTAACTCAGTTCTTCACAGATTGGAATGAAACTCGTTCTAGAAATTAACTTACCAATTTAAAAAGGCTTGCAAGCCATTTCTTTAAATATGGTTCAATTCTATTGTTGTGTGATTGTTAAATACTTAAATTATTATTTAATTTATTTTATCAGTTTATTATTTATTTATTACTTTTATAATTTTTGATTATGAGGAAAAGCACATATGGAAGCAAATTAATTCAAATCATGGCCTCCATTAGGCATAAAAACCTCTTAAATTTTTTCCATTAAACAAAATTTGTTCCATGCTTACGCACGTTTAAATTGGCGCATAAATTTTTTTAATCATAAACATGATTAAAAATTAATTAAAAGAATATAAAGAAATAATGATATATGTATATAGCTGAAGTCCATGGGCTGTTTGAGTTGAGAGTGAAGTGATGTTGAATTCCCTTCCTTCCAAAATTACCATAACTGGTATTACGAACTTGACTGGTCACACACGATAAACAACCAATTATTGTTTATTTTTGGCTCCACTTCGGCTGTCTTCCTCCAAAATCTTTAATTTAACATTATAGGATTTCTTATTTTTGTATGAAATATAAAATTTACAATAATCAAATACCTTCTCATATGCCTTTTCTTGGGATACTTATATAGTCTGGTTCGTGTTTAGAACTTTGTTCCAGATAAAATTACGAGTGTGCTGTGGATTATGTTGTGGTAGCAGGACCTTTAAACTATCCCGCCTAAGTTTTTCATATTTGCAAAGAGCTAAAAGGTTAAAGTATTATAATTAATTATTATTGCACCAGCTATTGTTCTTTTGTTACATTTGTTTCAAATTCTTAACTATTTTCTATTAAATGCCCTAACAGATTTCTTAAAATTTTGGTAGCTGCACTGTCTCAAGCATCTATCTTGAGGTAATACAATTAAGCTAATAGTAATTTATAAAAATACATTGTTTAATACTTTTACGATTTCTTATAATATTGTTCTTAAAACTCACAAAATTGGGATTATTCTCACATTTAATACTGATTTAAAAAAAAATGTTTGGTTAATGGTATTATATCAGGTGTCTGTAATTGAATTTACCTAAAACAGATAAACCTAACGAGATTTTGAATAACATGAATCTGATGTAGCAAATGTACATGAATTACCTAACGTTAATTTTTGTTCCATTCTGCAAGAAAATTGATTTATCACTTTTATGGAAATATCATCCTTCGTGGAAACCAAGTAACAAATTTTAAAATTTCAAGACAAATTGGTGTAGGTTTATCATTTTGTAAAATTGAAAAATAATGTTTAAGGCAGTCAAAGTTTTTTCACATTTTGCTAAAACTCAATAAAGACGACAATTAATGCGTCATAAAGTATACGAGTAAAAAATAAATGAAAAGAAAGTTGCTTGCATTAAACTTTGCTAGGCTGCACAATGGCTTTAGCTACTCAAGAATACAATCCTGCATGGATATTGTAGTACCGCTATTTGGTCTATAGAACCATGAAGGATTCCTTGGGAATTTAATTTGGAAATAACCATCAATAGTATCGGATGGTTGGGCTCAAGGTCTGGCTTAATTTCACAGCTCATTAATATAAATTATACCAGTGGTATGTGGTCCCTATGTGCTAGGACCTATAGTTTCTTTTTAAAGCGGTCGGATAAATTGAGGTGTCGCCAACACCAACATATAACTTTTATTACGAACGGAACCTGCATTTCCGCCGAAAATTTTGCAAAAGATTATTCAGCAAATTTCTTCCAAATTTAATTTGCAACATTTTGTATTGAATAGTTTTTCTAAATCGTACGAATTATCTAATACAAAAAAGATTGTGAAAAATAAATTGTGCGCTTGGAGAAGTAAGGTGGTCTTTAGGGGAACAAAAGTGTAAATGGTACTATCACAGAGAATTGAAAAATTGTTTTGGAGGGAAATTTGTCTTGGGGTAAAAATAAAATGTATTCTTCAGCTCTTATGAATTTGGTCTTTTCAGCTTCAATATTAATCAAATGTAGATTCGAAAATGAAAAATTTTTTATCGTTGATCTCTTCAAATAATCTTCGAAATTCCCTGGTTTTCAGCTCGTTTTCATAAAAACGGTCATCTAGATTCAACTTTATTAAAAATATTTCTAATAAATATAGTTCAGTTTGAAAATTGAAGGCAATGTGCGTTTATTTGTTCTACAATTTTCGGTCTAATATAACCACTCTGTATTTCGTAATCGCAAGAAACTATTTCTAACGAATTTGTACAAACAAAATTTTGCAAGAATTCTTATTCATGTAACCGTTCTTCTGATTTTCTTCTTTTTGAGGTTTACGGACTTTTTTCCACGGCTATAAAATGGTATTCATTGAAAATAGTCGTCGAATTTCTTAATAACGCTTGTGAAATGGTAAACAAACATCATTTAAACCCCAAGAATAATGTTGAATAATCTGTGAATTTTCTTCTTTCGGTTTTGATTGGAATATCATCGAAAAATCTTCGAAAATCTGAAAACATAGATAATCATGAAAGTCTCGAAGATTTTGGAGTAATCTCGAATATAGGCTACACACGAAAATCTCGAATAATTTCAGAAATTTAAAAAAATTTCGAATTGCTAATAAGCCACAAGTTACGTATTATTAGAGGTAATGTAAAGCTAATTGCATTAAATAAGTTCCTTTGTAAATGATAGTGCTACTTAATTGCTAAAAATTGCTAAATAAAAACTAGTTACTCTATAATTTGACGTGCTTTACTACGGTGTTGTTTTGAGCTCTAAACTGGCTTAGAGAGCTTTTAAATAGAACTATCAGCTCTAAAATCGATTAAAGCTAATAGTGCAAAAAAATTACCTGATAGAGCTTACTTTTTTTATTATTAAAGCTTAGGGTGTCAATTGCTTCTTATTTAGTGCCAACAGCAACCAGGACTACAGTAGAGCAACCTCGCAACTAGCAGCTCTAAGGAATGTTACGTGGGTTAGCTTTTCTATTCGGAACCACTTTGCTGTGCAGACTGATTGCGTAGGTGGATTTATATTCGTCGCAAAAATGTTTGCTACATTTTATGTTTTTACATTTTTTCGGAGGAGACAAGACTTGATCAAGTAGAAGCTCAGAAATACTCACAGGCATTTGTTGAATTACCGGCTTTATAGTGGGATGGTTTTTGTATTAATTTTGTCATTTAACAGTAATAGATTGTTGCGATGTTGATACATTTCGTATTCCTTTATACTACCCATCTTTAAATATTAATCGATACATATTAGCTTGAAGACGCCAGTGTCAAAAACATAATCTTGTTTTAGTTTTACTATTTGTTGTAACTTGTTGTTTCTTCTGTATGATTATGGGTGTGGTATTGGTAGATAAAAATGTTAAGAGGCATTAAAATAAATTGTATCTGTTAAACGAAATTATGTTTTGTTTTATTTGTGAATCATTTCCATTAAAATATGACACGGTGTTCGTTTCATTGTCTACAAAGGGAACGAGACTTGTCAAATTCAAATATTTGTCCTATTTGATCTTCTTTGTTGTATGGTTAAATTGAGAATTATTGTGTTCATGCCAGCGGCTTCGCATATATTTCTCGTTTATAAAATACATTTCAGTGGAATTATCGCTTCATTAGTCCCACACCTAAAATGTAATGTTGAGGCAAAAAACCCAGCAAATATACCGTAAAAAAGGTTGAACTTTTATACTTTATTATTACTTAGTAACAAAAGTTAAGGTACAAAAGGTACATTTTCGAAGGAGCGAATTCGCATACATTGTGGTGAAAGAGAAGAAGCGGAATATTAGAAGTGGTTTAGTTAGGAGATGCCACAAGTAAAGTTTAAACATTTTTGAAACTAAATTTAGTCGATGCCGATTGACACAGTTGTATTTTAGTTAAACTTGAATCCCTATATCCTTCTCGTACAAGTTTATCTTAAAATATCAACTGAAGTGGATGGAATAACAAAATATATATAAAAACAAAATCAAACAAATCTGTATGTTTATTGTATATAGTTTTTCAATAAATTTTCAATTGTTAAAAACACAAAACGAAAAATCGAAATACACAAAATGTATTTGTACTCGTCTACAAAAACAATTTCGTTGTAGATTCAGTAAAGTGTGTCTCGATTTGAGTCATGGTACTGCAACAAAACCAACAATTCTGAATACCACTACAAAACTGACTTCAAAACCTAAAACCTATAAAAAAAAAAAATATGGAAACGTTTTTTTTTCTATAGTTGAGATACGAAAGCTTTTTTTCATTCCAATCTCTTGCTTTTATATTTATCGTCATTTTAATAGTCATAGTAAATTTTAGTTGCAAAATTTTATATATAATAAACAAATAAATAAAATTGAAGTGATTTTGAAACGTATGTCTTGTGTACAAAAAAAAACGAGAAATATTCGTTTGGTGTTTATCTTAAAATCAATATTTTATTTATTATGCAGAGATGTTGTTACCATTGAAATTTTGCGGCATTTTATGGGGGTGCTCGATTAAAAATATTTTCATGCCTTTATTAAATTAAACCGTAGGCAATAAAATATAAATTGATTGAATTTAATGGTTAATGGTCATTAAAAGGTTTATATTGACTGGCAAATATTTCTGATAAATATATAGCGAATGAAAATATTTCACTTCGTATTTAATTTATGCAATTTAAAAACCCAAACGCAGAAGCCTACCCACCACATCATTAGATTTTCTTGCAGAAACATAACACACGCAGAACGAAATTACATAGAGAGAGAGGGAAAAATCAATTTGAGATAATTTCCCAAGATAATTTTCATAACCGACCAAAAACTCGATTAACTCAAAAAAAAAAAAAAAAAATGTTTACTACGGCATTAATTTATTTAAAAAAAAAAATTCAAAGCCAAATCGGAGAACGAAATCAATCTCTAAGGCTTGAAATACAATTAATAATTTTTTATACTACTAACAAACCAAACCCAAAAATATCAATAATTCAGTTCAAAGTAAAATAAATGATATCCATAAAATATATTTGTATGTAAATCCATAATCTAGATAAAAAGGAATTCTAATATATCATCTCAAGTACACAAGAAATCAATAAATAGCACACCCACTTTACAGTTTAGCAAAACAAATCTCTCAACACACACACACTCACATATATTTTTGAATTCCAAAAAAATACCCTACACAAGTAATAAAAATGAAAACTCGTAAAAATGAAATCTGATTTATATTCGAGATTTTCCGAGCATAAAGATAATATAGAATTTCAAATTCAATTTTTGCTCCATCTGTAATTGAACAATAGTGGAAAATTATGATGACTTTTTGTGTTTGTCTGCGTTTTTTTATTTAATTTTTTTACCTCGAACACCTTCGAACACCAGCCAAAGGAAAGCAAAAAACGAAAATAATACTCTTAAACATTTTTTTATTGAGCTTTTTTGCTTTAATATAATTTCGATATTGCAGATGGCAATAATATAACAATTTATGTGATATGACTGTTATAAACTTACAACGGTATACAGTGTAATTGACAAACGGTGGTTGAGTTTTCTTTCACTTACCTAAAAATAGAAAAAAAAAATATTTTTTTAATACTTTGGGTTTGTTGCATTTGTTTGATCGAATTGAAATTTAATAGTCTTATATGAATTTTAGGAAAGTTCAAGACAGTTTTTACATGTCGTAAATATATTGGTAAAATGGTTATTGACGTGACACATAGCTTCGGGACTCTGTCAAAATCAGTCCGAGTTGTTAAGTTCTTTTTAATATTTTAATGTACAAAACAGTTTTAATCCGATAATCACTTTTACACCACAATCATACCATGAATACATGATACGATATAAATATTTAAATTAAAATTATTGGTTTCTTAATGTCTAGACATGCATAAATGGAAAATTATTGGATTAGGTAATAGTTATAAAAATAATTCTTTAATTACTTGGAAATTTAATATTTTAAATAATTTTTATTAGTTTTCCTTAATTTAAAAAAGAAGAGGTAAAATTATTGCATGATTTTCAAGAACTTTTCTAAATTTTGAGGTTTCCATTGTGCTATAAAAATTTAATTATGATTATAGTTTTGAATTTTTAAGCATTATTTTCACTGTAAGAAAATGTTCGTATTCATGTGGGACATATATTATACTGTAATATTTTAACCCATAGTCATTATATTTAATTCAATGTTTATCAAGATTAAATTTGATTAAAACTTGTTGCATGCTTAATACACATACACATATATAATATATAAATAAATCAGAAACTTAATTAAAACTACAATGACTTGGTTTTTAGATTGGTGGGCTTGGTAAATATAATCAAACGAATACTAACGCATACATAGCAAGTATTTATATATGTATGTATAGGCATACAATTAACGTCGTCAAAATGCTAACTCATTTAGAAAATCAAACCATAGCAAAATTGGGGGAAAAACCCCAAACCTAATCCTACAAAGAAAACGAAAAAACCTCTCCAACCATACATACAACCATATATAAATAGAGATATAGACAAAATAAAAGTAGAAATTGGATTTAAATAAATTAGTTTAGCATTAGAAGACACAAATGAAATAAATAAAAACCTCTTTTGTTAGTTTTCCACATATTTTGTGCCATTTCCAAACCGAAAAACACAATTTTTTTTTTACAAAAGAATAGAAGTTATAATTAGTATTTGGTTACAATATAAAACGAAGAAAATTCCATTTTTTTTAATCTAAATTATTTTTATGGGTTCTAGGTATACTATAGAGAAGAGAGAACCAGAATATTCAAAAAATTTATTAAATTAGTTTTTTTCGAAAATCAAAATTGAAATTCGAGATGATTCATTTACAACACAATACAAAAATATTATCGAATTAGAATTATAAATTTCAAAAGATTTAGTAAATTGGTTGGGGGCAAAAATTAGGTGATTGGATTTAATCGATGAAGGGCATACCATCGATACAGGGTGGATTGTTTAAGTTGTCCTACCTATATATCAAACTTGAAAATACAGTACATATTGTAAAATTATTTTTGTCCTTGAAATGACATTTCGAGATTATCAAAAATAGTTTAATTTTGGGTCCCCTTAATGAGTTATGTAGGTGGGTCAAATTCAGTGGTCCACCCTGTATATTCATTTTGCGACATATTGAATAAAATGAATCCTTTTCTGGTTGACATCCCCAACCATATACTTATATATAATCTGAACATCAATCATTTCGGCCTAAAAAAAACTATCCCTAAAATATACCTTAATATTCTTGACTTATATTGTTTACCTTGCCATCCCCCTATACCATTCCAAATTCTAAAAGAAGCACCGAATGGAAAAAGAAATATTATCAACCTAGCATACAGATTTTCCTTGTTTTTATTTTATTCGTCATTGAGTCGATTGAGTAGATTTATAAACAGATGAAAATGATCTACATAGGTATTACACGGAAAATGTGTTTATAAATAGATCTGCCATGTATACTATATATAACGAGAAAACCCCGGAAAAACAGGAAAAATATAATTTATTATTAAAAATTGATTTTAAATTTTATTTCGTTTGGGGAATATTAATTAACTGTTGAATAACAATTGACTGGGATCTTTTTATAAATATTATACCTCGTCAAAAAGTTAAAGTAAAAGTAAAGCCTTGTCTTGACGGAATAATTAATTAGAGCATAATTTGATTTAGCAGTGTAATATTACACAGCTATTGTAAAATACGAACATAATTTAACAGTTTTTAGTACATTTTAGTACTATAATTAATTATCCTAAATACCTATAATTAATTGGAACATACTTCTACTTCTCAGAAAATTCGGATGGATCGCGGCGATCAGTTTGTCAAGAAATTTAAAACAATGAATGTTTTCTGTTTTCCATTGTGTATGTGCGCATTTATTTTATTTTGCAGGCTCAATCATTCACTGATTACAAATAAATAAAACTCTTTGGTTTCATATTTTCTTGATTTTTGGTTTGTTAATTTTTTCAAATACAAATTAGAAAGATTTACAAATTCGCTTGAGTGCTAATAGTAGATGACACGCCTAATTCAAAATTTGACGTCTAATAACAATAACAGACTATCTAGTTCGCGTACTTGACGAAAGGAGGGAGGGTAGTAGTTTACTTTTACCGTCAAGACGATAACTTCAAATTATGATCATAAAATTAATTTTTAGAACTATAATTAATTTTGCCGTCAAGACAAGGCTTAAAAGTAAGTTTCAAAGTTTATTTTTGGCTCTTTTTTGGGGTAAATGGGATATGTGCACGCCCGCTTATCTTTAATCAATTATGCTGTAGGGTCTAAGATTATAATTTATATTAAAAAATCGAATGGCTTGAGATATCGGATCAATAAACTATTTACTAAAAAAGGGTTATCAACTCCTAAATCTGATTAAACTTTTTATCTACTCGATACACCAACAACAATATTTCCATATTTTAGTTTTTCATTTCCATTTCTATTTTCAGATTTGAATTGAATATGATACTACACATAACTTTATTAAATTTCATGAATATACCTTTATGCAAAAGATTTTTTTTTTTGGTTTTTACTTTTTTTTATCGACCTAAAATGAAAATTCTTTAGACACGTTTTTATGTGATATCATACCGAGTATATAGCCGATTCGAATTTCATTAGAAATTCATTTTAACATCAAATATAGGTACATGTATTCAATATACGTATGTGGTTTGATATCGTAAAGGAACTAGTATTGGCATAACTAAAAATCTCGGAACCTCGACAACATTTTTCTTGGGCCTTTAAAAATAAATTTGCGTTAAGTCGTCGTTTCTAAAATAGCTGAAAAGTTTTCAAGTTCTAAAAAATCCCAAACATTTATTGCTTGACGATCGTATATGATCGAATTTTCAGGAATTAATCTTAGCTTAATTTTAAAAAGCTATCATCTATCTATCTTGTCTTTGCACTAATATTCGAATACATGATAAATTACTGTGCCCCCAATAACCGTGACCGCTCGCAGTTATGTTCAGTTATGCCGCTGTGACCTGGGCGAAAAAGCATCTCAAGTCAACTGGTCTAAAACAATTTAATTCTAACAATAGCTTTTCGAGCTTTGCTGTGCCGAATTGCAAATGAATCGTACAATTAAAAAAATTTAGTTTTGATTGAGAATCGCTAAGTTTTATAAAGTACACAATTTCTAGACCAAAAAGCTGAAATCTGCAATTTGCTTCGATTGATAGAAAGAGTCCTGAAATTATTGTGTCAAACCCCACTTGAATAGCTTGAACTATGCCTTTTGTATTTGATTTCTATGGGACGCCAACATCTATATACCAACCAAAGCAGTAATTAGCAATGCATGTGGTGGATAAATCAAAAAAATATAAATTCACTATAAACAAATTAAGGGGAGGAAAGGGGAGGAACAGCCTTGCATGTAATAATCATATTCACACCACAATAACGTATGAGGAATAAAATATGGACAAACAAAAAAAAGTAAAAAAAAAATTATTTACTAATCAAACGATTTAAATCCATAATTTATTTAAAACTTTAATTCTTAGATAAAATTTACAGAAAAATTTGCGCTCCATATCGATTCGCTTTCCTGATCCTTTCTGGCACTCTTTTCATTGCCGCCTGCGTTCCTGATGTAACAATCTTCTTTAAATCTCTTTTTATCTTTCTAATCAGACATTCAACATTTTTAGCACGATATCCATTGCTGTATACCATTCTCTTCAGATTTGCCCAAAAAGTTTCAATGGGCCTTAGTTGTGGAACATTTGGTGGGTTATAGTCTTTAGGAATAAATTCGATTCTGCGTTGACGTAAATCAGATAACGTTGCGTTGGCATAATGTGAGGATGCCAAATCAGGCCAAAAAATCGTTTTATCATTTTTATGATATTTATTTATAAATTTCTGAAGCACAGGTAAACATTTGTTTGTGTATGTTTGCGCATTAACCGCCAAACCACTTTTGAAAAATACTGGGTCACTGACACCTCGTTCGCTAATAGCCAACCACAACATAACTTTACCTGGAAACTTGGTCTTATGAATAAACTTCTCCTTTTCTGGTGCTTTGTGATCGGGAGACTCGTAGTAGTATTTTGGCTGCCATTCATTACCTTCAACAGTGAAATAACTTTCATCATCCATCACACATTTATAAGCTGAAGAAGCAGCGAAATATGTTTGGGCAAGCACTCTTAATCTAGATTTGATTGTAGCTAATTGTTTGTCTGTAGTTGCTGGTGCCGATTTTTTGGGTTTGCGTTGAATATTCATACTTTGTAAATATTTCTTGATAGTTTTTGGGGCAACTTGATATTTTTTACCCAGTTGTCTGTACGATTTTGCAGTTCGACCC
Organism: Tipula helvola; assembly: GCA_963556165.1. NCBI lineage: Eukaryota > Metazoa > Arthropoda > Insecta > Diptera > Tipulidae > Tipula > Tipula helvola. Next base: position 7,222,303 of record OY744482.1, read on the forward strand.
ACTGTTTCACCTTTCAATTTCATTCGAACTTTGCTACCTTGTAGTTGACATTTTTTACCAGAGTCGGGTTTTCTTTCCACAGGTTCATTATTCTCAAACAGTTTAATTGTTTTGTAGATAAAGGATTTTTTGAATCCAAGATCCTTGAAGTAGTGAAAAATCTCGTTCTTTTTTTTGTCTGGATTTTCCTGACAAAATTTATAAATTAATTTACGACGATCTACTTGTAACAACGACATTTTTGTAACTAATCGTAAAATGACGCAGTTGTAATGTATTTTTTATAAAATATACGGGAACCACCTTATTTAAAAACAAGGAAATTTTTATTTTTGGTTGTACAATACAAATACAAATACATTTTACATTTTGTCCATATTTCATTCCTCATACGTTACTTGCCCTGAGGAGGAAATACCCATGGCATATCCTGAAGCGTCTGTTCCCCATGTTAGGGGCGGCTTCAACCAGCATCTGTTTCTCCATGTTAGGAGCGGCTGTACTAAAAACCTGGCAGTACGTATAAAATAATAAGAGAAGGAACCCTGAATTCAAATATATAATGGTAAACATCACAGAAAACAACGTGACGGTGCAGGGAATCGGAAGCCCGGTACCGGCGGGCAAGTGAGCTTCCAATCGCCGAGATCCAGTAACCGCAGTGGTGTATTGATGCAATGCTTGGTTACTACATCATATACATTTACATGCAATATCTCCACCTTTACGAATTTGAGCAATCCTTTTCTAAAAAGCACTTCAATAACAAGAACGCCTACAAAATCGTCCGTCGCTCGCAAGTACTATCCATCGATCAATTTCAACAAATTCATTATCGAATATGGAGCCAGAAGTGGTAAATGACCCGATGAATATACCCCCTGGAAAGCACAGCAGCGACACTAGTCTTATAGAGAGCACTAAACGTAATGTACATATGATAGAAACTGGCATCGATCGATATATTGCTGTAAAACGGAAAAGAGATAGCCCAAAAAATGAAAAACTAATGGCAAATTAGAAACTAAATGTCGAAAAATTACCGCTAAAAAACCGGTTTGAAATATTCACCGATAAGGATGTGAAAAAGAGCGAACCTGAAAATGCAAATATTCAAGAACAGGCAAATCGAAAATACAAGCCACCTCCAATCTACTTGCTTGAAGCTGATACACAGACACACAAGGTGCTGCAAGAACTTAAATCAAGCATGCTAACAAATGGAAAACCATTTCACGTAACAAATTTACTTCATGGAAAAATACACGAAGTAAAAATTCATACACACGAGGTCAACGACTATAGAGAAGTCAATAATTATTACGATACACACAATGGAAACTGTTATACATACCGTTTGAAGTCTTCAAAGGATCTTTCAGTCGTTATTAAAGGCATCAATGTCCAAGTTCAGGCAACTGAAATCCAGGCCGCGCTTGTTGAAGATGGATTTAAAATACAGAATGTATATAGGATCATGAACCGCTTGAAGCAACCACAACCAATGGTCAAAGTAGAGCTGTGTCCATCCGAAAGTACTTTGAAAAAGGGAGAAATTCATCCAATATATAAAATAAAGTACCTCTTGCATAGACGCATAACTGTTGAAGAATCAAATAAAAGGTCCGGACCAATTCAGTGTTGAAACTGCCAAGAGTATGGCCACTCAAGAACTTATTGCAAGTTGATATCCGTATGCGTTGTATGCGGTGATCTACACACAACCAAGAGTTGCCCGAAACCAAAAAATTCCTCAACAATAAAGAAATGCAGTAACTGCGGCAGAAACCACATTCAAATGTCACGTTGCAGGTAGCAGTATAAAACTACACCTGATGCGTAGAATAATACACCTTCTTATACGCAGAATAAAATACCTTCGGATACAGCTGGGAAACCAACATATGTAAGCGTTTTCAGTGGTAAATCTTCAAATGCTGAACTACCTGAATAACTGTGTGCAACTGATGATGCAGTTAATGACAACAATGCAAAATATGCTACAAGCAATGCTGCAGAATCCAACCATTATCATCTAGAAACTTGAATGTCTCCGATAAATTATCTGAAGATATTTCACTGGAATGCAAACGGTATAAGCCAACACAAACTAGAATTACAACATTTTTTTGCAAAACGCGAAATTGATATTATGCTGGTCTCTGAAACCCATTTAACCGACAAACATAACTTTAGAATAAATGGTTACAAAGTCTATGATTCTAAATATCGCTTGGGCAGAAGTCGAAGAGGAACTGCTATCATTATAGTAAATCGGATTTGCCATTATGTTCTGAATGAGTATAGCACTGAAGAAATTCAAGCAACCTCTGTATGTGTTGATCTTGATAAAGAAAGGTTAGTCATAGCTTCAATATATTGCCCTCCAAATAAAAACATTTCGGCAGATATCTATAAAACGTTTTTTGCAACCCTGGGTCAGTGCTTTATAGTCGCCGCGCCGGAGACTTTAATGCCAAACATACCTAATGGGGTTCAAGGATGACGACACCAAGGGGGCGACAGTTAATGAATGTTATTCAGGTAAATCATTACGATGTTGCATCGTGCGGCCATCCAACTTATTGGCCTACTGATTGAAAAAAAAATCCTGATATCGTTGATTTTGCTGTCACGAGTAAAATAAACCGAGAAATGATCGAGGCCAAACCACTCTCAGAATTATCTTCTGACCACTCTCCGGTCTTACTACATTACTGGGCTCTGGGCTAACCAAAAGCAATATCATATAATCAGCTTCCTAACGGACACCTTCACTAACTGGTTGAAATTCTCGATGTACATCAGTTCGCATATCGACTTGACATCTACACTGGAGACGGCAAACGATATAAATATGGCAATGGAAAAATTTAATCTGTTACTGATCAACGCAGCTAATACAGCCTCGCCTAAACAAAACAGCAAACATACAATCACACCTTAACGTCCGCTGAAATAGAAAAATTACTAACAGAGAAACGCCGTTTAAGACACATATGGCAAACAAATCGATCGCCTGAGGCAAAATACAACTTAACCAGGCCAAAAATAAACTGCAAAGCCTACTCCAAAAAAACAAAAAGGAATTGCAAAACTACCTTAAGCAGCTATCTCCCCACTCTGACACAAACTATTCATTATAGAATGCCACTAAATACCTTAAACGGCCTCAGCAACCAAACCCGCCAATTCGTCTGCCCAACGGTGACTGGACTAGAAGTGACGAGGAAAAGGCTAAAGCATTCGCTAATCATTTTGAAGGTGTTTTCACTTCCAACCCTGGTTTATCGGTGGTTCAAAGAGATGTAGCAATCGCACCTGAGAGGAAATTCAAGATAAAGAAGCCACTAGTAAAGTTTATTATTGATCAATGATCACCAAACTCAATTAAAGAAAGACCCTAGGTATGATCAAATTACAGGTGAAATGCTTAAGCAATTGTCTGAGTATGCCTTTGGTCGACTAGCTCAAATGTTCAATTCAATCTATGAATTAGGATGCATTCCAGAGTGCTGGAAACTGTCAAGTATAAAAATGATCCCAAAGCCTGGCAAGGATCCTATCAAGGTCTCGTCATATAGACCAATAAGCCTACTACCAATTATCTCGAAAATCTTCGAAAACACAATTATCGAAAAGATTAAACCGAAACTCCGAAATATCATCCCTAATCATCAATTTTGTGTTAGAGCCGAGCATGGAACCATTAAGCAAGTGCACCGAGTAGCTGCAGAAATAAGATCAGCATACGAGGAAAGGAAGTACTGCTCTGCAGTTTCGGCATTCGATAAAGTTTGGCACGAGGGTTTACTTTATAAAATTCATTTTAAATTGACTTATGAAGTCATATTTGTCAAATCGCAGATTTTATGTAAAACACATTACCTCTAAATCGGGCGAAAAAAACGTCCTGGCAGGAGTACCACAAGGCAGTGTGCTTGGCCCAATCTTGTATTTAATTTTCACTTCTGATCTACCAACATCTTCGAAAATTCAATCAATGAAGAGAAATCGACTAACGTAACATTCTCTTTAAATAAGCTTACGTGTCCGCCAGTCTCAATGAACGGAATACAAATCCCTCAGGCAAACGAAGAAAAATACCCAAGCGTTTATCTAGACCGACGATTAACCTGGCGAAAACATATTGAAATGACATGAGGCCATATCAAATTAAAAATGGATAAAATGCACTGGTTGATGGGGAAATATTCAACCCTTGATTTAGTATACAAGCTTCTCCTGTATAACATAATGATTAAACCAATCTGGTCATATGGCTGTCGATTATGGCAATCAACTTTTAATTCAAATATTGACATTGTTCAAAGAATACAGTCAAAAATTCTCAGAATGATTATAGCGGCACCCTGGTTTGTAAAAAACAAAAATATTCATAAGGACCTTAGCATCCTAACGGTCAAAGACGAATAACTAAAAATGCGGATTAACTATGCAGTTAAACTATCATCTCATCCGAATGTGCTGGTGAGAAATTTAAAAGATATACCTTTGTCGTTACGATTAAAGAAGAAAACGATGGCTGTGACATTACAAAATATTAATTATTGATAGCACGTAAATTCTGCTCCCACAGATTTACTTTATTATACTAGCATTTAAGATTTGACAATTTACTGTTATTTTCATAGATTCAAAAATAAATAAATATGTTAAAAAAAAAAATATTCGTTGTGTATACAAAACTCTATAATTACAAATCCAAATATAAACTGATTCTTTATTGAATCTCTATGTATTCATTTAATACAATCAAAGTGAGATAAATCCAGCTACTTGGGTAAGAACAATGCCCACCCCAAAAGAACTGGCATCACACATAAAGTACAGCTCCTTGCTTTAGTTATAATGGTTTAGGAGGTAGTTCGCACTAAGCTTCTGTTTTACATCTTCCAAATGTATCATTGCATCTTCTGGTTCAGATAAATCTCATATCTTTTTTTGTCAAGTAGTAGAGTGGCCGCAGTTCCCACGCCATCATCGGCATGCACTATAGATAAAAATTTACCAACCCCAGAAAGCCTTGAGCTGCGTGACATTTTGAGGTCCTGGACCATTATTAATTGAAGCTACAAGTTATCAGAATATCACCGATATTGAGGGGGGGGGGGGGTGGGGGTGGGGGGGGGGATAAACATATTTTCGATTTATGTGTTTATTTTGTATTGAGAAATCTAATTTTATTTACGCATACAACGCATGTTTTACATTACTAGATCAGGCACCTCTGTCGATAGTACAATAATTTAGCACTATGTTTTGAATTGAATCTAGAAAACAAAATTTTGCTTCGTTTAATGTCAATCTAGCACTATTTCGACTTCAACAATTTTGCATTCCTAAGGTATGTTAATTTTGGAAAAAACAACAATCGCTGTGCATAACCCCACAATTTCTGATATAAAAGTGTAAAATCTGTGTCCTCTGATCGCGATGCTCTGGACTGACGAATTTGTGTTCCTAATTATAATTGAAGCCAGTATTGAAAAATAATTTGATTATGAAGTTTAATTATGAAATTTCTGTTTTGCTCTACAATTCTATCAGACAGATGCACACATGAAAATCTAATTTCAAATTTTTATTTTTCATATCTTCGACTTATTAAAAAAATGTTATTTCTGTTGTTGGTGAACATTTGATATTACAAATTTGTATAAGCAAATTTGTGCATATGTGTATGAGAAACATAAATACATATGAAATAAAATAAAAACTACCTATATTGAAATTCAAATCGTATCTATGTAGGATGATATCAAATATATATTGCCTTATACAAAATTTTCTTTTTATATCGGGAAAAGGGTATAAGCATTACAAAAAAAAAATACCCTTGGCATAAAGGTGAATTCATGGAATTTCATAAAAATTATTTGAATCAAATTCAATTGAAATCTGAAAATAGAAATGGAAATGAAAAACTAAAATTTGAAAATTTGCTGCTGTTGTTGTTGTGTATGGTAAAGATAAAAAATTTAATCAGATTTAAGTCGATAACCCACCTTTTTTTTGGTTTAACTCGATTTTATTAGTAAATAGTTTATTGATCTGATGTACATATACCTCAAGATATTTTCATATGTGGTTGTATAATATTCATAACTAAATAAGGAAATGTCTCGATAATTTTTCTTTATATCGAATTGAATAATTTTCAAATATATTCAAATCACGGTACACATTGAGTCTGGGTTACATCTTGATATTGTGTAAAAAAGAACAATTCAGTGTCGTATGAAATCAACCATCATATGTATATCGAAAACACATATTTCGAATTCAAATATAAGAACTTGATGACATTAAACAAATTACTTTTTACAACTTTATGTATGTTTGGCAAGTACATATAGAATATGTATAAATATATTGAAAATGGAAGAATAAGGAATTTCCAATATCATTACCATTGCGCCGTTTTTCCGTTTAAGTTTATAAAAAAACAATAAGGTATTTTCCAAATATATACACAAACACATTCTATTTGATTTGATTTTTATTTGGAATCAAATTCAAATATGTTCCAGATGTTTTCATTTAAATACACTGTGCATATATGTAAATTATATAACATGAAATTTTGTAATAAATGAAAGTGTTTTGTTTATCCCAAAAACTTGAATCACTTGTTTTGCAAGGCTGCGGTTAATTTAATAAAGTGAATATACTAAACCGCCTTTCATTGACTTTCTTTGCCAATTTAACTAATTGTAAAATATCACAAAATTCGTATACACACAGACCGCTTTTGGGTTTATAATCTACACTCCAAAACAAAAAATTAAATAAAATCTTCAACCATTCTTAACAAACAAAAAACAAAAAAAAAATGAAACGTCCGTAAAAAAACTCAAAACATTTGTTTTTAGTTGGTTTGCCTGTGGGAAATTATCCCTATAAAGAAAACACCATGCAACATATATATAAACCAAAAATAGGAAAAACAGAATTTCTTTACCCATTTTAAAGTGAATCCACTATACATAAGGAAAATACAAAACTCATTTTCTCAATATAAGAAATAACAACTTTGTATACTAAACTTTACTTTATATAGTATTTATATATTGAAGACGAACCGTATTTCTCGTTTAGATATTTTCCTGAGTCCTGTTGATAATACTCCTTCTACAGTTTGTTGCTGCGTTGTCTTCACTATTTTTTTGTACGTATAAAGGAAAATAAAAATCCTGTTATTATCATTAAGTGTTGTAGTAAGTACTCGTTTCATGATTTTTCGTATTTTCTTTTTGACTATGTGATGTACACCGTTATATAGTAATGCAGGAAACAAAAGAAGTACAGAAAATAAATAAAAAGTTTTACTATATTCAAATTGAAGGTACAAAAAAACATAATATTACGAAGGCGGAAGCAATTATAATTCTTGTACATAAATATTTTACCTTCATAAGCTGTAAATTACTTCAAGTTTGCTTTTGTTGATGTTTATTGCTAAAGTACAATTTATATTTATTGATTGTGTCATCATCCTTTATGCTCAGCGGAAAAAATTGAGCGTTGATAAACTGTACATCATTTTGTCCTAAAAAATTCGATATTTCCATATAAAAAGAAAAGATTTAATAAATTTATTATTTACAAAAAAGGGTTCAACTCAGGTAGAGGCAGTCGAGGAATATTTTTATTGGTGAAGTGGTTTAATGGTGGCATATACAGACAAATGTCAAATATTTAATTTACCGACTTATAACAATTTAGTTTATTCATAAGTAATGCTTAAAATTTATATTTTGCGTTTTAGAAATAAACTAAATAAACACAGCCAAGGAAATTTTCCATTTTACACAGAAGACACAGAAGCTCGTATGCGATTTTCGTTTGAAATGCATATTTTTCGAATCATCTTAAGCAAAATAGATTTCTGGTTATAGTACGACCTTGAAAGTTTAAGGAAATTTTGCATTTTATATAAAAGATTCAAAAGCTATTATGCAATTTTCCTTTAAAATTAATATTTGTCGAGTTATCTTAAGGAAACTGATTTTGAAGTAATAGTGCGACTAAGGAAACTTTCCACTGAATACAAAATCACTTTTAGGATTTTGATTTAAAAGGAGTATTTTCGAGTTATATTATGAAAAACGAATTTGACGTTATCGTGCGTCCTTGAAACTTGAACGAAATTATCCACTTTATAGAATGACACAGAAGCTTTTTTGCAATTTTCCTTAAAAATTAATAGTTTTCGAATTATCTTAGGAAAAATGAATTTGAAGTTTTGGTGCGACCTTGAAACTTTAAGGATTCCGCTTTATACAAAATATTGAAAAGCTCTTTTGCGAATAGATAATTACCTAGTTAACTTAAGGAAAGTAAATTTGAGATTACAGTGCGATATTGAAACTTTAAGGACTTTTTCATCTTATACAAATTGCACAAAAGCTCTTATTCAATTTTCGTTGAAATGAATATTTTTCGAATTGTCTTAAGAAAATAAACTTCAGGTTATGGAGCAACCTTGAAACTTAAAGGAAATTTTTCATTTTATACAAAAGACATAAAAGCTTTTATACGATTTTCATTTAAAATTGATAGTTTTTGATTTTAAGAAAACTGAATTTGAGGTGATGGTGCGACCTTGAAAGTTTGAGGAAATTTTTCACTTTATACAAATGACACAAACGCTCTTTCGTGATTATTGTATAAAATGAATATTTTGGAACTAAATATCTTAGGTTATATGGCGACTTTGAAATTCTAAGAAAATTTGCCACTTTATAGAAATGGCATAAAAGCTCTTTTGCATTTTCTTTAAAAATTAATAAACTTCGGGTTAGCTCAAGAAAAATGAATTTGAGGTTATTGTGCGACCTTGAAACTTTAAAGAAATTTACCGCTTCATACAAAAGACATAAAAGCTCTTACTCGAGTTATGTTAGGAAATATGAATTTGAAGTTATGGTGCGACCTTGAAACGGTAAGTAAATTTTTCACTTTAAACAAACGACAAACAATTTTTTGCCATTTTCGTTTAAAATGAATATTTTTCGAATTATGAATTTGAAGGTACTGTATAAATCTCTCTTCGAGAGAATTGTATTACGATGAAATAAAAGTAGATAAAATAAAACGTCCCTGAGGGACGCAAACCAACATTTAATGTATAAGGAGCAAAACCACTGCCATTCACCACCATTTGGATTCTACGACAAAAAATAAATTCTCAATCTGTGAAACCAGTATACTAGGAAGTACAACTGCTTTCAACTTGAACCGTAAACTGTTGTCCAATGCTACTGGCGAGGTTGAATAAATTACCGATCGGTTTACCACGTTGAAACCCGTAGTGTTGTCTAAATCGGTTGTGTTCTTCCAGGAACAGGAATTTCTCCAGAAGGAAATTGATTAATATTAAGGTAGCACCGATTTGTTGGCAAAAAAAAATTAGTAAATACTCTATGTCTAAATCTTATGCGAAGTTAGAATTCCCGGCAAATATATTACGGTAGTTATTTATTTTTTTTTGCGACGCTTGACTTTGAGTTGCAATAAGTTGAGCATTTTCGAAAGTTTCCATAATTGATCCCCAACGTTGCACGTTGTTAAGTGTTATTCAAGCTTAACGATTTCTTGATCTTACAAAATTCCTTAATTCAAAAAAGTTTAGGTGATGTTTTGAACAACAATAAAAGTAGAATCTTTATATTTACATGGTTACATATTAAAATCACAACTTTGGTTGGGCTATTTATAGATAATCAAGGAGGAATCTAAAACTAGAGAATAATTTTCTGTAGTACTGGTGTCGATTATTATATGAACCAAACAATAAAATATGCTGATGTTTATACATCAAGTGAGCACATTAAAATTGCGAACAAATTTGATTTCAGGATTATTTTTGATATCATATTACAATAAGTCAACGGTTAGAAATACATAGATGATGAACTTTGGGCAAATTTAAATATACAACTATATATGTATTTACAAAAAAAAATGTAAACCCATATCAGTATCTCCCTCTAACACTTTACCGATGAACTTAACATGGAAGTACTGTGTGTATTTAGACCGCTTCAGGGTAAAAGGTAACAAGTCATTTTTGTGCCCTTTTCAGGAGACCCAAACAACTGATTATTGAATTAATTATCAAATGTAAAAAATATTTATTAACGATGTATACATTATAAAACATATGTCATGATTGATTAATTTCTTTTAAAATAATTTTGAGTTTATTTTATTAATTTGTTGACTTATTGCCTTTCGCGCAAGAGGACTGCCTCTGGATAAAAGGGAGCAAGTAATTTTTTTTTTGCACTTTTTAGAAGATAGAAAACGTATCAGCTTTGAAATTTTTGACTTAAGTGTTTTCACAAATTTTGATTAAAATATTAAAATGTAAATAAATTTATTCAGTTAAAGAAAATTGTGAAAGATAATCTAAATAAAATATTTCAAAATAGTCATTATATATTTTTATTTTTGTAACACATAAGCTAACATTTTTTCAATATTCTTTTCATCCGTTCAACTATAGGAACAGATTTTACGGAAGCTGTTGGCAGACTTCTATAAAATTCGCGAAATGTAGGGGCGGTATAAGGAAGAAGAGACAAAGTGTCACTTTTTTTCTCTATAGAAATTGGTAAATGAGCACTGCACCATGTGGAAATCCTGAGGCACGAATTATGTTTTCTACGTCGTGACATATCCATTATCCATGATTCTAAATTGATCATCTTCTTTTAGATACGCTTGGTAAAATATTTTATATGGTTCACTTTTAGTACATCTTAACCATTTGACGTTATGCCAAACAAATTTATCTCCGGCTTCGTTAGTTTTTTTAGATGTATTGGGATCTTTAAAAGGGATAACCGAATTATATTTCCCGTAGTCCAGGAAATTAGACTGCCTCATTTCAACAATTTGGAACTTATATTTCTTGCCGGCCAGTCTAATTAAATAAAACCGGTCATGCGGATGGCTGATAGGGGCGCTATATCGTTTTTTTTAACTTTTCAATTTGTGCATGACCACAGTCGTATGGAATGAGATCATGCACAAATAAATTTGTGATCCAACGTTTCAATGAGATTTTCATGCGTAAGCGAAAGATTCACCGCTAGAAATGGCGAATTTTTATTTTGCCCGGGGTAATAATTGCTATATAATATCACGTGCTTAATGTTACTGTCTAAATTCTTGATTGCTTTAAAAAGGCAAGATCCAATGCTCCTCGTTTAGCAATTATTTTATATTAAACGAAGCAAGTGGCTTGATCATCCTTCATATGAAGACAGTTTTGCAGGTCAAATAATAATATTGTCCAAGTTGGGTTAGATTTCGCTCTAATTTTATCAGATTTCTTTGCCTCGCATGCTAGTTCAGCTTCAGTATGATGATATTCTTATAGTTTCAATATTTCAGTTTTAGTGACTTTGGTATATTTGAGTTTCATTTTAAATGTATCACATGTTTGGCAAGTGTCTTTAATTGGATTCTTAATACGATAGTTAGGTTCATGAAAGTTTCAATAACTCACAGGTGCAACTGTTGTTTCGAAATATTTTTCGTAAAATTTAATCAGTGTAAAATGAGGCGAAAAATGTTTATTTCCCTCTTTTCAGCAGTGGTGGCTCTCATAAGATGAAAGAGAAGCTAGGTGTTCCTCCACTTTAATTATTTCCGATTTACTTGTTTTATTTACAGGTTCTCGTCCGTTTCATTTATCAGGATGCTGCTGTTGGGAGGTATTTGTTTGTATTTATTCAAAATCTCAAAACATTTTTTTGAAACTTTTACATGTTCCTCACTTATTGGAACGTATGGTACTGAAAAGTTACCTGTCTATTATTTTGTTTTTCAGGAGTATTAATTCGTCTCTTTCTGTGTGATTGCATTTACCAATATGAGGCAAATAACTCTGATTGCACTTGTTCACTCACTTTCAATGTGCATGCCATTCGGCAGTTTGATAATCTACGGTGAGCTCTCGCTTTTATCAATTTGCCGGAAAATATAGGACTATTCGGAATTACGATTAAAATAAATAGTTGTGGTCGCAAAAAGTATTTTATAGTTCATTATTTCACAAGATTTCTGGCAATGCTCAATTTTTATCGCCGAGCATTCCACGTGCTGCGGGGAAAAATCAAAAGACCTTCTAAAAATTTAAAAAACGAAACATAAAATGTGACCAAAATACAATCAAGTGGTATGAAGACTCCAGGGCGGCAAAGAAGATATAATGATCGCCATAATATATTAGCATTAGCGCAACCAGCAGTAAAACACGAATTTCAACCTGTTTTAATAAAAAGTAAATTCGTAAGAAAATCTAAAAAAAGCTCAACCGCTTGAATAGAAAGTCAAGGCCAACCATCGTTAAAACATGCCTGGAATGAAAGAAAATTTAGCTGCATACCAAAACATCGCCTACTATGATAGGAAGTCGAATTAATTTAATTGACATTCAGAAAATTATCAATATTTTTTAACAATACAATCCCTGTTGCTATTACCAATTCATTCTGGTATCAGATTTAAAATTTTAATTTAATCAAATATTTGGTATCAAACATTTGCTGAGTATACCGTATTACCTAAAAGGTAATAGCAATTTAAAGAGATGACACTGATGCCCAGATAAAAGCCGCGCCGTTCTCTGCGGCGAAAACCAGGAAAATTCGTCGCTGCTAAATCACATCCCAAAATGGTGAATGTAACGTCAATATAATTCACCCCACCTTCACGGCGATTCACCCAATCGCCTTATTTCAGTTAGATTCAAATTTTGAACATCTATGACTGTACGAGCATATTTATCTGGAAAAGCAAAATTATTATACCATTTAACCAATGACAATTTTAAGAATGATTTTATAAAACAAAACGGCAACATCGTTATTTCCTCATTGTTCGTACTAAATCATTTTTTGCTAAGGAACCCACTAACAATGAAAGCTTTGCTGCCTTGACGACCACATTAAATGAATTTCTTAAATCGCCCGCAAGAATATTTCTATCTTTGTGTACATCATAACAGTTGATATACTTAAGAAATAAAATCCTTGCTTTATAAAAGCATCGTTTAAATTGTTAAGGACATATTTTTAAAATTACTTTGGAAACTTTTCACACGTAAAAAAAAATAAATTACTATCATTTTGTCAATTTATGTTGAAGTGTTCAGGCATACACAGAACTGCAACATTTGAACTCATTAAAACTAAAAATTAAAACGTCTCACAATTATATAAACAGAGTTTACAAATTTTTTGTAAGATGTCATCATTTTAACTATGCTCCCCTTTCTTGCGTTATATTTTATAATTATCATGTCCAGAAGCAACAGAACAATTTTTTTTACCTTTTCTAAATTATCTACCACACGACTTGTAATATAACAACTAACCTATGTTTCTATTTGTGTACGTTTCTTTCTTTAATGGTAATGGAACAAAACTGCTATTCTTAGAATTACACAAAAAAGAAATGTTTTTTGCCCTTAAGGGAAAAGATAGCAGTTGAACGATAAAACCCAAATAGAAAATTCCAGCGAGCACAATAAAAACAACATCACAAATTTTAATTTTTTTTTTATTTTGTTCCTGTGGATTGAATTTTTAATAACTGATGATTGCGGAGTTGCGGACTTTCAAGATTTTTTTTTTCAAATACGTATATGTATATACTTTACATATATGTATAACTAACACATGAATAGATAATAAATAGCGCACATAGCAAAGTAAAATAAATATAAGAACCCTTTTAAGCTTTTTTCCTGAATATAATATACAAAGTCTAGTGGATTGGTTATGTACACAGTGTTGTACTCATAACCTGTTTTTATTGTTCACCTTCTAAAAAAAAACAGGAAAAAAAAGTTCTATTGAAACGAACACGAGTGTTGTAAATAAAAATCAAAGCTTTGCAAAAACTTTAGCATGTTTACCTATAATTCTAAAGTGGTTTAAGGTGTGTGTGTTTATGGTATCTATAGAAAGTTGGGATAGTTCGCCATTGTTCAGAATTTTTGTTTTTCACCTTAGTTCTCGTAAAGTAAAACCAAAAAAAAATTAATTTTCATGGAGTTTTTTGTTTTGTAACTTTTTTCGATTTTTATAAAAAATTTTGTTGGAACGCAAGAGCTAAAACAAAACAATTTTACACGTTTTTGAAATTTTCTTAAAATTAATTAAGAAAAAATAGGTTTAAATGGTTTTTTGTTGCTCACGTATTTTGTGTTCGTTGTATGCTTTTGTTATTATTATTAATTTTGAAAAATTTATGAAAATTTAATGATTTGAAAATTTAGGTTTATCTACTTTTTTGTTTTTATTTCTTTAGTATATGTACCTACACATCCATACATATTTACATACTTTCATGTATAGGTTTTCGTTTAAGTAAATCGTTTTTAGGTGGCTCATTAATTATGAATTCCTTAAGTTACCTGTGTAGATTTTATTAATTATTAACATTGATATACGTAACATTTTTTATATATGTATAGCAAGGAGACAGAGAATTGTTGGTATATAATTAAAATACTTATGGGCTGCTGCGTAAAAAAGGTAATATTCGTTAAATTAATGGTGTCATGTGAGACAAACAAACGATTGATTGGACGTATTAGGTGAACGAATTTTCAACCATCAGATATAATGTATATTGTGGAATATTCGTAAATCTTTAAAACTGATTTTATTTATAGGATATTTTTTTCTACATAAATGAACATACAAACGTAATGAAAACAATCTCAAATTTACAATCCTTCAAAATAATGTTCAAAAAAGTTCAGCCATGGGGAGTCAAATGAATCATGAGCAAATAATATGATATAATTTATAAGCCGAACATAATGTGTAATAAATCATAATAATTTATAAGCCAATGATAATAATATAACAACTCATGGGCCAAATATGAAATTAAAAATCAAAATAATTTTTTTAGAAAATTCACATTAGCAAGTCGTTGCATCAATACATCAAATCTAAAGTTTTTCAGTATATCGTAATTTATTGTAAACATTAACATTCAAATTTTGCGATAGCATACAACCACTACATTTTGAATTTTCGTGAAAATTATTCCTCACTAAAATACACACAAGACACAACTATTAAACAAGCAACTAGGTATAATTCGTTGTTTCGTATTCTTTTTTAATTTACCGAAACAATTCTTACATAAAAATTATTTATAACTAGGAAGAAAAAGCCTGTGTTAAAAGACCCTATATTAAAGTTACCAGAAAGTAAAAAATCGATAATGCAGATTACGTTATTAACATTCCAGCCGAAAACCAAAAATTTTGTGGTTATCAGTATAGTGAATATAGTGGTACTGTTACTGATTACTATATAAAAAAAAAGTAGAAAAGGTTTAGTTTAAAATAATTAGATTTGTAAATAAGAAACAAAAAAATATATATATATATGTATACGAGTATATAGTAGGTAGTGCGAAAACTAATGAAATTTTTTACAGCCACGCCAGGACAGGTATAGCCAAGAGTAATCTTCGTGAAAATTTGTCAATGTTTTCTTAGTTTGTAATTTAAATGGTTTTCGGTGTTTATATAATTTTTTTTTCTTGAGTCTTATAAAAATTTGACACATTAGTTTTTCTTTGTTAACATAAGATTTAATAATATTATATATGTTATATGTGCTAGTGAAACATGTGTTACATGTGACATAAGCGATTTTGAAATTACATGTCAGGGCTACTCATGTATTCGATGTGATTCACATTCACGGTTTACTGGGGGTGTAGTGATTTATATATCCAAAAATTTAAATTTTGAAGTAAAAAATTGCTCGATTGAGAATAATTATTTATGGATTAGTAAAGTCTTGATAAGAAAATCAGATCAATTGAATAAAAATGTAGCATTATCGGTGTTGTATCGATCCCCAAGTTCAAGTATAATATCATTCATCAACTATTTCGATCAATGGAGTGAAGAAAATATTTCTACAGAGGAGTTAAATTTAATATGCGGTGATTTTAATATTGACTACCTACGTCAGACGACGAATAAACTGAAGTTGGATAGAATAATGGCAAGATTGAATCTGAAACAACTAATGGAGAAATGTACCAGAATAACAGCAGACACGAATACCTTAATTGATTGGGTTATTGGTAATACAACAACTGCAAATAGTATACGTATCGACACATTAGAGCAAGAGAAAATTAGTGATCATGAGACGATTCAAGTAAATTTGATGGAAATTAGTAAAAGCAGCCGAACACCAAAAAAATATATTGAGGGGATATTTAATTTTAATCAAGATATATTCAATAAGCTGTTACAAGATTCAAAGTGGGATACGACTGGTGATATTGATGAAGTATGCGAAAATATGTATGAAAATATTTATAAGGCCCTAAATGTATTTTACAAGAAAGCAGAGATAAAACCAAAGTCAAATGAATGGTTTCACAAAAATTATAATCTGCGCCTTTTAAAATCAAAAAAGATTGCAGCGAATAAATTAGCAAAGCAAACTGGAAATGAGGAACATTGGAATGAATATAGAGCAACACGAAATCGGTATATTTCATCAATAAGAAAAAGTAAGAGAAACTATTTCATTAGAAAAATAGAAACTGCTTCGTATAATTCGCAACGAGTATGGAGCGTTTTAAAGGAAATAATGAAAGGAAAACGAGATAGTAGCATAGATCGCATCATAGTTGATAACCATGAATACTGTAACCACAAGGAAATTGCAAATGTTCTAAACAAATTTTATGTCGATAGTATCAAGATCTTAAATGGACAAATTCCAAGCGTACAAGATGATTTAGTCGAGATAAGGGCATCAGCGAAAAGGAAATTCGCTTTGAACCAGATTACATTAGTAGAATTAAAGGATATAATCACAAAAATGTGTGATAAGCGAATGTGTGGTACACGGATTGAAGCCAAGTATGATTTTGAAAGCTATGGATGTTATTGGCGAAAAATTGTTATCAATGTTCAATACTTCTTTAATGGCGGGTCAATTCCCTAAATGTATGAAAGAAGCGAATATTATTCCTATTCCAAAAATAAAAAACGCAAAATATCCAGAGGATTTTAGACCAATTAATATGCTGGACTGCTGTGAGAAAATCTTAGAAACTGTCGTAAAGATACAACTAATCGAATTTTTAAACGTGGAAGGGATATTAATAGAGCAACAATCGGGATATCGTAAGGGATATTCATGTGAATTTGCATTAAACTTAGTATTGAGTAAATGGAAGGAATCGAGAGACAGGAGTGAATATACAATTATAGTATTTTTGGATTTCCAAAGGGCATTCGAAACAATTGATCGAACAATATTGTTGAAAAAGTTAACAGAGATAGGAATTACAAATAACGAATGGAAATGGTTTAAAAGTTATTTGAGTCATAGGAGTCAAAGAACGAAAGTAGTGCATGAAACATCTGATAGATATTCTAATGAGCTTGGTGTTCCTCAAGGATCCGTTTTGGGTGCCATACTATTTATAGTTTATATCAATGATATAGTAAAAAGTCTTAAAAATTGTCACATAAATTTATTTGCGGATGACACCTTGATTTATTATAGTGGAAATAACATTGAAGAAGTTGTTGATAATATTAACGGTGATTTGGAACGAGTACAAAAATGGCTAAATGGAAACAAATTAAAGTTAAATGTTAACAAGACAAAGTGTATGGTTATTGGTAAAGCAGATCATAATTGTGACATCAGAATTAATCAGAGTAACATTGAGCAGGTAGACACTATCAAATATTTAGGGGTAATAATTGATAAGAGGTTGAAATTCAGTGATCATGTGTCTTATATAGGAAGCAAAATAAATCAGAAGATTGGTATACTGAAGAGATGCCATAGAAATTTGAGCTATTTAAGCAAAAATAGTATATATAAGGCAATAATTGCTCCTCATTTTGAGTATTGTCCATCAGTGCTATTTACATGCAGTAGAGAAGATAAGGAGTAAATCCAAAAACTTCAGAATAAAGCGATGCGAGTCCTGCTAAACGTCCCAAAAACAACAAGTATTCGAAATATGTTGGAAACATTATGTTTTATGAGTGTAAATCAAAGAATAGTATACAATGTATTAATAATTATTTATAGAGTTAAAAATAATTTGGTTCCTAGTTATTTAACAAATTTTATTTCTTATGTGAAAGATAAAACTGATTATAATTTAAGAAATAGAGATCAATTTTTGTTACCATTTTTTAAGAGAACTGAAAATCAAAATTCTTTGTTTTATAAGGGAATTGACTTATTTAATAAAATTCCAAGTGATGTTAAAGTTTGCCCTAATATAAATGTATTTAAGAGGTTGTTAGTCAAATTTATAAAAGAAAATGTAGATTAAATTTTCTTAGTTAAATATTAATTGTTAAATTTGAAAACTAAATAGCTTCAAAAGCTAAATAAATAAATAAAAAAAAAAAAAAAAAAAAAAAAAAAAATAAACGACATGAAGATATACATGAAAAGTCTTTTTGAAAAGTTTTCAGTATTCGAGTTTTGTTCATTTTATGAATGATAATTTGATCTCGCAGATAATAATAAGCCAGAAAATGTATTAGGAGTATTCATGCGATAATTAATATCGCCACTCACAATAAAATGTTCAAACTTTCTTGAAATTTTGTTAAATCCTAGCTGTAACTGCAAGATATCATCAGCCTGCACCGGGGAAGGATTATAGCAAACAACAGTTCCTAATTTTGTTGATCTTGACAGTAACTCTACCAATAAAAACTCTACTTTACCACAAGAAAAACTGTCCACTAAAATTACAGTTAAATTAACTTTATAATATATAATGCTACTCCTCCCCAACCTGATAAACGATCATGTCTCAAGAGGCATTAGCCTGGAATGAATACAGTTTTGTTCGAAATATTATAGCTTAACCATGATTCCGATAAACCCAAAAAATCAAAGTTATATTTGTTCACCATCAACCTGACTTCATCAATGTGGCAATATAAACTACGAGTATTAACATGTGCAACTTTAATACGATGCGACTGTGATAATTCGTTGCTAATCAAAGCACATTTAGTCGTTGTAATTAATTGTTCTTTCGAATAAGAGCTAAAAGTAAAGCAAGATTTTAAAATATTAGAAATATTAAAATGAAGTTGCAAATATCTATTATTGATAAGTATTATCTTATTTCCAATAGTAGTTGAATGGGCTGGTTTTGAATTGTAGTTGACAAATGGCTTCACAATTATTCCAGCAGGGGCAAATTGTGGTTCAGGTACCTTCTGTCCGAAGTGATTACTAATGATTAATTTGAAATTTAGATATGCAAGTTTATTTCTCTCCACGTTCTTCGGCAAAAAAGTTGAACAACTGACGCCAATATTCCCATCGAGTTTAGATTGGACATATTGAATAATATGTTGCTCCGTGGTTGTATATTTAAAGGTGAAACAACAAAATGTTTGTATGAGACTTAAGCAACACTAAATTTGAAGATGATTCAGTACCGACATTTACTTCATTTCGGTATATTTTATTTTCGATGAAATTAGCATTTCCAGTTTCCTCCGAGACCCATGAATTCACCTACGTTTTATGGAAATGTGATAAAATGTTCCCAAATCGGTAAAATGATTTTCAGAAATAGAATGGTCATCAGTAATTTATTGATGAGCATTTGATTGAGCAGCTACTGGGTCGTCAGTGGTACGAGTAAGTACGTTATTATCTTCAGAGCTGATTACGAAGGATTTGCGACCTTCACTGTTTTTGCATTTTATGTATAACCAAACAATACGATTATTGGCAATGTCGTCGAATAGATTTTTGCTTACGCCAGCACATTTCCGATGAATAAACTTGGGCATTTACCCACACATTTATTTTTTTGTTTTTGTTATATTTTGCTGACAAGTTGAACACAGCTGCATATTGATTAACAATTACAAATTTGAATAATAGGCAACAACAATAACAACTTTTATAGAGTTAATAGATGACGACAAGTTTATTGTTCATATAGAAATACCGGTTGTGATTTAAACAATTTTAAGAAATTTTACAATCATAAAATTTGTTTACAAATACGAAAACTGCGTTTAAATTTAAATTAACAGTTATTGTTTAGGTGTGTATAATAAGTTTATGATGATGACATGCAATTTTTAACTTTAATTTCACAGTTCACACTGAAAACGCACAATTAAACTAAAAACTATCGGGCCAGTTATAATTTTCCAGAGTACATCAGAAATTTACACTAGATAAACAATTCGTTTTTATTTAAATCACTTGATATAAATTCACATAATACTGATTATTCAACAGTTACACCTCGTCACCATTCACTATCACCAATATATAATACTTGTTTTGGTTTCTATTACCACAAATTCAAAACTACGTACATATATCGAATTTGCAAGTTAATAGAAAAATAACATGCAACGTATTAAAATAAAATAAAATTCATAAAATTAATAATTACAGAGCAACTAAAAAATCACGTCCGAACGGTTTGACGTCAAACAAAAAAAAAAAATATCTTCAAACATTCTGACTACATAGGTACGACTTTAAAAAAATTATCGTGAAACCGGCTTAAATTCTTTTGTCCTTTTTTATCTTAAGTAACTAAAGGCTAATACCTTAGTTTTAATCTAAAATTAGTATCGTGATAAATGGCAAATATCGACAAAACTGTAGTCGCTGTAAATGAAATCCAACTGAACTACTTTTGATAAAATGGCCGCATCAGAAAACGAACCGCAGATAGTTTTATATGAACTGACGTTTCCTGTTCGCACATGGCACGCTTCACAAAAAATACTAACTATATGAACACCAAATTGCGGTATTTTCTTTAATTTTCTTTATTATCTCTAACAAAGTAAAATTTTTAAAAATCTAAATAGAAACAAATTTCGGGAAGTGAGAAAATATCAAAAATAATTTTGTTTGTGAAAAAAATGTAATTTCCATTTATTTTTGTTGTTGTTTTAATTTTCCCAAAATAAATGTTCATTTGTGTTTGGTAGAATATTTTCTTTCTAAAGTGTACAACATTTTTACTCTTGAACGGATCTTACAAAAATTCTTAGAATTCTCTTGGAACATGGTAAAAATTTGTCCTATACAATGAAACCTCAAGTTGGTTTAACAAATTAACGGTTAACTTAATCAAAATCGTTTTGAATTTTTGAACTTTTAACTCGATGCATATGGTAACATCATTATAATTTGATTATTATTATTACGAATTAATAACTGATACCAATTTAAACTAAAATCAAATTTTATTTTATTTCTTAGTTCTTATTTAGGCACATCTGGTTTAGTTCTAGGATTAACTTTTAATAAATTTTCTAGTACCTACATACATATATTAAACTTTCTGATAATTTCGTATTAACTCCCTACCAGTATATGCATATGGTAGAAATATTTCTGGCTGGTATTCATTTTTTGGTTGAATAATTTTTTTCAAAATAAATTAGATATTAAAATTGTCAGATCATTAAAACACAATCATAAAAAATTCCTATACCTCAATGCATAAGTTACGTAACTATTAAACATTTTAATGTATACGATGAATTCATTCATCATCTATTTTGTCATCGTGTGATCATCACTCAGTACAACTGCACCATTCATATTTTATAATGACAAGTTAACATCATCGTGCACTAATCATTACATGTTTTTCCAACATTTCAAAACAACATAAAATTAAAAAAAAAAACTGAAAATTGAAACATGAAAATAAAAATTCATTTTTCATCTAACTTTTCACACTAAATCAAAATTTGATAAAAAAATATGTATTAAAATATTAACATGTTACATGTAAGAATTTATTTTATGAATGTAAATATGTTGATAGATGTTGATTATGTAATGTATGTAGAAGGGAATATTGAAGGGAACAAGTGCTCAATACTCTAAAGCTACCATCTAGTAGATTCTCAATTTTTGGGATACAAATAATAGTTCGAATTCATTTATTGGACAAGCACGGCAGCCGCATGCACAGAATTTAATATTAACAACTAACCAGATTTTTTTTTTAACGAACACTAACTAAATTTCAAGTTATGTATGTATTATAAATAATATTTATACTATCATTATTACTGTTATTACCATTATCATTATTAATATTTCAGTGCGGTAATAAAAAAGTGCACAGAATAAAAATTTTCCATCTCGTAACATAACATCAATCTGGCTTGAAGAATATACTGATAAGTACATATATACACGCTATATATAAGTGGAAGAGTAATAATAATAGATGTGTGTTCCTATATACATATGTATGTACATATTATAGTAGTTAGATGAAAATTTATTTTTACATCAATAATTTTTCCTTATATTCTTGTAATCATTTTATTTTTCCATTTTTCATGATTTTCCGTATAAAAATATTTTTTTTTTGCGTCTCATAATTTATGATTTTTTTTGTGTAAGTGTGGTGTGTGTGTGTTCCCTTTAACTTTATACACACGTACTTATGTGTTTACGTTTTATGACAGTAATAATATTTTAAATGGAAAAAGCAACAACAATAAAGTATATTATAATACCTACAACACAATGACATCTTAGAAAATAGCTAATATGTAAAAGATGTAGCGATACTAATAAAAAAAAAAAATTAGAAATATATAACCTAAATATAACTACGTACTTGGAAAATCTGAAGTGATTCCAATTGCCAAAAATAAGAAACATAAATTTCCTTGTGGATAATATAAAGAAAATTGTGTTATGTGTCTTTTTAAATGTAACAATATAAATTGGGTTACAACAGGTAATAAATGAAAATGAAAGTGTTTTTGAGTGCGGGGTGGCTGTACATATAATATGTTATTATGTGTGGAATGAATATTTGCCGTTCGCCTAAAAATAAAAATTCTGATTTGACTTAATACCAATCGGATTAATATCTAATAATATAAACATGTGTGGCATCATATATGCACATAATTAACATAAATATTTATTCTAACTCAATATAACTGAATTAATTTAGTACATAATCTCTATAACAACAATCAAATAATCCGATTTCCATTTCAATTGATTATGATTTCCATGTAAAAATAAACATCATTTAGAATATAGGAAAAACCAGCAACATAACCAACATCCCAAAATAAAAATAAGCAAAACCACTATTCTGTGTTGAATATAAATTTCATATTTTATTTTTCCAAAATATGAAATAAATAAAAATAAAAAAAAATTTTATATTTTGGTTTGGAAAAATGGAAATAAAAAATGTATACATTTTGTATTTTGAATAATGTCAAATTCAATGTCCAAATAAAATTATTATCTGAAATAACAATTATCTCATTCCCAAAAATGTTAACAGATTTTCTTCCCATGTTCATATAGTTAATATAAACGTATCTTGACGAGAGAATTTCCACAAATCTAGGAAAACTAAAATGTTTCCCTCTTCTATATTTATGTTATATTTATTATATTAAATATATCCATGTAACATTATGACACAAAAAAAGGCAAATAAAAAAATTGAATTGGGTCATTTAAAAATTAAATTTTTGGGAGAAATAGGGAGGATTGCTATAACATGTATGTATGTTAAAAATGAAAAAGCGGTTTTCCTCATATAGTATACATATATAAAATAAACAAAACTTTTTACTGGTAATTTTATTTTTGCATTATGATCTAAATTAGTCTTATCTAAAATTTTAACTGTTATTTAGAAAAAAGAAACTCATTAAAATAACAAAACACAAAAAAAAGGTTTTCCATTAAAATAAATTTCGTGTCAGCAAAATAATTTTTTGTTTTAAAGTTTTTATTGAAATTTATTTACTTTAAGCCTAAATTGAAACTTACCGAGTAGCAAAAGATTCTTTTTTTAGATTCATTGTATTTAAATATAATTTTCCAGCATTGCTCTAACAACGTTTGCTCATAAAGTAAATGTTTGTGTGTGTGTATTGTGTAGAATTTATATTAATAACGTTTGGTAACAAAACACAATAGATAACAAGGTATAATTAACTAATAGAATGGTTTACAGAAGCTCATTAAGTTCTTGAAAATGTATACACCATTAATTATCCATCCAACCATATTTAGATACTAATCACTAATATTTTATTCTATTCATTCATTTAATTTAATTATTTTTCCGAAAAAATCATATACAAAACATCTCTCTTCTTTTGTGAAATATATATAAAAATTAAATTTATGTGACATCAAAAGAAAATAAAATGTTATATTTATTTCTTGTACGAACTTAGACAATATTTTATCTAAAGATAAATTATAATCTTAGAACAAAAAATAAATAAAAATTTCATTTGTACCTCCAAGCACCACACTATGCTACAAGGATGGTGGGAAATGCTCATGAATTCTTTAAAATATTTATTTTTGAGAAAATATAATTAAACCAGAAAATATTTTTTTTTTGGTATTTACAACTGCACAACGTTATATCCAAACAAAACACAACAATATCATACTACTTACGAGTATATGTATATGTTTGTTGCATTCAAATAACTCATCATACAAAATATGATATCCATTTCCCAAAGTTTCATATTTTTTTTCCCAAATTAAAATCCAACAAAAAACACAAAAACTACATTTTTTTAGAGCTTATCCAATTTTTTGTTTTGTTTTTGTTTCTGGGTGCTTTCATATTTCAGGCAAAAAGAATATTTTATTGAAATAAATTTCCTCGTTCCTTCGTTGTCATTTTTAGTTTTTCCAGCATATACTAAATTTCTGCTTTGCACTTTTTTTCATGTTCTCGGAAGTCAAACTCTATATACATAACTTGTATGTTATGTTGAATGTTCGTGATTATTATTTTAGCTTTTATGCGAGCTTAACGAAAAGAATCAGAATCAAAATCAAAACTCGACTAAAGGGTACTAAAAAGAAAAACATGGAAATGTTTAACAAACAATTAAATAGAAAAATGGAAGTTGAAAGGTGTTTCTAAGTTTTTCATCAAATATGTAGTTTTATATAGAAAATGCATTACTAAAATTCCAGTATAAACGAATTAAAAGTGCTTACACCTGACTCATGTAATAGACTTCACCAAATGAGTTTGCACATTTTTTTAAAGAGAATTTTTTATCAGACGTTCATTTCAATAATTTTAATTAGAATTTCACTTAGAAAAGGAAAATGGAATCTTATTGCTTAAAGATGTTTATTTAAAATTTATTCAAATACGTGGAGATCAAAGCTGGAACGATTATGACGTTGAAGATGTTTAAAAACATTTTAAAGCAAATGAAATTTCCAGCTTGGGTTCTTAAATAAAATATTTCGTGTTCTAATACATATTCGAACCCACATATTTCTTACTAGTACAGAGTACAACACCAGAAAAAACAAATACAAAAAAATTTGTTTAGCAAGGTACTTTATTGATCAAGCAATTCGGTAAATCAGCATCATGTTAATTAAAACGTTTGAGATTTGAGAAAAACTTATAAAACGGAATAAAAGGTGTTTCAAAAATTGAAATTAAGTCGTTTGTCTTCTGATTCGTCAATTTATTGGTGGAAAACTGCTATTTTCAAATTACCAACGAATTTTCACACTGTGCACAACTATTACGACAAAGTTCTTCATACCTTAATGATTTATATGAAAATAGTATGGATATTTACCGAACAAATATTATTATTGGTAAAATATCATACTTCGGAGAATGATGCACACATGCTCAGTGATGTACCAATTTTTTACGTCAATTTTTTTTCGTGTAAAAAATTTTTATTTTTACATTACAATTTGGCTCTCAGCAAAAATGTTAAATACGTAAATAAAGTAAAATAATATTTAAAAATGTGGTATTTGCGGCAAAAATATTTTTTTAAAGTTCTCCTTTGCATTTCGTTTGCCCCTGTTAAAGTTAGCCGAAAGTTTCCAGCCGAAAGTAAAAAGTCGATAATGCAGAATACCTTGTTAACATTCCAGCCGAAAATAAAAAATTTTGCGATTATCAGCCGAAAGTAAATAGGATACTTGGCTTGTAATAAACAATTTTGAAAATAGTCTTACGAGGATAACTTTGTTTAACCGAATCGCAGAAAACATTGGAAAATCAGAAGAATTCACAAAATTGGAATAAAAAACAACCTCTAGAGTGTATATATAAAGTTGAATTGTTTTTAATAGATTTGTCAAAAGTAATCGCAGGAAAAAAATCAGTTCGAGTTTCCTGTGAGAAATCGGGGAAACTTCGATTTCCCAAAAATCATTAGAAAATTTGTATAAAATCAGCCTCTAGAGTGTTATGTCTGGAGATGTATTTTATTGATATGACTTGTCAATAGCTATCGCAGAAAAACCATTCAGTTCTAGTTTCCCGTGAGATTTTCATATGATTTTTGGAAAATCGAATTTTCCGCGATTTCTCACGGGAAACTTGAACTGAATTTTTTTCCTGCGATAGCTATTGACAAGTCACATCAACAAAATACATCGCCAGATATTACACTCTAGAGGAGGATTTTATTCCAATTAAAATATTTTTTTGGGTTTCTCTAGTTTTCCACAATTTTCCACGA
Organism: Tipula helvola; assembly: GCA_963556165.1. Taxonomy (NCBI): domain Eukaryota; kingdom Metazoa; phylum Arthropoda; class Insecta; order Diptera; family Tipulidae; genus Tipula; species Tipula helvola. The sequence continues at coordinate 7,248,917 of OY744482.1, forward strand.
GGAACTGCAGCCAGGTTCTGCCATATATGAATATTAACAAAGGTATATTATGATAATCATGCATCCTTACATTCCTTAGTAGTTTTTAAGCTAAACTCTACCGATCGATATCGACTTCATCTTGTATTTTCGGGTGGGATAACACAATCTGCATTACCGATTTTTTTACTTTCATCTGGTATTACGCAATCTACATTACCGGTTTTTATTTTCGGCTGGAGTAATACAATCTGCATTATCGAGTTTCCACTTTCGGCTGGCCACTTTCGACTAACTTTAACAGTATTTTCGTTTGTCAGTCGTCAAACAAGCAAGACGTATTTGGAAATATCTTGTATTGTTAATAATTTTAATTTATAGTAATTGTGATTATATAAATCTATAGAGATTGTATTGTTCAAAATTAATTTTAATTTAGCATTAATTTTAAATATTTTTATCTATGTATGGTTATAGAAGTTTCAAGTGTTTTCCATTTCAATTTCTGAAAAAATCTAACTGTGATAAATTCATGTGTTTTGTGTCAAGTTTTGATACCTAACTGTGATAATATAAATCAATTCAGTAAATGATAATAAACTGTTTTTAGCTCAATGTTATTTCTGTTGTTAAACGGTTGGACGAAGTGACGAATATGTTATCAAAATTCGTTGAACCATTTTCACTTTTCTCTGAACTGATGAAATTATCTTTCACCATAAATCAATCAGCAAATTACACCGGAATAAATACGGTAGGAGCATCCTCAGCTAACAGTTATAATAATAATATCTATAGAGTGGATACATCGACGGATACGACTAAGGAGGATATTATTAAGCATTTTTCGGCAAAAACTGGCATTGATTCTTCTCATAAAATTATCTGTAACGCTTTAATTTCTAAACACCGTGATATTAAAAATTTGTCATTTATTGCTTTTAAAGTTGTTGTGAGTGAGGATGTATTTGATAAAGTTAACGATCTTATCATTTGGCCACTAGGATTCATAATTCGTGAGTTTCAAAATCGTCAACGGGGGACATATATACATATATCAAACGTTCTGCTTTTATGCCCGATTTCAGAACAAAACAGCAATTCGTCAGTTAAATAATATTTCCTCTCTTTCTTCTTTTATGAAATTGCAATTTGTTTCATAACTCAAAATCAATGCTATCTGGATCATAATTCTTTTTTATGTACATGAGAATTTTAAAGGGAAAATTAAATATTTGACTTTTCAATATCGCTCAAATAAAAATTTAATTCTCCCTTTAAAATATTCATGTAAAAAAGAAATATAATCAGATAGCATAGATTTTGAATTCTGAAACAAATTGCAATTTCATAAAAGAAGAAAGAGAGGAAATATTATTTAACTGACGAATTGCTGTTTTGTTCTGAAATCGGGCATATTCAAAAAAACGATTAAAAACGGCAAATGTAACTCAACGCACTATCATTCAGCCTAGGCCCTCCTTCATTTTATTAACCGAGGTTTGGATTAATGACTTCGGGCTGGATAATTATAATATTCCTGGATTCAATAATTATGGTTCTTGTAACTCAACATGTAGGGCCAGTGGAGTGGTTGTGTATTTAAATGAGGGTATTAAATTTGATAATATTTATAATATGTATTAGTATTACTAGTGCTGATATTGTTCAGTTTAACGTTAATTTTAGTAGTGATTTGTTCTCAATTCTTTGTGCCTATAGTATCATTCTGTGTCAACTTCATTTTTTGTTGAAGATTTTAATAAGGTCTTGAGAGCGAATACAACTAAAAATCTAATCATTTTTGGTGACATGAACATCAACATTCGCACGGGTTAAAGTCTCTGATAAATAAGGCCACTCCAATAACTAATAATTCTTCTACTTGTTTAGATCATGTTCTCTTAAGACATGGCACTAGATTTAATTTTGTTTATGAATCTGATGTTCATGACCTCCGAATTACTGACCATTGTATGACTTCTATTTCTTTTTACATACTTTCTGCCGTAGGCACTTGGCGAAACACACTTAATATACACATTTTTAAATTTTTTTTTAAAAACACTTGTTAAATATTTCGCAAAATTACAAAAGGTTTAAAAAATCACTCGATCGATTTCGGCTTGTTACTCCTGATGATGGCCTAACAAGCCGAAATCGATCGAGTGATTTTTTAAACCTTTTGTAATTTTGCGAAATATTTAACAAGTGTCTTTTAAAAAAAATTTAAAAATGTGTGAACTTCTATTTCAATTTCGCCTAATTCTAGTCACCCAAACGTTGCTCCTTTAAAAAAGCCAAAGTTTAGTAAGCAGAATTTCTCGAAATTATTCTTTGACTTGGATAATTAAAATTGCTTCTCAGTTTATGCGCAATCAAATGCGTCTGATGCTTATAATTGTTTTATCCATTTGCATAAAGCATAATCAAACCGTGGATTTTTGTTCCGTTATGTTACAAAATTCGATTTAAAAATAGATCATCCAAAAAAATTATTAAACACCCGAGCAATCTAGATCTTAAAAAACCGGTTAGCTTACTATACAAAACTATTCAGAAAGAAACGAAAATAGCAAAAATGGAATTTTATAAAAAGAAATTTAGAAATGCTAAGGGTAATACAAAAAAAACTGGAAATGATTGTTGATGATCAGCATGTGGTTACAAATGACTATGAAATAGCTGAGTTATTTAATAACTACTTTGTTGATACTGTTCTTGAGCTAAAATCTAATATAGTTAATGACATTGAGTTCTGTGAAGATTAAATTTACAACAACTCGGAACCGAAATCGTTTGTCTTCTATGAAACATTTCCTCTTGAGATTTTGGAAGTAATATCTTCATTGAAACTGTCTAATTCGATCGGATAAAGTTAGTAATTTTTTAGTGAAAAAAATTGCGATATATATTGCTGGCGTGTTTTCATTTATTGCAAATACCAGTTTTACTTCTGGAATTTTTCCGAATAATCCGAAACAAGCGGATGTTATTCCTGTACAAGCGGTGATAAAAAGAGTATTTGTAATTATTATTTGTCCAATTAGTTTGCTCTCAATTTTTGCCAAAATATTTGAAAAACTAGCTCATTCGAGAATCACTAGCTTTTTGAGCCACACAAATTTTCTACATCTGAAGCAGTTTGGTTTTAGGAAATCTAAAAGTACTGAAAATGCATTGCTGGAATTTACGAACTTTTTGAATAAAAATCTTGACCAAAGAAAGTGTACATTGCTTCAGTTTTCGTGTATTTGAAGAAGGCCTTTGATATGGTCAATCATTCAGTGTTGCTACAAAAACTTTATTTTGCTGGGTTTCGTGGGGTAACACTAAAATGGTTTGGTTCTTATATGTCGAATAGGTCTCAAATTGTCAAAATTAAAGATTGTGTAAGTCAACCGGAGAAGCTAATTGAAATGTAGGTGTTTCCATATCATTTCATGAAAAATTTGATTGGCATCAAATCAAACATACATTATCTGCCCGGTTGTAATAACATAATAAGTAGAATTTACTTTGTAATTCAAGAAAGTGGTGTTAATATGTACATTTAAAAAAATTTAATTAAACGTTTCGAAAATATAATTTTTTACATTTTTGATTCAAAGGTGTGTACGTTCGTATCTATACATAATTTACTTTTAAATGACAAAAATGAGAAAAATTTGCTTAACATCTGACATTTTTTTCGAATATTGTTTAAAGAGGTTATATACAACACGAGTGCACACAATGAGTGAATTTCAAATATCGATTAAGTTCATTTGTCTCCTCGCTTGGGCAGCGTTGATGTGCTACCTGGGAGCACTCAATTCATAATTTTTTTTTTAAATTACATACAGAAACAGCTAAAACCATGTTTACAAATATATGTAGATTTCTGGCCTAATTGAATATTTTTTTTATTTATAAAATTTACTGGGCTGTGAATAATAAAACTAAAATTTAAAAATTATTGTAGGCAAAATTAATTATTTAATTAATCAAACTACACTGCATAATTTCGACATTTTCACCCCAACTAGCCCAAACCTATTCATATAAGTACACAAAAATTTAAGAACAAAGGGTGATTTTATGTACATTTTTCTGCTGAAAAATATTCTGCATAACATGGTGAATTTAGACGTTAAAGGAGAAATTTTCAAGTTTTATTCAATTCAAATATGTTAGAAAAAAATCTGTTGACTTTGATGTGGCTATCAAATGTAAATTGATTGATATAAGAAGGAAGTAGAACAGCCAAGTCTTTGCAAAATGACCAAATCGAGTTTTCTATCGACTCTGGATTCTTGTAATTTGGTATTCTCAGTATGAGGAAATAGATTTAGAGAGAACGCGATACTCTAAAAATGTTTTTTTTTATGCGAATATATTTTGAAATCCATGTTGGGTGGAGTGAATAAAAACAAGTATGTGCTTTACCTTACACTTGAAAATTTCCCAGTACCTATTTAAAAAGCTGTAAATAGAGAAAGTAATTTCTTGACCTCTTCCGTACTTATTGGATGATTTACAATTTTGGGTACAATACGAGACTTGAGTTTAGTTTTAAAATATATGTGGATCGGAATGGCCCGAATTATTAATATTCGAAAATGAAAAATTATCGCAGGGTGATGTGAGGATCCAACCAAAAGTACACAAATGTTGAAGTATGATCGTTGAAAATGAGAAGATTATAGCGGTATCAAGGTTTGTCACCCTCGGCGTACAGTAAGTAAAGCTTTGTTTGGCAACTTAAGGTTATCAGGTTATATTTTTTTTGTTTTTAATTCGGTGGTGGTAAGAAGAAATTTATCACGCTGATTGTGTTGTTGTAAATTTAGTGATACTAGCTTTTCCTTAAAAAGAAAATAAATCCACTGGAAGAGTAAAAAATGGGAATATATATAACTACCGTTTCTAACACATTTCATTTATAGCTTTGGATCATTCTCACGTGAAAATATTGACAATTTTATTAATAGAGGAGGGTAGTCAAACCTAAACATACAAGCAAAATTAGCGCAGTTTACAGATTCTGTTTTTTTCTATGATTGTAATTCCATAAAGAAGCCTACAAGACATTACCGTATGGTAACCGCAAGGGCTTCAATGGCTCTTATTTGTTGCGCAGTTCTACACAACAGGGGAAAGCATTAAAACTATCTTTATTTAATCGAGGAGGATGCAGACAACTGAATTAAGCAATCACGATAAGGACTTCGATGAAAAAGACGAGAATAGAGATGAACAGCTACGAATTCGAGGCCAACAAAAAAGAGCTGAGAATGAAATACAAAAAATCTTTACAGATTTGGCACAAAATAAGCACCAAATTATTTGGATAAATAATTAGAATTAAATTCAATCAGATAAGTGCATACTTATAGGTATTACTTAAATTTTGTCCGGTAAATATACTTGTAAGCATAAGGTAGTTAGGTAATAAGAGGAAAATTTTACTTAAAATTAGTACCTTTTATGGAAAAGGTAACTCTTACCAGTACTTACTTTTTTTTATTCACTTCACCACCCATTGATGCAGAAATATAAATAAATTATATAAAATGATTTGGGTTTTTAGAAAATCAATAAAAAAAAATTAAATATTATTCAGTGCTAATTATAATAGTATTACAAATTTGATTGAAAAATTTATTATATATTCATAGTCTTCATGGAATTATTTTAGTGCAAAACTTTGTTGTCATGTGATATAAAGTGTATCATGTTAATGTTAATGTTGCAGTGAAAGAAATTCATATAATAAAGTATTTTAACCATTCATCATTATCCATTTTGCATATTCATTGAGTTTAACACAAACGAATTCTAGAATTTTCTTTAAAAAACATAAAATTATGGCGATTAAATTAATTTTCAATGGCTTGTAAAACCTGTAAATATGTAGTGCATTGGACATGAGTGCATTCATACAGTGAACGTTATAGTATGCATAAACTTCTCTATCTTTTTCGATTTAAAAGTGAATTTATACAACAAAAAAAAAATAATTAAATAATTTTTCAAGTAATTATTATCCAGTGCTAATTATTATAATACAAGTTCGAGTAATAAATTCAATGCCTATTCAAAATATCCACTATTAAATAAATATTTAGTGCAAAATTTTAATTGTTTCATTTCGTTTAACTTGTTAATGTAACTTTAAATTTTATATAACACCGTTAAATCATTGAACCATTATCGCAATACCAACCGATCGGTGGAAGTTAGATTATTATGGAGTATTCGTTGGATTTTGGATTCGTTTGACAAGACACTCTTTCTAAATTGTATTGCGGACAACCTTCAAATCATAATTTGATAATATGGAAGATATTTTTATCATTAAAACAACATAAAGTACCGTCATGTGGGGCTACTTTGTGCAGCGGGGGCTACTTTGTGCAGCGGGAGCTACTTTGTGCAAATTTGAAAACCAGTTTTAATTTTTTTTTTTTTTTTATGGTACCTATTTGTGATATATACACATACATAGGTAGAGGTCCCCTCTATTACTACAAACATTTTCTGGAATTTTAAAACAATTTCAATGTGTGTTTTGGTTATCCAATTTCAACAACTTTTCGATAACGTCGGGCGTCGCAAAGTGCGCGTGGAAACTTGCGTCTGTGAAATACAAAATTGTTGACAAAAAAATTGTTGTAAGTGCAAATTTATTTATTTATATGTAAATAAACAATGCTATCTTGTTAGTTTAAAAAAAATGTGAAAATTAATAACAAATAAATTGAAAATGAAAAAAAATGCACTGTGGGGCTACTTTGTGCAAAGTTTCATTCGTTTTTTTTTTTGGCAGAAAAATGGTTAAACGTTACAAAAAAGTACCTGGAACGAGAAATTACCGTTACTACACTTTAGAAAAGCTGGAAAAATGTTTGCAAGAAGTTGATGGTGGTATGTCGATTGCACAAGCTTCTCGAAAGTATAAAATCCACAGAAATGCTATCTCAAACAAAATACACAAAAAACACAAGAAATGTCGATCTGAAGAACTGCAGTCTGTTCCATAGCTTCAAACATATTTAACTATGGTGAGACGAATCTGTCCGACAATCCCGGAATAAAGAAAGCGATATCGAAACGTTCATGCAGGCGTACTGAACGGGTGATGAATTTTTCGAGGAGCTGCATTTCAATAATGTTTTGTGGAAGTGCGTCGGGATACATATTGCCTCCGTACACAGTGTACAAATCAACACAGCTCTATAACAATTAGATTCTTGGTGGACCGAAGAAGAGCCGTTTCCAACCTTTAGAAAGCGGTTGGTTTGATTTAAAAACATTCGAAGATTGGTTCGAAACGCACTTTTTAGTTCATACACAAAGAATTCCAGGGAAGAAAATTCTAATTGGCGACAACGTTTCGAGTCATATTTTCAGTTCGAGTTGTGCAAATGTGTCAAGAAAATGAAATCAAACTCATTTTCCTCCCTCCTAATTCAACACATTTGTTACAATCCCTAGATGTGGCATTCTTCGGACCAATGAAAACAGCCTGGCGCGCTAAAATTCGCAAAAATTCAATTATTGAAGAAGAAGAAGATGAAGATGATGATGAAAAAGACTAAGAAGAGATTCAGAAAGCTGCTCTCAGTGCCAAAGATTTGAAGAAGAGTGATTACGTGATTGTCACTTATGAAGATGAATATTTTCTAGGAAAAATTGTTAGCTCCAAACGTAAGAAGAACAATTTTGAAATGCTGACAATGACCAAACTTTAATAAGTTGGAAGTGGAAGGAAACTGAAAAGTCTGATACGTACAAACTCGAGGAAATTGTACGAAAGATTAGCGAACCAAAAGCTATTAATAAACGTGGTCTGTATCGAGTTAAAGAGATCGAATCACTCTGGGGGACATATAAACTCCAGATTCGCAACGATGTATCTCATGTTGTTCATATTTATAAATGTTATAAATGTTAATAATGTAATAATTATTTCTAAAATTTGATTTATTTCATTGTTCAAAAATGTGTATGGTTTCTTTTTGTTTAAACTCAATCGTTTGAAACAAACATTCTTTTTAAAAAAATAATTGTGGTAAAAAAAATTTTTTTAACGCTGAAAACTATTTTCAAACAAGAATTTTTATTTATCTTGAGATTTTTATATTAAAAAGTCAACAATCAACTATTTTGACAAATGTATATCAATATTTTACTAAAAACATGATTATTATGCAAAATTTCTATCACTGCACAAAGTAGCCCCACTTGGGGGCTACTTTGTGCAATGTATGTTTTGATTTATAATTTTTAAATATTACATTCAAAAAATGTCAGTATTGATCTAACTTACTCGTCTGAGTCCAGCTATTAATATAATAACGATAAATTGTACTAATGTGTACATTAATATAGTTTTTTTACATCTCAAAGTTCAAAAACTGTAAAATCCTGCACAAAGTAGCCCCATCTGACGGTATCAATTATAGTGAATACAGCTTCGATTAGTTTCCTTTGCGCAAAAAATAAAAGGTTGTGTGGCTGTACAACCTTAAATTATTTAAGGCCAATGTATAATTTCGCCGCCCCGGTGGCACAGTTGTTAGCATGCTTGGGTTCGATTCCCAGCGGGTGATGAAAAAATCACGGCTGGTTAATGTAGTATCAATGAATTAATCACTCATTATCAGTTAAAAAAAATTATTACGAAACTTCAATAGGAAGCGGCCAAATCCCTCTATGGGATGTAGCGCCAGCGAAAAAAAAAAAAAAAATTATAATTTCAGTTTATAGAATGAGGTAACATTCCTAAGTTGACGATAAATTAGTCGACCCTCAATTTGTTGTTCGGCACAATGATGCTTCCATGTACAAGAAGAGTCATTGTTATGAAATTATTCAAAAATCTCGAATTTAGTGGCTTTGCGGAGGTTTAAATTAAAGTGGAATATATTCACGAAGTAACAAAACCAAAAATTTGGAGTAGGGTGCTAAGAAAACCGAGTTGGATAAGTTTATTAATACATTTTTGAAACCATTTAAAAAACTGACCAAGTGTATACAAAATATATGTGACTAAATCATTATTTAATTAGCCAAAATTAATTCTAAATTTAATTGATTCACTGTTTGGTTTTAATTTTTCCATATTGCACAAATAATTATGAGAAGAAATTTTCGAGCACACATAATTTTGTTAAAAATTAAATTAACTGTAACTTTTACTAGAATTAAAATTTAAAACATTTTTTAATTGGAATGTAAAACAGAATAATTTAGTTAATTAAATTGATATTAACATTTTTAAAAAGATTATTAATTATATAATTTTTAAAGTTGTTTGTTTTACATTACATTCATAATTTATAAAGCACAAATATTTTGGACTGTATTTATTATTAAAGGCCTACATTTACAATAAAGCTTGTTAAAAAAAAAGAACAATGAAACTAGACGTGATACAGTTCATAATTTAATATAATCGCCCGTAAACGTCCGTTATACATAACTGGGAGAAATATAAGTCAGGTCACGGTCTTCTTTCCAACTTGCAGGTGCTTTCAGTATTTATTCTGAATAGATTTATATTCTACAGTATTTTGATGTTTTTGGGTTTTGAGAAAAAATACAAAGGAAAAATATTTAATTGTCAGGGGGTTTCTTGCCAACATTTTCTTTATTCGTTTGTTTTTCACTCAAATATTCGTAGGTAGTTTATATTTGTGTTGCACGACTGTAAAAGTGTAAATCTCATAAGAAATACCGTCCAAGCGAAGTTTTAGACAATATTATATCGAAAGCACATTAATAAGCCACTTAGCGCTTGAAAGAGGCTTAAGAGAATGGCTATGAATAAAATATTCATAATACAGACTTCAAAAATTGAAAATAGACCAAAGTAAATTCAGAAGTCAAAGTAGCATTTTATATTAGTTTTAGCAAGCAAATTTAAAGGAGCAAATATTTATTGTCGATTTTAAATTACTAGTATATCACAGTTTAAAAATTAAATTATATTAAATTAATTATTCTCTCGCACAAAAATTGGAGAAGTATATTAAGGTGGATATACAATAGCATAATTCGGAATAATTATTTACCTTTTGAATTATGTTTATATTTAGACATTTTTATATTTTGATATTTTTTGCCCTGTCCACATAAAAAAAATTGTCTTTATTTTCAAATGCGTGACGCTTTGTATACGTTGTTAATGTTTACATAAAATATTATAATATTATTCTGCAAGTATACAAAATCAAAAACATTTAAATCTGTGTTTTATGCTGTAAACTGAAATTTGATTTATTAAATGTGTTTTTATAATTTTTTTCAGATTTATAAAAACCACAACACCAATATACACAATAACATTGAGTTCGCATTGGAAATGAAATATGGAAACAGCATTGATTTATTGAACATAACCATAAACAAAATTAACACTAAAGGCAATCATAATTTCAAGGCAAGTGCATATTTAAAATATTTCAGGTTATTACCCGCACCATGTAGCTAGGTCTCGCTTATGTATTTAATATTAAAAAATTATATATCGGTCAAACTACTTAAATTTTCGATGCTACAACATTTCGATGGAATTAACTGTCGTATAATCGGGTAACAACATTACAGATTTTAATTTATTGCCTAAGAAATTGTGGGCTAGAGTACAGATACAGGGTCTTTCAATAAAAATATATTTTCAAACAAACATGTAAAACTGATGTCCATTAATACTTCTGCTGTGAAATTATGATTAATTTATACGTAACTAATATGCTAATATCCTATTGCAGGTTTAGAAATTTAAGAGAAAATTAAATCAATTCATTATAATTATTAGATCCGTTCTTGTCACCGTCAAGCCAGCAACCAATAAATAAAACTTTGAAAACTGTGTCAATAAATCAAATGAATGATATAACTTTGTTCTTGCGAATCAGCCAGTAAGCTCGTAAAATCTCGCAAAAACGATTCAATCAAGTTTTTTATTACGTTTTCTGACCAACTGGTATAAATAACAATTTGACTTCTCCAGGTGTTTGTATAATTTTTTGAATCGTGTAAACTCTAGTTATAAACTAATGACCGTTGATGACGAGATAACATAAAGCAAACTACGTAAGTCAAACATGTGGGGGTTGAAAATAATAAATCAATACGTACCTGAAAACAGAAGGATACGTTTGGAAGTAAAACAAAAATAAATATCCAATTATAGCAATTACACCACATAAAATGATGGATTACATGCTCGACCGACTAACAAGCCAACCATTTGCTAGTCAAAAATAAAACTACTAGAATTATCTTTGCTTGATTTCTTTTTTATTTTGACTGTCTAAATGATTTGGCGGTTTGTACAGTAAGTTTGTAAGAAAAGGGTGCTGTGAAGTCGAGCCGGTCAATATGTCTTATTTTGGCTCTACATACTTGACGAAATCACCATTTTCAGAGATGAATATCATAAAATCAGAAATTGAGCTATTGATCTATACTAATTTATGAAATTACTTCCGGAATATTGCATTACTCTCTTTAAAATGTGTACGTACCCATATGTAAATATAAGTGTATAGTTATAATATAAACTTAAACATGCCAAGGACAACATCAAATCTCATCATCTACATACATACAATAAGTACATATAAAATATAAAAGCAATCGACATTCATATCGAAAAGTTTTTTTTTTGTGATAGTTTGTATGAATACAGAAAGAAAATATCTAATCGAAACTGAAAATCTCATAAATCACTGCTTTTAGTTTATGTTTCATTTTTATGCTTAAGTAATGTTTTATTTTTATATGTATTTGCAAAATAAAATAAATTAAAATGATGTGATTTGGGGATAATAAAAATGTTCTAATGTATAAAAAAAAGTAAATAAATGTACTAAATAGTAGAACATAATACAAAATTGGTAAACTGCAACTTAGTACTAATGTAACATATGTGTAACAACAAGGTTTTTAATATCACTATTTGTTATCCCCAATAGTTTACAATTGAATCTGTTAGCTATGTGTAAGTTTAATGGTCAACAATATTAAAGAACAAATTGTGCAAAAATCTTCCATCGCGCCCACAAAAAATGTCATTGTCAGTGTCGTGTGTGGCAAACCAAACACAAAAGCTTCGTATATACCTACACAAAATAAAATTGCTTATCTAAACAACATGTTTAGTGTTGCAGGAAACAAGTATTGAAATATTTTCCATAATAAAAATAAGGAAAAGCACATAAATAAATAAAAAGGAAAATGCTTTCTTTTATTTAATATGTATCTACATTTTATTTTATATAAATAACTGAATTTTCTTTTATGTACAATTTTTCCAGGTGAACGGTTGAATATTCATCAGTAAAAAAAAAATTACAACATTTTTACTGCAGTCATAAGCATTTATTCAAAGATAAAAATACAAGATAATAAACATAAAATATGTCAGTGTATATATACGAGTATGTATAACTGACAAAATAAATTGTTATAATATTATATACAAATTAGTCCACTTGAATGAACTTGGTATAATAAAATTGTTGATTTAATTTTTCGATATGTAAAATGCCCACACCTTCATCTCAAAATCAACAGCATTTTTTTTTTTTTTTCAATAATATTTTCATGTTTTTTAACCGTGAAATTTTCAACTATCCGGTACAAAAACAAAATATGAGTTGTTGTATAGATACACACAGAGAGTACACAGAACAAAAAAGTTCAGCAAGGAAGAAAATAGGAAAATTATAATACTATAAAGCGTACTAAGTTGTTATTGCATTTTAGTATTACTTTTGTAGTGTTATTTTTGTTTTATGTAATTAAAAAGTTTCTTTTCATCTCTTCTATGTTATGTTATATGTTGTATATAGTGGATAAAAATACGAAAATAAACGGACATTATTCCGGAAATGTTACAAGTTCATTTATCTACTGTAAATTTAACGGTACATGCGCTTAATTATGTAAAAGTATACTCTTATCTTTATGTTCCTAATTATGCACGGAAAATTTTTAGTTTTATTTTATAAAATACCCAACATTTCCCGAAAATGGTTACATTACCTCGGTTTAGTGTTTATAATACAATAAATAGGGTGGTTTCTAGTTTATATCCACCCCAATAAATGTTTAATTGTTTATTTTACACCTTTCATGCTTATAAAATATATTAAATAATGTTTATGCCCCCCACTGCAAAAAAAAAAAATAAAAAAATATGTGATCACTGATTAGTGATGTATAAAATTGCTCTAAACGCACAAAGTTGGCAAACAGTTAAATAAACCAATAAACAAAGGTTGGTTTAACAAAACTGTTTTATCCGATTAAAACCAAAACTATATAAATGCGTACCAATTTAAGGATTTTTCAAGTGGTATACATATATATGTACTCGTATATCCTATAAGCGATGATAACAATGTTTTGGTTTTTTTTATTTATTGCGAAGTGGTGGTTGGTTGCGATGATAGGTGGAAAGTGGAATAATAAATTACATTCAGTTTTTTTTTGTGTTGAAATAAATGAGATACATTTAAAATTGTAATACCATATCTCTACCTATATTGGAATACAAAATGGATAAGAACACGAATGGCAAATAAAAATTTTGTGTTTGCACAAAAACCAGCAAGCGAAATAAAAATAAACTGATTTTGTTGTTCAATCCTGCTACGGATGGACGACGAGGTTATATACATAGTATGTGTGTTATGTATGTATACAAAAAAACAACAAATTCAATTGAAACCAAAACATTTGTATATCTCCGTGTTGTAATATTTCATTTTTAAATACATACTCAATTTACGTAGCTACATACTATATTTGATTGTACTCCACAATGTGTACTTATATTCATTACGATTGCGTGCATCATTGCGAACAAATAAAATTATCATCTTTAAATCTGTTTAAAGTTGTTACCTGTAATTGCCTAACTAGAGCCATTATATACCCGGTAGCAATTTTTAATGAAAAAAACGAAATGTTTTTAAATGTAATTAAAAATTAGACAAAAAATTCACAACGACCACAAATATAAACAAAAAAAAGACATTAAATTATTTTCTGCAAAAGCTCTGAATTAGAATGTTTTGTTGTTATAGCATAAACACTTTCGGGGATATATATATCCTCGCAATTATCACAGATCAGGCAATCGAACTTTTGATTTCACAATACACCAGACAATGTTTCAAAAATGATTTACCGAGCATCTAGATTTGGTGACGAAAATTTTCAATAATCTAGATCTTCGCAAATGGAAATTATACCTACCTAACCTCATTTCTATTGGTTCCTCGACTCATAAATAACTGTAAATAAAAATCGTGTAAACAAATTAAAACTGAAAATTACATTACTAGAAGAATTCTTAGCGAAAGGCAAATAGACTTCAGTAAACCTTAGCCGGACCATTATTCCAAATGCTTTTTTGTGAAACATTTACTTAAGCGCTTGACACAGATAAAGTCAAGTTTTTGGAGAATTAAGTTTTTCTACCTTTTCCATTCCGGATATATTGTATCTGATTTACGTCTAACTTATTTCAAAACTTGTTGACAAAATATAACGTGAACAACTCTTTATCTACCTCGGTATTGTCTTCAATGTCAAGATAATGCTTTTGGACGGATCATTCGATCAATTGACATCTGGGAATATATTTTAGACTCTCATTCGGTGTATAACACATTCGATATTCTATTAAAATATATAATATCGTATTGTTTTGTAACTAACAAGGCCTCCATTATAGGCCACCTGCTGTTAACAAAATTTGTCAATCATTTAGAAATTTCCTGGAATGATCGCTTTGCCCGCTGCTTAGCCTGGGGCGGTACAATCCAGTTAGATGACCTGTATCTGACCGCTATTTAATCAGGAAACAGAAAAAGTACAACCCATCTGTATACGACACCCGAATACTCAAATCAATTTAGGTTCCCATTTAAATTTTCTCACTTACCACATTTTAAATTTAAAACGAAACGCAAATATTTACAATTAATCTACTGACAGTTTTTAACATTTTATTAAATTAAATTAAATTAAATAAAGATTTTTAAAAATAAATAAATATGGAAATTAATTAAATTGTAAATAGTCATAAAGAATTAAATTATTGATAAACAAAGAATTTATAACATGGTGCACCATTTATTTAGATGATAAATTTTTTTAACATAATAGGGATTCGTTTAATTAATTTATTAATGAATGAAATTTTCTATTTGAATATTAATTAATATTAATACTAAACATTGTTTTTTTGTTTTATAAATAAATAATGAATAAATAATTTGTAATAAATAATAATTAAGTTTAACATAAATAATTGAATTTACCTAAATCTTAATGTTAATTGTAACAATGGCGATGTTGGTGATGATGATGTAAAAAAAAAACGCGAACTTGTTGTTTTCATTTGGGTGGATTTTATGTCGTGCATTTGTTGCATCCAGAACCATACATATTTCGCTGATTTATTTCGATGAATGTTTTATTTTTTCCTGTAGATTTAGTTTTTTAACATGGAGCTTTAAAATCACAATCACATTACTCCCGAGTTGGATTCATATTGTAAAAAAATAGGAATGTTAGGAACGTTATTACCACCTACAGATGAGCGACGTTCCATAATTTCAGATTCCTTACAATGAATAAAAAATGTTGATATACTTTGGATGCGGCCACATGCATTAAAAATTCCGAATGTTCCGATGTGGGTTGGCTTTAACAGAAAGTTTATACAAGACTTTAATACCTCTAAACAAAAAATTTGTAATCTAGCGCATATCAATGAATCACCTACTTCTAAATATGTTGTTCTCGAAACACTGAAAGAAACACAAAAAATCGCTGAAGAAGTACAGCTGTCTCATATTGAAGTTAGGTAAGATTTAGCTATCTCTAAAGTTGCGATGCAAATCCAATCTAGTAAGCAGCCATTATTTGATAACCTATTTACTCATTTAGGATCTTTTCATATTATGCTTGTATTATTTTAAAGCTGTATGTAAATTTATAGCAGACTGTGGAATAATAAATGTTGCTGTGGAAAGTGAAATAATAGCAAATTAATTTGTTGATTCATTCATTTCAGGCAAGCACTTCAATGGATGTAAACGATTACACCCACTGATGGCAGTTGGATTAAAAATTTTGCAGTTTGAATTTGTCAAAATAACGATTCCAGAAAATTTACGTATACAGCTGATGAAGTTTAAAGATCAAAAATATCTCATACTTTCATATCTCCAACATAAAGCTTTAAATGAAGCTTATGGTAAAACGCCTCAGTTTTATATAAGGTACAATATATCTCTTTTAACTATTCTAAAATTTTTTGTAACAGGTTAGCTGCATGCCTACTATGTCACGTGGTCTCACAAGAGCCAATCGCAGGACATTTTTTGCAAAAAATGATATTGCCGCGCTGCCCTTCAGCCAGGTCTTTGATTTTGTGTTTAGACATTGCTAAAGAAGTGCCACACAAATTTTCATGCTGCCTCAAATACCTACTCAAAATTGTCTAACAGCTCTCCTACTATATTTATGATTCATTTCAATCAATAACACATTTTTTGCACATAACACTTTCTTTCTAATTTTTAGTTTTTGTGTTCTGTCAACAATTATAAATATATCTACCAAAACTTCTTTTGCCCTCGTCCTCGTCCAAACAAATTTCTGCTTATCCCCACCAGCTAATTTCTTTTTTGTTTCAATTTCCTTACCACATGCAACAATCGATCACTCTCGATAATTATTTTTGTACCAAACTAAATATTAATAACCAAATGGTGGTCAGGTATTTCATGGCAGCGTGGAGGGCTTACAGTATCGCTCTCGGTACAGTTCGGCATTATCAGGCTATATCAAGCTCAAGTCAATCATATGAAACCATTCATATTCATTTTTTGAATCTATATTGAATTGTGCATAGCTTTTTCTTTACAGAGCAATATACTATAGCTAAATGGTGTAGCACAATTCATGACACCTAAAGCATAAAATACTAGTTTGCATACTACCTGTAGTTAATTAGCAACGTAATTATTTTTAATTTTTATTGAGATGACAAATTCATCATTCCACAGAGAGACTTAATTTTAGGTTTTATAGTATTTTAAAGTTCAATTGATGTCTGTTGGTATGAAAATTTAATATAATTATCTAAGTTAGCTAATGTCTTTACTAGATATCCTTAATCCCAAGTATCTAGCACATTTTGAGATAAACTAAAATATAGAATAGTAATAGTCTCACTTGTAGATGTGTTGAATGTGCTGGACATAAAATATTCATTTTAGCCTGGGTTTGTTTCCCAGATTTTTCAAAGTCGCCAATATTGAATTCATTTGTGTAAAATTTCTTCTAAAGTATTGCTTCTTTTACAGTCTTATACCATGGCCACACTGCGATTTAATAAAACCGATTTGGTGAATTTTTCGGATTTAGTCGCAGAATGTCAACCCCATTTTTGCTAATCGCGTTTTATTTCAAAGAGTATACCTGATCAAATTTATTAAACCGCAGTCATTTTGCATCTAGCACGTGTAATTTGTGAGACCTACCTATCTTTTTAGTTAGATTTAAACGAGTTCGGTACGGTATGGTATGCCCAATAACTTATTAATTCAAAAGTTACTCTCTATACTATTAAATAACTAATTATTCGTTGTAAACTTCTTTCGGAGGTATAATTAGGTTTTTAATGTAAAACATTTTTTCTTGCTAATAAAGATTTACCAATTTCAGAATTTTGGCCCAACATCACATATTCCTTAATTGCCAAATGACTTTAACAAACTATAACAAATTTAGCAAGAATTCCTTTATAGGAAGATTAATGCAATGAAACAACCCCAATTCTTACCATACCTTTATTGTTATAAATTTCTAGTGACTAAGATTTGAATTCAATGAAAGTATCAAATTATCTTTTCCATTCAGGCTACTTATTTGATTTAAATGTAATTTGGCGTTTTGACGTAAAGATGTTCCATGTACCTTCTCACCCCTGCTTGTTCTATTTAATGAGCTAGTTGGGTTAAGTCCTGATTTATCTCCAAATATCGTTATAAAAATATTAAAAAATATTAAAATATCTATCGTTATAAAAATATTAAAACTATTTTGGGCCATATTTAAATCAGTCAATAGATATTCTGCTGAACAATAACACTTTAACCTCTTGCCTTTCGGTTTATTTTTAAAGAAACATGCGTGTGTATAAGAAATATAAAAGATTCCTAAACATTAGTATTTTCTACAAAAAATGTATATAGTGCGGGCGAGACTCGTTATCTCCACTTAAGGGGTTAAAAACCATTTGCGTGTATATGTTTTATTTTGCTTAATATTGATTGGTTCGCTACGAACTAGTTTCCTTGAGGCGTGTAAAAGTAAGTAAAATAGCAAAATATGTTTTCCCGTTCTATTCGTACCGACGCTTACTGCCAACTCTCATTCGAATTAATCATTTCATAAAAGAATTAGAGAGTACCTATTCCTACGGAGCAACAACAACAATCGAAAGTCATTCCATTCCGTTTGTAAAGATACACCGGTACACAAAACCACTTTAAAAATTAGAGGTGGGCTGTGTCGTCTACGCGGCCGTAGGTGTTTTTGTGATAACGTTTGTAAGAAGTTGAGATTAATTATTTTAATTTAATATAAATTATCTACCACGGTTTCTTTACACACAAATTGACACTAGAATAGTTCCGATCAGATTAGACATTCTCCCGCTACAGTGCTCTCTTGCTTTGTAAATATCCATTTTGTAGATTTCAATTTTAATTAAAAATTCTCGCTAAAAATCCAAAATTTCGAAAGGTTTGAAAGATGAAACGCGTAAGGGTTGCTTGCGGCCGAAGATCGCAGCATTTATGAAATTTACCCCTAATTTATAGAAATTTAATAATTTATTAAATTTATCGGATTTATTGAATTTAATATAGAGAAATTATGAAATTTTTAGAATAAGTAAAATTTATAGACTTTGGGGAGTTTAATATAGAATTTATAGAACTGACAGAATTGACAAAATTCATTGGATTGATACAACTTATCAATTTTATATAATTCACAGGATTTATGGGAATACGAAATTTTTAGACAAAGTAAAATTTACAGAATTTGTGAATTTATTATAGAATTTATGGACATTTATTATTGCGTTTTTATTGTATATTTGCTAACATATTTTATATATTTGTAGAGTATAAACATTCGGGCTTTCTAGTTATATTAGTATAATGCCGAACTATAAAGTTACATTTTTAATTACAACTTTTTTACTGGCATAAAATCTCATTATAATTATCGATCAAGCACCTGGCGGAGCTCAGCGAGAAGGACGTCAGGAGTGTCCAGCGCTTCATAGCAAGCTCAAAGTGGTTTCAATGAGTTGGAGGAAAAATTTTTAATTTGTGGTATGGCTACGGACCTTTTTGTGTCTATGCCTAGTCCTGGTGGACCGCCACCCAAATGTAACCTAACCTAACCTATCGAACAAAAGCTGTTGGTTCATTAATATTTCTACAAGAGTTTTGGAAAGACCAACAAAATTATACTAGTAGCTGAACCAATGGCGTCATTTTCATTGTTTTGCGTCATTACTCCTTCATTATTTTCAAACTTGCACAAGCATTTTAATGTCACTTACAATTATTGTGTGCATTTCAATACGTAAGGAAGGAGTAATGACGCAATAGTTTTTGATGTAATGATGTTATCGGTTGACTCATATTTATGCTCATTTAGTTGTAGAAACTTATTTCATGTCATAAAATTATGCCTTATCATACAGCATAATGATTGCAATTAGGTTAAGTAGATTAAGAGCATATATCAGCTCATGTCATTGTTTTATGTAAAAAAACCTTAAATATTTGTGCATAAACGTTATTAGCGAACTACATCTATCAAGTATTCATAATAATAACAGTTTTTGTGAAGCACCAACATCAATTAAATATACAATTAGATAAGTCTTATATGTATATATCGCCCGTTAATTGACAATTCAGGTAGCCATCATTCAGCTATTGCAGCTATTTGGCTTGGCTGATTGTTTCTTATATTTCTGCAACCCTATTATAGGAAATTTTTCATGCGAAAGCATGGTTGAATCTCTTCTTCATTAGTCTTGTTAAAAAAAAACTCCAATGAATTCTAATCTTGGAATAGTTAATTTCTTTAACAATTAATTTCGTTTATCCATCTCGGAATTTTAATACGGCAAATTTTCATTTTTCCTCTGGAGCGCTATCTAACACATCTTTGGTATGTCTGCACCATTTCCTAAGATTAAAGCCTCCATATAACATGCAACGTAGTTACAGCATCAAACGAGCTCGCTCCTGATCGTCAATTTAAAAACCCTAAAAGTTGATGCAATTAACTGTTGACTAACCGTATTGGCTATGTGAGCACAAACAGAGTGAATATATCTCTAAATATTATCTAGGTGAGATATTAACCGATCCAGACGTTTCAAATGTTATTCGATTGAGTGCAAAGAGGCCGATTAAATAAATGCGAAAAACACGCGATTTGCGGCTAAGATAGGAACCCATAAATTTGAAAATTATATAGGGATGCGAATTTTTGAACTTTAAAAATTGCATTCGAAATTCACTTTTGTAAAAAGGAAAAGTAATAATGAGCACATCAACGGACAGCTTATATCAACCCAAATCGAATAAACCTAAAACTGCTGCTGTGGAATACAAGGTATGGCTAAGGAAGGGTACAGAGAGTTGAGGATTATTAGTATAGTTCAAAATTCTTAGAAATTAATGCCTTCAGATGTATAGTAATTATGAAAATATTCGACTTTGAAATTTTTCAGGATTTACCCATTTCGCGATAACTCTATACTTCGAAAAATTAGGTTTCGAGGTGGCGTCTGTCAGTGTCATCTCTACAGCTTAGATGGTTTTATTAATTGAACTGAAACTTGCTTTCTTCATAAATTGAGGGATTCCGGTCAATTTCGGCCAACTCGATGGATAACAAAATTTATTTTGCAAATATATCAAAAAATGTAAGATTTACAGAAAAACTGTCAGGTTAGTAAACAAAACCTGTACAAAATGTTCCAAATTAAATTTATAAAAAACTTCTTCTCAAAATTTCCCGTCCGTAAAGGAAAAGTGTGTGGTTATATAGATTTTTGTTTTAACATTTATCATTAAATAACGTATTTATGAAATATCTACATACTAATTGAATTATTTCTTTATTGGAAGAAAACTTGTTTACATGGGTACGAATTTTACTTAGTACCGTAAGGTATGGTACCACAAATTATCAAATTGCTAATGCTTAAATAAAAATGTATAACCTAAATTTCAGAGCTTCAATCAATTTTCGATATAATTTTTCTAGTTTACATTCTAAAAACAATTATCTAATTAAAATGCTAATTTTGCCACCCTAAATATACCCTATTTTAGCTGTATAGTTAAACATTATTGATAATTTGATAAAATTACTTTGAAAATTTTATAAATTATGTATATACCTAATTTACAATTTGTTGGCGCACGCTAACGTATAATTTATAAATATACAATTTTCCGATAAAAATAACGAGTTAAAACCGTAAAATAATTACCTATATCGTTAAAATAATTAAAATCAATAAATAATAATAGAATTTAGGAAAAATGAAAAGAGCGTTATTTCTTTTAATATGCCAAAGACATCTTATAATACGTGTACAGATGCCTTGTACTTCATCATTCGAAAACTAATTATATTAGCATATCCATCCTCACAAGCTAGCAGAACATTATTTAAATTTTGTAAAAAATCTGTATTTTTAATATTTGATTCTGCTCCTTTCTAAGCATAAAATGCTTTCATTAATCATTTTAGTTTTCTGGAGCTTTTTTTTTAACTAAATTTAAATTTAAATTTGCTTCGCCGTAAACAAGCACTATAAACCATGACCAAAATACATAAAAATTTAAATAAACAAAAACGTTTTTTTGTTGGCCAACCTAACATGTAATTATGTTTTAAACCTTATGATTCTGTATCATATATAGTACATGTGTGTATATAAAATTACCATCAGAGAGTAAAACTTTAAGATTAACCTCTTAAGACTATAATAGTATATATTTATATATTTTTTATGTTCTCGTTTATATGTACGTGTATAATTTATTGTTCCAAGGAAAATCACTAAATCATAAAAAAAAACTAAAACAAATGAAAAGCAATCTTAAGTCATTTTTCTTAAAACAAAACATTGAAATAAAATAGAAAAAAGCAAAAAAATTAAAAAGCATAAATCATGAACAAAATGGGAAAAATTGTTTAGCATGAGCTTTTTTGAATAGACTCTCATTCTCTATCTACATACATACAAATACATATTATGTAAAAAGGAGATACAATTTTATTTGTTTTAAGGAAATGGAGTTAAGAAATGAATTAAGAAAGTTGTTATGTATTTAAGTATAATCTCAACAATGAGACGTGCGATGAATTGAAAATGGTAATTTGTTATGTGTGCGCGCGATACGCGAATGTTTATTTTTCAAATTGATTTGAGGTACTCAATATTTATGTTACGAGAAAACTCAATATTTTTGTCAGGTACGGATTTTAATGATTACATCTTAATTTTGGTATCTGTATATTTAACCTATAAAAATAATCTGTAATCGTATTATATAATAATTAATTTTTCGTAAAGTTGTTTTGCCCTAATTGTCCCTTTACATTAAAAACTTGTAAACTATATAGATAAGTTTTATCCCTTTTATGAAAACATTTAAATTAAAAAAAAAAATAAAAGTTTACTTTCATAATATTCCTAGAGTTACTTATACAATCTAATTTAATTTAATTTTAAATTTTGGTTTATGAAATAAAATATTTTTTGGAATTTCTAATACATATAATGTTAAGAACATAAACCAGATTAAAAAGCTTTTATTTCTGTCTAACTATGTATTCATAAACAAATATATAAATCCTTTTCATTTTCATCTTCCACATACGTACTCATATTCTTGTATGTATGCCTAGAGATAAATAGTGACAATTTTTTAGAATTAGATAAACCAGTATAAAATTGAAAATAAAGGAAAATCGAATAGATATAGGAACAAAATGGAACAAAAGTGTTAATATATCAATTTATCTAAGAATAAATGAGTGTGTATACGTGTTTAATAATATCACATATACACACAAAAATGAAACGAAGAAAAATATAGAAAATCGAAAAATTATTAGAGGAAGTGACGGAAAAACAGGATAACAGGAAAAAAATACAATTTGATTTATTAACTTTAAATTATTTTCTCATACACAAGCAGCTGAATAAACCTACACATAAAGTTGACGATAAAATTATCTTGTAATTAAGATGGTTATGGATGTAATTAGAGAATGGGCTTGATGTTGTGTTATTTTTTATTTTTTTTTATATTAAGCTATGTAAGAAAATGATTGATGTTATTGTAAGCATGTGTGGGGTTGTTAACAGGTTGTTTGAAATTTATTTGCGTCATCATACGTTATATACCCGGCCATCTTAAGCATATATGAGTTAAGTATGTAGAGTTAAAAAAAATATAAAAAAATTGGAAGAATTTTGGGGTATCCGAGTTGTGTACACAATAAAAACATTAAATAATTTTAAATTGCTGAAGATTTCTATCTTATAATGGATTAATAATATAAGAATTGGAGGCCATACCATAGTTGTAGTTTGTAATTTTAATTAAGATTTAAGTGGAGATTAATTATTTTAATTTAAAATAAATTATCTGCCACTATTTTTTTTAAGCACAAATTAACACCAGATTTACTCCGATCAGAAGAGGCATTCTCTCGCTATAGCGCAGTCAAACCCTGTAAATCTCTATTTTGTAAATTTAATTTAAATTAAAATTAGTGTGGAAATTAATTATTATAATTTAAAATAAATTAACCACCACTGTTGCTTTACGCAAAAATTGACTTCAGAGTTGCTCGGATCGGCTTGCCTCGCCGCCTGATGACGTCGTTACGATAATATTATGCGTTAGGCAAGAATCCTAAGGATCAACCTAAGAAGTAATACATTTAAATTAAAAGTAATGCTAACAGTAATTGCCCACGACCAAAGGCAAAATTTCATTTCAATTTTCTGAACATGCGGTGTAAGACGTAATCACGTCAAAAAAATATAAATTGGAAAAACTAAACTAAAATGCCTTGGGCACAATCGAACCTCAGACCTTAGCCGCTCTAGTCCAATACGTTACTACTAAGCCACGTTCAACCTAAATTATTTAACTTTCATTGTTATATTGTATCAAACATAGCATGGTATGAAGTTTATGATAGGACAAAAATGTTTACCAAAAATTTCTCATGGCTTACTACAACTCAATATAAAAGTTTTTAAATAACTTATAGTAGTGTTCGCATACATTTAGGCGCAAAAATAAACTTGTACCACGTATTTGTTTGTATAATTACTTTAATAATTATAAAGCGGTATATTTAATTTATAGTAAAATATTTGGTCATTAAGTGAATACTAAAAAAAAAAAAATAAAAAATAAAATGAAATTTGGGTGAAAATCGAACTCGAGAAATTTTCCGTTCGAAATTTGTTGTTAATAGGTCACCAGTCACCATCTCTATCACTTAGGCTACTCAGTTATAATATTTTGACATGTTAATTAGAAATATAAGAAGAGCGTTCCGGTGGTCAGGCTACTGTGTATGCAGGGGGATAAACACAAAACTCGCTTCATGTGCCGTAACTGCATGCAACTTCAGCAAGTGCTCACACTGCCTCTTCGTGGCGGCCACTAGAAACTACTCTGTTAAAGGAGTAGGCTAAAGTGTGAGGGCTGTGGTCCTTCTACAGAAGGTTGGCGTTGGGTTAACAGCCCAACCTGTAAACATTTTTTTGTTACGAAACCTCAACATGAGCCTCGGATATTTTTGGATTCACAACAACGACCTCGGACACGATATAAGGACAACGATTTTAAATTTGGAACATGGAACGTACTCAGCCTAAACCGCCCGGACAGCATCCATCAACTATAGGATTCATAAAATCGTCAAGGCTGAGATGGCTTGGGCACGTACTACGTTCACAAAATCGGATCACTAAACAGGCCTTGGAGTCGGCACCAGCGAAAGTATGACCTCGTGGGAGACCACCTACCCGATGGATGGACGACGTTGAGAGGGACCTGTACACACTCGGTCACCGTGTCTGGCGTTCTCTTGTGGCGGATCGAAATATTTGGAGGAGCATCGTTGAGGCGGCCAAATCCCTTCATGGGATGTAGCGCCAGCGGAAGAAGAAGAAGTTCCGGAGTTAGTGAATGAATTGGGTAATTATATATTACTAGGTTCATCCCCTTGTTATAGCTCAAAAACATATTATTCGTATCATGCTAAACGCACAGAGGCTATCTGCTTCGTGGCGTTTGTTTGAGTTGTCGGAGATTTTTCCTTTTAGACATTTGTTTGTCTATAGTTTTAAAAGCATATTTTCCTATTAAAGTCAGTCAGCCTAATGTTAGTATTAATTATGACTTGAGATATAAGCAGTATATTCGGCTTGAAAAATTTTCAACAACAAATTTCCAAAATTCGTTTCTAACATTGGCACCTAAAATATTCAATAGTCTACCGGATGAATTAAAAAACTCACGTAAATTAAATGCATTTAAGTCAGGTTTAAAATCCTTTTTATTTGAAGCCTCAGCTGTGGATGATTTGTTGCATTTCCAAGTATAGTAAGTCACTTGAAAACTTTTTTTGTCAGTATTGATGTAAATATTTATCAATCGCCTCTGGTTCTTTGAATTCACAGATTGAATAAAAATAAATAAATAAATAAAATCATTTAATTTTCTCACAGATTTTAAATCACATACCGTAATTTTGGTCATACGAAAAGTGGGATGAGAGAATATAAACGCCGACAGTGAATGTAACAATAACACGAATATGTACAACAAATGAATAAAATTAAATTTTTATCAGTAAAATTTTATTTAGGTATAAGAATTTTAGTCCGCCAACCCTTTGATTATTCTTCTTTGTTCAGTTAAATGGAATTGCTATATGGAAGCATGCAGCATGTAGTTTTGATGAACGCTATTTTTGTTAACTTGTCTAAATAAAACTCGTTTATTATTTTATAAAGCGCAAAATCATCGCTTCAAATGCATGAGCTCACAAATCACAAAAAAATTTAAATAAAATGACAAATTATTTCAATTTTTGTTATGTTTACTAGATTTAGAACAGTACTAAAAATAAATCCCGCAAAGAGAACTAGAATACAAATGTTTGGAACCAAATTATTCAGTGAGAAAACGAAATGTGGGAAAAATAAAAATTCCGTTCCAATCCAATTCATTTTACAAAACCGGAATCTAAATACATACTGGTTAACACGCGAAATTGCAAATTGGGACTTAATTTATTGTAATTGTGAAGTATATACATTTTCTGTTTGCCTAACTATTACAATATTGAAAATAATAACAATTTCTGTTTGAATGTAATGTACAAGAAGAAACAAGCTCTAACAGAAATTTTCTATAGATCCGATGTGGATCACAAAATTTGGTTTGAGAGTATGGAATGTTTGATAAAGGTTTGTTTTATACCATAAATGGGGGGAACAATCAAAATATTATGCAAATTCAAAAATTTAGACCTTCAAATAAATAAATCTAGAAATTCTAAAAGTTAAAACATCCGCATTTCAGCTTAATATTAAGAGGTTCATGAATAAAGTTCGGTATAAAGTCAAGGGACAAAATACAATTTTTGAAATAAAAATAATTAACCAGTTAAGATAAAGATGCCTATGTAGCCTAATTTAGTCTTTCACTTATTTCAATTATTCTGAAATCAAATTTTGTTTAGGGAAATTTTTTAATAAAAAAATATTAAAGATTATTAAAAAAAAGGGATTTATCCAAAAAGTATTAGATTTTATATTTATCTCACAAACCTACCTTCTTCTGTTTTAAATTTACGATTTGATTTATGTACATTTTTAATCCTTTAAATTATTTTATTATCCGCAAATCGTTAAATATTCGTAAGTATGTGGTACAATTAGTTATAATTTTATTAACACTGTCTGAATTAAATTTGTATGCCCTTTAGTAAAAGGACCTTAGGGTAATTGACTTCATAAAATTATTTATTTTTATTTTTTATATGTTATTCAATGTACAAACAAAATAAAATACATTAACTTACATACTAAAAAATAACACAAGTTAATTGAATAAAATTAGATTCATTTATAGACATACAATGTCTGTGCAGATTGTAGAACTACCTTCATTAAGAAGACAGTATAATAATGGTGAAGAGGACCATACATAAATATTTAACAAAAATAATTAAATAAATGCAAGACAATTTGTAAAAATAAATTGAAATTACTAAACAAAATTAACTTAACCCTTTCGAACGCTATTTAAAATTAACTTTCTTCCAAAAATAAAATACGTAGCACAATATTTTACACTGCTATGATAAGGCATTGCTCATAAAATTGTAGTATGAACATAGGCTGTTTTCCAAACGATACTTATTTGATACTTATTGACTTATTTGGCCGCCATTTTAAATAAGTAAGTAAAGTCATTCCAATTGATTTAGCTTACTTATTTTGACAGCTGCATCAAAAGAACAAAAATGCGCAAAATTTACTGCACAGCGATTTTTTTTTTTTTAAATTTATTATTATTAAATTTATTATTCTTGGGATAATTTTATTTTAATTATATGTATTTTAAATTTATGTTATTTGTGTTTGTGGTTTTTACATATCCATACATTATATTTGTATTAATTAAAATAGAAACATAAACCAACACCTTAACCCTTTCACTCGTACTGTACACAATTGCGTACATCACTTTAAACCTAATTTTTGGGATTCAATGCACTAATAATGGATTTTTAAGTATTATTATGTTGGCTCTTAGTCTTAAGCTACCTAAAAAAAATATTATAAAATTTCAAAAATACTCAGTTAAGCAAAATAACAGGCGCTTTAAAATAAATGACGAATCAAAGGGTTAAAGTATTTTTTTGACATTACAAATTAGATTTGTTGGTAAGAAAGAGATAGAAACTAAGTTACCTCGCCAAGTTACTTATTTGAATTAGACAGGTTCCACAAATAAGTATCCGTTTGGAATACAGCCATAAATACATAAGAGAACGATTGCACAAGAGAAATGAGACAACAATTAAAAATTACGGTTGGTCGAAGCGATGAAAGTTGATGAACAATATATTGTACAAGGCGTTTGAGAGGGTTAAAAAAATACTACATAAATAACAGTAACAGCTTAACGTTAAACTAATACATCAAAAAAAATTCAACACTCTTGTTAATAAATAGCCAATCTTTTACAGAAGATAAAAATTTTTTAAAATTCTTTTCAGCTTTCTTTCCAGATTATAAATATTTGCGACAATGTGTTGTATGAAATTTTGAGCTAGAATGACTTAGGTTTTATAGTATACCTTTTTCAAGTCAAGTGAAACATTTTTCAAGCCAAATTAAAATTTAAAATTTAGTAAAATGCAATTCTCTAATTAATTAATAATTAGGCTTATGATTCTTAGGTAAAATATTATTTTTTTTTTGGACAATCCAAACCAAAAATTAGTTGAAATTTTTTTCAATTTATATAGAACAAATAAAGGCAAATAAGCCACATACTATACATTTAATTATTTTCGCATAATCACATATTTTGTACATATTTCAATTTATTTTATGTTTTAGCACAGATTTTATGAGTTTCTCCATATATTTTTAATTTATCTTCAAGAAATCCGTAGTTCTACTTAATTAGATTGAAATTTGATAATGCTAAAAAAAATTTTACCTAACAGGTTTACCTAAAAGAAGCTAAAAAGTTGTATCTAAAAGGTTTTGCATAAACTAAAATCAATAGTATACTGTATTACTGTACATTGTTGGACGATCCGGAGTTCTTCTAAAAAATGAATTTTGTGATTGGTGTCCTTATTCGAGCCCACTAGTAGGAGGACTGGTGAACGTTTTATTGAAAGAGTTTATTACGGCTGAAAATGTAGTTTTTGTCCTTAAGAATGGTATTGGCAACCTGGCTTTACTCCGGGTCTGAGCCGCCCAAGGAATTGTTCAAAGTTCCATTAAAATATTTGCAGTTCAAAGGTAAGTATACCGCTTGAATTTTTTATAACATATATTTTACTTATTTAAGCGATAAACCAAATTTTCAGGCGATTTGGCTTGACCTGACTTGTCGTACGGCGAATGTAAAAGTTGCTTTTATTATTAAGTGTTATATTTAAAATGTTTTATACCGTGATTTTTACGGTATATTTTCAATGCTCTTGAAACATAAAAAAATTAAACGGGCTGCCCCGATAGATCGATTTAGATTGCTTAAATAGGTCTAAAATACATGTTAAAAAAATTCAAGCGGTATGTTTACTTCATTTTGAGCTGGCCCGAAGTTGCCAAGCAAGTTGGTTGATACCATCCTCAGGGTCAAAAAACTCACTTTTCTTAAATTTTTAGCCGATATGAAACTAATTTAACAAAACGTTCACTAGTTCTTGGACTATCTACATTATTTGATTAGTTTAAAAAAAATGGAAAATGAGATGTACATTGACATGACATAAAAACATAGAAAATGCAATTTCACCCCATTTTAATAGCATGAATTATGTCAACCCTCAAGTTGTACTTTAGAGGTAGGCAAGGCTGGGCAGTAACGAATTACATGTATTTGAATAACGTAATGAAAATACAAATTACAATTTGTAACTTGTATTTTAATTACTCATTTTCCAAGTAACAGTATCTTGTATTTTAATTACTTAAATTCTAAGTAATTATAATTTGTATTTTAATTACCTCAGATTTGAAATTTTTTGTTTAAATTTTTACAAGGCTTATTAACATCTGGTCCCAGAACCATCAGTATAAGTCCTAATATTAATGATTGCTGTTTTAATGATCGCTTTTTCACGAAACGAATTTTGTCAAATCAAATTTATCAATTTATAAATGCAAAGTAATTGTAATTTGTATTTTAATTACAATTACAATTCAAAGTAATTTTAACTTGTATTTTAATTACTCCAGTTGAAAGTAATTGTAATTTGTATTTTAATTACTAAGTTTGCTGTAATTCGTAAAAGTATTTTAGTTACTCAGTGTAATGTAATTTGCCCAGCCTTGGAGGTAGGTCCGTTTATGTAGCCACCAGTTTTGGTCTCTCCAGTCTTCTATAATAAAGTGAAGTTAGCTTGTCCCACTCTACAGCCAAAATATAGTAGATATTTTTTTAAAATGAGTGAATTAAAATCATCTAATAATTGAAATCCTCTGATAAGTCCTATAATTTTGGCTTTCATTTCAAAATTTGACCACAAATTTTTCATTTTAATCATATATTTTTACCACATAATTTGCAATTTTAGCTATGCATATTTTAGGTACATATTTTTGATTTTTTAGGCTCTAAAAATCCTAAGCCTATTAAAATTAACAAAATTAATAAATTTTATTGTATTCATAAGTTTTTATTGTATACATATTTTGCGAAAAAAACAAGTTAATTTAATTTGACTTGAAAATTATTGTTAAATTTATTTGAAAAAAGTTTAATTTGTTAATTTGATTTGAAAAAGATATATTAAGGTAGGTGCCACCCTATAAACAAATACCATAACAAAGTCTGGAATCAACCAAGGCATGATAAAAAATGTTGAGAACTAATGGTGGACAGTGACCTCTTAATAGATACATTTTCCTTATAGTATATATCAGTTGGATAGTTATTGCTTCAACAGTTAATTTCCAATTTAAAAAACAATCAACCGTAATTCCGTTTTTTTAATAGGTATTTGATACTATGGACACTTTCAATATGGGAATAATGCTGCAAGCAGTTATTAACCCCAGAACAGCGGCTCTCATGAAAAATGATATGTTTACTCAAGTTTAGGTACCGAAATAAATTAAAAAACCTGGGTTTAGTTTTAGGGCTTGATACTAAAGAATGCCGATTAAACCATTGGCTAAGAATCCTCAGGTCATGATTTTTTTTTTTTGACAGAATAGTAGTATAACTATCGGTATTATACGCGACGCCACGTCACCAGCAAAAGCCACCACCTTACTCTGAAAAGTTTGTGGAAAAAAACAATTAGTATAAATAAGAAATAGAACCCCATTAACCCAAACACGTTATGAGCGATTAGCAAGATAAGATTCAAACCAAGATAACATAAACACTCTAAAACCAGCAAGAATTAGTTGCAAGGTGATTAAAATGGGAATATTCCAGGTGAATTACAGCATGGTTTTTATCGTCCAAGCATGCATTGTGTTTGGCATTGTTCCATAATCTTGGAGTAGAATCAAAATTGTTTTTATACCGAAGGCTGGTAGGTCGGATTATTCGGAACTGTCTCCAACCTTTCTTAAGGCTCTCGATAGAATCATTGACAGATTTATTAGAGACTAGTATTATCTCCCTAATCCCTCACTAATAAAGTGTTTCTTGTGGACCTTTGTAGATAGTATTTGCTTACACGTTAACCCGTCTAAGTCCAATTTAATTGTCTTTACAAGGTGTACAGTTATTGAAGCTCTCCATGTTCCCTCTCTTTTTGGGACTACGATTGTAAAATTCAGAAAGCTATTACAATATTTTGGCAGTGTAAAATGTCGATATTCATTTATAAAACAAATTAAAGCCATACCCATATAAAACATGTTAAATATATAAAGCGTTTTGAACTACCTATGCAAATGCAATTCTACTCCATTTTAATAGCGTGCAACGTATCAACCATCACGGTTACTTTAGAGGTAAAACCGTTTATGTGTCCAAATTTTTAAGTGCCTCGAGATTTGGAACCATTTTTGGACTACCTCTCCAGCCCTTTAAAATAGAGTGGAGTAGTATCCCACTTTATAGACAAAATCTTGTAGATATTTTTTGTTTTTAATGAGTGAATTGAAATCCTCTTACGATAAGTTCTAGTTTTGGCTTTCTTTTCAAAATTTGACCCCAAATTGTTCATTTTAATCATTTATTTTGCAATTTAAGTTACATGTTTTAGGCACATATTTTTGGTTTTTTAGAAACAAAAAATCCTAACCCTACTAGTATGTATATATGTAGCCAGTGAAATGTATCACCGAAAATTAAGAAAAAAACACGCCTCTACTGAGAGTCTGAGACACACTATTCGAAACTCAAAGCAGACTTATAAATATTTTCAAATTTTTTTTGACAGACATCTTAGTTGCGATGCTAGATAAAACTGTACCGTTTTTCATGGCATTCAATACACCAACCAACACAAACTATCACCAAACCAAATCACAATTCATGAAAACATAAGTAATTCTCTTAAAAGTTAAAACTAAAAAATTAAATATTGTTATCTTGAAAACAAAAAAAAAAATTAACTAACATTAAAATGGTAATAATTAACATTTTAGCTAAAGATAATTGAATTATTTTTTATTATACATAGTTACATAGTTTTGTATAAATTTTATGTAATTTTTGAACACAAAAAAAATGTTTTTCTCTCTTGTGTTCATATTGTTATCTGGTTAACAAAATTGTTGAAAAACATAAAAAAAAAAAAATATTTTCTTAATTTATGTAACTCCCATTTTTCTATTTTCTCCATTGTACCAAACAAAACGAACAATTTTCCCAAAACAACACAGAATATTAAAAATTTACAAAAAACTAGTTTCCCTCTTTCCCCCTTTTTCTTTAAGACAACAAGCATTATTGAGATTTTATAATTGCAGCAAAATGATAGCTAGTGGTTACTATGGGATTTTATGTTGTACAATGTTATTGTTCTAAAATATAGTCTTCGATTTTTTTTTTTTTTTACGAATATCGAAATATCGAATCAATAAAATAAAGAAATTATTGTTTTGTTGAGTTTACATCGATTACAACTGTAAAAAATTATTCGACTGTGTACATCGCAGTTGTCTGTATTATTTATGTATGGTTAAAGCTTTCAATATCCAGCTACATGCTCCAAAAGCTTTTTATACTTTTCATACTTTTCTCGTATATTATATTATCTCTTCAACCGTTATGTAAAATTGAGTTTTTTTACTGAATTATTTCCGAGTTCTACTTTGTTGATTTTGTTAATGTTTTGTTTTCTCAAACATGAACGTAAATGGGATTTCAATTGAATTTACTCTGCTATGTAGGTACATAAATATTCACGAAACTATGTTATACACAAATTGAATAATAAAATATGGAAATAGAATAGAAACTATTTTTATTTATATTTATTTACGTTGATAGTTCGTTTATATGGGAAATGATTGATACATACAGAGTTTGATTAGACAACATAACAAAATGTGAATAGATTATAACAGAAAATCCTGAAGTTTTATAATGTTTTATTTACGTTTTCTGTTTGATAAACACAACAAAATAATTAAACAATACCTTCGCGATTTTCCGAAAATTATTTTTTAGGATTTTTTTTTTTATTGGATGTACGTTGTACCACATATTTATTATTCATAGTACGTGTGGTAACGTTGATAGCAGATATCACGGAAATAACGTGATTAAAATACACTATAGTATTTTTGGTTTCCTGTTGGTTCATTGGTGTTAGGCGAATTAAAAATATATATTTCATCGGTATTTTAACAGCGAAACCCCCATGGGTATAATTAAAATTTAATTATCAAAGCCAGACATTCTTCAATTTTTTTTTTATGTGGAAATAAACAGGGGAACTGAACTAAAAGGACAAAATTTCATTATAAATAAGCTGTTGAACATGTTTGGCCCAAAATAGAACCAAAAAAAAAACCGTAAATGGTTGTAACACTAAAATTAAAATTGTCTTTATATTTAGGTATCAGCCCAAAAAGAGGGGTATATTGATACAATTTAATGTGTCACCCCACAAAAAAAAATATTTTCTTCATAATACTACATGATAGCAAAATTTATCACGAAGACTCCCAGCCTAAAAATAAAACTATAATGCCAAACATGTAAGAAAACATACTCGAATTCTCTCGTTATTTTCTCAAGTCTTAATGTGCATGATTTTAATATGTTCCGAAGATTGTAAGATAATTTAATATAGCTTCGATTCAATATTTTCATCAGGCCACGGCGACTGGACTGATTATACCACAATTTTACATTCCATATATACAGAATGTACTGTGCAAGTTGTATTAGCGGATTTTACTAATAAAGAAAATTTTCTTACAATTTTTCTTCTTCACGACATCCACACAGCCCTATTTCTGTGCAAGCTAATTTTACTTTAATTTTGAATATTAATTAATATTTCTCAAGTCCTAATCTCATGTTGATTTTCTGTTTAGACTTATCAATTGCCAGTATTCTTGATTTTTTTACAGAATTTTAGACGGTTTGGAGAGATTGGTGCATTGGTGCATTGGTTAAATTGTGCTAGTGAAATATAATAGGAGTCACGAAGCTTTGCGGCCTTATTTGACGATACTATCCCCATAACAAAAATCTAAAAAAAAAAAAAAAATCCAAAGACTTGATTGATTGATTGGGAGGTAGAACCAATCTTAAGCAAGTAATTCCGTATTAGAAGGCCGGTCCTAACGTACAGCTTTTTACTCATAATAAAACGTTTATTACTTTTTACACTTTCTGCCGTAGGCACTTGGCGAAACACACTTAATACACACATTTTTAAATTTTTTAAAAACAATTGTTAAATATTTTTGCAAAAGATCTAACAAATATTTTTAAAAAATTTAAAAATGTGTGTAAAACGTTTATTAGTATTAAAGATTGATACAGTTTTAGACACCTAATCAAGTCAATAATTAGTAATGGTTAGTTTGAGCATATACCACCGCCGTTGACTCGATAGAGTCAAATTTAGGTAACAAGCTTATACTACTATTCGAATTGGTGATTCTATTTGTGTCACTTGTAAAATTGATTTAAAGACGTAACCTATTCCTGCGACCATTGCTTCCAAAATCACTGTATCATCTTCTGGATCAACTCGGTTTAGATGGGACATTTTAATCGGTTGTAGATTGGGCTTTTAATGGATGAGGATAAGAAAATGCGTCGGGGTTATGGGGTGTCATTCATCTTTCGGTGGCTCTCCTCATAGGTAAGTAGAACATCCGCTATCACGCGACGAAGGTGATATTTGCAAGATTTACTGTGGCGTCACATAGGCCGCCAAAGTTGGAGGTGGTAGATGTGAAAAATGCCACTGGATATGGTATTCGGTGTACCAAGTTTCTAACTGGTTTGTTGGCTGATTGAGTGACCCGACATCGTGGTAGCTAACCCATAAATTCCTGCTTCTGTTTGATATTAAAGCGTCTTCAGGTTAGGCATAAATGAATGATATGTATGGGATGACATTTCTAGCTCTTGCGATGGCGAAACGCTGCTTTAATATAGTTAGCACCAATTTGTGCGCAGCCAGTAAATTTTTATGACGAGTGTCTCGGACTATGCCTACTATGATGGGGTGGTCTTTATAGGTAGTACAATTGGATGCTTGCATCTTAACTCATATAGGCAATCTCTAAACTTCCTCTCATCCGCATTAATCCTTGGTTGTCGATATATGGAGAAAGAAAGAAAATTTTAGATTGATTTGGTATTTGTTTACTGTTTAATAATAAGTTAGTTTCGTTTTTAAAACACTCATATTGAACAAATCCGAATAGTCAGTATTCCGCTCTTAACACCTCTTCTATGGGCAAACTTTTGGTTGATTTTTGATTTATTTTCTGAGATTGGAGATTTTCTTTATAACGAAGGATGATTTCAAAACACAAGCTAAGTTTCTTATAATTGAATATTTAAGCCAACATTTTCATTTGGTAATTTTAAAGCCCTGAGAAATGGAAATAATGTTGAAATTGACTGGCTCAATACCTTCCATTTATTTTATAGGTGAAGAGGGAAGCACGAGTTGGGTTTTGTATAACAATGTAGGACCACTAATCCACATTTCATCTTCTATGAACTTTTCGGGATTCATACCTCTATTGGCTTTATCGGCTGGATTATCACTGGACAGTACAAAATGCTACTGGTTAAGATTAGTAGACGTCATAATTTCAGCAACTTGATTCACTTGGAACGTGTTTAAAATTTTCGGAGAGTCTTGAGCGGAGCTACTCTCGTTTTAGATATGATTATAGTTCATTTTAACATCTGCTTTATTTGACACAGTTGGTGGCGTAAGGTAACGTGACGGTAACTCGTCGTCCCATACAACACCTTCCAGACTATATCTGACTATATTTTATTCCTAGTACAGAAATCATTTGGTTATCATCGATAATTTCATGAGCCGACATCTCGCGGTTTTCGATTGGAATGTTCCCTAAGAGTAATGGATGAATCACGGGCCATTTCCCTGTATTAGATCCACTACAATTGAGTAAGCATATTATTTCTTGCTGTAACTTTATCGCTAACTCTACACTATTGCTTTCCGAAATTAAATCGTCCATACAAAAATCAGCCAAGATTTTCTAACTGGCTTCAGGAAACATGCGTTGATATTTGTCTGTTAGATAATGCAATGAGGCCGTGGCTACGAAAGATTCTGGTTAGAGGACTAGCGTTCTTTACTTTAAACAACGATTCGTACTGGACATAACTCCTCCAACTAATCTGGTTTGGTTTGAATTTTACCATCTAACAAACTTTGGAAGAATATCTCACAATAACAATTCGCTTTCTGCAGCAACATGGAAATCTTATCGGCTAACAATAGATTGGTATTAAGTCCACAAAATGGCGGCTACTATGGCTGGCCACGTGTTTGTTGGTTTGATATAGTTGATCGGCTATTTGAATACACTGTAGCTATCTGGATATCTCAAGCATCTGGAGCTCTATCAATTTTCTACAAACCGAAACTGATGAATAAATTAAATTGGCTGTTCACGTAGCTGGTTTATGAACAGAAGTGAGCATATCATTCGTCACTTCCCAGTTAAAAATTAAATCAACTATAGACATAGAGCACCATCTGATGTCAATTACTTCATGTCGAACAGAGTTAACAAAAGTTGTCAAATGTTAACAAATGTTATTTCAAGCTCAAAAAAGCTAATATCTAGTTGAATAGAGAAGGCCATCGGTGATTAATATTTGAACACCACCATATTTAATGATGAGAATTAGTATCACAGCCAATCGCAAGAAGGATGTGCTTATGTTTACTCCACAACGAGTCATAGGGGAGATAAACTGATGCAAAGATCAATTTAATACTAGAATTGGGAAATTCAAGGGTAGTAGGCGCAGCTGTCAGATCAGCCGCACTACACTCATCAATTAGCGATGCACTGATATTATTATGTACTAATAAAAATATCGGATTTCAATCCAGAAACCGTAACGCCAAGAAGGTACGACTCCTGAATTAGACAAATATAGCTAACTTAAACTTACTGTGCTGCAAGTTAATCTATTTTATTGCAAACATGGGGGTCATTTTAAACACCATAACAAAACAACTGGATTTAAAAATAATTGCTTGCTGCTCAATTCGATTTTAATCTACGAGTATCAAAAAAGAACTTTAAAAAAAAAATTTAAAAACTAAAAACCTATTTTACATTTTTCTAAATTTCTTTTTTTGTTTTATATTAATTTTAAATTTTATTAATTGACACCCAACAAAATCGATTTCTTCACTCAAATAAAATAAAATAAAAATTTGGGACGACTTAAATAGCAGAATGGCTCACCCTTTATAATCATGGAAGTATATGTACAACAAAATTACATTTATTTAGTGTACCATCAAATATCATTAAAATAAATCGTTTATTTATTTACCTTTTCCCGAAAACTCAAAGTTTTTTTTATTGTTTATAAAACATAAACTTTCACGGAAACAAAATACAAAAAATCCAAATAAAACTTTGCTGTTGTTATGTTTTCTCCATCTGTGTCGAATTTTTCATAAAATTCAATAAAGTTGACAAGTGAACGCTATTTTATCAATATAAAAAAAACGCTATGATTATTTCCGGACCTATTTTTATTGTAAGAGACAATACTATAAAAAAATACTTGTCTTGTCGCCTTGACGGTATATAAGTATAATATTTACGAGAAAATGAAAATGAGAGTCACCCACGTTTAATTTTTGTCTGAATTCATTCTCTGAATGTTGGAACGAAATGCTTGTCAATTTCGAATTAAGTTTGACAAGACCATGAAATAAAATTTAACTTTCCCAATTTTTGTTTTTACCGGGTGAATCAACGTTTTTACGGGGAAAGAATGATGAAAGTATATTACAAAAAAGTTGCTTGTTAATTTATATCTATTTACGTATATACTATACTCAAATAAGGCTCTACATTAAAATTATAAGCATCACAATGAAATACGACCCCACAATATTTATACGAAACGAAACAAATTTCCTATTTACATCACCTACTTATGTATAAGTAATCAGTGATTACTACATATCACACTTTATATACGAGTTTATAAAATATACATTTTGATTATAAACTAAATTGTAACTGACATTTATGTTTTTGTCTCAAAACATTAATTTTTGCTTAATACAGGATTACCTGTCATACAGTTGAACATGATATCGTCTCAACCGCATATACATACATACATAATACATAAAGTACAATAATATACACGGTACTAGAGAAGCGAAAAGATGTTTTAAATTAAAAATCACATTAGAAAATTCGGTTTTATTGCGTCTGTTCTTAAAAACGAGTACACTCATGGGGTTTTGATAAATGATAAGATAACATAAAAATCAACGGGGAAAATTATATAACGCAAAAATTATTAATATGAGTGGCGGTGTAATAAAAATAAAGGTAGATGGAACATTTTGTGTAATTTCACCTAAACATACACAAATCTTTCAATTTAGTACTCAAGTGTCTTTATATAAAAATAAAAAGCTAAACGATAGTTTATTTAATTAAAACAGTATAACATTAAAAAAACATTAACTTTTACACCCCTTTTAAGAATGAATATAATTGTAGATAATTTTTACAATTAGGTAAAACTACAATTGATTAACAGCAACTCTGAAAAAGGTTCTTCGATTAACTCGTGTAAAACATAAAAATACCGGAAATTAGTTCATCTTCTTCCCTAATGTCCAATAAAAGAAATATTTGGTTTAGCTACAGGTATTTATAAAATTGAAGGACGTTGTATTTGTAATAGACATATAAATTATGTTTATGTACATAAAAGAAAATTGAGTGGGTGGATAAAACTGTTAGTTTAATTGGACTCATTAGAAAATTACAATTGTTCATGTTTATTTGTGTAAAAAATGACGGAAGTTTAGCAGAGCCAATTACCACATTAGAATTGTACGCAATTTTTTGCGTCATAAATTCAATTCCGTTCTGAGATAATCATCATAAACAACAAACAACAATTTATCACGTAATACATACAAGCCATCTTATGTTGATAAAAAAGATTTACACAATTCCTAGATTATTTGTTGTTGTCATTCTTTCGTTATCCATATCGCTTTAAATTTAGAATAATCATAAGCAGTTAATATCTAGCGGACGGGAATTGGTATTAAAAGCGTTCCTATATATTTTTAAGATAATAAAACAGCCATAAAACCATTATTCAAAGATAATTTATAATAAACATTTTTAATTAACAAAAATGAAAATGAAAAATTTAGTTTGTAGTATGACACTCTCCCCCGTGCACCAAACAATGTACATTATTTCTTCAAAGTACTTTTGCAATAAGTCTTTTTATTTATATTTATTTATACTTATATTTTATGGTTAGAATTGTTTAAACAAAAAAACAAAAAAAACATAAAAACCCCCTTTTTTTGGTCGTTGTTCTGGGGTATATAATAATCTTGTATATTGTGTACCAGGCAAGAAGAAAAGAAATAAGGAAACAATAAATTATATTTTTCTGTGTTATAACAATGAATATAAATTGGTCATAATATTCTTTCGTTTTTCTAAGGTGGTTATCTATTTTAGGGAATTTTAATGCTTTTACTAAAAGCTTTTTATATAGGAATGGAAGAGATTATATTATGGTAGTAGCAGGGAATGATAAATGAAATTGGATATTTAAACGGAAAAACCTTTTGTTTCTTGAATAAAGTATAAGCCGTTCCGGGGTTAAGTTTTTTTTTAAATTATTAGTGTTAATATTTGTTATCTCTTTAAAAAGCTTACTACCCTTGAAATATTAAACTTCAGTCAGGGACAATATATTCAGAAGGAAAAGTTAATATAAATCAAATGATCATGAAACGCAAAATGTGTTGAGTAAAATAAAATATCAGAATATTCCATACTTATTTCGATTTCTTGGTGAGGTGATTAAACCGGATTAGTAAAATAAATGGCCTTTTTCTGGTAATTTCCGGTATTCATGGTTTAAAATTATGGGTAAAACATGGCTGAGAAAGACTATTTTGCGCTATTAGAAAAACCCATAAACCCATCCTGAATAATCTTATTCAATAATTTTCAGGACAAATTCAAAACGTGATTCAAATTATGAATTGATCACATTTACTAACAAGATATATGCACTTATTAACACATTTGAAATATAGTTAAAGGTTGGGCTACAAAATTCAGAATTGAGTTTTCATCGCGAAATAGAAGTGACGTGCAAATTGTTTTCCAAAATAATTTTTTACCACAATAATAAAATAATTTTGAATTGTATACTGATTTTATAGTGTTGTTATGGTTGCACCTTGCACTTGCACGTATGTGTGCATATAGATGCTCTCGAAATCAAATAAAAAAAAAATGTTTTATCCGAACACAATATAACATACGATTTCTTTTGTTTGGTTTAATTTTTTAAATATAATTATTAAACATAAACTTTAATAACATTAACATTAACATTTTAATTAGATATACAAAACTGGTAGAGACTGACTGACTGACTGAAAAAACATATTCTGGTACAGTCTTATATAGTATAATTTGTTAAACAAAAATTGTTACAGTCTATTCAAAATTGATTGATTGAACCAACATTCAGGGGAAAAGTAAAGTTGAGGTAACTCAATTGACGACACAATATATAATGGAAGACCTTATACACCAGGGCTTCAAAATAGAGGATGCGGTAAATATCCTAAAGAAAGAAAATACGGGAACTGATCAAGGGGTCAAAATTAATAAAAGGGGACTCCCATTGTTTATGCTTACTTTTAATAGCACAGAAAAAGTGGAAAAAAATTTCAATATTAGCACAGTGCTTAACATGAAACTTCAAATAGAAGCGTTAAAAAAATCCACAGGCTTGATACCTCAGTGCCAGAAATGCCAAGGATATAATGACAAGCAGAATTATTGCAATCGAGAGCCTACATGTGTGAAATGCTCGGAAACATCTCGCCCAAGATTGTAAGTTCACAAAAACTACGCCTCCAAAATATGTAAACTGTAACGGAGAACATCCCAAATATCTGAGAAATACAAAACGACAGGGCCCGCTAAACAATGGGATGCCCAGTAAGTAATAGGACAATTTCTAAAAATCCAATGGTAGAACTACCACTAACAAGTGGAATAGCAGGCCGAAAAACATACTCCCAAATTGTACAACAGTGGGAAATAGTAAGTAACAAAGAAGACGGTCAAAGCCTAATTCTTGAAAAAATTCTAAAAAATATAGAAGCCTTAAATTTAAGGCTACTAAAACAAGAAAGAAGCCTGGACGCTCTAAATAAGCGGTTAAATAAGCAAGAAACAGTTATTGAAATCACTTTTATGATGTACTAATCTATGAAGATGAATAACACATTCAGAATCACCAATTGGAATGCAAATGGGCTGTTGCAACAAATTCCAGAGTTAGAAATTTTCCTAAATATAGGAAAGATAGATATATGCCTAATTTCAGAATCTCATTTAACAAAAGATTCATTCGTTAGAATTCGAGGATACCAGTGTTACCACGCCATCCACCCATCAGGAAAAGCCAGATGAGATTCAACCATATTTGTGAAGGAAAACATCAAACATTACGAAGATGTAAAAATTGAAGAAGAAATTATGCAAGTAGCAATCATTAATGTTCGATTAAATAATCAAAAAGTAATCAACATATCATCTATATATGTATTGCCTTCCGCGTTTAAATTCTGAATAAAGAAAACTATGTTACGTTACTCAAATCGCTCGGTTTTAAGTTCATAATCGGAGGCGATTTTAGCGCTAAAAATACATATTGGGGATCAAGGCTAACAATCCAAAAGGGTAAGGAGCTATTTGCAGCTGGCTAGGCTTTAAACTGCGAGTTTCTGTCTGGAGGTAAACCAACATATTGGCCAGCGGATACAAATAAGATACCAGATTTGATAGATTTCTTTGTAACAAAAGGGATTTCTTTAAACTACGTATTACTCGAAAACAGTGAAGGAATTTCTCTGATACCATTATCAAAACTGAATAGTCGAAGACAATACTAAATTACAAGTACCAATTAAAACTCCTGCTGAATAACAGTATTCTGTAAGCAGCGTGGCAG
Organism: Tipula helvola; assembly: GCA_963556165.1. Lineage (NCBI taxonomy): Eukaryota > Metazoa > Arthropoda > Insecta > Diptera > Tipulidae > Tipula > Tipula helvola. The sequence goes on from OY744482.1 coordinate 7,291,525, forward strand.
AGTACTCCTCTTACTTGAAATCAAACGGAAAATCACATCAACTATCCAGTAGAAGTGACAGATCTAGTTAGAGAAAAACGGAAAGCGCGAGCGAAAAATCTGGCAGAGGAATTGAGCACCACAAAGCAAATCACGACTTAATTATTTAAGCAACAAATTAAAAATGCTTATCAAAGAAATCAAGAACAAATCTTTTAGTTAATACCTAGCTGGCCTTTATGGCAACAAAGACACTAATTATTCCCTTTGGAAAACAACTAAAGATCTTAAAAGGCCTAAAGTACATGATGATGGAACTTGGGCTAGAGGTGCCAAAGAAAAGGATGCATTGTTTGCAGACTATCTTGAAGACACATTTCAACCCCTTTCAAGGCAAACAGCTGAAGAAAATATAATTCCAGTAAATAAAGTGGATAGATCAAAAAAATCCCCTGGCTACGACCTGGATTTATAGTTAAAACTCTACCAGAAAAAGAATTACGAAAATTACTGCAAATAATCAACGCAGCGTTCAGATTAAAATACGTTACATAATAGTAGAAGGTGGCTTCTAAAATCGAACGATTCTAAAATCTAACAAGCTGCCAAACAAGAAAACATCGTACAGGCCAATTTCCCTACTTCCTGCAATTTCAAAATTATTTGAAAATCTACTAAAGATGCTCTGGAAAATAAAAAAATATGCTCAAGTGTCTTCTTGGACGTATCTCAAGCCTTCGACAAAGTATGGCACCAAGGTCTGGAATATAAACTACACAGAAATCTGCCGAATCAGTTTTACCTGATTTTAAAGTCATATCTAGCTGAACGACACTTTCGTCTAAAACATGAAGAGGAATACTCCGGATTAAAGAAATTATCGGCTGGAGTTCCACAATGTAGTGTTTTGGGGCCGATACTCTATATACTTTATACGCGAGACGTGCCAAGCACAAAAGGAACAAGTATTGCAACATTTGCGGGTGATACTGCAATCTTGGCAACTGGAGACAACATAGAAGAGTCAACCAGTAAATTACAAAACGCTGCTAATTCATTGAGTAATTGGACGAAGAAATGGCGCCTTTAACTCAACGAAACTAAATCTGTACATATAAACTTTACCAACAAAAATGTTAATTGGTTATTTGTTCGATTGAATTCGCAACCAATTCCACATGCAAACAAGGCAAAATATTTAGGAATGACCCTTGATGCTAAACTCAAGTGGAAAGAGCATGTTAAAAAAAAGAAAAAGGAAGAGTTAAACATCAAATATAGAAAAATGTATTGGCTCATAAGAAGGAACTTCATGGGCTAACATTAAATAATAAACTGCTATTATATCGGCAGATATTGAAACCTGTATGGATGTATGGTATACAGCTATGGGTCTGTAAGAAAACTAACGTAAAAGTAATTCAAACTTTTCAAAATAAAGTCTTGCGTAGTATGGTCAACGCACCATTGTACATAAGGAACGACAACCTTCATAAGACTCTTAAGATGGAGTCCGTCGATGAGGAAATTAAGAAATTTGCTAGGAAACACGTACAGCGCATCAGTCAACATGAAAATGTGGATTTGCGTTGTATGCTGACCATCCAAAATCAAGTAAGACGGCTTCGAAGAACGAATGAGTTATACTCCTCAAACCGTTAACAACATTTAATATAGATAAATTACTAGATGAATTTGTATTCAGTTGAATATTTGTTAAATAATAAAATAAAAATAAAAATTAGTACTAAGTAATCGGAAATTGTACGGTTATAGAGCGAATTTATATTTTGTGTATAGGCACTAATTAAAGTAGTAGATGGAGAGCTGGTAGACAATTTTAAGTAGGTATTTGAGGCAGCATGAAAATTTGTGTGACGCTTCTTTAGCAATGTCTTTTTTTTTTATAAATGCTGCCAATGGCTTTATTCTTGAATCTTTCTACAAAAGAAACTAACAAGAAGTATTCAAATCTTAACCTAAAATTATTAAAATTTTAAATATTAACCAATGTTAATACCTATTATTTGTGTTCACAATTCAATTAATTTAGATTATACATATGTGTAACATAAACATTAATAAATTTACAGGTTCATCAATCCGAGTGGATCTGTTCTTCTTAGTCGTCTAAATCGCGGTTGTTTTAGTATATCCCTGGCCAATTCGTTGGGATGTGCTTCTAGTTTTGAGTAATATTTCGAACTAAATTCTTTAATTGTTTCTTTAATGGTTTTAATTCCAAGATCGACGTGTATATTGCTATTTCGAATGTACCATGGAGCATTGGTAATACTGCGAAGTATTTTCGCTTGGGTTCGTTGGGTATTGTAGTATTTTCGCTTGGGTTAGCAATGTCTAAACACAAAATCAAAGACCTGGCTGAAGGGTAGCGGGGCATTGCCAACCTTTGATTTTTTTAAGTTGCGAAATTTTTTTTTTCAAAAAATGTATTTGAGGCATTCTGAAATTTTAATACCTTTTAGTTTAGTATTTAATAAAATATAAAATAAAAGGCCAGATCATTTAGTCGGGTCTAAAATGTTGCTAGGCGGCTTCAAACTTGAATCTCATAGACTTCTAAAAAATATATTTGAGGCAAGCTAAGACTTAGACTAAAAAAACATAACTTCAAAAAGACAGGTCATTTTGGTGGGACTTTCTACCTGCCAGGTGGTCGGAATTGTACTGAGTTCTTAAGAGCTGTTGACATAATTCTACTTTGCACTTTTCTGGTTTGCTTATTCTATTACATCTAGTTATCATCAACACTACTTCTAAAAATGTTGTTCTCGAAACATTGAAAGAAAGTTAAAAAATCACTGAAGAATTACTGCAGTCTCATATTGAAGTTACTTATGATTAAGCTATTGCTAAAGTTGCGATGCAAATCCAAGCCATTATTTGAAAACATATAGTAAGCAGCCATTATTTGAAAACATATTTATTCATTTTGGATCTTTTCATATTCCTTGCATATTTCAAAGCTGTGGACCAATGAATATTGCTGTTGAAAATGAAAAATAGCAAATGGATCTGTTGATTCATTCCTTTCTGGCAAGCACTTTAATAGATGTAAACGATTTCACCCACTGATGGCCGTTGGATTAGACATTTTGCATTTTTAATTTTTCTTGAAAAATGAAAAAAATAACGATTATAGAAAATTTACGTACAGAGCTGATGTAGTTTAATAATCAAAAATTATCTTATGGTGCTTTATTACAAAATAGTAAAGCCACAAACCTCATATCTTCATATCTTCAACATAAAGAAGCCCATTTGAATGGAGCTTATGGTAAAAAGCCTCAATTTTATGTGCCGTACATAAATCTCGTCAATTATTGTCAGAAGTTAAGCCGCAGTATACGGACAGGCGATATTCATCTATTTAAATTTATTTAACCTAAAATGGCGAATCTTTTTTTTGTCTTTAATCAGCCAAATTATTCACGTTGGTTGGTTAAATATCACGATATTTTAATTAAACTAGAACAAACTCATCCACGATTACAAGAATTCATGGAAAGAAGTTATTTTGGAATCCAAAGAACGGACAAGTCATTCTGTAGACAGCCAATTGATCTGACTCTGGAACAGACAATCATCAATTAACCGGTGCAGTACATTTTATTTAACTTTTATTTCTGCTCGGGAGCACTGTTGTAAGAGCCACGAGATTCGATCAACTGTTGTATCATATACATATGAGGCTACTTGTATACGGAGACGGTAACATGTTGCAGCTGATTTGGAAAAATATAATTTAAACAAAGACACTAAACAAATTCAATTGTTTGTCAATGCATTTTCCAAATTTATGAATCCATTCGATACTAGCATCGACCAGCAACGACTTTTAGCAAAGTAGAATTACGACAAAAGCTCTTAAGAACCCAGTACATTCCCGACCACCTGGCAGGTAGAAAGTCCCACCAAAATGACCTGTCTTTTTGAAGTTATGTTTTTTTAGTCTAAGGCTTAGATTGCCTCAAATATATTTTTTAGAAGTCTATGAAATTCAAGTTTGGAGCCGCCTAGCAACATTTTAGACCCGACTAAATGATCTGGCTTTTTTATTTTATATTTTATTAAATACTAAACTAAAAGGCATTAAAATTTCAGAATGCCTCAAATACATTTTTTGCAAAAAAAAATTCGTAACTTAAAAAAATCAAAGGTTGACAATGCCCCGCTACCCTTCAGCCAGGTCTTTGATTTTGTGTTTAGACATTGCTAAAGAAGCGTCACACAAATTTTCATGCTGCCTCAAATACCTACTCAAAATTGTCTACCAGCTCTTAGACTATAGTGTATATTGAACAAAGATGTCGCCAATGGGTTCGGTCTAAACTTTAATCTCTGTACACTTGTTCGTGTGATAATTCTTAATAAAGCTTTAGATGCCAAAATTCATATATTGTACTGGTTGTTTTAAAATATCTCGTGTCCGGTTGAATAGCTTTAGTCGTAATTAAATCGTTGTTGTATTTATTGGTTGTCCAAGATGAAGGCGAAGGTCCAAATAATCGTTAGTGAATTTCTCGTATCCAATTTATATTCAGGGTCAATAATTATCGAAGCGGCTTTCTCAAATCTAAGGTATATTCCGGTAAGTAAAATAAAAATTCACGGTTTGTTTGATTTTTGATCACTGTTTATTCACTGTATAAAAATTTGTTCACTGTATTGATTTTCAATATTTTTGTACAATTTTATTCACAAAAGAGAGTTTTTATAATATTTTCGTGTGTCTTTATATACAAAAAAAAAACTGTTTTACAAAATGTTTAATTGTTCTACTTTCTATCGCTATAAGTCTATCTAACATTTAAAATAATTACTAAGTGCTATAATTAAGTTATAATTAAGTTGATACCTTTACTACAATATAATAATTTTAATTACATGAGTTGGTGCTATTGCACGTCAACAAATAATGTCAAATTAAGAAAAAAAAATGATTTAATTTAAAGAAATATTTACAAAATTTGATTAATTAATTTAGATAATTTGGATATTATTATTTTATATAAAGATAATTGGATAATTAACTAGAGTCTTATATGAATTATGATTGAATTAGATAAGTATAATTTATAAGTAAACTAATATTTTGTTTTGTTTGTGTTTTCGATGATTTTCAGTGTTTTGTTGTTTTTCAGTGTTTCATCTTTTGATCATCATCAACATATATATTAAACATAAATTAAAATTATTTAGAACTGTTTGTGTCAGATTTTCCTAGTACAACCCAAATTTACCAAAGATTAAAAGGTTGCTGAACTGGAAGATATAACCTTATAATTTTTTTTAGGATTAAAAGGATCTTTTAATTAATACTTAATAATTAATATCATAATCGAACTTCAATTTTACTGGTGGTCCCTTTTTGTTTATTTGAGGCACTCTTAACTTTATTTTTTTTTTTCTTATTTTATTCGAAATGTAAATGTTATATAATTTTAAACTCAAAAAATTAAACCGGGATTCTATCGGTTATGCAAATGAAGTGAAAAAGTTTTACAATTCCTAATCACAATCTTAACTCGCTCCTTTTTACGATAAGTGTACGTTAACGAGTTTTCTAATAAACTCTGCTTTCTCATAATATTTGAATATCATTCCAGTTTTAAATTCAATTATGCTATTACGCCATTCAATTATTCATTTTAACGACAACTGAGTTGGAGGTGTCCATTATACTAGCATTTACATATTCCATTAAAATACGAACAAAACAAAAAAAAAATTCCAAAACTAAAACAATAACATCTAGTTTAATGACAACAATGAAGATCATTTATGAGAAAATTATTTCTATATATGAGCTATTTGTCTCCAAAGAAGAAATGACGTTAATAGAATAAAAAATAAAATAATTTTCCTCATTTCTCCCATTTTCCTGTATATAGTTGCCATTCGACAATATTAAATGTGGAAATAATTACAGGATATCGTGTTAAGCGGTACTAAATTATTATTACAATTTTTTTTATTTAATGAGATTTTCAATTTTTTTTGCTGTTGCTCATTTTAATTAATGTTAAAACAAGAATTTTCCTTTTTTTATTCTATTTAATTTAATTTAAAATTTAATAAATTTCTGTTGTTGTGTATGTATTTGAATTCCATTTTCATCTTTTTAATTTTTTTTTCTCAACTGTATTTGTATAAAATATAATTTGTGTGTTTAGAAATAAAAAGAAAAATCAAATAATAAATTTCTTTTGATGGGGGGGCGTTAACGAAAAGAAAACACACTTAAAGGCATTACCGTGCTGTGAGTGATTTTCCTTTTGCAACAAGTGGTGTTTTATATTAGTCTAGCTCTCTCAATTGAATGCCATTATGATTCGTTTTTGAAAAGGATATTGACCATTACATACATCCATTGAATATATAGTATGTGTATAAGTTACGCATAAATTATGAAAATACATATTTATTTATGTACCAAAGTAAACTGGCATGTAATGAAAGTCAAATATTTGATTTGGTTCACACACCCTAATAACCCTAAAAAATAATTTCAACTACATATAAAACGCTAGAAAAATAATAAACCCTTTTTCTGGATTTAATATCCTGATAAGTGTAAATGTAGAGATATAGATATGAGCGAGAATACATTTCAATTTAACTAAATACTATTTTGTTATATAGCTGGACGTTTATATGATGGAATATAAGGAGAAATTATATTTCCGCTATTGAAAAATGTACAAACCATCAGTTCGTCAACCAAACATATTAACGTAGGGAAATAAATATTTTTCATATATGTATTTACAATTGTTCACCGGATATCGACGCCGCAAATCATTTAATTGAACGAATCACATTGTATCAGATCTTTCTCACGCAGAATTAAAGTGCCATTAATAATAATATAATAGTTCACACCTTCTTTACATATAACTCATACAAATATTATAAAAGCTCGCAAAAAACTATTATGTTATTAACATTCAAACATTCCACCCACTATAACAACTCAAGCACACAACCCGCTTTTACTGTGTACATTACATCATAGTCAATTAAAAGTTCAATTACACAACTTTTTTATAAAATTTAAATATGTAATTTATTGATCATTAAAAGTAGTGAGAGAGAGAGAGAAAGGTAAATTTTTTCAACAAGCAAAATATGTGTAGCGTGCAAAAACTCAACTTATTCAATTTATCACCGTCATCGTTTATCATCTCTATATTGCCGTAAAACCATCATTGATTTTCTGTTCATAAAAGAAGAAAACTATAGTACATAATCCAATAAACCTTTTAAATATGTAACATAAAGCGATGAAGGGAAAACATAAAATTTCTATAAGTAGAATCATCTTAAATTAAATATAATTCAACCATAAAAAAAATAAAATACAAAAATAAGTGTACGAAAGCTTTTATTCCATTTTTTGATTCAAATTCGTGTTTTGCGCTGATAGTGTTTGTGTGGCGTGTGTGTGTGTGAGTGTATGTGTGGGTACGTGTAATGTTTATATTTTCCATTTTGACTTTTATACAGTTCAATTTATCAAAAATTTGATTAATAAATAAATCATAACTGAAATCGAGATAATCAATCAACATAAGATGAATTAAATTTCTACTCGTAGCTGATAGTTTTGTTGGTAGATTATACGGGTGTTTTGGTTGTGTGCGGTTTTTTGTTGCTGCTTTTGGTTTTGTATATGGAAAATTGTGGGCGCTTGTTTGGGGAAAATGTATAAAAGAGGAATCGAGAAAATTAAATAATTTAATTGGATTTTCGTTTTGTTTTTATATTGTTTATGCTACTTCAGGTATAAGATTGAATAATTCTTATGGGATTCAAAAATTAACAGTGGTAGAATGTATTGCATTTTTTTTTTTTTTTTTTTTTTTTAGATAAGTGGAGTAATTTATATTAAATCTTGAAATAGGAGAAAGAGATAGGTGTGTCAAATTCATTAATTTTGTAATTGAAATTAACGTCCTTGCAATATTATAAAAAAAATCTTAATGTTTATAGGTCAAATTATACTATGTAAAGTGCACATATGTATATGAAACGTGGTACACGTGCGCGAATTGACTTTAGTACACCTAAATTGTTTAAGTGAGATATTTAAAGGGTCCACACAAGCGACTTTTAATCTAAAATATACGTTTAGTGATGGAGACAACTTAGCGATAATTTTAAATTGCAAACATTACAGTTGGACAAATTCGTGTAAAAAATCATTTTTTTACATTTTACTAGTAAAACATGTAAAAAACTACGTAAATTACATTAAAATAGTAATTATATATAAAATACAACTACATAATACATTTTAAAAATAAATAATAAGGAATAAATTAATAGCGGTTGTCTGTGTGTGATTCAGTCTAGCGACCGTAGAATAAAAAGTACTGGACCCATTGAAGTGGGGTTGGTGGCAATCGACTCCCTAGGCTTGACCCATTCGGCCAATACAAATTCGAAAAACTTGGCCAGCAAACTTTTACTAAAGTGGTGTTAATATGACAACAAATTGTTTACCGATGCAATGCGCGAATAAGTTTTAGTTTCGAGACGAGTGGCAATGTGTCACCTTTTGGAAGGGAAACTGCACGACAAGTCCCACACCATGATCAATTTACCGGTACACCTAAAGAATATGCAAACAGTGTGTTTTCGCGAAGACCAGATTGATGAAGCTGTGCTCAGGAATGCTGATAAGAAAATAATGCTGACGGCTTACTTCGAGTTGAATGAAAAAAAAACTGCTGCACAGGAATACTACTACCACGACCTCCCAACTCACTACATATATCACAGCAAGGGAGGTTACTATACACCCCGCGTAAGAGGAGCAGGCTCTGTTATCGGAAGAATGGCAATCGTCAGTCCTAAGGACGAACAACGCTTTTACTTGAGACTTCTTCAACTGTACGTGAAAGGTGCAACAAGTTATGATGACCTAAAGAAAGTTAACTGTAAGAATAATGCAGTGAAAGAGTGATTTTGTTTCAAAGAAGCAGCTATAGAACTTGGACTCCTTGAAGAGGATTCGGATTGCGAAAGAAGCTAGGACGACGCCTCTCTACTTGCAATGCCAATACAAATCAGAAATGTAGTGGTCCTTGGCAAAACTTAAAAAATTGTATGATAGAGGATTTTCAACTTACAGTGGACGAAACTACAGATAACGCTTTGCATCATGTCGAATGTTTTTTGAAACAGCACGGTCTTAATTTGGGAAATATAGGATTACCAAGCTACAATAATGAAAATTTTGTTGCCGTGAGGGAATTGTTAAATGTTGCGGAAAACAAGCTAGGAGAAGAAGAGTGCTACAGCAAATTAACTGACACTCAGAAGAAGATAATCGACACCATTTTGAAGGCTATCAAAGGGACTGGAACCGAAACTGTTTTCTTCCTTGAAGGTTAATATTTTTATGGGGCACAATTTTGATGACGACAATTGTGATCGAGCTAATCCTTTGATTTTGATTCTGGAAAAATATTTATATACAACAAATTGATTCACATCTTGAAAGGAAATGGTGACTGCTTCCTGTCGTGTGCATCGACCGGAATAGCGGCCACAATAGTGATCGATGGATGGAGTTACTGTTAAAATTCGGAATTCTAAACGTATAATCTGGGACGAGGCACCCATGATGCCGTCACAATGTTCTCTCATCGTGAACACACTTCTGCAGGATCTAACGAGGCAGAAAAAAATTTTCGGTAGGAAAATTTGAGTCTTTGGGGGAGATTTCAGACAGTTGCTACCCGTTATACCATAAGGATCGCGAGGTTTGATCGTCTCCAGCTGCTTGAATCAGAAGACAAATAATTAGAGTCAATTCAAAGTATATCGACTGAAAGAAAACATGCGGACAGGTCCAAATGGAAATGAATTTTGTTTATGGCTGCTGAAATTGGGAAATGGGGATCTAGGCGATATCGTTGAGAATCTGGCAAGATGCTAGTTTTGTATGGAGATGTGATTCATTCTGGTGAAAGTTCAGATTTCGGAAAAGTAATTTTATGTTCGACCAATCAAGAGGCATTGGAGTTGAACGAAAAAGTTTTGGAGATCTTAAACGAAAATTGCAAGTAAGAAAATTTATTGAAGCCAATTCCCTAAATGTAAGAAAGAAGCAAATATTATTCCTATAGTTTAAGTTTCCTTAGATAAATTTTAATTGTTAAATTTCTTATAATTATGTAAAGCAAAAATTGAAAACTAAATAGCTTCAATCTCAATAAATAAATAAATATAAATAATAATAAATTTCCATATTTGCACAATCATAAATTAAATGTAATGTATTAGTATTAAATGTATAAATTAACTAACTCTCTAAATATGTATCAGGATTCTTAAATTTAACGAATTTCTAAGTTTATACTAACTTTAAAGATTTAGATTTTCAATTTTTATATTCCCAAATTCGCAAGAATTTTATTAAATTCTAATATCCCCACAATTCAAAACTTCTAAATTTTCCTAAATTTCCTAATTTTTTCTTTCCAAACTACCTTACAAAATTCTTTAATTTCTAAAATCAATAATTTCAAATAAATTATGAATTTGAATTTAACGATTTTATAAAATTTGTAAAATGCTAAATTAATTTTGCCACTACATATTAAAATTTTCAAACTCCGCAGAATTGTTAAATTTGTTAAAATTCTTATTTAAGCTTCTAAGAGTTTTCGCATTTAAATTCCTGGCATTTAGGGTGAATTCTAGAGTGAAGTTCATTCAGGGTTAGTTTTAGAGTAGGGGTTTTCTAGTGAATTATAGGGTGATTTCTGTAGGGTAGGTTGAATTAAAGGGTATATTTTAAAGTGAATTTTAAGTAAAATTGTAGGGTTAATTTTAGAATTATTTGTAGGTTTAATTTAAGAGTGAATTTCAAAATTTTGTCGTAATTTTAGGAAGAATTTTAAAGTAAATTTGGGCTAAATTTATGATGAATTTGATGGAGAATTTGAATTTAATTTGGGGCAATTAAGGTGTAAGGCGAATAAGGTGCATTTTATGCCCCTATTATAGTAAAGGGTTATTTATTTTATTATATTAACTTGTTATTTTGTATCTAGAATTTAAATACAGTAAATATATTAAAACAAATAAATTCCGTTGGTTTTATATCGTCTATAGTTGAATTTGATATGGAAAAGGATGAATATGTTTTCGATTAAGGTGAATTTGATTTCCATAAAGGCGAATTAGATTTGGAAAAGGATAATTGTGTTTTGTAAAAGGTTGAATTTGGAGTGTAAAACCTATTTATAGGAAAGAATAGGAAAAATATATATAAAACTAAATTTTCTCAACAAAATATAATACATACATCTAATAACTTAAGCGAAAATAGGATGAGGATAAAGAATTACGCAAGTACATAATTATATTCTCAGATTATTTACTTCTCTTTATTGCACTAACATTACGATATTTACGATTTGTATTCATTTCGTTTAAATCGTAGATGAAATGTTTATCCGGCCCTATATTTAGAGTATGATAGAACAAATTTGGAAATTGATGGATTTTCACAAATGAACAAAACTAGGGCTTCAACTATAGCAAAATACCTAATGGTATTTTTGGTTCGAGGTCTTTTAAGCAATTTAAATTTATGATATCATATTACGTCAGCGAAAAAAAAGAATGGAAAATTCCAGTTTAAAGGAAATTTTATTGGAAAATATAATGGCGTTACACAAATTTGGACTTATTATTGCGGCTGTCGTTAGCAAGCAGGGTCCTCATAATCGGAATATTATATACTTTGCTTAACGTTACTAAAGAATGCCCTTTCTTCCATGTGAATGAAACTAAAGTTTTTGCCTTATATGATACGACACACTTGATAAAATCTGTCAGAAATATTTTTATAAGTGGTAATTTGGAAACTATATACTGATGGAATTATTTCTTGGAATGTTTAAAGGGAAGTTTTTGAGGCGGAAAAACTAAGAACAACAAAGCTGTGTCCAAAACTTACAACTCGGCATATTTACCCAAATTCATTTGAAAAAATGCGGATAAAATTGGCTACTCAAATATTTAGTTGCACAGTAACAGCAAAATTTTCGAAAGAAACTAAACCTTTCACTTCTTCAACGGCAAATTTTATTGAAAAAGTCGACAGATTGTTTAATAAACTGAATAGCAGAGTTTTTTTGCCCTAACTCATAAAAATTCGGCTTAAAAACGGACAATCAAGTTTTTAAGAACCTTAACTCCTTGCTTTATTTCGATTAGATTAAACCCACATCACATCCAAAGAGACCGTTTATTGTTTAAATGGAATAATTCAAACCATAAAAGGTGTTTAATCAATGCTTAATCATTTAAAACAAAACTGGAATTTTAAATTTTAAACATTTTAAATACTGTGCTGGTTTTAATTTTAAACCCTAGAGTATCAAATAAAATGTCATATATATTTCAAGAATTTAAAATATTCAGTTGTATGGAGTTAATTTTTGCGTAATAAAATTGTGATTTGAGGTCATCGCAAACTACAAATATTTGTAAACAAAATTCATGTGAAGATATTAGTGAACCATCAAATTTACGTTAAAAATTACCTGAACCGTCATGCTCCAGGCTAAAAAAACGAATTACTCAATATTTTTCGTTCCAAATAGATGAAATTCTTCCAGCTATTTTATCAAAAATGACTTCCATAGTCATGGTATTCCATTTTTCTGTTTTTAAACGTCAAAAGACCTAAGAATGCTTTTGATCTCAAAAGGCCACAAGGTGTACCAAAGTCAGCTAATACGATCAGAAAATTAGTGATTGAATATGGACTAGATATATACATATGTGTAAACAAATAATACAGCAAATGAGAAATTTGTCTACGAATGAACTTAGTTTAAAGTTTGATCTTTGCGTAATAGAAGATATTTGTTCGAAGTTCTTCAAAAATACGTGAAAATGAAATTTGGTGGAAAAGAGCCATGTGTTGTTTGAAAGAATTCATGAATTGAGATTGTGTGCTCAAAAATCGTAATTTGATTTAAAATTAAACTCCTCGAATTACATGTTTTATAACATATTGAGGAGAAATTCAAGGTGTGTATATTTCCAATGACTGCTGTTTGCTGGGTGTCTTGATCTTACTGGGGAAATTACATCTACTTTTACTCGTAACTTTTCAGTATTTCATCCTAAATTTGCTCTTCATTTAAATAAACTTGAAAATTCATTGTACCAAACCACCAATTGTTTCACAGCTAGAATAATTTGAAGTTTGCTTTCATTATTGCGACTATCTGCCATATTTTTCAAATCCCAAAAACTAAATTAATTGGGTTAGAAGCTATATACATATAACAGATTAAGCTTTTTATTTATAACAAAAGCAAAACATTTTAATACGCAGTGATTTTTTTCAAACGAAATATAACGGTTTACGTAACAAGTTTTTTGTTAAACAATCGTTTACATTTAAACCAAACCGCATGCATATATAGTTACGAAAATAACCCATCCAACCATATCGTGAAAACCAAAATAATAAAATGTTCAGTTCATATTTTTATTCGTTGTTGTTCTCTTCACTGTTATGTTATTGTAAAAAACGCAAAAAAAAGTTTTTCATAATTTTCTTTGTTTCTTTGTCAGTATTTTACCATGTTTTTCATGTGTTATATGATAATGTTTATATACGTATACTTCTACATTTTCTGTTATCTTGATTACAACAAATAAAAACGACAGAGCTTTTAGATTTTCTTTCTCGAAAATGGAAACAACAACAATTTCGTAAACTTTTTTTTGAAGAAAAAGCAGAACACAAATAGATCCAAGAAAATATTTTTATTATTATTATTGTATCTGGAGTATGAACTAGAATTTATTATGATTTTCTCTTTAATAATTTATTATTATTACGATTTTATGTTGTTGTTTCTAGTTTCACTCTTTAGAGATTTTTGAACTTTAGCTATGTGCTTTAAGCGGTACAGAGATGAGTTATTGTAATGTTAAATAATTATTTATTTGTGGTGGATTATAATTTATTTTGGTTTTTGTGTATTTCAATTTCGAATTATAATTTTGAATGATGGGATGCATATAACAATATCATTATGTTTATGCCTGGAGACGCACGAATATTTGACAATAGGGTTTATCTGGTCAATAATACTAGATAACAATGAATGTCTTTATAATCTTCTCTTTAATAACCCCCATAGACCAAATACATAGACATTTACATACGTTACAAATTTTGTATAAATACGGCTTTTGGATTTTAATTCCCCAGGCAAATGATATTACTTGAATAATCAACGCCTATTGTGAAACCTGGAATGGGATCGAAAAAAGAATCGAATGGGAAGAATTATAATGGATCGCCAGCTAACTTCACACATGCAGCCAACATCAAAGTCGCGGAACTTACTTAACAACAAAATTACTATAGTAAACTGAGGAAAGTTGTTCATTGTTAGTCGAATTGTGGATATCCTACAAAAATGCTGACTGGAATAGTTTATTGGATATGTTAGAACGATTTTACCTTATCAAAAATGATCTCAGAAAATATCTTATAAAAAGATGAGCTATTATTATCGAAACTAGTAAAGAAACTGTCGTTTGTTCAACTGAATCAGATTAAAAGAGGACAATACGATCAGTTCTTTATTCTGCACACCACAAGATACCTGTCGCATCTACGTATAGCAACAATGAATAGTTATCTATAAAAGACGAGTTCGGAATCAACAGGAATTGTTATGTTTGGGGATAAATCCAGCTCCCGAAAATATTGCTTATCATAAACTTTTTCTTGCTGATTATGTTGAGTGATAGATTAGGTGTTTTTTAAAAATACTATTTTCTAACTAAAAATCACTAGGGGCTAAGTAATCATGTCAAATGATCTTTTGATGTACCTAACCTATATACCTACCTTGGAAAAGCAATCCTGAAAAAAAATGTATTTAAAATAAATGACAAAAATTCAATTTTCTAGACATTTTTAGACTTAAACGATACGAGCGATACGATTCCTTTGATCTGTGTCTGAAAGGTTGATGAAACAATTTCCATTATCGTAAAAAATACAATTTTATGGAAAACTCAAATTTTATAGACATTTTATAAATTTTAGTTTTAACTTGGGCCGCACTTTAATAATTATGTTTCTGGATTTTAGTTTTAGATTTTTTCGGGATTTTAAGGTAGCCAACCCCCAAAAAAAAGACACACATTTTCCAAAAAAAATTGATCAATTTAATATGCTACATATCTGTTCCACTTTTTCTTAAGCAAATACAGGGGTTGGATACCTTATCTAGAAAAAAATAATACAGAAACTGAAAATAAAATATCTATCGAATTTTACTTTTTCCATACAGTTCTAACACATTCATTTCGGGAAACGAGAATTCTCGTTATAAAAAAAAACGTTGTCGTGTTTTCCTGATAAATTCTTAGATAACGGGATTATATATTTGCTTTGTTTTTTTTATTATATCTTAGGAAATGATGTGTGATATTATATCTTATGAAAGTTTTAGGAAAAATAGCCCAAAGCGAAAGTGTTAATATTTACGATAATGGAAATTGCTTCATCATCCTTGCAGACACATCAAAGGAATCGTTTCGCTCATATCGCTTCTACTGATAGTTCTACCACAAATGTTTTAAGTTATTTTGTGGTTGGCTTAATTCGTTGGATTAGTATGGCATCGACGAATGTATGGGAACGAATTGCGGATTTAATGCTTCGTAAATACTTTGTCATACTTGCAGACACAGATCAAAGAATTGTATCGCTCGTATCGCTTCTACTGAGATGTATCGCAAATGTTTCAAGTGATGTCAGAAATCTAAAAATATCTAAAAAATTGAATTTTTTTCATTTATTTTAAACAAAATATTTTTTCTGCATTTTTTGCTGGATTGCTTTTTCGGTAATTTCTAGATGTTTTTTCGGGATTTTATTTTTCTGGATTTGTACTTTTCAACTATTCCCCAAAGACAGTCCCCAAACGTAGGTTGAAGCAACATTATGACCCAACGTGAAAATATATTTTTGTCAATTTTAATTCTTTTTTAATTTTATTTTAATTTTCATTCTACCCTGTTCACATTGTATTGTATTTGTGAATTCAAGTCAAATGTGTAAACTTTTCTCTTGTAAAAATAAATAAAATAAAATAAATAAATACATACTGAGGATTTATTAGTACGTATTTTCAATTTTGTTAAATCATTTTTCATTAAGAAAAAAATTCGATGGTTTTATATATTGATTTCATTAAATTAAGTGAAGAAAAATTACATGAAAATTCGACGATTCGACCCATTCGGCCCTTCCATACGTTCGGTCATTCGCCCAATTCGGCCATTCGACATTAGGCTCTTCGACTTATTTGGCCTTTAGAAGTTCGGCCTTTTGACAATTGGCCTTCCGACATTTGGCCTTCCGACCCATTCGGTTTTTCGGCATTCGGCCCTTTGATATTCGGCATTTCGACATTCGGCCTTTCTACATCAAATGTTTTTTAGGGTTGATATCGTTACCAAAATAAAAAAAAATTTGAAATATTATTTTAAGTTTTTTTATACCTTAGAGCAGTGTTCCTCAAACTTTTTCATACTGCCGCCCTCGAAATCAGTATATTAAAATCCAGGGCCCCAATACAGCTAAGCATTTTGGGCATTCTTCTTCTAGGATTTCAGATGTCCGGTACAGCTTAGCAATTGTAATCCATATCTGTATTCCGCAATTTAAAAATATAATTTTACATTTTACTCAAAAATTGTAGAATTCTAAAAAACTATTAAACATTTTGAAAACTTGAAAAGATTCGGCATAAAGAACTATGTATTAAAAATTGGAAGCTATACTGTAAAAACAACGGTACTAAATATTTTAATTAGACATATGAGTGGAGCAGAACAGATAAAGAAATGACTAACTAAGGTTAAAACTAAACATTTTTTAGCTGACTATTCTGGATACCCGAATTTGGTTCGTTTTTAATTTTAGCGTCAAATGGTTTTTACTTACATAGGTATTTAGGACCGAATTTGCATTTAATTCTTCTGAATTATCGTAATATGAAAATTCTGGAAATACATTAAAAAAAACTTAAGTTTTTCTGTACAAAATTCATAGTTCGCCATTTTATATCCAAAATTTGAAATTTTATTCATTGATTTTCTTCTCAGTAGGTGATAGTAGTTCAGTTTTTTTTAATTAGATCAGTTTTTTTGATCCCAAAGAAATAGGCATTCGAAAATTACCGAACTTTTGAATTACCGGTTTTCGGTAAGTTTTAAT
Source organism: Tipula helvola (assembly GCA_963556165.1). Classification (NCBI taxonomy): domain Eukaryota; kingdom Metazoa; phylum Arthropoda; class Insecta; order Diptera; family Tipulidae; genus Tipula; species Tipula helvola. Next base: position 7,308,815 of record OY744482.1, read on the forward strand.
TGGTATATCCGTAATTTACCAAAAAATTTACTTTTCTAGAAAAAAAACAAAGAATATTCCCCCGTACTTAATAAATTCTAGTTTATTTGTCAGAATTTTTCAATTATTTGTATTAGTAATTTGATGCACAAACTTTGGATCGTAATTAGAAAATTGATCGACCTCATTATTTTATTAATTTCTTCAAACGCTAAAAATAAAAATAAACATTTAATTTAAATTTTTCATTTGATCGTTTTAAATCTTAAACAAAACTTTAAAATAACTAGTTCAGTTTTTTGAAAAACTGCCCCACGGCCGAAATAATACTTTCGATTCCACAGAAGTTAGTTTTATAGTTAAAAAGTGTTGACTCAAACCTAATTAGTGCCTGCTTTTATCCGGAATTGTTCGGATTAATTGAGTTTTCTTTAAATTTGGTAGGTTTGCACATTGATGCAAATCAATCAAAAGATTTTTAGTATAAAAATTAGAATGACGCCAATGACAAATATGACATTTTTATGTGTAAAACCAATGTAAGGATTTCGACAAATTTATAAAATCTATTAATAATTTGTGTTTTGTCTGAAGTTTGGCATTTTGTCTGAAGATAGTTACATACATTTTCGGTAAGTATTCGAAAAATTTACCAATATTTTTGTAATCAACCGTTTTACCGAAAATTGATATTGGATTCCCTACAAAAAACTCAGCATTAGAATCCTGGAATTTTCGATTTGGAGTTCTCAACACTACCTGATATAAGGGCATCCAATTGCAGAATTCGGAATATCGGTATTCCGGAATACCGGCCCCCATGTTTTAGTTTCGATTATTCCGGAATTGAAAACATTAATTCCGGAATTATCGAATTTTTATTTCTCAAACTAATTTAAGCAGCTTCAATTTAATTTTATGTAATTGTAGTATTTCTTGTACAAGAGAATACTACAGCTCTACGGCTCCCTAGGGGGCCGCGGCCCACAGTTTGAGAAGAACTACCCTAGAGGATGGGGTTGCCGTCCCCAAACACCCCCTTTATGATTTTTAAGAATTATTCACATGCTAAATTAGAGAACTCCCCAAAGCCACTTAGCATTGGACCCTTCACGCAAGGATGACAGGAAAACGTCAGACAAATTTCAAAAATATTTACGTTTGTGTTTCACATGACATGAACTTATGTAGATTCCTTTTTTTTTTTCATATTGTAGTTAATAAAAATTTAATGGGGTCTTCGCTTTTCGATTGAGCAGTTTACTTTGTATTTGTCGGTATTTTTTTTTTGCGATTTTTTCGTTCGAGAATATCATGGTATCCCTTTTTTATAATGCACAACGTAAGGAGGTTAAAATTAAACTGAGAAAAGTTGAATATACACGCCGACCTTGGAATTAAAACCATTAAAGAAACAATTAAAGAATTCAGTTAGAAATATTACTCAAAACTAGAAGTGCATCCCAACGAATTGGCCAGGGATATACTAAAACAATCGCGATTTAGGCGACTAAGAAGAACAGATCCACTCGAACTGATGAACCTGCAAATTTATTAATGTTTAGGTTATACATATGTATAATTTAAATCAATTAAATTGTGAACACAAATAGTAGGTATTAACATTGGTTAATATTTAAAATTGTAATAATTTTAGGTTAAGATTTGAATTCTTCTTGTTAGTTTCTTTTGTAGAAAGATTCAAGAATAAAGCCATTGGCAGCATTTAAAAAAAAAAAAAAAAACAGTTGGGTGAACCCGATCCCCGACGACCTAATTGCAACGATTAAGTACATACATTTTCTCTTGTATTTAATTAAATTCTTTTCCTCCTTTTTTATGTTTTTCTTCATTAAGTCCATGGTTTTGATTAAATTTCTCATCTACTGTGTTAATATAAAAAGTGTCAAATATTTATTATATTTAAACGGAAAGACAAATGATTTTAGTAAATAATAGTTTGAGGAAAATTTTTATACTAAAACTAAAGAGGGCTCAGCTCACATGAAAGGTAATAGTAATACATCAAAAAATTTGGATACTTATGGTTTGAATCCATACGTACTAAGTTAAACACTGCTATTTATAGTCGTTGTTTAAATTGTCTTAGCATTTGATTTACATGCACATTATACTTCCGATAGTTTTTTGCTGTCCTTCAGTTGTAATTTTTACTTTTTTTTTGCTCATTATACGAAACGACTTGATTCTGCATATTATGGATGCCACCATTTATATGTGATTGTGTTCCAATTTCTTTGTAATATCTATTGTTGTTCTAATACAAGAAAGTATTGAATGCATAACAATACGAAGCATTTCATATATTTTAAGTTTGTCTGGAGCACAGTTTTTTTTTTGCCCCATTTTCTTATACATATACAATTCAAGGGAAATATTCTTCTTTTTCTATGTTATCGTATTATTATTTAACTTACTTTTCTACATTACTATTATATTCAAGAAGTATATACTTACATACGTATAAATTTAAAGTACATAATAATATGACGTTAAAGAATTTTCATGTTTATTAGGTTAGATTATAAGTTGTATGCGGATGGCATAATTTATATGGTGACATATTTTATTGGAAAATCTAATATTTATATTTTTGTCGTCGGCATTCGAAGGTATACAAGTATATACATATACTTAGATTAAGGAAAATTATTTTATTTCTTTAGCACACCTTAAATATTTTTATTTGTGTTATTGAGGAAAATCATTTGGGTGTTACACATAAATATGTCGAGGGAAAAAATCATAAATGACTGTTCAACACACTTTATGAACACAAATTTTATATTAAAATTCTTTTCCTTGTAATTTAAGTGATTATAATGAACATTTTTGTTTCGTCAAAATATGTGGAATATCTCGGTGATCGATATAGATAATGTGGTGATTACGGAATATGTGAATTAGTGAAATTTATACTCTAAATTTGTAAATATTTGAATGCATTTTTTTTATAATGTACCACAATTTAAGGTTTACCATTCTTGAAACGTAAAAGAATTTATATGGATTATATTATTTTTCAAATTCCTCAATTACATTTTATAAAGTCATCGATTGTTTACTTTTTTGTGGAGGTCCACACCAAAACGCTACATTCCATATATTGTTTAGAAAATATGTTGAGTATGCAAATCAGTTCCAATTACTGAATTCTATCGAAAACTTGACTGAAGTTGCAACAAAACGAGTCAAATTTCGTAATAGACCGCCATGATATCGTCGAATTGCACCAAAACGTAACAATTTTATTTATATAAAGTTGCTGTTTTTCTTGTCACAACAAATCGTACTGCGCTTGTTCTATGCGAGAATTTTATGAAAATTATTTTGTAAAATGCAGATACCTATTTAGCACATTGAGTGTCACCATAAAAAAGTCTTTTCACATTATAATACAATCCAGATACTCATGTACGCGATTTTAGAAAGTAGTAGTATCAAAATATTGAAGGCAATGAGTGGATAATCAAACTTTATGCTTATAGCATGTATGCTTTATGCTTAAATAAAAATCAGTAACGTGTAACAAACGGTGAGTCACATAGCAGCCAACGTGTTAAAAATAGTAACTGTTAAGTGTATTATTAATTCGAAAAACTCATATAAAAAAAAATTGAAATTTTTTGATTTCACACTATTAATGGTGGTAGTGAGAAACAAAAATATTTAAAATTTGTTTGCATGGTTTAAAAAGAAGTGAAAGAGAATAGATAGAATCTCTCTTCTTATTAGTTTTCTTGTTTTCCTCTTTACACCGGATCATGAAAACGTAACAAAAAAAAATTGCCGTTTTCATTTTTAGAGCCAACCTGCAGATTGTATTAGTGAGAATATAACGGTTATTAATATCGGTACGCGACAACTCGGCGAATCTAACTCGGCGACGGTCAACTCGGCGACGGTCAACTCGGCGACGGTCAACTCGGCGACGACCAACTCGGCGACGGTCAACTCGGCGATGGTAAACTCGGCGACGACTAACTCGGCGACGGACAACTCGGCGACGGACAACTCGGCGACGGTAAACTAGGCGACAACAAATTGGACGACAATCAACCAGTCGACGACCGCCTCGGTGACGGACAACTCGGCGACGACCAACTCGGCGACGGTCAGCTCAGCAGTAAGCAATAAAAATGACACAGTTTGGACATGGCTTTATTCACTAAATTAAAAGACGAAATTCCCATAGAGTTACAATCAAATTTAACATTATACATTAAAATGTTCGTGTGGAAAAGAGTATATCGGTCAAACTAAACAAAATTTAAAAAAACGAATTCGTCAATATATTTATGATTCTACGTATGAGTTTAAACCGTCACACAGTGCTTTATCGAGTCATCTACGTAGAAGTAACCACTCGATATCTATAGAAGACGCTAAGATACTTGATAAGGAGCAAAATCTCAATAAAAGATTAATTTTGGAAAGCATTTACATCAAAAAATAACAAAATTTATCTCAAAATTTATTAAATATCCAGGAAGTTTCAAAATATTTGTTAAATTATTACGACAACATTTTGTAGATTTTCTAAATTATTTTTCACTCAAATTGTATAACTTAAATTTTTTTCGGTTAAACTGAGTAATTTGTAAATTTCAATTTAAACTCTAGTTACGTTAGGAAAACATTCGTTTAACAACTTAAAATTTTGAAATTTTCGGCATGAAAAACCTCATCCGATAACCTTAAAATTTTTTCAGCTAACAAAAACAGTGTTTGTAAGATGATAAAAAGCCACGAGTTATAATTTGATACCGACCCGACCAGGTTTTTTTGTGATATACATTTGTAGTCAAACTTCCATCCTCATTACGTATTAACATAGTATCTATATCTAGAAAGGCTAAACGACCTTGATTTTCAATTTGACATGCAAATTTAATTCGCGGAGATAGGTTTGATGTTTTTAACACTTCGGTTTCAACGTGTTCCATTAATAGGTTAGCCATTGTTGGACTAACTGGCGAACCCATCGGTGAACCAAACACTTGCCTGAAACATTTTCCCCCGAAACTAAATTCAGTAGGATCTAACACAAATTTCAACCCTTCTACAAATTGTTTCGACTCCAGATTTGTGTTACTACATGCTTTTATGCTATTCCACAATTTTTTAACCAAAATTATTACCAAAGATAAGTCAATGTTTGTAAACAACGAGACCACATCTAACGACACTAATTTATAACCTGTTGGTAGAGACACATTTTTAATTTTATTTCTAAAATCTTCCGCGTTTTGTACAGCCGAAAATTTATTTCCCACGTAATGGTTCAAAATGTTAGACAACAATTTGGATAAATTGTATAAAGGCGAACCTTAATAGCTTACAATTGGTCTCAAGGGAATACCAATTTTGTGTAATTTTGGCAGACCAAACATTCGAGGGGTCGTACCATGATAATTTTTAAGAAATTTTGCCAAATTGTCCTCAATTTTTCCTAAACGTTCATAAGAGCAAATGATTACATTTAATTTAGATTGTATTGAAGAAATACCAACTTTCTGAAATTGTGCCCCTAAGAATTACGGAATATACCGTCGAAACGTCGGGTTTTTATTAAATAATTAATAAAAAATGAAATATTAAGCTAAAAAACCAAATAAAATTATTTTATTATAAAGGAAAAAGTAAATTTAATTGTCAAACTGTCAGTATTATGGACCTTATAAAACAAAGGGAATTTCTGTATAAGAATAAAGGCAAAGTTCTACAAGATCAATATTTGAAAAATATTCAATTCTTTGAATATTGGATTTTCTACTCCAGCATCTGATGTTTGTGGAACTTGTTTCATGCTAAAAAATAAAATAAACTCAGAGAGATGAAATGAAGAAACAGGAATACAGAACTCAGCACAGGGTACTTAAATTAAAAGCGAACACATTTTATAAATTAATTACAAAAGATGTACCTAAATCACTAACACTGTGCTTTGACCTGCAATAGGTACAGAGTTCATCAAAAAATCGATATATTTTCAAAATTTGTGGGTCTGTCGAATTGTATGTTCGTCAATGCACACCAAAAGGTGAAAAATTACCGCAAAATTACCTAAACAAAACACATCTGCTTGTTCGAACTTCAAAGCCTACACAACGATACTAAATTTTGTAAATATTTAAACTGATGCTACGGTTGACAGTTATTTAATATTTGTAATGATACCAACCATTTGTAATGGTGCACTTAATTATATATAGTATACAATAAAACAATTCAAATTTCGATATAATTTTCAATGAGCTGTAGAATTATATACAGTAGTTACAGGCCAAAAAAGTAAAGTATTACACGAATTGTTTTTTTTTTTTGTATATTTGTCCGGAATTGAATTTTTTACACTACATTAGCGAAATTATATAATTTTTGTGCTATTATTTTTTATTATATGTACAATGTACATACATGTATGTACTTAGTTTCAAGCATTCTCGTACATTATAATAATTCATTGTTATCCGGGGAGTAAAGTAAATTGGCGAACAATTTTTTCTCTCTATCGTTCGTTATGCAAATTGAAATAATTATGGGTAATCTAAATTCATTATGTAATTTAGCTGATATTGTAACTTTTTTGACTCGATCTTAATTACATCTATTTTTCATCGCCAGAAAATTGATTCTGTACTTTTCATCGTTGACGAGCTATAAAAATGGTTAATATTGACATGACTGCATGTACATGACTACATAATACATATAGCAAAGTGAACGATGTGCACATCATCACATATACATTGTTCTATATGCTTGTTTTCGATTTATATGTATGTATGTACAAAGAAATTATGAATAATTATTTAGAACCGTCCAAATAAAAAAATATTTCCCAGTTTTCCGCACATGTATCCATTAAATACATTTTCATTTTGTTGATTTCATATAGAGAGACGATTGCATATTATGAGTCTGCTTCATAATACAAATTTATTTTTGTTGTTGTAATTATGTATGTATATGATGTAATTTATTGAGGTTGTTGTCATAAGCAATAGTTATTATAATTTATATTCATGTTTTATATATAAGGATGTCATATGCTTCCAAAATACATTGATAAATGTTGGGAAAATGAATTGTTTTGTTTTGAAAATTTTTTGAATATAATCAGTCATACATTTTGTATTTAATAAAAATGTGTGTGGTCATTTTTTTTTTTTTTTTTTTGAAAGCTTTTATAAATATAATTGAGAGAGGAGATTTTGGCATCGTGTTGGAGATTTAAAAATAAATGTTATTTTATAATATTTGATCATGATAGCAGTGTTGCGGTTAGTAAACCACATTGTTATATTATATCATATAAAGTATGTATGTATATACAGATAGGGTGATTGATTCAAGTTGCCATGCATTTGCTCAGAAAGTAGAATAGATAACATAGTTGGTGTAAATGGAGGTTTAGATGGTGGAGATTATCTACTTGTTCCCTTAACCCGAATGGAGTGTGATCAAATCTAAGTGGTAGCTTCGGTCCACTAAAAGTAATCTGCCTGAGTTCAATTACTTATAGAGTTAGACATTGACGTTCATAGACGATTTCATCATGAAGAACGATTTAATTATTAGTAAAGATTGGTTAAGCACAATGATATTCCAGAAAAAGATATCACGTATGCTTCAATTTGTATCGTTAAAAATGAGAAATGCGCATCATGTTTAGATATATGAGCCGTTTATTTTGAAAGTGGGGCAAGTCCACATTTTGTTGAAACGAGAAAATTAAGGAATAGAGAAACAATAAATGCAAAAATAAACGGGATTTTGAATTTTGTTATTTTTTGAATAAGTATTAGGGATTATTTGTATTTTATTTTGACTATAAATTGTTCACCGTTAGAAAGATTAAACTTTTATTTGTCTATTGTTATCATTAATTTAAATCTTTTGAAAAATGGACTTGCACCACTTTCAAAATTAACGGCTCATATATGAATGTTAACGACGTTAATTTAACAAACAAATAAATCAATGTACATATGACGAATTTTCACATTAAAGAAAACGGCTAAAGTACACAGCTTTTTTCACAAAAGAACCAGATGCAGGGTAATACAAATTTTTAAAAATTCCGTTTGGACTTTGTAACACGCTATCAGTTTTTCAATGTTATATAAATACAGTTTTCCAGCAACTCATTAGAAGCGGTATTACGCTTCTCGGGATGATATTATGATTACTGCCAATACTGAAGCTGGAAATTTAAACAAATTAGAAATTATATTTAAAAATCACGACCTATAATTTGTAATATTTTTTTTTTTATATATCCAAGACAAGGAGTGTTAGCTTATTAGGGAAATTTAAAAAAACGACAGTTCGAGAGTCATTTATTGAGAAACGAAATTTTTACTTTTCAGCTGAAATTACGTCATTACGGTGTCTAGAACTATGTATATAGCAAGGAATCCTGTAAAGTATCCATTAAAATTGACATTTAAGCAGAAGAAAAGCAGAAATTATCGCAAAGCAAGAATATGACTTACCAAAGCTGTTTAAGAGGATTGATAATATTGTTTCTAATTGTGTGCATTGTATTCTAGCAACCAAGAAATATGGGAGACAAGAAGGATATCTCGCTATTTTGCGAAATTTATGTGAATTTGTCCAGTAAAAACGCACGTCAGCGCCAATCCATATTTAGAAATCCAAGATGAATAATTTCGGATACAGCGACACAATTTTGAGGAATGGGTATTGTACTCGACAACAGATCCATCATGCGAAAACTACAATAGGTGTTCCGAGAGGCAATGGACAGAATAAACCAAATTATCTCTGACGGATCTTATGAAATGGTGTAAGCACATTATAGCTTTACAGAAACAGATAAACCCCCCCATTAGTTGAAACAATAACCACACATCTTTCAAATTAATGTTCCTGATATGTTCAAAATCTAAGATTATGCTTTAAGCAAAATAATAGAAGATGAATTAATTAAAGATTTTAATTTTTAACGAAATCCATGATTCCGATGTTTGTGGATATTTCACTTTAAATTAATTAAAGCCAAATAATATAATTTTTAAAAATATTTATGTAATGAAATATTTATTATTATATATTTGTACGCCAATAAGTAGCTCCTTATTGTGAAATAAGATATTTTTTCTGCTTCACTATCGATTTCGATGCTATAGCACCATCATCAGTTGATTTACTTATACTAAGTAAATGTAAATCAACTGATGATGGTGCTATAGCATCGAAATCGATAGTGAAGCAGAAAAAATATCTTATTTCACAATAAGGAGCTACTTATTGGCGTACAAATATATAATAATAAATATTTCATTAAATAAATATTTTTAAAAATTATATTATTTGGCTTTAATTAAAGATTTTAACGTCAAGAGAATAAGCTAGGAGAATTAGCAAATAATTAAAGTAGACGATGAAAATGAAAGATCCTATAATCAAAAACAGAAGGCGTCTGTGCACAATATAGGTGATTTGGTCGCAATAAGTCAGTAGCAGTTTGGGATAGGACCGAAGATTTGGGAAACGTTTCTGGATCCATATAAGATTACTGCTAGTGGAACGTTAGACATGAGGTTAGAAAAGTGGTTAAAGGTGAATAAGTAAAGACGGACATAGTGATTCTTCAGACTATATAGCCATGGCTGAAATATATCAAAACGAATGAAGAAAAATATAACGGGGCTGAAAAATTGTCGTCTGAACAATTTTAAATCATCGTTGTGATTGCAAAGTGAGTGGGAGTAATGTCAAAACTGCCCGCCTCATATTTCTCAAAGAATATATAATGTGATTTTTAAAGGTAGAGTTAGAGTATAGAGCCATAATCATTATGACGTATTTTTTTTAAGCTTTTTTAGTGGCATAACTTTTCACTGATTTCCATAGGAATCCATACTAAAAATGGTGTTTTTTAGCTTCAAGTTTTTCAATGAAAAAAGCAAAAATGTTACACAATGTTTATACAAAAGTGTTCTACATATCTTTAGAAGCAATATACAGGAAGGGTATGTGGGTATTAAGTAAATATTAATTGCAGAAATATTAAAATTAAATTATTTGTAAAATATATTTTTCGAACTTTCATTTTGAAAAATACATCAAAGTTGGCTCTGACGAATTAAAATTATACTTGCTACATTTATCTTTAGTTTTACTAGTGTACGTTAGATGTCTCAGATTTATACAGAAAAATACGAAAAAAATTATTTAATCACAAAATTATGATACGTTCTTAATATTTTGTGAATTTGTTTAGCTTTTCCTACAATTTTTGAACTTGAAATTTCCCCAGGTCGCAATTTTTCGTCTCCATCACTGCCATCTATGTAATGTATATTGACTTAATGCACACGATTTGTAGTAAGCTTTTCTTTTTAATTTGACCAGAATGCTGTTGTTATGAACTTTTCTTTATATTTTGGTTTAAATAAATCAATTATTACAAGAAAATAAAAACGATTTACTTAAACGACCTTCGTATATGTTAAAATTCAAACATTTATAAAAATATTTCAGAAATCATAATTAAGAATTTGCAACGTTTTCATTTACAAATTTGTCTTAGGAAAAAAGTGATTTCCCATATGTTTTATGTGTTTTACTATGGAAATTTTGGTTTTTTCCTCGTTTCTCATTCCCTTATAAAAGCTTCGATTTTTAGATTATGGCTTGTATAATCAAGGTTGCTTTGAAGTATGTCCTTAGTTTTTTTTTATATTTGTTAGTGTAAAAGCAAAGCAACCTTAATTATACAAGCCATAATCTAAAAAACGAATTTTCTTGTAATATAGCGTATTTACTTGAGACATTTACAACAACAATTGCACTAAATAATCCCTGAGAGGGATTAAATAATCCCAAATTTTGTTTGGGATTATTTAAATCTTATCCCATTTTTTAGTTTTCGTTCTTAGCAATAGAAGCCGCCAGATGTCATAATACATGTTAAATTTATATTTTATTTCGAAAGGTTGGCTTTTGAAAATTAAATCAAATTGGCTATTTTCTTGGGAACAAAATAAAACCAAAATAATTCGAATTACATTTTTGGTCAATAAAATACGCTTATAATTGATTTATTTAAACCAAAATATAAAAAAAAAAGTTTATAACAACAGCATTCTGGTAAAATTATAAAGAAAAGCTTACTACAAATCGTGTGCATTAAGCCAATATACATAGATGGCAGTGGGCAGTAAACATTTTGAAAAACGTACCAAAAATCGCCACTTGGGGAAATTTAGGTTCAAAAATTGTAGGAAAAGCAAAACAAATTCTCAAAATATTAAGAACGTGTCATAATTTTGTGATTAAACAATTTTTTTCGTATTTTTCTGTATAAATCTGAGACATCTAACATACACTAGTAAAACTAAAGATAAATGTAGCAAGTATTATTTTAATTCGTCAGAGCCAACTTTGATGTATTTTTCAAAATGAAAGTTCGAAAAATATATTTTAGAAATAATTTAATTTTAATATTTCTGCAATTAATATTTACTTAATACCAATAAACCCTTCCTGTATATTGTTGCTAAAGATATGTAGAACACTTTTGTATTAAAATTTTGTAACATTTTTGCTTTTTTCAATGAAAAACTTGAAGCTAAAAAACACCATTTTTACTATGGATTCCTATGGAAATCAGTGAAAAGTAATACCACTAAAAAAGCTTCTAAAAAATACGTCATAATGATTATGGCTCTATACTCTAGAAGGCTCTGGTAAAAGTCTCGTTTTTACGAATTTATTTAATTCGTATTAAAATAATGAAAATCATGTTTAAATTTGTTTAGTCTTACAGAAAAAATTTAGAATTTATCTTTGGCAGGATATATTTTGATGATGCCTTATAAGAAAACTTTCTGTTTTTAAAAACTGGGCAACTGGCAAAAAACCTGTATTTGATATGCTTTGTTATAATATATCGAATATTTGTAAAAATGGTTTTCTTAATTTTCTTAGAAAAGTCCTGGGAAGCGGCCACCATAATGTCTTAGATTCTAAAATCTTATAGGCTTTTACCTGTTCGAGAAATATTTCACTTTTTTAGGGTGTTTAAGGCAACCATGTTTTACATAATCTTATATAATTTATCGGATCTATGTATAGTGATATTCCGAATTTAATTATTTATTTTAGTTATTTTACAAATTTAAAGTACCACACATTAAAAATACCTTTCGACAACAAAGCCAGTGAAAAAGTGTAATTCAATAAAAATAAATCAAAAATTTACAATTAAATAATATGATATTGAATAGCCCCTCTCTCCTTCAATTTTTTTTATCTTAAATAACACCGGCGTAGAAAAGAAGACTTATTATGTGGGCAAATAAGAATTTAATTGAGCTACGCTGAAAGATTCAGTTTTTCAAACAAGGAATAAATTATTCTTAAACTTTAAAGTTCGTGTAGCGATAGGCATGAAAGAACCAATTTCAAGAAATAATTGAAAAATGACTTTTATTAATATTGGTACACATTCCTAAAATACATTGTATTTTTCTTCAGTGAATAGCTATAGAGTAACTCAAGTGACGATTTCCACTCATTTCAATGTGTTTATTCATAACTTTAAAGACGTACAGGTGTTTCAGTGGCAGAACTCTGCTGGTGGTAAATAACGACCAAGACAGAGTAGATGAGATGCTTAATTGTTTCAAAATAAGTCCCACCCCATCAACAATTACCTAACGCAATCATTGATTTAATCTTGGAACATAATAAGAGTTTGAAAGTTGGAAACCAATTACTCAAAACATTATATCTCTATTCATATGTGAAACTGCATTCGGATTAATTGACCCGTTTATTTTGAAAGTGGAATAAGTCAATGTTTTGTTGAATCGAGATAATGAAAGAATATAAAAACAACAAATGAAAAAACATATGGGATTTTGAATTTCTTATTTTTTGCACAAGTGTTGAGGATTCATTTTTTTTGTTTTGACAATAAATTATTTACCGTTAAAAAGATTATATGTACTGTCGTTTATCTTTTGTTATCATTAACTAGATTTTTTGAAAATGGGACTTATTCCACTTTCAAAATAAACGGCTCAATTTACCATTAAAATGTTGTCTGCAAATAGAATTAATGGGTATTAGGAATAAAACTGAGCCAAGTACAGACCTTTGAGGGACACTGCTTGTTAAGAAAATTGATGGATTAAGTCCTTATATAAAAATACAACCTCGGAGCCCAATATTGAAAACTTTTGTAATATACAACTTATGCTGTGTGCCTAACGTCGATTTTTTTGACTAAATTCTAGATTTTTTTAAATTGTTGACTCGCTGTGCCTGACTTTTCATTATTCTAAATTCCGACTTTTGGAACGTCAACCAAATGTTAGTACTATTTGACGGAAATAACTAGGAATACTGCTTGAATTTTCGTTCCTTTTCATTTTGGCTCGCGCGCAAGTTGATTTACCGTGTTAATTTGTGTTTTTTGGCATTTCTCAATATTTCATACACAAAATTATCTACAAAATATTAAATTAATGTATTGGCGCTATAAGAAAATCTAAAGACTTGCAAAGTCGTTGGTAAACGAAAGATGGTCTTTCTGTTCGACCCAAGAGTTTCTCCAATCCGTTTTGCCTACAGACGATCTGAATTACCCTATAATTGCCTAACAGAAAGTTGAAATTAAAATCTTATATACAAAAATATATAAACTTTAATTAAACATCACAACAATTTTAATTTTCTTGAATAATTTGATTAATTTTGATAATTTTTAAAAAATCTCGGATTAAACGAAACCTTCTCCATTGAAAATTATTCCGAATGGAATAAATTCTTTTACGGGAACAATGAAACTAATTTCGAGTGGAATGATAATTTTACAAAATTAAATAAATTTAAAAGTAAAAATTGTATCACTAAAATTTATAAAATTTAGCAGTAAGGCTATCTTATAACATCAGGGAGAGTCATTTACGTGTCTAAGATGAATTTGGCCCAATCTGATGCTGCGACTGTTTTAATTCTATATTTGATTAAACCTCCTACATTCGGGTTTCTCTGACCTTCTTAATAAGTTTTTTGCATGTCCTTCGACGTAATTTACGAAGGCCGTGTCCTATCGGATTTACGTTTGCAGATTAAAATACCCCTTTGCCAATTATAGGTAAAATAATTAAAATGTTTTTAAATTGGAGAAAATAAATTGAACCTACCAAAGTAGAGAGTACGGTTAAGAAAAAAGAAACTTCTTTGGTTTTGTTCTGCTTGAAAAAAATCATTCACCTTATCATAATTTCTGTCGCAAAACAATTCTTAAATTCTTATACGATTTCAAAAATTTCGGGTCGCCAACACGATACCTTTCTACCATTTATGTGATAGTCGGAAAAATACCGCCAGCAAATTAAAGACAAACATTGTTTCGATTGTTTGTTGTTTCTTGTGATTACTATTAATAGTAATTACCTTATCGTAACTGAACATAAACTGAGAGACCGTCTCAAATATCAAAGGACATCAATTTATTGTACACCATGAGAGAATCTAATTTAGAGGACGTGATCAAAGGTAGGATTGAAAGAACCACAGCTACACAGACTACTCAATAAACTACTCTTAATAAATTCAAATAAATAAATAATAAAACAAATTTTAGTGAGTTATGTACTTACAATATTAGTTTTAAACTTATTTAATTTGATTTCATTTATTTCGGAAAAGGTTTCAATCAATTCAAAAAACGGTTATTTTAATTCGGAACAAGTTTCATTCAGTGGAATATTATTTGCATAAAGCAGCTCAATGGAATATTAGTTGCATACATCTGGTAAGTTCCTTCACCCTAAAATTATTGTTCATTTTCTGGCCGTTATACTATTCATAATACCATTTCAAGCCATGATCCGATCACGCACTGACAGTAAGACAATATTAATCAAATCAATATTTAAAAAAACCTTATAAAGAAAAATAGAAAATCTGAATAAAAACCGTCAAATTCAAATACGATAAAAGTCTTATTGTATATATAACCATTAATCTGTACCAACTTGTGGCACTAATTAAAATTGTTGATAATGAAAAGTACTTAATCCAAGCACTCTCTGAATAAAAATGACAACTAAAATGAAAAGCAAAAATGTCTAAAATATCCACATGAGGCACACAGCGTCAAGGCACCTTAGCACAAATTTCAAGCATCAATTTTTGAAAAAAGGATACGAAAAAGACTACAATTTCATTACTACTACCCACTTTTTATCGGATCTTATTTAATCTTATATTTATTTTAAAATATTTTTTTGCACTATAATTATTACAAATTTTAAAACACAAAATTTCTAATTAATTGACAAAAAGTTTTAAAATTAACTACGTGTAAAATTTACAAAACTACATAACACATCAAAAAGCTGTTGATACATCAAACATTTTAAAAGTTTGATGATGCCACTTAAAAACCAATGGAACAGAACTGTACAAAGTCGCCGCGTACAAATCTCACCAAAATGAAAATACCGTCGAGAACCATAATACCAAAATTGAGCTCATATACGACTTTTCGAGTCACTTCAATTCTTTAGTGAGATGAGAACCATAAGTTAGGAGAAGGAAAAACAAATCAACCAAGAAGATTTGGATAATTTATCGTCATGGAATATTTTATTGAATTTTCCACAACTGTTGAAAATGACGCTTGCCCATAATCAAATTATAAAAAATAAGTCCAATTAGAAAATTTTCTCATTTATCAAGGCTTACGCGAAATATAGTCTACCGCATCAACAGTTATGGTAGTAGCAGCTCAATGAATATACATATGTACAAACGAATTTAAATTTATCGATTAACTTGATATAAAGAGAAACTTGAAAGGTTCAAAGTTTACATTTGACTTGGCCATTTAAAAAAAAAAATATAAAATGTTCAATAATATAACACTAAAGAGGATTTCATATTTAAGTATTTCAAAATCATTCAATTCAACTTAAGTATGTGAAAATATTTACAAAGTCGTTGGTTTAATTTTATGCTGTTTTATGAAATTTCAAAATAAACATCAGCGTTTTTATTATACGATTTAAAAATTTCAATGTGAGCTTTAGGAAAATTATATGCAACATAAAATGTTGTTACATATATATTGTGTATGTATACTCGTAAATAAATAAACATAATTTCATTTCAATTTTTAACAAGAGACTTAGAATTACTTGTTTTGTATGTATTATAAGTATATTATTGCAGAAATGAAAACAAATTTTTTTGTATTTGCAATTCTCATATGGGAGCTTTTTCTACAAACAGAAATTATTCTGTAGTATTTATTTTGTAAGTATATATTTTGGTGCACAAACATCTGATTTCAAGTTGAATAATATTAATAATAATAGAGCTTTTATTTCCAAGTCAATTTTTTATAGTTGTGTGTTTATACTACTTATGTACTCGGAAGTAACATACTTTTCCATTTTAATCATTAAAATTTATTACTTTACCGCAATCGTTATATGTTAGTTTTATTACCAATGGGATTACGATCACGTATACGCCAAAAATAATGTTCACCACCACAAAAAAAAAAAAAAAATTATATGAAATCCCCGAAATCATATCTAATAATACCATCGTACGTTCAGATATAGTTGAGAATTGGAAATTTCAATATTTTAGTATATTATGCAGTTTTCTTTTTTTATGTTGTGTATTTTTTTATTTTTTTTATTTTTTTTTTTATGGAAAATTATAGTAATTTGATTCTGAAGAAAATGTAAATTTTCTAACAATTTTTTGGGGTTATGAAAATTTATTCACATTTATATATAGTTCGAACGGGAAGGTAAATCATGTTATTTTCATTTATTACGGTAATTTTCCGTTTGATGTTTCATTATATACTACCCTTAAGCATATTAAACTATGTATGAAGAACGATACATCTATCATACGATTTGACTTTGATTTTAAATGGCAAAGCAAAGCGGAATGGTTTGAACAACTTCAAATACATACTATAGAAAAAGATCTAATCTTTAGCTGAACTATTAAAACGTTTCTACGAGTATCATAAAACGTATACATGATTTTGTCTTTTTAAAATTCCAATCCAATCCAAAAAAAATTAAATTATTTCACATGACTCTTACAAAATATTTCTAATTAATAAAAATCACGTTCACACTTTGTTAGAACAAATATTATAGCGTGTACATGTATATAACTTCCTATCTCATTACAATTAACTCGAATACCCTCTAACAATAGCAAAAATTAAAAAAAATTCTATTTCAAGACACAATATTTATGTGACTTCGAAAGCTATGTATAAAAACTTACCCAAATTTGTTGGTAGGAACAGCATCAGTAAATAATATGCATGTAGATATATTCGTTTCACCTCCATATTGTCGTAATATCGACTAAATTTTTCGCTTTAATCGTTACGGTAAACAAGCAAACAACAAACCCAATAAAAAAATAAATTAAAAAAAAGTTTCTCTTAAATTCACTGTCATTGAGCTTTTTTATTTGTTTGTTTTGTGTCCGATGATCTTTTTCTTTCTACCTTCGATTCACGAAACTTTCTTATTTATAGGTTAATATTGTGACGACGTTGTTGCTATGGCTCTCACTTCACGGAAAATCTGTAACGAAAGAGAATGTAAAAATTATTTACTTGAAAATAAATTTAAATCAATTTTTATTTATTTTTATATTGTTCGCCGATAAAAAATAACAAGATTAACAATCAACTTGAACATAGGAATATTTCAAGTACTTTAAAAGTTTATTTAACGTTCAATGCAAAAAAATAAAAAATAAAAATTCACCACCTTCATTACACATAATGCAACTATACACTATAAATTTTCCTGTTAAGTACTGCTATCAGGAAGCGGAAAAACGAAAAACTTTATTTAAAAATTTACTGTAAATTGAAGCTACACGGGAAAACAACACACACACACACACACACACATATATATATATAGACAAAGTAAGAAAGAATAAAATAAATATTTTATTTTACAACAAAAATTTTATTTTTAACATTTTATGTAAAAATAAATAAAGAATCGCATCGCAATTCAGTTTTTATTTGAATATACCTAGTCTAGTTTATTTTAAAAAAAAAAATTGCTCTAGCGGAAATCAGAACATAAAAATAAAATATTTAAAATTAATAAATAAAATAGAGAATTCCATTGTTTCTATTTCAATGAAAAATTAGAATTTCCGCTAAAAATCCCAATTACGTTATTCTAGATATTAAACTGAAAATTTTGATTTGTTTAATTATTTTTTTGTGTTTAGTTCTACAATAACATGTGAAATGGGTAAAAAGTTCACCCACATGATGATTTGATGAAAATCTAGTTTTTCAGTAGTTTTGCACAAAAAAGCCTTTCAGCTGTATATTTTTTTGATTGATTAGGATATATACCTACGTTTGAAAAAGGTAGGAAGTTTTTTTTGTTAACGTTATTTTTATAATTAACTGATAAAATCATTGGAAAAAGATATTCCGATTCAGGAAATTTCATAGTATCTACCTATCCCATAACAGAATTAAACACGTGGAAACAATTTTTTTTTTTTGTTTTGGTTTTAATTAATTTGCTGTAAACAATAATATTGGTGTTGGTAGAAGTGTTATGTTGAGTAATTTCAAAAGCATAACAATACTAAAATCTATTTTTTGTTTGCAGCTCAAGATAAATAAGTAATTTATTGAATCGAATATGTAGGTATATTAAAGGTGTCTCCTAAAATAAATTGTCTAATGAGCTTTTGCTTTGACCCTCACATTCGTTGTTACCCAAGAGATTTTAACCGATGTGATATTTTTTATCATTATTATTATTTATTATTTATTTATATAAAAATACAATCTTTGGACAGTCATAATCCAGTGGTGATTAGTAAATTAATAAAATTAAACAATCTACAAAACAATAATGCAATAATACATTAAAATTAAACTACACTTGAAAATGCATCAAACCATTCACACTTGAGTCACTAAATAAAAATACTTTCAAGCCAGATGAAAATTTAATAAGTTTCCGACAATCTCTCAATTCAACCGGAAGGTTATTAAAAACTTTCGGAGCAAGAATTAAAAAAGAATTTTGAAAATTGGTCGTTGTGAATCTCTGAAGACGAATAAACTGAACATTTCTCAAATTGTAACTAGTAGAGACATTTGATTGATTGACATACAGCTTTCATAATTTTGAACATAAATAAATGCTTAACAGGAAGAATCTCCAAAGACTGAAATAAAGGCCACAAAGCAGATAAACATGGAGCATTAAGAATAATTCTTATAATATGTTTTTGCATTATAATAAGAGGATAAATCCTAGCACAGTAAGTACCACCCCAACACACTAGTCCATACGACAAAATAAATAGTTTTTAAAACGCCTACCGGACACGCTTGTCGTAATATATACATAGATTTTCCTAATCACTAATGCCAGATAAATTTGAAGAGAATCAATGTGAGTTTTTCATGCATCGAATTATCAATGGTTAGGCCGAGATATTTGAAACATTGAACGAATTCAATTTTAAACCAATCGTCAATACAAGCAGCTTGATTTCAATTCACATCATGATACATAATGATCGGATCTACAACAGTAGCATCATTAATTTTGAAAAACATACCCTTGCTTTTAGTGCTCAAAAACATAGAATGAGCAAGACACCACTAATAGAAATTTAAAAAAACCAAAGGACCTAGTACAGAACCTTGCGGAACGCCATCATTAATGATTATACCTTGACTCCAAGCATCATTAATTTTAACAACCTGAGACCGATCAGATAAATAGGAACGAAACCTCTGCAAAATAACACCATTGAAACCAGAATAGGAAAGTTTTTTTAGTAAGTCATTATAATTTACCATATCGAATGCTTTTGTCAAATCTACTTAAATAGGGCCAACCGATTCTCTCTGATCCAAATTTGTAAATTCTAATAAAGTGTTTTCAGCACTTTTAAATTTCCTAAAACCGTACTGGTTATTATGTAAAAAACTATTGCTTATTAAAAACTTAGACACTCTTAAATGGACTAGCTATTCGATAATTTTACCAAACTCCGAAAGCAATGAAATTGGTCTCTAATTAACAATATTTTTTTATCGCCTTTTTTTAATATTGAAATAACAACTCTTTCTTTTAATCTGGAAGGAAAAATTCCGGAAGAAAAACTGCAATTTACAATCGTCATTTACACGCTATCAGGTCATGATCATCGTCAATTGACGAATAGTTTAAACACAATTTTAAAAAATCATCGAAACTATTCATCGCTCATTTATTTAGCCTCAAAATAAATTTTCTAAATTTTAAACTAAACCATAAAGATTTTTAAAATGTGGGAAATATCAAATTAATTATAAAACCATACATTTTTGAAAGATTAACTCATCTCTTAAAAATTTTTATTTGACTTAACTTTTGGCTTAACTCTCGAGTTGGTTTTTTACTTGAAGTTTGGCTTGGTCCCTGACTTGATTTTTGCCTTGTCTTTTAACATGGATTTGGCTTGACTTTTGACTTCAACAAAACTGCCTACATAGGTACTTTTTGCACATCGCCGTTATTCACATATCTCGAATTTATAATGAATTTGCAAAACTTAGGAATTTAAAAAAAATAACCAATTTTCAAGATTTACATCTATTTGGAGGATTCTGAAGACTCTGCATTATGTTGTATTTCATGATTTTTTTATCAAATGATCTAACAGTTATTCCGATGTTTACTTCATTATATTTTGTGGAAAATTTTAAATGGCATTGATATAACATCTATTGACTTCTTAATTTGTGATTACTACACCCATAACTGGAATGTGTTACGAAAATGTCATCTATTAATAGCATTTCTAATAAAAATGAAATAACTGGAATTTATTTGAAAGAAATGAAAAACTTATTCGATTGGCATTGGCTGTTAGCCAAATATTTGAAATATTTAAAAATGATTCATGAAGGCGTTACTTGTAAATATATTCATTAATTTTTGTTGTGGTAGTTATATGATTTGATCAATTTTGGGAGGTGATTTGTATATTTCTGTTGTTCATAATCAATATTAACAATGATATCTCTTTGTAGTCATTGTTTTACGCAGAATTACGAGTTTTAAGCTTAGCAAGCTTTAGTGTGAGTTGCAAGTATTTTCGAAATATTTAATTGGCAAAATACGAATATTGTTTTGAATAAACCATAAGCTGATATTTTCTTTATTAAGTTGTTGTCATGATGATTTTTCTTTTAAAAGTAATAACGAGCTTTCTATTTATAAACTACATGCTTCATTCTAAACCAAAAAATAAAACATAAAAATGTGTAAACTCAATAAATTTTCAGTCTCTGTATATTACGTACATTTTTCAATTATATAAATGAAGTTTGCTGCAAGTTTATGCATCATCATCATGAATGTAATAAAGACGATAATATTGCAGGTAATTTCAAGCATTTAATGTTTTTAGTTCATCATAATCTCGTAATATCTATGATAATATGTATACATGCGACGTATAGATAGAAATGAAATTGTATGCAAACAGCTTACATAAACAGCAGCAGTCGAGTATACCGTCGAGACAATAAATAGAAAACCTGGAAAATGTATGTACATATCTGCATAATACCTACTGTAATATACTCTTATTAAAGTATTTTTGTATAGACGTTTTCTTGATTAGTTAGATAATTTAATTTTATTTTTATTTAGTTTTAATTTAATTTCTGTTTGTATTTTTTGAATTAACAAAAGAACAATTACCATTTAATTTAAATTTATATTGCGCTCGTACACAAAGAATCTAGAAAATATGTTGGTTTTTCTTTTTGCGGGAAATTCTTAGAATATTATTATAGATAGGAAAATTATTCGAATTGTATTCGTGTAAGTATAATATATTTACCAGAATAAATTTAAATTCAGAATACAGGCCAAAGGATACGAATTTTTGTAGAGCATTGATCTTCCGGCATCTCAAAAGCGAATGTAATACGATTTTTGTATTATTTACTTCATACTACGTCTTATGTAAAATGCGCAGCAGGTACAAAAATTGTTTTTTATTAAAAAAGCTTTTCCATATTTTACTGAGGAGATCTATTTGAGAGATAAGACAAATAATAATTATTTTAATAATCGTAATGCTTATGTGGGTGATAAAAAAAAGTTTTCCTTTCATAATTTTACGTATTAGATAAATTGGGTAAATTTTTCCGCCATTTCACTGTTGTATGTGTAACGCGCAGCGAACAATAAAATGATGGATTTGTTATTTCTGTTTTACTGAAGTGATTCTGCTGCCAATGACTGGCCCAATCTATTTAGAAAACCTAATAAATTTTATCCTTTGAATTTTGTAAAATTTATGATTTTCGCAATATAAAATATTCAAACCGTTATAAAGAATATACCTACGAAAATCCAATTATTTTGATATCTACACTCAAATAGATTCGCAATATATGTATGTACGTATATGTACACATGTATAGATATAAATATTTCACTAATTTTATACAATCAAATAAAAAAAAACCAATAGAATTGGATGGTTTATTAGCACTCCGGGTATTCACATTCATCTATATACAATTTATTTGAATCAATTTATTTTCCATTTTCCGACATTACATTCGAGTATACTTTATACCTATATACATTTCTATCGTATACCGTTTCGCTATATAATTCTTATAAAATTGAATGGATCCAGAACGTTCAGATTCTTTATGATATAATTTGATGATTCACACGGAAAGTAAAAGTTTAGCTCACAAGAGTATGGTTTGAAGATTTTTCGGTATTAATAGACCACAAAAATAATTTTATTTACTTTTTTTTTAATAAATATTTTGAAATGAAATAAAATTATTAATTATTATTATTATTTATATTATTCTAGATCAATAATTAAAAATTCAACCAACAAATCAATACACAAAATATTTAGAGAGTGTGGGTAACTTATGTAAATAGATAGATAAGCAAATATAAATAAATCTGTTTATAATTATTATTTAACAAGTATAATAATCAAACTTAATCGCACGTTTCATTAAACTTTTATTAAGCTTTTATGAATGTGCATGCGAAAAGGATAATAAATTATCAAAATGTAGGATGATTCTAGCGCTTTATGTTCTTTTATAAATTATAATTTATTTATTATTATTGTTCTACTTTGTTGAAAAATTTCCTGTGAAAAAACAAAAAAAAAAATTAATTAATGCTTAAATAAATATTTTTATTTAAATAATTATAGTTTTTGAAAAAAAAAAGCTCAAAATATTTTTTTATTGCGCGCATTATTGAGAAGCAAAAAAATAGGAAAATTATAAGCGTAGCAAACAACAGTAAGAACTGGGAATTTTCCTTAAGGCTACTCAACGTATAAAAAAAAAATGATGATTATAACAAAAAAAAAATTACGAAATAATGAACCAGCAACAAAATAACAAAAAGAAAATCCTTTTTGTATCCTATCTTCATGTAGATACTTTTTTTATTGTTTAGATTACAAAACAGTAAAAAGTACATTATAGAATTGCCCTAATTAGGGGGGAGACAAAAATAATGGATCTTTTTTACAGCTTTGTTTAGTTTCTCATTTAAAAAGAAATTTTAGGTCACCATTTTTATACGTTAGAGATTCTCAGCCGAAAAAAAGTCTTGTGAATTTTTTTCTTTTTTCTTGTGTTTTTCTCTACGTAAACAGCTCATTTGTGTGTGGCCTTTTTTATTTTGTGTGTGCCAATTGTTCCGAACAATCAACCAAAATTATATTCTATTCTTTGGTAAATGTACAAAGTACGTAATTGAATATTTGTAAAGTTTGTTGTAATTATTTCAAGACATTGACTATTCAGTTAATAAATTATATACAAATATATAAATGTTTATGTTGTCTGCTTTCATAATAAGCAGATCTTAATTGATTGGAGCCAAGTTAATTAGAAATGTTATGCCTATAAGCGCATTTAACATTTTATGTTTATTATATACGATAAGTATCTCAATGATTAACCTGTCAGTTACATTCCTCAACCAATTATCTTTTTAATAATTGGTCCAATCATCTCTAAATAGAATGTCAGCGCAAAGAATTTCTGAAAATATAATTGATAATACACAAGCAAGCAACAAAAAAAAAAAATACGAGAATTGAAAAGACGAAGGAAATAGATTCCGTTTAAATAACAAATCAAACCGGAATTTTCCAATTCCAAAAATAAACATACACCAAGGCAAACCAAAAACGACAAAAAGGAATATTTCATTTTAATCTTTAAGTCAAATCGATTTGATATATTTTCATTTTTGATACGACACAACTGAAAACACCGCAACAGAACAATGGAATCAAATGTAAGTAAGTATATATGTATATACAGAGGGACATATCCAACGAAGATATATTTAGGTAAGGTTACAAAATAATAAAAACATATCTATATACATATCTACAATACATTCGATTATATATTTATATATGTATGTATGTATGTACAACTAAACGAGATGATAAGAGAAAACTCTTGAACTGTATCTATGTATGTATCTACGTACGAAACATTTTTCGGATACCGTATATCCAATTGAATTTATTGTCTAGATAAAATAATCAAACAAATAGATAAACACTTAAAGAAATCGAAACATTGACAACCCCCACAATAACTCTGCCAAGATATTTTAAGTTTTCATGTTAAAGCACCACCGCAGAATATATTGGTTTTCTTTGTGAAAATGTATTGACACAAAGCAATTGGAAGATACACAATACATTTTTTGAAATCACAAAGTTTAACAATAAACACTACCCATGCTTACATAGACGACAAACGAATAATTGAAAAATTTGTAGTGTTTTTCTATTGAATTATTACATAAAATAAAACAAAAATAAAAATTGAGGGGAAAATTTGATTGATTGATGAGAATGTACGACCAAACTTAAGCCTTACTCCTGGATGGCATCGAACTCTCAGTAACCGCTTTACACATAACAAGACCAAAGGACAGGAAGGGTTTATTAGAATTATACAAATTGATCCGGTTCCAGATCACTAAGTAGTCAGTAGGAGGGGCGAGATATCATTCTTGCATCATCACGTTTCCTTGTGGTCACCCAAATTTGCATTAACTATATGTAGCAAATGTTGCTTGGCGTTGTTGTCGTAGTTGTTGCGTCTCTTTTTTCTCGTTTACTCGTCTCCCCCCCCCCCCCCTCCACAAAAATAAAATTGAGGGGAAACTTGATAATTTATTTGTAAAAAAATGTGTCGGTTATTTGCAAGAATTACGATTTAAATCAATCATAAGTGTAACAAATGCCAAAGATATCGCTGTAGTTTTAGTTTAATCAGATCGTTTTTTGGAAACTTTTAACGTCTTACTAACTATAAAATAAATGGCGCACCAAATTATTAAATTTTAAGCCACATCAAACGCGAATAGCAAACTGCAGAAAACTTATTTTGAAAAACTACTACTCACAAATAATTAAATGCCCAAACTTTTGAATTATTCTGGTGTATTCCAGATTGATAAATATTTAAGAAGAGGAGAAGTTGTTAAGAGTTTACAATTCAGTTTCGATCTGCGAGCATGTGAAAAATAAATCATTTTTCAGTACATCTCATCAGGCTATAGCGACTGAACTGCTCGCAGATCGAAACTGACTTGCAAACTCTTAACAATTTCTCCTCTTATATATATATATATATTGGAATGATTTATAAATACTTGCCGATGTAGATAGCAGTAAATTGAAATTTCTCAGAATCTGCTATTTATTGTGTTGGGGTGATTGTTAAGAAGAGTAGTATTATATTGTGGAAGTTTAGGCTTGAAAACAACGTTAGGGCAACAGCTGAAAAAATATGCAGTGTTTATGGTAGTGCAGTGATAACTGAAAGAACAGTGAGGAATGGGTTTACTAAATTTCGTTCCGGAGAGCTTCAAGATGAATCAAGGCCTGGCCGGTTTTCTGGTGTGGAAAAGGAACGATTGAAAATTTTAATAGATCAAAACCCTGCCAAACAACACGATAATTGCCGGAGAAGCTCAATAAATTTCAACCAACTGCGTGGCGTCAGCTTTAGAGAGCGATCCGTCCAACATGGCATATTTCAAAACGAATTATTTCAAAATGGAATTTGACAATAGGACGGACTTAAGGTACACTATGACATATTTCAAAAAGACATATTTAAATACGGGATATGATACGCTACGGCATTTGGTACGTTACGGAATATTTCAAAACGGCGTATGGTACAAAACGGCATATTTCAATATGGCATATACTACAATATGGCATTAGCTATTTATTAACCGAATATGATGAAATTGACCATATACGATTGAAATGGGGTTATTAAACTGATTTTAGAAGTAGTTTTGAAATATTGCTAATGTTGATGGATCTTGGCTGTTTCTTAACCGATTACGATGAAATTCGACCTGGAATATGGCCAACTATTGATGGAACTTGGCAATTTCTTAACCGATTATGGTGAGATTCGATAAGTGTGATGAAAATTGGATTCTAAACTGAGTTGTAGTTCAAGTTCTGGAATATGGCCAATTTTGATACAATTTGGCTATTTATTAGCCGATAATGATGAACTTCGGCAAGATTGATAAAAATGGGAAGCTACAGTTTATTTCACGTATACATCGAGAATATCAGGTATCGAATATATATTTTGAAAATTTTTGAATGTAGGATTGTGTATCTATAGTTTTTAGGAGGTGGAAGCAAAATTTCATCAAAATACAATTTCATTCAAGTTGCTTTTTTTAACATTTGAAAATCGTTGATCTGTGTTTGCAAGATTGACGAATATATACACAATCCTAACGTCAAAAATTTTCAAAAAATTTATTTCTTATCTAAAATCAAAAAAAAATTAAATTTACCTACAAAATGAGATAATTTTCCGGGGAAATTTGGCTTCCACCGCCTATTAAACAGAGAGATATTTGGAACGGTAAAAATTTAGTAAACGTAAAAAAGCAATAAAATTTCATTTTAATCGATTAAGAAATGGCCAATTTTAAAATATGTCGTTTTGATACATGCCGTAGGGTGCCATATGCCGAAGTGTACCATATGCCGTTTCGAAATATGCCGTTTTGTCATATTCCGTAATTAAATATGGCATATC
Organism: Tipula helvola; assembly: GCA_963556165.1. Classification (NCBI taxonomy): domain Eukaryota; kingdom Metazoa; phylum Arthropoda; class Insecta; order Diptera; family Tipulidae; genus Tipula; species Tipula helvola. The sequence continues at coordinate 7,336,017 of OY744482.1, forward strand.
GGCCGGGATCCCTTGAGAAAGTAGGGAAAGTGTCAAAGCTTGGAGTCTGGATACTACACATTCTCACTGAAAACAATAAGGTGAACAGAAGGTCGATTGCCGTTAATAATCTCTCACGAAATAGAAATCAGCCTTTCTAACTATTGTTCACAGCAGAAAAATTGTATTGTGTGTATGATGGGATCGCTATGGTATTATTCACTTTGAACTGACGAATCGCAATGAAACAGTTACATTAGAAGTGTATGTCCATTAGCTGCAACAAGTGTACAAAAAGCTTATTGAGAAAAGTCCAGTGTCGATCAATTGATGACAAGTACTGCAACTCCATGACAATGACAAGCCTCTCACGACTAGGATCACCCAGGAAAAAATACTGCAGCTAGGTTGGTCCACTTTACCCCGTCCGCCATACTCACCAGACATTGCTCCAACCGATTGCCACCTGTTTCGTGCACTTCAAAATCTCCTTAATGGAAAAACGTTTATAATCAGACAGATGGCTACAAGTTACAAAATCATAATAGTGATTATATTATAGATTAGTTTTCGAATTTGTAATTTTTATTTTGAAATAAAGGTAAAGTTCAAAATCGGCAATTATTTATGAATCATCCCAATATTAGGAATTTAATTAGAAATTTTTAAATAATTTTCCTTAAAACAACATGTTCCACTCGCGTTCCACAACTATTTACTAGTACGAATGGTAGCGCTTTTATTTAACGTAAACGTGCTTGATCAACAAATACAATTAATTTGACGGTTATATTTAGGTTTTATAAAGTTCGGAATAATTATTGAATAATTAAAACCATTTAACTACGAAATCTCAAGTTAACATCGATTTTGAATAGAAGCTCCATACGTCAGGTCAGCGCGTATCCACATTTGTATGACAAAAAAATCAGTATTTGCAGTTGTGAAGAAATGGAAGAATCTAAAAGATACATTCTTTCACAAAATCAGGACAGAAAAAAACACTAAAAGTGGCAGTGTGGTAAAAGCTTGAACACAAATAAAATACCGTGTTTAGATACCCCATTGTAAGTTGTTTTTGCTTCTGAATATTATAAAATTATTTTATGCTTAATAACACGGAAACGAATAATGTGGAAAATGAGAATCCAATCAAAATTGCAGCAAAGAAAATAAAAGTGAAATGACGAGGTCGTTCTCCAAATATTATGCAACCGATCAAAGATTGTTATATGGAGCAAACGGCGCGCCATCCGGCTCCAAACTGTTTCAGGGACGTTTGGTACATAAATTTGAACAATTAACTAATGTTTAACTCTTTCGAGCTCCATTAAAAATTAATTTACTTCCAACATAAGAGAACAATCGCACAAGAGAAATGAGGCAAAAATTAAAAATTACGGTTCGTCGAAGCGATGAAAGTCGATGTACAATATATTGTACAAGCGTGTTCAGGAGGGTCAAAGTCAATATTCTTCATTGTTTTCGATTCATTTTAAAAGCACCCGCCACGTGTGGGGGCCCACTCTGCTTAACCTACGGTACATACAACGTAATGAAAAATTAGTATAAAAGTCCTGTATTATTTGTATAAAAATGCATACCTATAATTCAATAGTCTTTTAGAGTTAGTTAATTTTTGGTTTGTGCCAAATCTGAATGCCTAGTCTGCAACAATTACATTTGGTAAAGGTGTTGTTTTATAAGGTATTGGAATATCATCGGGTAAGTTTAATCCAGGGTCGTTTAATATCCAAAGCTTTCCAAATGTACTTTGCGAAAATACTATTGAATCTGCCATACTTCCATAATCCCGACGTCAATTATTAAAAATTTGTAGTCGGCATCTACCAATGCCATTAATAATCTTGAAAAACGCTTTTTGCAATTAACATTTTTTACTTTTCCCATTTACTTTTAGGTATTGTATTTTTGGCATTGAAATTGATATAATTATTTCTTTTATTTTTGCTAGGACTTGATAAATAATTTTATGTATGGTAGAATGCCTTAGGGACAAAAAAATTGATACGGATTTGAAAGTCCATCCTGAAGCCAAGAACCTATAATTTGAAAATATTTAAGGACTTAGGAAAGAATTTATTTTGTACCTTAAGGTGACAATCAGTTTCTCTCTTTTGGTTGAACGCTTATTCAAAAATTTATACCAATTGGAGTTAGAGATTTGTTGAAATATACGTTAAAATACATGAAATATAGCTCCGGGTGCTTTTCAAGCTTTAGCTCAATTTTGCAAAAAGTCTAATTTTTTTAGTTTTATTATTTTTAAAAACTACGAATTCGCTTATGATATATATATCGCAATTCGTGTTGGATACTTAATACTTAATTCTAATACAGGTATCCCTCGAGTTACGCTCAAAAAAATTGCGGCATCCCTTGAGTTATGCGGTACTTAAGTTATGAGGTTTTCGAGCAATTTTTATTTATAAAGAAAATATTTAATTTTGAATGAATGTTTTTAATTAAAATAAGGTGATATTTGTTTCACAACATTGCTACTGACATATGCTAATGTCAGAGAACTGCTTTTTTCAGAGAAATGAAAGAGACTTTTTTTCTAGTCTAATTCCTAAATTTGCTGGATCTTCGTGGAAAGGAAAAAAAAGAACAGGAAGGGCGTACGACAACGCTTGAAGAAAAAATTAAGATATTTCTTTGACCGAATAAAGAGAGGAGAAAGAATATCAGGAATTGCTAAAAATTGAATCAAAATTGATAAAAATTAACTATTGTGAGGAGCATCTTAAAAATATAATATAACATTTTTTAACTGGTCAGAAGAACGTCTAAATTTTTGAATCGTGGAAAATATAGTAAAGTTAATGACATTTCGATCAGCGCGCCTATAGAGAATAGCTTTTGGCAAAGATACCCAAAAATATGGTTAAGGTCATGTGGACAACTCTTTCTCAAAGAATTTTCGTCATATTTCTTCCGAAATTTTCCAATTTTGTACCAGAATCGTTTCCCAACCACTATAAATATATAATTCGATACTATTAGTTTTCTAGAGTAAATTAAAAATTGATCCATAAAATATCACATTTCTACATTGTTCTACATAGGTTATCACTAGCTCACGGAGGTAGATAAAGTTGGTAGATGTTAGGTTAATGAGATTCGTAAAATCCAGCTAACTGAAAATCGTTCCAACTGCCTATCGTCTAGTATAGATTTCACCGTTGTGAAGAATAGATATGAAATCGATCATAATAAAATTAAATTAAAATAATCAAACAGTGCAGTGTTAGTTTTTTTAAATTATTTATTATTTTCTTATAAGAGTTGTGTGTGTGTGTGTTTTAAATTGAATAAAAATAAAAAAAGCATATAAGTGAATAATGTATCAGTGATGAGCCAAACTACGAGTAACACCAAACAGCCTGCACCGCAACAAGGAACGCGAACTATATTAAACGGGTCTAATATAGAGAACTCATGGGTATACAGGAAAACTAAAATGGGCAAAGTGCAACAAAGCTCAAAGAAACAAACAATAATGCACGAGAAAAAATATGCACCAATGGCAAATTTATCTATGTATGCCGCCGCTTACAGCAAATTTAACAAATTGTGATTTAAATGAAAATAAAAATACTAAACGCCGCGCGACGAACTCGAATCAAAGTGACAAGGATCGGACAGGGTGCGGATCAAATACAAATACAATAGAGACATCAAATAATGTTCTAGTGAAAAAAATCAAATCATTAACCGATTCAAAATTATATATTACCTCACTCAAGAGGGGTAAGATAAACGAGATGAAGACACGGTCATTCGAAATTAAGGTGTTCAGAGCCTTAGTAAATCATTTCAACCAAGCTGCTATTCCCAAAAAAATACCCATACTTAGCTCATTTCTGGAAATACAGGGTGAACCATCTGTTGGTCTTTTTTCAATCAATGCATTTTAGTACTAATGCTGTGTGCCTTAATCGACTAAACTAACTAAACTAAAAATAAATTGAAGCTTCTGCTATTGCCTCGTAGGTGGCAACCGAAAAGTTAATTTACGAGCTTACTTTTCAATGACTTTTCATGGATCGTGAATTACTACTTCTGTTTGAAATTTCTGTTTATTTTTTGAAATACTTTTTTATTTAAAATACCTTTTAAATTATAAATTATTAAACAAATTAATATAGGTTTATGTGTTTTTGTTGTAGTTTTTCGAACATTTTTAACATTTATTTTAGTTTAGTTTAGTTCTTTTTGAGGCACAGTAAATGACTTTTATACTAGTGCCATCTTCATATAAGTTATATTAACTATCGTACTTTAGTTTAGTTAGTTAGTTTAGTCGATTAAGGCACACAGCATTAATGTCATCTGTTCTAAAAAATTTTTTGACACATGAAAAGCCAAAAATATGCCATTTATCATCATGAAGTCGCTAACAACACAACAACGCATTTTGATTTTCTAAATTTATTATGAAAATAATCGGTCAAAAACAACAACATTTCGTAAATTAAGTGAGAGTTTTGGTCGACATGGACTTCCTACTGATCGTGCAATTGGCAAAATTATTGATAGTTTTGAAGAAACTGGTTCAGTGGAAGATCGTAAACCGTCTCAACATGTTCATCCAGTTCGTACTCCTGATGTAATGGCAGTTGTTAGTGAAAGTGTTCGTAATGATTCAAGCACATCAACCAGACATCGTTCACAAGAACTAACCATTTCACGAACCACATTACCACGCTTTTTGCATGTTGATCTTCATTTGCATCCATACAAAATTCAACTAATTCAAAAATTGAGTCCACCAGACCATTTAAATCTTCGTCGTTTTATTAATTGGATGCTTGAACGAAACTTGACACCACTTGATTATTTTTTGTGGGGTTATTTGAAAGGTAAGGTTTATGGTAATCATACACAAACAATTCAACAACTTAAAAACAACATTGGAGCTGAAATTGAGGTTATTGATCCGCTTTTATTAAAAAAAGTCATCGATAATTTATAAGATTGTCTTTGGATTAATCATAAAACGATAAAGCTTTAAACGAATATGGCGAAATTAGCGAAACTTAGCAACTCGTTTGGTATAGTTAAAAGTATTATGTTTATTAAATTTAAATTTTATTTTAATAATTCCTTTGGAATATTCGAAGCGCTTCCGGAGGGCGCATTTTTGCACCCATAAATTTGGTCTATTTGGCCTTTGACCATTTTTGTTTGGGAGCGCTACATACATAAATTTAAAAAAAAAATATTTTATCCACATTAATATCCAGTAACATTAATATGCAGTAACACTAACAGTTACTGCAACAGTACTTACTGATTAGTAATTAATTATACTTTTGCTGCAAATTTAGAATTTGCTGTTATATCCTTGTATTTGACTTTTTTTTGTTTTTGTACGAAAGCCACATACGCAGTAACAAATACTCAGTTCGTTTTATTCTTTAACATAGCCATACATACACGTAGTTTTAGGGTTTTCCTATTCGCACCATACAATGTTTAATTTAAAAACAACTTAACCCTATGCATTTAAAAATGATTGATTCTCATTCGTCTGAGTGCTATCTAAATTCAGCAGTCAACCAGAACTTTTTTGTCTATTCCAGGAATTATGGCTGCATTTTGATGGTTTTAAACCTTGAATATAAACCAACAAAAAAATATCTCAAGGTAGTAGCTTAAGGTAAGCATATGAAACGATAAATCTGTATGTAAAGAATTTAATTACTTTGGTACGATTTTAGTTCGATTAGGCTTTTCAATTGATTTGATTGGTAGTCGATTAGGTGCGACAAAAAAACAAGTTTTGATACAAGAAAATGAGCCATCTACATATATTTAGCGTACTTACTTAAGACATTTTTACAACAATAATTATGAGTGTGAAGTTTATGCTAAAAAAAAAAAAACAAAAAATTATACTGTTAAATTAGTTATTTTTCCAATTGGAATTTAGATTATATGAAAATTTAAATTTTTTATAATTTTGAAATTTTCGTACTATGAAACCATGCATAGGAAACAGGTTATTTTCATCATTTTCAGATAGCTGGACCATCTGTTTATCTCGTTGGCCAAAACCATTCAATTTTGTTGAAGTCAAAATTATTAAAAATTCCACATTCTGTGGAATATAGATGTTCATCACAATTGAATCAGCTTGGTGACATACATATACAGCTATATGGCCTAGTTATTCTAGAAAATGTGCGACACCTTCGGGACATCTCCAGGATTGGCGCTAAACAATTATTTAATTATCAAAAATCAGTCATCTTATCTCAAATAAACAACAAAAAAGCACGCGTGCTAATAAACGCGTGGTTTTTAGGTCATTTCGTATGGCAAGTACCTGATCGTCTTGACGTAGAGGATTCAAATATTTTTCACTACTCCGGTTTCACCATAGAACCAGATTGTCAAAATAAAAAAGCTAAATAGGACATGCCGTTTAGAAATACTGTGGATACAGACATCTAGACAGGTGAAAGGTTAGCAGGACTTTGAAAATGTTGACCAACACGACTAAAGTTAACTAACAAATTAAACAGTTAATTTTTTGTTAATAACTTTTAACCATTCGTCCTGGTTGACAATGTTTTAAAACATTTATCGCCAGCACCAATAGAAATAAACAAAAAAAATTGAATCGTCAACAATTATGCAAATTTAGTATCTACATATAGTTTCAAATATTAAAAAGAATCTTTCTAAAATATCTTTTTAACGAAAACACAAGTACATTGACCCAAGGAAGAATCCGATCTTGTAATCAATCAAAAATATTTTTTTCTTTAATCTAATCTAGTTGTTAACCCTAAACAAAAAAACCATTAGTCATCAGAATATAACCCTTTTCTTACCCAAACTTCAGACATAAGTAACAGAATACTGTCATCACTATTTATATAACCTAAGGTGATACCGACAATTTTTTTGTTTTCAAACAAAATCATGCCTGTCATCATCCGTATTATGTAATACAATTAAACTTTCTTTCATCTAAATCTGTGACATTAATAGTAGCTTTGTTAAATGCAATTAAATTATAGAATCGTATATCAGGCATACACAATACACATACATACATCGAAACACAGACGTAAGTCCTTTAAATATAATGTTGAGTGCATCTTAAAAGATGGGAATGATAGAGCTGGTTTTACTGTTATGTCGATGAAAGCTTGTTTATTTGGGGTAAAATAAAAAATGGTAGTGAAAGCTAATAGAAATGAAATTTTTCAAACATATTTTACTGTCATGAAAAGCTCTTGAAACTAAAGCCTTTTTCTTTTCCAGATTTTTGCCTTAAATTTATAAAGGAAAAAGATTTTTTTTTTTGGGTATTTGAAACATAAAATATTTTCGATTACTAATCAACAAACCGGTGCTTCACTCTAAAAATATATTTTTCGAGTTTAGATTATGAGTTCTGTATCTATAGGATGATGATATGAGGTATATGGTATGTCACATACAAGTATACAAAATGTATCGTCACCTTATTACTGTCAATATTATTTTTATTTCAAATTAAATTTATTTTTTGTTTATTTTAAATCCTTCAACAAGGATTAAATTTCCATTAAAATTCAAACATGAAAATTAAATAAAACATAAACAAAGCTTCGTAACTATGTATTACTAGGTACATAATATTGAAGATAGAGAACAAAATAGAGAGATAAAAAACGAAAAATCAATAAATTCTAGCTTTTTTTTTCAATTTTTAATTTATTCTAAACATATTTCCATTTTTATTTTCATTTACTGTACCGCGCTTACTTTTATTCTTGTATAAGATGGATCTTTCACCTGCTAGAACGAAGTAAATTAACAAAATCTCGCATGAAGTATAAAGAAGATTTAATCCTTTAAAATAAAACAATATACTGGTGTACTATAACATAATTATTTATGTACGTACATATTATATTGTCTGCTTTTAATTTAATTTTACCTTTCGAAAATTTTGCGTGGGTTATCATTATAACGAAATCTTAATTCTAATTCATAAGATTTTATATTTTCCGATTTTATTTTTATTTTCTATGTTTATATTTCACGTTGATGTTGTATATTCGCTCTTATCGATGTAATGATAACGAAATGATGATCTTATAATATCCGATTTGAAGATATTAACCCTTCTATTTGTTCCGCTTTTATGCTTTTTACATACCTCTCACTATATATACCTACACGAGTACGTAAATATATGATATGTGTGGTGATGATGTTTTCTCCCTAACCTTTTTTCAAGCGTTTTTTTTCCACATTCAACATATAATCGAGAACGATTGAAGAAACATAACTGTAACATAGAAGGGTTGCGATATGTGTATATAAGCTTTTTCTAGAAATAATTCATTGTTCTGTTTATAATTGAATTTTCTAGGTACAAATATGCAAAAATGAAATAGTTCTGGGTCTTATGAGTAATTGATTTATTTGTAATTTGTGGGCACACTGTCGCAATATCTGGTATGATGTTTTTTTTTGCTTCTAATTAATCGAATTAACAAGCAGTATTCTAAATTTTGCCTGAAGAATTTTATTTTGATGACATGTGGCAGGACAAATATTTGTTTGATGCTAAAAATTAACTTGGCAAAGGACTCACTCAGAACAAATTAATTACGTTTCCATGATTTCTCATCCGAAGCGGTGTTTGCCGAATTAAATTAATTATGTATATATACTGGGTAAAAAAATAACGACTTTGGTAAAAAAAAAAAAAATATTTCAATGTATTACAACAACAAAAAGATTCGAATTCCTTGAGGATAATCCCTTTTTCCAAGTACGAGTATATGATCCGTATCCCTCCGTCAAAGCAAACAAATTACACAAAATTACTTAAGCAAACAAAAACAAAAAAAAATATCTTCGAACAAACTTTATGATGCAAAGAACAAAACTTTTTAATTTTTTATTTCAAACATATTATGAATAATTATATTACATGCTCATTTCACATAATTTTCCATTTCCCAAGTAATTTTTTTTTTGTTTTGTACGCTGTACATATTATGATTCGCTGCTTTTTACTGGTTGTCTTGTTTATGTGGTTTTATCAAAACGTAGATAAAAAATAAAAACGCAAAACTTTCTTGTGTGTTTTGTCAAGGTATGTGCTTTTTGTTTTAAAAATAATAATAATAATCATGATGAGCTTTTTTTGCTGTTAGGTTTCCCTTCTTCTGTCATTATTTGTTACTACCTTGTTGTTTATTGAAAGTTTGGAATTTTTTTTTTTGTTGGTTTATTTTCCAACTGTGTTGTTTTACGTGGATTACACGTACACACGTACACACATAGCGACATAATAAAAAGTTGTCATGCCATAATTGTGGCTTGTATTAATTTTTTGTGACATACTTTTTATTTAATAAAATAATTGTTGGTGTGGAATACAAAAAAAAAAAAAAAAAAAAAATTGTTTGACAGTTTTTTCGTTCATTTATTTTTGAATCACTGTGAGACTTATTCCCTCCAGTAAATCATTTTAACTCGCACCAACAACAAAAATAAAAAAGGGAGCACATTTTTTTCTTAATTATTATTTATATTTATCGTACATAAATACACCCAAAAATGTTTTGCCCACCCATTTCGCATCGTTAGACATTCTCACATCATAACGCACAGGCCATAAAAAAGGCAAAATAGCCTACAAGCAATAAAAAGAGCTAGGAATCGTCCAAAAAAAAAAAAAATTGAACAGAAATAACCATAAATTTCAACTCATTCATTTATTAAAATTAACTATATGAAAAAAAAGTAGCTTTAAGCTTTCGGACAATAAATAAATTTTTTGTTATTTTTTGTTTGCCTAACAAGAAAATTTACTTACTTCTACATTTTTTCTCGTTCTCTACAAATCTCTCGTCTAACGATTTTCAGTTGTTATGTTTGTGTTGCACTAAGCCTATAAATTTAAAAATAATAAATTTCAATTTTGTTGTTGTTACTGAACCAGATGATTCAGTAACAACAACACAATTAAAACCCCTTGCTCCTCCCTTGCTCATACTATAATATGCCAATACGCAACATGTATACATGGTTTGAAATCACTTCAATTAATCGAATCAAATAATAAAAATATTTCAGTTTGACATTTATATGAGAAACATTTAGTATATGAGAATATTTCAAAGAAAAATTCAACTTTTGTCATACCATTAAATAATTGAAAATCAGAACATTTATATTCCTAATTCAATTCGAACCTTTTATTTAGACATGTTACATTTTTGGTTTGGTTTTTTATAATATAACATGGGTGCGCTTGGAATGAGATTTACGAAGCTTAAAGAAAGCAAAAAAAAATTGTTTTATACTCTTCATGGAATTTTCATTGCAATATTATATACCCTTAATTGTAAAATTCCATTGGAAATATTTTATGATCGGCTAGCTCGTACTACTGTATTCGCTTGCACGTCGTAAAAACAACAATTATGGTCCATTAGGAAACTATAATTTCCAAAGTAAACTTAAAATTCTTCATTTATTTCGTACAAACAATTCCCATAAACAGGAAATTACTATTGTAAGGAGAAGACAATGAAAATTCTTAAAGTTACATAAAATGACACAAATTTTTTTAAGAATAAATCATAAAATAAAACCAATAATACGAATAGTTAGAAAGCAGAGCAACTTTCGTGTTCACAATACCAAAGCGTTCCTAGATATACAAGCCGTCAGGTTAAAATTTGAACTTTCAAATAAAAAACCCTTTATTTACAAACACATCTTTATGTCATGACGTCATACCCTTTGTTCGAATTTTTTTTTATAATAAGCCATTAGTGCCACCTACTTATAAACTCGACTAATTAAATATATTTAAAAAAAACAAAATGGACGTGTAGTTTCCGTGTTTGAAATCAGATGGCGGTAATATAAAAATTGAAATATTTAAATTGAAATTTCAGCAAAACAATCCAAAATAATGTTTTAGCAAGTTTAACAATCATGCGAATGTATTTCATAAGAAATACGCAGTTGTAATTACGTCATCCGGTGACAAAAATTTGTTTTTTAGTTTTCGTTTTTTATACAAATTTCTTTGTTTTTAGCACGTCATTCGGTGGTACCGTGGTGGAGCACCGAATGACGTGCTAAAAAACAAAACAAACTAGAGAAATTTGTACAAAAAGACAAAATCTAAAAAACAAATTTTTGTCACCGGATGCGTAATTACAGCTGTCGAGCATACCTATTAATTCTTTGTATCGTGGGTTAAAACGGACTGCTGTTTGTCGGTTTATAATATTTTTGGCCGATTTTATGTGAATATCTCATTCGTTTTTTAAATACTGTTTTGTATGCCTTATGTATGTTTGACTACAATTACAATGAGCTCGATTTTGCCGAAGGTAGTGATGTATCGATTGCAGCACTATCCAAAAAAACCAAAATGCTTATCAATTTTGATGTAGATGACAAAAATTGAAGCTCATCGAATCCGGATCCTAATAAAAAGTTTAACGACCATGCCAATCTACTTCATAAGAAATACGCTAAAAAAATGTTAAACATATAATCATCTGGATTTAAAAATAGATGGTGGCGTAGCAAATTCGTATGCTTCCGAGCTAGTACCGAACGTGAAAGCAACGATGAAAATTCAGAGCATAAATTCGATCCGGACATTATTGATTTGAAAACAAAAAATTCGGAAGGTCGGTCTGAGTTCAACATTGAAAAAATTGCAACACTATCGATCGAAACAGGCATTTGGTGATTTAAATCGAATAAATTTGAATAATGATATTCCTATCTCTAACGGTGGAAATGAGTTTAACAAAAAGAATTCATCAGCTCAAATAAAAACACGAAAATTTATTCAAGTAAAAGATACCATTCGTCAATTAAAAATTAATTAATTTACAAATATTTTTTTTGTGATTTTAATAAAATAATGTATGTATTTATTATTTATTTGTATAAATCCGGGGAAACCAAATCATAAATCAAACGGATTATTAATTTTTAAAACTCATTCGAACAGAAAATAGTAACCGAAATATATAATTTTTGTGGTAAACTTCAGATGTCACTAATTCTACACTAACATTTTGACAGTGTACAAAATGGAAAAGTTGTATGGGTAATTTTTGACATTTACGTCAACAACTGTCATCCAACATAAACCAAATCAAGTCGTGAGCAGTTAAAAGTTAAATTAAAAATAAAAACGGACATTTATATTTATTTACGATGGGTGATTGAAAATACGGTATTTGTCTACAACCATGTACTATTCAATTAATACCAGAACGTATGAACAATATGGGTTTTTTAAGCGCTGGAACATTTTTCCAAAGAACGATGCAAGAATTTTTCAGAAGTTCTAATAATAAAACTTGAATGAGAGTAGAACTCGGTTAAATTATGAAAACGAGACTTAATTTGTAATACAGATTATTTAAAAGAAATCGACTATACATTATTTCTATTGTTGTTGGCAGTAAAGCTACAGTAAATGACGAGCAATTGACGTTTGTGCTACATATCCATATAAACCAAAGAATTTCGATTCCAAAAACATTTCGTGGTAGACAAAATGATTTGGATTGTGTTGTGTGATATATTGTTTATAATTTACCCCGGTTCCGAATAAAGTAGTTGCGGATATCATCAATAAATCAACACAAAATGTAAATCGTGATAAATTAAGACAAAACAATGAACTTTTGAAAAAAGAATTCGATAATTTGAAGAATTCTATGAATATTGGGTCCAAAGAAAATGATGGATTAAACGTCAACCAAGCTGTTGTTATTCCTAATCAAAAACTAGTAACACCACAAAGGAGTAAGTATTTAAAAATGTACGCTTTGTTGTTTATATACCTACTATCATATTGTTTATTTAATGCTTACAGAATATAAGTGCTCCTTAAAATCTTGCTCTTTGAAAACACGATAACGTCGTCAAACCGATTATAAATGGGATGGCCACACAGAATTTTATACCAGCTCAATTCAGCAAGTAAAATATGGTGATTGTCAAAAATTTAAATTAAAATATTACACGTGAAAGTTGTATGGTGCTAATCGGAAATTTAGTGCTTTCATTGCTGTACTTAAAGAATCTGGTTTTAATGTTTCATTCCCAGAAAACAAATATCTAGCTGTTACGGGTCAAGTTAAAACCAGAGTAATCGACCTTGATAAAAATCGTGAACCTTACTATGCATGTACGATTCGTACAAATATCACGATTAATAAAAATCGTTTCAAAACATTATGTAAAAAATTTAATTCAGCCGTGGATGTATCTCAAGGAATTTCGTTGGCAACGTGTCATCATGTATTTTGCAATAATTGCATGACGTCCCATATAAAAAGTAGTCAGACACCAGTAATGAAATTGTCCTGTAGCGAAATGTTCGCATAAATTGAAGGAAAATAATATTCATGCGTATATGACCGAACCAGAATTTCAAGTATATTTACAAAGTTTGCATGCGGCTGAGGCTGACAATTTCTTCTACTGCACAAATAAATCGTGTAATGGATGTATTTCGATTAATCGAACTAACCGGGATAAAATTGTACTCCTTTATTGTACCGAATGTGGTCAGTTTAATTGCATCGATTGCAAAACGATTCACACTGAGATAACATGTGATTAATTTCAAAGGAAAAATAATTCCCAAAATTTGCCAACCGTTCCAGCTGCAAATAATAACATGGGAACTTTAACTAAAAATATAATTTAGAGATTATATATTACAAATGGGACGATCGATTTGCAAGACAGGCTAAAGTTGAGCTTAACACTGCTTCTGTGGGTGATATGTAGTTCAGCCAGACGAAAATATGAAAATGGATCATATAATAGTATGGTCCTACTCAAAGGGGTTAAAGAGAAAATCGTTACTGATTCTTTAAATCATGTGTTCATCAACAATATGTATGAATTTTTATCAGGGTTTGAGAATTACGTATTGCAGCTGATTAAAACCGATTTATTTCGAAATTCGGAGTGTTTAAAAAAACATATAAAAATTCTATAATGCCGAAGAAATCGCCGTGTTCGAGAAAAGAGAAGTTTGATAAGAAACAAGAAAGTTACGGATCAACCGAAATTTGAGCTTTTAAATTTATACTCGACGAAAGTGGATCAATTTAACTGGTTGCGAGATTTGACGGCAGAAAATATCAACACTGTCGAAGGAATTATTTCAGTAGATATTTCAACGAAAATTTAATTTTTTATAAACAATCTTGCCGGTTTTCGGGCAAAAAAATAATTGAACCAATCATAAGCACAATCGATATATCCAAAGAATATTTCGGAATCAAAGGATTAAATATTCTGCGAACAGGACTTAATAAGTGTTTCAGTATAAACTCCATCGACTACAATAATATGAGAATAATGAGCATGTTCGTCCTTCATCTAATTAACAATACTGATACAAATGAGTTTAATTTGTGCGAACATTTATGGTGCTCGTTAATTAAATACATCTATAACGAATTTAACAGAAAGGAACCTTGTAATATTATTAAACATTCAATAAAAAAAATGTAATACAAAAATTATTCAACTTTCAATAAAAATCTGGTTAAAATGATAGTCTTATGAATTGAATTCAAATTTCTGTAGAATTGATAAATTTGATCTTGTAAAATCGACGATACCTATAAATGGACGTCCAATTCTTACCGAATAGGTATATTTTTGAGATGTTATTAAATTCGATCGGTAATTTTAAAACTGTTGGTCTCATCGAAATGAATACGATCAAATATACTTTAACACCTACCTGCAAAATACTTGTAAACATATTATGACACGTCAAAATTAAACGGGGTCAATCCGGCCGATATGATAAAATAATTGATATACATAATATGCTGGCTGGTCGGTAATAAAGAAAAAAAACAGTATTGTACTAGAAAAGGATAAATATATTTTTAATTTTAAAATTTTGCAATTTTTTAATTTATACTGTTTTTAATTTACTATTTAACAGAATTATTGCACTGTTAAAAATATTTTCAAAATTCGAAATTCGAATTTTCGAAAAAGAAAAAAACCTTGTGTAGCTAACTTCATAGTATCTTACGTCATTGATTTCGTTTTTATAATTTTATACTGTATTTACATTACTTTTTTACATATACATACAAAGAAAAAGTAAAATTTGTACAATTTTATTTTTAATTATAATTATCAAATTACTAAATTTAATTTATTAGTTTTAAAATATGTTATACTAAAAGGTTTGCTTTAAATATAAACCAAAAAACATTTTCTGTTACGAGTATTTTTAATTCATAAAATTGTAATCAAAAATGATCAATTTTACATGGGTTCTTATGGGAAAACGTAAAATGTAGACCCATTAAATTAAGCTTCTTAATTTAAAGGGTCGATGCTGATGGCTTGTATATCTAGGAGCTTTGACAATACGTATAAATACGCAAAGCTCTTGTGAATGCCGTAAAATTCTCTAAAGTAAATATTATTTTTAAGTTTTTCGTTTTCATCTCATCCGCACCATCGTAAATTTTCATTTAACTTAAAATAAAAGAGCTTTTTTTTTATTTATTTTACTGCAAGTTGTAAAAGTTTTTTTTTAATTTTCTAAAAGTAAAATTATTTTTATTGTTGATAATGAAAACGATTTTTTTTTCTTTTTATATAAAACATAAATATCTTTTTTAACTTAAAAAATCACAATACAGACACAAAAAAATACATAATACCACATAAGATAACAATAAGCTTAATCCAAAAGTATGATGGTTGGCCAATTTTTGTTTTTTTTTGGTGACCTCCTTGTTGTTGGAGCTTTTAAAGTTTGTGTGTTATCTATTTAGATAATTTTTATGAATGTATGGTGTAAGAATGTAAACCTGTAAAATAAAAAAAAATTGAAAAACCATCTTATACCGTTCATCTCCATTTCATGATATTTTGTTGTCGACAATGATGCTGAAAACACAACCAAAACTTTTTGATGCTTGCTTTGTGTTTATTATTGTTCGTTCTTTTAATGATGATAATGATTATGATGAGCATAGAGCTGAGTTGTCCTTAATTTATTTTTATCACAAAAAAAAAAAGAAACTTAACAGAAGAATAGAATCAGAAGCAGCAGAAAGATAAGTTTTATTTTGTTGTTGCTGTTGTGCGTCAGTAGATGAACGTTCTGGGCATATTTAAAAAAATTACAAAACTTATTATTTTTTGGGTTTATTAGGTGAAATAAGATTTCGTTTGATGTTTTAATAAAATTATTTTTTATTTGATATGATTAACACAGTTTCAAAGGAACCATTTATATTTTGTTATTAATTTTATACGCTGCCCTCTTACCATGCAGATTATTTTTGTTTTATAATTAAAATATATACATAGGAGGTTCTGCGCTTTAAACATTAAGAATTATATCGTATATAACTCGAAATAATCTTGATTGAACTTTTTTCTTAATCAAGATTAATGTGAAACGTAAAATTATGATTTGCGCAAACAACCTTGCCAACAATTATAATTTTTTACGTAGTACAGATAACCCTCGCAAAACCCGGTGGTTAGGTTCCATGAAAACACCGTGCTAATTAAAACCGTGTTATGTGAAACTTGAGGTTCATGCAAAATATTAAGTTAGGTTCCAAAAGAGTTTTTTGACTGAAAAAAAGTTCTACTTTGACAAATTATAAACGGTTTCAAACTCCTCATAAATTTCAATCCAATCTGAACTTGCCTAACATGTATTTACGTATTAGAACAAAAAGATCGAGTTACATACAAATAATGAGACGTTCGTGCTCAAGCATTTCACTTTAAAAAATTAGATTTTTTTAAAATTTTGTTTTACCTTCAATTATGACGTATAGTATATGATCTTACAGTATTGTGAACATAAAGTAAATTTGTGGCATTTTAAAATCTACGGCATGGTTGAAAGAAAATGCTTTTCCCCAATTTCCTTTATTAAGAGCTTTCGCCATGAAAACATGTCGGCTCGACATTTTGAATCGATTTTTCTTATTTTTCACAAAATTATTGTGCGTTCACAATGAAATTATTAAAAATTAATTCGAATTATGGAAGCCATCAAATTACTTAAAAACAGATCGATATGTTCGAGCCCGAACTCAATAAGCATTTTGTTGATTTATTTAAAAACACAACCTCATTCTTAATTTTCGTTTTAATATTTTTTTTTTTGTTTTTTGTATGTAGGGGAAGGAGAGGAAAAATATCGAGTCGGATACGTCTTCTTACACATCATTAGTTTCATAAAATTCCACACAATATGCACTTTTCCTTGTTTTGTGTGCTCATGATCCATTCGCATTATGAAATCAAAAATCACCAAGAACTACCATTTTTTAGATCAGTTATATCAGTTTTATCGTTTGTATCATTTTCCTTGTAAAATTAAACCGAAATAGGTTCAGAATTTGGAAAGTACAGGTAACCCTCGTATAACACGGTACTTTTATTGCACGGTTTTGCATAACACGGTCGACATAATGCGTCAAAAATTCTGCATAACACGGTTTGTATAACATGGGTTTACTATAACACGGTGGAATTTCCTCATATAACACACTAGTGTTTAAATTTTAGCCCTCGGCAATGAAATTTCCCGATTTAGCTTTTTGCTATACGTCTAACCAGTTATTTAACGTTGATGAAACGGGTTTGGTGTGGAAGAAAATGCCAAAACGGACGTTTATGTCAAAAAATGCCCAATCTGCTCTTGGATATAAGGTCACGAAGGTCAGAGTAACCGTATTTCTATGAAGCACTGCATCGGGAGATTTTATTACCAAACCAGTGGTTATTTGTTGGACATTGAATCCTCGGGCCATGAAACACAAAGATAAATCCAGTTTACCCGTTTTTCGGCATGCCAGTAGAAAACCCTGAGTTTCAGCTGCATTGTTTACTGATTGACTCAGAAGAAGATTTTAGTGAGCCAACCAAAAAATTACTTAAAAGCCTTACAAGAAGGATTGGAATTTGGGAGAAGTTAAGGTCGTGTATCATTGATAATGACCCTTTAATAGAAAGAAGCGCCTAATTTAAGACAATTAGACGCTGGCCTTGCTTCATATCAAGAAATTTTCAGAAACTTGCAAAAGGAATGCCGTGAATCACTTATAACAGATTTCCCCAAAACATCGGAAAAAGAAGCCAACCATAGGGCAAAAAAGTTCGTTCGCACAAGATAATGAAATCGAAATAATTCCTGTTGAGAAAGTTTCTAGCGACACCATGTAAATCAAAAGCCTGTGATCGTCGACGAGATAGAATTTTTATTAGACTCCGACGAATAATTTTAGATTAATGATTTTTATTTTTATTATTATCACTTTTATGAATGTAAGATTGACATTATTTAGTTACATTTTTATTAAATTTAAAAAAAAAAACGAATGGGGTTCAAGCTCCACCTGAACCGCAAATGTTTGGTAAAACATAAAATCACAAATCGAGATAAATATTGTGACGATTTTGGCCATCATACAACAAGCTCACGTTATGAACATCAATAGCTTAGATGGTTAAGTGTTATAAACACAACCGATGGCAAGCAGAAAAAGTTTTTGGTTTATTTTAAATCGTTAAATATAGAAATAAATCTGTTGTCATAGCCCCACCAGTAGCAAGCGGACAGAATTAAATAGTAAAGTCAAAGCAAATATCAAAGTATATAAAAGTAGAGTGAAATAAAAAGTACACAGTGTTTTTATTCAAAATCCGAACGAACTCAGAAGCCCAGTTCGTAACAATATTTTTGCTATATGATATGATTTGTTTTTGTTATTTTTTGTATGCAATTTATGGTATGCAATAATGTAACATTGGGAAAAGTCGGACGCACAGAAATATTTAGCCTCAAAGATGTCGTCATGACATTTTTAACACAGCAAAGATGTAACGTGAACACTGAAAGTACTCTCGCTATGTTTTATGTCTTTTTTGTTTCTATTTTAATGTAATAAATAAAAAGAGACGAAATATTTTTATTTAATATAACATTTTACATGGCACGTAGCATTTTAACGCAACATTTAACATAACATTCTAACGCAGCTTGTAACATGAACCCAAAACTAGTACCCTAAATGTTTTACCAAACATAAAAAAAAAATCTTTTAAATGTTTTAATAAAAAATGAAACTCTTTTTACCTTATATACAGGGTGAGGAAAAAGTATGGAAACCCCTAAAAATCTCGCGAATTTCGGTCAAAAAAATGAACAAGGATTATTCTTAGGTAATTTTCAACAAGGAATTTAATGGTGTTCTTGGTTGTGACCTTGACCTTCATCTTCAAGGTCATTTGTAGATCAAGGCCATTTTTTTAAATTAGAACCCCTATTTTTGATGACAGTCCGAATATGTAATGACCTCTCAAGGTCATCTGAAGGAATTTACATTGCGAGGAAAAAGTATGGAAACCCCTAAAATTTCGCGGAGTATGTCAAAAAGAAAAATGAGCAAGGTTTATTCTGAGGTAACTTTCACCAAGCAACTTAATGGTGAGCTTGGTTGTGACCTTGGCCATCATCTTCAAGGTCATTTTGAAGTCAAGGCAATTTGTTTATAGGGAAACCCCCGTTTTTGACATCGGATTCGAAAAGAGCAATCAATTGTACGTCCGAATATGTATTTTACATGACCTCCCAAGGTCATCTGAAGGAATAATGATTGGCTATGAAAATTTAAAATAAAATTTTAAAAAATCATAAATACTGAACATTGTAATAATGCTTGTGTTGCTATGAAAATTATAAAAAAAAAAATTTTAAAGTGAAGAATTAATTTTTTTAATTTTAATTTTTTTTTAATTTTCATAGCAAATCATTATTCCTTCAGGTGACCTTGGGAGGTCATGTAAAATACATATTCGGACGTACAATTGATTGCTCTTTTCGAATCCGACGTCAATAACAGGGATTTCCCTATAAAAAAATGACCATGACCTCAAAATGACCTTTAATATGCAGGTCAAGGCCACAACCAAGCTCACCATTAAATTCCTTGTTAAAAATTACCGAAGGCTGAACCTTGCTCATTTTTCTTTTTGACATACTCCGCGAGATTTTTAGGAGTTTCCATACTTTTCCTCACCCTGTATGTAATGTACATTATCATTTTCACAATTTTTCTTTTGGAACGCAACCTAGAAACTCTACAGCCTTCCCCTGAAAACAGCGCCCAGGCGTTGTAAACAAATAGACTGCCTACTTCTGCGTTTTATTGATTAAAGCTAAGCCATTTCTCAACCGATTTGAATCAAACTACATAGGTTCGTACGATAAAAATAGGATTACAAAATGAGTTCTGGATGTGTTTCTGGAAAATGGTGAATTTAAATGGAACTAAGCATGTGTTCTGGGACAAGACCAATTTGAATGGAATTATGCCATTCCTTAATCGATTGAGATGAAACACAGTTTGTAGGATGAAAATAGGATTCCAATACGAATTCCGAATGTGGTTTTAGAAAATGGCTAATTTGAATGGAACTAATCCAATTGCTCAGTCTATTAGAATGAAACTCGGTCTATATGATGAAAATATCCAATTTGAACGGATTATATCACGGGTTTTGGAAAATTGCTAATTTGAATGGAACTAAGCAATTTCTTAGCCAATTGGGGTGAAATACGACATTTATGATGAGATTGGAATTTCAGTATGTGTTCCGGTTCTGGTTCTGGAAAAAGGCTAATTTGAATGGAATTAAGCCACTCCAACCGGATGTTATTCTGGAAAATTACCAATTTGATTTATCAACTTATTCTGATAAAACTCGGTTTGTACGATGAAAATGGCCAATTTCAATGGAACAAGTCATGGACTCTAGAAATGACCAACCAATTGGGATGGAACTCGATTTTTATAATGAAAATACGATTCCAACAGAAGTTTCATATGTGGTTCTGGAAAGAGGCCAATTTGAATAGAACTAAACCAATTATATGAATGAAACTAAGCAATTTCACAATCGATTAGGATGAAACTCAGTTTGAATGATGAAAATGGGAATGCAATAGGAGTTTCGAGCTTGGTTCTGGAATGACCAATTTGAATGGTACTAAGCCATTTTGCAACTGATCACGATGGAACTCGGTTTGTACGATGAAAATGAGATTCCAATTTGAGTTCCAGATGTGGTTCTGAAAAATGGCCAAATTAAAAGGAACTAAGCCAATCCCTCAATCTATTGGGATGAAACTCGTTCTATATGTTGAAAATGGCTAATTCGAATGGAATAAGGCCTGGGCACTGAAAATTGGCCAATTTGAATGAAACTAAGCAATTTCTTAACAATTGGGATGAAATTTGGCTTTTACGATGAGATTTGAATTCCAATGTGTGTTCCGGTTGAATGGGATCAAACTCGGCTTGAATCATGAATGAAAATGGGATTCCAATATGAGTACCTGATATGGTTTCGGAAAATGGCCAATTTGAATGTAACTAAGCCATTTACGTACAGATTCGGATGAAACTCGGTTTATACGATGAAAATGGCCAACAAATTACCCTCAAAATCGGGGTCAGATTGTTAGAATAGTCAAAACTTTAAATAACCTAGGTGCTGTCAAGTATCTCAACGATCAATTTTGGCTTCAATATTATTTTTGATTTATTTTAATTTGATTTTTGATATTGATTACATAGGATATCCGACTGATTTTGCTAATGATTTGGCCCTTAGTTACGCTACGTCTATGACTGGTAGTACTTGGGACATTAGTCATATTCTTGAAAAGGATCTGGACAACCTAAGTTAATGGATTTATAATAATCGGCTTTTTATTAGCAATATCAATTAATCAAAAATCGTGCATTTTGGGTGAAGGGACATCATTTCCCAAGCGCACCGTCAAACGTATTACATATAAACATGAGATAGATATCTATGCTCGCCTCAGTGTTTTGTGCTTGAAAGCCTCACGCCAATGACACTAGGAAGGGTGTAATCAGGGCCCTACGTCAATTTTATAATCCTACCTAAATTTGCCCAAGTGTTACACTAAGAAAACTATACCATGCCCTAGTAAAATCAATAGTAATGTATGGCACATCTAGTTGGGGTGGTACTTATTTGACTAATACTGAGAATCTACTTATCGCCCAAAAAAGAATTATTAATTTAATTTACAAGCGCTCTCAGACAACACCAACAGTTCCATCGTTTTGGCTACTAAATTTATTGCCATTTAGATATCTCTATATTTATAAAATTCTCCTAATGTTTTTTAATGGAAGTTACTGTTTTCACAATTGCACTGTAAACAAAAAAAAAACGAGGAACCCAAATAACTTTTCCGGTGTTCATTATAATAGTGAACTAATGATATTAGAAGTCTCAGCACAGTGCGTAAATACAAATTAAAACGTGAAATTCACATTGAACACTACTTTTTACTCGTTCTAATAGTATGTTCAATATACCGGTTAAATAAAAATAATATGAGCTTCCTAATTGTTATGATATTGTTTATAATTTCTTAACAAATACCTGTAATGAGTTCGGTGCCCGTAGCGTTATATTTGATGTGGCGTTCTATTTGAATAAATTTTTACATTTTTAGAAAGTCAGGTTTTATATTCCCGAATACAATGCCTAGGCGCTTTTTTCGGGGACAGACGGTCGTCTCAGATAATACGGTTTTAACTCCTGTTAAACCTAAAAGAAAGTTTAATTAAATATTTTTTCAACAAGCTTATACGCAATTATAATAACGCAATTATAAAACTTTTGCTAAATAATTGTTTGGTTTAACTTAAAATTAATGTTCAATAATTTACATGGTAAAATGTATAAAGTGAAATACCGTTCTTTGTTTGGTTTATTATGCTTACTTTGGTTGGCGTCATCTTACCCTTCCATCCCTACCTTGTATAAAAAGTTTCACTTTAATAAATTTTTGTTTCAATCAATTTTAGAGAGGTTGGTCAACAAAATTTTTTATATATCCTCAACAGATTAATGTCCAGACCAATATAGTAATTTCTCTTAGATTGTTTGAACGTGTAGCACAGAAATTAAGTTGATATATTCATTCGTCCTCAAGAGCTATGGTGGACGTGGACTGTATATCGCGTCGGTAATATCGTTGTTGAACGAATAACCGTTTAGTGAAAAATTAAAAATGCCGATTTAAAATGTCGGAGCTAACACTGGTAGCTAAAATTTATTTAATCGAAGTAATTTAAATACGAAGTTTCGTTTTAATGAAACATTTAAAATTCGGTGATTGTGTTTCAATATCATATTTAATTTCAGGATTTTTGAATAGTCTGCATTTCTAACCGATAACGTTCATATATTTGGGAAAATATTTTTTATTTTCGACAGTACCATCATCAACGGTTGGTCTTCTTAAATGCTTTGTAACAATAATTGTTAAGCAATTTGCTGCACATGATCAGATATTTTTATACAAAATGAATTCTTTACGTAAAAAATTTCGAACAGCTCGAATCTTTACCCTAAAATGGCCGGATGTTTCATCCTTCTAAGACACGTATATAGTCAGCGGATTTAGTATGTAGCTAGTTACTTACATATACACCCTGCGCCATTGAAATGTTCGGTTTGAATTTTTAAAGTAAATTTTGGAAATATCACCGTTTGCTTCAAAAGTAGATAGCAAAAATGATAGATTCTGATTATCAAAACAATTTTTACACTATTCCGAATATATTCAAATAAAAAGAACGGTAATCCGACATTTTAGACCTACATAACGTCGGATAAGGAATATTATATATATACCTCGTAACAATTTGGTAGATCTTTACAGTGTTTTTAACAAAGTTTTTTCAATTGAAAAATAGTTTTTTGTTGACAATGGTAATTTTTATTCAAAATAAGAATTAACAGAAATAAAATAATTCATCTCAACCAAAATATTTTGAGAGAAATTGAACTTTTTAAAATCAATGATTAATAACCCAGCCCTTGGCTTTTATGATGGCCTTAAACCCGATCAGCATTGAATTCTAAAGTTTCATTAAATAATATATTGTTATTTCTTCAAACCAGACTTTTTCTATAAGTTTTTTCAGCTCTTTCGCACTTTTCAGCTTGTAATTTGTAATCTTCTTTCCCATGAAGGACCAAATATTTTCAACAATATTGAGGTCAGGACTATTTCCGGTCCAGGGTAACGACTCAATCACCAAGCTATTTTTAAATTCGGCTACCTAAACAAAATAGACATTAAAATTAAGCATTTTTACTTCACAAATAACATCAATAACTTACGGAGAGTAATCTTCCTGGAAGAGTGGAATACCGATGTATTGAGTCGGGTCCTCAATAGTCAGGATTCAGGTTTCGATAATTTTTTTATATTTTCCTCCATTTTCTGAACTATCCAGAAGGCATAGTGCTCAAACTCCAAAGGCTGTAATGGCTCTCCAGGCCATAACATATGGTAAATTTTTCACTGTCGGCGAAATACATTCTGTTAAATACCGTTTGCCTTTTCGTCGCCGAACCCTTGTCCTTACATCGGATCCAAAGATATTGAATTTGGATTTATCCGAGAATATGAACCAGCGGCAGTCCCTGGGCATTCAGTTTTTTCATTCTATTGCGAATTTGAGGCTTGCAGCTGCCATTTTTGCTGTCAGTAATGATTTTCTCGCAGGTCGACAAGCATATAAACCAAGTTCCTTTTAATAGTATGAACTGAAATAGTGTCTGTTGTTGCTATTAGAAGCTACCTTCTCAGCTCCAAAGCCGTAGCAAACCTTTGCTTAAGATCTAAATATCTGAAATTCGATTTGTTGAAACAGAAGTTCTCCTCTTTGCATCAGAGCCAAATTATCGTTAGTTTATCGGAATAGTGCCTTAAAAACTTTCTAATTGCTGTTTGGATACACTAAGTTACTCTTGCAATTTGTGAATGTCTGTACTTTTTGCCTTTGCTTGCAAAATTTTGGCTTTCTCGTTAGCATTTAATTTAGAGCGACACTTTGTAAAATTAACTCTTTGACTACTTAATTGAAACCGAACGAATATTTCATCCTTAGTTTGGTTTTAAATACCTAATACGGCGTGAAATATGCTGAAAAATAAAAAAACAAAACAAAAATAGCGAATGAGGTAAAATTTATGAGAGAATTGCATGAAATAGTAAATAATCGAAATCGAACATTTCAATGGCGCAGGGTGTATGTATTCGCAAAAAAGAGAGCAAAAATGTAAAATTGATAAAGCAGATCTGAAATTTTAAAAGCAGCGTGTTACTATTAAATGAGGAAATTTTACCGTTTTATAGTAAAACTGTGTTTCCGCAAACCGTGTTTTGCAAAATTTTCGGCGCATTTTGTGAACCGTACTTTAGCGAAACCGTGTTATATGAGGCTTACCTGTATATACAAAGGCAATAAAACTATACAAAAGTATAAATATAAAATATTTCATGTTTCTGGACCACAGAAAGCCCACCACGCAGAATTGGTAATAGATGAAAAAAAACAGATTTCTGATAATTAGCTAATTTATGTAACACAATAACGAACGAGGTGTTCAAATTTAATTTGAAATTCTCAATCAATTTAAGTTATACACAATTGAAAAATGTGTAAACTAGGGCTGTTTATTCACGATTGGCTGTCGTTGTAGCAAATCCAAACAGCATTGTGACGATGAACACCTATATGATATAATTATTATTTCTAAATTTATTTACTTTAGTGAATTGTATTGATGACTAGTTGGTAATTCAGTCTTTAACCAGTGCCAGAATGGCAGAATTTCAAAACATTTTAGATTACCATCGTTAAGTTGTAAAATACCTAAATTTACTATTTGTGAATTTTTGTTTATGTAAGGTAATTGCAATTTACTCAACGAATGATTTTAGCATTCTGGGATTAAATCATTTTCAGCTAGTGCATCTAGATTGGTTAGATAACTAGGCCGAAAAGTCATCTCCTCTAACAGGAGGCCTTAGATCTGTTCTGCTTTCATTCTCGCTCGTAATTAGATGATGAAAACCACTTTTGAATACAAATTGGGACAGTCAATTTAGATAATTGACACAAAAATTAATTTCCAAGAACAAAATATATTTACTCAACTGGAGAATTTCGAAGAAATACCACACAAATTCATCGTTTACCTGTAATTGTAATTTTATATTCGCAATACGTCATGCTGTCGTAGTCTTATTTAAATTTGGAAATTAATAATAATCCTTGTTTTCCTGAAATTAAAGCAACACGTAAATAAACAAGCATAATTAGATTTACCTTTGGTTTGCGATTCCGCCGAAATTAACATTTAATATTAATGTAAATGTTTGTTAAGAAATACACAAGAATAACATTTTATACTAGCTATTCATTTAAAAGCTAAACTGCTAAATTAAAATAAATTTATTGACTTACACACACTTATATAATAAACAACACAAAAGAAACAAAAATATAAAAATACCAAATTAATGTCAACATCAGTCAACACAACAGAGATAACAAAGTGTTTAACTTCCAAAATCATGATGAGAGTAGAAAAAACTATGAATATCAACTCCGCATATATGTATATATCCATATGTATACGTATTCAGACACACATAACACAGCCAGCAAGAAAAAATGAAAATGTTGATGGAAAAGTTGAAAAACTTTTTTTTTTTTTTTTTTTGGTGACTTTAGCTATGTTCTATGTATACACCCCAGAATATCTCATTAATATCCTTTTGTTTCCTACTCATTTTATGTAGGACTTTAAATTGTGTGCAAATAATACTTAATAAATTTTATCCGAAATTAGGCTAAACAACTTTCTGTTTATTTTTAACTTAATATTTGTATTTAAATTGAACTTGTGGACTTATAATTTATTTCGGCATGATTAACTTGACATTTTTGTTTTAGGGCATTGTTTTAGCATTGAGTGATGTGATTTCTACTCTTCGATGCCTCTGTAAAGTAAAATCGACAAAATAATATGGAATTTATCTCTTACCATCGTCGTCATCGTTGACGAAACATTTGTTGTCTAGGGAATTTCTAAATTTAATTACCTGAAAATAGAAAAAAAAAAACGGTTTATTGATAACCAAAATATATAAAATCAATACTGAATTTTATTTTTCTACGAAGAATTCAAACTGGTTCCAAGTACCATTTAAAAATATTATTATCTCTTTTTTGTCTAGTGGGAGCTTTTGGTAACAGCTTAAAGAATTAAGCCGACCAAAAGAACTTTATACGATACCATTGTACGCATGGGTGAATATTTTTTTTTTTGCTTTTGGGGGAATTTAAATTACCAGCGGTTACAAAAATCCCAAAGCAATATGTCATTTTTAATTCATTTCATCATGTCTTGAAGGACAAAAAAATGTTTCTCTTATTTTTATTATTTTTAATACGAATTGAATCCTAGACAAATCTTACCAACATAAATGTAGAAAAACATTTTATAAATTGCTCTGCCAAAACGGGTAGATAATATTTCATTTTGGTGTATAAGCTTCTATATTTAATATCAACCATATACAAACGGATTTATTTTTTACATTGTTATCGAATTCAGTAACATAAAACAAACCTCAACCATATAACAAACGATATAGAAAAAAATTCTCGTGAGATATACGAGTATGACTTTTATTTTGTTGTCAATTTGACGAGCAGTGTTAGTGTATATTTTGTACTCAAGAAACTAGTTCAACCGGTAAAATATTTCAGTTTTTTATTTGCAATATTAATTTAACATTTCACTCTACAGATGAATATATTTTTCAACTTTTCTTGATCTCTATAGGTCAGCAAACATACAAATATGAATTTGAGAGTTAAAGACTTAAAAAATCGTTTGGTGGTTTGCATTTTTAAAATCGATAACATTTCCAAACTCATTTAGATCCCGCATTACTATTATTAGTGTGGATCAAAACTGGCACAAACAATCGCACAGTCGCCCTCAGTTATCCCGAGTGCCTAATTAACTTAAAAAACTTATGCCACATCTAAATTTTGTTTTCTACAACTATCCTAACTTATAAGACTTCCGAGGTCAAATGCCGGATTTAGTTTACTTCCTTATGTTGCTCGTTGTACAATTTTGAAACTTAGTAGTCTTGAATTCAGAAGGGAGGTGATTCATGCAATGTTTGTTCGTGACGTAATTTGTGCTAAGATTGATTGTCCGGTATTGTTTGACTTATATTCATTTTACGTTCCTACGAGAAGTTTTCGTCCACGACAGTTAATGTTGAGTATTGATTTTCGTACCAAGAAATATTTTAATAAATATTCCGATTTTTTTGATTTTAACATTTCAAGAGATCTTTTTAAGAGTCGTATTCGAAATAATGATAATTTGTAATATTTTTTTTATATATATACATATTCTATTAGTATTGTAACCTATGCTAATTGTTAGTGCTGGTAATAAATAAATTCATCAAATCGGCCATTCGGTTTTTTCTAAATGACTTCCGCCACTTTTTAGGATAAGCTTAATTAATTATTTTAATAAATATTACTAAACACTAATAAAAACTTTGGATGCGAAGAAAATTGAGCGAGGAAAAATGTGTTTAATAACGGTACTGCTCAGGTACCGTAAGGCAGGTATTTTGATACTACATGTATTGGCCAATATATTCATATGTGATATGAATTGTGTAAAAACCTTTTTTTTGTTGTTTCTCTTATTTTATTATATATGATTTTGCTTTGGTATGGGGTATGTGAAATGCAGTTAAATATTTCTAGTCTATACATGGACATTTGTAGATCATATTATTCTGTTCTAATTTTTCTACTCTTCTTAATAGTTGTTTATATGTGTGGTACAAAACTGGAGAGTAAATGTACGTGTGTACCATTAAGAGGGATTCTTATACTTCATACTTTAGAATTTGGAATTTGAAATTTGGAATCTGGGATTTGAAATTTAAAATTTGGAATTTACAATTTAAATTGGAAATTTGGAAATTGAGATTTAAAGTGTTAAGTTTGAAATTTGGAATTTGAGATTTAAAGTTTAATTAAAGTTTGAATTTTTAATTTATATTAAAATTTTTATTTTAAAGTTTGAATTTTTTTTTTAATCGTGCAAGGCGAAGAGTTTTTGAATTCAAATAGTTTGTTCATAATATTGTTGGTTGGGGCAAGGTTAATAAAGTTTCAGATTTCTAAATCAAAATGATTCTGAATTTAAATTTATATATCTTCTTCTAGCGGGAATTTTGTTTATCAGTTGTGCCTTTAAATTATTTAATTTACTTTAGTATCGACAACTTAAAGCTATTAGTATTTAATGAATTCCAGAGCTACTTTAAATTATTTCGCAGAATAGTTATAACAAGCAATTATTTATTTTAATTTTGGTTTTGGAGGTAATTTCTTGGGTTCAATATCTATAGATTTGGAAATGAAATTTTATGGGGTTTCAGATTTTTTAGTTACTAATTTTAGAATTTTAATTTAAAATATTAAAAAATAATAATTAGTATTTAATATTCATAATTTAGAATTAAAATTTGTATGCATCTCGAATTTCAAATAATTTAGTTAGTGATTAATTTGCTGTCCTTTTAGTTTAGATGCCGAGTTGAATTTAATTTACTTAAGGGTATTACGGGCTCATTTTAAATAAAGAATTAATGGATTTTAGTTTAGAATGACCTGAGAAATTCGACCAAGCTGGCATTAGCTGAGGCGATAGCACAACGGGCGAGGTGGTGGTTGGTTTAATTATTGTTATACAAACTATTTATGTTAATTTATTTGTAGTACATAAAGAATAATTTATAATTTATTTCAGAGAATTAAATTTATACTTAATTAATTTTAAAATGGTTATTATAAAGGATTAATACAGACTTTAAATTTAAGAAATTTTTGAAGAACCTGAAACAGCCTTCCAGGAACTTAAGCAGTAAATGAACTTGAAATTGCGTTGTCTTGTGCTAAATAATTGACTAAAAATATACTACTAACAAATTTACTAACTAACAGCTACATACTTAGTTGTCTGGAACCGGGTGTATTGTGGGTTTTGTTATGTGCAAAGTGTGTACGGAGGGCCCGGTGCCATCCGGGAGCCTTGCTTAGGGTTGGTCGTACATTCTGATCAATAAATCAATATAACAGACTGAACAATATTATCTCGAATCCTCCATTTTAGTTATTGCCAATTGGCAATAATTAGTCAATTAAGACTACTAATACTAAAGGATTCTAGCGATTCAAATTAGTTAGATTCCAATAAAGAGTTTTATGAACTGTTGATTTTCTAGATCAACGCCAAAAAATACATATAGTTAAACATTTATTTGGAAATATTCATAAAAAATCGATCCAAAATTTCTTTTTAGTACGCTTGTATGGGTATCACTGAAGAATCCACGAAGGAATAATTCTGCTGCGTGACACAATAAAAAATTCCGTGACGAGAAAATTTGACGTTTAATCTCACATAAGCGGCATATATTTCCTCATTCACACAAACCGGAATCCATGTACGGGTCGGTAAAAATATTTTCAACTTCAAAATAATAAAAATGACAAAATAATAAATAAAGAAAGCAAATTCAATAATGCACAATCACAACTAATGGCTCCGAGAATACTAGTACTTTTTACACTTTCTGCCATATAACTACTAGAATACTAGTGGAAAAAATTTCAGTCAAAAAACTTTATATTCAAATGTTATAAAATTTGTTTAATAATGAAACTTCAGTCAAAAAACTGTTTGTAAAATATTAGAGAGTATTTGGTCTAAAAAACTGTTTTAAATGTACCTCAGTCACAAATTTTTCGACTAAAATACCTTTTGTTCGTTGTTTTTTGCATGTTGGCTCTGGAGCTGCAGTCAAAAACAGTTCAGCCAAATCAACGATTTTCGATCAAAAATTAGAAGGTAGTTCAACCAATAAATTACCAAGGCATTCAAGTCAAGATTTTTTTGACTGTGGACCTTTCTGGATTTTTGATTGAAATTCCTTTTGAAAATGAGATTCAGTCAAACAACTAAAAAGGAATTATATAGGCTTTTTTAAAACAGAAGCTTAATTTTAAAATTTTCTGGTAAATGGAGATCTGATTTCAAAATTATCTCCATTTTCCCTAATATTCGAAAATTAAACCTACCTTTTCCATATTTTCGTTTAATGGTATTTGTCTTTAAGAAATCCAAAATTAAGTTGTAGCTCAAAAATTACTTGTCCGGAACCTATCGTTAGAGGTATCAACCATCGAACCCAACAAAATTATGGGTTTTAGATTTTGGCCTCAAAAATCGGAGCCCAATGTTTTTTAATAAAATTCAATTTACCTCTATTTCTGTAGAAATAATTAAGTAATTTAAATTAAAGTCGCAGCTCATTGATTGTGAGTCCGAAACATTTTGTTGGAGGTATCAAACTATGTCCGGGAAGTACTTACTTATTTCCTTACTTAAATATTTAGCATAACATTTTGTAAAAACTTTACGTTGGGATTGGGCAACAAGAAAATTTTACTGATGAATTTACGAAACATTTTGAATTGAAGAAGTGTTATTAAATTATATGTGAAAGGCGAGAACTATTATATAAGGAGTTTATTCACGAGATTTTACACGTAGCAATACATAAAATGTCACAAACAGCAGCTACCCCAGAATCGAAAATATCTTCCCTTATTTTTGCGGATCGTCAGGGGCTTACAAATTTGTTTGATGACCTAACAAAAGTTGGTTAAATGCAAAATTCTGACTATAGAAGTTATCCGAGTATAGCACAAAATACCACCATTAGTTTTGAGGATCGTTAGGAGTTTGAATCTTTGTTCGATGTCATATCGTTCCCACTGAAAGTAGGTTAAATGTAAAATTCTATGTATGTTACCAACTGGTAAAATCTCTCTAGGACCAGATCCACAGAGTTCTTTATTTAACCTATTCTTGTTTGGAACGATATGATATCAAATGAAGTAAGCCTATCCGCAAAAAAGAAGGTGTTTTTTGACACTAGAACAGCTTCAAGTTACCTCATTATGTATGTAGCCAATTGGCAATATTGTAGAATCACCACAGAATTTTTTATTTAGCAAATTGTTGTTTAGAATGATATGATACCAAATGAAGTTGTTGGCTCCTGGCGGTCCGCAAAAATTAGGAAAGTGTTTTTTGGTACTGGGATAGCTTCTAGTTACCTCGTTCGTTACGTATGTGCCCAATTGGCAAAATTCTAGGATCAGAACTACAGAATTTTTTATTTAGCCACACAGTAAAAAAAAAATTGAATTTTCAATATAAATTTTATAAACTTTGTCTCATAAATTTAAATTTTAATGTTATAATACACAATAATACAATTTTTACGTTCATTTTCCTGTAAAAATTTAAATTTTCTGTATTTTTCAACTGGCATGTAAAATTACGTGAAATGTATCTCATATTTGTAAACCAAATCAATCAATTTTACTTTCCTCTTTAAATTTCGGAGAAACAATGTTTAATATAGCAATTTAACGGGAAAAAGTCAACTGTAATGTTCGTGGTCCTATTGTATTTATTAGATCGTGTAAAGTTCTTGAAGAGTGTGGTTCAGTGTTAAACTGTTAAATAGTTTAATAAAAACAAAAATTAAAACGTACGGATTAGTTTGGTTAAATTATTTTAAAAACATAATAACTACATAGTTAAACGTTACGGTAAGTATACTTAGATATACCATTGTGTAAAAATGTTAAATTGATTTGTGTATAGTAATTATATTTAATGGAACTACACAGTTTTTAATTTTCAATATGTACATAAAACGGAAAAAGTTAATGTTGATAACCTGATAATCTTTCGAATTTATGTTCAATTTTAGATCATTGCAGAGTTATTGTCGAGATTTACAAATCATTTGATTATTCGTGTTGTATTACCAAGCAAAAATTAAAAATGTTTGTTTGGGGCAATTGCAGTGTATCGTGTGATGACGAAGAAAAATATTTTTTCCATATTAAATGCCATAAAAATGATTCAAATCCAATTTTTAAATGCGTATTTAGTGATTGTAATAGAGTGTATTCAAAATTTTTAAGTTTTAAGTCTCATTATTATAGAAATCATTATAAAATTAAAAGTAAATTACAACCAGATAGCACGTACTTGGAATGTCAATTGAAAAATTGTAATTATAAATCTTTGGTAATCGAAGAACTGTTGCGACATTTACTAAGGCACTTGCGCTTGAAGCAAGCCAATACTATTATTTGTCCAATTAGCGGGTGTGTGAAACCCTTTAGAAATGAAAAAACTTTCAGAAACCACATCAATGGTTTACATAAAATAAGATTATTTTCAAACATAAAGTCAAACCATCATTTAGAGTTAGGTACACTCAGAGTGCAAGACCTAGCAGTATTTAGCACATATGACTATGAAAAAAGATTGGAAACATCTACAAACTTTCCTGGGCGCTTCGTAGATTGCGATGATAATTTAGCCAATATGATTGATATTAAAAGTGTTACTAATGTTTTATTAACCAATCTAAAATGTGAACATAACATTCCAGAAAGAATAATATCTCTAATCGCCGATAATTTGTTAGAATGCTGATGCTCTAATTTACTTGAAAGGACTGTTCGTCAATCCATCGAAAATGTTTTTAGTCAGTGCGATGCTCAAAATGAACTGAAACATAGAGTTTTAGCAGCAATTCTTCCTCAGCTTAATTTAGTTTCCCACAATTCATTATCAAGTTATAAACGCAAATAAAAGCTCTGCTCTGAAAATTACATTAAGCCTATTAAAATAAACCTTGGTGTGAATAACTACCACAAATCTTGTTTCTACTACTACATTTCAATAATTGAAACACTTAGATATTTGTTTTAGGACCCGTCAATTTTATCACAGTTTAACTCCAGTTTATCAACAAAAGCGAAAAGAACTTCAACTTTATACTGATGCATTTGAAGTGTGCAATCCTCTAGGATCTGCTAAATCCAAACACAAAATTATAGCCATTTATTTTATGATTGGAATATAATAAAAAGGTGACTGGACATGCACTGCAAAACTACTACTTACTAATTTTACTGCCTCTAGCAATGATAGAAAAGATTAAAGATCCTAATGATGTGGTTTTAGAAATGGTCACACACCTCTTACAAATATCACAGATAGTTTCGTCACATATAGTGACACTCACCCAGGTTCATTTGCTAGAAGGAATAATTGATATATATTTAGAATTACGAGTATTGCTCTTTCCGAACGTGCCGCTTAGGCCCAAGCATCATTTCCTGCAAAAATTTATTAAACTGTTAGGTCCATTAATTAAGTTTTCCACAGTACGTTTTGAAAGCAAGCACCAATATTTTAAACAGATTGCTGTAAAATCGAGAAATTATGTCAACCTATTAAAAACATTAGCGGAGAGACATCAAATGATGCAATCATCTCTTAATAGGAAACCGCTTCTCTAATGAAATTACAAGCAAGAAACTCGTTAGACTAGAACTTGATAGTTTTTCAATTGATATTCCAGAAAAATATGTATGTATTTCAAACAAAGTGTTTGACATATAAAAACATAAAATATTTCTCTGGGCAGGCATTGGTAATTTCAAATCTTGATAATGGGTATGTTATTTGTTTTAAAATAAAAACAATTTTAGTTAATAAGGCAGTTTCTGAAATAGCATATTTAGGAAATTATTTTAGGATGATATATGATTATAAGCTAGGGCTATTCGAAACTGCTAACTGCGATGGCTCAATTAATATCGTTACCATTTTAAACCTTTCCTCTCCTTTCCCCTTTATTGAATATAACTTTGGTACAAAAGCATTTGCCACATTACATTCAGCTATACCTATTTATTGGTATGCCTATTTAATTATTTAAGCTTATCTTACCCAATACAATTTAATTTATATTTTATTTTTATTTTGAAGATATTCGGCAAATATTAGGTTCAAAATGGCATCAGCGCAACGTCTGTTTATTAAAATATGGGACCGTAGTCGTCTCATCAAAAAAAGTTTTATGTGCAGCGAAAATATGCAGAGTTTATTTGAAAAAGGTGAGTTTAGTTTGAATGAGAGTTATACATTTTAATTACACTAATTATATTATTTTATTTTTAGCAAATATTGCAGGCATTCCGTATTCAATACTAGTACTTGAGTCTGATGGGACGGAGGTTGATGATTCCGAAATACTAGAATACTTCTGCCAGAAAAACGAAATTTTTCAGTTACTGGAAAATTCGTCGCAATGGGTGCCACCACCATCCACTTCATCTTGGGTACCAACAACATCAGATACCGAAAATTCAATAAACTACATTTCTCATGACAAAGTACCGACGGGTAATGATTCAGATGCGAATTCAAACAACATAATTACTTGGATAACGACCAGCAACATTACACCTGCTACAGATATTGAATCGCCTACGAGTCCATTAACATCAACAATATCCATGTCCAGTGGTAGAATTACATCACCTGGTTCCGATTTATCTACTAATTCAGGTAACATTGGAGTTAAACAGGCTGAAAAGCTCTTTGTCAATTATGAATTACCATTCAACACATTATCGGAGGAAGTAATAGAAATGCTAAACCAAGGCAAACAACTCGGACATTTACTTTCCGGTTTTGTCCACTGCATCGTACATGATATGCGACGGAAGTCTTTTTACATACCACAGAAAGTATTCCGACCTATAGCAGCTCGGCTAATTCAACTGCATCCCGTCAGTTTAGCAGTAGTGGACAGTAAAGGTAAAATTATTTGCAATGCGTCAATAGCGTTGGCTACTAAATTGTGTAATTATAATAATTACATTAATCGAATTTCGGAAAACCGCCAATCGACGAAATTATTAAAAAGGAAAACCAATTTGTCGGATGGCGTGCCTAATTTTTTGAGAAAAATATAGCTGAAACAAAAATATCAGACGACGAAGCAAATGCCAAAAAAGCCTGGCTTAAAGAAAATTATGGACGTGACGTTTCCAATGACGTATTAAATTTGGAAATTTTAGAAGTTTTCAAACAAACGTTTACCCACCAACGTAAATTTATTAACGAAAATCCAACAATTGCCGAGATAAGAGATCAGTGGCCACATCTATTAACACAAAAGTTCCTAATTTATCATTTTTGCGAATTAATGGAAATTGAAGAAAACTTATTTTTTAATAAATGGGATTTATTAAAAAATACGATTATACAAGTTGGTAAAAAGCATACAAATATAAATCAAAATGACGAAGTAGAAGAAGACTTAAAAGTGTTAAGCATAATAACAACACATTTTAAAGAAAATTTAAATTTCCTGTTGAAAAAATATCCTGTAAGTACTCGTATTTTATTAGATATTAATCATATACATGGTCGTTATTAAAGTTAATGTTTGATTATCTTTCAGTTGGGAACTACAGTAAACAACATAGATGTGCCTTCTTGAACGCCTTACCTTGCTATAATTGGTAATTTATTATTATTTTTAGTTTAGCTAAATCATTTTTGATACCAACAAAATTTTTAATTAACAAATCACGGCGAAAAACATAAAATAATTTATTTGTTCGTTGATGGCCATTTATTGGACGTCAAATGCGATTGTATTAAGACTGCCGTCCTGCTAACAATGGCTGCCTTTTATGTATTCAACATAAAATATCCAGTAGAGCTGTCGCAATCACTGGAGGTTATGCAAAAGGCGTTCTTCGACGTAGATCTAAATTCCTCTCCTACGAAAAAAAATAAAATGAATTCGAAATCGAAAGTTGTCAACTTTTTAAAAAAAAAATTTACATTAATATTTACACCAATTCCCGAATAGAAGCAACTTTTAGAGTTAAGTTTTGGTACTATATCACCAAAGGCCATTTACCGAATACTAAAGCTGAGCTTTATTTAATTTTTTTTTTTATTATAAAATTGAAATGTTTATATTATAATTACTTTTATATTATTTTAAGATTTACGTGAGTGTTTATGTAAATAAAATACATTTCTTGTATAATATGCTATTGAAATGGAAAGTTCAATTATTAAAATACGTACAATGAATTCTAAAAATAAATATTTAAAGACAATTTTGAGATTTTGTTTTATTTATATAATTTTATATTAGCAAATTATTAACAAATTCATTCTTCAATAGATGAATTTATTCAATTAATTCATTCAAAACCGTATGTGAATTAATACGTATTAATTAATACAGGAAGCACGTAAAATTACAATTTTTTTGAAGTAATTAAGTGCTAAACTTTTCTCGTAAAACCACGAAATTTAAGTAAAATTATAAAGTTTTTCATGCAAACTTATTACAAGACTTTACTAGTAAATTTATGGTATACATGATTTAATTTTAAATTTATTTTTTTTTTTCACTTTTCATGTAATTTTATGAGAAAAGGTCCGGCAACTTTGCCCACATGAAAAATCAAGTAATTTTCAACCGTTTTTTTTTTACTGTGCAATTGTTGTGTAGAATTGAAGTTATAAGACCCTGACGGTGGAAGAACGGTCTAAACGGTCAAGAATATCATTTAAAAAAGTTTTGGCTTGAATGCCTTTTTAGTTTTTTGATTGAACTATACCTTGTTAAAAGGCGATCGATCATTGTTTTATATCTTTTAGTACGACAATTGATGTATTCATTGCGTTTCTTTTGGGATGTGGTACTGGACGTATTTAATATGTAAGGATTCGGTATAGTATCTCATTGTCATGTGCATGCCCGAGGAACGGTGCGCTAACCACTTTCACATGTCCAGTAATATTTCACTATAGCATCTCCTCCCAATCTTTCTCTGTCCACAACACAACAATATAATGCTTTTCTCACTGCGATATCTCGATTTCATGTGTTTTTCCACTAGTGTGATCTGCAACATTTATGCCATATGCAGTAGAATCTAAATTGGAAGTTCTACTGTATGTCTTGCATTGGAGTTAAAATTCTGAACCAAAATTATACCTTCTTATAGATAATATGAAACCGCATTATTCAATTGATTGGGTCCGAAACTAAATAGTATAAGTCTTCCATTGTAAGTTGTGGAAATAGTATAAGACTGTTATTTTCTTGGTTATCTATCACAGTGTAAGTAACATCGTTGAAAGTCAGAGTTGTATTGCTGAAAAATATTTTTTAACCGATTTGACACATTGAACCTATATTTCATTATCTGCGTAACATTTTGATGCTCTTCATCACTAATAGAAGGGGCTTATGGAATAAGTTAAGTACGACAAATGCAATAAGAGATAATCCTAATCATTGCATAAAGTGGTATTATGAGCTAGTAAATCAATTATAGTATCACGTTCACCAGTGCCCTGAATATAGACACTGCAGCTTCTATTGACCAATTAAAAAATCCAAAACATCTCCTATACGCAATATATCTTCATACATATGGAAATATTCTTTCGGTATTTGTGCATCATTCTGATTTGTAATGAAAGGACCTAAAACGAAAAAAACATGATCGTCTGGTGCACACCCCATCATAGGTTTAAAAAGCGGCATTTTTTTTTTGCTCACTCCACAAATGTTTTTGAATGTTTCTGCGTCGAAAAATTCTTGGAATACCATAATTTCTCTGCCGTAACTGATGATGAGTATTCAATTTTTGTGGGGCTGTGTATTTTTTGTTATTGCACAATATTGCTCCACGCATATCCAAACTTCAATCCCTCATCTCCAAAAAACTCTTAGTTTAAAATACAATTTGAGGAGCGAGAAAACGGGCGATTTTTAACCTATTTTGTGAGTTACTCTTTAAAAGGTTAAATCAATTAATTACTAGAACGAAAAATAATTCTTTCACAGGATGTACCCTTATGTGGGAACTGAACTATTTTTGATAACATCTCATGGATCATAAATGTTTTACATGAACAGTTAAAGTTATCCTTGTTACTAATTATGCCATTAGAAAATCTTAGTGTTTTATATTACGGATCTATAAAATACAGGTTGCTTTGGTATTGACGAAAATTTTGAAATTTACTACAAAACTTCTAGGTACATATACACATAATAAGACATGAATAATACAAAATGCTCTAAAAATTTTTTGTTTAAACTTACCGTTATCACTGAAGTAAAGAACTTTTTACGGTTATATACTTTGGTAATGTTTGAAAAAAATAAATAAAAATAATTTTCTTCATAAAATGATAAAACACATTTTCCATTTTACTTCAATTTGGTATAAAACATTTTGTTTGTGTAAATTGAAAAATTAGATTTAGTTCATATCGTGAGCTTTTTATATTTTTTTATAATTTTTTCTTATTTTATAAAATATTTATGAAGCTAAATATAAATAAGTGAAAGTTGCTTTGTTGATTTTAAAAGTGAAAACCTCTTTTCTTCGATTTTTTTTTTTTTTTGATTTTTTTTTTTTTGAAAAATGAAAATCAAAGTTTAGAAAAACTTTTTTTTGTGTTTTCTTTCGCCTTTTGTGCTTTCCTATGAATATTATTTGTACGATATAAAATATTTTCTAAAAGCAGACAATGAAAAAATAAATTTAAGATTTATTTTATTATATTTAAATGAGAATTTTCTTTTTTGTCTTCTCCCTCTGATTATTATCAGAAAGAAAATTATAATGAAAATGGTATTTTGATTAATCGTAAAAATTAAATCACATTTTTTGTTTCTTTCTGTAGTATTATTTTGTTTTTTTTTTGTTAAATTATACACTGTTTTTGATGGTTCTACTTGTAATATTGAGGAAAAGCGGAAAAGTTAATTAATTAAAAATTAATTGTTTAGAATAAATAAACAACACGAAAATCATTGAATGGTAACAAAAGTTTCAAATATTTTTTACAAGAAACAAAAGTTTTGACAATTAAAGTGGTTAAATTATGGGAAAATTAATTTTTGTTAACAACACTATAAAACTTTTTATTTTAAAGTGATGAAGTTGATAGGTATGAGACGACAAGTATTTTAATAGCATGACTGACAAAAATTCCAAGGTGAAAGCTGTATACAAAAAATTCACACTTCGTTTTCATCCTAAATCTATTTACATAAATGTACATTAATCGCTATACATGTTGTATGATTAATTTCCGCTCTGCTTAAGCGGAGCAAAAAATAAAATCACCAACAATTTTTATCCTTTCTGAGAAATTCTACAACCTTGTTACGACACATTTAGATCAACTGGATGAAGACAAAAAATTTAAGGAATAAAACAATCACATACATATATGTATGTACGTTAAAACAGAAAAAAGGAAAATACACAGCATCCGTAGAGTTAAGCAAAACAAAAAAAAAATCGAAATCAGATTTGGTTTTCGAAAAATCCGCTTTTCCTTTATCCATGTAATTCAAATACAACGTTACTATTATAGATACATATATGTAAAAATATAATTTATTCATATTATACATTAAAAAACAGCATCGTGAAAAATAAACTCAAAACAGAACCA
Source organism: Tipula helvola (assembly GCA_963556165.1). Classification (NCBI taxonomy): domain Eukaryota; kingdom Metazoa; phylum Arthropoda; class Insecta; order Diptera; family Tipulidae; genus Tipula; species Tipula helvola. Next base: position 7,376,469 of record OY744482.1, read on the forward strand.
TTCATCTACATATAAGTCAGAACTGTACAGTCTTACACATATTATATAAATGTATGTGCAGCAGCAAAAAGGATAAAAATTACGGAAATTATTCATCCAGATTATAAATTTACTTAGTTATCGCAAAGCAGAATATTACTTGAAGGGTCTTCTGTAATTAAATGCATTACAAAACTCGAGGCATTTTGTTTTGTGTAAACGAAGTATGATTTTGATATATACAACTTTTGAAATTATACAATCTGTTCAAAGAGTAAAAAAAAACATCTAAAAAGCAATAAGTTTAACAACATGACATCTCTACCTCGAAAATAAATGTTCACTATGTATTGTGCTGAATAGAACCATAAATTTTTGGTTAAATCAAATTAAATTAACTTTTAGATAAATTTTTAGATCTTATCGTTAGCAATGTTTTCAAAAAATAAAAATCAACGATGTAAATGTGATTTAGAATTAGTCGTTTAGTTTAGAGTATTTTTCAATGTCCTACATATTTATACCCTGTGAGCTTGATTTTCCTGAAACACGAAAGAATTATTTATAGTCGGTTGAATTTTTAGTTACCTACATATATAGTGAAGAATTATATCTCTTCCCTGTGCAAACATAGTTTAGTGAATAAATAACCTGGGTTAAATGTCCTTCGTATATAAATAAGTTTGGTTACTGGTGGTGTGATAAACTCATGTTTTTAAATTTATTTCAAATTTTATTGTACATAAATATAAATACTGTATATGTTGTCATTGGTTGACATTTTTACTACAAGCAGCTCTGCTTCACAAAGATATCGGAAGACGAGGGTTGAGAATTTATTAAATATACGAGTACGTTAAGAAGTTAAACAAAACGGATTTTATTTTGGCAAAATCTTTTATTTCGAACCAATTGCAGGCGTTAGATTTCTCGAATTTGAAATACCAATTCATTTAAATCTAGATTCTTCACTGTTGGATTTTAATATTCGAAAATTTTGAATTAAAGTCTGGTACTCAACTAAATAGGGTCTCTGAAATTTGATATTTTGAAATATAACTCAATAGATCAAAATTTTATAGATTGAAATTCACTTAATTGGTGCATTCAATAGAATGAAATTCGGTAGATTTAAATAAGATAGACTGAAATTTAACATTTTGAAATTCAATTAATGATCGATATATTAGTGAATCATATAGAATTAGATAGTTATATCTACTGCAGCTTTGATTAATAACTTGCGCAATAAATTATAATGTGAAGTGTATCAAAGGAATTATCCAGACCTCATTTCTGTCTCACTCGAAAAAATTGATTTATTCTTTGAGAGTGATTTACTGGTTAACTCAAATTTATTTTAAATGTTAATTATTTCGGAAATTAAACTTTTTTAAGTTACATTAAAATATACATTTTAAACTTATATGAGGCTATTGATTATGATTATGGAATCAACATGTGTAAAAACGCACAAAGAGGTAGACCAACGAGGTATTTCTAGCAAAGCTCACAATTAATAATCACTAACCTAATAGCTATTTACAAACAGCGCGAGTTGCTGCCTATGTGAAAAATTAATTTAACAATAAAGATTTAGTGAGATTTTTAGAGATTAGTGGATTATGGTAACCGAAATTTTAGCAAATCTCGTTTTATTGTTTAGGGAGCAGTATCGAGGGTAGAACGCTTAGGGTCCTAAATTACAACATATTCAAAATTTTAGAATTTCAAATATTTCAAGAAATTAATATTTTTATAGAACATCAAGAAAATCCGCCGAATTTGTAAAAATGTATAATTGAAGAACACCCAGATAATCATTTTAAGAATATAAATTTGAAAAAAATGTAAATAAGAATATTATTACGGGAATGATTTTTCATGTTCGTAGGATTATAGCTTCTGGAAACTGATTATTCACTTAATATTTTTTTTTTTTTTGGAAATTTATTAATGGAGAAAAATACGTGAAATCACAAATCCTTTGGGACCGGAAGCCATGTTTTAATTTTATGATTTTTATGTTCTGAATGTAGGAGCACTTAGTAAAATAAACAATTTATGCAATATGTTTTTTTTTTTGTAGTTGTTTTTTTAAGATACAGGGCAGGCGTGTACAAGTGACAGAAATGAACATTTTAAGATTTAAATTTGCAGTAAATTTTTAAGATCTTGCAATGAGAGTTGATAAATTAGGGTTAATTTAATACTGTTGTACTAAATACAAAACTTAATTCTTATTTTCTGACAATTCAAAAATGAAACAATTGTTGCATGATAGCTATCAAATGAGATACGAACATTATATTCTGCAATAGTTCCATATAACGTGAGAGAAAAGTGCTTCTATCTGGTTGATCCAGTTTCGGTACATTATTCAAGTTGTGAATTAAAACATTCAAATCTAAACCTAACACTAAAAATATTATTTGAATTTTTTTCAAGTCTTGGGTGGTAAGGCTGCATATTTTACTCTATATATGCCACCATAAACTAACGGATGATAAACGATAACTACAAATGAACAGCTTCAAAAGAATCACTTGTGTCGCGCGTTGAGGCTAAACACAGTTTTTTTGTAATGATAACTAATTCTATATCACAATTGTTAAAGATAATATCGTAAAATTTCACAGAAAGCTGGTTATGAAACTTAATATAATGATAATGACTTTGGAAGACTTAGATAAAGCATTATAAATAAACTGTGATAATTACTTAATTATAAAAAGGAGCCAGAAAATCCTTCGGAGAACGAAACTATCTCATGTTTTATATGGTTTTTGGTTTTTTGGTTCTTTAAAACTTTCATTAGGCTTTGTTTAAAGCTTATAACATTATAGCATTATTTGAATATTTAATCTCTCTTGGCAGTAACCAACTACTACATAAAATAATTAAATTTTTATCCGTATTTGGTGCTATCAAGTAATGTGAAATACGTCTAGTCCCATGGCAGTAAAGACTTCCTATTTGTTGAAAATCCAAATCGTGCTTTATTAAATTATTGGTCAGTCTAGTCTACATATCAATATTAATTTTTCAATTTCAATTAAAAAATTCAAACTTCTAAAATTTTGAAATAGTCACAAACTAGGATAAATAAAAGGTAAATGACACGTTTACTTCAATGCTCGTTCAAAAATCTAATTGATGAGAAAGATCTACCCTTTTCAATTTCATTAGGAGTAGCTCGTGGTCTACAGTATCGAATGCCCTTTTAATATCAATGAAAATACATCCAACGTAACATTTTTTAATAAAAGCACCATTCAAAAAATGCACAAGTCCCAACAACGCAGTAATAGTACTTGAATTTTTCCTAAATCCAAACTGTGAATCTGAGATAACCTTATTTACCGATAAGAATATATTTAATCTGACCAGTACTACGCTTTGTAATATTTTAGATGGCGCATTTACTATTGATATCGGCGTGTTATTATTTAGCAGTAAATAATTTCCAGATGTTGGTATCGGAATAGCTCTGTAGAAGCACTTTAGTTTAAGTTCTACGTATGCTGTTTTATCTCTTCTTCGTTGACACGAAAGAACCGTAAAGGAACAGTAATGGTGATGTGTTGAAATCAATAATATTGCCCGACAAACAATCTCAATATTTAGTACTGAAAAATAACTGATGAGGGACTGGAGGATCGAACTGTTTTTTGGCAGACTTGACTTTCCTCAAGTACTGTAAAAAAACCGTGTTTTGGAACACCTTGGGCGGGCTCTAATGTTTGAACGAGGACCGTAGGTTATTTTATGGTAAAATTGCCGACAATTTGTAAGTGACATTCTCCGTAAATAAACCGTTGTTTTGTGGGTATCAGATACCGTTATACAGAGTACAGTCCTTTCTCTCTTAATATGTAAGCGAAATTGTTGGATATAAAACCGGGCATAAGTCGAACATTTACATGTGAAATTTGCAGTAAATTAGCCATCCCTTTGTGTGTATTAGGTAACATTCTGCAGTCCCTTTGCCGTTATTATGTTAGGGAAAGTGTCGGATAAAAACCGTCCAAATGTCGAGCTTTTATATGTGAAATTTGCCGTAAATAAACCATCCCTTTGTGTGAATAGGTAACTTTCTACAGTCTCCTTGTCGCTAATATGCAAATGAAATAGTCGGATAAAACACCGCCCAATTGGCGAACATTTGCAAGTAAAATATCCCAATATGATTTTTTAGGCTTTGTTTGTAAACAAATATGTTATTTTTAATAGCATTCCAATATTTACGACTTGGTGAGCCAGTGAAATAAAGGAGCCATCTATTCAGTATTCATAACATATCTACTACAAATCGAACTTTATATTTACGTTATATATGTATAAGTAAGACCGTACTGATTTAGCGAATTATTATATTCGCCAAAAATAAAAAACTCAAGGAAAATCTCTATGTGTGTATTAAAGCATACACTGATGTTTTATAAAATCCGACAAAATCATATTGTTAAAAAACAGATAAATTTTCAAAATTTGTAAAATATCTCGCAAATAAACCGTCTTTTGTGTATACCAGAAAATATTCTGCAGTCCCCTTACCATTTATACGTAAGTAAAATTTTCGGATAAAAGATCATCCAATTCTCGGGAATTTGTACGTACAATTTTCCGTACATAAACCGTGCTTGTGTCTGTATTAGATAATTGGTTCGATTCAACGTAAGTAAATTTTTCTTTTCTTCTATTCTTCATTGATTCCTAAGAAAACTTCATCGATTTACAAATAATTCAGAAAGTCTAGTTCGGAGTCTACTTGTTTAGATTTTGTTTTTCAACTGGCTTTTTATGGTCTCGATATTTTACAGCCCACTTGACCGTAAAATGGAGGTAATTTTACCGGACTTAAAACTGTTCACGGTACGACTTAATTAAACATATCAGTATTGATTTATAACCGACATATAACTCTTCTTGCTTTAAACCATATAAATGAACCGTATTTGGGAATACCTTAGGGATTTATTAATAACCATTTAATTGTACGTGCCAATCCAATTTTCATTTTACTAAAAGTCTAATTTTATTAATATCTAATAGATAATATTGCTAAAAATCATTGCCTTTAATAAGCTTTCATTAATAAACTACATAAATCTGTAATTAATACATTTACATTTTTTTGACAGCCGAACTAATCATTAATGATTTAGGTTGCGTTTTGTTTTCGTGTCTGAATCGATTGTTGTCGATAAGTAAATTTTTTTAAATAGTCCCCCTGTTGTACGACAGAGCGCTCCAAAAGCGATCATTGATTAATCACGGTGATGCTCACTAATAGTTCACCGTGAGCATCACTTTATACTAAATTTCGTAAAAAAACAACGAAAATAACGCGAACATTAGCTGCGTTTTTTTATTCGCTCCCGATAGCTGCTATGCGGAGCAGTCAATTTTCTACACCCAAATTTAAATTTGACGTGCTATTTATTGGTAAGTTACATTTATTTAACGTCAAAATATAATTTTTAATTCAATTCATAAGTGAAAACGTGAAATAAAAAATATTTAGCTCTACCTATTTATATGGAGCCGCTATCCGGAGCTATTTTCATATGACGGCTCTCGATAGCAGCTCCGGATAGCGAATAAAAAAACGCACTAATTGTAATTTAGTTCTATCAAAAACAAATTTAAAAAGCCGAAGGTTTAGTTTTTTTTAATTTATACTTCTGTTTCATGTTTTTAACGCGCCATCTCAAACAAAATTTCTCGATTGCTCACGCAAAGTACAACTGGGTCTAGTTGTGTTCGCTTAATATCTACTAGTTCCGTGTTTTTTTAAATCGGATAGCCTTCGTGAAGTTATTTTCTCTTTTGCTTTAATTTTTCAACCGACATTTGACGATTTCGAAACCGTGAATGCTGTTGCGGTTAACAATTGTCGGGTTGGGTTTGGGTATAGTACCTGTGTAATCTCTCGCCAATAGTGATGAAAAATGTATTAAAAATAATACTAAGTTTTAACTCATGAATAATCGGACTAGGCTTCACTGCATAATTGACATCAATTACCATGTACCCATGATAGAGTTAACCTAGGTTCAACTCGGTTTATGTGCATGGAAACGCTTATTAGGGTAGAGTTTCGTTAAATCCAAATAAATCTATCTCTAATTGGATTGATTGTGAATGGTTGACTGTTGGTGGTTCACACAATTGGCCACACAAGGGATTATGTGCTTTAATTCGATTGTGCCACTTGAAGAAAACTCTACCGGAATTAAGAGAAATCGTTGAAGACAATAATATTATGAAGGTGGGCGTACCACCTCATTGGCACGGTGGATTAGCCAATTTAAGTTCTAGTCTATTAAATGTTGAGATGGATAAAGATTGGCGTAATCGATACTCAGATTGGGAAGCACTCACACTAAATGACCGGCAAATCGTCTATGCCGCGAAAAATGCTCATGTCGCTATCGAACTTTTTAAAAAAATGGAGACTTCTCGTTCTAGTGTAAATCGTGCTTATGGGTCACGAAAAATGTAGGTCTTCCTAAAATTCGAATCCAGTGCCATCAGTCCATACATTACACATTCATTACACATTAAGGATAATCAACTTAAGGACATCGAGATACCAAATATGAAGAAAATCCATTCAGCGGCGCGAGCTTACTAACCAAATAAAATCTGACATAAAAATTCTTCATATGCATATGGTTTGAAAATCATTCTTTGCTATTAAGTGAAAAAACTAAGGTAATGTTCTTCAAATTGATTGGTGATTCTTATCGAAGTTTCATCAGCGAGATTTTTTATCAGTTATGTAATTGTGATTTAGGCATAATTGTAGCAGCTTTTGCATTAAAATCGTAAATATTAATTTATTCAAATATTTAGGATTGAACGTTGATGCAAATTTGAAATGGAAATCACATGTTTACGATGTTGGGATAGAGTATATTTTGGTACGATATTGAACCGTTAGAGTATATTTTGATACGATATTGTCGCTTTTAATCGACTGCTGCCTTACATGCGGACGATGATTTATGCTAAGAAATTTTGCGTTTGGTCAAAGATTAGTTATTTGAAACTAAAAATGTTGGGTTTATGTTTAACTAAATCATTTTACATAATTTAATTTTTGTTTTTTAATGCTACTGTAAAATTACTTTTGTTTTTATTATTATTATAACATTAAGATGATTATGGTATTTTATGTATAATATTAATATTTTATTTTTAATTTAAATTTTTTTCTATTATATTAAATTTAATTTTTAACACTATTTTTAATCGAAACTGTCTTTAAACAAAGATTATCCAATCTTCTTAGGCACATTTTTTGTATACGTTTATAAAAAAATTGTATATTTGTATATTTCTTGTTATGAATAAAACAATTTACAAATGGGCGTCTTGTTATATATTAAAAGAATTCCTTTTAATTATTTTAATAACCGTGAAGCATTTTTAAAATAAATTTTTATGTACAAAAGGGAAAATTAATATTTTTGTAGAGCCTCAAGCAGTTTCTACGAATCAGAGCGATTTTTCTCTCGAATTAGGAAACTAGATACTATAGATTTTTCTAAATTCGAATTCAAGATATAAGTAGTCCGAAATACCAAGGATAATTGCAAACTCAATAAAAATGTATTGGATATATCGTATTACGACCGTTATTGTTGTTTGTTTTTAATCAAAATTTCATTAAAATTTAATTATTTTTTCTAAATTGATTTTAATTAAAAATAGACTTCTAAAATCAATATTTGTTCGATTAGACTCTCAAGTTTCATCATAACACATTAATTGAATTAATATTTTTGTTTTTTGTTTAGTTTCCCAAAAAATATCGAAAACAAAGAATTTAACGTAACGCACTATCTTTCTGAAGTCATTTCCTATACTCCTAACAAAAAGTTCAATATTTAATAAATGTATGGTGATTCTCTCTTATGAAATCATAATAATGTATTGTATATATATAACATCTCCCGCATAAATATACTCACCATATTATATAAACATAATATTCTATATACATATAGATGTTTAACGAACAACACAAGAAAAACAATTTTATTTTTATGTACAGTGTACACTCTGAAGACAAAAAAAAAAAAAAAATTGTTAGAGTTGTGCATAATTTTGGAAAATTCTAATCAAACACGCGTTTAAATATTAATAAATTCACTTTGTAAGTGCTTGCGCCTATTTTTGCTTGAAACCATTTTCTTCGAAAAAAAACCCAAAAAGATATAAAGAGGGCCCCCAATACTTTTGTACATACGTAGATTGAAAAGTATCTACGTCAGAAGTGGTGTAATTTTATTTAATTTTGTATTTTTAGAAAATGAAAATCCTAACGCACAGTACACAGCAAGAAAATTAATAAACCAAACGGGAATTTTATTTGGGTTTTCCCACTAAGTGAAAATAAAATGAAAATAATCGAATTTAGAATTTTTCCACCATATTTCCCTTTATTATTTGGTGTGCCAAAATGGTTTCGAATGTGTTTCCTTTTTTTCGCCAAAATTGTTTTCAATTTTTGGATTGTACACAATAATTGTGTATATGCACATATTCACAAATTCTCAAACAAACACAGATGAACTTGAAGTAAAATAAAATATTTATTAATGTAACTTTTTGTCTAGATGTGTGTTATTAAGCAACAAGAAAATTGATTTTTTTTTCCTTTTTAACAATTTCCATTGAATGCTTAAATTTTGCTACTTTTGTTGATTTTTCTAATTATTTTTCGGTTATATAACAACCCAATTTGTGATTAAAAGTTTAGGGCTATTATCAAAAGAATCTTTAATATAAAACATTTATACGGTTGGGTCAAGTAACTGTCTCTTCCAAGATAAAACAAAACACAAGAACTCTCATAAAACATTAGATTTTATCCATTAAAAAATTGCAAACCACCATTAAAAGCTCAACAATCGTAAATTTTTGCTTTAGATATACAAAAAAAACTTACGACTTGTACTATTTTTTAATATTCACAATTATGAATAAAATCAAAATGTTGCCAAAAACTTATTTTACATATTAAGTTCGAAACAACAATAAAGCATCTGAACCCATCCGTAGCTGTATATATAGAGATATTAGAAGTAAAATGTAGAAGCAGCAGCAGCAGCTCAAAGATTTACATATTTGAAACGAAATACCCGAAACTTGAGGGCATTATTTATAATAATAAAGTTTTTATTTTGTTAATAATAATGCAGAGCTTTTTTTATTTGGTTTAAAATATACTTTTAGCCTTAACAATAAAATTTGCATAGAGTTGCAATAAAATTCAAAAGATTATAGTTTTTAATTTATGTTTTTTTTTTCTAAAGTTATGTTTATTGGATGCATTGAACTTAGAAGAGCTTTTCGTATATCAAATATATGTACGTATATATTTTAATTTGTCGTTAGATATCTAATTATACAAAAAAATCATTCTCAAGGTAACCATATAATCCACAGATTTATGGATGACATACATTTTATCTTGTGCTTGCTGTGCTTTCACATCTTTATGATGCTTCCTATGGAGACCGATTTTTTTTTTTTTTTTTTTTTTGTTACATTTTTTAATTTATTTATATTCATATTTTTTTTTAAATTAAAATTATTATTGTTGTTCTTTCGTTCGTTCGAGCTATTCTAACTTTGTTGTCATATACATTTTTTTTGTGTTTGTTTGTTTTAATTACATTATTATTCAGTGTACTGCTTTTTTAATGGATTAAGCTGCTGAGAATTGCTCATTAGAAATATGATGATGTTCTAAGAATTTTTGATTAAGATTTGTGTTATTTATGTTTATAGTATGGTTGTGGATTGTCGCGCCAAATTTTAATCAAACCAAAAAGCTTTAATTTGTCTGTATTTTTCAGTGATGGGATATTAACGCAGGTACATCAAAACTATAAACTTACTAGAATTTTTCTCATCAATTGTAGTCTCTTAACAGGGTTATGCTTAAATTTATAATAATATAATTTTTTTGAAGCACAAAAGTTTTGTATTTTCCTATCAACTTTTTAAGCACAGTAAACATAATATCTAAAACTTCAATCTTCGTATAATAATGATGATAATTTCTTAAGAAATTAAATTTAAAATTAAAATACAAAAAATTAAATATAAAACTGTCAGCTTGAATTGTAAAATAAAAAAACTTTTATAGTTATTCTTTGACAACAAAAAATTTTTCTTGAAAACAATTTTCGTTTGTCGCAAGGTATAATAAAATATACAGCTATAGACTATTTTTCAATTAAATTTGTTGATTCTACCTCTGTGTAGTATGTGCGGTTTTCTTGTCGAAAAATAGTTTTCATTTTATATTTATTATTATTAATAAATGAACATGACAATTTAATCGAAATTTTTATTTTTAAGTTTTTTCGTTTAACTTTTTCAATTACTTATTTTTATGATTGTTTTTTTATTTTTTTTGGTTTTCTTAAATTTGACACACAAAAATATCAAAACGACTAAAACTAAGCTTTCATAGTAAGTATATATCTATCTTTAAGGCAAACAATTTGTCACTATTTTTTGGGTTCGTCAAAAACACATTTTGTCTAACGGTCGTCCTCTTTGCCAGCACGTTCACCAATCTTTCATATAATCCTTTAAATCCAAATTGAAAATTAACAATAAATTATCCTTTTTTTTGTGTACGAATGTTGTTCGGATCCTTAAATTCATTATTCACAACTATATCTAAACTAAACATGTAGCACACAATAAAAAATGGAGAGTAACCTTAATTTAAATAAAATAAAATAAAATAAAAACTCTAAGCTAAATTTAATTTTTTTTGTTTGTTTAAAATCTAAGACCAAGAATACGAATAAAGCTAATAAAAATTCTCAACAGTTAAATTTTTTATACACAAAATAAAATTAAAATTCAGACATGAAATTAGTCCAGAGTATAATCATTATTCATCTATACATATATAGAGACAAGAGCAATATTATCATTTATCTCACACACCAGTATATATACAATTTGCATACATATACATACATTAAATAATCAGTGAATAGTTTTCTTTAGTTTTGTATATATGTGTAAGAAAAGAGATAAGAGAATCTGTAGATTTTCATTCGGGTATATAACAAACGAACTTTATTTACCGCCTTGTCATCAAGCTGTGTGGAAAAAGCTTCTGTTGAGTTAATTGGCTTTTATAACCGTTCATATGGATTGACATTATGAAGTTTCTCTAATGTATGAGTGAAAATAAGAATTCGTCTATACATACATTTTCCAATTGCCTAATTATAAATAATTAGTCTTCCGCAACAAAATGCCTAGCAAATAATAATAATATAAAAAATTGTCACAAACATGATTTTGTTCATTTCATATTAATTATCTGTACAAATGCAGAAAATTCGCAAAACTCAGTAACAAAAAAAAAAAGCTCGCGCAAAAATTTTTTTTTTAAGAAAATAAAAATGTTGCCATAACAATAATACAGTTAACAAAATCAAATGGGTTCCTATATTAAATGTAATTGGCAAATTTACCATATTTTTATTGCGAGCGCAAGTAGATCGAAAGCCAAAATAATTTTGCTACAAATTTTTTTGTTTTTTAATAACATTAGTAACAATAAAAATAAATAGTGAAACATTAAAATTTTATGATGTTGAACAAAATTTTAAGATTAAACAAGCAAATATAGAATATGCGCCAGTATTTTATGTCCAGATATTTATATGTTGTTAAATTTATGTCTTAATATACTGTGTATTCTTTAATTATTTTGCATTTTTAATGTTGGCGTCAGGGCATACATAAAACTTAACTTTTCAGCAACTTAATAACAAAGGTGTACGGGTAAATTATGGATTCTATAAAAAAATAAGAATATTTCAGATTGATTCAGAATATCGAAACTTTGTCTTATTTCCTTGAAGATTTCAAGTACAACTATGCTTCCTTTAAGTTCGTTGATTTATTTTGACAGTAGGATCGATGTTGTAATAGCTGAAGATAATTGATGGACCGCGTTTTCCAGAATTAACCGCGTAGATGCTGGACGAGTTGCCAATTATTTATATAATTCATATTACATTTCTCATATGTTGCCATCATTTGTGATTGGTGTAATTGGACAAGCATTGAGTACTGCTTGAACCTGCTTCACCAAAATAGTACATTGACGATTGAGTGAGATTTGCATTTCCCATCATGAGTTGCAAATGGAATTTGCTTATATAATGTGATTTTAGTTACATAAAGTAATAATTCGTTCTGTAATGTAATGTATTCGTTCGCAAGTTCCCAGTTACGAAATTTGTGTTACTGTCTAACCACTTCTCGAGCAGCCATGAATCGCTTGAATGTGCCAATAAATTGTGTTGATCGGAAGCAAGTTCCAAGTGAATGGCTTTAGTTACTAAATAAATAAAAATTGCCAACAACGTTTCTGATCAAACTTTGCCTCGAAATTTGTAGTGTACAAAGAAAGGTCCAGCGTAATCAATTCCAATTCTAAAGAATGGTGGTGCTGGATTTTTTTTTTTATATTTATTTTCCAAAAAAATTACAAAATATTCATCAAGGAAAACATTACAATGAGTTAATACATACAAATTAAATGACGAGAAGATGTAACATAGAAACGACGCAATATTATTATAGTACACTTTTTCTGTTAAACCAGGTCATGCAGGAAATAAGACACGGAACAATAAAAAACACTAGCAGGTACCTCTCAAACATGAAAGTACTAGAGAAGCACTTCGGAATCCTAAACATGAATCAATCCGTGTAAAATATCGTACTACTCACAGTTTTCAAAGAATAATTTATTTTTAACTATATTTTTGAAAAGTTGCGATTTAGTGGTTTTATCGATAAGTTTTGTTAAACCATTGTATAGTAACACCCCTCTGTAAAATACACTATCCAAGACAATATTAAATTTATATGGAAAGGGGCGATAACACAAGGAAGATCAACCACTACCATTCGTTATATCCTGGTTTAATACAAGAAAATTATTAGTACGATTAGTTTCATGATAATTTTGTGAATTAAAAATATTTACTCATAATCTATACCTACAATATAAGCTTACTAAAGGGCAATATTTTGTGGGAATATAACAGCTTAGTTGGATACAGATTGTGCAATCCATGAATCGCTCTCAAAGCTTTATTTTGCATCACAGAAAGTTCGTTTATCTTCGACTTTGTTAAAGCACCCCAAACTGTAAGTAAGTAGGTAAAATGGAGATGAATATAACTAAAATATATGTTTTGCTTGACTACATGGTTCAAATAACGAGAACATTGCTTTAGAAGACCAATAAAAGGTGATATTTTAGATTTTATATAATCAGCATGTGGCGACCATGATAATTGTTGCGAAATACGTAAGCCAAGATAGTTTACCTGCTCAGAGCGATAAATTGTTTTGCCTTGAAAGTTAATTGAATCGAAAATATCCGCATTTGTTTACAATGTAAAGATTAGAAAACTTGATTTTTGTTTATTCAGTTGTACAGAATGACATAACAACCAATCACTGACCAGGCACATATCTGCTTCCATTTGTTCTTTTAGTTGATGATAGTTGTCACAGCTATAAAGAATTACCGAATCGTCTGCAAAACATTGAACATTACCATTAAGAGCAAGATTTAATTAGCTATTAATATATAGCGTGGGTCCCAAAATGAAGCCCTGAGGTACGCCATTTCTGTGGTCTAGGACAGTAGATTCAACTCTACTAATTTGAACATAATGTTTCCGCTCTCTTAAATAGTCATGTATTAACTTCAAGGCTTTACCGTCAACCCAAAATTACGTAACTTTGCAGCTAGAACCTGAATATTGACATAATCGCAAGTCAAGAAAAATGCAGGACGTTTTTTTCTTATTTTTTATACTGGAATAAATATATTCAGTTAGGTTAAGCATTGCTGAAAGAGTACTAGTTTGTATTTGAAACCCAAATAGTATTGGATGAATTGAATTATAGTTATTTAGATGGTTTAAGATTTGATTAATGATCTAAAAATGCCAAAACTTTCGCTTAGTGACTTCTAGAGTCTAAAACTTTAAACAGCAATAATATATGATTCAATTTTTATGAAAAGTTTAGTCTAATATCAAAATACAAAACTCACCTGCTGAAGATTATATTCCTGAAATCTCTGCTATGAACTCCTAAAGCCTAAAGCTTTCTTATTTGGCAGTCTTGCTTGTATCGGTGACAACCAGAATTATGATTGGGCATAACACGAACAAGCAAAATTTTTTATTGAAGCTATGCATTTCTTTCATATAACGTCACAATGCATTATATTATTTTAGTACACTATCACCAAAAAGTTCACTCACTCACCCACTTTAATGGAACACAAATATATTTTTTACACCACCTTCACTAATAAACTCCTTATAAAAATGTTGACTTAGGTACTACTAAATGCACTGATTGACGAATCTTTAAAATTTGGGAGATATTAAAATTGGTGAATTTAGGAATTGCTTGCTCATAACAAATTGTATTCTGTAACCAATTATAAAATTTGAGATATCTAAAATTCATTTTTCAAATATTCACAAATTTGGAAATTTCTTGCTAGAAATTCGTAACAACCGCAGTTGATCGAAAAAATTAAATTTTAAGATTTGAGACATTTAAAATTGATTAATATCGAAGTTTTCCAGCTCGTAACAGTCGGTACGTAACTTATATTTTAAAATTTGAGACATATCAAATTCATAAATTCAGGCATTTCTATAGCTGGTAACACTGTTGTGGTCGACCGAAAAGATTAAATTTTGAAATTAGAGACTAATGAAATTCATGAATTTCAAACGAAAAATATTTAAATTTCTTAAATTACAAACTTAATTGCTCACATAGTAATCGAATACGTGTGAAAAATATAATTTTCAAATTTGAAGTATTCAAAATTAATAACCGAATTCGTGCGAAAAAATTATTTTTAAAACTTGAGACATTTTAGAATTTCTAATTTGTAAAAATCGTGGCTTATCGAAAAACTAAAATTTTAAAATTTCACCGCTTATTGCCCGTAACTAATAACAATTGCAGTGAAACGAAAAAATAAAATTTTTAAAATTGAGACGCCAAATTTCTTAAATTTCGCACAATTTCTGAGCTATAACTTAAATAAGACTCAAATTTATGTGAAAAAAATTAAATTTTTAAATTATTGCATTCAAAGTTCATAAATTTAGAAATTTCTTGATTGGAACAATAATGTTGTCGAACATTTTTTAATAAAGTAAAATTATTCATATACTACGACTAATTCACATATGACTATACACTCGTTTATTGTATAATCATTCAAAGAATGTATTTCGCTAAGATACAAACAACGTGAATTGAGAGGAAAATCAACAATACATATCACGATCGTGCTCAAAACCATTGCACAATGAAAAACGAATAAGCTCTGTATACAAAAATACAACCACGTTTACATGTGTATGTTAGGTTTACAAAAAAAAGCATCGAAAACTTGCAATATGGATAGCGGTAATTATCGAAACAAGTAACATAACCATCTGTATGTTCTTCACTCTCGCACACCACCGTTACCTATTCAATACTTCCCCTATTAAATACTTTTACACAAATACATACCAACCGAAAAATACATTCATCACCATTCTATATAATATGAAATTAACAATAAGTAGTATTTACCGTTCTCACTATACTAAACAAAATCAAAATATAATGTTAGATTACCTGGCAAATAGTACAGTTATCTAAATTTTGAACAATCCTGTCTCACGTTAAAATTTTAAAACTCACAAATTTTTATTTGATTTTATTGGATTCACTACCCGAACAAACTGTTTTATATTAAAACACAGAACACTACACAATCGTAATGGATAGAACCAAAACTATTTATTATTAAATCACAAACGTAATCTCACTTTGAAACAAAATTATAATTACATTAAATTAAATTACAAACAATCTCAATTACATAACTGTGCAATATGTACTAAATTAAATTAAATTCAATTTAATTGATGGACCAAAACAAAAATACGTCTTTCTCCGTCCCGTGTAACTAACAATCGCTCGCTCACCACCGACTTTTATTATATTGTAGAAATGATAAAAAAATAAAATAGAGGAGCAAGAAGATTCATAAGTCACGTAGGCGCAAAAATAGGATTTAAAAACCGTTTTTTAATATAATTTTTGTTAGAAATTTGATAAAGGAGTAATATCCGAAACGATCGTAATTTCAGTTTCAAATCAAAATAAATATCACATTAGAAAGTGACAAAACCAAAAATAATTGTGTTTTATTATATAAAATATTTATTATATAGCCCAATTGTTGATTTAATTTGTGTCATTGTAAATTTAAATCTATCAGTATTTAACCCCTCAGAGTTGCTCTCGAAAACACCTCTGAGCAAATTCCAAGCGTCTTCAAATATTAATTCCTTCGCTTGTGTAAAGTTAACTATGCTGTACTGCTAAATTTATTCAATGTACAACATAATAATATCTTCTCTGTGGGACTGACATTCTCAACTATATGCTTAACTATTCCGTTAATGGAACTTTTTACCCAACTCAGAGTATCAGTTTAGGTTAGGGTAGGTCCTTTATTTTGAAATTCACTTCACGACGAGCAATTTAACTTTTCCTCCATTTTTTAGATAACTTCAAACAGTGAACCAGCACCACTCTGATTTTAATATCGAGGAGTAGTACGAGGGGAGCACATTTTCAGCACTATACTTCTCGGCGGGAATTTTTTTAACGTTACATTTTTATTATTAAAACGTGCTTGTTACTTTCGACTAAGCTGGTATGTTAATTCCTTCCTATATATAGCTAGTGGTGCAAAATATGTCATTTCGCAATTTAGCACGAGTTTGAAAATTCGTACTTTTAATAGCAAATTAGAATAAAATGAAATAATTATTTATTTACTTAAAATTTTCCATTTAAGCGAAGAAATAAGATATTTCCTAACGAATTGTATTTTAATTGAATTCGTTGTGATGTTAAAATTATTTTTGATAATTATTGTTAAAATTATTTAAGATATGATCATTAAAATTGAGTTGAGGGTCCAAATTGAATCCTAAATATTTGTACGAATTTACGGACTGTGGTTAACTCTATCAAATATGTACTTCTCTAAGCCAATTTGAATTTTTTTTAGTGATGTGAGAAAGAAGTGTCTTCTCTGTTGAATAATTATTTCTAAACCCATATTGCCGGTGAATTATTTTTATTTTTCATGGATGATCATTGATCATTGACCATGAATCGGCTAACTCGATATAAACGACTGTTTATATTGTTCAAATGATAGCGCTAGCTTCAAATAATATTTAAATTGATAAAATTTCTGAAATCTCTATTTCTAATCTCTAGAAACACTAAGTGGATTTACAAATAAAGTTTGAAAAAATTGGGTTTTTATATAAGTAAACACAATTCACTTTTCATACATATATCGTTGAAATTTGTGAAATGGCATAGGCGCTCTTGAATTCGTTACAACCTGTTTTATAAAATTATTTTTCAAAATTTAATAAAATTCTAAAAGCTTTTAAGTTTTTACCCCTTTACCTGTTTTATTTTATTTCCATCAATTCCCTCTATAGCTATAGCTATATATAAATCTATGTTGATTCAATAAACGTAACCGACACAGCTGCGTAGCTAAATTATTCATTTACTAAACAAAATTTGATTCTCGTAATATTTTTTGGAAATTTAATTTCCCGTCTATAAATATAAATGTAATTAAGTTGCTCTATGTAAAAAAAATGTTTGTTTACTATTCAAACAATCTAATGAATTAATATAAAATTATTAAACCATATCAAGATGGTTTTATGAATGAGGAAGTTGTATATAAATTATAAATTACATAAAACATTCCCCCAAGTTCTATATATGTATGTATAATCCTAGACTAACAGTATTTGACTCTATAATTACGATAGTAATTGTTATATTAAAAAAGTCTAATAATTTTTTATTAATTTTAAGTATAAAATATAGAGCTTTTTGGATTTTGTTAAAACTATTAGTATAGCAGACAAAATTGTAGACACAAAAATTTTTTTAGAGTAATTTAAAATCATTAATTTTATGTACTTATGTATATATAGTATTTACGTATTACTGCATAAAATATAATGTAATTACAATTAGTATGTCAAGAATAAAATTATACCCAAAAGAAAAAATAAATTTCAAATTAATTGGTAATTAATTGTCCATTTTTAATCGGTATAATTAAGCTTTTTTTGTTTGGTTCTGTAGTGGATACCATAACACTGATATCTATCTACTGTATACTTGTATGTATACTTCAAATATGTTATATGTTTGATTTATGTAATTCAACATTTAAATCAAATAAATTATATTTGTTTGTTGCGTGTAGAGTTCGTGTTGAAGAAATAATTTAAAATTGGTCAAATGGAATGGTTTGGTTTCATGCCATAAAGTACGTGGCATTTAATGATTTTATAATGTTCTGTTGTATAATAGAGTATTTATTGATGTTTATGGTTTAGACGGGGGTAATTTTACTGAAGTTCATGTAAATTAAATAATTATGTATAATTTTAATTTATCCAATTTTCAGTAATAAATGATCGAGTTTAGTGGAGTTGACACAGGCAACAACTATCTAGTTACTGAACAATCATTAAGTGTTCCGATTATTAAGTGTTTCATGTAAAACAACTCTTGGATGATGTTAAATATTATTTTCTTCAGAGGAAAAACTTGTACAAAACGGCCAAGTAATCATTTGTTGGGTGGTAGGCCATTTTTTCGAACTAATACAACAATTCATCCATTGCATCATTCAACCTGCACAATAGTCTAGATTTTAGGATCGTCTTGATTTGTGCAACTATAGTGAAAATTTCTTCATACGTTAAATTCGAGCCTTACATCATTCGTCGTGATTTAATATCCGCTTACCAAAATTCTACAAAATTTGGGGCAATAGGTGGATTTAACTTAAATTTGATGAACTTTTTTAAGCAGAAATTAAGAAAATCGTTAGCTTTAAATTGATTTATGATTTATTTTATGCATGCTACTTTGCCCTTTGCACTTATTAAATTCGTTGTAATATTTCCGTTTAAATAATTTGCTCGTAAATATAGTACCACCCTTAAGCTATTTCAGACACGCCGCAATCGAACAGTTTTAATAACATCGAATATGCAAAATTTGTATTTGATTTAAATAGTATATTAATCGGTAGTTGTAAATCCCTATTCAATTTTAGTATACAGAACTTTTGGAATATTATTTTGAACGACATAATGAATCCATTCCAAAGTGCCATAGCTATTTTTTTTCTAATATTGAGGTTAATTCGGCTTTTAAACGATGTGCCGCCTCTTCAGTATTTACTTCAATTAATAAAAAAAAAATTGACAATGTAATAATCCTTTAAAATCGTGGTTCATGCCCTACGTAACTGAAGTTGATACACCTGAATATCTATCGCCACAACACCAATTGATAATTTGTATCATTCTGAAGTACCATTATCTGTCGGGATTTTTTCTATATCGGTAATGAAGATTATCTGATGGGTTGATCGTAGTCGATCAAAGAAGACAGACGTGTTTTCTTTTCTCGTCCTCTTTTGAAAATTTAATTTAATTTAATTTTAATTTTATTGTGTTTTTTGTGTTGTGTTTCGGTTAGTGTTTAGTGAGAAAAGTTGTTAGTGGGTAAATTGTATAAAAAAATGTCTCGATTCGATTAAATTATCGATACATTTTAATTTGTGTGCGACCGAATTATTCGATTTCGACCAAAAATCGTTATCGTCGGATAGAACACTCACGCAGAATTTAATCAAATGCAAGGATAATTGGATACTCGTGTGGAATTTAAGCGATAGAAATTCATGGTGTTGAATTGGCGTAGGGCCTGTCTAAAAGATGGCAAGAGGCTAACTATCAGGGAAGTGACTTTTGATTTTGGTTTGGTTTTTGAGGTTATGTAATGCTGGAGTTTAGGTTTTATGATTTTTAAAGCTTATTCGAAGGCAAATTATATTATCGCGGTTGTACCTAAACTTGTAACATTATTTACCGGTAGTACAGTTTTATGACAAAATTGACTAAACTTTACGATGGTATTGAAATACAGTTAGTTTTAAATAGTTTATATACAGATCAAACCACGTGAATGTAGAGAGAACATAACCTAGAAGTTTTGTTTTTGTGAAATACAAATTTATCGGGAAAAGCCGCGCGATTTATTTAAATTCAATATAAAATATTAAAAGTCGTGTTGAATTGAATATTTTAGTCGGTAAGTGCTTAGTGAGAAAAGTTATTAGTGTGGAAATTGTATGAAAATGTCTCGATTCGATAAAATTACCGATACATTTAATTGGTGTGAGACCAATTTTTCGATGAAATATGTACCTGCAATCGTTACCGTCGGATAGAACATTCAGGTGGAATTAATCGAGTGCAAGGATGAGATGATATTCGTGAGGAATTCAAACGACATAAATTAGATGGTGTTGAATGGGCGTAGGGCATGTCTGAAAGAAGGCAATGAGGTTAAATGTCAGGTAAGTGATTTTTAGATTTTTGGTTGTTTTGAGGTTAAGTAATGCTGGAGTCAAATAAATTATGATAATCTATAGGAGACATCACTGTAATTTTCTATAATAAACTTGCAGTCAATGATATAGGCAGACTTATCGATAATGCAGTATTATTTAATACGTGAAGGCTGAGTACGGGATTGCTTCTGGGGATGTCAGCTTTAACAATTTTTAATTTTTAGTAAACGAATAGGAGTGAAATTAATTTTTATAATTCATGTCTGGTTGTTAGTATTTGGGCATGGAAATACATAGCTGCGGTCAAATCATGAAACGACAGCAGCAAAAAATATAAGTTGTTTTATCTTTGATCCTTATGTAGTTGGGATTTATTTTATTTTATTTTATTTTATTTTGTGACATTTTATCCACCCTTATCGGGGGTGGACTTGTGTTGTCTTGGAGGAGGGTTGGTAAATGTATTTTTAAATTTAGATGATGACTAGTGTGACGGCGATCTTTTGAATAGGTGGATACTAATATGTTATTTTTACACTAGGTTGGATCTGTGATATGGCTCTAGATTTTTTGAAGAGGCATTAATGGCCTTGATGATGTATTTAGTTGATTGCTTTTTCTATAGCCATTTAATACCCAATCCAAGAGGATTTTAGAGTTTAATAATTTTTGGCTTATTTAAAAGTAGTAGTTTGCGACGATTAACTAGTTTGGATCTTGATTTTCAGAAAGATTCGGAGTAATCAAATGCAGATTTACAGAAATTTTGGGCCGAATTAATTTGAAATTTAAATCATTAATTGAAGCTGCGTAAAAATTATTACCTATGTTCTAAAGTTATTTTCATAGAATGTTTTGCTGAGTGGTGTGTAGTGGTTTTATTGACTCATTGGGTTACGGATATATCCCTGGAACGATCTGTTTGGTGACTATTGGACGAGTCCCTGAAGGAAGCTGAATTAACAATAATTTTGTAACCTGATTAAATAGTTAATTAATTATTAAAGTTTGTAGGGGTATCACCTAGAGTACTTTATAAAATATTTTTATTTTAATTTTATATCTAGTAACTGGGTATATGAGCATCTTATAATTTTATTATTTTATTTTGGGTTGCTGATTGATAACATTAATTAAAATTCATTACAGGACGGCGCTTATTAAAGATCAAACCACGAGAATCTTAGTGGCAGATTTGGCTGAAACGCTATATGTATTATAAGTTGAACTAAATTGTAGTTATAAGTTTGCTGCCCAATAGATAAAATAAATAAATAAATATTTTTGCCGCGGATTTTGAAATTAAAAATTGTATAAAATTTTATAATAATTTTAGATTTACTATATTTGTTGAATTGAATTGAAAAATTTTCAAAAAAGCCTTACATTATGCAATTGAAACCTAAACATGCAAATTGACTTTTATTTCAAATTTAAGGTTGATTAGCATATATTTTAGAAATTTTACATATCATAGCTAAAAAAACACCGTTATTTCATAATTTTAAGTTTTCATTTCTGTCGGCAGTTTCCAATGACTGCCTATTTTTTTTTACTTACCCTCGCTAAAGATGTTGTCACATCAAAAATTCTCTATAACGGTAGTTTCTTTTTTTTTTTGACGAGTTAAACTTCATGCTAATCCGTAACGTAATGCAAATTATTAAATTTTAATGATAAAATAATTAAAAATGTTATCGTTGTTAAAAATGTGCTCTAGTTGTTTTTGTGTCCGTTGGAATTTTTGATTATTTTCCTTAATTTCATAACTGTATTTAAAATAATATTGATTATTGGGTGGGAAAAAGATAACATTGCTCAACCCATTCATAATTGTGTTCGAGATTCGAGTATTTCGGTGTATTTGTAACTACTTTCACCAGTCACCCATTTACATACATACATACATAATATAAATAAATTCATGTGTACAAAAGGAAAAACTAAAATTTTTAATTTAATTTTCCATTTGTTTTTTTATATTCAATTTCCAATTGAACATTTTTGTATAATATAAATAAATTTAATTTATTTTTTAATTAGAAATTTTGATAAATACACAAAACTATTTTTCTATTGACTTAAAACTGAAATGATCTACAGGGTGTGTATGTTGAATAATCCTTTTGCGTATTCATTCAAATAAATTGTCACCCAATATTTTGTAAATAGCAAAAAAAAGTTGATTAAACTAGAAATTAGTTTAGACTTTCATGAATATAAAGGTGAAGGTTTAGCTTGGAACAAGAATCAGTTCAAAAAGTATCAAATTTTTAGTGTTTTAAATTTTTGCTAAAGAAACTTTCATTGATTTTTTTGGTAGATTTGTTTATTTACTAATACTACTATTTGTCAAATGTTGTGCGGCCAAAAATTTTCTTTTCTTCTATCTGTTAAAAAAAAATGAAAATATTTTCATGAAAAATTTCAAACGATTTAAAAAACAAAGTAGTATATGTATATGTATAAACATAAATTTCAGTTTTATGATTCGGGTTACACAAAAGCGGAAAGTACATATGCGTATTTATGTACAAACATAGAAACATACACACGTACAAAAAAACCTAAAATTAAGTAATTTATCATTTCAGATTTTCTTATTTGTTTGTTACATCCCGAATGAATTAATTTTTTCTCATTTCTCTCTCCCTTTCTCTTTCTAAATAAAAAGTCACAGCATAAATCATCCGCCATGATTTGTATTCATGATGTACGAGAAATTGTTTTTTTAATACGCCAGACTTTACAGAAAAGTATTACAATCTAAAAACAAAAAAATTTCCAATCCTTTTCCCATTTAATTCATCGCCTTCATACAACAAATAATTTATATCATGTGTAAGCCAAATTTTTCAATCTTCCATTCGTCATCAACGTTATGTGTAAATTGGTTGTTTATAGAACAGTGCATGCTGAGATTTATATATGTATATGCACAGAAAAGACAGCCCGAAACAAAATTGATTATTAATCAAATATTTATAAGCACAGAAACTTCTCAATAACAATCATAATACTTCATAAAACTTTATTTTCCATTTTATTTTATGTGTACGGGTAAATTTGACATTTTCTCGGAAAATCACATGTAATTGGTAAAATAAATAAATATTTATGTATGTATGTGGTTATATGTATATACGGAGAGTATTGGTTTCCTGAAAGTTGGGTAAATATATTCTGCTCACTCGCCAAATTTTTCTCTCTCTCTCGAATTTAAGATTCACTCTAGGGTATTTTCTTGTTCTTGCTGTGTCACACGTCTTGTTCGGGATTTATAGATTTTTGGTGGAAGTTTTGTGTTGGTTGACTTTCATTGTTCCAAGAAAAAAAAAACAAAAAGAATGTAAATAAACATTAAATAATAAGAATAGCAATCGAGATGCAGAAATAGCATATATGCTTAGAAAATTTTGTTAATTATAGGTGCTGGTGGGCGCTAGAGGAATTCTACTGTAATATAAAATTAACTAAGAATGAAATATTTTAGATTTAGACTAATAAAGATAACCCCAATTATTGTCTGTTTCATTTTCATTATTTTCTTGTTTTATTCGAAAGATTTTATTTTTGGTTGGCTGTATGTGGAGGTGGTGTGGTGTGTGTGTGTATTTGTCGATTTCTTTTAAAAGGAAATTATATTTTAAGTAGATTTTTGGTATATAAATTAGGGCGATTGATCCTTTTATACAAGATATCGATAATTTCAATGGTTAATTTGAAATCGATTTCTTAACATTTTATGCCATGCCATTTAGGTTAATAAATTAGATTTGTTCTGTTTAGGTTGGTAAAATTAGTTGTTAATTTGTTGTACCCGCTTGGATTAAATGGGGATAAACGTTATATATTGAATTAGTTAACTCACCTGCTATGGAAAACAAATTCGTTACGCGCCTTACAACAATTGTGTATTTATACAAAATAATAATGACTAGACTTTTTGTATATAAAAAACTGAATCAAAAGTTTAATAATAAACAACAACCAATTTTTTTTTTTGTTTGGTTATTAAGTTTTAATGACTATAAATATGGCGTCTATATGGGCAGACTATTGAACTTTATAATTTTTATCTATCCATACACACATAATATTTCTGTATACTGGTAAAATATATTTATATCTTCTGAGCTTCAATCAGACCGATTAAAAAAGCAGAAATCTTGAAATAAAAACAAAACAAAATAATTATAAAGATTTAATCAAAATAGAAAGTATGTAACATTATGTATTTCAAAAATGTTTAATGGTGCAAATGTCTGCACTGGGTTAAACATCAAAAAATGAGTTTTTACGCATTAAAACAAATTCAAAATTTAAAAATCTATGAAACTCTTCCAATTCATAAAATTCTTAGAATCGTAAAATTAATTTAAATTTTCTAAAATTCTGAATTTTTTAATAGTTATTGATGTAGTTGAAGAAAATATTTTGAAAACTGCCTTATTGTTAGCATAAATACAGCATTAAAACGAAGATTGAATGTTCTTGAGAGAAAAATAGAATTTTTGGAGCATCAAAAACGGCGTAAATGCATTCAAAAATACGGAATGCTAAAAGATGATGTTGTAGTCAACATTGTAGTATAAGTTCTTACCGGTTTAGACGTCAGTTTTAATAAAAGATGATATCCTGCATTGTAATCAGCCGAAAATGGGAAACACGGTTAACGATAAATTAAAACGTGATAATAAGTCTCCTAATTTCATTTTATTCATCGGAAATTTGGAAAAGTGGTTTTGAAGCCAATCTTTATTATCTTGATGGTTATAAATTATTAACAGACTTTAAATGTGACCAGAGGTCTGGCAATGTAGCAGCTTATATTCGGAATAAACTCTACTAATCACTTTTATCTGTGTGTGTCTGGTTGCACGATTTTCCAGTACATCAAATTTTATACGAATTTGAATCAGTTATAGCAGAAATTAAAACACATTTTAGATGACTATAACATAATTATTAGGGATGGTACTTCCCAAGTTTATAATTATTTAGTATTAATGTCTTTAAAGGTTCTAACTTCCCCGATTAATCAGCCACAAAAGATATGTATCTTTGATATTCAGCACGGTCAGCAAGGCCCAATTCAATTTTGGAATTTTTCCAAAAAAATCTTTCAATAAGCGATTATTTGTTAATAATGGTTACTTGCGAGAGTTGTCATACTAATAAATAAAATCAAAGAACCTAGAAAGTCTTGATTGAAATATATTATTCTATGCTTTGTGGTTTCCTTGAAAATGAGAACTGGAACCAGGTACTAGTTTCGTCTGATATTAATCTTGCTTTCTGAACTTTTTTTGATATATTAAATAATTAGAAATCATTATCCACTAATGCATTGATGAAAAAGCGAACAAAAAATTTCTCTGTCACCGTATTAAGAAAAATAAATGGTGTATTAAAGCAGCAAAGATTACATCCAGGAGGGCAGGATTGTTAGAAATTTCGATTATCACCACCATTGACGTCTCGTATGGTTGCACATGTTTTAACAGTAGTTTCATACGTGATAGCTATTTCCAGCACTTTATTGTGTCGGCCACTAAAGAACTTAATGCCCGATATGTTTGTTTCGATGCCAATTTTTGGATGTAAATTATTAAGTTTACATCTGATATTATTATTTATTTATTATTATATTCAGAACACAATTTATTATAAGAATTTCATAATATAATTTGTTATAAATAAGTATTTAGAAATAATAATCACCACTGAATAATCACGTATAATTATGTACAAGCTGACTACAGTTGACTACAGAATGTGTAATTGTGTAAAAGATACGATTTTAAACGATTCACGTAATTGGTGTGGATGAATAATAATTGATGATGAATTTTAGGATACGTCGCGATATTTTATTATGTAATCACGGTAATTGTTCGTGTGAGGAAGTGATGAACACAGTTGAATGAAATTCATAACTTTATGAATGAAGAAGTGGAATAAACTTGTGGCGGATAATAACCGCCACAACTTCATCTAAATTAGGGTTACTTTTTTATAACCACGTGATTCTTATTGTATTATGTGGTGTAAACAATAATATCGTAAATTAATTTATCATAATGTCACAATTCGCTTTTTTACACACAAAAATGAGTTTGCTGATTTACCCTTTCTGAGTAGGATTGATTTGGATTCATTTGTGGTTTATGAAATTCATAACGCTCAGCCAAACAATCAATTTTTAAAGTGAAATGGGCCAATAATTGGGAGATTATATTGTATATGCCCTACTCACCGAAGCCTTCCACGTTGGATATAAAAACACTCGTTTTCTATTACCATATGATACCCTCTATTCCTCGAAAGTCTGATTCAGTTGTAATAAATATGACGACCAATAACATTTCTGTACATCAAACTGGAAAAACAGTGGCATTTTTGTAGCCATTGATTTTGATGGAGCTAACAAAAACGTTTGTAGCAATTCTTGTTGAACTTTAAGTATTTGCAAAATATCTGGATCCGTAGGCATTTTGGTTTATCCCCGTCGACACCTTTATATTCACGATAAGTTAATTTAATTTATATAAAACAACACGCCGTTGTTGAATGACGTTGTACGTTGGAATGAGAAAAGAAAGTCATTTTGTACAAGCAGTATAGAAAATCCTAGACAGAAAGGAATTTTGTGTTTTACACTTATCATAAAATTGAAAATGAGATATTAGAGTATAACCGTGAATAGCTTTTCGAATTTTCTTGATTAGGATATTTTGGACAACCATAATTAATGCTTAATGATTTTAGAATTTGTTTGAGAAAATCTTGTAAATGTGACTTCATAACCACCCAAATACAAAGTTACCATATGGACTAGGCTACCCGAAACAATTTTCAGCTTTAGGAAAAATAGTTACCCTATATGTTTGCCAAAACTGAAAATTGTTTCGATAGCCTAGAACCTTAACCAACTTTGTATATAAATTATTTTGGTATTTCTCAAGAAAATTGTGAAAATTATTTAGTTCGGTATATATAATTTATTGTGTGAGATCGTATCAAACTTGGTTGTCCTAAAGATCCTAATCCTCTATTTTTTCCAATAAATATTTCTGGGATAGATGCGATATTTTCATTTATTGTTTCGCTATCTTGTAATCTTTACCATTTTATTTAAACATCTTTTAAATAATTTCGACTTTTATTTCTGAAAAATTAAATTCACAACAACGAGACATTCTGCTTTTTGCTAATAATTGCACAAACAGTATGATTTTTTATTTTCAGAACTGATTTAGGACAAACATACTTACGTAACGGTGGAATTATCATTTCCCTAATAAAATTTTAAAAAGTTTTCCTAATGAGCATCCATCAATGTAGACCAAAATAAAAACTTATTGTAGCGGATGTTAGCAAGCGAACACGAATTTTTAGTAAACACTAAAATTTACTTTGATGTGTACTTGCTATAATATTATCTAGCTGTCTAAACCTGCCGCCCATGACACGGAATCTACAATATCTAAAGCACTACATAATAAATTTAGTTTACTTGAAATATTTTTTTATTGAGCAGATCCCGTTTGGCTCTTGAAAGCCTATCAAATGTGTTTATGTGCTTTGTTTGGGCTGTGTATGGACTATCTACAAAAAGTATTCGAAAATCTCAAAACTCGATAAACTTCGAAAAAACTTGAAACATGTACATTGTACAATAATGGATAATATGTGCCAAAGAAAAGTCCGGCCCAATTTCGAAAAACAAGCGAAAATGATGAATAATTTAAAAAATCCTCTCGAGTGATGGGCGCCAAACAACGCAAACCTCGATGCAGAGAGTATTAACCTGTTAGAAAAAATTCTGGCGAGTTAACCTTTAATAATCTCGAACACATTAAATGGTTTCGAAAATCTCGAATAATCTCGAGAACTTCAGTGTGCAATATCAGTCTAGTTCACCCTTAAAACACGAAAATCATTTTTTTTAATAAGTTAGCAAAACTATATCAAGCAAAAATCAACACCCTGGACATATCGAAAATCTCTGATAGTCTCAAATATTATTTCAGATAATCTCATTTTGAAATATATACGAAATAAAGGATCATTTAAAATATGTAAGTTACCAATACGCATGAAATCCGGGACCTCAGGACAAAAATTCGGTAATGGTTCTCCAAAATGTATGTCGTTCATAGGAGATTTACTTTTGGTTTACTCTTTATTACTTGATGATTATGTAGCCGAAGTGAGCCTCGACTGAGGCAGTTTCATAATCTCATATGTAAATTAGTGAATCTGCGATCATGCTGTCCGTTGTCGTAGTGCCGTTGCTCGTTCAAAATGTACAGATGGCAAAATTATCAAAGATTTCTGACTAAGTTAACTTATCATAAGTATCTAGCTAGCGTCCTACTTTTAAAAACGAAAATGCTTATCAAATTGGAAGTTTATATGTATACCGTGAGCTTAAATTTACATCAACTTCCTAAACTTTCTTAGTCCTATTATTTGTTTTTAAATGTTTAGTCAAGTTTTAGTACAGACATTTTACACCAGATGAATTTTTAGAGTACCTCTTCCAATGAAATAAGGCTTCATTTAATAGGGAAATTTAGATGGTCAACTTTCAGATACGGTTGATTATAACGATGGACTATATTAAATCGGTTTTAAAACTCAAGATAAGAAGAAAAATTTAAGGTTCGATTAACGGTGACTGAATAACGCTGAATAAGATACACTCGAAGGTTTCATTTTGTACAACGGTAACGTAGCGTCGTGGCACATGTTTAACTGCAATTCGAATAAATTTTTGATAAAATTCGTGGCTATATGAACTTGAAACTGTCTAAAAGTTGTTTAGAAATACGAAACAAACATTTGAGCCAATCGATAAAAGGATAAAAAAATTGTTTGCACTATTGATTGGGCAATGAATGGCAAATACCTTCTGTCAAGACAATACGCATTACCAAACATTGACTTCAACAATTTAAGAAATCGCGCATAAATTGGGATTTGCATCGATTTCTCATGTAGTATTATACCCGAAATTAAAAATTTAGCCAAATTTCAATTCAAAATTCACTGATATTACCGATATCTGTATGTATTTTTAGCTTAAAAAGTTTATGTGTTTATTTAAAATTAGCGTCGTACAGGAGGGCACGACTTAGCATGCCACAAATTAACGAAATGGCAAAGATGTGGCTTTTCTATTGGTCTAATGCAACTTTCAGAAGTTCAAACTAAATATCAAAAATACTATAGGTGTTTATAGTTTGAGTTGAAAGTTAACCGTTTTCCGCTTTTTCCGTAATAATTTCATTTACCAAATTTTCATTCCAGATTGTACTCATAGAGCTAAAAAGTAGAATCAGTTTTTTACAGTCCCTACTCAAAATTTTGATCACATCATTACAAAAGATTTCCAAACAAAATGACCCAAACAACATTCTAAACTGGTCCATCAACAAGAGAATTACTCGTATTACACAAAAGCAACAACAACAACTAGAATTTAATTTAAACAACAAAATAAAACAATTAAATATAAACAACACACACAGCACGAAATTTTATATTTTTCAAGATTCTTTTCCCTTAAATTTCCGATTTTTTTTTTCTTTTTTTTTTTTTTTGGAAAACAATAAAAAATCACAAAAAATGTCCTCACCAGCAGGATATTAATAAAAAAACAAACACAAAAGTAAAATTTAATACATTTTTCAGTGTTATAAATATAAAATAAATAAATAAATAATTTTTGGAGTTTTTTTTATATTTTTTATTACATTTGCATAATAAAAAATAAAGCATCCAGAAATTAAAAAAGCTAACAACAACAACAAAATAAAATAAAAAAAGCTTCACACAGAGAAACGAGAGAGAGGGACAATAAAAATGTGTACACATAAAATTTAATTTATTCACCCTTCGGAATCCCTCGGTGTTGCCTCCTATTTTGTCTGACAAAATATAAAGCTTTTTATAACAACAACAACAAAAAACTACTCAATTGAAAGGAAGCCTTTTGTGTTAATTTTATATCTCGAAAAGATGTTTGATACTTTCATCAAGAGGCAAAAATTATTTAATAATAATTAACAAGATTTTTTTGTATTTTATTGTGAGTGGTGTAGTTTTTATGATGACGTTATTTCTCATTAACGCTGTGTACATTTTATGATTCATTTTCTTTGCGAAGAAAAATTAATGTAATCAAACTTGAGAGTACGAGTACAAAATAATATAATACAACAGGGTGGTTATATTGAAATGTGTAAGTGTACTAATTTAATTCGAATAATACAGTTCTTGAATAGAAATGAATACATAATATAATGCTAATCGAAGTAGTGCATACGTTTTCTGCTTAATTTGTTAATACATAGAAATATTATAATGGTTACACTATTCTTCAACTATGAGTACCATTATGTAGTATTTTAAGTATTAAAATAAAACTGTTTTATTTGAAAATTATAATAATAATAGTAAAAGTCAGAAATGGAAATTGCTGTACGAGTTTTTTTAAGTGACTTATATGTACATTGTACATATATATGTGAATAAGAATATTGTCATTATAGTTTCTATTTATACAAATCTAATTCTACAGGGTATAAGATGAATAAAATTTCTATTTCAAATTCTAATCCACGATCGTATTATTACAGGATATTATTTAATTAAAAGGAAATTACCATTCCACTCTTTCAGGTTAACCCACTTATATCTGTATTAACCCAAACTTCATGGAATAAAATAAAAAGAAGATGCTGGGAAAATTATATCGGTTTTTCATTTTTCCATAAACATGAATGCATATATGTACATACATTTTTATTTATTATGTAATAGGATAAAATTTATCTTGAAACAGAGATGTATGAATTTGTTGTTCTTATGGAAGACAAAATGAACATTTTTTTATTTATTTAAAATAATTGGATAAATAAATAATCGGTTCATCTTTTTTCTATATATATATAATGTATGTGATTTCCCAAAAAAAAACACATTAAGACAATTATTTATCGATTGCTTTCGGGATAAATGTTTCAAAACCAGACTGTCTGCCGTTTATTTCATTCTCATATCCCTCAAGTGACAATCATATTGAAAGTCAAAAGTAATTAACTCTGAAAAATCTAGCACAAATGCTATAAAACGTTAATTTACTAAATAAAACAAAAACTTTATTAAGCAAATTATACATAAAATATCTCTTCGAAAGAATATAATTCAAAAATAGTCAGAAATGTCAAAAACTTAAAATGTTATATGCTTTTTACATAAATATTTAATTATGTATAGCTATACGTATAAAGTAGTACACTTAATTAAACAATATAAACAATTGGATCCTATATTTTTTGTAAGCAAGTACAGTAAAACAATTGAAAATGTAAAAATTTGGCACAAATAGAAAGAATTTATTTTTATGAATATTTTACATTTTAAAAAATCTGGGTTAATTGAATATAAAGATATTTTATTTCTAAAGGTAGACAAATTTTAAGTTTTCATTTTTTAATTTGTAAAATGTTACATCGAAACAATATTGATCTATCACCAATTTTTATGGTTCTGTATTCTGTGTTAAAACATATTACCGATTGCAAATTGAACTCATGGGATATCGTTTAACGTCTCTAATCTGTACTCTATAAAGCTTTACCAGTTTTTCCAATTTCCTTTTTACACGATAAAAATTACCACCGTCGTCCAATTGTTATTTTTTTTATAACAAAACGATTTTTTTATAGCTTAGTTTTTCATCTGTTCATGTTTGTATCAAGTATAAAATATTTGAAAAATGAAATAAAATATGGGAAATCGATTAAAAAAAACAATCCTCCAAAGTTTGATATTGCTTTTGGGAAAAACTTGACATGTTTTTCGTTCTGTATTTCGATTTTTTTTTTTTCAACTGTATTCATTTATACAAATTATGTATCTGGGAAATGTATTTGGGTTGACTGTAGGTTTTTTTTGCTTGTTCGCAACAACCGTTAAAGTATTGAGTGTTTCAATTAGGTATACTTATATAAAAGATTCAGGTTAAACTGTAAGATTTGTGTTGTAGGTGAAATATTTAACAAAATGTTATTGCATTTAATTTTGTTAGTTCATTAGCTGATAAATATCAAAAATCGTGATATACATAGGTTTTTGAGTTTCGAAGAGGAGTTTATTTTGGGACGATATTAGTGCCCTACGGGGCTAAAAGCAAGTACTTAGCAGCGGGAAATATCGCCATCCAAATTCTAGCGTAAATGACACAAGCCTCTATGCGTCAGGCTTAATGAGAAAAACCAGAAAAACAGGAAACACTTGATTTCAATCATTGCCAATTGTAAGAACGGTACTTACTCGCAGTAGCAAGTAAATCTAACATATGTTTAAAAATGTTTCGGAATTTTTTTTCCACATTCATTTTATAAGGAGTGAGTAGGAAAATAAATGTTTAACAAGCATTTAATTTTAACTGGGGCGGCCGATGACAGCGCTTAAACTGCGAGATAAATGGTTCCAGTAAGCGTGAAGGGAATAAATTCTGTGCCACTCCAACTAGCCTAGCGTAACTCACTGAATTTTTAGGCTTTATGGAATTCATAGAATTTAGAGGTATTAAAAAATGTTTAGAAATATTAGAATTTTTTGAATTTATAGAACTGGCAAACTTGAATAATTTATAGAATCCATAGAATCTGTAAAATTTAAAGGGTTTATAAAATGTATAGGCTTTAAAAACATATTAGAATTTATAATATTTACAGACTTAAAATTTATAAAATTATTATTGGACTTTTAAAATTTATAGAATTTACAGAATTTATAAGAATTTAAAAGTTTATGAAATTTATAGAATGTAAAGAACTTACTGAATTTTAAAACTTTATACATAGGATTTATAGAATTATGTATTCATAGAATTTATTAAATTTATAAAATTTATAGAAATTATTGAATTTAGAGTAGAATAAGTAAAATTTAGGTATATAGAATTTTTAGAACTGACAAACTAGAAACAATTCCTTGAACCCATTGAATCTAAAAATTTATAATAATTGTGGAGTTTTTGTAATTTATAGGATTCTTTGAATTTATTTATTAAATTCATAAAATTTATAGAGTTCATAAATATTTTATAATTTATAACATTTATAGACTTTGTAGAATTTAGAGAATTTGTAAAATTTTTATAATTTATCGAATTTGCAGAATTTATAAGAGAGAAAATTGTAGAATTTATAGAATTTTTAAATTTTTAACGAAATTATTGAATTTACAGAATTGTTAAAGTTTATAGCATTTTGTATCTATAAAATAAATAAAACTCGATTATGGAGAATTTATAAAACAGATACACTTGAAACAATTAAGAGAACACAAAGAATCTACAAAATTTATATTATTAATAAAATTTATAGAATTTGTAGATTTTAAAGAATTTATAAAATTCATAAAATTTAAAAATGTATAGAGTATATAATATGTTGACATATTAAAACTTATAAAATTTATAGAATTTATTGAGTTATCAAATTTACAGAATATATAGGATTTAAGGAACTTATTAGATTTTTAGACTTTAAAGAATTCATAGAATTTATAGGATTTACAAAATTTACTGAATTTATAGAATTCAAAGAATTTTTTGAATTTATAAAATTTATAAAAATTAAAAAAAATTTTGAAACATGTTGAATGTAAATAAGTCAATTTGAGTTTGTAGAATTTATAGAACTGAACAAACTAGAATAATATATAGAACCCATATAATCTAGAATTTATAGATTTTAAAAACATATAAGAATTTATAATATTTACAGACTTAAAATTTATAGAGTTTATTGGACTTTTAAGATTTATAGAATTTATCGAATTTACAGAATTTATAAGAATTCAAGAATTTATGAGATTTTCAGAATGTAAAGAACTTACCGAATTTTAAAACTTTATGCATATTTGCAGGATTTATAGAATTATTCATAGAATTAATAGAACTTATAAAATTTATAGAAATTATTGAATTTACAGAATTGTTAAAGTTTACAGGATTTTTCGAATTTTTTTTATTTATAAAAGAAATTAATTGAGTTTGTAGAATTTATAAAACAGATACACTTGAAACAATTAATAGAACACAAAGAATCTACAAAATTTAAAAAATTTTTAGTATTGATAAAATTTATAAACTTCATAAAATTTGTAGATTTTATGACATTTGTAAAATTCATAAAATTTAAAAATTTAAAGAGTTTTTAGACATATTAAAACGTTTGAAGAAAGAGCAGAATTTATAGGATTTATAGAATTTAAGAAACTTGTTGGATTTTTAAACTTTATAGAATTTGTAGAATTTAATGAATTTTTGACATATTTAAACTTTTCAGAATTTATATACATAACTACTACAAATTCTATAAACTTAACTGCGATTTAGTATCGTTCGTACATATTAGCAATGATTATAAAAATATCTAACATTTTGAACGTAATAAAAGAAATTATTGTTTTTTTGTAAAATTTTGATTTTTAATTTTTTTTTTTTTAATATATTATTTAAATAAAATAAATTCCGGAATTCCAGAATCGAGAACATTTGAATTCGAAAATTCCGGAATTACTTTTTAGCCAAAAATTGGATGGCCTAGTGGTGACAGTATTGCGCAATAAAATTTGAAATTTTTTGAATAAAAATATAATACTGCTTAACATCATTTATGTGGTTAATACAGGAGAGATGCGAGTTGATTTGAGTTTGATTGATTGATGTTATCTTAGATAACGGGGACATTCAACACGTTTAATTGTTTCTTTATTAAATATAATTTTATCAAATACTTGTGATAGTTTGTGTTTTAAGTAGGATACAATAAAATTTGATTTAGAAACCTTCAATGCCAATTTGTTAACGATTATAATCGTTAACAAATTGGCATTCAAGTTAAAAAAGTTAATGATTATAATCAGATAAGCCTTCTATTTCACTTTTAAGTTGAGTAAGTGAATCTGAACTGTATATAAGCGCAGCATCATCGATTAAAAAGTGAAACATTTTTTAATAGTTTAAAAGAGTATATAAAGTTGTCTGCATATATACAGACAAGTCAGCGTTTTGTATATCAAAAATCCGAAAAATAAATGTTTACCATAAAACTACCCAAATATTATAGGACACACCTCCATTTTTGGTTCGTTTAGATAAATATATTGGATGAGCTAAGACTTTTTTATTCAACTAACGAAAATAGGCAAACTGTGTGTATTATAAAAAATATGTTTTTGATATTCAAATGCTCCTAAATATGTATTCTAGACAAGACATCACCCATCTTAAACTAAACTTTGCATATGGCAAAAAAAAGTATTTTAGAATTTACCATATATCTGTGCTGCTGCATGTCACGATGAGATGCTTATCATACTATCATACGACGAACAAAAATGAAACCACTTCATCAAGACCTAAAACTGTATTTGTGGTTAAGTAAAAAACAAACAAAAAAGCCACTTGAATAGGATTTTTTTCAAACTTAACATAAAAGAAAATCAATTTTTAATAAACTGCACTGCAAAGTGTTTTAATTTCATAGTAAACTAGAAAGAAAACCAGCACTTAAATCAACAAGATTTTATATTTTGTTTTTAAAAATAAATCAACAAAAAATTATAAATAAATAAATTTAAGGTTGTGGGAGAAAAACCAGAAGTGAAAAATAATATTGTGTTTTTTTAAATTCATGATATTCAAATTTCATTTTTTTTTTTTTTTTTTTTTTTGTGGAGATGGTATATTTTTTTGTGATACTCCTGAAGGTGGTGGGTGATAGGAAGTTTCTTAATATTTTTTTTTCTTTTATTTTCGTATGTTTGGTTGAGCAAAGAAAAAAACGGAAAATTTTTACGCTCTTTGTAATAATAATACACACCTAAATCAACTCACAAATGAAAAGCAAATTAAGATAAATTTTCTTATTCAAATTAATAAATTATACTAACAAAAGACGGAGAAAAAGAAAATAATTTTTGCGTTTCTAAGATTTCATCCTTTTTACGTACACATTTTCTTTTCTATTTAGCTCCCCAAGCCGAAGTACCATCGACTAGCATTCTTGTGTACATTTTCTTTTGTTATTTTGCTTTATATTCTCTGTACACATAATTTTGTTACGAAATAAATGAAGTGGGAAAGTCCGTTTAAGCTTTTATGTAATTTGAATCTACGGTACTTATGTGTCTTATTCATTCTACGAAGTGTAACAAATAATGGCTCATAAATTAAGATTTAATTTTATTTTAACTATACTATAAGTAAATAATTATTTAAATTCATGTATCGCTATTTACGACCTTCTCACTCGAGACACCAACTATCGGTAAATAAATGGCGCCAAGTTTGCGTCAAGTATGTTAAAATTGTATTTACATAATTTCGATGGAATCGCTTACAAAACGAAATTTTTTCATTTCTTCGTTTTAATACTTTTGGAATAAAATTTACTTTTTTAATTTGAAGAAAACTTTGAATGTAGGATTTTTATTTTTACTTTTCAACCGTAATTGATCGCGATCGATAAAAGGTAACAACTTATTTTTTTCGTATTACTCCCTCGTTTTCCTTACTTACAGACTTGAAATTTAAAGCTTTAAGTTTCGTTAACAGGGAAACTTTTTTTTTGTGCTTTTTTATTCAACATGTATACATAATTGTGTTATGTATCGTTTTACCATTAATTTTTTTTTTTTTTTCATTATCGAATTGATAAAAGTTTCGTATTTTTTTTTTTTCATTTATTTATACATCATTTCATTTCGAGAATATTTTTGTGAGGCAAATACAAAATGAGCGCACGAGTAAAAAAATGTGAACAAACATATTTTTCTGATGGTATATTCTGTTACGAGCTATACATAGTTCGCAGAATCTAAAAAGCATGAAAAATTGGGAGTTGTAAAATAAAAATGAATGCTCTGATTCAGAAACAAACATACACACAGTATCTGTATTACTGTGTGTATATTTTATAAATAAATACAAGTTTGCTTTTATGAATTTTAAAATATGTTATCGAATTCAGCTAAAGTTTTTTTTTATTCCTGCGTTTCGGTTGGGTGTTTGTTTTCTCTTTAATTTTGGTAAAATAAAAGTTATTTCTGATTCCTGTGCCATTCAAAATTATATACAATTTTTGTTCTATGTAAACATTGTATATACAGCACATCGAAAAAATGGAAATTTTAATGTTAATTTAATACAGTCTAGTTATGTTTATGTTTATGCTGAATTAAATTCAACTTGATTAGGCTTCACGCTTTTTGCCCATCATTTTTTTTAATCGCGTGTTAAATATACACGTGCGAGTTTCTTTACGTCTTCTATAAACTTAATATTAAACAACATCCAACAAATTTTCTTACCTCAATTGACTGCTTCGACTCCGATTCATTATTACGTGCTTCTTGTTATAAAATTTTCATGTTTATACAAAAGCATAACTTGGGTTTTTGTTATCAAAATATTTAAAAATAAAAAAAAACCTTAAAATTGACGTATTAACTTAAAAAAATCTATTCATCAAAATAAAAACAACAACAATAAATATAATAAAAAAGCTGTTAGATAAACTTTCAAGTCATAAAATTATTAATATTATGTTCATCTATCGTACCGTACTCCCTCTTCTATTAAAACGAAAAATCTATAAAATTTTATAAAAATTGAACAATAACTAATCTTAACATAATCGAAACTATAAATTTTTCAACATAAAACTTAAACTTTTACCGCACCGCACCCGTAAAACAAAATTTTTTTTTTTAGTTTACATTTCTTGTGAGGGTGGTACATTTCTATCTCGTTTGTTCTTTTTTTTTCACTGATGATGCAATGGTTTGTCGATGATAGTGTAAATAAACGTCTTTTGCTTTCTCCAAAAACGTTGTAATAACGATAAATTGAAAGTGTAAAGAGTGTCGTTAAAACAGTACCATAAATTCAATCATTTTATAGTTATTTTTGTACAATTCAATGTAGCCCTATATAAATACATTTTTAATGGTTATACCACCCGTTTACATAAATACTATTAATCTTGTCTTAAAACAAGATAAAAAAACAAAAACAAAAAATAAGAAAATTAAGAAAAATCGATATTTTTTAAGGAAACTGATAATAATTTTGTGCAATAAATTGTTCTCCTTCTACTCAAATAGGGACACTATGTTCTAAAAATCTCTCGCTTTCTCAATTTAAACACTGTTGACGATGGAACGCGAAATTTTTAAGAGAAGAGAAGCGCTGGAAATTGAATGAGCTTCATTTCCTGAATTAATTCTAGCTTGTAACTAAATAATTTTTACTTTTCTCGAACTTAATACAGGTTTTGCATCTTAGATCACGCTTATTTTATTTAAATTTCCTCAATAAAATTGGAAATATTCTAAAAATATTCATAATAATATTTACATACCTCTTGATTGTTTAGTTCTTTCAGTTTAACCTTATTTACTTATATTAGACGAACACAATACGTATGTATAAATAAGTAAACTAAAAATTTATATAAGAAAACATTTTTCAATTAAATTCTTTGGGTTAGTTGTTAAATAGTTTTGCTTTTCATATAGAAGTCTGCTTTTTCTTAAACTTTATCATTTAATTATAAGGTAGGAAAGTTTTTCAATAGTTTAGATGCAATCGATAATTTTCTGATGAGTTTTCTATTGTTTATAACGGAATATCACTTTTACTTCTTTGTTCACGGAAAATTATTTCCTTCACTCCTCCTTTGGTAAATTTACATACAATTCTAAAAGTAGGCAGTAATTGAAGCTTAGTAAATATGTTTGATAGACATAAATTATTTACTGACCAACATTATTTATTAAAAATATATTTCCTAATTTTGTTAACTAATAAAATGGCTACAAATGTCCTACATTCAAGCTTTATCTGTGGGTGATGCAAAAAAAACTGTCGCATTGCGATTATAAATGTGTATTAAATTATTAAGGATAATTACAATAAAGCTCGTAATTAATTTAACAAAAGATTTTTATTATTAAAAATGAAAATCTCTGTACCTGTAAGTATGACGTTTATACATACATTTGCACTCCCTTCATCCAACCAGATTCAATGTATATTTCATGTGTATTTTGGAATGGGTCCAGCCCTGGATTTAGGAGCCCCCCGAACAGATGTTTTCTAAAATTTCGATTATTTACGGGACCAGGAAATTAATTGTATAAACGAATTCGAGGAGTCGGTTGAAGGTCTAGTCTAGAGGAGTTTTCAATTTTTTTAACATATTTAGAAAAGTACACGGGAAAAGCATATAAGTTCATATTTTTAAAAAATTAGATTTTGGAAAACTCTGATCAATAAAAATGCTATAGTCAAACTAAAAATATTTTCACGGCGAGTAAATCAAAATGTGTAATTCCATTTTTAGAATTCTGCATTTTGCATACCAAACAAAACAAGAGAAAATGAAAGTGACGCATAATTCATCACTCACTTGTTTTGGCTAAACAACTCGGTTGAATCTATTCTAAAATAGTTACAAAAAGACGTTTATTTATGAAGAAATTCTCTAAAAATATTCTGGAAAAGCGGGAAAATTATTTAATAAAACTTTTGGAAAATGAAGAATTTATTATTTTCTAGTTATTCAAGTCTCCATTATATACAAGAAAGGGCGCTACAGTCGAATGAGTGAAGAATTGTGCATCGTAGCTGGAGAAAATTGTGAATCAATCGCGATTTCTAAAATACTACAAAAAGTTATATTTTAACGGCAAAAATTCATA
The DNA here is from genome assembly GCA_963556165.1 of Tipula helvola. NCBI lineage: Eukaryota > Metazoa > Arthropoda > Insecta > Diptera > Tipulidae > Tipula > Tipula helvola. The sequence continues at coordinate 7,416,841 of OY744482.1, forward strand.
AAGAAAATTAGTGTTTGCATATCAACAATAAGGGAATAAGATAGTTTTCATTGCCACCTGGAAAAAATTGTTTTTGGACTTGCACAATTTGAATTTCTTGCTGATGTATTACATAGAAATGCAAAAAAATTATCGTAAAATATAAAAATCGCGGCATTCAATTTATTAGTCAAATCATGCAGTGTACTATTGAATATTTGAATATTCAACAAAGTCTAACTCCGTTTTATCATCCACAAAAGAATCCAGTAGAGCGAAAAACCCGAGATTTAAGAAAGCAGCTCGCTATTTATGCGGGAAATGAGCATAACAACTGGAAAAGTATACTAAGTGAATACTAGCAAAAAGTGAAGCTATACAGGAAAATCCTGCCTTTTTGACATTTGGCAGGGAATTAAGAGGACCGGCTGACATAGAGTATAATATACGAAATATCATCTAATCCGGAAATTTATACCGGAGATAACAGCATATTTAAATAAATTACAAGACAAACTAATAGATATGAGGATCGCCGAAAAACAAACGCTGATTCAACAAGAAGATTCACTCGACCGTTCAAAGATGGGGACCTCGTTTTAGTTACCCACTCACATTTCAAACAGTCCTATGAAGGGTTTTACGAAAACCAAACGACCTTACCAAATTTCAAAGGGTAAAATAATAATAACCGTATAATCATTGAATGTTACCACATTTCGTCACTTACTCCGTTTACCAAGGGTAAGACGTTAATCTCAACACAAACTCTTCCAAAAGGTGCACAGCGGAGACCCTCATAAGTTCTGAACTTGCAATCGGGACGATTTTTCGTTCAGATTCGGGCGAAATAACATCTAGATAACTTGTCACGAACTAATTTTTTTTTTTTATATCCGGTAACACCTAAATTTTATTATGCTAACTTCAGGGAAGTTAAATATTCTCAACTTTACAAATGATCTCATTTTTTCTACTTTAAATATGTAATATACTAGTGGGAGCAATCGCTGAATAATACGGCGTCAACGTCCTAAGTTATTATAGTTGGTCAGCAGTATTGAGCAGTAGAGTAAATCTACCTTTATAGCATCACCGGTACTTACGTTGGTTTAATTTAAAAAAAAGTTGACAGATGTTTTTTGCTTTCAAGACCAGAAAGACTTGCCAAATTAAAATAAGACGAGAAAGATGCGTCTAAAATAAAAACAACTGTATATTTTGATTCATGAAAATAAATATTTATAAAGTTGTTTATTAATTGTTTCAATCGAATCTAGAGGAAAACAATATATGTATTTTGCTACTTGCATATAAGCACCAGCAATCTACATAGATGATTAGATGAATGTTTAATGAATATTGTCAGGTAGCCTGGTGGTTTCTTGATATATATGACTGAGTCAACAAATCATGTTGTATACATATGTAAGCTCCGATTTCGAATGATTGTATTCCATAAATTATTCTTGAAGTCAATTAACCTGGGTTTGCATGATCACGCTCATTACAGAAGGTACAAAAGTACAACATATAAAGAAGGTATCGGGGTCGTACCGCGATATGAGAATTTTCATTATTTCATTACAGGGTGCCATGTTAAATTCTTTAATTAGTACGTGAGGACTGGGGGCCGCAAGCACATAGTATGTATTTTAAAAATATTTATATAACATTTTGTTTACAGAAAATGTTATATGTATGATACAAACATGAGGAGGTTTTCTGGAAAATAGATAGAAATTAAAACCATATTGTTATACCGAAAAATTGGTGCAAAGTACTAAATAACTTATTTTGTGCTACTTAGTATAGTTGGCTTGTGAAATTATCTGTTCTCTATTAATTAATTGTATACTACCGTTGTAATTTAATTTTAAATTTTGTATTTAAATTTTTTGTTGTTTTTTTATAGGGTTACTTATAGCGAATAAATTTTCATTCGCATAATAATAAAAAAAAAATTATTTGTGAAATGAACACTCCTGAAGTTATCACTCCTGAAAAAACGATACAGATTTAGGGAATTTACAGTCAACCTATGTGTCAACTGATTGGGTAAGTTGAACAAATTTTGATGTTTCCGTTTGATTTATTTTACCACAATTTTTGAGTGTTATTATTATTTCTTAAAAATGTTTAATTTAACTACTCCAACGTAACAGACGTAATTTTACTTATTAAGATATCGAATAACCCAGTACTTCAAAATATTAATTTATTCATTTATTGTTCAATTTATTTACTAGGGATGCGTAAAGTCAATTTATATTTCGGAGTTAGCTTAAAACACTAATTTTAAAAGCCCTAAATTAATTTTATAACAACACGTTAGTGAGTTTTACCCATAAATACGTAGCAGTTTTGCCAAATTATGTTGTCAGAATGAACTCAAACTCACAAAATACCTAACTAAATTTGGGTAACGATTGAATATTTTAACTCCATTTTGAAATTATTTTATCAAAAAATGTTTCTTCCTTAAAAGTCCATTATAAAAATGGTATTTATTCTTACTCCGTTTAATTTACATATCTCATCTAATTTAAAAAAAATATGATTTCAAGCGCAAAGTGGTTTAAATTTATGTGAGCCGATGCGACACTGTCTTTGGTTTTTATTAAGTTTTCATTGGTTTAATTATAAAAATAACTGACTTCTCTGACTCCTGGTATTAGTTGTAATTGTTTTAAAATAGACTGCATTTAAGATTTAAAAACAACACAAAAAAATTACGTTTTATAAACTCCCTCGCTCGTGAACTGTGTACTATTGGACCTAATTTTACTGGAAAAATTAACCACATTAAGAACACCGAAATACAAAGTATAAACTAACAGTGATTATTTATGTGCCCATTGTTGAGTAAATGACTACTTACTTAATGAACTAATTCTATATTCTGTAGTAGTTAGCACCAAGTAGATATGTAGAATTTGTATCTTAGATTTATAAATAAATATTTGTGCTTTACGCACTTCTGCGAAAAATACTTTTCCAACTGTGTGTTTATAAAACAGTTGTTTTACGCTGTATTTGTCCGTGCATGAAGAATGCCTGTATTTAATATTTTCCATAATATCTTCATGTTGCCGTTAACATAATATTTGCAATGAATGCAAATGTTTTTTAACCTCCAAACAAATTCGGATTGTGCCTCTATTAGCCCAAATAAATAATTTAATTTACGTGTACATTCCAAAATTGTATAGATAATATTTATTTTTAATAATTAAATTCTCTCAGAATAAATTATAATTGCTAAATTCACATGACATCCGTGAAAATGTAAATATTAAAATTAATTTTGTGCCTTTCAGGAGCAAAAACGAAAACGAAAATCTGCTGGGTAAAAAACGGTTATAAAATTCTTTTGGGTCTTTTATATTTCACCGCTGGAAAAGTTTGATGAATTTTCTTGATCTACTTTTCATATTAAAAAATTAAACTTTTTTTTTTTTTGGTCGTTGTTATTGTGAGCTGGTGGTTGGGAAATTTATCGTGTTAAAATAACAACAAAATCAAAATATAAATAAAGTTTTTGAATCATTTGAGAATAAAAGCAACAACACTTAAATGATATGCATTACGTACGTTCGTATGATGTAGTTGTTGGGAAAGGTACAAACGAAAAATTTATTTTTATAATTCATGCAACTCATTATGATTGAATTTAAATGTTTGGTTTTCCTTTTGGTGGTTAATTTTAGACGATTATTCATCGCTTATTAATGGAAGTATTATTGTTGATTGAATAAAAAAAGATTGCTAAAATTTGAGGTAATTATAAGCTAGAGCGAATGAGGGTTTGATATATAAAAAGATTGCGATGTAAATTATTTCTGATTACGTAATAGCAGGTTGTAAAGCAAGTGAGGTTTGTAAGATATTCTCAATATTTTGTCTGTGAGTTATATATAATCTCTGCCTAGGAATAAGAAATGATATGTTTAGGCGAGAATGATACACGTTAATCACACACAAATTTTTGTCCAACGAAGAAAAAATGAGCGATTGAAAAGTACAAATTCGATTTATTAATTCAAAGTTGTCCAATTTTAATTAATTTAATGATTATAAGTAATTTAATTTAATTAAAAAAATCGCATTTTAAATTATGTGTATTTAAATTCGCATTTCAGACACACCAAATGTAACTCCAATTGACATAACAAACACAGCTCAATTTTTAAGGTATCGCACAAGTATTCGAAAAGTGGCACTACTCATTATTCGCAAATATGTATGGATTTGTTACTCATTTTGCTAAAATATATTAACTTAACTTCTCAATTTTTTCCACAAACTGCGCAATTCTCAATCCGATCAAATTATTCAAAGAGCACACGATTCAAAATTTGTGTTTATTTGCACTTTGTGTAAAGTTTTACCAATGTCGCAGGCAATTCAAGGACGGGCGTTAGTAGTTGTTCCCATGATATGATTATTGAAAATTGTTCGGAATTGTTTCAAATTTTCAAAAAATTTCCAGTTTAAAAGAGATTCTTATGATATTATTGAATTATTCTAGATGTTTCGATATTTTCAGATTTATTCAAGATTCGCGATATTATTCTAGTTTTTCGAGAATATTCAAAATTATCCGAGTTGAATTTCAAAATGTTAACTATACATGATTTTTTGCTAGGATGTTTGAGTTTACTCTCAATTTATCGAGATAATTATTTATTACATGATTTTACATATTATTCGCGTTTTCAATTTTTTTGAAACTATTTAGATTTTTCGACGTTTTTGAGATTTTAGAAATTATTTTAGATAAACGAAGTTAAATTGCCTGGCATTGACGTTGAGTTTTACGACTTGAGAGTTAGCCGAAAATTGCGAGGAGTTCTTGTTATTCAAGATTGTGATTCTCATTTATTCGATATTTTTAGCGATTTTTGAAAATTATTCGATATTTACCGAGATGTCTTAAGATTATTAGTTGAGGTGCATGATTGTATTCTGAAAGAAGTCATATAGTGGTATTTGCGATTTCTAACGAAATTTATTAGACAGTTAACCCATTGCATTTGAAAAACTAAAGGATGACTGAATTATTTTTTCGTGTGTGGACACTAGTACAGGAGATTCAAATCCGTTTTATTTTATTAAAGTCAGAGATTTTTTCCAAAGAGTACAGTCGAACGATTGATTAAATTTGATACTCGATGAACATACAATTATTCAGAAGAAGAGAAAAAGAGGACTTCATTGAAACTCGTTACAGCTGAGAGATCGACAAAAGAATTAATTTTTGAAATAATTAAATTCTCCTTGGTTATAAACGTAATATACAATTGCTATACGACATTGGCAGCTCTAAAAGATTTCGCCGTGAACTAACTACATATAAAATCATATTTATTTTTATTTTGTTCTAGAAAATTGAATTTCAATGATAAAAAACTTTAATACTTATACTGATTGGACACGTCTTAAAGTATCTAAATTCCCAAACCAAAAATCATCAAAATAAATATTTTTTTTATTTGTTGGAAATGCAAGAAACGCAAGTACTCCGAAATACGATCGAAATTAATTTTGATAAACCACTCAACATCTGCAAAGCTAAACTTAAATACATATAATTACCTTCCTTAATTCCACTTACACATTTTGTTATATGCCTTTTGTACACAAAAAAAAAACCTTCAAGACATAAAAATCTTTTCTCATTCGTCTAAATAAAACCTCCCGTCTCAAGCAGTAACAATATAAATAGCAATTATAAAATAAGCTTATTAAATTACAAAAAATTGTAAGAATATATTTCTAAAATACAAAGGGGAGGTTACACAATTCGCGTATTTCTTTTATTTCAATTAAATTTATAATTTTTTTTTGTAGTACTATTGTAATTAAATTGAATAGGACTTATTAATATTTTATGTACATAATATTTATTAATTATCATAATTTTGAAATATATAAAAGGAAAAAAGTTGATATTATTTTTGTAAATAACGAAAGATTGTTGAATAACTAACAGAGCTTTTACATTTCAAACAAAAAGAATGCTTAAATTATGTACTTGTATGCATAAGTACTCGTATATGTAGAGTAGTTAAAATCACAATTTTTTTGTGTGTGCGGAATACCAAACTAAAAAACTTAAATGAATTGAAAACTTTTTAAGCTTTTTTGTGTATTTATTGCTGTATGTATGTACTAGTATTTTAAACAATGGAATTTTAGTTTATTTATTTATGTTATGTTTGTAATGGCACATGTAATGGAGTTTTGTTTTTATTTTATTGGTTTACTACAGATAAATCTTTTATTTTATGCCCGGTTATATAATTGAAAAAAAAAAACTGAAATGTTGGAATTTTAGTTAAACAAATTTTGATTTGATGGAAAGTGTCAGTCAAAATCCAAAGTTATAGCGATTCTTAACTAGATAACCGTATTTTCCAATTTGAAAATGGATGTAAACGTACAAAATCAAATATTAATTCACCAAAATCAAAATCAATTTATTTTGTATTTAATTTTAATTTTCATGTATAAATTATATTATTCCCATTTTATATCTTGTTTTCCACCAGCATTTCGATATGGGAACCAAACACTAATACAAATTATTTTTAAACATGGAATTCTCATAAGAGAGCTTTATACTTACATATATTTACGAAAACAACCATATGTACCCACACACAAGCAGCAAAAGGAAAAAACAAGAATTATTAATTTAGTTTTGTTAGGAAGATATCTTGATATGAGGCAAAAACAAACGAGAAAAATAAGGAAAAATATTAACGGTTTTTTTTTTGTGTTATCCTCATCTACATTGTTTTTAAAGAGTTCGTATTTATTGTTGCTGGTTTTTCCAATTTTCATTTCCCAAAACCATTAGCACAAAATTTTATTGCTTTGAAATCTTTTATGAAATAAATATTATTTGTTTTTTTGTTTCTGGGTTTTGTTTTTTTTTTTGGTATTTTTCCAGGCGAGAGTAAAGTAAAAAAAAAGAAAATTTTTCAGTGGTTAAACTTAATATTGATCGATTAAACACCGTTCAAATAATATATAAGAATTGGTTTTGGTATACATCCCTGGTTAGAAAACATCAGATAATCGTACGAAATGTATATGTGCTTTAAAGCTTTAAGATCTTACGTATTCTGGAATTATTACTTTTTTGAACAACTTTTATACAGAATAAAAATCTACATATTAATATTTCAGAACAGTAACAGTTTTTTTAAAAATATTAACAAATGAAACTTTTTTTTTTAGACATTTTGAAACAAAGTAAAAACAATCAAAAGACCAACTAATGCTACAACTAGCATGAAATATCAAAAATTAACAAAAAAAAAAGTTGTTGAATGAAAATTTCAACAAAGTTCTTTTTACAGTTTTGAACTTATCACATTCAAAATTTAAAAATATTGTAGCTACTGCTACAACAAAAGAATTAAAAATTATCCTACAGCTCAACTCCGAAATATGAAAATACGATTATATGTAACTCACTGAAATAGAAAATTTTTATCGTATTTCAGTATTTTTTGTCAACAAAAAATCATATGATTCAAACTATTGTTTATTATCCGGTTTTATTTATTTATTTTTTTTTTTTTAATTTAAACTAGACAAAAAACAAAATAAATATAAATAAATAAAAATAAAAACTGTCACATTTGTCGTTTTTATATTATGCAGCTCGCCCTGTTATATCGTTTTGCTCGCTACAAACTAAGGAGACATTACACAACAAAAAATATATCGCAAAGGTTTAATTTGGCTGAAAGCATTCTAATGTACATTTAACAATAAAATATGTAAACAGCAAAAAAGATAAACGGAAAGTTAAAGAAATAAATAACAAACAAAAAAAAAATGAATTTTTAATAATATTTTTTTGTAAAATTATATTTGGATTTTGTGAAAGTCGCTTAACTTTTCAGAAGTAATAAAAATGAGTAAACGGTTCAGATAAAGATAGAGTTAAAAAATGGGAATCCGACCGTACGGCGCACACTAGCGAAAAATTGTGTTTTTTTTTTTTCAAATCAACAATCGGAACCTTATTTTGTAAATTTTGATGATTTAATTTTCTGCCGATTTCCGCAGAGCCCGTATTCTTGAAATTAACCGAAAAAAGTCACCGGTAACTTTAGGATAAAACAATTTAAATTTTTGACTGAAATGATTTTTTCAAAAACTCATTTTTTTTAATTCCTTTGACAATTTTGTAACGATAAAATACACTGGAAATCGTATATACAAAGGCTTTCGAGGTTGCTGATTATGAGTTTTTTGTTTTTTCCACATTGGCGGACAATTTTTTTAAAAAATTAGCAAATTTCGTGAAAAACGGTCTGTATCAAGATGGCGGATCAAATACGGTGGACAAAAATTGATTAACTTCGCAGTTGATCAAATTAATGAGCAGATAGATACTCTATACGTCTCACAAAAATTAAATTACGCGGTCGACATATTAAGTGTGAAGCATACTTTGTATTTTAAAATGATGGATGGAAAAATTCGGGATATTACATATAATAAATACTTTATCAACTTAATGATGTCCGCTATCAAAACCAACACAAATGTCTTATACAAGCCATATTATTGCCATACAAACACAAAATAAAACCTACTATTTCTGTAAGTATTAGCGGCATAATACAGTATAATCTTTACATACTTTGATTTTAAATTGTAGTTTGTATCAAAAACAGTATAAAATATCACTAACACTTACAGAAAATACTAGGTTTTGGATTTAATAATATGCGTGCGTCACGGAAATAATATGGCTTGTATAAGACATTTGTGTTGGTTTTGCCGCTATGCGATTCACTTCCGAAAGAAATGAATGATCTTAGTAGTGGTATGAAAAAAAAATATTAGTTCATACCAATATGGACTCTCTCCCCTTTACATTGGTGATAACTTATCACTGATAAGGTTTATGGAATGGGTTTTACATTTAGGTTATAAAATACCGTTACAAAAGTGGAATGAAAAAGTTTCAGTGGAAGACTGTCTGACGAAAATAAGAATATGATTAAAAATTAAATACGTAATAAAGTAGGTATATTAGTTAATAGCAACAAAATTAATAAAGAAAACTAAAAATGTTTAACAATGGCCAACATTCTAAAATTCAATACGATTACATTTTTGAAGCAACGACACAAATCCAAATAAGAAAATTTTCAAAATTGATCTGCCCAGTCCAAAGGTTTCTTCACTAGCCCGACATAACCCTTCTGCGGAAAAAACAACCTTGTCAGATCTATAGAAAACGAATTCCATATATTAGAACTGTAGCTGATTTAGAGAGTGGCATTTCTAAATTAGACGAGATAATACAGATCAGCATCAGGAACACTCTTGAAAATATTTTGACAAATTTTAAATTTAACAATAACTTGACAAATATACGTTTGCCTAAGGATAAGGAATATTATAAATTCGACAAACTCACAAAGCTAAAGGATTTTTATGTGACAATCCCGATGTATACGCTTGCCACACTTTCAAAAATGCATTTTTTATTTAATAAATTCTGGAAAATGTGGAAGAAAATTTGGGTAATGGCCAAAATTGAAACAAACTATTTATTTATAATAAATTCTGGAAAATGGAGAATTCAATTAAAATAATAAAAACAATTTATTTAAAAAATTATAGCGCTAATGGCAAACCTGAGAAAGTATAGCCGAAATTCGAAAAGATGTAGTTGTATTTTTTACTTAAAATCAGGCCCTCCTATCATCTCATTTAATATTTTTTCCTACAAACTGTAAAAAACAGAATCTTCAAAAACTCATAGTTCTGACCAATTTTGTCGTAAAAAATAAAAAATTAAAATTCCAAAATGTTAATAATTACAAAAGCTACATCTTCTATTTGAAGACCTTTCTAATAGCTATTTTAGACTTTTAGTTACATAAAAATAATATTTGTTTAATAAGTTAAAACTAACAAATAAATAATTTTTAATATTTATGCTTATCCCTTAGAAATGATGTCATATACTACACAAACTTCATTTTTTCTTTTGTTAACTGCAAACGTAATACACCTTATATTTTCTCATAAGTTAGGAAATATATACAAAGATAAAAACTACTATAAAAATAATATTTTGTTTGGCTACGTATTCTCCACGAATTATCTACATTGTCTACGTATTGTCTATATTGTCTACATCGAAAACTATTATCTACACTATTATCGACATTTCCGTGTAGACAATCTCCAAATAGGCGTAGACGCACAACACTGCTAATTGCCAAGATCAAAAATCTATTACACAGGGTCCTAGTAACTCGACGTATTCCTTGCATGGCGTTATAATAGGGTTAAAATACAACGCACTAAACTACATTTTCTATCAACTAAAAGTAAAAATTTAGAAAAATAAAATGTTTAATTAGTGATCTCTATCTGCTAAGGCATTAGCTACGATAAAAGCTTAAATTTCAACTCATTCGCGCAGTACATTTTTGTTAAATAGGCTTAAAAATGTTAAATCTAGGATTTTGAAGTCCAAATACTCTAATGACTGGGACTTACGATTTAGTGCTTGCAGCATGTGTGCGTCCCGGTTATACGGTATTTAAAAATCGGGATATCGAAATTACTAAGTTAATAATGTTTAAAAGTTACAATAATAGGATTACTGGTTTACTGGAATACGATATTCAGGTTTTCGAAAAATCAAATGTTGAAAAATTTTTACTTCCTGCATTTTGAAATACAAGGCTTATAATAATAATTTTAATAAGTTTTTGGAATTACGGCTTGTAAAATCGAACTTTGCGGGTTCTGAAGTTTAGAGCTTGCTAAAACAAAAATTAAAAACACAAAACATTGTAAAGACGCATAGAATTACTATGAAAATCAAAAACAATATAAATTCAGCATGTAAGATGTAGCATTAAATTCATAAGGTGTATATCATCTGGCCTATTCCTAATCTGGATTTGGCAACCACAAAATACCACTATACAGACGGATTTACATAAAAATAAAATTTCTTAAATTAAATTTTGTTTGCTACATTGAACCCACAATTTTGAATTCCAGATATCTGACAGCAAATTCGTAATCAGCGACCACGAAAGCCCTTGTCAAGGTAGTAAAATATATTAAATATGTGTTTTATTGAGGTTATACGGAAAATTTAAAAAAAATATTGGTAGGATTTATCGATTAAAAGGTGCTGAAGGCTTTGTGACGATTTTGATTTAAACATCATAGGCTTCGAAGATGGTTTGGTCGTTGGGTTTCTACCTTAGACAGCAAGAATGTAGATTAATTATTGGTACAGATTAGAAATTACTGTAGAGGAGTAAGAAAGAATGCATTAATCTATAATTTGTGTATTATTATGATGGTATTTGAAATTGGTAACAGGAAGACTTTTCTCTCTCGCTATTTCTAATTATCGATTACCAATATGTTGGTGCGTTGTCTAATTTTTTTTATTCTATCTTAGAATATTTGCAGATAAGAATATTTATTATTTTTTTTAGATGAGAGATGGGAAATAGGAAATTGATTTAAAGTTTTTTTTGTTGTTTTATTTTTAACAATATATTTTGGTTTATATAAAGTTTCTTTTTTAAGTATTAGTAAGCTTTATGATCAACTAGTTTCCCTCCTTAAACGGGATGGTATGCAGGTACAAAATGCAGTGGGAAGGAGAAGAATCTAGATTAAAACAAAAACAAAATATCTTGCTGGATGATGAGAAATTGAAGTGGGTAGTTCGTTTTTTTTTTATGGAGACATCGAAGGAAACTGATCGTGGGATGGATAGCTGATTTGGAGCTCCTGCATATAATAAATTAATTGATTGAATTTTTGGCCACAACTTTAATATTTTGATAAGTATACTTATTTCTATAAATTATTTTCTTTTTTTATACGCGTATATTTTAGACAATACACGTACATATAATTAATGAATTTCTTAATTAGTATTTATATTTGTTTTTTTTTTTAAGTTTATTTAATTTTGATTTATATAATTGTTTGCCTTTCTTTATTACACGTAGTTCATGAAGTTAATAAATAAAATGTAGTAACATAAAATATTTTACCACAACAATGTTGTGTATGATTCGTAGAAGAGTATGAGAGAAAATCGAAAATATTCACAAGGACAGCTGGGTGGTGTGCGAAAAAACATGTTTATGTCGGGAAAATAAGGCTAACGAACTGAAGAAAACGTCTAATGTAATTTAACATTTTCTAGTGAGTAAAGTCAATTTTGTGTTTGATTTGTATCTTCAATATTTTCATGGTGTGAATTAAGATTTGAGTTTCTTGAAAGGAAAATTAATACTGGAACGTAACATGATTAAAATAATTAATTTTATTTTTGGGTATGTATAGGTAAAAAATGGGTACTTCTTGACAACTTGTGTTTCTTTCGGTCTATAAATAAATTGATAAAATCATTCAAAAATATTAATACCCAAGTCAATAAAAATTACATGGAAATTTATACAAACATACTTACTCGTATAACACGAAACAAGTTTAAACAATTTTTAATATTGTGATTTTAATTAATTTTTTAATGGAAATAATGGAAAATATTCTCCCGCTGTGTATGTATTTGGTTGTTTGTAACATAAACCAAAAAAAAAAAAAGTTCGATTTTTATACGAAACTGATTTAATTATTGGTTTTACCACAACTTAGTACTCATACTCGTACATCAGAACAAAAAAACCACTTTGGAAAATTTTTAAATATAATAAATCCATAGACTAATATTAAAATGAAGAAAATTTAATTTCTTTTTTTTTTGTTCGTAAATATTTTAATTAAAATAAATTAATATATTTTTGTCTACAAATTTATCCTGAGGGAAAATTTTTTGTTTTGTTATTTTAATATTTTGTTATAGTTACTCAGTTTCTGGGTACAGTATAGATATAGTACAACAAAATAAGATGTTTTTAAGATAAATTTGGGCTGATTCACTTAAAAAGAAATAATAATAATAAAAATATTCTGTTTTATTTTATTAAAAGTTATGTTGTGCTAACCTGTATCTTCCTTTTATCTTTACAACTTTATTCCAGAGAATTATTATTAGTCTGTAGTAAAAATAGATCTAAAAATCATCATAAAAAAAGAAGTTATGAAACTTTGCACCGAAGTTCTTTAACCATCAACCAGAACACAAAAAAATGTTTACCATCGAATAGTTGTCCAGCCCATTTCTGTAGGGGCTAAAGATGGAAAAAAAGTCATTTTTGACATAACTATAGAAATCTAAAATAGCCATTAGTATTCAAATAAAAGATGTGGCTGCAAAATTGTGAGAGCTATGATTTTTTGAAGTTTCTCTTTTTTACGCTAATGATCAAAAAGGACTTCAAAAGGAAAAAATCTATTAAGAAAGGTGTAAAATCCATTAAAGTGACAAAATCTCATTTCACTAATTTTACTGATATCTAAAAAAAATAAATAACGGATTAAATTATTCCTACCACCTTTCGCTTCTTTTCTTTTAAATACATAAACTAACTTTGTTCAGGCGGAACCACTTTCATAGTTTCAAAAAATGTAAAACGAGGAAACTAGCAGCTAAACAAATAAATGTCTAGTCTGAACAATTCTAGTTTATTAGAATGCAATCAGTTTAACAGTATTAAGTGTTCAAGTTACTAAAAGATACTAAATTTGACCGAAAAATTTAAAATTATTACGACAAGTAATATCAAAAAATTAAGTTCACCATTATTTGTGTCAGAAACAAGATCATTGAGGTGCTGAGTTTTTTCACTAAGCCCATATCTCAGGTTTTTGGCTAAGAAACAGTAGAAGACCGTTATTTCGTAGCTTTTGTTTATACCGAGAAAATCTGTATTTTCTTCTGTAAGAAATTAACTCTTTGCACTCGTCGCATTTATTGACTATGAAAGACCAGCAACTCGAAATTTAAATTTAAATTTTTTGTAACATTTTTGTTGTGTAATGTAAAAATTTACATACATATACATATATGAGCAATTTTCTGAACTTACACGTATCGTTCAAATTATTTTAATATAAAGGAAAGGGTTAAAAAAACAATCAAGCTGTTTATAATTTCAATGGCTGCAACTATTTGATCACTTTACTTTTAACACTATCTCGGAAGAGCCTGGTTGAATGGTGACGCTCGATTAAGAAAAAGGTTTTATTGTCTTTCTGCGTAAATTAAATTTTGATTTAATTCGTTACCATTAACTTTGGTTTGAGTTCAATTTAATTTAATTATTTATGTGAATTAAAATCATGTTAGTTAAAATATAAATTAAATTATTTCAGCGAAGTTTAATGTTTCGGAAAAGGTTTTAAAAAATACAAATTAAAATAAAATACAAATATTGGAATATATAAATTTCAACAACAATCAATTTTTATATTTTTCATTAGTGTTTTATAATTTATATCTTTGTATGTACATATCGTCGGTTTGCGAGAATAGTGACACATCTCAAAATATCATATTTTTGAGGAAATCGATTTGAAGTTTTTTTTGTTGGTATAAAATAGGGGAATTCATCAAATTCAACGTCACATCTATTGAAAACTATGTGTAGTATAGAAGTGACACTATACCAGATAAAATATTGTCACATTTAAAGGATATTTTTCATATTATCTCAAAATTGGCCATTTTTGAGATGTGTCACTGTTCTCGCAAACCGACGATATAGTGTAAGTGAAGGGTAGTGAATTTATTTTCATGTGGATTTAGATAAATAAATAGAGTGTGTTAATTGAACATGTTGAATGATGTTCGAAATGAGGATAACAGAACTACTTATACGTATTTGTTTGGCAGGTAATTTTACACCAAATGCGTTGTTTTGCATGTGGTTGTGAAAAACAGTTAATAGATGTTCATTTGTTGTATTTTGATATTTCTCATTTATTATTATATTGTGTCTCCTTCCAATTTTCCTCCCCAAGAAAAATTTTTTATATGCAGTTTATTATGCAGTATATGCAGTTTATTATGCAGTTAAATAAATATGTGAAGTATACTTGAATACTTCTTACACTTTCTGCCGTAGGCACTTGGCGAAACACACTTAATACACACATTTTTAAAATTTTTTAAAAACACTTGTTAAATATTTCGCAAAATTACAAAAGGTTTAAAAAATCACTCGATCGATTTCGGCTTATTAGGCCATCATCAGGAGTATCTACTAAACTGTCAGTTTAGTAGATACTCCTGATGATGGCCTAATAAGCCGAAATCGATCGAGTGATTTTTTAAACCTTTTGTAATTTTGCGAAATATTTAACAAGTGTTTTTAAAAAATTTTAAAAATGTGTGTAGTATACTTGAATATGGACAAAATAATTTTAATTTTTATTTTAAGGAAATACTTCAACAAAATTTCATTTTTAGCCATTGTTTCCCAATTCCCAACCGGGAATTTTTCAAAATTAAATTAAATTTTTCATCAGGATAAGGTTGCCTCTAATAATATAATAGGAATTCTACCAAAGTTTAGAATGCGATTTGCGCAAAATATAAATTGATATAATTAAATTAATTAGATTTTCTGTAACTTTGCGTCATTTTAAATTTTAAGTTGAAATTACTTTACTAAATTTAGTTTTTCTTACAAAATTCAGATATACACCCTGCGCCATTGAAATGTTCGGTTTGAATTTTTAAAATAAATTTTGGAAATACCACCGTTTGCTTCAAAAGTAGATAGCAAAAATGATAGATTCTGATTATCAAAACAATGTTTACACTATTCCGAATATATTCAAAAAAAAAAGAATGGTAATCCGACATTTTACACCTACATAACGTCGGATAAGGAATATTACCGCAATACCTCGTAATAATTTGGTAGGTCTTTACAGTGTTTTTAACAAAGTTTTTTCAATTGAAAATTAGTTTTTTGTTGACAATGGTAATTTTTATTCAAAATAAGAATTAACAGAAATAAAATAATTCATCTCAACCAAAATATTTTGAGAGAAATTGAACTTTTTAAAATCAATGGTTAATAACCCAGCCCTTGGCTTTTATGATGGCCTTAAACCCGATCAGCATTGAATTCTAAAGTTTGATTAAATAATATGTTGTTATTTCTTCAAACCAGACTTTTTCTATAAGTTTTTTCCGCTCTTTGACACTTTTCAGCTTGTAATTTGTAATCTTCTTTCCCATGAAGGACCAAATATTTTCAACAATATTGAGGTTAGGACTATTTCCTGTCCAAGGTAACGACTCAATCACCAAGCTATTTTTAAATTCGGCTACCTAAACAAAATAGACATTAAAATTAAGCATTCTTACTTCACAAATAACATCAATAACTCACGGAGAGTAATCGTCCTGGAAGAGTGGAATACCGATGTATTGAGTCGGGTATTCAATAGTCACGATTCAGGTTTCGATAATTTTTTATATTTTCCTCCGCTATCTGAACTATCCAGAAGGCTTAGTGATCAAACTCCAAAGGCTGTTATGGCTCTCCAGGCCATAACATATGGTGAATTTTTCATTGTCGGCGAAATACATTCTGTTAAATACCGTTTGCCTTTTCGTCGCCGAACCCGTGTCCTTACATCGGGTCCAAAGATATTGAATTTGGATTTATCCGAGAATATGAACCAACGCCAGTCCCTGGGCATTCAGTTTTTTCATTCTATTGCGAATTTGAGGCTTGCAGCTGCCATTTTTGCTGTCAGTAATGATTTTCTCGCAGGTCGACAAGCATATAAACCAAGTTCCTTTTAATAGTATGAACTGAAATAGTGTCGGTGGTTGCTATTAGAAGCTAACTTCTCAGCTCCCAAGCCGTAGCAAACCTTTGCTTAAGATCTAAATATCTGAAATTCGATTTATTGAAACAGAAGTTCTCCTCTTTGCATCAGAGCCAAATTATCGTTTGATTTTCGGAATAATGCCTTAAAAACTTTCTAATTGCTGTTTGGCTACACTAAATTAGTCTTGCAATTTGTGAATGAGTGTACTTTTTGCCTTTGCTTGCAAAATTTTGGCTTTTTCGTTAGCATTTAATTTAGAGCGACACTTTGTAAAATTAACTCTTTGACTACTTAATTGAAACCGAACGAATATTTCATCCTTAGTTTGGTTTTAAATACCTAATAAGGCGTGAAATATGCTGAAAAATAAAAAAACAAAAAAAAAAAATAGCGAATGAGGTAAAATCTATGAGAGAATTGCATGAAATAGTAAATAATTGAAATCGAACATTTCTATGGCGCAGGGTGTACATAATTAATTATTTTAATTTATTGCAACTAATAATTCTCGATGTAACTAGCAGGTTTGAATATTCTAGGATTCATTTACTTTAACTACAAAAATTTTGATTTTATTTATAAGGCGTCATACTTTGGGAATACATACTTACAACAATTTTGAGGCATCTCTGCGTTCAGAGATCTTCAAAAATTAACGTGGGTACGATAGAAACTACTAAATTTCTATTTTATGATAGGAAACAGTTATTGTTTAGCTTTAAATTGGTACAGGTATTATTTTAAGGTTTTGTTAAGTAGTGTGTGTGTTAATTAGTTAGAAATTAAAATTCATGCTAGCTCTGCTGCTTCGGTTGCAATTTAAGGCTTTCAAGATTGTATGAAGTCTGAATAAATAATTAATTATTTTTAATTTTAATTTTTAAACGTATCTCTTGGAAGGCATTCCTGATTTATTTATTAACTTATTTTTAGGATTCCTAGGAATTATCTATAGATCGGAGGTTGTGACTGGGTGATGGGTGTGGGTAAGTTTTTGTTTGTCTGGCTACACTCCTGGATGATAGTAATAATTTAACCCTCTAATGCATAACTCCGCCTAAAGGCGGACTTTACGTTATCTTGAATTGTCTAACTTTACGTTATCATGAATATTTTTTTCTTTAGTTTTTACATGAGTTATTCTCTTTTAAAGTTCTCTCGTTACAACGGTTTGGTTTTTGTTGTTGTAATATGCACATTTGTTCAATAATTACGAGTTGAAGTCAAAATTTTGCTAGAAAATGATTAAAAATTCATGCATTAGAGGGTTAAAATTGCTTGATGGGGAATGAGAGTGAAAGTGTTGTCTTTACCTGGACAGCGATTTTGGTCGCAAAATGAGGATTGATTTGAGGATTACCGGAAGGCAATAGTATTGGTAAATTGTATTGGTGTTAAATGTACATTTTTTATTTCAGTTTTTCGTTTAATATGATGCAAATAAAACAGATAAAATGACGCGAGTAATAGGGATAACATGATCATACAAATAAGAGGAATAAGCTCAGAAGAGAACGATTGAGAGGATGTATTAAGAGAGACTGAGACAGAACAACAAATTTTGAAGAAAAAAAAAATTAAAAATATTACGAAGCGAGAGAGACTCAAAATAAAAAATATTAACCAAAAAAACATAAAAGCTAGAAAACAAAACGATTTTGTTTATTTTGTTTAGTATTGTGTTGCAACTCATGATGGTCGGTTGCTCCTATACGATGTTATGTCCGAGGTTGGAGAAATTTTATTCTAGCATATACACAGCAAATAAAAAAGCGAGATGGTTTATTTTATTACTTTCCTTTTTAACTTGCGTAACCTTTTTTTAAATACAATTTTGTTTTTGTTTAGAATAAAATGTCCCCACACTTCGACATAACATCGTAAAGGAACAACCCTTACGAGCTGCAAGGCAACACATTAACACAATACTAAAAAAATAAACAAAATCATTTTATTTTCTTACTTTCTGTTTGGTTCCTTTGTTCAAAATTTAAAAATTAAAAATATTAGGAATGGTCGGAGCCGACGAAGAATACATAAATTAAAAATCATTCATTTATGTTGCTTTTTGTTTTTTTATTTGCGAAAAATTGTTTTGGTTACGTTTATGTATTTTGTTTTGGTTTTTTATTAACGAATGAATTCCACTAGTAAGAAGAAAGGGAAAAATAACTCAAGGCGAGCGTAAGCACCAAAAATTTGAACCGATTCACCCGCTTGGCTTGTTTTTGATACTTATCCTATGAGAAAACGCATGAGAAAATACACTAATACAATACAAATATTTGACGGCGCACAATAGCAAAATGTATATTATACACCGTGTACATATACAAAATTCTCAATCCTCAATCCTCATTTTGCGACCAAAATCCCTGTACTGGTGTATATTATTGTAAGCCATTCATTTAGTTTAAGTGACATTGGATTAAGTGGGTTGTAGAGGGAGGAATCAGTTAATGAGGATATCTGAGTCAACATTGGGTTTTGCCGCGGGTATCTAGGGTTCACTCTGTTTACTGAGATGTTATTTTAAATGACCTGTTTCAGAGTTTTGGTTGCAATTCTTATACTTACAGATAAACAAATAGTTTTAAGTTTTAATTTAGTACATATTGTGACGTTTATGCCTAATACGATCAAATCAGTATCGTCATTAGTCTGGAGGAAACGTAATTTTTATTCAGGATATTTTTTTAAATCGACGACGGAGGTTGATGCGATGAGTCGCAAATGTAGAATGACCACTATTCAGCAAAAAACACATTAATGTTCAAAAAGGAAGACGTTTACAAGAATAAATGAGAAGAAATCGAAATCAAGAAAGGCGTGGTTGGTGAGAGAGAGAAAGAGTGAAGTTAATGAATGTGCAAATTGTAATGGTTACGTAATAAATTTCGCTCGAATAAACGCATACTTGAACAATTTTGATGCAACGACGCTCTATGGAACAAGACACTTATGAACGGGGATATAAATGCAACCAAGTAGAAGCGTTAAGATCAGCTTTTATTCAATCAGTGATCAGTAAACAAGTGCTAATAAAGTGAAATAAGTAAACCAGTGAAATAGTAAAGTGCTACAAAGTGAACCAGTAAAATTGTAAATTAATATTGTAAATAAATAATGCTGGAACAAGAGTTGTAAATTATTGCCAAAGAAATTGTACAGTTGTTGATAAATTAATTGAATGTTTTATTGCAAATTCCAATTCGAATTCTGAAAAGAGGCCGAGATTGTAACACATAATATTAAATATGAACAAATGGTTTAAATTTAAGCGATCGATACTCTCATTTGGACGATAAATGAATCGACTCTACTTTTTAGAGCCAATCGAAACGAAATTATATTAGCCGCATTTCTCAGAATCAGAAGCTTTATATATTAACGATAAAGCACCAAATGATTTGGTAATGATTCGTATACACAATTAATATATTATCGACCATTTTGCATTACCATTAATAGTTTATTGCAAACTCAAGTGTTGAACCTAAGATACCACTGGCATAAAAGTGTATAAATAAATTGTAAAAACTCTTTATTATGCCCTTATAACAGCTGCAAAACGAAATAAATTTGCTTCTGCAACACCATGTCCCATTACTGCCATGACCAGTTTCAGTCATTCAGTGACCGCAATGGAGAGTTGGTTATATGCACATCGAAATTTTTTTGTGGTTATACGCTTTTCTTTCGCTGAGCTTAACTCAATAATGCTTGGTTTCAATTGAACGAATTTAATAGAATACTTGACCTTAATACACAATTGTGTTACAAATGTCACTAATGTTAGGCCGTAAGAAACTATTGTTACAGTTTATCTTACTTGTGCAAGCTGCCAACAGATATTTCAAGCGTACTCAAAAATTAATCAATGAGATTTTTGAGCCGTTGTTCATGTCAAGGGGTTAAGATAAAATCAAAGAGACCTTTCGAAATATTTCATTACATTAAAAACTAAGCATATCACGAAAGAAATACGAGAGGCAATGAAAGTTTTAACTTAGGTAGCGATCTAGAAATTTGGAGTGCTAGTAAATCTGTAACTAGAAGTAATATTAAGCGTTTATATCTGCAAAGCTCATTTTATGTTTACTTCAACTTAAATTGATAAGTGATACGGCTAGCTCAGATAATGACAGTAATTTGGAGTTTGGTGGATTAAATAGCTGTTACACTTCGAAGTTTCTTGATTTAATTTTAAAAAAATATTTTGCTTACTTACCTCTAAGGGCTTATACTGAAAGATCGTGAACTATATTCTAATAGATACGTTGAAAATTATTTCGCTACTATAATATAATATTTCAAAATCGTCTTTGAAAACTACAAATCGGGAGTCATTCTCTCGAAGAAATAGGTCAAAATGAACCCAGCCCAGCCTTTTTGATATACCCAAAACAAAGAATCGGTATGGAAAGGGACACATTTGTTTGATTGAACCTCTAAAAGTAGAAGAAATTGTTTTAATTACTTGATTTAAAACTAATTTTACAAATAAGCAATTTATAACATAGCGAGCGTAACGTAGTTACGTTTAAAATGGAAATTTTAAGCCAAAACTCTAAAAAAAGAAGTATGTTAACACTCAAGTGCCTAAACGGCAAAAATCAATAGCTAAACGAAAGATCTTAGATAAAGAAAAAGTAGCACGTTCTAAAATAAACACTTACGAAGAAAAACCTGTGATTGAAACACTTGTGCTTTTGATTCCCTATTGCAATCATTAGCAGTTGCCGTAGAAAAAATATGGATTCTTGATGATTCTACGAAACAAATCATACCTATGTATATGTCTCAGATAAATATTTTATATTTTTCGGGATGGATTGTTATTTGACTATATTCTATACCTATTTTCGTGGCAAAAGGCATTTTTTATTTAGTAGGGACACATTTAAAAAAAAATAAAGGCATTTTCGGAATGAAGAGGCTTTTCGGAGTAACTATCTCATTTATTTATTTATTTATTTATTTATTTATTTATTTATTTGTTTATTTACATAAATTTTGTTTAGAGACCAACCCCATACTTACACAATCTATTTTGAGCAGATGCTCATTCATAACAGATTGTGTAAGATGAGGTGGTTTAACATGATCAAAATTAAAAATAAAAAGACAAGTCTACAGCTTCACTATTCATGATTACCCTTCCACTCAAACTCCAGCCAGTTGTATACTCTGCATTCTGAGGCTTCGGAGCCCTCCGAATAGATCTATGTAATAATCTTTGCGTATTCTTCGATCAGCCTTTCCAAACCGATATCCGCATCCAGCAAATTCAGTGACAATTTACTGAAATCGTCTTTCAATATTTGCCGGTGAATATTGCTGCCATGATGATAGAGAATTACTTGAAGTTGCTCCTGGTGCCATCACAGGTAATTGCAGCTGAGATTAATTTACTTTTAATATTTAAACTTACTTTTATTAATTCAATAAAAAATAAATTCATAAATTATTTTTGAATAAGGAAAAATAAAAAATAAAAATTACATCTGCCTGACTCGAAAGTCAAGGCCTATCTCCATATTATCATTACTCATATTAGCAGAACCAATAGTGTTACTACGAAATCTCAATCCAAAGAAAGATATGAAATTCACTTATGAGAATTTAGCATAATATGTTCATCCTTAAAATGCTTTTTAACAAAATATGTTCTCGGCAACTATAATTGATGTTATATTAAAGAGATTTATTATACAACGCAAAAACGTTTATAATGATCAAAATCCGTCACTATAAACAGTACTACAAAATATCGAAAACAATAAAATAAATTCGAAATGCACATCTAATTTTTGACATTTAAAGCTGCTAGATACGGCGTTGGGGCCCAAATGGCCCAGGTAAGTAGTATAAAGCCAGGTAGTGTAAGGCCAGGTTACTAGTATAAAGTAAAATTAAATTATCTCACGTGTCGAACTTTAGACCACTCTTTGTACAATTCATCACCATAAAACTATTTGAGTAAAAAAGCGTTTTATATTAAACGAAATTAAAATGAGAAACCATTTTTTAGGGTGTAATCAAGCGCTTAAAATTAATTGGTATTTTCAGCTACGGAATTTCGTCTTGAAAAAAAAAAATTTCATGGAATATAATTTAGGAATCTCAATTATTTCATTTCACATTTTTGCACCTATATAAATAAATTTTATTTCCATTATTCGTGACACCGTTGAATATTAATTATGTATACAGAAAATAAGAAAACCTGGTCTAAAATCTCACAGGCACATACAGGCAATAAATTATTTTCAATTGAATACACAAAATGCATTTACGAATTAAAATGATAGTATTTTCGAAATATAATAAACTACTTTAACGTACTACGAGTATACATAATCGAGTGGGAATTTTTGTGAAAATGAAAAAGGACTAATATGTACGTATGTACGACGTTCTCGCTAAATTGAAAAACGTACGATCATTAAAATAGACATACGTTTATACAGAACAAATTATATTTTGCTATAGGTAGTAAGTTTATTTTTTTTTTTCAAAAGCGAAAGATTAAGATTAAATTCGATTTTTCTTCATTCTCGTCATATTTTTTACACTTTTTCCATTTTCAATTTTCAACCATAATAATAACATCATAAAGTAAAGGTGATTACAGTACTTTCATTTTACCTTGTCTATAACTCTATATACATGACATACAATTAGATTTTATACTTATATGTTTACTTACATATTATTATTTTGACTCTTTCATACATTACACAAGAACATACACACCTAAACGTACCTAAAACAAAAAGTCTATAATTGATGAAATTCTGAATCTACTTAATTCGGTGGCTTACTACAAAACATGAGTTCAAAGTGGTTTTTGTTGTTATTTTCCTTTTATGTATGTATGCATGTAGGTATATGATCTGTTAAATATGATTTTGTCGTGAATCATAATATACAAGTAGCAAATAAGATGAAAACGAAAATGTTGAAAAATAAATGGGGAAAGAATTTTAAAGATTATTGGTTTTTAATAAGAAATGTTGCTTATTTTTATTTTTATTCACAACATTACAAAAACATAAGACAAGGATACACAAAAATTTGATAACACACAGATGTAATGGAAATGTATAGTGAATTTCGAGTTTCGGGTTTTATATAACAAAATAAAAAACAAATTTTCATTTAAATTGAAAATATGTGTGTACATGAGAATTTTGTGGTTTTACATTTAAGGATAAAAGCGTAAAAGCCACAAAATGAAAGCTTTTTTTAATTTATTTTATATATAAACATATTCTATATAGATTAAAATTTAAATAACTTTTTTTTTGTTTCAAGGTGATTCACAAAACACAAAAATTAACTTTTTAACCTCATAATACCGGTGTTAATCTGTTGGGGGGTTGAAAAATAACTAAAAACAAATCCCTCTTAGATTATCAAGCATCCTTATATGTATTTGCGTACACACACGTATAAAACAATCTAAATGACAAAAATAGTTTTACCTTTCGATATTTAATCATAAATTTTAATCCCTTTCAATAAAAATACTTTCCAACCATTGTTATCCTTTTTTATCTCCACAAATTACGGATAATCCCTTAAAGTGTTCAAAAAAAAATTTCGATACTTCCCTTCTGCTATAGCCGACGAAAATTATGTTTACTATATTACTGGTATGCTAAATAATAATTTTAATATTTCACTTTCAAGAGTTTTCAATTTTCTTTGAGATGAGTTTTTTATTCTTTAATTTAGAAAAATGTTATGTGAACTCATACGATAGTCGATAGTTACTTGTTCTGTGTTTTCAGCAGTGAAACGTTATGTTATTGTTATTATGGATATACGTAAAAATATATAAAAGTTTTCGGAACGAGCTTCTATATATAAATACCGAATACATCACAAAATTCAATTTTCTCTAATAAATTCTTAGAACCATCAAACAAAGTTCTTTATGGTTTCTTGTTCAAATTGGATTTTTTAAAATCAAAAACGAAATGATTTTTTCTAATAAAATCAAATTTCAATGAATCTGATTTATAAATTCCTCGAGTCGTATGAATGATATAAAATAAAAAAAATGAGCAAAATCCATTTTCGAACATAACAAAAATAATAAGAAAAACAAAAACAAGATTATGTTTGAATGCAAATTGAATAAGTCATTTATATGAATTTCCTATGCTCGTTCTCTTTCGAAAAAAAAAGATGAATGTTCTGGAAAACAGAACCCGAAACATATCAATATAACTATACGAGTATAAAAGAATCAAATTACACATCTGTCTACCTTTTCCTCTACAATAGTCTCAGCCATATATTAAGGATTTATATTTTCCCTTTACTCTGGCGACGAACAATTCAATTATCTTACCAAGAAAACCTACATTTGTTCCAGAAAATGATTTTAGTAAAAAAGATTTTTTTTTTTTTGGTCACACTGTATGCCTTTGCCGTAATTTTTTCTTTATACACAGTGTGTTGCTGCTGTTTTTCTGTGTGTTATTTATTGATGATATTTTTATTTTTATTTTTAAATTAATCCCCAAAGAGTGATGATTAGATTATAAAATATAGGCAACAAAATAAAGCACACACACACACAACCAAATAAACATAAAAGCACAAACATTATACACTAGTATCGTATATGTATATGTATATAAACGATGTTATCTATTTAATTTAGAATTTAATAAATTTATTTTCATTGTGATTATTTTAGATTTGTAACATTTTCTGTCGTTTAAGGGTAAAGATAATGTTCCATCCTTGGTGGAAAATAAATTTTCTTATCATTTTGCTCTCTGTTATTTTCTCTCTTCTCGCTCTCTATATCCATACATTTCGTATATGTGTGGAGGAAAACTTAAGTCAATTGTAATAGGATTTTTCGATTTCTCCGTTTTATTCGCTATTTTTTATGTTGTTACATTGACATTTATGAGATTTTTAATGGTTATCGATAGAAATATATGTAGTAGGATCCTTTAATAATAATTTATCAATATTTGAATACATATGTATATAAACAATAAAGACACAGACAGGCAGGCTGGTACCGTTAGACCGATATTTTTTTATCATTGATTTATGGCTATATCTTATCCGTTCGTTACCTTAACACAAACAAATAAGAATATAAAGGTGTTTTTACAAATCACCCAATTTTTCATTTCGCAACAAAACACAAATAATAATAATCCTTACCTTGGTATCTATATATAATAAAGTCATACAACCCAAAATATAAAAACAGAAATAAATAAAATCCAAAGCAGCAATAAATTGTTGGCACTAAAACAAAAATATAAAAAAAAAAATTTGAATTAAGGATATTATGAAATAAAATGGAGAACGATGACCTAAATATTTAGTTGCGTTTTTAGTTCTTCAATATGATTTTTATGGCATGAGGCTCTTGGATATATTATTTTAACTTTTTAAGCAGCTTTTTCTGGAAAAAAAAAATTTTGGTTTTTTGATCCTGAGATTCCGTTTCATTTATCGGTAATGTAATCAAATATTCACTTTAAAATTTTTTTTACCTCCGCATATATCATGCTATACCATTTTTCCTGGGAAATGTATAGGAAACAGCGAAACCAACAAAACTAAATACCCCCTATACAAAACATGAAATTCAACGTGAAACCATGTTAATGGCAATTTGTTCTTATCGCTTAGAATTTTTTTTTTCCTACAGTAGTTTTTCACAAAGTGTTTTTTTCCCGTTCGTTTTGTCTATCGCCGTGCTTTTTTCCTGGTTGGTGTTTTTTTAGTGTAAAAGCAAAAATAAAAAAGCTTCAGATATTTTTTTTTCGCACGACCATTAAGATAAATTTAAAGATTAGTCCGCATTGTAGAACCTATCGAACAGAAATATGTAGAAAAAAAAACGGAATTTTCAGTGAATAGATAAAATCATCGTCACGCTAACATATTTTATTTAGAGGAAACAGACAATCGAATTAGAAAAACCAAAGTAGTGATAATACGTACAAGAAAATAAAGGGTTAAATAGATCAGAAAAGTAAACAATAATAAGAAATTAGATTTAGTTCGTTGAATATATAGCGAACATTTATTAAGAGCTGCACGTTAAAATGTTTTTATTATATAATTTTCATGACCACCATATACTCGACATATTTTTTTTTTTTTTTTCAATAATTAAAGTTATTTACGTAAAACATACATTTAATAATAAATATAACATTTTTTGTTGTGTGTTAAAATAAATAAAAATTAAAAATTATTTAAAACATATAATTTATTAAAATAATAATTAAAGTTTATGTCACTATTAAGCTTTACTACGGTATTTTTGTTGTTTTCGCAAAACGGTGATAATTTATGACAATTACAACAAAAAAAAAATTATAATATTTGTCACGAATCAAAATGAAACTTTTGAATTTAAACATGAAATTTTATGTATACTTGCTTACAATCATACATACCGTAACATAAAAATTAATTTTTTTTGGTACATGTATATAGGTACATTTAATAATAAGTATAATAATAATAATAATAATTTCCTTTTTATGTCAAAATAAAATAAAGAAAAGTTACTTTTTTTGAAGGTAATTTCGTCGTTTAAGCATTTTTTGCTTGTGCCAAGGTGTTGAACATATTTGAAACGGTGGATGGCAAGAATTTTTTTTTTCTGCATTAGACGTGTTTATATACGAATAATGGTGGAGTACAAAAGAAAATGTTATTAGATTGGGCAAATAATAAGAATACATTGTCTAGACTAATTTGAAATATAACAAAAACGCTTTTTATGTTTACTTAGATTTTTGTGTAAGTAATTGGTAAAAAATTATGCTTGATGATCTCATTATAAAAATGGATTTAGGCAAAAAACGTTGTTTTTAATGAATTTTACCGTACTTGGAGAGTTTTCTAATTCTCAAAAGCGGTATATAGTTCAGAAATATGTTGCAGTATAATTCCTTGATATAACGCAAACAAGGGGTATTTTCGTTTATTCATTCCACGGAAGGAATAAAAGGAATAGAATATTGATCATGTGAGGAGTGATTTTTCGAAAGAACTTATTTCCATTTTTGAAACGTGCTATTATGACTGATTCCTGTTCAGAATCTTAAAATGCATCTCCCACAAGAAAGAAATGATCCAAACACCATTAAAAGTTATTATAAATAGCAACAAGATTTTGATGTTTTTTTCAAAAGGTACTTAATTTCATAGTTTTCTCAATCCGCTTCGGGACTCAAGGGCACATGATGCAAAACGCCGTATTTTCAGTACCAATCTTTAAAATGTTTATATGTATTAAGCAAACATTACTTATTTTCATTACAAAGTAATAAGCGATAATGATTCGTATTTATTTTCGTCCAACACAAGCATCGGCTATAGCAAAGTGTCTATAATATATTTTTTACTTGGTCATTGTGTTGATTAGTAAGCAATATCCATCCTTCGTTGTGTTATTGTACTTTTCATGTTACAGTCAAAAGTAAAATATGTGTTCCGTTCACGATACGGTAACATCTCGATAAATCGATTATGTACAATATTCATGAATCTCACTATTTTACAAGAAAACAAAAATCTAGAATATTTCGTTGCTCAATATATTATGTTTAGTCTAGTTCAAATATTCCGATTAAAACGAATCGGATCTGTAAAGAAAGTAAAAGTGAAAATTCATAATTTCAAAATGAACGACAATACCGTCGAATGGATAAATAGTGGTGGAAGACATACTATGGCGAAAGTAAAGTCTAAACCTAGGAAAAAGTATCAAAGCGGTTGGGTACCTTACACCTTGGTTGGGTTATTCACAAAAATTAATTTTCGTTTTCTACATTTAGGTACATCGATAGTGATACATTTTTGAAAAATTTCAAAAAACCATGTGATCATAAAAGTGCAGAATCAAAATTTCACTGTGCTGTAATGAAAGTAAAAGAATTAATCTCAAATCGCCGCAGCTTCTACGCAATCACGGTGCTTTTGAATGCGAAAAAAGTTTGTCCCCGATAAAGTAAAAATCGGGTCAGTCCTGGATTCTCAACTATGAAAAATCCGAAAAGAATGAAATCCTAGCTGATCGCCAAGATTTTTCAAAATGAAGGGAGTAAAAAGGTATTTTTGATGATGAAATTTTCTTACATAGGCATTTATATATATCTGTGTGAGTGTGTGTGTATATGTGTGTATCCATTAGAGATGCGCAGTTTCGCTACTTTTGAGTAATCATGAGTACTCGTTACTTTTGATGCAAATACTCGTTACTTTTTATTCGTTACAAAGTAACCACAAGTCCAAATACATTACATGTGAAGTTATATTCTATACACGGAAGTTTTATTCTGAAGGCGGCAGTATTGCAAATAAGCCGAAGTCAATCAGCGTTCATCGCTTTCTTTTATTATGTGTTGTTCCCAATGTTTCGGAATCATATTACAATATGCAGAAAATCTTTAGTTTGACGGAAATCAACAATATTTATAGACCGCAACTCAGTGGTGGAACTTCATATACTGCGACGAATCCATGTCCATTCTGTTTTGTTAAATTGCAAGATCTGAGAAATCGCGTTAATTTTAAAGGAATAAGAGATAAAGATTCTCGAAAATTGAAAATCTACGCAGATTTAAGGTCTGATTTTCAAAAATATGAGGCTTTGGGAAATGATAAAAAAATGGCACGAGTTTGTAATAGTACTATCAATGCACCATTATTAATAGAAAATGACACGATCCATGTTGCTGAAAAATGTGTAATACCAGAGCTACACATATTACAAGGAGTTGTTAATCACCTCTTCTGGAATGGGCTTGTACCCCTTCTAGGACGAAAGAAATTCGATATTTGCTTGGCACTGACAATGTTACGTAATAGTTTCGATTTTAGGTTGGAGTTGAATTAAGCACAGCACTGTTATAGTCTTACAAAGAAAAGATGCTCAATATTCTTGGAATAAAGATTTCAGATTTTTTTAAGATTATTCTAGAAGCCTAAATCAAATGTGCAAGAGGTAGAGTCCCTTCTTGTTACATAATTAATGATCTGCTTAGCAACGAGTTATCTAAAGTTAAGTACTTTGGGGTCGGGGAGGATATTGAGTTACATAGATGACATTTCTTGCGAATATTTCAGACTAACTGAGTTTCTTGAAATAATTTTTGATTAAACCGGCTATTTCGAATCTAAACGCCATTGGGATGCTCGCATGTTGATGATGTGATTACTCGCAAGCTGTGGAAGATGTTCGGTAATTCTTCGTGTTTGTTTTGTAATTTTGCGGACTCTAGGAGATTTTTTGATATTATTGAAAATTGTTCGAAATTACTTGATAATTTACTAGTGTTCAGTATAGCTGATTTTTGTTAAGTTGTTTATTACATGATCATTTAGCAGTTTTATTGGTCTTTTGCAGTAATTTAAACATTACATTACATTACGAACAAAAACATTTAAGTAATAGGAACGTTTTATTGACCCATGGATAATATTGCTTTTTTAGTAATTTGTGAAATTATCCAAAAATAATTTTGTTTGGCACTTTGTTGTGCATTGTATTGAAAAACCTGAATTTGAGATCCTCTGATTATTAGCATAAAGCAATCTTCAAAAATTCATTTTTCGTCTGTGATATTGGCTTGTGGAATTCTTTACCACTTACAGAACAGGGCATTCACAATGAAAAACTTTTTACTTTTTACTTACAGGTTTGTGTGAATTTCCAACTTGACGAACAAACATTTTTGCTCATTATGATGAAAATTCATACAAACCTGTAAGACAAAATTAAAAAGTTTTTTCGTTGTGAATGCTATGTTAGTATCTAATAGTTACAAACAATCATTAAGACTATTTCGCAGGATATATAGGGAGCATTAAACAATACATATATTAAATGTAGAATATGTATATCTTAAAGTTATTATAAAGTTGCCTTTTTTTGTTCTAGTTTATCTGTTCATTTTAACAAATGCAGCCAGATAGACGAACGAGACAATATTTTCATTGAAATAAATTGATTCAATTTCATCGATTGTAGTCAATAACAGTTAAATATTTAGTCAGACAGCTAAATATTTTTATTTATGCAATTTTTATCAATGTTAATCAGAATACGGAGTAATATTTCAAACAAAATTTTAGAGTTCAATAAAAAGGATTACTAAAAAAGTGTTTAATAGCTTCGTCGATTATTTTGAAATGCTGATGACTCCATTTTGATAAAACAACATAAAATTTTATTAATCCTAATTTAGTTTGTCAAATTTTACGAAACGAAATATTGTCAATATTGTATCCGTTGTGGCAATTAATTATAATTATTAAAAATAAACGCACAATATGTTGTACAGGTATCAATTTCATATAAATTTGGCCACATTACATCTCCATCCCGAAACCTTTTTGTTTGTTCTTGTATATATGTATGTATGTACATCCGATCCATTCTTGAATACAAATAACATTGTTACATTTCATTATATAACTCATAAATTATTCGAGATGAAATAAATTGATAGTGAAGGTGGTATGATTAATATTAACTTAAAGGTAGACAGCAACAACAATATCATAAAACGTATATTCGTAAAAATATTTTCATTTTCCATGGTTTTGGCAAAAAAAAAACGTGTGCTGAGCTTTATTTTGTGTGTTGTCGTTGTTGTTTTTACAGAACATGAACATCGATTAGATTGTTTGACATTTTATTTCTTTGTATCATTTACAGAATTTCATTTTATTTTTTTTATGTTTTGTACGTTTATGTTTCTGCTAGAAAAGGTTACGATCTATATACGACAGCATAAAGTTTTACACGTGTTTTGATTTAAATATTTGCTCACGGTTAAAAACGATGATTAATGATTTATGGTTGAGATGATGACTAATTCATTAATCAAACATAATAACAGTACGATGTCTTTGTTACCGTTATACAATTCTGCCTGAATTTCATGCGCGCATACTATTTATGTTTACTGATCATCATATAACAAAGTCAATTATTAATTCATTGAATTTTAATATAATTTGTCACTTTGTTACAAAACATACAAAAATTGTGGAATTCGTTCAAAAATTAAAGAGAAAAATCGTATCGTACCTGTTTAGAATTTTGAACCGGGCACATAGACCCAGCTTCTCGCTCTAAAACATAAAAACTGTTTTGATTTTATAACAACAAAAAAATTGGCATTGAAGAATATACATTTTCATAAACAACAAACTGTTACGAACAAAAAATAAAGCGGATTTTCTTTTTCCACCATCAAAATGTGATTTTTATGTAAATTTGGTATTTTCCCCCCCGACATATTTTTTATGTGACATAATTGCATTATTTCGAAGAAATATGTTAAATGTATTGTTTTGAAAAAGAAAAGCAATGAAAATGTACAGAAAAATTTGGATATATACGATATTGATTTTATGAAACATTTCTCATTTTGACAGTCACGTAATTTGGCCAGGTTGGTTATTTTTTGTTTTGTTTTATAAATTTATATAAGTAGGTATGTAGCGTGGTGTATATAGGTTCTTAAAATGAGTTTCACACAATATTATTTGGTACAATTTATAATAAATCTTTTCATAAAAATGTCTTCTTTTGTTTTGTTCGGTACCAAATTCCGTTGAAGCTGTTACAGAATAATGTATTTATTTACGGTACTTTGAAAATGAAATTATTGATGATGAATACTAATGAGTATTGTTTTCATGGTATTCAAAAGTTGTAACAGTTTTTCAATGAAAGTGAGATGAATAAATTATAAAATGAAAAATAATAATTTATGAATATAAAATTTAAAAATTATACAAAAATCAAATTGAAATTAAAATCTAATAAAAATCATCGTTTATTGCAAACGAAATATTTGGAACTAACATTACAAATTTTTCCACTGGTTTGCTTACAGTAGGGAGTTAGATAGTTTGAACCCCCCCAAGTTGTTTACTGTTCGTCAAAAACGTGATACTTTAAAATATCAACTTAACAAACAATGTAAACGAACAAAGAATTTTTCAAATAAAATTGTAAACTTTAAATCACGATTACGATTGTTTCCTCAGGGTAAAGCATTTATTTGAATAATCAAAACATGTACAGTAATTTCGCCTAAATGAATACAAATAGGAGTTGTAGTATTGTAATAAACATATAAATAGTTATGCAATACAGTTTTCATAACATTGTTTTTGTAATAATTCCTTAATTCAAAGACATACCATCAAAATTTTGAAAATTCGGGCTATTCT
The DNA here is from genome assembly GCA_963556165.1 of Tipula helvola. Lineage (NCBI taxonomy): Eukaryota > Metazoa > Arthropoda > Insecta > Diptera > Tipulidae > Tipula > Tipula helvola. Next base: position 7,449,862 of record OY744482.1, read on the forward strand.
AATCTTATTAGACAAAACTTGTTAAAAATAGCAATTCTGTAGGACAGAATTTCAGGTTTACATTAAAACGTTGAAAAAATGTTATGTTAAAAAGAGCAACTGATTTAGATTTTATCATCAATAAAAATACTGTTCCGGAAAAACTGAAGATGATTATTCCCATTACTTATCCTTTCTTTTTGTGTATGGGAACCACGATACTGGATTTATTCAATTGAATTTCAAATATTTAGATACGTTCCTATAAACCTAGCAAACTGAAATTGACACAGTCAAGACCCTTGCATTCACGGTTCATATGACGCATTCAATAGGAATCGATCAACCGCGGGTATTGACCTATAACAATAGAGAGAAATGATTGAGATTGAGATTTTCAAATTATATCAGCAGCAAGGAGGAAGTTTGTTCCTCCTATTTAGTTTCCCAAGTCATAACCGCTATCCGACTGTTACTCTTCTCAGTATCTGTTTTGAAAATGGACAAAGATTTTACACCAACCGAATTGCAAAAGCTGCTTCTTTAAAGGCAATCCCAACACAAAAATGCAGCTGTTATTTTACGCATTTCGTTGCACATCGGCTGAATTATTGACCTTACCCATTTTATTAAATTTAGTGAAAAAATCCTACATTCCAATTTTACCTGCGGAGTTACCTTATCGGGTGTCCACTGGATATCGAATATCTGAATATCGATTTTGAAATTCACGATTCACAGATCACAATTGCAAAAAAACACGATTAGTAATTAATTTAACCGAGACAAAACAAAATGCGTACGCAATATAGGTATCGCGTTGTTTGGATTTGGTTTCATATTTTAATTTTAAATAGGATTATCTTTATCTACATATGTAGATATTAATCGATTAATTGAGTTGTATCATCTTACAGGAACATCGAGATTTTCGATATTTTATAGGATTTTTCGTGGTTTTGAACTTATTGTAGAAATATTTGACGTTGTTGTTATGTAACCGATAATAGGGCATATACAAGATTGTTTAGCAATCAAGCAATTTTCATATGAAATAAACAAAATATTTGCGAACCAATTTCTATCGATAATATTCATTGTCTTGGTTGTTCATTTTATTTTGCGAACGTAAAAAATTGTTAGAAATTATATTGTGTTTTTTACAAAAACAAACAACAGTTAGAAAAAAATATAAAATTTTCTTGGTAAAAAGGGTCTAGTTGTTATATTTTTCGACTTGCGAATTGCGATGTGCTATTATGAGATTTTATGGATTTTTCGAGATTACTTAATACTTTGAAATTTTACGTCAGAGAAATTTGTCCTAAGTTACCTTAAGTTGTCCTAAGTTTTTTATGTTATATGTATCGGTGTAAAAGTTTTGTTATTATGAATTTATATAATTCATATAAAAATAATAAAAATTATTCTAACAGAACAAATTTAGGTATTTTCTATGTCGGGTATAAATGATTTTCCGAATTTTCTTGAGAAAATCCGAGGAAGCGGCCACCAAAATTCTTAGGATTTTCTCCAAAACGGTTCCTAGGATTTTCTCAAGAAAATTCGGAAAATCATTTATACTTATATTCTAACCCAACATAGGAAAAATCTAAATTTGTTCTGTTAGTATAATTAAACTTCAGCATGATTTTTATTATTTTAATATGAATTATATAAATTCATAATAACGAAACTTTTACACCAACACATATAAAAAAACTTAGAACATACTTAGGACAACTTAAGGTAACTTATAGGACAAATTTCACGTACGTGAAATTTTTGGATATCTGGGTTTGAGTTGCTTGGAATCTCATTCTCATAATTTATTCGAAATTACCAACATTATTCAATATGTTAGATATTACCCGACTTTTCCCAGTTATTTATTTTTTTTGCGAAATTTGTTTTTTAAGATTATTCTTATACTCCGACTTTATTCTAAAATCCTAAATAGAATTTTCGAGATTTTTTAAGTTTATTCGAGATTTTCGGCGTTACTAGACATTTTATAGATTTTTCGAAATTGTTCGAAATTTTTCAATTATATTTGATTTAATTTCGAGTTGAATAAAATTAATGCGAAACACTGAGTTATATGATATTACAGAGATGAGATTCTCAGGGTCTTTGGACTTATCTATTTTTTCGGAATTAAATACCGTTGACTTAATTGTTTGGCATTCAAGTTATTTATTTTCAAGATTATTCACCGTTTTGTGACGCCTGCATGATATTTTTCTCAGTGATTTATTTATTCTTTTAAATTATTGTGAGTTTATTCGAGTGTCTTGTGTTATTCGTGTTTTTCTTATTCCTCGAAAATTGCAAAAGATTCAGTTGAGTCTTATTATTCTGTCTAGTGATTTATGGAGACTTTTGGTATTGAACTTTTCGAGATTTGCATAGCGTTGAGTTACATATAGATAAGTTAAGTTTGGGTATTTAAGATTTTGCAAATCTTCGAAATAATTTTGGGCTAATTCAGATATTACGAATTTGGGCAATATTGGATTTCTTGGCATCGAGATTATTGTTAAAGATTATTCGAGATTTTCCAATTTAGGTGCTTATTGATGTTGTTCTTATCGTATTATACAGATCGCTCAAACATGTTGAAGATATTGCAAATTTTCCAAAAAATTCGAGATTTTTTGGTATTATGATCTTTTTCATGGTTATTTGACTCATGGTTTTTGTAGGTATATAAGCATACCAATCTAGACTTAAGAATTAAAAGGGCGTAAGTCGTCTTATGCCCTAATCGACTTTTGAGCATTTTCTGTTTAATTGTGTATTAATACGATTTTATTTTCCAATTTCCAAGGTAATATCAAAGAAAGTAAGATATCTTATTCTTTTGCATATTACCTAAAAATTGAAATGAAAATGTATTAACAGAAAATTAGATAGAAAATGCTCAAAAGCCGATTAGGGCATAAGTCGACTTACGCCCTTTTAATTCTTGAGTCTAGATATACATATGTATCTGTAATAATAATTACAAAGAAAATGTTTTTTATTTTCTAAATAATTTTAAAGTTGATAGTCATTTGATTTTTCATTCAACAAATAAATTTTTTTTTTTTTTTTACTTTGTGCATATACTTACATATAAAACAAATAGCAATTACGTGTTATTTTAGCGCTTTTAGTCTTAGTTGCAAATGAAATGTCCGATGATGATCACCAAGTGATCGAAAAAAAACGTTCACATAGTTTTGTAAATAAAATTGAATTTTTTGTGGAAAATTTTAAACAAGTTTTGTATTATTTCAAGTACATTTTAGTTTTTTGTTTTCGGTAAAAATTTTTCGGTTTTGTGGTTTCAAGAAGGTGATTGTTAAACTGAAGAATTATCGAATTGAATTTGGAAACCACGGCAGCTCCAAACTACATAAATGTGTAAATGGTTGAGAATTTTAAAAAAGCCAAAGTACGCGGTTGGAAAACGTAAATGGATTATTACAACCCGTTGTTTTATATTTGATTTTTGCATTTTTTAATTATTATAATATAAAGATGGTTTAAAAGTTAAATAAGGGAATGTGTGCTAAAAAATAAGGCCTAGCCGCGAGATATTACCTGGAAAACAAATAGCCACCAAGTGTCACAAATTATTTTGCTGATTTGAAATTAAATCACGTTACTATTAGCAACATTAAGCACACCAATATTGTTGCCACATGATACTAAACAAATAATCCAACTGAAGAAAATGGCCAAAGAAAATCTAAGGAGTCATATTCTGAATGATAATTTTATGAAGGATAGATAAATAAATATAGGTTTTATAAAGAAGATTATTGTCTGTATTTTTATTAAAGAACTTAAATTCCTTTAGTTTCACATTTCTAATTTTCAAAATAATGTTTAACTTTGTGACAACGTAAAAATCGATCCATTTTGCCCAATTTTCTACCTTTTCCCTTATTGATAGATAATCTAATCGAATTCACAGCTTAACCTAAAAAAGTTTGTTTGCTGTCATTATTACTCAAATTTCTTTTGTAAAAAAAATAGATTTAACTAACCAACTAAGATCGATAGGGAATTTCCCATAGAATAACCTAATGTTTTGATATTTTTCCTGAAATGCAAAATAACCATGTTACCGGAAAAACAACCCTTTTCCGACCCTCCTTTTCCAGTCGGTCGATCTCGGGGCTCAACAAATCCTTAATCTAAAGGAAAACATAGAGCATTCTTAACGCGAGAAAGCATTCTTAACACGTCTTTAGAATTTATTTCGTATTCCTTACCACCATATACCATTCCACCTCGTCTTACAATTGAGGAATAACCGTATACCAATTTTCTCAATATCAATCAAAGCTATGCGTTAAGAAGCATTGAAGCAAAATAATCAGTATTCTGATTCTGACCGAGTTAAAATATCTTCTTTATGGTACACTTTCAAGATTATATAAATTGACTGTTCCATTATCCAAGTTTTTGAAGTGATAACTGCTTACACCGTATGTTCAGAAAATTGACACGAAATTTTGCCCTTGGTCATGAGCAATTACTCAACTGTAAGCATTAATTTAAATGTATGATTTCTTTCTTAGGTTGGTCATTAGGCTTCATGCCTCATGCAGTAGAACAAAGATACAGCAATTCTTCTTCATCCTAGTTTATTATAATAAAATAATTTTATTTGGTTTTTAACTTAAATAATTAATAAAAAATAAAATATTAAGTTAAAAACCAAATAAAATTATTTTATTATAACAAAAAAAAAAGCTTAAATAAGTGAATTAAATCCTAGTTTATATTTTAAATTTTTTAAGCAGATGTTAGTATTAATTTAAAACATAATCTCACATAAGAATCCTGATCGTAACGCTGACCGCATACCGAGATTAAGGCAAAGAAATAAAGAGAGACAGAAGGAATTATGATCGTAAACGTGCTACCTGAATAGTTTAACTATAGTTTAAATACCCAGACCACTGATAACGTTCACATAAATACCCGAAGTTTAAGTACGGATCACAGTTTAAGTCTTAAGATTTAACAAAGTTTGAAACTATTCAGCTCTTGTTGATTTAACCATTTTGGACCTTTTTCACTTAAACTGCAATAACTTGAAAAACAATCAAATTTTGGTTAGTGTGCATTTAAAAATGTTAAAAACTGTTGAAAAAAGCTACTTTTGTGACAAAAAAAATTAATGTTTCTTTAATTTTATTTTATTAGCGCAAACTCGCATTCAGTGGTGGATTATCAAAATAATAAGGAAATCCGAACCCATTGCATGCTTTCGTTTCTGAAAAGTATGAAAATTAGGTTTTTTCTGTTTTTCATGCTCAAAACGTCGGATCTCCCTCATTATTCACTAATTGGTGGCACGTTATATTTAATTTAAAAAACCTCGACTGCTCAAACGAAAATAAAAATTTAGTATAGACAGTTGTAGATTCTGTTATAGCAAAACGATTATGTAAAAAAACTTTTTGGTAAACTTTTTATTAATTGCAGGAGAATAATAACGTGCGTAAGATGTTTGCGCATTCACACAACATACTTTGTCGCGCTTGAAAGGTTGCTGACAAAAAAGGACTTTGCGTTCTTGATACAGAAATATCTATTTATATACACAAAATCCCAATATTTGTTATTTTAACAGGTGGCCACAAAATTATAAACAATGGCAAACTAGATATTTCTATATAATAGTCATTTAATTTTAAGGCCCTTAATGTTTCTTAACGTAAAATCTTGCATTTCAAAATCTTGCATTACAAAATCTTGCATTACAAACACTTGCATAACGATTGCCCGTACAATTATAGAATCGTGCATGCGATCAATTTTGCCTGGAATTCCTTTTTAATTGTTTCACTGAATCTCCTATCCTTCCTTTCAGAAAAAAATCCAAAAATAATAAATTCTAGTCGAAAAAGTTTTGGCTTGCATTGAATGTCTTTTTAGTTTTTTCATTGAACTACCTTCTGAAAAGGATTTCAGTCTTAAACTATTTTCAATGAGTTACCTCCTAATTATTGATCGAAATTCCTTTCTCTTTTCCAGTGGACTGCTTTTGACTAGGGGCCTGAAGGGGGAGCCAACGTATTGGCCTACGAAAATATCTCGTTCAAAAAGACAAACCCACTAAAAGGTATTCTAGTCAGTGGTACATTATTTAGTTGGAAAATATGCAAAAATAAGAGCTGATAGTATATAGCAATATTGCAAAGAAGATGGGAAATTCGAAAACAATCCCGGAAAAGAACTCCTCGAAAAAGAATGGAAAGGGATTAAACCCATTGTTAAGAAGAGTAAGTTATCCTTCTTAGTCCTAAAGGAAGATAAATGTAGCCGTATCTCATCAAATTGACAAAAGTATTAGACGTTGGCTGTTTGACTCTGGGCTGCGTGGTACACGTGAACAGTGGATTATGTCCATATAAAATTTAAAATTAAAGATCAATTTTGCAAAACAACACCTGCATAATCGACTGGCATATCGTAAAAATTCCACTGGAGCGACGAATTGAAGTTTAGTTTGTTTGGGTCGGGCGGCAAAATTTACGTGAGATGAGCGCTTAATAAAGAATTGGACCCCTAATTCAATATGAGTATTTAAATCGTCTGATCAAAAAAATTGATGTTTTGGGTACGAGCCCCTGACCTTAGCCCAATCGGGATAACTTATGGCGAGAAGTTCAGCAAGATTTAAAAAAGAAAAGCTCCAGGACTTCAGACGAGATGTTCCATCATTTATCAAGGAATTCAATTATCAAGGAACATTTCAATAACCAGTTTACCGCGACGCCGTGCGATGGATTAGAAAAAATAAAGGCTCTCCCATTAATTAATTGAGCGCGAAACTTACGGGCCCCCAAAATTCACGGGCACTAGGCATGTGCCTAGTTGCCTTGGCATGCATCCGCCCTGCTCGTATTCCTAGATTATCAATATATCAAAGTAAATTAATATTATACACATATTTAATTTAGGAGCCAAATACTAAAACACACATCATTTAATGATCGCCAAAATTAATATTTGTATGTAGCACCAAATAAAATATATCACCTAATAAAACCGTATTTACAGGTAATAAATTACCTATAAAGATATAGGTATATTCTGGTTGTACATAGGTATATATATAATATAATTGAGAATTTAACCTAAATTTATTAATTAAAATAATAATTGATGGCTGAAAATCTATCCCTCTCATCCCTTAACCAATCCGGTAGTATAAAGGTATCGCAATTCCGAATTAGTAGAGTTTTGTATTCATAAACGAATGCCTACGAAATCAACGCAGGTATATTGTTATACATACACAGGAATGTGATTTCGTAGTATTATAATATATACGTTTCGCATTTAATTCAGGTCAATCTAATTATTTTTGCTATACCAGAATTTATTTATTTATTTGGTTGACTATGCAAATTTAATTATTCTCATTTTGTGGTTGATTATTTAGGTACAACAAAACACGTAAATATGTATCTTTTGACTGATCAAGCGGAAATATATTGCTCATATATACAGTAGCATATAAACGTCCCACTGCATGCCGCCTTCATAAAAGTGTTAACACAAACACACACATTCCAAAACTATGAACGACGCTATTATTTTTCTAGTGTCATCAGTTTATTAATAATTTAATATACTCGTAGCTAAAATATAAAAAAATTATAGTGTAATGTTAAATTATAAAAAAAAAACTTGCGCGTGCGTTAACAAAATCCCCGCGCAAAAAATAAAAATAAAGCTTTATCTAATGTTACAAAAATATATGTTTGAATGTGTACATAAGAAAATCCAAAAAAATTATGTATGTACATTCGTTTATCAGACGCCAAACTGGGCTATTATTCGTTTACACATCCATAATATTATACATATGTATTTGTATATAAAAATAGACGATAGTATTTTAAGAGCACAACAAAAATTTGATTGCCAATCAATGATTTTGTTTTTATTGTTGCAAACTTTGGATTTTTCTACTCATAAATCTTGTTTCCATTAAATTTTACGAGCTTTAAATATCGATTATACCACGAAGACTGGTATCTATCACAATATAATAATTCAAAAGCAAAAAAAAATCTTCATTACCTTCTTGAATGAAGAGCACATTAAAACCTTGCACTACCTGAAACAAAAAGTATATAAACAATTAATATGTATATCAAAAAACTGTAATATTTTTATATCAAAACAAAAAAAAAACATCTTCACAAAAAATCGAATTTCAAATCTCACCAAGTTATCAAATTATACTTCCATTTATATTATTTGATAAAGCAGAAGAAAAAGGAAGAAAAAAAAAACAGAGAAAATCCTGAAAATGGCAGAAAAACTACTTAATTTGCTTTCACATTATATTTGGAAACTCCGAACATTATGTGTGTAAAATTGTAACACCGCTCATCCACAGCACCAAAAATACACAAATTGATTGTTAATTGGGGTTCACATTTCCAACTTCCTGAGCACATAACAAAAAATAAAAAATAAAAATTATTGAGTGACTCAGCTCATTTGACATATCTATATAGAGCAAATATAAAAATGAAAAATGATCAATCATCCATCACTGATTTTGAACGTATACATAGCGAGCGAGCGATATACAGACAACAAAAGAATATAGAATCTTTTTTTTTTTGGTGGTTTTGATTCATTAATATTGACTAAAAGTCAAATTTGCGAAACCAATTTTCGCAAAACAGTAAAATAAAGTAGTTATCATTTTTCATTCATTTCCTTCCGTTTTATTTTATTTTTTTTGTTTTTTGTTTTTTTTGTTGTTGCGGCAGAAACAGTAAACGCCCCCCAATTCAATAAAAAGTGATTTCCACTACAACACTTTCATCAGTATCGTCGCATTTTGTATTTCTGATGTCAATTTTCTTTCGAGCGATAAATCGAAATACCAGATTAGAAATTTGTTAGATTTCATTCTTCTTTCAATCATTACACAAAAGCAATAAATTGAAATAAAAAAATGAAATAAAAATTCGTTTTGTACTGTTTGATGTTTTGATATATCAAAACCGTCGTCACATATGGAGGAGGGAATTTTCTTTGTTTTTCATCAAAAACGGTTGAGATTCTCCCTATGATTTTTCATTTCCATCCAAACACACATTTTTTTTTTTAAGAGTTGAATTGATTTATTTCTTATCTCTAGGCAAAGTTGGTTTTTCTCATATAATATACCGTATATACAGTTTCGTATATGTAGTACGAATATATGTACTCACAAACAACAGAAAATTCATTTTTTGGCATGTCGTTAGAATGATTTCCAAAAATATTTTTTTGATTATATTGTTGTTCATAAGGAAAAACATAAATGGTAAACAATAATATTAATAATGGAGCATACAAACATATATAAAAAGCATATTGCAAAATTATGGATGAATATTGGAATATTTGATTGGAAACAACAACTAAAATGTAGCGAATTTTCATGTTGTTATATTTTATTAATTTTTTTTTTTTTTTAGTTGACAAGGTTTATTTTTAGGCAGTAGGGTGGAGGCCTGAGGCTATAAATTATAATGATATCTCGTTTGCATTTTCTTTCGTTTCTTTTCAAATATGTTATGTATATCGAATTAATCTACCGGTTTAGTTTTTATTTGACAGACATTTTCATTAACGGAATAATGTTTGACAATTGATTAAAAATCTAAATTAATTATAAAACTGATTACATACAGAATAGTTTTATAAACCGTCTACAATATGTTATATTAAAATGTTCTTGTAATATTGAGCTTTTTGTTTGATTTTTTTATGATCTTACGATAAAATTTAGCAGTTATGATTTTATTGGTACATAAATGAATCTTTGCTTTTCTATCTGAAAACATTAAAAATTCATGGTATTCGATAGTTATAGAAGTAAAACAAAATCAATACATCCAACTTTTTTTTGCACGGCACATACGTTCCGACCTAGAAAATGCCAAAATAAAAGCAAGGCAAAAAATATAGGAACCACATAATAGTCAGCCCCCATTATCTATTATAGCCCCCATTATAGTGTAGTAAATCCCCCATTATGTTCCTTAAATTTAAAAAGACCTATAACCGTATCACAAAAAAGCATGCTAAATCAAATATCGCATCAAAAAAAGAGTTGGGTCTATGTACATATAATAATTAAATAAAGACTTAGGCCTTTATCATGAGTTCCGGTGGAGTGGAAATTGATTCTCCACCGTAATTTTCGTACTCTAGACTTTATCTTAGAAGCCAGGAAATGATAATTTTAGAAATAATCTTCACTGGAGTTTAGAATACCAATAATATCTCGGGTTGAGTTTAAGATTACGGTGCAGTGGAGTGGATAAGCCAGTTTCACTTATATGAGTTTAATTTAATATATTGAAGAAGGTACATTCCTATCTAGCGAAGAGAATACATTTATGTTTCTATTTAGAATATTAAAACTTAACAAATCAAAATTTGCGTCAATTTTTCTTAACATAATAAAAGGGGAGATGATCGAACGAGCTAATATAGGATTTTTTTTTTTTTGTTAAATCGCTATTAAAGCATACATTGAACGATTTTCCGCAGATGCGGATGTCACACATCAAAATTTCGTTTTTTTACAGACAAAAAATAAATTTAAACAATAAATGTGATAAAACGGGCTTAATGCTTTGGTTTTTATGTATGTGTAAGCTCATCACATTTATTATAAGCTAGTATCAAATTCTTTATAGCAAAAATATGTCGCTCTTGATCATGCAATCATGAAAAACATCCTAAAATTTCAGATGTTGGTTTATTACTTGATGAGTATACTCTCTGAGTTTAAAGTAAGATTGAGTCTCATAAGCAAGTTAAACTATTCGCAAAATTATAATCATGCACTCTGTAAAAAACGTTTTTAATTATTATTATTCGTAAAATTAAAAATTTTGCAGAGCAGCAAGCCGTTCGACAGATCGGGAAACAATGGCCTATAAAACATTATTTAAGCCTCTAGAATCAATTTTGTAAATTACTCATCTTCCAAAAATGTTCTAAAGAGTAGCTATTGTAGGAAATAATTAATACATGACACGGTTCCAATTCATAGTTCAATTTTTTATGATACAAATTACAGTTATTTACAGAAATTATTATAATTATTGTTTTCGAATTAGTACAACAATTTTTCTAATGACCACAAAAACCCACAGTTTATTGAAAGAGCGCATGGTTTTGCAACAGGTTCTTAGATAGTTCTAAGTATTTTCAGTGCACTTACGCACCTGTTAGTTCTTTGTAGGTATTCAATAATTTGTTTTTTAAATATGCAGAATTTGTATTTGCGACACTAATAAAACATGTATCCGTCTATATCATTCGTAAAACTGTATATCAAATAATCCTTGTAAAAACTGTGTTAAATCAAGCACCGTGTAAAAAAAACCGTGTAAATACAAGTTGGGTTATAGTCGAGTTCATATACAGTTTCAGCTCAAACTCGGAATGGAACCGTGTAGGACGAAACCTTATTTAATCGCCCAATGAAGCTCAAGGCACTCAGGTTTTTATTTAGGTCGCTGATAATGAATTCTAAATAGTTAATCCAATATGACTGGTGTAATCTTCATTTAAGAACTGTTTCCTAATTATTCGAAAAATTTACAAAACTATACAGAAAATGAACGAATGAATTAAATTAACCTCAAAACGTAAATCAACTATTGTTTTACTTTAAAGCGGCCATATTGATTTTGATTCTCAAAATTTTGTTGGCCTCATGTTTGTAACTAGCTACTCCAAAAACATTTTTCTATATGGTTTTGTAAGTTTATTGAATAGCTAGTTATGAAACAGTCCATAACAAAAGAAAACAGGCGCCATATTGGATGCGCTATCTTAAATTATAAAATAGAATCATAAATTCGTAATCGCAGCGACCAAAATACCCCCGAGTACCGAATTTCATTGCTTAATATTAATTATTGGGCGAATTGCAAATTTCATCATTTTATTTTACAATTAAAAACAGCATTTTGTTAATAAAAAATTAACATATGTAAAATAAGCAACCCTTTGTTTCTTGTCATTATTTCATTTTATTTCCAAAATATTAACCATAACCAACTCATTCAACTAATATCGAAGTTATGTGAGCACCACATGCTTTCAGCAGTCAATATACCTGGGTCAACATGTTGTAGGAACCTCTTCCTAAAATGGCGTCTTCTTCTGGTAATCTCGACTTGTAAGCCTTCAAAAAATCTAAAACTCAAGACTCATTAAGAAATCACATGACTTAAGTTATAACGAAACATAATATTTACAATCAAACACGGCCAATTTCGAAATTTCTTAAGAACTTTCCTATAGTGTTGTTTACGGCTATAAGCTATCTTTTGGGACCAAAAGTTGAAACAATTTATTTTTATTTTTATTCCAGCTCATATTTTTGCTTTTACTTTTTTCTTTTTATTTTGTTTGGAAATCTAAATCAACTTGACGCTTAATGACTTGATTAGCTAAATATTTTGAAAATTCATCATCATTTGATCAAAATAATATTCCATATTCTCGAAATATCTTCATAAAACACCCAAATGACATTCAAATTCGCAATATGGTTTAGTTCGAAATTATGTCGAAATTATTGAAAAATGTTGAAATTATCTCAAATATTCTAGAAAAATGAGAGTAGTAACTCATCGCGATGGAAATGTTATAAAGCTTAGAAACAAAATTTTCGACAAATCATTAATTCTGGAATACGACAAGATGCTACTGTACCCGTCGCAAGTTTCGAGGAATATCGACAAACACGACTAATCTCGAAAAGTTGGAATAATCTTAGAATTGAATAATACTTTGTTATTTAAGCAATTAAAAAGCAAAAAAAAAATGGAAAACCTCGAATAGTCTGGAAAATATAATAGTTTAGAATAAATTATAAGCTAATCAACTTAACGATATTCAAACCCAAACAGCTAAATCATTTCAAATATTTCAAAATCTCGAATTTTAGACATAAAATTTTCGTTATATGGGACCAGAAGTCATGTTTTAATTTTATGATTTATTTATATTTTGAATGGGTGACACTGAGTAAAACAAAATTTTTGTGGAACAGGATTTTTTTTGTCGTTATTTTTTAAGACAAATGGGGTCAAATATTTAAAAATTGAATGCACCTGTTGTTGTATTTATGCTATAGAAAAACTAGAACACTAAAATTTGGGCTCATTTTAAAAATTTTACGAAATCGGATTACTATAAATTTATTTGCAATTTGCTTGTTCGTCTTAATTTTTATTTTTTTTTTCGGTAGCGCTACATCCCATAGAGGGATTTGGCCGCTTCATAGAGAAGTTTCGTAATCATTTTTACAACGGATAATGAGTGATTAATTCATTGATCGTTACATTAACCAGCCGTGATTTTTCATCATCCGCCGGGACTCGAACCCGGGACCTCCGGAGCTTAAAGCGAGAATGCTAACAACTGTGCCACCGGGGCGTAGTCGCTCACGGTAATTAATTTGGTCCGTAAATTACGACAGAACACTTCACTTACAAAAGATTTAAGAGTTTCGAGATTTGTTGGTACCCCTGGCAAGGTTAACATAGCGTTGAGTTGTGCAGCGTTCTTTTGGATCAAGATTATTAAAAAGTAGCAAGATTTCTCGAGATTTGCACAAAATCACAAGCTTTCGACATTTTTTCAAACTTGTTCCAGAATTCTAGATATTTTAAGAATTTTTAAAATTATTTTATATTCATCGAGATAATTCCTGATGATTACGATGTTCGGTAGTATGTCTGCAAATTTAATATTAAGGATATACGAGCAATATTTAAATAATTCCATTTATGCAAATCATAAAAATTCGAAATTTTCGAAATTTTGATGTTGCTGAGTTAGTTGGGTAATTTTTCAGGTACACAAATAATAAGAGATTTTCGATAATTTTGAGCATGTCCAAGATCTGCTTGGAATATGGTTACAGTAAAAAAATAATTTCAAGATTTACAATATTTTAACAATTTTCAAATAATTTGGAATATAATTACCACTTAATTATAAAATTTAAATTATCTATAAAAAAAAACTTACAATTCATAGAAAATGTACATACTTGTATTATTCAAAAAAGTAGTTGCATAGTTATTAAACCTCCCCTCAAAAATATTTGTTATTCTCATGATCATATTGATTAATACTGACTTATTTATATGGTCAATAGCAAAAACCAATCTTAATTATTAATCCATCGATAACTTCTTTTTTCGTAGAATAAAAAGACGAATTTTTAATTAATTAGATTTTCCATGGACTTAATAATTTCCTATGTAATCCTTTTATTTGACATAAATCTCCTGTCTAGACTTTATTAATTATTATTTTACGGTATAAAAGTTTCTGATAGTAGTAATTTATACCACGCTGTTTTCCAATTCAGTCCTAATTCTAATCTAATCTTTACAAATAAACGTTGAGTTGACCTACATCGATGCCAAACCCTCGTTCGTTCTTTTACAACACGAAATATCTAAAACGTAAATATATTTAAGAAAAGCAACCAAAAAAACGCTCCAAGAAGCAACGACGAAAAAAATCGAAAACACATCAAATTTGGATCAACATTTAAGTTCTAAGCTATAAATAAGAACATACATCGAAAATAAATACAATATACATAGCTTATCTACTCGTTCTGCCAAAAATTATTGATTTTTTATTTTATTTCTATTTTCACAGAAAGATGTTCCTTTTATATAGCCTTGAAAACCAAAAAAAAAAAAAGCGAATAGAATTAAATTTCCATTCTATGAATATTGTTTCAATTAGAAAACATAAGGAAAATTCGTCTCGGTTTATGTATCTAAGATCATCGTGCAGAGAAGAAGAGACATACTATTATCTATTTCATCTATAGGGCATTGGCATAACCAATGTTTTTTTTCTACCATTTTATCATAATTTTCTTTTTATATTCTGTTGAAGTTTTTTTTTTTTTTTGATGTTTTGTTTTAAATTTGTCTCTAGAGATTTGGCAATCTTATATTTATACAAAGAAGAGACATGGAAAACGAAAAACCGTCACTTAAATTTTTCCGGGTATGTTTTCGTCTTTTTTCTTTCTTAAGTATTTAGTGTATTATTTTCTTGGGACAAGAAAGACAAAAAAAAAAATTATGATTTACATCCAAAAGGGAGTTTTATATTAAGGGTCGCTTATCTATGAATTATGGAAAACCTTGACCAATGTTTGACAGTAAATAATGCAAAAAAGTTTAATAAAAATCCAAAATGAAAATATTGAAATAGGTTGGGATGTACAAAAAATTTATAAATTATTTATAAGTTTAAATTAAGTCTTACTCGTATCGATCACGCGATTTATGTACATATAAATTTTAGCCTTCCGTATTAATGTTTAGCTGGAAATACAATTATTTGATTTGTTTCTGGTGAAAATTTGTATTGTAGACTGTGTGAAAATCAATCAAATTTTGAATGGTGTAACACAAATAAACACAATGAATTGAAAAATAAACATTTCAGCCAATCATTTGTGTCACAGAATGATTGATTAGAAATTCAACATTTTTTGACCTAATATTGATTATAACCAAACAGGGTCAAATTATCAAACAACGTAATTTCGTAATTTTCTAAATAAAATTGATTTATTGAACATACTCGTTGGGTTGAAATAAATATCACATACTCACGTATATCAATTAATCACACATTAGTGGCATCAAATTAAAGAAAGGTTTATGTTGAATTCACATTTAATACGACAGATTATTCCTTGATTTCTATCCTTAGCAAGATATGCATTTAAAGATAAGAATAATTTTATGTTTGTTTATAAAAAATTCAATTCTGATAAGACGGAATTTAAGAATTATAAATAAAACTACCCTATGAAATACACTGTATTTATAAAATAAATTTATAAAACGCAAATTGCAATTACGAAGACATGATTAGGTGTAAATGCACTTAAATAGCCAAGAACAGGATTTTTATACTAAGACGTACCACCCGCATAAAACAACAACTGTTGATGTCAGAAAAATTTTAAAAATTTTCGTAATTAAAATTTAGAAAAACAAAATTTTAAAGTGTTTCATACTTTACAAATGATTGGTATTATTTTTAAAATTTCAAACATTTCTGCATTGAAGTAAGCAGAATAAATTACAAATTTCAGATCGGTTTGCTTTAGTCGTATTTTTGCAAAATTCTAAAGTAAATTAAAATTTAAATTCTATTTCGCACAATTGAAAAATAGTAAGCTTTGATCGATTCGCAAGATTTTAAGAGCTACTGCAGTTTCTGTTTTCGGTTCAGTTAACATTATTTTCTTTTATTTCTAAGGTTTTCGAACAAAATCCAACATCTACGATACTTGATAACTATTTATCAAACAAAAACTATTAGATACATTTTAGTCTGGTCATAGACAAAAGTCATGGTAACAATTCTACCGAACTCAACAGTTTTGAAATCTCCATAAAGTCGATTGAAATTAATTTACGGTGTCTTTATTGTTAGATTTTAATCGTTGTGCAATAAATAAACGTGGCAATAAAATCACAATCGACAGATATAAAAAGAATACAGTGTAACATGGGTGGTTTTCGGAAGGTAGGTACATAGGGCAGGAAGCGAACGAATACTATTTTTTACATTTTATAAAACAGCCAAAAATTTGGGATTGATCATCAACTTCAACTGCATAGGTTAAATTAACTTAAAAAGTAAGAATTTTAAAATATAGACCTAGCAGCCCATTTTCAAAAAACAAATATAAAAGCATGCGATGAGTCTCTTAAGCCGGATTCAGTGTCGCATTCCTCCTGAAATTTTTTTTAATTAATAATTTGATTGGTTAAAAATAACGTTATTTTTCATTCTGCTGCCTTTGATTGGATACAAAAATTATCAGAAGGAATGAAGGAACCAAAGAATGCAACACTGAATCTGCCTTTAGACTCAATAGGTGATAAAAGAAATTAACTTGGTATGGGAAAACTCCAGCATTTTAGACCTTTTACAGATTACTGGTAGAATAAAAATTCAATGCCAAGGTGTATCTATCATTTTATGCATTCTGATTATATACACCAACCAGAGGCGGTTGATCCATCAATGCAACGCATTCATTGCCTAAAAATTTCGAAATGATCGAATAATATCTAAATGGTCGAACAGTCTTAAATTTCTAGAATACTCTAGCTCAGATATTCGAAAAAAAATATTCCCTGAAAACTCGAATAAATTTGGAATCTTATAATAATATTAAAAAAACGAGGAAGCACTAAAGAACTCGATTAATCTGAAAAATATCAAGCAGATTTCGCAAGACCTCGGAATAATCTCGAAAATATTGAATAATACAATGGGTTTAATTTTGCTGGCATAAGCCGCTTGACGCTATAACGCTAACAATTTGAAAATCTAGATAAATCCAGGGAAATCTGAGTTTAGAATCTCAATATCTACTAGTTACATTACACTCCGTGCCAAACAAATTTCAAATAAGGTAAAAATCTCCTATAAATCCTATAAAATAACTAAAATCTCGACATAAATCGAACAAACTCGATTAAGCTAGAATAATTGCAATATTCTCAAGAAATTTCTAATATTTCGAAAATCTGGAATAAAATTAAAACTCTAAAATAACCTTGAAAAATCAAAATACATATCAGTAACAATGTAACGATCTGTAATAAATTCTATAAGCAAATAAAAAGCAACAAGAACATCTTTCTCAAAACAATAGCTATAGAGAACGTCGAATAATCCGATGATGTATGATGGTGTACGCCTGATGGTGTATTTATTATTATGTAAGTATTAAACGAGTTTACAGAATTTTTTCGAAATTGTGACAAAGCGCGATTATGTAAGATATTTCCAGCTCTCATACCGCGAACATACAAAATAGCGTTTACCTACAATTGCGTCTTTGTACATTGAGTTCTCGACAAACGTAGCTGTAAAAATAATAATAAATAATAATAATCAGCACTCAAAGAAGGTTAAATTGACATGTGGATGGATTACAATAGCTGACAATTTGGTTATTGATTCTAATTCTTTTGAAAAATTATTTTTTTCACAAAATTTAATAAATAATTCAAAATACATTTTATTCTCGGTAAAGATCGGTTATTATCGTATCGATTAAACGAAAAGTTTAGATTAATTGGTTAACCTTAACCTTAACCGTTTTTTATTTCCTTACATGTGGTCGAATTCTTTCAAATTAGATGCCAAATAAAAAATCAAACCATTTATGCAGGAATGTTTCAGCGACTACAAAACCAAAATAAAAAAAGATGCCAATATTTCCGATATGACGATTCAGAAGACTAATCAGTCCGAACAATTCAAGAAATTTCCGTACTATTGATAAGCGGATGTAACAATTTCGAGAAAGACTTCTTTCCACCACTACATTTCATCTACACTTGACAAATATGGAATGAAAATTTGGTAGATTTACGATAGCTTAACAACAAAACCATTGAATTCCCGAGGAATTCCTTATTTTGAAAATGAGCGTCCGCTAAAAATGAAGAAGAATACCCGTGTACTTCGTATTACAATAGTCAATGCAGCATCACAAGAGCAGGTTTAGTACTTTCGAATTGGTACAGAAACTGCTGGATATAGAGTTCCACATATTCAAGTAAATTTCGAAAAAATAAAAGGTCTATAGGAATTACTTCTCAAGCGTGAAAGCCTAATGAATGAAATGTGTTCGAGTTTTCAAAAATGTAAGCTTTCTCAAGAACAAAATCGAGCCAACATTTCATTTCGTCGATTTTTTCGGTGACACATATTTTCTTCAAAAAAAGAAACCTAATCAGTGGACCCCTAGCCTTACTTTTTTTACTAAAATATAGATGAGAGCATAACAGCAATTGTAATGCTACTGCAAGCCAATTAGCAAACGATAAATGACGAGTACCAAAATATTTCTTGTAAATTTAGAATAGAAAATCGTTGAACCAAATAGAAATAAGTGCATGTCTCTCAGTTTTTCACGTCTACCTCACTAACAAAGGTATTAATGCAATAACTTACAGACGGTACTTGCTGGGTCTTATAGTATAATTGGAGCCTTTATAGTAAAGTAACATATATAAAGCTTAAGTGGTACATACTCCCAAATTTAATTTTATTTTTGTTTGTACTAAAATTGTATCGTGAACAGAACAGTAAATTTATTATTTTTAAGAAAAGTGTGCTGTGAAAATTGTGACGTAGGTACTTTGATATTTTCTTCCATTTTTCATTGCCTCAATTGTTAGTGTTTTGTTTTGTTTAGTGTTAAGCCTGGTGTCCAAATAAAACAAGATAAATATATTTATAAAAATTTGTTTGTAGATTTTCGTAAAATTTTAAATTTGGATTACTTCAACTTACAATTTATATTTAAAAATGTAAAATTGAAAAAAATGAATAACAAGAGACTCGTCATGAAATGTCAAAATTTAGCTTCACATTTAACGTAAATGAAGATAAAAACATAGTGAAAACGTGTTGAGATAAAATAGACATCTATATTCTAATACAAAAACACCAGCGCCCCTATTTGTGAATGCGATGCGAAGAAACGAACGTCGTTTTCGAGTAATCCGTTTGAATTCTCGAAACGAATAACTTTAAAAGTAAAACGAATAGCAATTCGTAGCAACGAAACGAATATAAATTTCCCTTATATACCAAATCCAATACGTTTCCGATCATTTTTTGTACGTTCATGAACGGATTTCTGTTCGTTGAAAAATTGTTGACGAATCCATATAATAATGAAGAATAATTCTAAATACGCACAGCAGTAATTTAATAATTAAGATGCCATTTCAGGAGGGATAATTTTTAATTTCAAATGTAACCACTAAATAAATAATTTTACAAAAAATACAATTTTTTTTATAAAAATTGAATAACATTCACCAAGCCGATTAGAAGTAGAAAAAATATCGTAACCACCAATGGAACATCAAAATTTCAGCAAATAATAAATAGACACATATTATGTACTTACAAAAATATTATGTATTTTGAAATATTATGCACCAATTATATAATTATGGCCCGTGCATTTGAAGTAGGCTGACATGCATTCCAGCTATTTCACAAGCAAACATTGTGTTCCTGCCTTGGAAGATGAGGAAGACGATAAATAATTTTTAAGAAAGCCGTTTTTGTTATTTTCGCCATTGAAGGCCTTTAAAATTAATAAACCTCGAAATTCTTTCGAATTAGGTGCGTTTTCCTTCAAATATTCACATTTTCAGCGAATTTTCGAAGGGTGCCCATAACCGGTTACGATTTTTTTTTGCCAAAAAAGATGATTTCACAAAATTGGTCGTAAAATATTTCTAGTTGACGGAATCAATGTAGTTACTTTAGCGAACAGTTTGCTAATGCCACTAGCTTTCCATTGATATTCATATCTCCGCATAATATGGACTCAAAGGGAAATTATGGGTCAAAAACAAAACTGTGCCCACAACCGGGGACTCTACCCTATACATATATTATCTCATCTTTAGCAGTATTAACAATATGGCTTTCAATCCTTCTCCGTCGATTTCAATGAGGAACCAGCTTTTCTCATTATTCTACACAAACAAAATAAGTGAGGACGTCCTCTAAGGTAACGTGCCGCCCGCGTCGATAGTGATCTCTGCGTATTCAAGATTCTTTGATTTTATGAACTTCATTATTCGAATGGAATTCCAGATTTTGCGATTTTATAGAAATCGTACGTGCTATGGCATCGTCTTGCTTACGACCAAATACCCAAAATACATTGTACAATTTTCACTTGATGGTGTTTGTAAAAAATTCCTTCACTTGCTCGCATGTGTATTTGCTTCTGGTAAAGTTCATTATGCCATAATTTTTAAAACCAAAGCGGATATTTTCCAAACCGGTGGCCAATAGCAGTTATGTTTATGTAAATTTAAATAAATTAACAATATTCTAAAGACAGGGAATACCGAAAAATTCTAAAATTAAGATTTACAAGATGAACCCACAACCCGGTACCATCATATAAATCCACACGCCGTATAACATGTTTTCTTGATAGAGTTAGCTTTGAATTTGATTTCATCTGCTTTTTTTTGTAAATTCAAAATAGCGTTTCTTATATTAATAATTTAATTTCCCCAAATTAATTAAAATAACTACATAAAAACATCGCTATCAACCAAAATGCCAAAATGTCAAAACGAAAAAAAATTGATTTTCTTCGACCGATTATAATTTTATTCTATCAAAAAAGTTTCTATTTCTATAAACCTAACTATTTTCATGTTAACGATTCGTGCTGTTTAGTCGGTTGCAGGTAAAACCGCAATGCAAAAGAAAAATCTTTAAGCGAAATATGACTAATAAAGCGATTGGTTTGTGTTATGGACCAACCAACTATTTAGAAAAGTCGAAAATTTAGGCAGAAACAGTCGATCTGAGGCATTACACATTTTGTGGAATGAAATTTCAATAATATGCTTGTTGCCTTGGTATTGTATTTGAATCAGAATAATAAGTAAACAACGAAAAATGATTGCGAAATGTAATCTTATAAAGATAGTAGGCAATAAGACAATCATTTTTTAAATTCGACAAATAATAATTTTTCTCAGAGCAAGTTCACAACCCTTTTGTTTGCAAATTTTGAAATTTGATCAGTATGGGCGCCGCAATCAATATGTTCACGTACAAGTATAAAATTTGTAAACGATTGGTAAATTTTTTTGTTTGACGGACATCCAACTTTAAGTACTCTCTTCTTAAATTTATTTAGCCTTTGGGCATGGCTTAATTAACAATAGCCAAAAAGCTTATTAGTGTAAAATTATTTATTAAATAAAACAAATAAACAGTCCAAAGGCATTAAAACTTCGATCGAAATGATATTTATTTAAAACAGCAAATTTAAAAAAAATTAATTTAGACAAAACAGAATTAAAATAATAATTTAATTTTGTACAAATATACCTGCAATTATTTTTTTTTATCAGAAAATTCGTTTAATCGCTATTTGAATAGTTTTTAAAAATGAAACGTGTTAGTAATCTTTATCAAGCTTAATTGGTTATTTACCTTTTTCGTTTCATGGAAATGATTCTTTGAATATGCCCCCACTTCTTTTAATACTAATTTTTATATAAACGAGGAGCACAAGTTAAGTTTGAATCAAATCATTTTCATATACAACATTCCTGTGTGGAATGGAAAATTCTGTTTTAACCCAAATATGGTCAAAATGGTAAAAATATTTTAACTTTAAAAACGGAAAAGTGTTTCTGACACATTTTTTACTTTCTAAAAAATAAATTAAAAATTATTTGTTTTTGCCCATACATTGTATTTTACATTATAATGTTAATTAATATTTCAAACTTATAAAAACCACAAACATTTTTTAATAAACAACTATGTAATATGTATATAGAAAAACATCCTTATCATGTATGATTTCCGTATATATACTACATATATAGTTACATTTTTGTATATACGAAAGTCTATTAAAAATTTAAAGAATATTGTCTAGGATTAAAACATAAATCCTGCTAGCTTTATACAATATATACAATTGAATAAACTAAACAATGTTAATATGATTATTATTTGCCTCTCTATGTTTTACGGTTGATCCCCTTGTGTGAAAAGAATGTACGAGTATTACCTACTTCAAGAACAATGTTATTGTTTAAAAATGGCTCCTTTAACGATTTTGTTTTTCTTTTGTGTACAGTTAGTAAATATTTTCCGGTGACATCGAAAATTCTTTTATCTGTCTTACAATTTTCTATTTAATTTTTTTTTTTGTACTCCATCTAATGTCAACATTCAATATCATAACATGAATTTTAGCTGGTTACTTTACAGAACAAGGGACAGAGATAGGGATGAATAAATGGAAGAGATCTGCACAAATACAAAATTTAGTGAATTTATTTACATTAGCTTTGGGGTAAAAGCTTAATATTTCTTGTTGTTGTTTTCTTATTTTGAACGATAAATATAATATGTTCCCATACCTAAATCAAAACTAATATTATAGGATCCCCTAAATAAAAACTGACCTAAAAATATGTTTCTAATTTCAAAATAATTATAAACGAATTTTCCTATAAATAACTATAATTTAATTTTTAACAATTATTTATTAAGTACGATTTTAATATTTAATTACGGTAAATATGTTATATCCTTAAAAAATAACCGTACACAACTGTACAAATGATTAATTAATAGAAGGAAAAAGTTCTACGTCCTAGTCCTAAAGCACATACATATATCTATTATATTTTTGTATTTTTGATGAATAGGCTGTTTTGTTAGGACAAGGTAGGTGGGAGATTTGAAACCGAACCGAAAAAGGAGTGCGACATGTTTTTTGTTTTCCTTTTTTTTTTGGTATGCCTGAAGAGATGTAAACATTTTTATGAGGTCAGAACTGTAAAATACTCTTTAAGTAATAAATGATTTATGTTGGTGCACTCATAAAAAATATTTAATTTCTTGGAAAATGGGGATGTTTTATTGGTCATTTAAGATTGTTTTTGGATTGAAAAACAAAAAATTATGGTTTGATTTCTTCAATATTACGTAATAAAGATTCTTATTACTCATATTAAGTATTATAAAATGTATGAAAGGGCTAAGACCATCAAATAATAAGTTTTAATGATGTTGCTAAATATCGATGCACGCTAAATATCGATATCGCTTAATGATTATTAATTAAAATTGAATTTATTGAAATTACCTCTATTGTGGATTATAATCATGATTGATTTACGTTTCAAAGAGCATGTCTAACTGGCACAATTTTTCAGGTCTCACATGCTAAAAACTCTTCATTACCCAAGCGCAAGCACCGATATTATAGTATATTTTGTTATTAAAAAACTAATCATAAATTTAAAAAATAAGCTTTCAAATTTTGTTTGATAGATTAAAATCGAATTAATCCTCTGCATTACTGTTATCGCCATAATTGGTGGAATGATGTTCTAGCGAAAAAAATCGTTGATTATGCAATGTCCTGCTTGGAACATTTATGGACATGTTTTCCAATATAAAAGCTGAATCGATATGACCAAGTAGAATGTTTCCGATAAAAGCAGCTCATATTTGCACCATATGAAATGGTGCAAATTTCATATTCTTTGCATCTATTCGAATATGGTGGTAAGCAAGCCATATTTTGATAAAAAGGTACGTTATAGTCATATTCCCAGCCAGTTCTTTTCAACAGGAATATCAAAAAGTGTTTTTGTATGCTTCCAATTCTTTTGATGTGCACATCATAAAAAACAATGATAAGAAAGGTATATTTTAACAAATATTTTCAAATTACAATATTTTCAAATTACAAATTATTTATTAAAACCAATTTAATTGATACAGGCAAAACATACTCCCGAACTTTTAATTATCACAAAAATGTTATTTCAACGAGTACACACACGGAAAAAAATAAATTGGTCCTCAACTAAGAAAATGGACCTTTAATTCAAGAAAATGTACTTTTTCTTGATTTAAAAGCTAATTTTCTTATTTCTTTCGAGTTTTTCTTCATTTCAAGAAACACAATTCTTACATGAAGAAAAACTTGATAGAAATAAGAAAATTAGCTTTTAAATCAAGAAAAAGTACATTTTCTTGAATTAAAAGTCCCTTTTCTTAGCTGAGGATCAGTTTATTTCTTCCGTGCAGAGAAAAAAGAAATACTAATTTATTTCCTATATATTTATAGAAATTTAATTAAGACACACGGTGTACTATATTTTTCGTAAAACATATTATGTACGTAGCTAACTTTCCACTCTGCGTAGCATTAAATGGAATATTGGAATCGCTACTATAATATCAGCTAATTTATTATTCCATATAGGAATATTTCCTAATAGCAATTGGAATGTCATTTCTACAAATCCAATATCTTATAGAAATAACTCCTATAACATACAATTTCCTTTGTTTTGTAGGATTCTCTTTATTTGGAACGTAAAATA
This sequence comes from Tipula helvola, assembly GCA_963556165.1. Lineage (NCBI taxonomy): Eukaryota > Metazoa > Arthropoda > Insecta > Diptera > Tipulidae > Tipula > Tipula helvola. The sequence goes on from OY744482.1 coordinate 7,474,887, forward strand.
ATTAAAAATAAATTGATTCCTCTCCTTGAGAAAGAGTGTGTGTGTGTGTCTAGAATAAAATTTTGATGAAGTGGGTTTAATGTTCTAACATTTCTGAATATTTTACAAAACACAAATATTAAATTTCCTTTCAATTAGAACCGGAACCCCAATTTTCTCCTACAATGTCAAATAAAATCAAAAATGGATATAGGACATAATAGCATTAGCAATAGCAGAGCCAACCAGCGAAACTGTAAGAAATGTAACAGAATTTAACGAAAGTTTTTTCTTACGGAAAATTTGACAGGTCGAAAATTTGACAACTTGTCAATTACATTGAAGTGACAGTAGCTCACATTAATATTTCTGTGGCCACAAATCGTAATAGCTTAAGGTGAGATACTCCCATTTACGTATTATCTCAAATTCGAAATCTCCAGATTCGATTTCATATTATATCAATTTTTTTTTAATATTCCGGAAACTACAAACAACCGTTATAATCATTTATAAAAGCAAGAATTTAAAAAACTCATACGATTTTGAACGACTCTTAATTTTAAAAACGTTTTCCTGTAAAATCGATCGAATTTCACACTTAATTGTGACCACAGATGTTAAAAAAATTTGTGTACAATTTCGGACTAATGATGGAATTTCAAAAATTATTTTAATAATTATAAATCCTTAAATTAAAGGACATGAACATAAATAATAAAAGACACAGATCTTGTGGCGTAAGAAAATAAATCGAAAACAAATAAATTTGAAAATAAATAATTCGAAATTACAATTTATAAAATTTTTAATAGTTCGGCTATTAATTTACCTTTATGAATGTAAATAAATAATTTTGAAATTAAACTTAAAATGTACAATGAGCTATTAACAAGATGATTTGCATAAAAGACAATTTGGAATTTTAACAATTTCTACAGTTTTGCGCGATAATTTTCGGTCTGTTATGTTGACACTTCAATTTAACGGAACTGAACGAACATTTCTACAAGATTCGCTGGGCAGTAACATGTAACCTCCATGTAACTACGTTAAATTTCTTAAAGGTTCGCTAGTTGGCTTTTTACTCTATTTTTGATAAAAGCTATCTATCTGATGTACCTACATTGTCATTAATCTTTTTTTAAATTACTTTGTAGAGTCAAAACTTCCTGAGTGAAAATAACAAAAATTTCCAAGAAAATTTTAAAATTCATATAGCCGCATTCAGCCTATGGTGTGCTCTTTATCACCTTATCGATTTGCTTATAATTTAGTATACAACCATTGGATATGGAACTAATATAGAACATATAAAGAAAAGTTATATAACGATAAGCCAAATAGGCAAGTAATAATTTTTATGAGAAACATTGATTTTATTTCTAATTTCAGATAAAATACTTGGATCTATTTTTTAAAATTAGATTTATTTCTTTTATTTCAGATAAAATACTTGGATCTATTTTTTAAAATTAGATTTAGTTTTCGTAGAATACACGAGTAAGGAGGAACAACGGACCATGGAAAATCAAGTGAAATGTTTCCACGACCGTTGTACGTCTAATACAATAATCAAACTAGAATCTCACTTAAACCTTTTTAAACTATTGTACAAAGCAAAAAGTATATTTAACTTCACAATAATGTAGAATTACTCTCCATGTTTTTAATAGAAAAATTTATGAATTTTGTAAATAAATTTAAAAAATAAGTCAAAATGTTTTTAATTAATTTAAAGAACTATCATTCTAAGATGTATGGAAATAATTACAAGAGTTGTGGTAAAATATACCATTCAAAATAGCAGATACTTGATACTTGATCTGCCAAACAACCAATTTTAATTTAATTAATCAATTTATAGAGGCTTGTTACTGTGCAAAACTTAAAAACTTTTCAAAATTTTCTATTAATGAAGATTTAAAACCGAGATCACATGACTCGTCCACCGGCTTAATTTGGTCAACCGTACTCATTTATGTTCCTTTCTTATTTCATAGGTACATGTAAATAATTACTTTCCAATTACATATATTAAATAAAATAAATTATGTTTTTAATTGTATTTTATAATTTTATTTTTAGATTCCTTATTGTGAAATTTGATTTGATTTTTTATCTTGCGACCAGATCGATTTCGATATTAAAATTTGGTAATTACTTTTTTTATACTACAAATATAACGGCTATTTTTTCTTCTTTATATACAGAAAAAACATTCATACTCCGTGTTTACGTTGATCAGAATTTTTTTGAAATAATACACTTTAGTTGAACAGCTTGAAAAACATAATTTATTTTATTTAATATAATTATAAATAGTGAAATAATCCACAATCAATATAAATATTTTTAATATGAATATCAATTACTTTCCATCGGAATCAACAAAAAGTTAAAAAAAAACATCGTAAATTTAAATATATCTTTTCTAGAGCTTTGAGCTTTTATTTTGTTACAAAATAAAAAAAGGAAATGCTACGCCTGGCCTGGGATAACTTCAAGGCGGTGGCGATTTCAAGTTAAAAAGCAAACTATTATCGTGGTTTATAGCTAAGAGGATAACTATAAACCATTTATTCCTATTATTTACCCATTTTTAGTCTAATATAACAATTTGAACCTCGAGGGCCATAATAACCATTTGAAAGAAAGATATTAATCCAGAATAAAACCATATGTGATGACAATTTTAGGATCCTGCTATTCTGAATTTTAATCAATTGTATATAAATTAATTATTATAAAAAGCTCAGAATATGATAAAAGTCAGAAGCAAATACTTAAAAGCCCCGATTTGATTGATGGCAACGAAGCAATCGTAGAAAATGCGGAATAAATTTATCATACATCTATTGGCATTATTCATAATCAAACCTTAACCCTAACCTACTCACTCCCTACTCACTCCCGACCCTCAAGCGAACTCTTAAAAGTGTCTGGATATTGGGTAGGAACGTATGACACAGCTACCGAAACGGAAAAAGTTTGATTAAAGTGCACCGTTTTTTGAATATAAATGTCTTTCGAACCGCAGGGACTAGATCAATGATATAAAAACATTCAATTCCCTATGAAAAATATATATATGTTTGTCCTATTTTAATTTATTATATGCGGCGGAATTATAGAAATATGACTTGAAAAAATGTGGTAGAATTAAAATAAATACTAGACTACTTCAGATAGAAACATTAGGTGAAAGTTCTTTTCTTACTTTCAGGAAATAGCAAACTGTTTTCACAATCAAGCCGAGTTTTCTACATAAATAAATTCAATGGCTTATTAAGACGAATTAGTAGAAGTATTAAAACAAAAAGATATACAAAAATATCTGAACTCCTTTTTAGCCCACCATCTTTACACTTCAGAGCATTGGAAGGTTTCGACCGACAAAGAAATGAATGTGTGTAAACCCATTTTTTTGACTGACTAACCTGCAACGTTAAAAAATACGTTGTAAGTATGGTACTAAACACTAAACCACTGTAGCTAATATTTATCTATATATAAATAATTTTAATCTCTGGGAATAACCATTAGGTCATATTTCAACAATCGTGAATTTAAATCTCGCCCACATAAATCCGCATAAGTAAAAAGTGGTGAATCAAAAATATTTCAATACGTGTTAAAATAATTTTTTTGTAAAACATAGCTAGCAAGTTGATTAAATATACGGAATGTCTTAAATGCGTTATGCGATTTACGGTAATCTGAGAACAGCTAAAGAAAAATTGTGTACAAAGCAAAATATATTATTTCCACTTTTCGCCTGATAAATGTCTAAAATTAATTTCAGGCCAAAACTTAAAAGCAATTCAGGGTGTTATAATTCTCTTACTGAAATCGAGATTTCCCCAAAGCCGTTTAGGGTTGAATCAATTTGTGTAAAGATGCCAGTAAAGCGCAAAACATTTTGAAAAATGCGTATTTTTTACAAACATGTGAACATGTGCGCTTTTTCCTTCTTTAGCTAGATGCGGTTTTTAAAGAAACAAAAAAAAAATTATTGTCAAAGTACACTATTTCTAGAACTTCGGCTCGAAAATTCGGCCATTCGCTCATTAATATGCAATTCTTTTTTAAGAAGAAGGTGAAATTAGTAAGAGTTTGCCAATTCTGTTTTGATCTGATGATGAGGATTAAGAAAAATGTATTCTCATTCATCTCACCAGGCTATACCATGATTACTTTGTATAAAGAGAAAGCAACCATATCGGTCCAGCATTAGCGAATTATAGAGAGTTACGTTTTTTTTTTACTGCTAATTTGCTAACATAAGACATAACCCTCATGTTGGACAACTCTAATAGGGGATACAACCCTTAAACAAAAACTTATTATAACAAAAATTGTCGATTTTGTTTTATCAAATAATTTTGAATGGTATACGAGATATTTATAAAAATGTGTTTAGGTAGCCAAACATTGGATATAGTTTCTAACCCTTATATTAGCGAAATAGCACTAAAATAATACGTGATTCATATTTTTTCTAACCTCAACAATAATTTTTTTGGTAATTTTACAACAGAAGAACTTGATGGAATTAATTTTCCTTTTAACATTTTTCTTCTGCTGCGAAATTATCAAACGAATTACTGTCGACGGTTTGGAGGCATTAACAAAGTAAATTTTTTTAAAATCAAAACAAAAACAAATTTAGGGAAAAGTGAGAAATTATGAAAAATAATTTTGTTTGGAAGAGTGTAAGAGACTAAAGTTTTGTGATTCTACTATAATTTCGAAATATTTTTGTTGTTGTGATACTTTTCCAAAATAAATGTTCATAAGACGTCTTAGTATTTTGCATAATCTTTGATTTAATTTTCTTAGAATACGATAATTGAATAAATTCTGTGAGAAATAAATAATTATGTTTCTCTCCAAAATATAAATTAAATAACATTTTCTCAGAAAGTTTAATACATATTTTATTGGTTTTCTTTATTAATTAATAGCAAAATTCAGAATTTTAGTTTTTAGTCATTCAACTTTGTATTTTCGGGTTGGTGTAGATTTCGTGTTTTAGAGCAAATAAACGATTTTAACAAGCTCTCATAAATAGATTAATAATCACTGCACATGGAAAGGTAATGATAATAAATTTATCGATTTTAATACTAAAAATAATATTTGGACAAAACACAAACTCGTATGCAGAATTAGAACTATTGTCACAATAATTAGCACTCTTGCAAATAATATTTTAAAAAAAATCGCTTAACATCTATGGCAACAACAATGTACAGTAATAAAAGGATCAAATCATTTCTACAAATTTAAACAAATATTATTTTTCTAAAAACACAAACAACAAATAAAAAGAAAAACTGTTTTATTGTTACAGAAAAAAAAAATTAATTTTTTTTTATTTCTGTTCTTGTTACAATCGGTGCTTTTAGTGAGAAAATAGAAAATTCATCTAATACGAAAAAACCTAAATGGGAATTTTTTTTTTAATTTTCAGTTTTTCAACAAAATGGATGAATGGTGAAAATGTAAAGAATAGATATATAAATACACACACATATATTTACCCACAAATGTGTCACTATTTACTTTTGGAAAAAAAGGTAATTTTTATGTAACAAAGTCGTGTTAATAATGAATGATGTGTGGTTTTATCTCATAATTGCTGTGTCATTGAAATTTTTGTTTTGTTGTGTCGATATACGCTGTAGTTTTTGGGAAATTGATATGTTACACTAAAGAGGCTGGAATTGATGAGTTATATTTGCTCTATACATTTTTCCATTAATAAAAAGCTGTCAGTTAGGTTCTAGAAGAAGTAAAGAGAAGATATAAAAAGCCGTAAGGTGAAACAGGCAGCTTAAAATAAACAGGCATAAAAAGATAAAATATTTGGTTTTTCTACTATCACATTTACAAATTAGACTATTACATCTAAATAAAATTAAGCTGATATATCTTGAAACAAGTAAATTTTATTCATAAAATAAGTGTAAAAATTCTCAAATTTACATTGATTCATATGAGCTCTAAAAAGCTTGATAAAAATTATAACTTCACCTTACGGGCACCTATATAAAAGGTGGGCGCTGGTTCTAGTTGACAAAACATAAACAAAAATAATAACACTGTTTTTATTATTTCATTTTATGTCATATACGCACGATATAACACTTTTGTTTGCTCCGAAAATTTTGCGGAAATCTATTCTTATTATGCTGATTCATGAAAAATATAAAGCAAGTATTCGTTAGTAATATACTATAAACTGTATATAAGTATGTATGTATGACGAAAGATCCCCAGTTTCTTTTGATTAAATAAATTAACCCTAACCTGGTTTATTACGTGCTTTGCCGAACCAAAATAAAATGAAACATCCATTGACCTCATTTTCCTTGTATACAACTATATAGACAGATCCAAAACCAGTGAAAACAATAAAATAAAAGAAAAAGGATTTCTGTTATTTACAAACAACAATATTATTTCAACTAGAAAAGGATACATTATTATTCTATGTTTGTTTCCAGTATTAACAAACATTCTCATCCCCCCCCCCCCCTCCAACACACTATGCACACTTTACCATTTAATTCCCTATCAATTTTTTTTTTTGTTTCTTACGTATTTTCCCGAAATTTCCAATTTTGGTTAACTTATTAGTTTTTCTATTTGTTTTGATTAAATTTACTACATACATACATATATACGAATTTGGAATATTTCTCATTTCTGTATGACGTTAGGATAATAATTTTTTTTTTTTTTTCATTGGAATTATATAAAAAACAAACACTAAACAGAAATCGATATAAAACGATAAAAACGGGTATATGACTTTATTTGTGTAGGTCGAGTAGACTGATGAAATCCGTTTTTTATTTTTATCCCATGATGAAAAATATACGGATAATAATTGTATTTTAAATAAATTTCGAACTCGTATATTCTGTTTTATTATTTATTTTGAGAACATACATATAAACAAAATTCTCGAAAACATTCAGTTTTACCTCAGGATATTGTCGGGAATTTAACTTTTTTTTACAACTAAACAATAGACATGTAAATGTAAAATTGTCGACGAGGGTGTTTATATGCCAATTAATTTTGCAAATCAATACAATAAATCATTACGATTTGAGATAAAAACAACCAATTATATTAAATTAAATTAGGTATGCTATATGGATTTGAGACAAACGTAACAAGCTGCCAAATTTAATTCAAATTTTTTGAGATATTATTAGTCACTAATTACTCTTTTCCTCTTGCTCTGAATCAAGCAAATTCAATTTTCCAAGTGAACCAAAAAAATAAATACTTTGAAAACATTAATAATTAAATTATTATTGATCGCACGTTAAGAAAAATAAAACTTTTCTTCAAAATGTATAATTACTCCAGGTCCATTAATCATAAATCTCTTTATACCTGAGCATTCGTTGCAAATTTTCCAAACTAAATAAAAAGTTATAATAACTCCTTCCTCTCTCTGTATGTTATATACGAGTGTTCTGCAAGTACGTGACTTTAGTACTCATTAAAACTTAAAAAGCACATGGATAAAAGTTTCTAAGTTGTAAATTATGAAAAATGTGGATACTAAAAATTGGTTATAATAATAATAATGCTTCGATATATGTATGTGGAAAATTTATTAAGTTTTATAACTAATTTTATGGTTCGAGAGACATGTATCTTTCATTTATAAAATTTGTGAGAAAAGTTTAGCGTTTTATTGTTTTACGTATTTGTACATAATTCACAATTCGCTAAAAATAAATTTATTTAACCTTCAAAACCACATACACAGTATATAAAAATAATAAAACATTTCTTATATAATTTATTTCACTTAAAATAAACTTAAGAAACCGAAAAACCAATAATATCGTTTTTATTTTATAAATAGGGATGGTAATAAATAAATAAATAAATAAAATATGATATCATGAAAAACAAGAAAAGCATACCCAAAATATCCGCTAAACATGTCTTATTTTTGGAATTTTTATAGCTAAACGTAATTCTATCACAAGTACAAATTGACGTATAAAGGAATAGAAATTGTCATCAAGTTCACTAACCTAGAGAAATACTTGTCAAATACATATAAAAAAGCAAAAAAAAACTTTATTTTTCCGTAAACATTGATTATCTTTTGTTTCCATTCCATTTTCTCTACTAACACATACACAAAAGAAAAACTTGCAATAAATTGGTTATAAAGTTTATCGAGAAAAAAAAATCCGTTTCACAAAAAACAAAATGTTCATGAACAACTTTATATAATATCTTATTGATACTTGAAAGTTTAATCGTATAGATTTCATTAACATACACAGAAAAGCTTCGTTAAGTTCTTTTTGTTGGATGTGTATTTACGTATAATATAAAAAAAATTCACGATTTTATTGATGTTAGTTATATGATTTCGAATAAGTTATAAATATAATTTATAAATAATACTGAATACTGACGCCGAAAGGCTTATGACGTAACATATACACAAGTATTTATAATAAATTAATTATTTACGCAGATAAAATCAAGGGCAGATAGCAAAAAAAAAATGATTTTTTTATGAAAAGCGAACCTACACGTTAACAGAGCTCATTCGGAGAACCAAAATGCTAATCAGAATGATGAAAAACTGACAATTTCAAAATAATTTATAGAAACCAATCCCTCATTGGAGCTTTCTATTGGTACGTAAAAATTATATAGGTGGTTAAAATATACAAAAGTGCACCAGTTTTATTATTCTCGTAATAACATATATTTAAAATCTAATAATTAATTTTCTGGAGATCTATAGAAAAAACGAAAAGCCACACAATATTTTTCAAAATTATAACTGATCATTCAATTCACAACACGTCGAACTATCTACAACAACACTAAATGGCAGCATACCAACATATAACCCTCAAGCTAATATTGTCCCTATGAACAAATCTGATTATGAAAAACAGATCAATACCACAGATACACCGCAAAAATGAACGATTTTAATTGCAATTCGTTTAATCACATTAACCTACAACAGATCCAGAGCGAACTTAGTAAATAAAATATTACGACAATATGAATATAACAAAGTCTATCGAACAAAAAATAAGATTGAAAACCGAGCCAAATTCTCTTAAAATTCTTGAAGCTATTCCCTCGGTCTATTCTGTCTGTCAGTCCCATTCTCTAGGTAAATAAATCCGACCAAACAGTTGGTCTGATATTAGCCCAAACTGGTTGCGTCTTTTTATACTCATCGCATAGCAACACCAAGAAATTGATTTATTTTTTTCATTTAAACTAAATCATTGCTTTGAGGTAATTTTTTTAACGATTTTATATATTTAGGACTTATAATTGACTCGCAGCTTAATTGGATCTCACATCAGGAAAAATATTGTCACTGCCGCACACAAGTTTTATAATCTTCGCTAATTATGACCTTATTCTACTCATAGGAAACTGTATCATGCCTTGGTAGAATCTTTAATAATTTATGGTACAAAAAAATCGGAAAACAACACCAACAATTCCCCTACTTTGGGAACTTATGTTCTCCCTATTTTGGGAGCTTTGTCATTTTAAAATAATAAAAATATTCTTTGATCAATAGTCATCAAGATCGAATAAACTATGCTCTAAAATTCTCGATTTCCTTATTGAATCAAACAGATCAAGCCATTTTCTCCATATTACCATGGAGACTACCGATTATCCTTTATTAAATGAAAGGTTCAATTTAATAGGATACGGCTGCCTTTTTTATATAAGCATATAGACACTCTTGTTTCCACCTTTTCAAAGGATTTACTTTTAAAATAATTATTAGTATTTCCTTGACAAATTTACAACAACAATTCCATTGAATCACAGGGATTAAATAAATCAAAGAAAATATTTAATTTATTTAATTCGGGGGGTGTATAACGAAATTCCGGTTTTCAAAATCCCGGTTTTCGAAATGCCAGTTCTGTAAAAAATAAAAATCTCGGTTTTTAGAAAATCCCGGTTTTAGTATTGATTTTACTTTAGTTTGATTTCCGATTGGCACCGTTCAGAAATCAGAACCACTAATGAACGGCATAATAGTGAAAAAGAATTTGATTTTTTTATTGTTTTATTATAAAGTTAAAAATAAAATTAAAATTAGAAATTAAATTAATTAATGAAATTGAAAAAAAATAATAATTTAAATAGGTATATAAAAGAAATATGATTATGTATTAAATTTATTTATTTAACGCAATATTATAAGCAATTTTATCATAAGGAATCCTTTTTTTATTATATTAAATAGTTTTTTGTTTCGTTCTTGCTGTTTTTTATTATTTGGGACGAGCCTCCAGTTTTAATTTTTTGGACTCGTGTTTGGACGATTATACTTTCCTTCCCTAACTCGGATATTAGTTTATAAACACCAATTTGGGGCTTACCAACTAAAGATTTCAACCGCCGGTGCTAACCTTTAACTGAGTTTTGGATTCTTGGAAAGTGCTCATTGGGAACATCAGAAACTGTCCAAAAATTGGGTGCATATTGCGTTGTAGGAACCATTTTGTTAATTTTACGTTTTAGCCACAGTCAAATAGTTTTTTTTAAACCATGCCCCGATTTTTATAGCATCATCATCGAAAGTTTTGTATAGCTCAGCATAATACATGATCGCTTACCCTACTCTCACAAAAGCTAAACTTTTAGGCATACGAATTTGCAAGCTAAAACTTTCTGAGTTGCCATATTGATAACCCTTGTGCCTGCACCTGGCGCCAGATTATTTGTCCGAAATGGAACAAACAACCTTTATACACTTCTTCTGAGAAAAAAAAACTTTAAGAGTTGACACACTTGCCTTCTCGAAAAGAGTAATAATCCTTTGGGTTTTAAACTTATGTTCTATTCACAAGCCCATTTTAATTAAACACATCAAAGTATGCCGTTTGGCTTTTCGAGCTCATTAAGCAATAAATTAACGGTACGGTTTCTCGTCCAATTTTGCCGTCGATTGTAAATAGTTAGCGCATATACGATGGGACTACTTCAAAAGTACCATCTATCAACCAGCATTCAGCCTCAACAAGGAGTTTCAAGCTGGTATGTGTTCTAAGTAAAATAATTACCTTATCATTAAAAAGCTTCCCAAAACAAACTGTTCGCCTTCAATAAATCTTAGTCGCTCTGGTATATTTATATTCAAAATGCTATATCTGACTCCTTTACAGCACTACGCCTTGATCGTGTTATTTTTTGTTTTTGAGCCTGCGTGTTAGGTAAATACACTGGGCTCTCTGAATTGCATTCAGTAACACTATTGTTTATTATGTATTTTACCTTTTTAATGACATATTATTCGTTAGGAAAGATAGTCACCACTCTTCCATTACACAGCAGCAATTTCCTTTCGGCACAGCACCAATGACAAGTTTCACCTTTTTTTTCTATATGGTAAGCATACCCATCAATAATGACTTTATCTTTCCCTTTATTGGTTTTTACTGTACTCAGATTCTTGATGTAAAATAATGAATACTAAATTGAACAAACACAGCACAGGTAATACACCGTAGTTTCAATTAAATTATTTTTGTAATAGTCTTAAATTTAAATTCATAGAAGTACCGCAAGAGAACCTTATTGAGCACAAATATCACAAAATATACAATAGAATTAATAAAATCACGAAAAGTATTTACTATAAACTCGGCAGCGTCACAGAAGAATGTAACACTCATTTATTGATATCACTCTTATTTATACCAGCAACAAAATGCAAATAACAAAATGAAGAAAAAGTAAGACTCAGGTAATAGTACTCTGTTGAGCAATTAAAATGTTTGTCCTAAAAACGTAAGACTTTTGGAAAAAATTAGGTGAAATTAATTTCCACTTGAATTAACATCTTTATGTATGAAAAAAAGGATAAACTGTCCAGTTTAACATTTTATTACTCTAAACAATTGTTTGAAAATCGGGATTTCGTTCCTTTCAAAATGAAATAGTATTTTATTAGGCCTGGGTTTCAAAATCTTGGTTTTGAAAACCTGGATTTTGAAAACCAGGATTTTGAAAACCGGGATTTTGAAAACCGGGATTTCGTAGTAGACCCAAAATTACCATTTAATATTTAATATAAATATTGTTATTATTAATTTCTTACAAAATTGTATTTTATAGAATTTTCAAAAAAAAAAAACAAAAAATTTAAAACTCATGTAACGCTTATACAAAATCCGCCACCAGGAATCCCGATTTTAGGATTAAGTGATGTTATGAGTTGCATGAAATGTTACCGAAATACATACATCGGGATTTCCGATTTTTTATTTTGAGGTTCTTAAGCGCTTTTGTGGTTTGTTTGGGGTTGAATATTATTTTATATACATGCAGAAATTGCGCAAGGTTTTATAGATTTTACGAGATTATTCAAGATTTTCGATAAATATTCGAGTTTTTTGGAATAAATCAAGCGTAGCATTGAGTTAGATGAAATTTCCAAAATCCGAAATTGTTGGATTAATAGGTAGGTTTTATTTAAAATTATCAACTTTCTGTTATTTTTAGGAGAAATACATTTCTTGCTTTTGAATGGCTTAACATTAAGAATTTTAACGAAGATTATTTACAATGGAGGCGCCCGTTTCCAAAACTGCATATTTGCAGCTAAGCTGTTTGTTTATAAACCGAAAATTTCATAAATGTAATTTTTTTTTTGAGTTTAGGTTTGTTCTCTATTAATATTATTATTAAGTGAGTATTGAAGAACAATAGGTATAAGCAAATTTGGTTCATGGAAAATGTTTAGTTTAATTGTAAAACCTGTTTAAAAATGAAAATGGACAGTTTTGGAAACAAATGAGCTTTAAATAGATTTGGAGCAGAACAAATCGTTCAGATAGTTTGTTGGAATTAAACATAATCGTTGAAATCGGCGAGTTATAGAATATGGGCAGTTCTGAAACGACACAGATAATGTAAAATAGACAGGTTTGGAACACACAATATGAAGAATTTGGAGAGTTTTGGAAAATGTCATGAAATTTGTTGAGAATATTCTAGAATTTTAAGGAGTTTCGAGATTATTCAAGCTGTTCGAATTCATTTGAGTATATTCGCGTTTCTCGATATTACTCTAAATTTGTAAAGAGATGTACATGCGATATGTTACGAAATTATAGCGGCATTAGATTTTCGAGTTTTTCAGCTTATTTCAGATTTGATTAATGTTAAGTGTTTTGTGATAGAAACTGTTTGAGGTTTTGAGACTATTAACATATAGCACTGGGTTACATGACCTTACAGAGATAAGATTCTCGAAATTTGTGATTTTGAATTTTTTGGAGTAATCGATACTTCCGAAATTAAACGTTGGTGTGTAACATTCGCTTAACCGCTTGCCAATGTTACTGATGTTAAGATAATATGAAGGTACTACTGTATTTTATAAATTTTGTGTTCATTCATTAGTTTTGTATTCATTAATAAATAAACAGTCCTCGATTGCAACGGTCAGCAAAATAAGCTTCACACGAAATTATGATGCACCGTTTTAGTCGAGGGTTTATTTTCTTTTTTTTTTCGTGAATGATATCAATATTTCATATATTTGTATTATTTGGCGGGGAAAACGTTAAAAATAATAATAATTTTTTTTTTGGGATTCTGGAAAAAAAAATAAAAATCGAATGTTTTTTTTTTGAGTTGGAAAGAATATGGCAGTTAAGAAGTTGCGCTTGCGAGATGAGCATCATACGATATAACTGATTGATATCGAATGAAATCTATTTTGAGATTAAAATAAAAATTATAAAATTATCTACGAAAATATAATAATAAATAATTATTTAATTAATTTTTGCTATCTAATGCTAATTGAAATAATAATAAATAGTGAATAAAATAAAAATTTACTTAAAAACGATAAGTGAAAGTTTTTGTGTATGTAAAGCTAAGTGAAAAATAATGTTGGCGTGCATAAATTCCGCCAGTACATATATGTGATATAAACTATGTGAACAATTAACGTTCTATATTATATTTAATAACTGTTTTATCATGTTTTAAGTCAAATTACTAAATTATTATTGAGTATTTATAACTAAAGTATGTATAGTGATAAAATTAAATTACGTATATACAAGTACATATTGGATTACTGCAAATTAATTGCATAAAGTTTTGTCAGTTTGCAATTTGTCGGGTAATTAATGATAAAATATTGAATCCGATTATTACGAGAGCGGCCTGCTATTTTATTGTCGAGAATATTTTGAGGAAATTGTTATTGTTGATCAACTGGAGCTGTGTTGAACGAGTCCAGCGATTGCGGTTATCATCAAGGGTGTGGTCGGCGTCATCTTATAAGTGAAACATGTGGAATTTTTAAATGTTGGATCTTTTCATAATTTATTGATGGGGAAAGGTTGTATTATTGTTTGTCTTAATCATATTTCTTAAATTCAATTTTCTTTTCAAATAATAATTATAATAAATTAATTAATGTACATATTTTCTTTATAATCTAGAATATTTTCCAAAGGTTCGGTTTACAGTATCCAAGGACGTTGAGAGCGCTTTCATCGGACTTCGATTACAGCAGGTAAACTAATATAGTGATTTTTTTTTTGGGTCATTTGTTTGAAGCCCCAATTTATATTAATTAATTTATTCTTTTATTTTCAATTAATGAATCATGTGTATTTAACGTAAAGAAAGATGTTTGTAATTTTTTTTAGTTCCTTTTTTTTATGTTTTTTTTTGCAAACAATAATTTTCTTATTTTAACGCTAATTTGATTGTTTTCATCAATAAAGTAATTGTTATTTCATATTGGCGAACATTAAATAGAATTCATTCGATATTAATTATTTAAATATGATGTTCTGAGCATTCAAGTAACCATGGAGTGAACTGAGATGGTAAGTGATATGAGAGTGAGAGTAGTAATTCCATTTTATTGATGTCTTTCCTTTTGCAATAGTAGTGTTGTAGTGCTATAGTACAAGCCCACGACCAATACACCTCTACCCGACTGAGCGGTGGCACATATGGCGTACTATAGTAGCACACAAACGTAAGCATTTATTATTATTATGATTTTTTTTGCTAACGGTGGCCTACCCAAGGATACCGTTACAGGTGTGCAACATTCTTAGTGACTTTTTAATTTTTTAAGATTATTGTAGGATTCTAAGTTTATTCGAAGTTACTCGGTATATTCGAAATTTGTTGTGAATATCTCGTTTTTCAATGTTACTCGAAATTTGCAAGGAGCTAAGATGCCGGTAATGTTACCTATTTAGAAATTGTTTTCAGTCCCTTTTAAAAAATGCAATCCATTTTATTTACAACTATTTTTATGCATCGAATAAACTTGATTGACCAAAGATTTCCCAAAAATAAACTCCATCAAAAACGTAAAGTTCTTGGTGGAACAACAATTTTAAACAAATTTATAAAATCTTGGTTTTTAATAATTTAATCAATTTAAACTTCCTTGATTAGTTTAAATATTGATATTGAATATTAACCAAAGTCACAGTCACAAAAGAGGGCTTCTATTCTCTAAATATTGCTAAAACTAAATTGTTGTAGAAGAATTGCAACTAACATCATTTCCTCTTGTAATATTCTTGTTTGCATGCACAATTTAAATTGCTTTTTTCTGTATTTAAACAGTGAATATAAGTTTCGCATGTGTGTGACGTATGGATAAACGAACAAAAATGTTTGTTGCCTAAAGACGCTTGGGGATTCTTGTATTTGAAAGTTATTATTTCGCTCACTGAAAGAGTTGATGGGACAATTAAAAAGTAATAATTTTAATTTGCGTATTTGCTATGCTATGCATTCAGATTCAATTTCGTAATAAACTCAAATCCATTTTATTTAAAAAGAAATATTTTCGATTGGAATAAGTATAGCAGCGATTAACAAGTTTAAAACATGTTGCAACACGTTAAAATCAATAAAAGCCACGTGAACATGAATTCTGTTTGTTTTTATTTATTTTATTTTATTTTATTGTCAGATAAAAAGTCTACAAATTTTACTTTACATAATACATAAAGAATAATATTTAAAATAAATTTAATTTATTGATTGTTATTTACTAAAATTTTAAATTAACTCAAAAAAAAAATCATTTTAATAAAACAAAAATTAAGTTTGATAGTAAAATAAAATCATAATGGGTGAATTTATAAAAATTTAATGTCCATCGTTATAATTAAATAAAATAGATGAAATTGCAATTGATATAGTGATATGATAGCAGCCGGAATCAGTGGATATGATTCTAAAAGAATTACTTAGTAGATGGAATTTAATCATCAACTATAAATTTTATATAAACAATCAAAATATTTTGGTCAACAACTGAAGTTTCGTGTTGATTTAGAGAAATGAAGATAATCATTGGTGAGTGTGACAAACAATATTTTAGAATTCAAACATGTTTTCAAAAAAATGTTTCGTTGGAATTTCAAAATTGTAAAAAAATTTAAAAGCCATGTTACACTAAAATTCTTCGTTAAGATAATAATCTCAAATAAAAATTTATTTTGGTATCTACACTTCAGTTTTAAATTTATTAAACGTTCAAAAAGTTTTTAACTAGCAATGGTATTTCCATTCCAGTACTTTATCAGAATTAGAAAATTCTTCAACAAATCCTTTTCAAAGACGTGACCACAGTTGAGCCAGTAAATTACACTCTGTAATTTGCACAGTTTTTTATACGTAAAAAATTTGTAATCTACATAAAGCCATTTTATACATTGTGTATGTATAAAATGTAAAAAGGCAAAACCTAACTATTACTGTACTTTTGCGAACACTCGAGTCAAGAGTTATTTATTTTATTTTTGACTGTGTAAAATTATTTGTAGAAAATCGAAATTGTTTATCAGCGCAAGAGGAAATATTTTATACTAACTGCAAACTTCGTAACGAAGCAAATTGTTTCAAAGTAGTGAATAAATATTGAATTAATCAGCGTAATGACAGTTTTACATAATTTATCGCTGTCAACTGAGAATTTTCCTAAATATAAAGCTTCATAATTTGAGTTAGGCAATCTAGTAAAGAAATTACGCTAACTTAGATAATTATACAAAGCGTTTCGTTTAAAAAGCGATTAGACCTGTTATTAGTAAATCAAAAAGCAAACATTTAAATTTTGGAAATTTATATTTATTTTGTTAAAAGAACAAAACTAAGAGGTAAAATATATCCACCAATTACCCTGTTAATTTTGTATACCTTTTTTACGACAAATTCTGGATAACTCTGATAAGAAGAGATTTGCTCTGACATGTTTCATTAATTTTTGTTCGAATCGTGTTTTCGAAATCATTCAAATTCTGTGGGATGTCACAGAAAGTTTAATCAAGTACTTTCAAATAACTGATAGAAATTAAATTTTCTCGTATCGCCTCCACAACACCTTTCGCTGATAAAGCAAACCATTCCGTTACTTTTTAAGGGTGTAAAGGAGGTTCGTGGAATTCTCTACGGTTTTCTTTATACCAGTGTCTTTGGATTTGCTTTACGTAAGCCGTTTCAGAGGCGGTTGGCCGGTGAATGTAATGAATGCATTGCAGGCGAAAATAAATTGTAAATATTTTTACTATTAACTTTATCAGCCAACCATAACCAATCAGTAATAAGAGCTTCGTATCATTCTTCCTTACCCAAAATTCAATATTCTCGTAACCAGAAACTTTTATGCAATTTAACACGTAAAAACTTATATGTATTCACTGTTTAAATAGTGAGAAAAAGCAATTTCAATTGAGCGGGTAGGTGAGAATAAAATAAAACAGAAATTTATTATAAGTGTCTCTTCGACCGAAACCTTTTTGTAGCAATATTTAAATGCTTAAAATAAATATTTTTACCATTTTTGTTCCAACAACAATTTTGGTTTCCTGGTTTATTTTTGTGAAGTGGGCGGAATCTAAAATCGATCAACTTGATACTTGATCAACAAAAAAAATCCCGAAGGGACTATGCGGGCATGTTCTCTTATTTATTTGAGTGTAACTTCGAACAATAATTCGAAGAATCACCGAACATCTTCAATAATTTGTAATACGAGCACATAAACTCGAAAATCTCAAGTAATACGATTAGCTAAAAATTTGGAATATTCCTAAAAAACTTGAATAATCTCAAAATTTCCAATTTTCCCAAACAAAATTAGAATTCTACGCAACAATAGCTTCTTTCTGGAAAAACCGCTTGGAATGTCGAATAATCCCGAACATTTGATAATTCAATGACAAGCAACTACATATACTCTTTTCGAACCCAGAAATCTAGTTTAGACCAATAATCTCAGATTCTGAGAATTTCAGCTAACTGGTTTCGTTTAATATTCAATGCAAACTAAATATCGAAATATCAAATAAAATATCGAATATCAGCGTTAAAATTTGAGAAACTTGTAACTAGAATTACGTGAGATATTGATATTTGACACTCAGAGGTAAGCCTGCCAGGTGAAATTGAAATATCGGTACAGATTACAATAATATTACCACTTTTTGTTAAATTCGCACAAGATTGTGAATTTCTGGTTGATTTTAAATTCTTGAAAGGAATGGGGTTCGTTTCATTCATTAGTTATCTGCTTGGCTCCGGCCAAATCTAATCTAAAATTTTGAATTAAGGTCAAGTGGTACATTCATTTTATTCTCTTTCATTCATAGGAGTATAGTTCAGGTTGACCTTGGGCCTTTATTTTTTTTTTTTTACAAAATTTAGTAAATAATTCACACAATAATAAATGGTACACTCCTTAAGAGTCATAAATATTGTTTTTGAAAATTCGATTTGTTGCTTGTGTGGAAATTTAAGTCAGCAGCCGCTACTACCGGTTAGAGAAAAATATGCTTCATTAGATAAAAATTTTGAACATTTGGATCTTATGATTTAAAATTACACTTTCGGGTGATTTTAAATTAACTTGCGCTTTTTATTAGAACATAAAATACACCACTGACCTCTCCTGCAACAAAATGTAACGTTGCTTTGATAATTTCAAAATAATAATATTTTTGAATTTAAAATTAGTCGCGTTTTGAACACCTTGTATCAAATTATCAGGCGAGTATATCAACAAACGTCAACTTGACATTAATGACATTATTAAAACTTAAAATTAAGCCTTTTTTTACATTTATAACCTCAAATAGATAGCTCGGAAATATCATAGAAAGAGTCTTAAATTCAAAATTATCAACGGTAAATGGAAATTTTGTATTAAAACCGTTAAAATGTTGCTTTTTATTTTTAATGAATGCACATTTTAGCTATCGTTAATTAAACATAAAGGTGTTTCACTAGTTTAACAATTTTCTTATATAATTTGGTGAAAAAGGAAAATTCGGCCTTGCTGCTCGTTCGCAATATGAACCGACTTTAAGAGGTTGGAAACGCTGTATGTTAAAAGTGATTGTGAATAAAATAATAAATGAACAGAGAAACAAGTAAATCTTTACTGACATAAAAAAGAAAACCAATGCAAATAATTATAAAATTATCATGTTACCCTAGTTTATTTTGTCAAGAGAAAATAAATCATTGATAAACAAAATAAACTAGGGTAACTTTATAATTTTAAATTTGAAATGATTTTGTTTTAATTAAATTTCAAACTTATGTTTTTGCTTTAAATTTGATTTAAATGAAAAAATCGAATTAATGCCACATTATTTAGTATGAAATAAAACGTTGTTCGTTTCACGTACGTTAACTAATCGTCACAGTACTCATTTATCACCCTTATGACGGTTTCATAAACAAATGTTCAACTAAGGTGAGGCAGAAATTCGTAATATGGAACATAGAAAAGAATCATAATATCAAGTAATTTCAAAATGACAGGAAAAGAAATGAAAACATTCATTTATTTTATCTTATTTTTAATTGGAAATTTAGTTGAAGAAACTAATGGAAATTAAAATTCCTTAAGGGTACTTTTCAAATTAATTGACAACCTTTTATTATCATTATTTAATGATGACATTCTTAAAAACTTGACCCAGCTTATTGCAAATCATCCAACTTTTATTATATTGCGAACTTTTCTCAGAATGATTAAAACTCACAACATAATTTCCTTATTCGTTATGCAGAAGTCATTCGTATTCTTGGACGAATCAAATTTTAATGGACCTTTTATTCGAATCAGAGCACATAGGCTTCATAAAATATAAGCTCACAATATAATAAGTAGATTAAATAGTATTCCATTAAATCTTTTCTACGCTATTCTAATTTGATGCTTAACAAACCATTTTTTTCAACCCGTATAAAATTACAACCAGTGAAAAATATTCAATACATATTTAGTTCAGCCTGCATCAGTTATTAATGCCATTCATCTTAATAATAGAACATATTGGGCCAGATACACGATACTCTAGCAATTCGCAAATCGATAAATATGGCGGATTTGCTAATCGAAAATTTGCTGGCGTAAGCTACTCGATTATTTTAGCAAAGTAAAATATATTTTTGTATTCAGCACAAACGATAAAGTGCGTTAAAGTATCTCATTTTCTGAAATTCAGAAACAAATTGGGTTGCTAAATTATAGTGTATAACATTTCTAGCAAATTCGCAAAAAATAACTGCTTATCTGCTTATCTGAGTATCGAGTATCTGGCCCATTGTCTAAAAAGTACAACTTTGAAAGAAAACCATAATATTATCAATTTCCGCCCAATTGTTCCTACAAGAATTTTCGAAGTCAATTCAAATCTATTAATTGATAAAAGGTATTTTTTTATTTGAAATAAGTTGGAGTATTAAGGTTTTTCGGAATATTTGTTTGGCAAATAAATAAAGAAATACTGGCGTTAGTAAACAAAACAAGTTTTCCCGTTGAAATTTTTAAATTAAACAGGGGTAACAAATATATTAGAATAATAATATTTTTAATTTTTGTGATGTTTTTATTATTTAAAAAATTAACCGACTACATCCCGTAAAGGGATTTGTCCGCTTCAATATGAAGTTTCATACTCATTTTTTTAATGGATAATGAGCGATTAATTCATTGATCCTACATTAATCAGCCGTGATTTTTCCGGAGCTTAAAGCAAGCATGCTAACCATATATTTGCTGCTCTTGAAATAGCTCACATTAATACTAAAGAAGACTAATCGAAATAGAAATAAAATGTTTATTTTTTAGTTAGTATTTAGTTTTGACTCAAGTGGAATTTTATAAAGAAATTTGTAATGAAATATTTAAAAGCTCTACCATTTCTAAAAATTATAAGACAAAAATCTGGGTATTTCACATTTTACTCTCGAAGTAATGTATAAAAAGATCCGATGTGAAACAAACCTCAAAAATTTATTTTTATACCCTTCCAAAATATCAAAATTTGAAATTGCATTTGATGATGAAATTAGATATATTATATAACTAACTTTAAACACCGTTTACTTTGGTTTAAATCGAGTTATTAGATAAAATCCTCGTGACTTTTAAAGCTTGAAATGTGTACCTACTTTAAATTGTTCCAAGAGGATTTACCTTAAAAATTAAATTAACCCTATTTTTCACGAAAAGAAAAAAAAAAGAAAAATGTTGCTCCAAAATTCGTGAAATTAGGGGAAAATAAACACTAATACCTTTTATAAAAAATTATTTAGCCTACCGATCTAGCACATGTTTATATTAGGACCTCAAAAGCCTTCATTTTTCTCGAAAATTTGATAATGTTGATGTTTCTAAAATTTGTATCCTGTTTAAAATATTGAAAACATGAAATTATTCACGTGGTACAGGCCCATGAGTCAAAAATACAATACCTGAATAATAGAAAGAGATAGAAAGTAAAAGAACATCTGCATCATGCACCCTGGAAAATCAATGAAAAATTTAGCACTATTTTGAAAAGTTACTTTCAATATTCAAATAGAAATGTTGGTCATGAAATCATTGTTGTTTTTGACGGTTACTCACCAAACAGTATTAAAAGTAGTGAGAGGAATCGAAGAGCAATGAAACAAATTGGAGGAAAATAATATTATTATTATACAAAGCGAAAGACGATGCAGACGTTCTAATCGTTCAAAAAGCGATCCACCAACCGCGCGAAAAGATCACCATATTCTCAGAGAACATCGACGTACTTGTGATTTTAATGGCTTTATGCCCAGCCGATAGAAGAATTAATTTCCTTAAACTGGGCAAGAAAATAAAGAGGGAAAGTTATACTCATAAAACTGTTTTACTTCAGATTTTCTATCTTACAAAGAGCGCATGCTACTCATACATACCTTTACAGGATGCGATAGTACATCAGGCTTCTTCGGAAAAAACAAATTAAAAATTAGCTAAAAAATATGCATGATGCTATTGATATTTTTCTAGCACCCAATCAAGTCTCTGTTGCTATATTCAATGCTTTTGGCATTATATGGTACTCTGAAAACAGAAAAGTGTTTATATG
Organism: Tipula helvola; assembly: GCA_963556165.1. Classification (NCBI taxonomy): domain Eukaryota; kingdom Metazoa; phylum Arthropoda; class Insecta; order Diptera; family Tipulidae; genus Tipula; species Tipula helvola. The sequence goes on from OY744482.1 coordinate 7,497,332, forward strand.
AATTTAGCTACACTACCGCCATCAGTAGACTCAGCTAACCTTCATTTTCAAAGAGTTTATTTTCAAGTGCAGACGTAGCTGTCTAACAATTTGAAAGCAGAAAACGGGGGTTCCAAATTTCAGGAAATATTCCACTAGAAAGACTAACGTAAAATAAATAACACAGCGGTTCCCACAAAGAAAGGGCACACTTATACAGACACGACATTTGATTTATAGGTTTATCACCTAAAAGGTTAAAGAAATCGAAACTGTCAAAGGAGCCCTGAAAAACTTAGCAAATGCAACACAAATTTCAGATCAGCCCGAAAAGGATTCATTATTACATAGTATATCATAACCCTTGGGTAACCTTATTGCACCAATGGCACCATGGCTCAGCGTAAACGGAACACGCTAATTTCTTTAGAACAAATAAATCAAACCCGTTTGGCAAAATTTTAAAAAATTCAGGAAGGGCGGCTAAAACACTCAGCCCATCAAATGCCAATTTTCAATCAACATTATCACAAAACTTGTTTAATGAAGGAACATCTACAGTCCTAAAGTCATATTCAAAATCGTTATTAACAAAATTTTCTAACACACAATCAACAAAATAAAATTTAATTAGAAGTGGTGTGTTGTATGTACTAGAATGTCTCGCTAAATTCTGACGTGCTTCTACGCTAATAATTAACAGTGAAATAGTGAAAGTTTTTCGAAATAGTAAAAAAAATTATGTTGAACTTGAAAAATTAGCGGATGAATTTAAAAAGATTTTAGAGAAAATTTGTATGACTGTATGAAGCAAACACCAATTAAAAAATTCTTACTTTATTCAACTATGGCAATTATGGAACATATAGAAACGGTGATTTCTACGCGAGGAACAGGCAAGGAATGGAATTAACAAATTTTAAGTTCGATAATTTCGGAAAAAATTTTAATTTCTGTAATTTTAAACAGAAAAATTTTCAAAATTGAAGAAACGTAAAAAATTCGGCCAAACCATTTTTGAAAGACAATGGCGAACTTTATGTATTGAAAGTTGTCAAAGGTAACACAACGGTCAGCCCTGGACAAAATCCTTGGAAGTTTAATTTACCAAAAAAAAAAACACAACCAGGATGCTCACTGAGACCAATTGTAAGTTATTTGGGATTACCCATGTGTAATTTATGTAAAGTTTTGTTTAACATTCTAAATTGTCTTGTTACTAATAATTTTTCACCGGTAAAAACGCGAATCGTAGTTTTATTCCACAGTTCTAACAAATACATTATCGCATTTTTTGTAACAGCCAAATTTAAATTTCTTACAAAATTTTACTCGGTAAAAATTAGTATAATTCACTAATTAAATGGGCCCATCCTAATTTTAATTTTTACCATTTGATTCACATTGGCGTGGATATTAGAAGAAAATCTTGTCCCTAAAATCTCAAAATTTAATAAGATGTTAGGATTTTAACTTATAAATAGTTTGATAAAGTTAAAGAGAAGAGCTAAACACACAAAATCAAAAAAGTTCTGAAAATATTGAAAAATGGGCTAATGTAACAAGTCGACCTTATTTGACGTTCAAATAAATTATTGAGAGTGGATGATCCGGTTTTAGAAAGTTTTAAGAACTAAAAAAATGACCGAATATTTCCGAGAACTACTACACAAAACGTGTATGACTCTTGAAATCAAGAGGAATGCGAAATTTCTATGGAAAATTCTCAATTTCGTGAGAAATGAACTTTTTCGAGAAAATACCTACATACATTGATGTCTTCTATAGTGTCTAGGAAAAGTGATAGGATAAAGTAATGATGGATCGTCAAACTTCCCCACCTTGTTATAGATAGGAAATGCTAAATAGGACCAGAAAGATGCCCCTAACCACAGTATAAAACAGTTGCAGAAACCAACAATTCCCCTTTATTTTTTAATGCTAATATCATATGATAATAATAAATATTTAGATTATAATTGTAATGCCAAAGCTACAAAATATGTATACCGCATAAATATTTAAGATGAAAATCGCTGTAAATTCATCTTATTACTTTGTCGTAATTCCATTTAGTAGCTTTAATACCAACTTCAATAAGAATTTTCTTTCAACCATATTAAAATAAGTTTTAATGTGATTGGACGATAATATTCAACATAGCATATCAAAGAGATAAAGCTCACAGCCGGATTAAAATATCTTTCTTTAGTTTTAGCTAGATTTAAGATTTTTTTCATTTTACGTCAAAAGTTGTAGCTAAGTTTGTTAAATAGCATTTTGTATTTAATAAAATGTAATAATCTTCATGTGGGAATTGAGATAAACATGATTTTAACAAAATAAAAGAAACAAAGTTATAGGTGTTGCATTTTCTATAAACTGTATCGTTATCGTTCCAATGAACATAAATTTTGTCGTAACTTAAGCTTTTAATAAGCTCATTAGCAGTTTTGTACATATACGTTATAGCTTTCACCCAAAAATTCTATGGGGAATTTAAACTAAAACTAATTGCACTGTTAATAAACAACCTGACCTATGTAAAAAAAAAGTTGACCATCCTTTTAATATTCATGACCTAACACAAACACCATATACGTACATATATCTTACGAAGAAGGCACAAACGAAAAGCGATTATCAAATCCCTAGCTAATAGTTCTTAATTAAGCATCTCTCTACCCACATATTCGCATATCATCATGTGAAAACTAATTATTTTGAGAATATAAACAAAAATGTAAAATCGGCAAAAATTATCCCCCAAACGAAAAAGGAAGGATGCCATAAAACGTGACATTTCAGCTCATTTAAAAATCAAAAAGAAGTTTGTGTGTACAGCCTTATTTCTATATGTATTGTATAATAAATATGTACAAATAAAATTATTACCTTAGTGTTAAAGAAAATTTCCCACCATACGTAGATATTTTCTTCGAAATGTGTATTTTTTTCTATTATTTTTTATCCTTCCTGTAAGTATTACGATAATGCATTTGTATTACAATAAAAACATTTATTTTTTATTTTTTGCACACAAAACACTCACAAAAATATGAAAACACTTTAAAATTTCAGAACCACAAAATTTCCTTTTCTACTTTTCTTTTTTTTTTTTTCTTTTGGTAAATATATACTTTCACTAAAAGGAATAACACTTTTTACATTTTTTTCCTCTGCGGATATAAATTTTTATGGATTTTTCTCTCGATTGTTGTTGCAAAATCGTTTCACTTTTTTCTTTTTTTGATGAAGAGTTGGATTAAATAATTTGCAAGCTTTTAATTTAATTTTTCTTTCTTCACATATATGTACTCGGTAATGCTTGAGCTTTGTATTCTACACACTACTTAATGTTTAACTATTTAGGATAAATTAACATAAATACTCTTGTCAAGGAATAAAATTTTTCTAGTAAAAAAATTTAATAAATTTGAAAGATCCTTTTAATTTTAATCCTATTTAACATGTAAATGATAGCTGATTTTGGAACAAATCTCTCTTGTTAATATATCAACAACAAATGCACTGTTTTCCAGAAAATCTATCCACCCTAAAATATAAACTTCAAAAAAAATTCACACACAAAAATTTATTTCTCTTTTCACATTGAATTCACATACAATTTTTCTATTCACCTCTTAAAAGTGGAAAATTTATTTAATTTTTTTTTTTTTATATTTTTTTTTTTGTATACGGATTAACCACCCATAATTATTCACACACTAATTCGAAAAACAATTTTCAAATTTAGTTCATATCCCAAATAAAAATTTTGTTTTCCTCTCGAAACAATTTTTCACCACAAACAATTCACTTTGAAACTCACATTTGAACTAAAAAAAAAAATTACAAAACAAGAAAAAATCGAAAGATAAAAAAGAAAAAACAATTTTTTCTTGTTTTTTTTTTTTTTATTGTACTTCTCAAAATCATCGTCATCATCATTGTTGACGGTGGGAAATTCATTGATTTCGTGATAGTGTTTGTGTTGAGAAGTCCCGTTGTGCTACATGGATTAATGGAAAAATATTTTCCCCTTTTTCATTACTGTAGTGTCGAAATAGAAATGTCAGATAAACAAAATACATATGGTTCGAATCATGGATGATGACGGTCCATATCGATTTATATCATGTATTTTCTGGTCTTTTTTCCTGCAAAACATCAATATTTTCAATTTTCACTATCAAAAACGAAATCTCATTTGAAATATGAGCCGCACAAATTACAAACTAATTGACACACGGCCTTATAATCATCCTGACACTCAAATTTAACGACCTTTCACAAACCAAAATGACATTTATGCACAAATACTACTAATAAAAGTAAACGAACTCCTGGAGAAAATATTATTTAAATTTCTTTTCCATTTCTCTTTTGTTTTCGATTTTTTAGTATCATCATCACCATCAACATAATAATTTTTTGTATCAATTGTGCTCATGCGCTTAAAAATTTCCTTCGTATAATCTATAAAAAAAAAAACATGGTTAAAAAAAATTTCCCATAATTTCCCCGCACAAGGAAAAAATGGAAAATTTCCGAAACGAAGATGATTCCCATTCGGAAACAAAAATAAAACATAAACATTTTTTTTTTGTTGTGGAGAAAAACGGAATTTAAAAATAAAACAACATTACTTCATGAAAACAAAAGAAAAACGGTTAGTAATACATATGTATATGTATGGATATACATAACAAGTAAAAGGTTGTGCGTGAAGAATTGCTTGACTCTATAGAAATAGAAATAAGCTTGTACAAACAAATGTAGTATAAAAACTGATTGACTTAAATTAAATTAATCAATTAGGGATGCTTTTCATTCAAGAAAATTGTTGTATAAATAATATGAATGTCTGGTTTTGTTTGGTCAACATTTTTCTCAAATGGACTGATAGTAGAAACAAAAAAAAATATTTTAGTTTACGTACATATACAAGCATACCCACAAACCCACACATATAAAAACAACACAAAAAAGGAAAAAATTTGAAATTTTTATATTTTTCTGATTTTTGTTCGCTTTGGTTATGGTTTTCCATTTCTTTTTTGAATTTTTGATTGATTTGACAAATTGGTTTTAACATCAAAAGAATTTTCTTTTTAATTTATTTTGGAGAAAATTTATTTTATTTTAAAAATAGGTACATAAAACGTATTTGGTGTTTGTACGAAGACATTGTGATAGAAGTTTATGAAGAAGTTAATGTGGTATATTCTATGTGTAAAGGTGTTTATCATTTTATATTTAGCTTGGGTTATGAAGTTGATGTTGTTTTAATAAACACAGAATTTCACATCACTTAGCAAATATTGTGATTCTAGTGTCGGTGTTTCTGTTTACAAAATACAAATTCAATTTTATCGAAGAGTTTACTGATTTTACCCAATAAAGAATTCAGAATAAATTATCTATAAACTTCTCCCCTATGTTAACAATTATTGGCGATTATTTGGTTTCTAGCATCAGCTTCAGACCAACTTGTATGCGTCTGTTTCTATTATGCTATTATTTAAAAAAAAAAACTCCATCCTATTCCTATTTTCAAACAAACCATAAACGTGTGAATTTTTTTTAAATCATCAGAGGAAAAAGAGCGCCAGAAGTAGATTTATATTGAATGGGGCCCCAATATCCGGGTTACTATATACAATTATTAATACATTAATCATTATATTTTGACTTTTAATCGGTATTATCCAAATATTTATAAGACTGTGGTTCAAAACCTTTATTAATTATTTTTTGGCGTTTTTGATGTTTAACTAAATAAAATTTTTATTGTACTTTTGACATAAATATTTTTTATTAATAATTTGTTTCAATCATTTAATAAGACAGACATTTCGGGGCTACTTCAAACATTAACTTACCGCTCATCTTTTTTGCTCATTTTCCCATGTGGTAAGTTAAATTTTGAAGTAAAGGTAAAATTTTTGTAATGAATTATTTTAAAGGAATTATATCGCTTTTATTGCTTCTAAATTGTGTTTTGGTTAACTTAATTCGTTGGGTTAGTATAGCATCGACGAATATATTGAAGCGAATTGGATATTAAATTGAAAAATGCTTCGTCAACCTTGCAGGCACAGATCAAAGAAATGTTATCGGTCCTATCGCTTCTGCTGATAGTTTTCCATAAATGTTTTAAGTTGTGACAAAGATCTAAATATGCCTATAAAATAAAATTTATTTTTTTAATTTATTTTAAACAAAATATTTTTTTTGGATCTTTTTTTCCAGTAATTTGTAGATTTTTTGTCAGACAAATATATACATACACATACAGTCCCTTAGTAAATGATAGCCGCACCCCTAATTTAAGATTTATTTCATTTCAAATAAATTCATTTAAAATTCTTCTTATTCTAAAATAATACTTTTCACATTACCAATATGTGCTATAAATAGAAGTCATTATTCTTTGAGGCATCATGGAAAATGTAAGGACAACCCTCATTTAGTATGGTAATAAAAGATAGCCGCAGGTATACTTTAAAATTCTTTTGAACACTATATCAATATCTATTCGAGCTTGTTGACGTGCAAACATCTTCTTGTGTCTTAAAGTATTATTGTGTTAAATATTTTTGTTGTTTTGTTGAATATGGGTAGAAAAAGTAGTTTAAACGAGTTTGAAAAAGGACAAATTGACGCTTTTAAGAAAAATAATATGAGTAACCGGTTAATAGCAAAAAATATTGGTCGGAGTGAGAAGGTAGTTCGAAATTATTTAAAAAATCCGCATTTATACGGTTCGCGTAAAAATACAGGCCGGCCGGCTGCACTTACTGATAGAGAAAAACGGTCAATTGTACGAACCGTGTCTAATTTTATTGGCACTGCGCGGCAAATTGCGTTAAAAGCTGGTGTTAATGCAAAGATTTGTAATGTGCAGAAAGTGTTAAGAGAGTCAGATAACATACAAATAAAAAAACTTCAGAGGAAACCACAACTGTTACGAAATCATAAAGACGCCAGATTGCGTTTCGCGAAGGAACATATGTCGTGGAAGAAAAAGTGGCAGCGCGTTATATTTAGTGACGAAAAAAAATTTAATTTGGATGGCCCTGATGGTTGGCAATACTATTTTCATGACCTTCGAAAAGAACCTCTTATGCTATCGAAACGTCAACAAGGTGGAGGATCGCTAATTGTTTGGGGTGCAATTGGCTATGGAGGAAGAACGGAGCTGAAGTTTATTTCCGGTCGTATTAACAGCAACCGGTATAAATCCATGCTAGCCGAAATATTACCAGTTGTTGGTGCACAAATTAGCGGCCCAAACTTTATCTTCCAGCAGGATAATGCAGCCGTTCACACAGCCGGGTTAGTAAATTACTGGTTTACCGAGGCTCAGATACCAGTTTTGAAATGGCCAGCGAGGTCACCCGACCTTAACATCATTGAAAACATGTGGGGTGAACTCAGCAGAGCTGTGTATGCTGAAGGAAGGCAGTACAGCAGCGTTCATGAGCTAAAGGCGTCAATACAACATGAATGGGCTAATATTTCAAATGAATATGTACACAACTTGTACAAAAGTATGCCAAATAGAATTTTCGAAGTAATAAAAAACAACGGTGGACACACAAGATATAATTGAATTAAAAAATCATTTTTATAATTGTGCGTTTTATATTTATTTTCTATTACAAACAATAAAATATTGTGTGCGGCTATCTTTTATTACCATACTAAATGAGGGTTATCCTTACATTTTCCATGACCCCTCAAAGAATAATGACTTCTATTTATAGCACACATTGGTAATGTGAAAAGTATTATTTTAGAATAAGAAGAATTTTAAATGAATTTATTTGAAATGAAATAAATCTTAAATTAGGGGTGCGGCTATCATTTACTAAGGGACTGTACGTGTAGTGATCCTAAATTAAAATGAATAACACAAAATATCGGTATATGGCACGATTATAGTATCAGTTATAGTATCCTAGTATAGTATACGATTATAGTATCAGCAAATCGTCTTTTTCTGCGCAGCACCGTATGATGTGCTAAAAATCAAAACAAAATAGAGAAATTTTCCCAAAAACAAAAACTAAAAAACAAATTAAAAATAGAGAACAAAGTTACATGTAAACAATTTATGTTACAATCTTTCTTTCTGTAAGTTAATTTTTGAAGGAGCACCGATATTTCGATCTTAAGATCATCTTCTTGTGTTTTCTTCTCACAGAAACTATAATATGTACATTAAAAATACAAAAAATTAAAAAAATGTAAATTAAAATTTAACAAAATTAAAAAAATTCCTTTAACAAATTTTACAAATTGTTATGGAAAAAACATAAATAGAATTTTATGAAATATAAAATTCAAATACAAAATATATTAAAAATTCATATACATAATTAATATATTTAATAATATTAAAAACTTACTATCTGGCTGTTTTAATTTTGTTTAAATATTTGTTAACGTTTCCATTTTGGAAACAGTCGGTTTAGAAAAATGTTTTTTATAATGATGAACATATAAAAAAATGTTTCAACCATAATACTAGTTTAAGAAAACTCCCTGTTGTACCATTTTTTTAAAAATGTATGACTATACTAAAAAATATATTGTATATTTGCACAAAACCAATTTACAATACTTAATATACACCATTTTATTAAGTAAATTATTTATTCATTTTTATGGTACATATTTCAATGTTACAACCGTAGTTACATATATAAATTTAACTCTGTGTATACGTAAAGATCGAGTCTATACAAATGTGATCGAGTTGATGTCAAGTATAACAAATAATAGTGTTAATAATTCTATAAAACTACTTTTATTTATATTGGTCAAGTCTTCTAATTCCGACCAATGTTCGTTTATTTCAGATAATAAGCTTTTTACATCAAAAAAAGCTAAGGTTCCTTCTTCACTTAGGGTGATGTTGTTAATTTTGTTTTTTAGGTCTATTGAATTGTTTACGATAAAATTGCTATGTATTGTTAATTGTTTTAAAATAGAGGAGAAGTGTTTTGAGATACAATAGGTAGGTGACTAAAATAGGTAACTTTGCTAAACCGTATATTCTCGGTGTCTCTGGGTTTGGGACAGACTATTCTTTTAAATATTGTATCATCAATTTGACCTGACAATTTAAGCTGTTTAATTTTAAATTCTAACTCTGCTTTAACTCTAGGTGCTTAGGGAGTTTAATAAAAACTGTGTTATCTGACAATAATTGCATTATTTTTTGATCTTATTCCTCTTTATACACCACCACCGTCTTCTTACTTTTGTCACTTTCCAAAACAATAATTTCTGGATTATTTTTTAAAAATTTGTGTAGTGTTCTTGAAGCTTGAGTTATTGAAATATCTAAATCTGTTCTTTTATGGTTACTTTTTATGAAAGACGTTATCTCGTTTAGAACTTCAAACCTTTGGTCTTGTACTATATTATTGTTAGGAAAATTTAAAAGAGTAAATTACACGTCAGCAATCATTTGAAAAATTGGTGCATTATGTTTTTGTGTTGGTAACGGAAATTTGGGTCCATAGTTTAATAACATTATTACATTATCGGGAATAGTTACATCTGTAAGATTTGTGACATTCAATGTTAAATCTCTATTATTCGTATTGTGTGAATTATTAATTTTTTTATATTTTACGGTTACGATGCTCTAATATTTTCTTATCAACCGTTTTTTAACTTTTTTGAAAAAAATTTCATTATAAGTAACTTGAGATCTGTGTAGTAATTCAAAATCTCTAGGTTGTAACATTGATTTTAAAGAATCGTGTATAACGATATTAGTTTTTAGTAGAAAATTAATCTTGTGCACACATACCTCTATCTCTAGGTTAAGAAGTTTTCTTAGTAAGTTGGTTTTTAAACGATGTATTTTTTTGTTAAATTCTTCGAATTGTGGTTCTCCTACATTTTTAATTTTGTTAAATTTTACGTTGAAATTTTATGTTGAATTTCGGTTCTATGACTAATAAGAATGAGCAATGACTTGATTTTGTTTCGACTATTCGGTTCTCATACTCATCAAAATTCAGATACTGGGTTTACTGGGTTATTTTTTGACATTATTTTGTTCAAAAAATAAAATTGTTTATCAATAGTAGATTGTTCTACAAGTAAAGAAAAGTGATAGTTTTCCAGCGAGTGTAATTGTTTAATTCACGAGCGAGCGCTAGTGAGCGAGTGGATTAATAATTTAACGAGCATGGAAAACCACTTTTCTTACGTGTCGGACATGCTATTTTTTCGTGTATTTGACGACAAACCAGGTAAAAATAGAAAAGTTAGATCCAGTTTGGATCAAAGTATGTATGCATAGCGTGTACATAACAATCGCAGTAAGCAAATAAATAAAAGTCAAAAATCCAAAAATCATTTGGAAAAAAAGCGTTTCTATGAAGAAAAGTGTTTATAGTGAAGAAATGTGTTGCTAAGGAGAAAAGTAGCAGATTTCTTTACTATTTTCAGCCAAGAAATGACACTCTTTGCCATTAAGTACACGAAAAAAATGTGTGACCGACAATTTTTAAATTTGTGTTGTGTATTTTAACTTTTATTGCAACAGTTTTATGTACCTATTTACAAAATTCGTGCCTTGGCGTAGTTTTTAAATATTTCCACAGGTTTTTTCCTGACCCTCCAACATAATTAAGGGGTATATCCTCCAACAGGTCGCAAATAAACTATTTGCGCCTCAAAATCTGACTACTCGATTGATTTTAACATGAGTTTTTCAATTGAAATTTCTTTTTTTTTGTGTTTCATTTGCTTTTGCGACTGACCCTTCCAACAAAAAAATGAATACGTGAAACACGTAACGAAAATGTTACGCTTTCGTACACTTTTTAAAAGAATTACAGCGCTGCCTTTGACAGAAGAAAAAACAATTAATGAAAAAACCTAATCATCCATTTTGTTTTTATTATAAACAGAAAATTAGTAGTTGCAAGTGTCGTGTGTGATAAAGTGCAGTTTTGGAAATTAAAAAATTTAGAAAATAAAGTGATCCATCACAAAGTGATCCATCCATGGAAAAATATATTCGGTGTTGCTTAAAAAGTGTACTCACAGACAAGGCTGCTTCCTACTTTTCATGGCATGGGCAACATGGGAATATCGCCGTGAAAACATATGCGATTATTCAACTTTTGAAAGGTACATATTTATCTTATTTTAGTCAAATTGATTGAATTATGAAATTATGATATTTATTTACAGATGCAGCCATCAAAAAATTCAATTCAAGGACAGTGGACATTGAAACCACAGTAAAAAAGTGGTTTTAATATGCGAAGGATCGGGAGCGATTAAAGCAAAAGAAAACAATTTCAGAGTGCCAAGTTTCGGAGCACGATGGTTATGTCAATAAAGACTAAAATAAAAATTATTATTATGTATATATATTATTAATAATTTCATTTCTAATTTGACAACGAACTTATATTGAATTTATTCTAGCTATTAAAATATTTCTAATAAAAATAATAATTTAAAAACTACATGTTTTCTTTTATTTAATAACGAAAATTTTACGTAAAAACTGTTCAGAAACATTACGTAAAAACTGTTCAGAAACAGTACGCAAAAACTGTTCAAAAACGTTACGAGTAAACGAAGAGAAAATGTATACATTTTTTTGTTTCATTTCTCTTGTGACAACAGTACCATTTTCTTTACATTTTTGTTAGGCAAAAACGTAACGAATGCGTAGACTTTAGTATAAGCAAATCCTCATAAACTGAACGTTTTCTTTACGCAATGTTTGGAGGGGAGTAGTATTAATTGTCTTGACTTACTTGATTTTATTTACATCGTCAAAAAGTCGGTGGTAGCTTTTCTACTCAGTCGCAAATAAAATACAAAAAAAAGAAATTTCAATTGAAAAACTCATGTTAAAATCAATCGAGTAGTCAGATTTTGAGGCGCAAATAGTTTATTTGCGACCTGTTGGAGGATATATCCCTAAGGATATTAACAAAGCAAACAACTCGTGTTCCATATAAGTGTGTCTATACTGTATTTAGATTATCTCATAACAGCTAAAAGTTTCTTATGAAAGATATATTTGAAATAAATTGTTGAGTTTTGGAACAACAAACTTCTGACTTATGTAAATATGAGTTAATAAATTTAGACCTCAAAATTTTCATTCTGGGTTCTAAAACCAAAAAAAGGGAAACAATTTTTTCTATAATTGTGCATAAAATCTAACTTACTATCTAAATAAAACATTTCTACACGCTGATTTGGTGTTCGGAATTAAGGCGCTTTACAAGATCATTTATTTGTTTAAATAATTTTTGTTCTTCATAAGAAAAATTTCTCTGTATTGTCTGAGAGTTACACTATTGTGCAAAAATAGTTTTGGAATGATTTGGATTATATATTTTGAATAAAAGTTATTAAAAAAATGTTTTCGTTCCGTCGTCCTTTACCCCACCAAAATTGCCCAACGCTGCCAAAAAGTTCTTTTCTCTGATTACTATACCCTTTTCGATCTTATTTTTACGTGTACTTTATAAGGGAGCCACCTCTCTTACAATAGCGCACACAAATTCATCTCACGAAGATAAAGTTCAGTCGCATTAGCAATTTGTTTTAATTTTTATTCTGTATGCCTTAATCGCCTAAACTAACTAAACTCAAAAAAAATAAATTAAGGCAACCGAAAGTCAATTTACGAGCTTACTTTTTAATAACTATACATGTATTGTGAGCAGAGGAGCATTAAAGCCTAGGTACAATAGGTAAGTGGCTAGGGCCAGTGAAATTTGGGGGCCCGTAAATTTCGTGCCCCGTTATTAGAGTAGTCCTTACTTTATGTTTCAGAACCACCATCGACAATGCGATACTGGAAATTTTTTCCAGATTTTCTCAATATTTTGGAACAGTTCGCAATTTCTAAAAAAAAAATTCGAAACCCGAATTCAGATTCTCAAAAATTTTACCTCGAATCAAAATAATTTTGTAAATTCATAATATTATTTGCCACGTGGAAATCAGGATCCGAAATCAACAATTATTAAATTTATTAAAACCCACAAAATGAAATTATTATGCAATATAAATTATGGTTATAATGTTACCTTACGGATTCCGTCTAGCTTCGAATATTGCGAGCTTTTTAGTTTTCCTGCTAAATAATTTCAAAAAAATCTAATTATACATAAATCAGTGAATGAAGATTTATTTAAGATCAAATTGCTTAAAATATTTTGAATTATAGGATTATGAAATTAAAATTTATTTTTTTTTTTTAATTCTCTTCATTAAAGGTGCTATTCCACTTGACTGAATTGACTGATAGTAAAAAACGAGGGAAAAAGAAAAAAGTTTGAAACTTTATGTAATCAAAGCCTACTTAATAAATAAAGCCTCCATGATATCGATATTTTTTTCAAAGCTTTTTTTATGGTAACAAAAAATCCAAAAAAAAATGTTTATTTCATAGTTTTTGTATGGAGAGACATGACCTTAGTTTATTCAAAATATATTAATGAAAATTGACTCGGAATTAATTTTATTTTAATTCAATTGCATCTCTAAACTACCGTTTCCACCTGACTTGGAGGATTTTTCCGTGAGCTTTTCCAATTTACGATAATAATGATAACAAAATAAGATATTTTTTATTTAAAAAAGCTTAAAAATAGAGTACATATATGTAAAAAAGAGACAGACATATAAAGGGAAAGGCATGACATTTACAATACTAAACATAACAAACAATATGGAAACACGGTTAATATACGGAAAATGAAGCAAACCTATAATATGAAGCATTTTATCAGATGCAGTAAATAAAAAGAAAACAAAAAGTATGAAAACAAATATTGTTGATTTAAAATTTTCAAAATATATATTTAATTGTTACATATTTATTTGTACATTAAAATATTTTTGTCAAATTATTATTATTGACGATTTCCAGCCAGGAATAATGAAATAAAATATCTTGTTTGTTATGTATCTGAAAAAGCTTAAAAATGAGTACACAAATATAAAAAAGAGATAAACATATTATGAAAAATAAAATGGCGCCCGCACGGCATTTACAATAATAAAAGAACAAAATACATAGGAACAAGGTCAACACACATAATGGAAAATATGTAAACACTAATGAAGTATGATGAGAAGATGACAAACAAAAGACAACAACAAATTATGAAAATAAAATTTTTATTTAAAATTTTTTTCAATTTATAATATTAATTAACGATTAGGCATCGTTTTTTGTTGAATTAGTTATGATAACGATTTCCAGTTTTCCGTATTTTATATCTTGAATGTACCTAAATAATGTTGGTTTTGCAACTAAAAATAAAATTAAGAATCAAAACAAAAACAGCTGTGTAGAGAAATTTTTTTTTTGTACATATTTGAAGAAGATTATGTGCGTATTTTGGTGAATCACATTATATTATGAATCGATTAAATATTTCTTATGTGCCTTGGTAGAAAGAGAACAAATGCCTTATGCATGCCCATAATTATTTGTTAAACTGCCACAAATACCAAATATGATCAGATTTTGGACACAAAAGGGTCACTTTTTCTACCAAGGTACAGATTTTATTTTCTTTAAGAAAAAGAAAACTAAATGTTGTTTTGCACTTTTTTTCACTTAATTACACCATAAAACACAATAATCTTCTAAATATATAATGAGATATACATATAGGAACGTCTTGGCATTAGGATTATCCAATATCCAGTTTGCACAAATCACAAATATAAATATTTTATTAGTTTTTATTTCACTCACAACACTACTTACCAGTAAAAAAAATATTAATTTTTGTTTTGGTACATTGAAGATATAAAATACGGAAAACTGGAAATCGTTATCCTTATCATAATTCATAATCATAACTAATTCAACAAAAAACGATGCCTAATCGTTTTTAAAATTATAAATTGGAAAAAATTTTAAATAAAAATTTTATTTTCATAATTTGTTGTTGTTTTTTGTTTGTCATCTTCTCATCATACTTCATTAATGTTTATTTGTAAATGCCGTGCGGGCGCCATTTTATTTTTCATAATATGTTTATCTCTTTTTTATATTTGTGTACTCATTTTTAAGCTTTTTCAAATACATAACAAGATATTTTATTTCATTATTCCTGGCTGGAAATCGTCAATAATAATAATTTGACAAAAATATTTTAATGTACAAATAAATATGTAACAATTAAATATATATTTTGAAAATTTTAAATCAACAATATTTGTTTTCATACTTTTTGTTTTCTTTTTATTTACTGCATCTGATAAAATGCTTCATATTATAGGTTTGCTTCATTTTCCGTATATTAACCGTGTTTCCATATTGTTTGTTATGTTTAGTATTGTAAATGTCATGCCTTTCCCTTTATATGTCTGTCTCTTTTTTACATATATGTACTCTATTTTTAAGCTTTTTTAAATAAAAAATATCTTATTTTGTTATCATTATTATCGTAAATTGGAAAAGCTCACGGAAAAATCCTCCAAGTCAGGTGGAAACGGTAGTTTAGAGATGCAATTGAATTAAAATAAAATTAATTCCGAGTCAATTTTCATTAATATATTTTGAATAAACTGAGGTCATGTCTCTCCATATAAACAATATGAAATAAACATTTTTTTTTGGATTTTTTGTTACCATAAAAAAAGCTTCTTTTCATCATGGAGGCTTTATTTATTAAGTAGGTTTTGATGTAATAGACAAAGGCAACGTTTTTTTTATTTTTTTATTTTATAGCGAAATTTTGAGGAGAAATTTTGACAGCACACAAAAACATAACCAATAATTATTTAAAAAAATTTAATATTCCTATTAATTCAGTTAATTTTGTATCTCAAAATTGTCTAAAAAATTAAACATTATTAATATTCCCATCAGAATTATATTTTTTAGTATATTTTCCGTAAAAATTAAAAAAATGTCTACCAAAAAAACGTCATGAGTTTTTTATTTTTACTTTTTTATAGCAAAATTTTAAGGAGAAACTATCAAAAATATATTAACCATAACATTATTAGTATGCGGGAAATATTTCTCATCATATACTAATTTTATGCATGTGTGTTAGTGTGACTGCTATAAAATGTTCTCAATTTGATACTTTTTATTGCAGTCACACACTACAGACACAAATATTTCTTGACTGAGAAGGGTTTTTGTTTCATTCGCCCATCTAGCAAATGTATATTTTTATCTTCCTTTAATTTTACTATCAGTCAATTCAGTCAAGTGGAATAGCACCTTAATAACGTTTCGAGATTTAAATGGTCGATATTTCCGAAGACAATATTTCAAAATTCGATATTTTGGTTGGCGAGATTTCAAGACGATTCCATCTAGATATCTGGGTTTGAAAAGGGCTGAGTTACTTAATATCTAGCATATTCGAAATTATCAGTATTAGTCAACATGACTACGCATTGATATTTCTAAAAATGATTCTAGAACTCAAAGATTGTTCGAACTTTTCGAAATTATTTGCGTCTATTGGAGTTTCTCGCTTATACTCGAAATTTGCTAGACACGAGTTGCGTGAAGTTACAGAATAATGATCAATCGATATTTTCTTTGAAATTCCGAGCTTTTTAAATTTATTATTCGAAATTTTATATTCAATATTATTCGAGTTAAGGTTGGAGTTGAATTACGAGTAAGCATAGCACTTAACTAAATTATCTTACACAGAAGATATTCTAGAATTTCAAGATTTGCGGATTTATCTAGAATTCCAGATTTAAATAGCGTTGAGTAGCTGTAGGTTAACATCGAAGTTATTCGAACTTATCGTAATTATCATATTTTCAAGATTATTCAAGGTTACGCAAGCATGGCATTTTTCAGATTATATTCGAGATTCTTAATGATTGCTTGGTTTATTTATCAAGATTATTCTACGATTTTATGTTTATTCCAGTTTTTCCAGAATATTCAAAATTGTATGTGAATAAGTATCGAGATTGTTCTAGAGGTCTAAGATTATACGAACTTGTCCAGGTTACTCTTGTTTCTCGATATTACTTGAAATTTGCAAGTGGCAAGATACAATGACATCTTATTACAGAATTAGCGTTGTGTTATACATACACTGATACAGTTAAAATATATTTGTAGGATGTTAAGTGACATAGATGACATTTTTCTAGGAGATTTTATATATTCTGATATCCTCGAAATAATTTTGAATATGGATATATTGCGAATTCGAACGACATATGGTTGTTTCGCTTTGAGATTATTCGATATTTCGATATTTTATTATTGAATATGATTCGTTGATATTGTTGAAAATGTTTCTGGATTCTTCAAGAGCATTTCAAATTTACAAGATTTATAATATTGAAAATTGGTCAAAGTTACTTGATAGTTTATTAGTTCAGAGTAGTCAGTTTTTAAACTGTGCTCATCGGGTATCAAGTTGCAAATTCTAGAATTAAAAACAGAACCGATTTCAAAATAAAGCAAAGCTTTGTTGTAAAAAAATGGTTTCTGAACTCTTAGTCTGACAAAATAGAGTTTGTGTATACTGCAAATAATGCTACAACAAGATGTTTGATCGAAGAGGCACAAGCAGGTAAAAGACAGTTACGCCGAAAATGCTACAATCAAAGCAATTTTTTACCAGTATCACCGGGACGCCAAGAAAAATCATTTTTCCAGCACTACTAACACCGTTTAAGACTTTAACGTACACTTATCTTGTGATTTACTGACGAGGTGTTCATTTATGTCTGCGGAAAACTATTAAGCTGACCAGTATTATTAGTCGGCCTCTGTGGTGTAGGCAGCATAGAGATCTAAAAGTTACCCTCGTTTGTTGGCCCTTAATTTTCAGCTTATCTAAGGTAATCTTCGGCAAGTAAATCATTGAATTTATGGCAAAGTTCCATAGGCTCTAAAACGAAAGCCTGTACCATTATCCTATAAAAAATTAGATAATGTGTAAATGTGAAAACTGGTAAAATTACGTTACATTGTTTTTTGATTCTCTTTTCGTTTACTACCTAGTTATCATATTGTAATATCTCTATTTGTTTACATATTGGCATTTGAATTTTGTTGATTTCACAAGAGAGTACAACACTATCCATCGGAAGTGTAGTAGTGCTCCTACGGTAAGTTGGATAGCCATATATTCGCCTTTTTTTGTTTCTTCCATAAAATCTGTTGGGAACTTTCTAGAACAAAGACTTTCATTCTTGCACGGGGCTGCAAAATGGTGTGGAATCATGTGCTTCCCGACTGATTCTAGTTAATAAGCTCATTCGCGATGCCCCGGTCTTTTTAGTCTGAGTGGATGTGCTCCTCTAGCCAGAGAAAAATATGGATAAGCGGTAATCCACAGTTTTTCAGTTAAAACAGGCAAAATATTCTATTTAGTCAATTTTAAATTAAATATCGTACGTACACAAAAATTCGAATTTCTTCCCAGTTGTGGTTGGTGGTGATCAGATGAGCTTATATTTTTTTTCTGTGTAAGTGGATTATTAGAAATAATTTTGTATTTGCATCGAGTAAAATTAAAAACTTTCGCCAATTCCTTAATGATTACTTTGTGTTAAAATTGTTTGGTATACCACACGCAAAAATCATGTCCCAATCGTTTGAGCATAAATTAAGCTTCCAAACAGCAAATAAGCTGTAAGCCTAAATATTGATTTCAACGAATATTATTGTCAATATCAAAACCTTTATTTTTAATCCCCATGTTTTTTTGGTATAATTGCCTCAAATAACGACCTACATTATTATCATTATTATACATACATGAACATGAACACACATAATACGCGTTCAAAGAAGCGAAAATTGATAATTAGATTTTCTAATTGATGTGTGTACATATTTAGAAAAAAATTTAACATTGAAATTATTGATTCTATAATATTGCTCCAAGGGAGACAAACCAATAAATTAGTTTCTTTATTATTATTATTATTTTCTTTTGTGTTTCGACTGTTTTAATCCCCTGTATATATAATATTACAACTTTTCGGCAAACGGGAGAGAAGGGAAATAAAATATAAAGCAGCATTACATACGTGTAAACGATATAGAACCTATTTTCCAATTTTCAAATTATTTTATTTTGTCATAGAATCTTAAAAAGCACGAAAAGTTTTCCGTTTGTTATAATTAAAACAAGAAAATTATAAATAATTTTTCTTTTATATAAATGTTTGGAATTAATTTTTGAAAAAAAAAAAAATCGAATAAAACTTTTCACGTTGTCTTGGAAATTTTATATAATATACATACATAGTCTGCAAATTATATTTTATAGAGAATAAGTAATATACTTATGTATATATATTAAAAACTGTCTTATGCATGTCATTTCCACACGAACGAGCTGGAACTAATTCATAAATTTATGTATAATAAGAAAAACTTTTGGACCATTTCAAGAATTATTATCCATCATAGTTTTTGTTTAGATTAGAACCTATTTTAATCCTCAATTCAACATATGTTTAGAAATAATTATTATCGATGTGTTTGAAACGTATTATACTGAAAAGCACACGTCCAACATTAGTCTACTTTCATGGAAACTTGAGTTGCTCTTTGAACCTTATTAATTTTAGGTTGTCTGCTAATAATTCTAGTATGCAGTCTTAATTTGTCAATGTCCCTCAAGTCTTATTGAATCTGATAATAAACATACTGTAAAATTTAGCCGAAATTTTGTAGTCGAAAATAAAAATGTCGATAATGCAGAACAATGATAATGTCAACCGAAAGTACAAAATCGGCAATGCAGATTGTGTTATCCCAACCGAAAATAAAAAATTTAGTTGTAGCAGCCGATAGTGTATAGGCCAATGTTAACATGGATAGCATTAAAGAATTTTGTTATTAGTTTCTCCTGGAAAATTGTGGAAAATCCGCAGAACCTAACAAATATTGATGTCTTGAGATGGACTGCATTGATGTGATTTGTCAATAGCTATCGCTCGAGAAAATGAGTTCAAATTTCCCGTGAGAAATCTGGAAAAATTCGATTTTCCAAAAATTATTAGAAACTTTTTATAAAATCAGCCTGTAGAATGTTATATTTAGAGTTGGATTGCATAAAAAAGACAAAATTTCTAATGGTTTTTGAAAATCGAATTTTTCCTCATTTTCCACTGGAAATTAGAACTGAAATCATGCCAGCGGTATTGCTATTGACAAATCACATAAACACAACCCATCTCCAGATATTCACTCTAGACTAGAGGATGGTTTACTTTCAAGAATTGTCGTAATATTAATAAACGGATTTTACAGGGCGCTCGGGACCAAACATCACTCTCAAATGTCATCAGCCGTGTTTCGTACTCATCCGTAAAGGTCCAATTCTCACATCCATACATAATAATGGGACTGTTCATCGCGTTGTACAACTTCTGCTTGTCGGCATTTGCAAAATGGAATTAAGCAGTGAGGGTGCAAAACATGGCTACCAGCGCCAAGACGATAATTGATATCTTCCCACACACTATTATCGTGAGGGTATAGAGTGCGGATCAAACAACTCCTTCACTTCGATGGCATGTAGTCCAATTAGACTGACAGGTGAGAACCTGATTGAACTGCTGGAATAAGATGTCGTTCTGAGCTGTTTCACTTTAACGAAAGATGTGTTCCCACGTCCACATGAGATTAAAGATTGTCGGCGACCGAGTATCGGTACTCAATAGCTTGTTCTTAACTTAACGCAACATTGTGACTGATGTATAAATTTTTTAAATATTCCAAGGTGCTTGGAGCCAACCACATAGACTCTCCCGATTGATCGAGATACCGTTTCTCGCAGTTCAACATTTTATTGGTATATTTATTCTCTTCTGGCATTTGGTAACGATTTTACTAATAACAATTTAACACAACCATATAAGATGTTATTACGTTTATTCTTACTAATTAGACATATTGTTCAACAAAATAGGTTCCCATTAATTATCCCGCTCCCCAAGTGTTAAATCGATCACATAAATTCAACAAAAAAAGTATTAAGTATCACCTTTCGACAGAACCTTTCAAATATTAGTCTTTTAGTTTTAAGATACCTTGTTGTTGATCCCTTGTGGAAAACAAAATGACATTGAGACGATTAAAATCATAACACTCTAATGTTCAGCTCTTTTGACTACTTTTGAAGCACATTAATCTATTCGTTAGGTGCACGCTATCATAAGTAATCTAATAAATGATGGTTCTAACCAAAACGTCAAATCAAAAACGTCACATCCCGGTTAAGTTATCCGGCATTCTGATACCCTCGGTAAACTCACTGAGACAATGTACACGCTTCACCGCCTACAAAAAATTTAAAAAAAAAACATTTCCGAATATTAAGTTGCACAGTAAAATACACCCTAATTCTAATCCATGTGAAAACTCAATCAAAGTGGAAATCCAAACAGTATTTGTATAGTATATGTATATTCGTAGAAACGAAAAACAATTTCCTAAAATTTTCATTTATAATTGGAATTTTTTTTTTATGCTTTTGTTCTCTTTTTACTAACGTACTACGGATATTCCTAGTTTAACCTTAACTAATGTAAAAGAATTATAGATGAAAAAAAAAATCGTTAGATGTAATTAGTGTTTGTAACTATGTGTACACATAGAAGCGAGAGAGTTATGTATTAGGTTTGGTTTTGAATGTTAGAAAAGCTTAAAACAAAATAAAAATAAATTTGAATGAAATATTTTGTCTTCAAAAATTATAAATGGATTAAATTTTTAAAACGATTGTGGGGGTGAGGGGCGGAACGCGAGAGTGGAAATTGAAATACTTGAAAATTGTGGATTTAGGAAATGAAACTAAATTATTATGGGTTATTTATCATTTCGTTTTATGTTGTTGGATTGTTGGATTTATTTGTAATGATATCAAATTTGGTCGATGCGGAATTATATTGGCCTTGTGTGAATGAAGGAAAGGGGATATTAATGGCATTTTAATGATTACCTTAGATATGAGAAATTTGTTTAAGTCGATAGGCTGAAGGAACGATGGTTTTAACTGATTAACTGAGATTAACTTTATTTACATAAGTGTAATCGCTTATAAAAACAAGTAGTAGAACCGAAAGTATAAATAAATAGTTATAATAAATTTTTATCAGGGTTATTGTGACCCAGAAAACGTTTGGTTTACATCAATGAAATGTTTGGAAAACTAATAAATTTTATTATCGATATCGATATCGATATTTTTAGCGAATTTTCATGTTGTTATATTTTATTAATTTTTTTTTTTTTTTTAGTTGACAAGGTTTATTTTTAGGCAGTAGGGTGGAGGCCTGAGGCTATAAATTATAATGATATCTCGTTTGCATTTTCTTTCGTTTCTTTTCAAAATAGGATATCGATTAAATATACTTTTTTCCATTTTTTCCAAAACCGGATATTACGTTTTATGGAAGTGTTGACATTTTAACTATGGTCCCTATAATAAATTTTGTGAAATTTTGAACAAAATGTATTAACTATAATATTGGCCAAATTCAGGGACATTATCTGATCCTTATCATTAATGAAATAAGCGGCGGTCGATGAGACAACTAAAGTAATTTTATTTAAAAATACAGCTGAATTCTGATAACACAATGATTTTCCGTACCTACCTAGTTGTAATTACATTACAATTATCTTTTTTATCCAAGATACCTAATTGATTTTGAATGCTCAAATATGTTGTTGTTGTTATTTTCGTTTGCTTAGGTCCATTAGCATTTATAACTGTATGACCTATTCAAACATGCATAGGTAAAAATTTTGAATGCCCAAACTATGCTTTCAAATAATTCAACTGTGTGCACACAGCTAAGAATGATATTTCTTGAACTATGGTCCGTATATATATATACATATTACGCAATGTGCCTCATCAATACCACCCACCAATTAATCTTCTATAATTATGTTTTAGGATTGTTTCTCCCAAAGATCCAGTAATTATACTTTGGTATGTCACATATAAACTAAATAGTAGCATCCATGGTATATAATCATCTAATATATTCTTGTTACTTTGTGCCAATCCCAAAAACCACGCATCATTAATATTGACTAAATTCGGAATATGTAAAGTAAAAATTTTAAAATCGCCCTGGTGTTGTATCATTTCTCATCATAATACATACATATAATAATAAAAACAAAATTATTTTTAAATTTAATAAATACTATTTATTTTATTAATTTATATAAAAGCGACGATCCGGTTCAAACGAACATAAAATGAATTCATACCAACTCCCCATAGCGCTTCTAAATATGCTAAGGCTTGTGGATTTTCCGCAACCGCACCTTTTAATCCTAGTGGCTCAATTTGATCAACTTGTTGGATTGTTTGTGAGAATTCATCGTTATTTGCAGCCGTTGTTGGATTGGTTGGTGTAGATCAGTGGTTCCCAAAGTGTGGGTCGCGACCCACTGGTGGGTCGTGAGCTGACTCAAGGTGGGTCGCGAACAATTTTATTATTTTATTTCCTCCTAAACTATCTTTCAATATACGTGTTAAATTAGAATCTCTATATGGAATGTGTTTTAGACCATCGGCCAATTTATTAATGCAATTTCCTAATGCAAGAAGTGATTTATTAATTGAAGCTCCCTCCTTAAAACGCTGTCCCATACATTTCGTACTCGCCGCTCTTTCGGAACCAGCTAAATCAATCATAGATAACTTTACCGTCCGCTTTTGTGATGTCTGTTTATCGGTCATTCGAATATGAACTTGAAAAATTGCATGACTTCGACTACTTTCAGCATTAGCATCTGTTGGATGCTGAGTACGATTTTTGTTTCCCAAAATAAGCAAGTCGTAAAGTTCTTCAGCATTTTCAATTTTTTTCAAATGTAATCCACTCACAATTACACCTTTGGCATCTTCCCTTAATTTTAAAGGGCCTGATTTAGTGAGCAAATTCATAACTTGCTCATTATAAATTTCAAGATAAGAAATTCCAATATCAAATTTGCGTGTATTACTCAACTGATTAATGCTAGCAAATATCGATTAATCTATCATAATAAAAAATAAAAGCATAAATAGTTTTAATTTTATTATTTAATTAAATATCAATTGATAAAATAATAAAATTATATAAAAATTGCGCGATTTATAGATTCTAAAAATGTCAACACTTTCATAAAAAATGATATCCGGTTTTGGAAAAAAATGGAAAAAGTATATTTAATTGATTTTTTTTTTTAAAATAAAAGCATAAATAGTTTTAATTTTATTATTTAATTAAATATCAATTGATAAAATAATAAAATTATATAAAAATTGCACGATTTATAGATTCTGAAAATGTCAACACTTTCATAAAAAATGATATCCGGTTAAAAAAAGTTAAAAAAGTATATTTAATTGATTTTTTTTTTTAAAAAAAAAAGCATAAATAGTTTTAATTTTATTATTTAATTAAATATCAATTGATAAAATAATAAAATATTTGCAATAATAATAATAAATAATAATAATAAATAATAAAATATTTTTTTTATACAATTATATAAAAATTGAACGATTTCTAGTTTTTCGAAATGTCAAGGTCAACACTTTCATAAAACGTAATGGGGTTCTGGTTTAATAAAATAATGTAATTATAAAGTATATTTTATTGATTTCTAAAAAAAAAAAGCATAAATAGTTTTAATTTTATTATATAATTATATATCAATTGATAAAATAATAAAATATTTGCTTTTTTTTATATAATTATATAAATATTGCGCGATTTGTTGTTTCTAGAAATTTCAATACTTTCATAAAACGTAATATTAGAAAGAGATAGAAATAGAAAAAATAGTATATAAAGCGCGATATTTCAATAGAAGGATCATTAAGTGTTTGATTTTAAACTAGAAAAAGTTAAAAGTGAAAAGTGAAAAAAAAAGTGAGTGAAAAGTTAAAAGTGAAAAAAAAAGTGAGTGAAAAGTGAAAAATTATAAAAGTAAGTGATTGTGTGTATTGTGTTACATTATGTATGTTTACATGTAATTAACAATTCTGGTAAAGCCCCCACCAGTGGTAAGCTCTTAATTGTTAATTCGCATGTTTAACAGCCATATTATGATTGTCGAAGGCAAAGCCATGTCGATTATCAATCGACTCGATAATCATAATAGGAATATACATATGTGTAATACGTTATGTATAGACAAACACAAACAAAGTTAATCGCGATTTTCATTTATCCAGATTGTTAAAAATCGCGTTGTGAAAACGAAATAATCTATTTTTTTTTTTGTGAAGATTGTGTAATGACAGTCGTCTGTTATTACGCGATTTTCACCTAAACCGGATTATTTTGTTTCCACAACGCGATTTTTGACAATCTTAGATAAATGAAAATCGCGATTAACGTTTGTTATAACAACTGCCTCAAACCAGAGAGAGTGTGCCGTGCGATAAATGTTTTTATTTAATTTTTATTTAAATGTTGCGTATTATTTTCTTATTGTTGGATTGGGTAGGATATCCCGGTTTTCAAAATCCCGGATTTAAAATCCCGGATTCAAAATCCCGGTTTTCAAAATCCTGGTTTCCAAAATCGCGGTTTTCAAAATCCCGGTTTTTAAAATCTTGGTTTTGAAATTTGAAAGACGTATTTTTTTTAATTCGAGCCGCGCTTTTTGGTGAAGGAAAATTTTATAAAGTAAAATAAAAATCGGGATTTTCTGAAAACCGGGATTTTTATACCCCTATTATGGTTCTCACCTCACCGACGAGTCGCCGTGACTTGAAAAGTCGCGTGAGTTCAATTTTGGTATTATGGTTCTCACTTTTATTTTGGTGAGAGTTGTGCGCGGCTGATGTTTTTGGTTTTGTTAATTATGACAATTTCCATTCGTTTTGAAGTTTACCAGCACAGTAATTTTATATTTTTTGACGTATGTGTAATTATCTAATAGTTTTTTTTGTACACATTTACATTTATTGTGATTAATTTTGTAATTTTATAAGCATAAATTAGATATTTTACCGGTTAAAAAATTGTTAACAAATAGTGCAAACAGGCAAATGCAATGTGGATTTAGTTTTCTGTGACGAATGAAGCTTGACGGAATAAAAATGTTTGAAAACGTACATACGCATTTTGTTGTTAATAAAAATATTTTAAAATGCGATTTTTAAAAAAAAAAATACAAAATTGATTTTTATTCAATATTTAATTAGCAAATATTAATTAAAATATTTTGCCTGTAAAAAAAAAAAATTTAGTGTTTCTATTTCCATTATTTCTTTATTCCTTATAAAAAATTGCACTAGTCACCGAGAAATTTTAGGCGAGCTATTTTGACATTACTCTCACTCACCGCGACAACCATAATACCAAAATATCATCGCCGTGAGTTCAAGTCACATTTATGACGTAATTCTCGGTGAGGTGAGAACCATAATAGGGGCATTATTTATGCAGAATCGGGATTTTGAAAACTGGGATTTTGAAAATCAAGATTAACAAAAAAATCGGGATTTTGACAAACCAGAATTTTGAAAACTGGGCTTTCGTTACACACCCCTTATTGTTGTTAAATATCATAAAAATTGTTAAAACAAAAAATAAAAAAATACATAAAAAGGAATTTTTTTTATTTTCCGTTTCAACAATCAATAGCCATTTTTTTGTAATAATATTTATAATAAAATTATAAAAAAAATTGTTTATTTTATCTAAATATTTATTTTTATTTCAGATTTGAAACATTTTTTGAGCGAACCAGAATTGAATTACCAGAATTGACCACCAGTGAATAAAAAAATTAATAATTTGTAAGTTTACAATCGCCAAAACGAGAACAATATATATTAAATATTAAAATTAATTTAAATTATGATATTTATTTTTTTATTGATTTCTTTTATTTCTAAAAATGTTATTATTATTTGATATGTCTTGTTGATTATTATATTGAATTATATATAATTTTAACTCGGTATTATATTTTTGAATTTTTTTTATTAAAAAAATAATTCTATTATATTTCTATTTATTTTGATTAACGTTTGTAACAATTGCCTCAAACCAGAGTGTTCGTGCGATAAATGTTTTTATTTTCTTATTGTTGTTAAATATCATAAATATTGTTAAAACAAAAAATAAAAAAATACGTAAAAATGAATTTTTTTTATTTTCCGTTTCAACAATCAATAGCCATTTTTTGTAATAATATTTCTAGACTCAAGAATTAAAAGGGCGTAAGTCGACTTATGCCCTAATCGACTTTTGATCATTTTCTGTTTAATTGTCTATTAATACGTTTTAATTTTCCAATTCCCAAGGTAATATCAAAGAAAGTAAGATATCTTATTCTCTTACATATTACCTAAAAATTGGAATGAAAATGTATTAACAGAAAATGAGATAGAAAATGCTCAAAAGTCGATTAGGGCATAATTCGACTTACACCCTTTTAATTCTTCAGTCTAGATTTATAATAAAATTATAAAAAAAAATTGTTTATTTTATCTAAATATTTATTTTTATTTCAGATTTGAAACATTTTTTGAGCGAACCAGAATTGAATTACCAGAATTGACCACCAGTGGATAAAAAAATTAATAATTTGTAAGTTTATTTGTTTTTAAATATAAACCAAATTTATTTTTTATATATTTTTTAACATTTTTTTTTTTTTTTTTAAATATTCAACAATACATTCATATTAAATATTAAAATTAATTTAAATTATTTATTTTTTTATTGATTTCTTTTATTTCTAAAAATAACCATTTTACTTGTGGTTATTATTATTTAATATGTCTTGTTGATTATTATATTACATATATAAATAAATGGGGCATATGTATTAAAATCTCACATTGTAATTTTGTCAAGCTTCATGCTTTCTGTTATATATGATAAACGAATTAAGATAAAAAATTTAAAATATAATTTTTGAATTATATTTCTTTTTCTTTTAACAGCTCGATTCTCTTAGTCGTATCACTTGTTACGCCAAATAACAGTCAAGTTATCATATTCTTTTTATAAACTCTGTATGGCTGCTATGAAAAACATCATATTGCACTGACTTTTTACGATTGAAGTCATTACAAATGACTTTCCTTGTCATGATATATTTTCAAGTGATGAATAGCTCTGCTAGTCGTCACTTGAAATTACTATTGTCGTAAAAAGTCAAGGCAATATGATATTTTTCATAGCAGCCATACTGAGTTTATAGAAAGAATATAAAAAGTTGACTGTTATTTGGCGTGACAAGCGATACGACTAAGGGAATCGGGCCCTAAATCTGAACATGAGAAGATGTTTTTCCATTTTTTTTTTTTTTTTTTTTTATAGTCTTTTGCGCTATTTTAATTTTTCTTGTCATGAACGTTACCTAAAATACGTTATTTCGTTATTTTTAAAATTAATAATTTGAAAATACATAATATTAATATACCATTTAGAAGTAGACATGTCACCAATGTGAATAAACGTCGGTAAATTATATTAATTATATTATAGTTTTCACCTCATCGACGAGTCGTCGTGACTTGAAAAGTTGTGTGAGTTCAATTTTGGTACTTTGATTTTGTTACTTATGACAATTTCCATTTATTTTGAAGTTTGGCAGCACAGTAATTTTACATTTTTTGACGTATGTCTAATTGTATCAACAAGACACAAAACGAACTGATAAACTACATAGTAAAATAAAAAAATTTTATATAAGGTGTATACATATACACACCACTACTATATTGTATTTCTAATATATTCGAGTTTTGTTGAGTTACGGATATTTTGTCAAAATGCAAAGGAAAATACAATAACTCAATTTTGAGTTCTGTGTTGTTATACTTGGGATGGCGACAACCATACATAATATCAAAATATCATTTATCAAAGTAAAGAAAATAAATATCAAGTAAAGAAATGTTTATGACAAAATAATTCGTTTTTTTTTTTAAAAAAAAAGTCCAACATAATTTAAAAAAATACATTTTTATAAATTTCTATATTGTGATCAAATACTTAACTTATACTCCTTAAAATAATTGTAATTAAAGTTCAAAGTTATTAATATAAAACCTAATGGTTAATATTCGTTAAATGATTCGGTTTTTCACTATTTAAATTTTTTCAAATTAAATTTATCAATTTACAAATGCAAAATAATTGTAATTTAAATTTTCATTATTGAGTTGGCTGGCTGTAATTTGTAAAATTATTTTAATTATTCAGTATAATATAATTTGCCCAGCCTTGCATTTGCAATTTTGTAGTAATTTTTATTACAATTATTTGCGAAACGATTGTGTTTCTAAAATTTCGGTATTACAACAAAATTAGTTATTTAAACATTGGATAATTATATTAATTGGCAAACTTTCAATAAAAAGTTTCATTTATCTGCAAAAAAAATGTTGGCTACATTTATATAACCTTTTTTTAGTTTAATTTTTAGCCTGTTTGCGACTATAAATTATATAATCCTATTACCATATTTTCATTACGTCAGTCATTATATTATCAAGTAAAAAATAATTGTTTTCAATTAAAATGCAAATTATTTATTTTTTATATAAATAAATTATAATACTTTTACAGCAGAGTTCTTTATAAAAGATAAAAAAGTATTTAATAATATTAAAATTAATTAAAAATATTTAATATCAAAATTAAAAAAAAAAAAAAAAAAAAAAAATTTATACTTTTATAATATGTATATTAATTTCTTAAAAATTAATAACTCAATTACAAACTCTATAAAATTTTTAAATTATTCATAAATACCTATCTAATTTTGTTTTAGAGAATTTTCTAAATGTTATAAAACGGTTCAATATTTACATATATCATTTTCAAGTAAAATTTAACATTTTTTTTTTTTAAACCAAATTCAATAATTTTTCTAAAATTCTAAGATTCTAAATTCTGGTGGATGTGTATCAGAATCCCTAAAATCAAAATCCAAAAAGGCAAAAGCCAAACTTACAAAATATGCAGCGACATTCTTTATTACTCTATCATTTCCAAATCTTATAAATATAATTAGTATCCTCTTAATTAAACATAGTAGTTTGAATAGTCAACACGTGTTGTTATATTTAGAATAGCCTGTTCAATTATATCTGTCAAACTATTTTCTTTCTTATAAAATTAAGAAATAACTTGAATTTCTTCCTAATTGGCCTTATTTCAGAACTTGTATGTTTAATTTGGTATGAAAAATGTTAATTTTGTTTTGAACAATATTGAATATGGTGGTTTGAAATTTATTGAATTTGATTTAAAAAATGTTGAACTTTACCCTTGTAAAACATTAATTTCCCTCATTTTTAGTTACAATTTCCTTAAAATTACGATTTATTATTGTTATTTTAATATTTTAATATTTATTATATATATAAATTTTATTTATTATTATTTTTTTTTTTTTTCTATTTCTATAATATAGTTGTAAAATTTATCTATATTTTCAAATTTCCTTGTACCTTATTAGTATCATACAGAATGATAATCCATCATCATAATGTCAAAAAGAAAAAATGAAAATGAAATAAAAAAAAATAAAAATACAGTAACAATTAAATGTGCATTACGTTCAAGATGTTTAAATGAAGCAGTATATAATAAAATTCAAGAAGATGTTATAGAAATGTCCTCATTATTTGTTGAAACATCAAGATATATTCATTATTCATTAAATAAACAATGGGAAAAAGGAAAATTTAATGAAATAAAATTTAAAGAGTTTTACTATCCTCTTCTTGACAACCCAACAAAAGTCACCAAAGAAAAATATAAACTAGATGAACAATATGAAAAAATAAGAAATAAATATGGATTACCATTATATGATAAATCATATAAATCAAATTTATTTATTTCGGAATATCAAAAATATGAAACAAACTTTCATAATAATATTTGGATGCACGCTTATAATAGAATAAAAAAATTTTTAAAACAGGATATTAAAGATAAAAACTTTACACCTTTATTTGATACATTAGAATTTTTATTTAATGCAAACAGTAAAAAAATACCAAATCAAAAACTACTTGATAAATTAAAAGAAATATTAAAGTGGAATGGATCAAAATTTATTAATTTGAAAAGTAAAAAAGAATATTTTAAACATCTTTATTTTTTTTACAATTTACAAAGATATAATGAAGAAAATAATATAAAAAATTTTACATTAATACCTATATTAAAACATGGCCGACATCATATACAATATGATTCATTCGCATTACATGGTTTACTTAAATCTCAAAAATTAATCAACATACCATGGAATGAATTTAAAAAAGAAATAGAATGGCCTAAATATTTTAAATTGCCGGGAACAAAAAATAAAAAATTTGATTTTTCTATAATGACCGATGGAGTATCAGTATCTTTTTCTATGGACAAAAATAAAGAAAAAATAATAAAATCAAAAAAAAAAAGAACACTTACAAAAGAAGAAGAGGAACAGGCACAAGGAAATCTTGAAAAAATACGAAAAAATATAAACAATTATGACATCAAAATAGGATTGGATCCTGGACGAAAACTTATCGTTGGAGGAGTCCGAAATAACGAACGAATTAAAATTAAAACGACAAAATTTCGCTACATGACTGGTCATTATGGAAGGCTCTATAAACTTAAAAAATGGACACCATCAACACAAAATGAATACAAATCACCAATGTCAAAAAACTATGAAGATTATATAGACTATCAATTATCAATATTTAAGGTAATTTAAAATTTTAAAATATAATTTTTTATATTTTTAATTTTTTTTTTCTTTTCTTTTTATTTTTTAGAATTGTCAACAAGAATATTCTCAAAAAAAAGTTGCCAGACTAAAACTAAAAAAATTTATTTGTGTAGAGAAAACTTGCCATAAATTGGCAAAACAAATAATTGGTTCAACAGAAAAAAAAGCACTGATAGTTATTGGATCAACACAAACACCATCAAATTCTCCAATCAAGGGATACGTTAGAACACCACAGCCGCAACTTTTAAAAGCTTTAAAAGCACATGCTGACGTACTAGAAGTTGATGAATTTAGAACAACAAAATTATGTGCAAATTGTCATGAACCGCATTTTACATCTCGATCGCCACATAGGTATCAACTTTGCCAAAAGTGTGGTATCACGTGGCATCGAGATGTAAATGCAGGAAATAATATTCTTTACCTGGGATTGTGCATAATACATCAACAAACAAAACATATAAATTTCACAAGAACAATATCTCTGAGTTAACAAAATTTTACAATTTTGTAATATTTCAGAGTCGATTTTTTAAATTTAATTTTACAATTATCGATATCCTAGTTATGTATAATAAAAAATATGAGCTTTTCTGGCATAGAAGAAAAATAAAAACAAACTCTTAAATTATATAATACGTACATTGAATATACATGTATACATATATAATTATGATTATGATCATAATTTATTTATTATAAATAAATTTTAATTAAGCATTTTTGTTTAAACACAGAAACCAGACAAGTTGAACTTTCGGGATGAGAGGGGGGCGGGGGGGGAGAGGATAGAAGAAATATTTTAACAGTGGGATATTTTATGGAAGGATGAGATATTGTTTTATACTAATTAAATTTGGATCAATTAATAGATGCTATCTGAATATTTGTATAGAATCTCTATCTAGATGTAAAATGCAAATTGTTTATTTTTAAAAAAAAGTAGTTTATGTACGACCAAGCATTTAGCAGGATCTCCCGGTAATTCTACAATTACAAACGCCTTAGCGGTCAATTGTTAGTTGTCACATTTTTTCTTAATAATTACTTTATTAAATTTTTTTAAAAAATTGCTTTTCATCCTTGGCATCCTAAAGTCAATATTAATTAGTTATCAATTACCCCTTACATATTTCTCAACACCTTACTTCCTCCGGCCGTTTTTAATTGATTGCTTGATTTTCAAATAACTCATCATATTCTCAACCAATTAAACACACCTACAAACCTGTTATAAATTAATCTTTAAGTACTATACACAACCTTAATGTTAATATTAGTGTCTGTTTCCCTTGGATGCTTTAGATTCTCGAATCAGGAATTTGCTGTTGCAGTATGATTGAGAGCTGTCTAAATCTAATTATTAACTAACTTTATAAATCTAATAATTGTAAGTTATTAGACTAACACCTGCATTCTGAAATAACGTTTATTAGTTTGCTGGGCCAGATTTCTGTACAATTCTGAAAATCGTAATCATTGTTAATTTATCACCCCAATTCCCATAGTCGTATCACGTCATTTTTCATGACTCTAGTCACGTCACATCAATTTTCCTATTCTCTTAGTCGTTTATTACGTCTAAAGTCACATTATACGACAGATGTCACTTGAATTTTGCAAGTGACAGGCGACTACAACAAAATGGAAAGGCGGAATTTTAGTCTTAACATTTTTTTTTAAAGTTTTTAATTGTGTAATTTTGTTCACTTATTTAGATAAGTTGTTGTTTAAATTAATATTTTTTTGACCTAAAACGATTTTGTTTGTAATTTTGGCCGACATTTTTTTAGTTACAGTCGTGTCACTTGAACCGACTTCAAGAATACCAATTTTTATGCGACGTGACGTGACTTAAGTCACGTCGCCTGAAATGACACGACTATGGGAATTGGGGTGTATATTTCACTTAAAACTAACATAATAATTATAATTGCTATCAGCTACTTATTCAAATAATTTTCATATTGCCGGGCACTATCGCAACTTAAACTACAGTTTAGCACAAACTGCTATAACGTTTGATCTGTGTTGGTGCTGACCTATAATGAATTACAATTAACGCCACCAATAATCTAAATCAAAATAATTAGACACTAATTAGTTTCTAAAATACGAAGTCCGACCTGGTGTTGCTGTGAATTAAGGTGGCAAGAATCAAGACAACACAATTTTCAAACTACCTGTTCGCTGGGTGATTAAATTTTCTGAAAATCTGCATTAGGTTCCTCCATTATTCTAAAAATCCAGATCTAATTTGTTAATTATCACTAGGTACTACTTTAAAATAAACTAAAAATTATTAAATTCTGAAATCATCATGGTCTAGTTGGTTTTAAATCATCTAAATACACAACAAAATTAAATTATGTATAAATAAACAAAATAAAAGAAATTTAATTAAATAACAAGATAAATAAATTTTAGTGACGATTTAAGTAAAAGTGTTTAGTACTTAATAATCGTATTTACCAGCAATGTACTAATATTAATCAAATCCCAAGTATACAACAAAGCTGAAAGCTTCAAACGATTCTCTGACATTAGTACAAAAAATCGGAAAATTATGAAACTTGGCCTCCAACCCCCAACACATACAGATACAGCTCAATTCCGTGAGAAATACCATTGCAACTGTTGTCACTTTTCTCGCAACATGTATACGTATTAAACTAACGGCAAACTATAAGCGCATTACGCACTTTGCGATTCAGCAAGTTAAAACACCTATCCTCCGCACTTCAGACACTAAGCCATAGGGTTGGACTTCGGCTATTGTTGATATTTTTTAAAAATTGAATCAGGCAATTTAGCCAACATACTTGCTCATATCAACGCTACCACCTCATGTGAAAAAAATTATGTTTTCATATTGCCTACTTAGCTCTCGAATTGGACATAATGCAATGAGAAATCATCGATTTTTAGGTTGAATAGAATCACAGATAGTCGTTTTGGCAAAGTTTCGAATATTATGCGCATTTTTTTCAATCTTACTATGTAAAATTATAATATTTTTTGCCATCCTAAAAATGAAATTTTTCACATTCGATATTTTGCGATGGTAGCGGCGATATGCAAAATGCAATAAATATTTTTTTCCATATTTTTCTAAAGGCGAGAGAATCCTGTCTGTGACACACCCACCCACCTAAATCATGAAAAAGGTAATTCTCCCAATCATCAGGATTCATACAGCTTTGGCTTGAAAGATTGTATGCGAGATGATTTCATTACATTGCAATTTTTATTTTATTTTTATTGATTCCACCATAGGGTAGCACAAAAACCGAGTTCAATTAAGTGTTACCTCAATACATTAAATTACAATATACTTAAATAATATGAACATGAGATGAACATCTACCTCAAACACTACCAAACCTTACAATGCTGTTATGCCACTGAATACTTCGAACATAACAAGGCAAAGTGCATAAAAGAACGCTCCCAATGCTCGTATAATTTTATTAAACCTACCAACTGCATACAGTTGCATTTACCATGTAAGGCGGTGCATAGAAATTTAGAGACGACAAAGATGAAAGAACTTTAAGAACTTCATTCATTGAAATTAAATCAACAAAATTAAACCTACAAGTTGCCATGGAATGAGTAAAATTATCACCATGCAGATAACCGCGGGGATCCTCAACATAGACTGATTCAAAATGATCAGAAAACAAATTGCTGATACAACATGAATCATTCGAATCAATATCATCAAGTTTCAGACACGATGGATAGCTCGATCTACCAGTAAGTGATTGGGAATAGGCCCAAAGAAATTTTGGATTTTTCTTTATGATTTAACCTGCTTACGAAAATTTGAAAAAATCATATAGTCGTTAGTATTATTAAACTTACGATATCGAGTAGGGTATTTGACTTTATCATAAATTAATTTAATAAGTTTGGTTGAAATTGGAAATTATGACTTTACCTTAGAGCGATCGTTAGTTGTAATATAGCTGTATAATATTTTATAAAGTTTATTAACCGCTTCATCAACTTTACAATTTACAAAAATTGAACTCCAATCTAGAGAATCCAGTTGTCTTTGAATTTTAGAATAATTTAGTAGTTTCAGATTGGGCTCAATTAGTCGTTGGTATGGTAAACAATTAACTAAATTTATATCAACTCTTATATGCAGAGGAGGGTGATAAATATCAATTTTGGATAATGCACAACTACTTTGATTTACTTGAATTTTGGTACCATCAACATTAGAAAGCACAAGATCAAGAATTTTACCAAGATTATTATTAATATAATTGTGCTGTCTTAGTTCGATAAGCAATATTGTTTCCAATAGGAGGTTGGGACTCCGACCGAAGGAAAATTTCGTAGAAGTATGTTCACAATTCAAATTCCAAATTATGTTTGGAAAGGTGAAATCACCTAATTTTGTAAGGTATAAGAAGCAAACTAAGAAAATCAGAGTAATCGGAAAACTTGTAAACGCGACCACTGTATAAAATACGCCAAATGCCCAGAAAACGGTCCAAATGAAAATTATATAGTATTCCTGCTGTACCCACCTATCCAAAAGCAAAATTACGACGCCAAAAATATACGTATAAGCCCCGCCCATAGACTTGTCGAAAGCACAACTCCACCTTGCTGTCATCGATTCCCCGCGACAACGTCCATAGTAGGTAAATCCCATGGTAAGTCAGACATTATTGCTGGAAAAAAGTCAGTATGAAATCAGCAAAATGTCCGAAAAATACTAACATTTTCGGAAACAAAAATATCTGGGATTTATCCAACATGTGTACTAGAATAACATCGCAAAGAAATTACAAATTGCGGCCCACTTCTTTAAAAACTAAATTGACCTTTCGCGAAACATTCATCCATCATGTCAAAGTAAGCAAAATTGTATCCAAACAAAGTCAAATTAACAAAAACACCAGCATAAGCAACATTATTCCGCTTTAGACTCTACCAGCAGTAATCGATATTGTACAATCCTCCACTGGGACAAATCAAATACCGCTAAGCCACTCTAATAACGTTTAACCAAATTACACATCACATATCACACATGTATACAACAGACTTCCCGTTCACGACACATTCCTCACTAAATCCATTCGAAGACTTTAAGCTACATTGTTTCAATCAGACTACGAATTAAAAATCAGCACAACTGTGTGAATCTTGTTATAAATGTGAATAAAGAACCAGACAACGTATACCCGCCTTCGGGACCCGATCCACAATTTGTTCAAAAACTTAAAAAAAAAATTAAAATTCCAATTTAAGCATTGTTTTTCTTGGTTTCGCTAAATTTTTCGGAATAATCATCGTTACAGCCACGATAAACATCCTAGCCGCAACTTCGCCTGGATATTCCTTAAAACCATACAGCAGCAGTTCCAATATCCTGATTCGGACTCGATTAATTTGTTTCACCCTCCCATTGTAAATATGACTTTTTATTTTTTCCAATTTGCCACTTACTGAGAATCAATTTTCTTCATAATACCTAGGCTCCATGTGGCAATTTGCACAATTTTCTCGTGTATAATAATTTAGAAATAAAAATATTTAAAAAATTAATTACAGAGGAAAAAATCGTCCAACCGACGTGAAAGTCAAAGCGAACGCCTCCTAGTTTTTAAATAAAATAATGTAACGTTTTATTCAGAAGAATCCTAATTGTGATCATATTTTATTATCTGTGTATAACCATGGGCGCATATCTATCTAGAATTACAGTAATAAATTTACCAAATTATCTACATAGTAAAATCGGATGGATTAAATTCGACACATATAATTGGTATATACAATTTTTTAGGTACAATAACCCTTTAAATCTTTAATTAATGTTTTTGTACAATCACTCAAAATCAACGATGTCTAGACTTAAGAAAATGAAACATGTTTTGTTTTGCTTATGAGACATTAATTTGGTCTGGTTGCTGAATTATATGTAGAGATGAGCGTAAATTTTATATTTTTTCGTACTTGGCGTTAATATTTGCTATACATTAAGTAATGTACTCCACAAATTAAAATAATTAATTGGGGAGTATCTTCAAATCAGATTCCGCAAACGTTATAAATTATTCTAACAAGTCGCATACGCCTATTTCTAAGTTTAATCTCCCCTCCTTCTAAAACACAAATAAACCCGAAATATTTCCTCAAACATTTTGCTAATACAATTTATGTGTTAACATATTTTATGTTTAAGTCATAAACTCATATTTTCACTTTCTTCATAATACGAACATTTTATATTTTGATATTTGAATTTTTCTATTTTTTTGTGTAGATGTAAATACTACATATTATGTACGTACTTATATACAAGAAAATTTGGAATTTTTTTTACTCAGCAAAAAATGATTAATAATAATTTATTATTTATAAAAAAGTACAAGGAATTTTTCTAGATTAAATTGAGTAGAGTTATTTCTGAAACAGAATCATACCGCGAGGATTAATTAACTAAGTCACATAACTTAACCATCGTTTAAAATATTTCTTTGTTGCAATCGAAGCAAAAAATCCCCGGCATGACACCATATACATAGTTTTGTTTGTTTTATTTTTTATGTTCCCGCGCTTAAAATTCAAACCGAGAAGGAAAATTAAAATTCAGAATGAAATAAGGAACAACATTATTTCTCTTGTACACGAGAAAAAGGTCAGAATAAAGTCAAACTGGATTGTTTGTTTCTGTTTAAATTCAACATAACTAAATTATTTGGTAAAATTGTGTTATTTCGTACAATGCAATTTAATACAGACTTAACTCACATTATTACGTTGTGTTTTTTGGAAACAACAGAACGAGGAAATTTTTTAATTTATTATGGTCTTTTTACTTGAATCTCTATACAAATCTACTTGCTTTTCTCTCTGTACTTGGTATACGATTATTGCTAAAGTTTAACTGATGAATTAAAACACTTCTGTTTTATACAAATTTTTGGTTAAGGTATAGACATACATACATATGTACGTATAGTTTATATACCATCACGGAAGTTATTGTTAACTTAAACAAATGGTGCCATATAATCCTCATTTTGTTTGAAAGAAGACAAATGTTGGTTAACATTTAAAAATTCATTCTCTCATCTACATTTTTACCGAAGCTCTACGTACATATGTATATGGAATAAAAGCAACAGTCGCTAGATCTATCTCCAGTATCATTTCAAATCCAAAAGAATAATAAACCCACAAACGACATAATCTATACAGTAATCTTATAGCACATACAAACGATTTCTCATACCAACCGCACACCGATTTATAAATACATCCTAGAACAAAAAAAACAAAACTCTTTAACATTTTCTAAATTTCAAATAATTTTCTAAATTTAAAATTAATGCACAAACATTTATCTTAGTTACATGTCCATGTCACTGTTATTATGATGATTTTTGTTGTAAATGAATATTGTCAATCATGTAAATTAGATAAACAAAAACACATTATTGTTATTGGTTAATCCAGAAAATAAAAAATAAAAAATTCTTTTCATTTACACCAGACGATAGTAATATGTCACCAATAAATCAATTGATATTAGTCCCGAAAATTGTACATTTTATTATACATACATACAAACATTTATATTTTGTGTTTAAACATGGAAAGAAAATTTAAAATTTTCAAAAGCATAAAATTGGGAAAATTCCCTAGGGAAACGTGCATATATCTCGCTTATAGTATTATAGTGTGTGTGTGTTGATTAAATTTTATTGGATTTTTATTTTATGGTTTCACAAGATCGTTAAAAATATGAAATTTATTTGGGTTAAAACTGTATGTATCAATGACGAGCGTGTTCAAGAGTCGTTTAATGTATAGTATTAATTTTAGTAAACCATAATTACATTATTTTTATAATTTGTTTTTTTTTTTAAATTAAATCCTAATTAATATACTTATTTATGACGGTACCCTCTTTTCGTTTATGTCTGAGTAATCAATTTTATGGTTAGGGATATATAGTATAAGGTAAATATTTTGTTTGTTGTTAAGAAAATTATTAATTTTATCAACTTTGTCATCTTGTAAATGTACATAAATGTGGTAAAAGTGATTAATCAGGATGACGGAAGAAAACGGGTTAAAGACGTTATTGTTATAATTTGTTTTAATTAAGATTTATTTGTTTAAGATTTTGGTCATACTGTATGATACAAAAACATTTTTTTTTTAGTTTTACAAAACCCAAAGCCATGTCAAAACTGTAATGATTTATATTACCATGATTATATCGTGTCTGTATAACAAACACAAAACTATTTTAATTACCAAATTTATATTACGACATTTTAACATTTTTTCAATAAAATTAAGTATTTTTATGGGGCGAAAAATAAAAAAATAAAACTTATTTTTATCGGTTTATCTCTATAATTGTTATCTAATTTTTCTGTTTTTATGTTAGAAAATAGAATATTTCTAAAGGGGGAAAAACAAACAAACAAAAAAAAAACCTAATAACAATAATAACACAAAATAAAAACTAAAATTAGAAAATAACGAATTTAATTCTTTCACTTAATGATTTTCCATTTTTGTGTATATAGTTTTCATTTCTCTTCTATTCTTGTAAAAAATAAAAATTAATCGCAAATTACCACAAAAATTTTTATTTTTATTTTTTTTTTGTGTTTTTTAATTTCTTCTGAAATAGTTTTGCGTTTTCATTTAAAAATTATTTTTAGATTTTAATTTAAAATTAATTATTTTTGGTAAGTTAATAATTATTATTATTTGTGAAGAAATATTGTGGTTTCTAATTTTTGTCTTACATGTACGAATATAGTGCCATAAGTAATAGGTAAACTTGGTATACCACAATAATTCTTTGTACAATTTAATTTAAACAAAAGGCAAAGTGTTTAGCAAAATGACAGAGTGAAATTAATTAACGTTAAAGAACAAATAGGTTTCAAAAAATCAAATCGTTGTGAGGAATTGTGCGCTCACGACAACTCAACTCTTTCATATTAAATGTTTAACTGCTTTACGCAGTCACCGAATTCGATTATAGGCCCGTTTCACGTAACCCGTATCACGTAGTTAATATGAAAGATGGATCACCCATGAATTCTGCACTGTAACATGAGCTCACAGAGTTGTTCATCGCCATCACCGATCATAATTAGACAATTAAAAATCCAAAAATTTGGAGAACAATTTTTTATTTCATTAAGATTTCTTAGCTATTTATAGGTAATCTTGTTCTTAAATAATTTTGTCAATAAAAAGCTAATTAAAATACATAAATAAATAAATTAGAAAGATAAACATTGTTGTATATTTTAATGAGGACAAAAATGTTTAATTCATAAATATTGAAATATTTCGAATATTCCTGAATAATGTCGAATAACCTACTAAATAGGAAAGCAACTCGTAACGTATGGCTCAATACTTTGTATTGCAAATAATACAAAGGTATCGGTTAATATCGAAAAATGCAAAAAAATCTAGAAAAGTTAGGGAAATATTGAATATCACGATTCTCCATATCCCGCGATTATCTAAAAAAAAAAATAAAAATCTGAAAAACTATATTGATTTATCTCGAATTTAGTTCGGGATTTATGAATTTTCTCAATCCGTTATTATCCAAATTTGATAAAATGTAATATTGCAAACTCGTGCTCTTTTGAAAATCTTACTGTTCACTGATATTAAGTATTAACTCTTTATTTTCGCAGCTTAAAAGATCTATTGATAAAAGGATCACAACTTTACCGTACAAAAATAATTCTAAAGTAACTCAATGACTAAAAACTTTAATCTCGAATATCCCGAATATTTTCAAAAACGTCTTTTGTATTATACGATTCAACAGTTCAACACTAAAGAATTTTTTGATAAAATTACTCAAAGCTTCAAATGCGAGACTCTAGGC
This sequence comes from Tipula helvola, assembly GCA_963556165.1. Taxonomy (NCBI): domain Eukaryota; kingdom Metazoa; phylum Arthropoda; class Insecta; order Diptera; family Tipulidae; genus Tipula; species Tipula helvola. Next base: position 7,538,989 of record OY744482.1, read on the forward strand.
GTGATGTCGAAAAAATAAGGGAAAGCTGTTTTGGAATCGAAGCAACCCGAAATTGGGTCGGTTATTGGAGAAATTTTCTTATATTTTACTAGAAATAGGATTTGACAAAAACAACACCCAAATCCGTTTTTACACGGTCCTTTTTACACGTTTTTCTTGTTTTAAATGATTACATTTGATTGCTAATAAATGAATACGGCGGCTACCGACTAATCGTTCATGAAAGAAAAAAGGAGAAATGATATTTTCACAAATTATGGGTTCAAGCTTAGTAAAGTATACAACATTTTAGTTAACAAACCAATAAAAACGTATTTATCCACGACTACCGTATAATATGCTCATTATACGTTTGTGTCATCAATTATAATGATATCCATTATTCACTGCTAGTTTATCTAGTAGTTTCTTCTTTCATTGTTCAATACTTCCAAATAATCTTTGAAATTTTATCTAGTAGTCTCTTGCCATTTTAATTATTATTAAACTGTGACGTCAAAATGTTGACAAAAATTATTTTAGGAATATTTAAAGGATTTGTTTATAAAATACAATGTTATTTGTCGGTCGTGGACAAAGTATCGTATTCTACTCGCATGTAACGGCTGTTATTCACTCAGATGATTTACGACACTAGCCTATCTGCTCGTGTCGGTAAATTGCATCTTTGTGAATAACAGCTATCATTATATGCTCCTTGAATAATATACTATTATGGCATCAACTGTTGATATTTTTTGATGTCTAATGGATTTTCTAAACTGAACAATAGGGCCATCTATCTGAAACCTATATAAAGGGTAAAACACACTCGTGTCGCGACGACATGTCCCACATATTCCACTTGCAATAGATTTTCTTTTAATTTTTTTTTTTTTTTGTTCAACAATTTATTTTATTACGACTGAGACTCGCGCATCTAGCAATTTTTCTTTCAATTACAATTTTTTATATTTCTAGTAACATTCTCTTTTGTTGGGGTGTAACCCACTGGTTAGTCCCATAATTAATTAAACCTATTTACTAATTTTAGTTTGGTAAGTTCACTAGGTCCAGTGGCCTTCTTTGGAGTCTTCTTTCAACGACAGGGTTATCTATCATATGGCGAATATAGGGGTTTCCATGTGCCTGGAGCCTTATTTTCTATTAGAATTATGAAATACTTGAATGTTTTAATAAAATTTGAATATATTTTTGTTTAAACTATGATTTGTATTCATTAAAGCACCAAAATTACAAGCATTTAATTTTGTCGTCCGTCGTCGCCGCTTGGTGTGTTTTAGCCCTTACAGTTTTATTTTGATGTTTTTTTCATAATTTGAACTAACTGCTATGAAATAAAAGGAGGCCTTGGTTTGTTTTTGTTTCTTTGTTACCTGCGGAATTTTTGCATAAATTATCTCGTTTTAAGGCAGGTATACACGTACAAGTATATTGCATAATTAAATTGCGCAAAAAATTGAAGAAAATTAATTGCGCAAATTTTAATGCCGTTATTCACGTACAATTAAATTGCGCAATATAATTGCGTTACGCTCAATACTGCTCAATAAAATTCAAAAATGTTGAATAAAAATTGAGTATATTGTGCAATATAATGACGTCACACAATTATATTGCGCAATTTAATTGAACGTGGATACCGGTCTTAATGTACACCCGATCAAGTATTTTGTTCGTTTTTTCGTTTGTTTTATTAGAACTTCGGCATAATACAATATATTTAACTGATTATTTTAATCGACTAAAAAGTTGGATGGGTCTTAAAAAGTCATTAGCTCTCACCTCTTGTCCTGATTGGAGTACTACTTCGAAAGAAAAAACAGGCAAGAAGATTTTGGTCTAAAAATTGGTATTTAAAAACAAGCAATCAGTCAGATGCGCATCTTTTATTAGAACTAAGTGCCGATGTTTATAACGAGACAGACTATAAAAACTTTATGAGGATGAATGAAAAAGCATTTAAAACACTTTTGGACAAAGTATCTCCAAAAATAAAATAAAAAATACGGTAATGAGGCAGGCTATTTCACCAGCGCAAAGATTAACCACAATGCCTAGATTTCTGGCCACTGGAAGAAATTTCAGAGATTTGAGGTTTTCCATGAGAATATCCTAGTTTAAAAGAATATGTTCAGGCATATTTTAATTTATTTATAAAACATTGTTCATTTTATAATATATTATTATGTAGGTAGTAACATACATTACAAAAATTAATTTCATTCGTAATACAACTAGTGCTCAATTATTATCGATAATTTTTAACGAGTAAAAAATTATAGATCATTAATTGCAGCACGTGTTGTATTTAGTAAGAGAATACAACTTTCCCGTCAGCGATTGAATCACAATTCATCCATTTGTGTCATGTTGTATGCAAATTATTTGACAAGCTTTTGTTTGCACGGCTTTTCCTTTGATGTGTGTATAAAAAATTCCATCATAATAAGAAAAATTGAAATACAATTACAAATTAGAGATAATTGTTTAGGATTTTCTTGTTGCTATGGTGAAAATTGTAAAACTATCGCGTTGCTATGGTGAAAATTGTAAAACTATCGCGTTGCCATGGTGAAAATTGTAAAACTACCGCTATAATAACGTGTTGTTGTTTGTATTTTGCATGGCAATCTAAATACTATTGCTGTAATAATCGCTTTTTCGCACAAATCACTTATAATAGATTACGCATTGCGCACTTTGCCTATTTGGATCATAAAATAAACGGCTATGGCAAATGACGTCAAATGAGAGTGAACAGTTTTGTTTCACAATATTGTTGTATGTAATTGAATCCAAAAATTAAATTAAATTAAATAAATAATGTGGTGCACCGTATTTAATTGTTGTAATAACAATATAAATAATTGTCCATATAGTTTTCATTCTTTTCCAACAAATAAGAGATTGTTAAAAGCATGGATCCTATTTTGTAAGAAGATAGAAATATTCAACCATAATATATCCGTATTCAACCATAATACATCCATATATTATCATTTATTAGACAAATTCCTTATTTTTCATACATTTCCTTTGCAATATCTTACTACCAACTCTCAGTTGACGTAATGCGCAGTAAACTACGAAAACGAAATCCACGAAGGCGTAATCTATTATAAGTGAATTGTGGCTTTTTCGTAAAATTTCCCATGCCATATTTTGTGAAAGTTGTATTCTCAAGTTTATTAATTTGAATTCTATTCAGTTTTTAATGTTTAATGTATGTGTAGATAAGTTTTTTGGTCGATCAAAAACGATATAACATATAAATAATAGTTATGTTCTTTTGATTAAAAAAAACTGATCTAAATAAAAAACACTGAAATAATTTAGTTGTTTTTATCGAGATCAGTTTTTTTTGCATCGCAAGAACACGACATAAGACTATTTCCTAAAAACCATTATATTCAGTAATAAATCTCTGTACTGCTTTAGAAGAATCAGAATCTGAATTACTGTGGTATCTATACTCCTCTTGAGGAATTGTTGGAATCACTATTAAACGCTCAGCTTATTGTACTGAGTATGATGACTGCGATGATGATGGTCGTGAATATGTTTGTGATGAAGGTGGTCGAGATAATTCGCCTTGAACAGACACAGTAGTACCTCCAGAAAGCCGATTGGCCTTCTAATAAAATGTGATGAATTAAGTGATCTGCGTACATGCGTGTTGCTGTTCCGCCATTTTTTTAATTTGGTGGCATAAGCCTTTGCCATAATCAAATCTTCGTCGTCTTCTTTATTTAGTTCCTTAATCGCCATTTTAAACAATTCTTCCGATGTATTGCGCAAATTACGAATTCATTTATGCTGATATTGGCACAAATGGGCTGATATTGGCACAAATGGAAGAATTTCCGATGGAGGTGTTATAAATAATTCCGAATTCTACCATCGGTTTAAACAAATTAAACAAAACCTTGATCACCCTGAAAATCTTCCAAATAACTCTACAACTTCGCCCTTTGTATTTATTGAAGATGACACGTTTCAGTTAAATGACAATTTTATGAAACCGTATTCGTATCAAAGTTTAGATGAGTAAACACGGATTTTCAACTACCGAAAATGTTTTCGGCATTTTATCGATAAAATTTGGCAAAAATTACATCACACAAGTTAATTGCACAATTTAATTGTACGTGGATACCGGCCTTTACGTATAGCTTGTTTGGCATATGCACGATTTCATTGGTGTAAATCGTCTTTTAATGCTAATGCTTATTTACATGAGTGTAGTATGTGTGTTTGAAGTAAACTTAACTACACTTCGTGTTTGCAATTTTTGCACTTTTAAATTTATTAAAGACAAAGTAAAACACTTTTATTTTAGTTTTATGTATATGAATTGAGTACATTTTAAAACGTATCAATATAATAAGTGTAAAAAAGTGACAGACTCTAGCATTAGATATAACCTCTAGAGAAAAAGTTACTTTACGGCGTGTCGGTGTTCCGATATCCGGGGTTTCTTTGCGTTCGTTTTGAGAAGATTACAAATCTACTTAATGCAAGATTTGCTCGTTAAGAATACCAAACACGTTTAAGAAAATGAATAGAGAAAACTATGGCTGGAGTGTACTTACTGGATACATAGTCATAATCATGAAATTTGATGATAAAGTTGAAATTATTGAAGAAATAAATGAGGAGTCACGCACTGAAATCTCTCAGCACTTTGTGTTTCAAAAGACAGAATTGAAACGCAGATAACATAATGGGGTTAAAGCAATCAGTAGAATGTATACTGTTGGGATGAATGTTCCTAAAAGCTTTTGTTGGAGATTACTCTTACTACAACTTTGCTTTGTATAGAGCACACAGGTTACTTGCAGACGATACAGGGGATATTGCTCTCACTGAGAGTATGCTGTGTTACAATCAGCGAAAGCCGTCCAGCTTACTTTAGCAATGATTTCTGCATTTGGTAATACGTTTGACATTCCTAAGCTTTAGACTACACACAATTCGGTAATGTTGGAAGATTTTAAATATCATCATCAATAAGCGAACCAGATAATCTAGCATTGCTTGATATTGAAAGAATCGTTATACAACATTTTGTTGACTACATCAAAATGGGTTTACCCATAACATCGAATTCGATCCGGAAGGGGGACAATTCAACAATTATCAAAGGCATGTATTTAACACCGTCAAGAAAGCCATTGATGACACAGATGGAAAAATTCGATGTGTTTCGTTGATGGTCCGGGCGGAAGCAGTAAAACCTTTCTTTACAACACATTACTACATGTTTAATGAACGCGGAGAAAAGGACCTTCCTGTTGCCTCTAATGGCATTACCGGAACCCTTCTTGAAGGTGGAACGTCTTACCACAGCCAATTTAAGGTGCCTGAATCTTTGAAACCCACAAGTTCCTGTGGCATAAGAATAAATTCAGCACAAGTTGAAGCCATTAGATTTGCTAAGCTTATTGTGTGGGACGAAGCTGGAATGACATCTGGCTTAGCAGGAGGTTTCAGGCAAACATTGCCAATTGTCCCTCATGCATCTCGAGTTGAAATCATTGAAGAGTCAATGAAAAGTTGTATTCTTTGGCAATATATAAAGTAAGTCTGCCTAACACAAAACAATAGAACTGGGGAAGACAAAGAATTTACTAATTGGCTTATTCAGTTAGGTGATGATTGGTAATCTCACTAGCTCAGATGATATTGGCTAAGACATGATTGAAGTATCCCCAGTTTTAAGCAATTTCTCACTAGTTTACTGCTTCTGAAACAGAACAATTTGCTAATAGAGCCATATTGTGTCCAGTGAATATGGATACACTAAAAATGAACGACAAAGTTTTAAATCGCCTAGAATGGGACGGACGAAACAGTGTATAACAGTGTTGATTATATTGTCATTGATGACGAAAAAGGAAGGGTGAACTTTCCAACAGATTTTTTGAATGGCTTGCCATGCCTGTTTATGCTTTAAAATGTAAGTCGGTGCAATTATTACGTTGCTTCAAAATCTTTGCAAAAAAACAGCTCTGGAATGTAATGGCTCATAGTCACAAAAAGAGAAGAGAAAAATCAGCAGGGCAGTTTACTGATATCGCAGGGATTGAATTGGCCCTTCTAATATGAATTGGCCCTTTACACTTAAACGACGTCAGTTTCCCATATGAGTTTCTTTCGCCATCAAAATAAATAAGTCTCAAGGGCAAAGTCTTGAGAAGGTGGAACTGATTTTTCACTAATATCTCGAAAATAATAAAATATACAGATGCCGTAAAAAATTAAGAGATTTTTTTCACTTCAAAATCGTCCTTTAGTTTTTCTTTTCCTTTATCTTACAATCTATCTCTTTAAGAGGCATTCAGTAAATTGCTTCTCTTTTTCACTTGTCAAGTGGAGTATCCATTGGTAAAATCTCATTTACATTATAATTAGCATAAATTAATACAATACTTAAATTTAACTATTATTGTCAATTATTTATATCTCGATCACAAATTCATTTGGACAAACCTATTTTCTCATTATTTAGTAGTCCTAGAGATATTAGCGAAAAACTTACAACAGCGGTGATTTCCTCCTAAATGCGGATTTTTGTTTTGACCTAACTATCAAAAATTTCCTTAAATCCATAATATTAGCCTAAACCTAAAGCAACATTTTACTGGGTTTTGTCTTTTTTCAGCTAGCCGCCTAGACTTTAAGTAAATAGTTTTGTTAAAAATTTAAATGTTTTAATCACCAGAAAATATCAAATTCAATTGATTTAAACAAAATAATTAGACATTAAACAATATTTGTCTTTAAATCATCCGTAAAATTTGCTATAGACAAAAAAAAATCAAATAAACCGAAATAAATGTGCTAACAAGAATATAAAAAAACATCTATTCAAATTTTAGGCAAACTCATTATACGGTTTAATTATGATCAGCAAATCACTAAGTAATTGAAAACGGTGAGTTTTTATGAATATTAATAAAAATAGAATTGTTACATAAAAGTTTGTTATTTTTGTGTTTCCAAGACTCAAAATTATAATTATTATATTTTTTTAATATTAGTTGAATATCATTAGTATTTATAGATAATCTATGTATAATAAGCGATAAAATAACAAAACCATTAATGATAAATAAACAAAACAAAATATAGTACAAACACTGTCAGCCGTAATACAACTAGTCCCTAATTACTATCGATAACCGCGATAAAAATTCACGTGTAAGTTGAATTGTCTGCGGTTTAACAAGTAAAAAAAATGATCAATTATTAACTATGTAGGGCACGTGTTGTATTTAATGAGAGAATAAAATTCTGAAGAATTATTTTTAATTAAATTTTCACCATAACCTCAAAGCATTGTTCAAAAAATGTTCAAAATTAAAGCTTCACATTACGGTTACTAAGAAATATCAATATAAAAATAGACTGTCCGTTTAATAAACCTATAATGAGACCTATAATTCTTTAATCTGACGCTAAGTAGTAGTGGGCTCGTTTTGTTTATTCATTTTACATCATACAAAATAACTCAAAGATTTTAAGCACCAAATTAATTTATAAAACTACTGTTGAACTTTAAAAAACTAATTTTCCCAAATGTAGTATATTTCATCTCTAAATATTTACATTACAACCGTGCAACAAACACATATGTACATACGTATAACCTCTAGGTTGGTTTTATATTGTAAACATAACACAAAAAATCCACAAACTCTACAAATATTTTCTAAAACTAAAAATATGATTTTATTGTTTTGTAAGTAGTTCACTTTTTGTTGATACCAATTTTTCCAATTTTCCGAGTTAAATTTTCCAATTTTCCGAGTTAAATTACGTCCAATCAAATTGGTTTAGGTTTTTTCTTTGTTTGTGTTACGGATTCGTTCCAAATGAACGCCTTCGAATTGTTTTTGTTTTTAAATCTAAAGATCTTTAATGTTATTCATCTGTGAAATAAAACAACAGTTATGGCAACAGCGACGGAAAACCCTACTATTCATCGAAAAATTTGTGAAAAATATTCGTGTTAGTGTGTGGGTCTAGGGAAATTATTTATAGTTGTTTGTTTTATAGATGTATAGAGTACATGAGATTATCACGCATCTTTGAAATTTATGACATTTTCTTAACGAGATGTTTTGTTTTTCGGAATATTTTTGTTCTATAGGCGTAACTAATATAACTAAGGATGGGTTTATTTAAAATTTATTTTATGGTTAACCAATTAGTATAGTAAACAATAAATAATTTGATGTGTGACATAATTTAGTGTTAGCGGTGGGTGTGAAATAATTTTGCAAAAAAATTTGGCAGTTTGGCCTAAATACCGGTATAAATAAATATTGTCACATTAATGGTAGCTTGGGAAATTACCTCACACAAAAAAATCGCTTCATTTTTATTTCAATAATAAAGTCAAATACGTAATATAAAAATAAGATAAATTTGGTTGGAAAACGTAAAAAGAAAATTGACACCTTTTTGTTTCTAAGCCAACAACCGCATTTCGTTTTCACGAAATGAAACAACGAATAATATTTTTTTAATGTGATTTATAATCAAAATTTATAATTTCAATTCGGGGCCAAGAAAATTTCAAAATTACTCTTGAGTAAATAAAACATAATTCTACGAATTTTTTTTTTTTTAATTTTTTAATTACATAAACAAATTACTTTCTTTTCGTATTGCAAAAAATCTGTAACAAGCAGGAAAATCCAAAAATTTATTAAGTTTATTTTCAAGCGCAAAAATCAATTCCAATCTAAAAGACTAAACATTTTCTTTTGTTATTAAACAATAATATTTTTATGTAAACAAAGGGTGAATAAATAGTGTGCAAGTTCAAATTTGGGGAAAAATGGTAAATGATTTAATCTCTACACCTTGTCAATTGTCATTTGTTACACCGTAATGTAAATTACAGGACTATTAAAAATTATATTCGAATAGGTACTTACGAGGATCATGTAAATTTACACCCTATAACAAAAATAAACTTCTACATTCAGTTAAAAAATGTGTAAGTAAATATTTTGTTTTTCCTATACACAATCCTCCAAACAGTTTAAAGCTCACTTGATATATAAATGTATATACATATTCAGAAAATAAGCTTTCGCCATCATTAAAAACAACAACAAAAATTATGTTTCAGGCAAAAGCCCATACACAGAAAATATAAAGAATTTTCCTAAAAACAGTTTTGTTGTTGTTGTATATTTTCCCTTAATAGCATCTGTTTCAATTTGATTCTACACCATCATGATTTATTTTCCAATGTCAATTAAGTTTTATGTTTCAGCTTATGTTGAGATGTGGAATATTAGGACAAAATGTTAAAGTTAAACTTTAATGGAAAACAATTTTTTTATTTTGCAGTTGCTGTTTTTCTTTATTTGTTTATTTATATTTTCCATTGTAGTGATGTGACAGACACGATGAAAATTCATAAAAAATGATTTATATTTTTTTAAAATCGATCTCATGCGCAACAATGACACTTTTACGTATGTATGTATATAACGTATTAAAAACTTATACATGATGAAATTTATATAATGACATAAGAAAGTTTTGATTTAAAAAATAATATTCTTATGAACAATTTTATTGTTCGGAAATTAGTTTGTCACATTGTTCGAAGTCAATGAAAGTCGCAAATGAAATTTATTTTTCAAAATAAAAATATTAAATACATAAAACAAAAATTCTTTTGGGAATACAATTTCCAGGCGAGACTACATTGTAAACTATTCGAGACATACAAAGAGAGGATGGAGAAAATATTATAAATTCTTAAAATGTAGAATTACAGTCTTTGCAACATCAGCGACCAAGTTTGATGAACTTCGATTTATTTTTTTATTTTTTATTTAGCGAGTACATGACCTGCAATCAAGTCTATGATTTCATACTAATAAGTAAAATAGTCCCCCTTCACCAGTAAGTAATTCACTCAATCGTTCTATAATCAATAACAAATCTTTCTATTAAGGAAAATTGGAAAATATGTAAACTCATTTTCCTCAGTATATACAAAAAAAAATACCACAAAGTTATACAGGCAGCCAGATTAATTCGACCCAATAAATAATGTTTATTTACTCCAACCATAAGTGGATACAACCAAAATGAGAGTGGGTGAATACAAATAAATTTTCTCACAATATGAAATCTCCCGCTAAATTGCTTTGAACTCTGCAGTCAATTTTCTTATTCTCAATTTGCCTTTCTTCTGTACTATATATAATTATTCTGACAGGTAAAATATTATTAAAAAAAAAAAAAAGAAAAACCTTAATGGATGATCACGACATAAATTTAAAAAGCGCAACAAAAAATTTATTCATTGTGTGAAAGGTTGAATGGTTAGTGTACTGGCTGGTAATTTTCTCAATTATTTTTCAGTTTAAATTTCGCATCACACGTATACACCATTCCATCGTTCGGCGGTGGTGTACTGAAAAATAATGATTACTCGCAAATGATTAATTAAGACACAATTGGTTATTGACATAGAAAAAATGAGATTATTTATGGTGTATATCGTAACAAAATATTGTTGGTAGGATTTTTTTTTCTAGAATTTTCTCTATATATTTCCTTTCGATTTTCTGCTTTCATATTTTCAGTTTTATAAATTTTTTTAAAGTGAAAATTAGCTGTATAATATTAAAAATGATGGTGATGATGAGATTGATGATATAAATTATAAAATGTTGATGAATGGAAGTTTTTCGTTTTTGTTTCTATAAACATATTGTACAAAATATGATTTCCGTGTGTTCAAAAATATTGACTTTAAGGTTAATTACAAATATATTATGGTTTACGTTTATTCATTCCAGATATTCCGGACGTTGCGAAAGTGACGTAAAACGTGTTCATTTATACATTCCATATTTCTTCTATTCCTTTTTTTATGCATTCAGAGGTTTTTTTGTACTACATCAAAAATATAAAGGAACAATTAATATACATATATTCAATTTATTCTAATTCGTTTATTTTTTAATTATATTACGTGAGGGATATTACGAGGTCGCGTGATCAATATTGTAATCCTTCTACCCCTTCTCTAGAATGAATAAAAGTTACAATGAAAGTTAAAACGCCCACATTTGAAGCCATAATGATTATCTCAACTCCGGATAGAGATGGGAAAAAATCACCGTGGCACTTTCGAGTTACTTTTAAGTCAAGAATAAGCTTCTGAATATACTGTACTCAAGGGTGGGTAGTTAATTACATGTAATTTAATTACATAATTAAATTACATTTTTTTTATTTTGTAATTTATAATTGTTATTTAAATTATTTCATTTCATTGAAATTTTGTTATTTCAATTACTTTTTTCCCGGTATTTTGTAAGGTATTTCGATTACATATAAGAAGAATTATTTTAATTAACAATTACATACGTATATATTTTGAAAATTTTCTAAATTCTCCCTTATAAAATCCATACCAACGTGCATATTGTTTTTTTGGTTACCAGTGTGTTTATTGGTTTCTTTATGACTTATGTTATTACAAAAATATTGGTTGGCGGGGATCAAATTACATTCTTTCACCCAGTCAGAGTGTTGATGACACAGAGTGTGATGTACATGTTCCCAAAGTTTCATAATTTTTTGAATTTTTGGGTTCGGGATCATCCCTTGTTAGACGGTAATATAAGTATAATGCCGCGAAGATTATTAGGCCGAAAAATGAACAACTACTTTTACTACAAAGCCATTCAGTCAAATTTGACTGATCATTTAAAAATTCTAAACTTCGTCTCAACGGCCTGATATTAGGTCCACGAAATACCGTAGTTTCTGAGTGTAATAGTGCACTGGGTAATTATTTATCTTTTACATAACTGTCTTACTGATATCGTGATACTAATCTCCTAACCAGTCTATTCCTTTAATAATAAATTATTTTTGATTATTAAAATTTTAGATCGGTTCGACAACATTAGAACGGAAAAGTGGAGTTTTGGCCTGCACACGATTTAAAGGAAAGCACACATTTGACAAAATTGCTAAACTGTTAATCGAATTTACTGGTAAATTTGGCCTCGATAATAAAAAAATTATGTCGACGGTAACGGGTAACGGGTCCAATTTTGAAAAAGCGTTTACGGAATTTGGAATAAATCAGTTGTTAAATTGTCCAGGTTACCGATAAATAAAATGTTTTTCTGTTCTAAAATATTTACATTTTATTTAAGAGAAATTAATTCCCAATAACGAATGTTTTCTTGTATTAAGTCTTATAATAAATATTCGTCCGAATTTTTAAACCGACGAACGAGAAAGAAACGCATTTTTATATTTTGTCGGACGCATTTCGACGTATCCTACAAAAGATAAAAATGCATTTTCTTTAATGAAAATTTGAATTTTGACAATATTTTTTTAATATATTGATGGCTGTCATAATTTCGAACCATATTTTAAAATTCTGTGATTGTAGAAATCACAATTTTGTTAAACAATCGAAATGTTGGTTTAGTACCTCAGACGGACATTTTGTATGTGGCAATGCCTTCCTAGATTAGAAATTCAAAATTTTTTTTTATTTTTTAGATTTTAATGATGACAATGAATACGAATTACTAGAGCATCATTCAATCTATGATGAACTTCTTCAGTGCGATGCTACTAGTGACTTCGAATCGACATTAACACTTCCACGTCATTTGAGATGTGCAAGCCATACTTTAATTCTACTACCTCCAACAGATTTAACTAAATTAATAAAAAGTAAGAGACTCGTATCCAAAATTCACCATCCCACGTTATCAAAATGTAACCATTTGTAGAATCTCTCACGCAAACCTAAATCAGCGGAAATAGTTAGGGACGCTTTAAAGTATGAAAACTAACTTTTTTCTTGTATATATCAAGACGGAACTCGATGTTTGATGCAATTCAACAACTGGTTAAATATAAACAAACACTCAATAAAATCATGGATAAATTAAACATTTCTCTGTTTAAACCAACTGATTTTGAATATTTAGAACAGTTCATTAAAGTAATGACACCAATCGCTATTGGATTGGATAGCCTTTAGAGACAAAACCCTACTTACTACGGACAGTTGCTTCCGACGATATTCTTTCTTAGAACACGACTAAATAAAATTAAATGAAACGGTTTTGAAGTTCTATGATTCAATCGTACCAGAACTAATAAAATGCTTACAAACCAGATTTGAAAATTTTTTTAACTTATCTTGGGAAATTAATCATGCCGATCGCTATCACCTTACATCCATTATTTAAATTGTGATGGAATCTAGAAAATTTATCAGAAATAGACGACATAAAAGTAAAATACAAAAATTATGCCTTCAAAAAATGCAGGCTATAAATAATGAACAGTTAAGCTCGGGAGCAAATGAATCTAGTAGTGTTGCAAGTGCTGATGATGGAGAGATATCGTACATTCTAATTTCAAATTTAGGCTCTTCTATGAGTCAATTGAAATCGGAATCAGAACTTCAATTAACACAATTTTTGGTTGATAAAAACAAACAGGTATCCATCTTAAATGGATATCCTTTGGTTAAGAAATCTTTCATTAAATTAAACTCAAGTTCTTGTTCGTTGGCACCAGTTTCAAGGCTTTTTGCACTGATGCCGTTTACTCTTTCTCCCACAAGAGGAACATTGTCTAATGACAATTTTGAAAAATTAATGGTTTTAAAGGAAAATGAGAGTTTTTTGCTTTAGTTTATATATACTACAAAACTATTTTTATTAACCAAAAGAACTTTGCATTTCAATTTTGAGTATACATATACTGAAATGCAATGTAATTGTACTTTGAAATTGAATTGCTTGAAGCATATGTATGTAATTTGTAATTGGTAATTGAATTACTGATCTCAATGTGATTAATGACTTTTCAACAATCTTATTCTAAAATTGGATTTTATATTGTTGACAAAGAAATGCATTTTTAATTTATCAAGCTATTACAAAAAATAGGATTGATTTTACATTTGTTGTCAGCAAATGCAATGTGCATTGTTCAATGTGGTCTTAAACTTTTGAACGGGAGTGTATATCAAAACTAGTGAAAATAATAAAAGCCGGTCAAAAACAATTCAGCATTATAATACCAAATACTCAGTAACAAATAGCAAGGAAATGCAGTGTAAAAGCTGGATCACGTATAATTGTTTATAATATTCTGCGTCTTGCTATCATAAATGCCTGAACATTGTTTAATTAAGCAACTGGAAAACATATACAGTGGTAGACATTCGTATAAACGCACTATGTTTTTTGAATATAGTTCTAAGAGTAAAGTGTTTTGATTTTTTTCAAGTAGTCTAAATTATGTCTATCATCTTAAACCTGTTGATAAGATAAACCATTAGTAAAAATTTTAATGGTTTACTTTAATAAATTGAAAAATCTAAATTTCAGGTGGACATTCGTATAAACGCACTTCTGATAATGTACTAAAATAAAAACCAAAATTAGCAATTTTCATATATTATTTTATTTAATATTTGGTCTGGCCCCGACCTTTCTGAATAACTTCGAAAATTCGAGTAGGCATTGAATTTGTTAAATTTTTGAGGGTTTTCGGATCAATTGTGGCCCAACATTCACGGATGGCACTTTTCAAATCTTTAATTGAATTATATTGCTGTTCATTCCCATAAACTTTTCGGGGAAGGCCCTCTAAAGATTTTCGATAGGGTTGCAATCAGGACTATTGCCTATCCAAGATCTCAGCTCGCCAGAAAGGTCTAATCCGCAAAGAAGCTATACACGAAACCGTCTATCATGCAGGCCATTGTATCTTCCTGTGACGACCCGACACATTGCCCGTATTTTTAATAGTTCACCGAACATAAAATGGACAAAATTTTGTATCAAACCACTTTTAACGGCCATGCATACGAATAATCCGCTCAAATTTGCTCGTAAATACATGTCGTCGATAACGGATTGGCAGAGTGTGATTTTTCTTACGGGAAAAAAATTAATCTGGATTTTCCTGACTGCTACAGTTGCTACTGGCATAATTTGGAGGAACATGGCATCGTTAGGTCGAAGCGTAATTTTGTGGCGGTGTGTTATGGTATGCGGAGCATTTTCTTATAACGAGGAGCTTCCCATGTGCTTTATAACGACACGAATGGGCTTCCGTATGTACGTGAAACTTTTGGAAGACGTTTTGATAAATTATCTGGATAATAACATCAACAAAAAGTATAATTTTCAACAAGACAATGCCTCGATCCATGCTTCGAAGGAGACCACACTGTGGTTTCTCGAGAAAAACATTCCCCTTCTTGAATGGCCAGCTTGCAGTCCTGATTGCAATCCTATCGGAAACCTTTAGAGGGCCTTCCCCGAAAAGTTTATGGGAATGAACAGCAATATAATTCAATTAAAGATTTGAAAAGTAGCATCCGTGAATGTTGGGCCACAATTGATCCGAAAACCCTCAAAAATTTAACAAATTCAATGCCTACTAGAATTTTCGAAGTTATTCAGAAAGGTCGGGGCCAGACCAAATATTAAATAAAATAATATATGAAAAATTGCTAATTTTGGTTTTTATTTTAGTACATTATCAGAAGTGCGTTTATACGAATGTCCACCTAAAATTTAGATTTTTCAATTTATTAAAGTAAACCATTAAAATGTTTACTAATGGTTTATCTTACCAACAGATTTAAGATGATAGACACAATTTAGACCTCTTGAAAAAAATCAAACCACTTTACTCTTAGAACTATATTCAAAAAAAAATAGTGCGTTTATACGAATATCTACCACTGTACTAGGTAGTAGTTTTAGTGTTAAGGTAAAAATCTGACAAAATGTTATTTATGAAAATATACCGGAAATTAAATTGTATTTCTCAAAGTACGAATAACTAAAACTAATCCCTTAACGTGTCCGCAAGGAGCGGGACGTGCAACACCAAACTATACAACCAATTAACGAGACTTCCTACAAATTTGAAACAATAACACGAAATTAAAATTCTAAACAATATAAGCGAAAATATATAAGCTTTCCCCATTTGCAATTCAGCTAATGTGCAAATTGAAATGAAATAAGCTTTATTTTAAAATCACGTAACAGCATAGAATTATACAACAAACGGAAAAAAAAGTTTATTTTTATTTTTTGTTAACAAAAAAAGAACAAACTATGTATTATACTGTGTACAAGTATATAAACAACGTTAGACTTTAAGTTGATTAAAATGGAAAATAATTTTTCCTTTTGTAGATTTTAAAAAGTTTATTAGCAAGGAAAATTCTTTACATTTTTAAAAAGTAGCTAAAAATAATTTCATTTAACTTGTTGTTTTTGTTTTTAAATTTTATAAATGACAAAATGAAGCCATAATAAAATTTTGAAATTATTTGTTTGCAATAATTAAATATTAAAAAGTATTTCAAAGACCCTTATTCGAGAATGTCATTTACAACCTAAAGTCATAATGGTATAACACCAGTATTAAAGAGCTGCCTTACTCTGAAGCTACACACTGTATATATAATTCCACCACAGTAGTTGGATACACAATGATATATACTCGCAGTTTGTGCATACAATTATAAATAATATAGAACTTTATTATTAAGTTTGTAAATTTATTTTTGTTTATATAGAAAAAAATTTACATATTATTTTAAAATTATTAGGTTGATATACAAATTGTCAAATTTAACACAAATACCAATGTGAAAAAAGTTTATTAAATTAAAAAAACGCATTGCTTCAACAATACGTGTGCTTTCACAAGAAATTTATTAAGTTTTACGTCATCCTGATAACAAGCTGAAAATTTTACTGTGAAACTTCAGATTAATATAGTACATAAATACAAAAATTAGTATTATTTTATGTAGTTTTGTTGAGACAATATGAGAAACAAAAATCATAAGAAATCAAAAAGCTTCATTTGATTAAGCAGTAGAAATGCAAGGATATACACAAAATGTATAGAAATGTAAAAGAGAGGCAAAGCATTTAATTTTTTCCCGAAAAAAGTTGTACATTTTTGAAAGAAGTTTTAATTTTTTATGTTTTTAATTTTAATTTATTTATTTTTGTGTTTTAATGAAAAAGTTTATTTATTTTTGTGTGCTTTTTTTATTTTTAAAGGCGAGAGATTTTGTTGTGTTATTTTTTAACGTTTGGTTATATATCAGGGTAGATTTATGAGATTTATAAATTTTAATTAAACAAGATAATGTTAATGGAATTCTTTTTTTTTTATGCGTTAATGTGAAGTATTGTTTTAGATTAAAAAGTTGTTGCCTAAATTCAGGTATTAAAATATACAGTAAAAATATTTATTACAGTACATGCTCATACACTTACATAAGATTTTTTTTTTAGTAAATTTTCAATATAAATTATCAACAAAAGTTTAATATCATTTCATTACTATTTCATGCGGAAACCACAAAATTTTTCATACCAACTAATTGAATAAAATAATTAAAAGGATTTTTTTTTTAAATAAATTGAAACTTCATAAAACCCACATTAAATTTGTACTAATGAAGTCTTACTAAGACACATGATGTAGACACACATACAGAACAAGCAAGTAATATGTAATCATATAAAGTGTATATTACATCAGCGATTCTTAAAGTGGGTGCCGCGCTACCCGAGGGTGGCGCTCTATTTTTATTGGGTGCCGTGAGACTACCTGTATTTTATGAGAGAATTTAAAACTGTATCCACTATGAAATCATTTTTAACTTATATATATATACTAGCTGAGTTACCCGGCGTTGCACGGGAGGTATATAATTCAAATACCTTGATTGTTATGCAAGAATTCTCTCTTTACATCGCTGTAGTTGCAATCAGATATGAAAAGAAAATTATAAGTAGCTGTATTCAGTAACGGGTGCCTCTTGGTTTGGTATTTGTTACCAATTGCCAAATAATTATACTCCATTTTTACAAACCTTCAACCAGATCAAAGTGAATAATAAATATAAAGATATTTTAGTTCATAATTTTTATTATAAAGCCTTTTGATAAACAATATTTTTGGTTTTTTCTTTGGTGTGTAAATAAATAAATTTTTTGGCGTTCCGACTCTGGAGCAAGCAACATACAGTTGGCCATGTGAAAAGCATGAATTTTCCAAAATAACACCAGCTATTTTCAATGATTGCCCCTGGGCTTTGTTGATTGTCATTGCAAAAGCAAGGCGTAATGGGAATTGTAGTCGCTTGAATTCAAACGGCAAATCGGTGGGAATCATAGGAATGCGCGGAATTAGCACATCTTCTCCTTTACTTTTATCGGTAATAATCGTTGCTTCAATCACATTCGGCATCAATTTCTTCACACAAAGCTGTGTTCCGTTGCACAATTTCGGTGGATCTAAATTTCGGAGCAGTATTATTGGTGAACCCTCTTTTAAAAATAGTATGTGTGGTGGAATACCAGGTGGCTCCAAAAAGAAACTCTATTGGATAATTGACGGATTGATCCACATCAGTAACCGTGTCGATAGATTTGTATTTCATTAGTGGTCCGGGTAGTTGCGATTGAATTACATTATTTAATTTATTAACGCCGTCATTTTTGATAGCTAGGAGTGCAAGTTCGCACAGCCAATCATGATTTTTGAAGTTATTTGGCAGATTTGGGAATACTTTCATTACCACGTCCTGTATTGATGGCAGCATTTGACAAAAATTAGGCGGGAACGATATCTCACATGTTACAGGGTCATTTTGCAATTTCCCGTTACCCATGTCCAAAAGCTGCCTGGCAAATGTTTTAGCTGTACCATCGTGATGTAGATTCACACGCATGTTTGTAGATAGTGTGATTTTCGTAACGTGTTTCCAAAGATGAAACGCCTTCAGGCAGGCATTAAGTTCATCGGCGGGTGTTGATCGTAGAATGACTGGCAAAGTTTGACGAAAATCACCTGCTAGTAGTGTTAGAGCTCCTCCCATTGGTCGGTTATTTTGTCGCAAATCGCGCAAAGTACGATCAACCGCTTCAAATGCTTTTTTGTGTGCCATGGTACATTCATCCCAAATAATGATTTTACATGTTTTTAATATCGTGGCAATTCCCGAATTTCGTGTTATATTGCAAGACAAATTATCCGCTTGATTCAAATTCAATGGTAGTTTAAATGTTGAATGTGCTGTGCGTCCTCCATAGAGTAAAGTGGATGCAAGTGGATTAGTATGGATAATATAAGTGTTCAGAGATTTGTCTTCAGTTAAAGTGATGAAAGATTGTCTTAAATTTAAATTAATAAAATTAGTTTGAATAATTAAATCAATTATAGTAGAGGTATGATTTGTGTATAACAATCGCACGCTAGATATCCTTTTTGGTGTATAAATTTGAGGTTAAGGCGCTATTTCGGAACATTTAAATAATTGTATCTATACATGTAAAAATGAATTCTTGATCCAGGGCAGACTTCCGGATTGGAGCATGTCACTAATTTCATATAACCCCTTTCCTAAAGTCATTCCCGTCAAAAAAAATCTTAAAACAATTGAAATTTGAGAAAAAATGTGTACCACAGCCCCTAGATCCCGGGGTCCAGCCCCTTCAAAAGTATCGTGGGCTTGGTCCTGAACATGCAACATATACATGGTAAAAATTTCATGGCGATGGGCAAAGCGGCTAAGGCGTTATTTCAGAACAATCAAATAATTGTATCTTTACAAGTAAAAATGAATTTTTGATCCAGGGGCGGACCCCCCGAATTCGAACATGTCTCTTATTTCATATAACCCCTTTCCAAAACTCATTCTCGTAAAAAAATTTAAATTTTCGAAAAAATTTGTACCGCAGCCCCTAGCCCCCGGGGTCCAGCCCCTTCCAAAATATCGTAAGGTTGGTTCTGGATATGCAACTTGTACATGGTAAAAATTTCATGGCAATCGGTTGAGCGGTTGAGACGCCCATTCGGAACAGACAAACAGGAATTCATTTTTATATATATAGATGTATGTACATAACTATATACTAACATTAAAAACATTATTTTCTCAAAATAAAATTCGTACAAATATTTTAAAATATGTACGTAATTATTTCATATTTACTGCAATGCACTGTAACATAAATATAAATAAACAGCATCGCCACTTTCAATAGATCATGTTTAAATGTCAAATTGTCTACAACCGCAAGAGCTACCATCTTTCGAAAAACTCCGAAAACATAAGCAACTTTCACATAATGCCACTACTAGGTATCACTAAAAACTTGCTATCAAAAATTGTATGACATTTTAATGTGTGAATTTTGTAAACATAAACAAAAATATGTTCGTGTAATAAAAGTGATTATTATTAATACGTGATAATTAAATTAATTTTGACTATCCCCATTTGAAAAACGTCAGAAATATTTTTTTTAATGTGTAGTGACATCTAGTGGCAAACGCTCTGTACTTCTTTTTAGGTCGTGCTACCGAAAATAATTTGCTTTGTACTTTTACCAGTTGGCATTAAAAATTAAATAAAATTTTTCAAAATTATTGCTAGAATAATTCTATAACAACAAATACATGGTTTGCAACTATTCCAAACGGATTGAAAATACACGGCATTGTTATTGTCAAATTCTCAAAGTAAGAGGTACAAGTAAATCTATTACTAAACTTTAAATAATTTAGTACTACAATTTTATTTTATTGAAACATGACATTTCGATTTCGAAGGTGTGTTTTGTTTTTGTCATTCGTTGTCAGTCAGTCCATACGTTTTGTGAAGCATTTATATGTTTTACACAATCGAATGCTTATCTTTTCAGCTTAATTGTTGTTCAAACTTTCAATAAACATAAAACTCATAAGTTGGGTCAACTTTAGACGTATAGTAATTTGTTCAATCACAGTGCAAAGAAAAACTAAATATTTTATTTAATTCTGCGTTGTATGATTGTATCCAATCTAACTTATGATTTTTATAAACTTAACACATGCGTTTATTTTTTTAAATTCAAAAATCTGACAAAATGGCAACGTTCATGGAAAAGTGGCTCAAACATTCTCAACCGAATAGCTCAGCAGAAGTGCCCATAAATGAAACAATTTCAAATGTGTCTATAGAAGAAATCCCGAATTGTAGTTCTACGATACAAAAGTCAATTAGTGGTACAAGTATAATTAAGGACTTGAAAGTTAAGAAACGAAAGTACCAAGATTCTTTTCTGGGGTATGGTTTCTCATGTTGTACTGTTGATAGTCAAGAAAGACCACAATGCTTGATCTGTTATGAAGTCAAGGCATGACGAACTTCAAAACAAGCCGCTCGCATTTTTTTGAAAGAAAGGTAAAGGAATTAGGTAGGCAAAAATCTTTACTTAAAGAAAAACACAGTAGTTGACAATAAATTATTACGAGCTTTATATGAAATTTCATTTTTGATTTCGAAAGATAAAAAACCATATACAATTGGTGAAACTTTAATAAAGCCAGCAGTAGTAAAAATATGTGAAGTAATCTTACGAAAAGGCGCAGCGAATGAAATAAAACTGGTTCCACTTTCAAACGATACGATTAATAAGCGTATTATTGATATAAGTAAAAACTTAGTGGAACAATTGTTAGCCTGTGTTAACAGAATCCCTAAGTTTGCGATTTAACTTGACGAATCCACAGACGTAACTAATTCTGCCCAGCTATACTTGTTTACTATAAAACAAATTGCCGAAGACATTTTATTTTGTCGCACGTTATAGAAACTTCTACTAAAGGGGAAAATATTTTTAAGAAAATTGATGACTTTTTTGAAACAAATAAGATTCAGTAGAGTAATTGTGTTGGTGTATGTACAGATGGGGCTGCCTCTATGATGGGTAAAACAAGGGCCTCATGGCACATATAAAGAAAATAAATAATACTTCAAAAACATATACGCTTTGTAAGATTCATAGAGAAGCATTAGCTTCTAAAAACCTTTCCTCTGATCTGAATAAATTTCTACATGAAGCGTTACAGTTATTAACTTTATTAAAAGTCGCACATTAAACAGTCGGCTTTTTGCCAACCTATGCCAAAGTTTGGGATCAAATCAATGTAAATTACTACTCCACACCGAGGTAAGATGGCTTTCGAGATGCAAAGCTTTACGGAGATTATTGGATTTAAGCGAAGAAGTAAAATTATTTTTAATTGAAGAATATCCGCAACTACCCGAATTGTATGAAAATTTCCAGTGAATAGGTATGTATACTGGCATATTGAACGGATATTTTCGAAAAAATAAATGAGCTGAATTCAAGTTTGCAGGGAAACGGTAGTGATAATATTTTAGTAGCCAGTGATAAAATTATAGTATTTCATAAAAAATTATCTCTTTTGAAAGCTAAAATTGCACAAGGAAATGTCGATATGTTTCCATGCACATGCGATTTTGTTGAAAAATATAACATGGAGCTACAAATAATTCAAACAATAATAATAAATCATCTGTCGGCTCTTGAACAAAACTTCGAAAAATATTTCCCAACTGGTTTGGATATTAAAAAGTGTGACTGGATCAGACAACCTTTTAATATTCAAGCTACTCCGGGTCATTTTTCATTATCCGCTCAAGAAGAATATATTTGCTATCGAGTGACCGCCAATTAGCAATGGAATTCAGAAATCAAAAATTTACCGAATTTTGGATTTCTGTTTGCACCGAATATCCAGTCCTGTAGTATGACTCAACATATGCTATTGCCATTTGCTTCAACGTATTTACTGGTTGGAGTATTAAAAAGTATGACTGGATCCATCACATTGAATGAATAATGAAAAATAAATGACTATTATATGTAGTATGTTTAATAATATTAAACTATTTTATTTTGAACCCTTACTGAATTATGCCAAATTTGTTTGTTTTGTTTTACAGAATAAATAAAATTAATTTACAGATATTAAAATTGTGACGTGAGAACAAAATCTATATTTTTAGGTGACGCTTCGAAATAAGTTTAAGAACCCATGTATTACATAATATACAATATATCTACATACACATTCAACATAAAAGTATTATACATAATTTGTTAATAAAATTGAGAGGGAAAATTTAAATAATTTTTTCATCACAATTAACAATTTCGTTTTCATTACCATTACCGAAAGAGAAGAAATATGAAGACGAAGAAAATCATTTCGTGTTTCGAATGTATATATATGTACGCATAAACATTAATTTTCTTTGAAATGATTTAAAAAAATATTCTATTAATGAGAAAAGTTTTGCGTTGCCGTCGATAACATGTGTTCTGAAGTGTGAAAAAAAAATGTTCCGCTTTTATGCCGTTTACATATAGAGTTCTCACTTTCTCACCTGTATTATGAGTAAAAAAAAGAAAACTTTAACCGACTTCTTAATCGTCTTAATTAATTAGCCATCAATGTTATTATATATAATTCCTCAAAAAGCACACACATATGATCCATCCCGAAAAAATCCCGACAACAACGTTAATGTGCTGTGTGTGTGCAATAAAATTACAATTTAATTTATCATTAAGACAGTAACAAAAAAAAATATAAAAGGAAACAAACATTAAAGCAAAAAGTGAGAAATCAGTAAAAAAAAGGTGAAACATTTTTTTTTATTTTTTCATCACAGAAAATCTATCATTAGTTTTTAAGAAAAATGAAAAACGGATACGATGGAAGAACAACCTAACAAAAATTTCATGCTTTCATACTCTTATACACACAAAAGAGAATAAAAAAGTTTTATCTTATAATTATATAGCTTTTTCTACTTCTATACTCATACAAAAATAACTGAAAATACTGAAAATTGTATTTTCTTTCATGTTTATCTGATTAACAGTTCATTAATTAAAACAAACAGAATAGTTTTGCTGGAAAAATGATACCAATGGTTTGATATCAATTGTTATTCATATCTTTATAGAGTTTATGGCAATAGTGTACTTACCCCTCTTTATAATTAGGAATTTCAACTAGAGCTTTTGTTTAAACGTATTTCCTGTTAGAGGTGTAAAAAATGGGAACCGTTTGTATATGCTTACTCATAGTTATAGTTTCAAACCACTTGTATGCAAAATTGCAAAAATTTTCTAAAGTTGTCCTTTTATTTTGCTTAGAATGCAACATGCAACACCTTTTATCGAAAAGTTTAAATATGAAATCAGTAAATTGTATAAAGAGACTCGTTACACAGGTAAAATGATTTTTTTTTATTTGGTTTAACTAAAATTATCTATAAAAATAATAATGAACATAATAAAAGTTAAGTTTGGAAAATTTTCATAAACGAAAAAAGTTTTTCTTAAATAGTATCCATGTATACGCTTATCTATTTACCTATATATTTCCCCACTTGGTTTCATGCTAGCACTTGAAATTCTTATTATTATTCTATCTAAAATATTTTCTATTGTTTTTGTATTTATATAAGTTAACATATGAGTATTTACAAAACGAGTGATACCAGATACCACCAACCCAAATTAAAAGTAACTAAAACATTTTCAATTTTAAGTTTTCCCAAAAAAAAACGCAAAAAAATATATTTTTACAAGTTAAACTTACTGGGGAAGTCAAAATAAGAAACACGAAAAAAATTAAAAATAAAAAAGAGCTTTTTTGTAAAGTTTTAATTAGCGTGGAAGACAAGAAAAGTTATTTTCTTCTTTTGTTTTATATTGGATCGATGAATTTTTTTTTTTTGTCTTTGGTTTATTTTTGTTGAACTTATAAGTTTCGTATTTTTTATTACATATTTTCTTTATAATTCTAATTGTGTTGGAAGGTTATCATTCTTTGGTAAAACACTAAAATAGTAAATCAATTTAGCATTGTGTATGGTTTATTGTCCATACTGTTAGCATTAATTGTTAAATTATAACGACAATTGTGCTGCTGCTACAATTAATTTTACGAGATAGCAGTGAAGATTTAGAAAAAACGCAACTATAGGTATAATGAGATAAGAAAAATACCAATTTTTTTAATTACCAAAATAGAAACCTATCAAACATTTGTACGTGTATCTGTAATATAGAAATATTTAAATGGGTTTCTTTTATTTTATTTCTAACCTGGATTAACTCGCATTTTAAATATACATTCTCTAATACAGTCAGTTATTCATTCATTCGTACTTTCATTCAATTCTATGATTTAATTTTTATGCAAATTAAGTTCTTCTAGTTTATCCTGGTGCCATATTGTTGTTGGTGTTACTTAAGAAAATGAAAAGATTAATATGAAATTTGCATAATTTTTATTATTATTCTTCTTTCTTTAATCCCCATGCATTTTTATATCCATCCATCTATAGCATTTAACATCCGGAGCACAGATGTATTTCCCATATCCCTATATATAAAAGAGTACAATAACTGTAACTGTATCAATTTGCTTCATATACATATATCTTTATATGTTAGATATTGGAAAGAGACAAAATATTTTTAAAAGACGATAAAAAATTGAAATTGTTTGAATTGTTCAAAATGAAGATAAATCAATATTTTTGTGTCCAAACAGATTATAAGCTTTCATGATCTACTAAAAGTAAATCCTTCAAAAGATTCAACTAATACTATAAAATTGCCAATTAAAATTAAATCTTAAAATTTCAAGTTAATACGAATAAAGCTCGACATTTAAAGTATCTCCTATTTTCATCTTTAAGAATTAAAAACAATCAAATCTTGATAAAACGCTTTTTTGCCATTTTCTCCCAAAAAAGACAAAAGAAAGTTAATTATGGTTAAAATAAAAAATTAATTTAAAAAGGTTGTATCCTACTTTACTAATACTTCTACATACTTATATTTACGAAAAAAAAAAATGTTTTGTAGAAAAGAAAAGCAAATTATTATGTTTCTCTGATTAGTAATAATAATAATATTTGTGCTGGTTTCATCTTTCACAATTTTGTTTTTCCAGCATTTCAGCAACAATTTAATAAACAAAATATTCACGTAATACCCTATAGGAGTGTTAAGAAATCCACTTACTTATATGGTTGTTTAGGAAAGTATTTCCATTCCAAATTTTGTGTTTACAAGACCAAACTAAGATGAGTCGTCAACTATAACAAAAGTCTAAACTGAAGTTTAAAACATTGTAAAGCTTAATAGATAATCTTGAATTTGCGCTTTAATTAATTTTGATGAGAAGCTCTGTTGTTTAGATGAAAAATCTTAATCACATAAAGATTTTCAACTCGATTATAAATGTGAAAATTTTTAATATATATTTACTGTTATATGTATTAGATAATGGATGAGCTGTTAGATTAGTTTGTAACAATTTTCAATTTTTATTTATTTTTTCGAATGATATGATAAATTACTGCTAATTTTGATGTTACTTAAATCTAATATGTACATAATTATATACATTTGTGCATTAAAAAGATAAAACAGCAACGATTGATGGGCATTACAATTTTCGTTTTAAACTTAATTGAATCACTGTTGGTGATACATTATTAAATAAAACAGCTATTAACAGTGAAAATAATTTTAAAGTATACAATTGTGTAAACGGTTATCATGCCTTTATTATGGGTGAGACGGTTTACAATAATATTGTTTTTAGTAATTGTTATCTACTAGAGTATGTCAAATAACTAAAAACAAAAAAAATTGTTCAATTAAGTTTAAAACAATACCACAATTTTTTGTAGATTTAGTCAAGAAACATCTGTTATATTTTGTGTGTTAATATGAAATACCCTTTAAGACCTTTTCACATGAAACGCGATTTTTCTCGTACGAGTAAAAATCATTCACCGATTTCTCTTCAATTACATGGTAAAATATTTACTAATCACTTGAAAAATAGTGTAGTAATTGATTTCGAATGTAACATCATTGACAATTTTTTTATCAAACGGACATTTCCTAATAATAATTGCAAAATAGTGTTTTCTCGCACGAACTATTCAATATGGCGGCGATTTAAACATTTTTGCAGCTTTTATTAGGAAATGTGCGTTTGCTAAAAAAATTGTCAATCATATTACATTCGGAATTGTTTACTTACTATTTTTGAAGTGGCTAGTTTAAATTTTACTATGTAATTTAAGAGAAATCGTTGAATCATTTTTACTCGTACGAGAAAAATCGCGATTCATGTATATAGACTATAGACCATTAGAGTCGAACAACGATATATCGTTGTTTAACTTATTATGAGTTAAAAATTATCACAGTTCGGAACTCAGTTATACTTGAGTTCTTATGTGCTTAATAGCATTATTTATTTATAGGATTACACATTTTTGATTATTTTTTAATGATTACATGTTGCGCACACCACCGTTTTATGAGAATGCTCATTGCACACATTTTTTGGCATATTCCGCAAATTTGTTTGGAGGAATGCTCTTTAGTATATGAACAGAGGTAGCAGCGTCGTCGTTTATTCGAAATTTCAGATGTGGTAGCCTCAGTATTTGTTGATGAGGTACTTAAAACTTCATGTATTGTAGCCACGCTATGTAGTCTTTGATAAAAACTTCTGACTTCGACGCTTTATATTTGGAATGACTAAGTCTTTCACCAAATCTTTCAAAAATAGTTTTCGACGAGAATTTAGTTTTGTTTTGTTCCAATCGGGATATAAATTTAGCCATATGACTTTTGCTGCAATACCGCATACATCAACAATATTAAAAAATAGCGCAAGAGGCCATCTCCGTGTTTTACGCTTTACTAAAAACGCATGGCACATTTGATCCAGCATATCTACTCCGCCCTTTGCCTTATTGTAATATAGGTTTATCTCGGACTTATTTTTGTTGTTGACATCTATTTTGTCGTCATGGTGCATTGTGGATAACAGAATCACAACTCTGTTCTTCTCCGGAACATAGCTCACCAGAGTCATATTTCTTCGAAATCCAGTTACATTCGTTTCGTTTTGTCTTGATTTATGAGGAAGGAAGTTGGTGGGAATACATCGCTTATTTTTGCGTAGTGTACCAACACAAGTAAGTCACTTGAACAGCAAACATTGCGCTAATTCAAAACTCATAAAATAAGTGTCGAATGTAATGTTTCGGTTTGTCCTTTCAAATGGTGCGCTTATCTCTTCCACAACTTGAGTAGCCACAACTAGCGAACTTTCCTTTCCTAGGTGCGGAATGCCAAATAAAGGAAAACTAGTACTAGACTAGTTATACGACTTGTCTAGTTTTGTTCTGACACTCTACGCCTATACGGCACCAACTGCTCATCTATGGTCAAATTCTCTCCCGGCATATAGTGTTTTAGTAGGTTTTTATTGATCAAATTCCACACGTCCCTTATTGGCGCAAATTTATCTTTAGATCTGCGTATTGATCGTGTTGATTTGTCATGAAATCGTAAATGGCGCAGCAAAGCAACGAACCTATTTTTTGATATGCACGCACGATAAATAGGGCTTCCAAATAGTGGATCCAAAAATTCTAAATAATCTGTTATGCCTTGGTGATGCAAACCAGCCTCGTTCAATAACCCTATAAATGCCCGAATTTCCACTAAGTCGGTCATTTTCCATTGCGTGCCAAGTAAATTATTTGCTTGTAGATTGGTGTATTTTACAATAATATTTATTATTTCGTCTGTGAGAAACAGTGAAAATGCGTTATCATGGTTATCAATATGTTTACTAGGTGGTAAAATTATTTTACTTATTTGGCCCCGGATGATATTATGGGCAGCAGTTCGACTTTGTGTTTTTGGTATAGAGTATACATAGGCGACCATTCAGTTCCATCTTTCCCAACGAATACGTTCTCCGTATCTGTATCATTTTCTTCTTCTTCTTCTCCACTGCCTGATGCTCTGCAGTCTCAACACTTTCGTCATCGCTCTCTTCTTCAAGATTATTTCTGAATTCAGTATCCGTTACACTTCTCAAACGACTTCCCATTCTTCGAGATATAATTATATAATATTTGAATATTATTATGATGGATCGATAATTACATTTTACGTTACCTATATGTAACCTAGAACGTTTACACTAATAAGTTATTTTATCACTATGGAAAATATCACTTGAATAAAAAGAAAAACACATACACTAACTGATAAAACTGGCAAACGAACTTCTAATTCTAACTTAGCATTCACAAAAACAATGACTAAAAATGTAACATAATATGTAATTACGTAAATATATAAGGACTGTATCGAAAAGAAAGTATCCACAAAAAAAGCCATTTTAAACACACAAAAACAATTTTAAGTATTATAAAATGATGTTTTATCATAAAGCAGACTTCTAATTAGAAGATTTTATGTTTAAAACATTGGAGAAATTATTTTCTAAATACATAGCGAATTTTTAATTTGATGCCTTTACTTAGATTTTGCACAGTAGTTTTATTAATTTGTCTGGTTGCTTTGGACTAACTTTTTGAACTTTGTTAAATTTTCTGCTAGTTTACCATTATTTTTCAAGTAACGCTTCGAAATTGCCCAATATCTTTCAACTGGTCAAAGTTCTGGTGAATTTGGCGGAGTTTAATGTTTTTCCACAAAAGTGATGCAGTGGATTTTTAACAGCTCCAAATTTATAATGGGCAGTTGCACGGTTTTAATTAACATACAATTTTTTTTTTCACGTCGTTTCGGAACTTTTTGTTTCTTATATGTCTTCCAGTCACACGCCTTATTTTACCCGCTGGATCATTCTTATGCTAGTACCACCCACATAAATCTCTGACAGACATTGATTTGTTTTTGTGAATTTCACTCACAATTTTGGCTCTAATTTGGGATTGCTGGGACCTTGTTTTCGACCGTTTTTTCGGAAATCCTTTACCGTACCATGTTCCCTAGACTTATTAATTTTTTCTCACTGCATTTTTACTTATATTTTCGCGCTTTGCCAAATTTCTAAACGAAACACCGTTTTCAGTGCAAAATTCGTTTACGCACTTCTTCTTTAATTAGTGGCATTGTTACAACTGGGTAACAAATTATAAAAATCAAACGCAATATTTACCGACAAAAAGCTATTCTATCTAACGGCACTTTTCCGTTACAATAGAATTAGAGCAAGGCGAAGAAAACTAAATTTTTTTGTGGCTACTTTCTTTTCGATACAGTCCTTAGATTACAAGCAGACACGCTTGATCTGGTCGAAAATAAAAAACTAAATAGAAATATAGAAAAATGAACTCCTGCACAATTTTTCTAATTAGGAGAGGAACAAGCGCAACACGTGCAATTATTATTATTTTTTGAGCTATTCTCGAATTATTCGATCAAGTGTCTGAGAGTCACACCGTGGCAGTTTATGTAATTTTTACTAATTCAGGATCAAAAATAATAATTATAAAATTTCAAAAAATAAAAAATATCATTTTTTTGATAATTTGTGGACCAATAATGGAATACATATTGGTGGTTGAATATTATACATAGTTTTAAAGAAGTCACAGTTATTTAAAATTAAATAGTGACTCAGAGACCGAGCTCGGTAGGAATAGGGCTAAAGAAAATTTGTCAACATTATCCGTTTAAATATTAATTTTAGTAGTTTTAAAGTCAAATATACGAATTACTAGAACTTTAATAATTTGATAAAAAATGATCGTTCCATTTCGATAGGATATAGCACCTATATAGTGTTGTAAATGTTAGCACATTTTAAGAAAACAAAAAATTAAAATTTATTAATTAGTGAAATCCATAAAATTTTTACTA
This sequence comes from Tipula helvola, assembly GCA_963556165.1. Classification (NCBI taxonomy): domain Eukaryota; kingdom Metazoa; phylum Arthropoda; class Insecta; order Diptera; family Tipulidae; genus Tipula; species Tipula helvola. The sequence goes on from OY744482.1 coordinate 7,569,672, forward strand.
CATATCGTTTAAAATTTTATGTTTTTTTGTATATGGAGAAAAATAGGTGAAATTATAAATTCTTTATATGGGGCCGGAAGTCATGTTTTAATTTTATGATTTTTATGTTTTGAATATGTATAGCATTAAGTAAAACAAACAATTTATGCAACATGATTTTTGTGTTGTTGTTGTTTTTTTAAGATACAAATATTTAAAAACTCCATACACGTATATTGTGTTGTTTTTATTTTTTTTTTTTTTTTTTTTTTTTTTTTTTCGCTGGCGCTACATCCCATGGAGGGATTTGGCCGCTTCATTATGATTTTTCGTAATCAGTTTTTAAACGGATAATGAATGATTAATTCATTGATCCTACCGTTAACCAGCCGTGATTTTTTCATCACCCGCCGGGAATTGAACCCGGGACCTCCGGAGCTTAAAGCAAGCATGCTAACCACTGTGCCACCGGGGCGGTTGTTTTTATTGCTATAGAAAAAAAATTATTATCCGTAAATTATAAAATTGGGCTCATTTTAAAGATAAATGAACATTTTTTAATTTTCTCACATGTTTTTCATTTTTTAACTTCTTCCTTATTTAATTTGTTTACACATACTAAAAAATTAGCGCAACGTTTAGTTTCGTTTTCTTGCAAAAGACGTTTAAGTATGACAATTTACGATTTTTTTTGTATCTCAAAATAAAATTTAAAACAAAAATTATTGATAAAAAATATTGGTACACAAAATAAAAACAAAAATTTGAAAATATTCACAAACAATATTTGAATATTTCTTAAAATGTAAGGCCTTCCTGCTTAAAATGTAAGGCCTTCCTTTGAAGGAATGACTGCTTGAAAATCGTGAGTTTCCTGTATTGCTTTTAATTTCTCAAATCTACTAGTTTGTTGGATGTATTCAGATTAAATTCAGCATCTGAACAAAATTTAAAAAACGTATCAGTCTTCAACGTTTTTTCTAAATTGGATAATTCGTCCGCATTGGTTATAATACCGGCGTATTTGTTGGTGTGATTGGTTCTGGACGCCATTCTTTTGATAGTACCTCCTACTCAGGAGGATAGTACCTCCTTCGCATGGATTCGCACGAATCTGCTGACGTGAATCGTCTGTTTCGCGCGAACCCATTGAAATAAATCGTATAAACTTCGAATATCAATGATATTGAACTATAAAATGTTATATATTTAATTTATCTATCTAGGTATCATATTTTTGTTTTATCATAGAATCGAAAACATAAAACGTACTCTTTCACTAATACACATAAAAAGGTACAATTTTTAGCAAAATTTTACAAATTTGGTGAGTATATTTGTTAAAAGATCTTTTCGCAGTTTTTTTTCCGCTGGCGCTACATCCCATAGAGGGACTTGGCCGCTTCGTAGTGAAGTTTCATAATCATTTTTACAACGGATAATGAGTGATTAGTTCATTGATCCTTACATTAACCAGCCGTGATTTTTTCATCACCCGCCGGGAATCGAACCCGGGACCTCCGAAGCTTGAAGCAAGCATGCTAACAACTGTGCCACCGGGGCGGCGAGTTTCGCAGTTCATTTATGGTTATTATTTTGTGATACAAATTTGACATAAGTCAATTAAATTGAAAAATTTAACAATTTTAATTTTTTAGGGCTATGAAGAAGCAAAGTTTGCTAACCTCATATTTTTCTGAAAACATAGTTAGAAGAGAACCTGAACCGACTGAAAATAGGTTGTCTGTTTTAGGCACGGAGACAGTTTTAAACGAAATAGAATTATTTATATAATCTGTTTGCATTTTGATATTGTTGCAACGTGAAACAAATTTGATTTTATTGTAATTTTCTTTTAACTTTATATGGCGGTTTGATCAGTAAATAAGTAAATAAAATTAAATTAAATAGAATTTTCATTTTTACAATTTTTTCGTGTTTTGACTAATCTTTTCATAAAGTATTTTCAAATTCGATAATTTGCGAACCCGCTAGTAAAATTTGGGAAAACATCACTGCTCCTACTCCATCGCACGGTCCCTTTCCATGAGCCGTTGCGTTCAAATTCCACTCATAATCAACGCCGAAATCCTCTTTGTGCTTAGATACATATATTCATAATTTTTTGTTATTTTTATAATGTGTTACTACACCCACCATCAGTAGTACAATAAATTTTAGAAAAATCATGAGTTTTAAAAAACTTCACCAATTTTTTGATGCAAAAGTAAACTGCTTATCACGATGAAGACAATTTGATATCATAAGTAATGAAGCTTGTGTATAGTAATGATGTAATTTTTCTACTACTTTTTGTAAATTATAAACAGATGAATAGTCGCTTATTTGTTGTTCCAATGGAACACTTGTGCTGCATTTTGAATTATAAATGCATAATTTACTGCAAGAAACAAGTTTGTTTTTTATGAAGCTAGATTGCTGTAGTGAAATGATTCAATCAGAAATCAATTTTTTCAGCTAATTAAGAACATATCAAAACCATGAATTTAATTACTTTTCAGTTGCATAATTTATAACAAGCTTCCCAGAGATATGCGAAATTGTGGCTATTCCAGTGCGCTACGATTGATTTTATTTTTGGGCGTATTATTTAATGTGTACAAATTTAATTACCACTTTTGCCTTCGAAGCAACTAATTTATTATTAAAAATGTTTTGTGTATTCATAATTTTAATTTAACCCTGCGTGTGTACACTTTATTTTTTGAGACACGGTGTGTACACTGGGTCTTTTAGGGAACAGCTGGGTTTTCTAAGTTTTCTGAGCTTTCAAAAAATCTGAAAAAATTCTAGGTTACTTCTTGAAGTGTCTACTATATGGTCCAGAAGTTGCCAAAATCCAAAGTTTAAAGCCGTTGGTAATAAAAATTGAGGAATAGTCGAAAAAGCGGAAAAAATCGAATTTTGTTACAAAATTCGTAACTACACTAAACAAACATTTAAAAAAAACTATGAGCTTTCAAAAAAATATAGTATCTTTGGCCTGGGCTCCAAAAAGCTGAATTATTTAACCACCTGAAAGTGGGGAATAGTTTACGGATACAGGCATGTCATAATAAACGGAGCGGTAATTATTTAGCACAAAATGAGCTTTTAGTGTTGCAAATACAAAAATTATAAAATACTAATAATAATTAGTGACAAGTAAGGAATTTACAGTGCGCAATTGTGGTAAAAGTGCGTTCGATGATTATCGCAAACCGGCGTTTCGAACGATGCACAAGAATACATTGTATTTCGTTTTCCTTCTAACTGCAAACAGAATTAATTTTTGTAAATTAATTTAATTCATAATTTATTATTTTGAACAATTTTATAGTTTATTATTTAACACCATCAAAACGCGAAACTAAAAATATTGCCGTTTATAAATTTGAGACGAGACTGAATAAACTTTGTTTTGTTTTAACTTGTGTGTTGTTTGTGTGTTTCTGATTGGTCCCGGCAGAAAACGTACAATAAAAATGTGTACCGGATGACACCGGAGGCACCCAATGCGCGGCGAACTCATGTTGGTGCCGGAGGAATATTATGAATAAATAATAGTGGTCCATTAGGTGAACCACCACAAGTCCGTGAAAAATAGCCAAAACAGCATCAAATTACATAAAACATTTATTTTAGCCATGAAAAAACTGAAAAACTACGAGAAACACAAAAAAAAACTGCTTTCATTTACCTTCGAAAATACCGACATTGTGTGTACACTGACCCTTTTAGGGAACGGAAATGACTTGCACTGGCTGGCGTTTGCAAGTAAACTACCAGACTCCGGTGCCATTTCGGCCTCTAGTGCCCACTACTACCCAGATTTTTTAGAGGAGGTAACCGAAGTTCGCCCTCTATTCAAGAGTGGGAAATTTTAATTTCAAATTTCGACTGTTCCTTCAAGGACCCAGTGTACACACGCAGGGTTAATATCACCTTAATTAACCCTTAAATGACACATGGGGTCTAGTGGACCCCAGACCTTTTTCAATCGTTCATATTTAAATGTTTTTCCTCCGGAAATGCATCTCGTGTTCCCTCCCTTGCTAAAGTTGAGATATTGCACTACCTGTTTACGTACTCAGCGCAAGCCGGTTGACTGCTAGCAGCTGTGTAGAAATGTCCAAAATCACAGTGGGGTCCAAATGACCCCAGTGTATCATATACGTATATTTGTGTGAAAACCGGAATAACTTTTAGGCATCTCAACTCTAGCATACCTAGAGCGAGAGAGATGCCTTATTCTCCGCTGCTGATATCTGTCTGTAAACAAAATAATTCGAAAGGTACTTATCCGATTTTCAAGAAACAAAGACATACTAATAGACCTTGACGAGACAAGAAAAATGTGATATAACTAAGATCTCTAGGTGATCGGATTTGATAAAAATTGAATGAAAATATTTGTATTGTATACGAAATAATTTTTTCAAAGTTGTTTTTGCCGTTTTTTGTGTTGTTTTATTGTTTTTGGTCGTGAGTAAGACTGTACGTAAAGAGTTTTGGAAATACATAGTTCTTTTGTATGGCCAAATAGTAAGAAATTAATTTAAAGTATTTTTTGTCACAGTCAATAAAATTTCCCTTCACAATAAAATGTGTCTTAAAGTTTCCTAACAGCCTGTTATCGGCATTTCGGCCTTTTCTTCATGTCGCTTGACAGAAAAAGTTTGACGGCTTCTGCACACCATTTCAGAATTATTATGATAGATTATTTGTAATAAGACAACCGGTTCGTTTAAAGAAAATATGAAACTGAAAAATTTAATTCTTTATAAAAATTAAGTGTATTTATGTATAAGTATATAACGTAATATATATATTATGGTTTGTACACGCTTTTATAAAATATAATATAAATTTGTAATATGTTTGCGAGAATGGTGTTCTTGTTTGAACAAAAATTCATATAGACTTCATCCTTCTTGGTAAATTGTGTTTAGTTAGAGACATACACAAAACCAAGTAAATAAAAAAAAATGTTGAAATTCTATTTTATGCTGTGGAAAATGCCAAGCCAGAACAGAAAATTCCACAAACAACAATATGACAACAAGAATATAAAACAAAAATACATTTACAAATAACAATGACGAAAAATATCCTTCTAAATCCTATTTTAATTGAAAATGCTTTAAGGAACGGCAAAAAAATAGCGCACACCACATACAGTATACATATGTTGAATATACAACTACAAATATGTAAACTTTTCGAATATGAACATATACTATGTATGGATGGCTGGATGTTGAAGTGAGGGGTTTTAGTAAGTTGACACCATCAAAATATGTCATTGTTCCAACAAAAACCAAAAAATACATTTTAATAATAAAAATTAATAATAATTTGATTTATTTTCATTATTTTTAGTTTATTTGTTTTCAATATAATATAGTTGACCGGCAAGTAATGGACACACAAAAAAAAATTAAATCGTTGGATATTCGAAGGATTTATAATATTGTGAATAGTCACGTACCATGTGCCATATATATGTACATAGTACGATATGACGTGATTTTTATATGATATTGATATTTTAAGGGACGTGAACAAAGTACATATATCATTCAGATGCGTAGATGCGATGGGATGATGATGATATAACTTCTTGGCCTCTTTATAAAATATAGTTAATATGTTTTTGAATAGATATGGTCATGTACTACACACACTAGAATGTACATACATATTGTAAAATATGTTAAGCCCATAGATATAAAAAATAAATAATAATAATCTAGCCATATAGAGAATAAATGGAATTTGGTAATTATTGATATTTTTTATTAAGATCACTATGATTTTTTTCGTAACTAATAATACCAAGAGTTAGTTCATAACATTTACAAATGAATTAAATTTTAAGCATATTTCATTTTCATGCCTTACATTCATTTTCACAATTTATAATAAACCTTTTCAGAAGTTTCTTTATACCTGACAATAGTTTAGCACCCGCGAAATGGTAAAATTAATTTCTAAAAATAAATACATATCTAGCTATATATTAATTTAATTCTTATGATAAACAAGTTTTCTTGTGGATATAGTATTATATTACAAATAAGTCCTTGAGTTTTATAAATAAACGGGAAAATCTTAGGGGATGTTTTATATTTATATAAAAACAACTTTTTTGTTATACTCGAATTTTCCTTTTATTGTGTGAAACTGATATGATGTTATCGGTTAGGGATTACTTTTATCAATCAAAATAAACTATAATTAGTAATTACACATTATAGTATATATTTTGATTGATTGTGAATAGATATTGTTTACGGGTGGATATAATCTCATAATATTATTTAATTTATGTCATGTTGACCTTTTTTAAAATATATATAAATCTAAAAGTGCGTATAGTCGATAAATTATACTACATAATATCAATCAAGAATCAACGATACTTGATTGCACCCAAAAAACTAAATATGTAATTGGTATTGCAGATGGAAAATATTTTTCACAAATTATACGGTTGCGTTACCAAGTTACGTTGCAATCATGAAAATAATATGCATATGTATATGTATATAGGGTGGGCCTTAATTAAATGAATGGTTTGTTTTTGAATAACTTACATAGTAGCTAAAAACAAATTCTTCAAAACTACGATTTGATATCTTTTATTGGCATCATTACAATTCGTTTTGCTTAATTTTACAAAATTATGTCCGGTAAATACCTCCTCTAGCATTGATGCAAACTTCGACTCGTTTTTGAGCCCTTTTCAACAAGTGACATAGTGTTTCGGTCGAAATACTGGCAAATTCTTGTCGCATATGTTACGGTTGGCATTAAAAAAATTCTCGATGCAACCGATAACATAAAACACCTGTGTAGTTTTGAATGGTTCAGAACAGAAAAATGTTCCTAATCCGAGCTCAGTCTAGAAAGATATACATTAGTCGTGGGTGCGGTATTCTGAACCACTTGATCTAATAATAAATAAACAAAATGAAAAAGAAATGTCGTATTTGCCATTGACCCCACTTAGATCCTCCGAAACTAACCTCCCTATGGTTCACTTATGTACCCATAACTAACAAAAATGAAAGCCAATGTGGAGTACAAACTTTGAAGTTAAATATGACATGAACAAAGCACAAAAGAAGTAAAATAAATTAAGGAAACAATTTGGAATGGTACTAACATTAATAAAGCGCAACAAAAATGTACGAAAATAGTAATAATAAAACTAATATTAAAAACTTACTATCTGACTATTTTAATTTTGTTTAAATATTTATTAACGTTTCCATTTTGGAAACTGTCGGTTTAGAAAAATGTCTTTTATAATGATGAACATACAAACAATTTTTCCACCATATAACTATTTAAGGAAAATTCCATGTTGTTTCGTTATTTAAAAAAAATAAAAAAAAATAGCGAAACAACACGGAATTTTCCTTAAGGGGGGACCTCCTCCAGATATTAATTTTTTTGCATTTTTTTTTTTAACTTTAAAAATTCATTTAGTATCTGAAGAATATATTTCATTTCCAAAGTTTCAAGCCCAACAGAAAGTCCTAAAGATCCCTAGAAAGTCACCGAAGTGATGCGAAGTAATGCGTTCCCTTCAAGAACGAAAACTTTAATCGAGTTTTTCTTGAAACGTTTTTTTTTGCGCGCTGTGGAATGTAACTCAAAAAATAATGGACCAATCAACTTGAAATTTTGTACACATATTCTTTAGCTTATCGGCCTTTGCACAAACCTAAAATTTTGTATAAATTGTTTAAACAAATATTGGTTTTAACGAATTGTTTATAAAGAAACACGTGTTTTTTTTTTCTTTTTGTCCTCTAATTTTCAATTTTATTTTTTTTTTTGCAACTTTAGGTTCATGCAAAGCGGAATGAATTGTTTTAATAAAAAAAAATATGTTTCGTTAATTTTAGTTAACTACAAGCGTAGTGTTCCAGGCCGTTCCACGGCGCAAATTATAGTAGTCTAGTTCGAGCACCTCTAGCGCCGCCATTTTGTTTTTTTTTCACTCATAAAAAAAATTTTTTGTATTCATTTAAACGTCAATTTTATTATGCAATTTGTTTCACTGCAATAAATGCTCTCAATTTTTTGTAAATAATTATTGAAAAACCAGTTGTCTGGAGGAGGTTCCCCCCTTAAATAGTTCTATGGTGGAAAAAATTGTTTGTATGTTCATCATTATAAAAAACATTTTTCGAAACGACAGTTTCCAAAATGGAAACGTTAATAAATATTTAAACAAAATTTAAATAGTCAGATAGTAAGTTTTTAATATTAGTTTAGTTGTAATTTTTAGTATATTTTGTATTAGAATTTTATATTTCATAAAATTCTATTTAAGGTTTTTCATATCAATTTGTAAAATTTGTTAAAAAAATTTTTTTAATTTTGTTAAAATTTTAATCTAAAAAATTTTTTTTATTTGTATTTTTAATGTATTATAGTTTCTGTGGAAGAAACACAAGAAAATGATCTTAGGATCGAAATATCTGTTAAGATTTATATATATTTTATTAAATGATTAAAATAAATTATTAATAAAAAATGGTGTTGTCAAAAGTACAATAAGAATTTTTATCTAGCAAAAATTCCGAAACAACAAAAAGTAGCTCTAAATATTAAATGGTAAGTTGAGTGTAGATATTAAAAATAATGACATTAGCAGTGAAAATAATGAAAATAGTTTCTTCGTTGAAAATGAAAAAGAACTTGTACAACAAGTTCTAATGATTACGAAGAATAATTACGAAAATATTAATGTTGAATTAATGGAGAAATGCATTGGTCAAAATATCGACGGAAATATTAGAAATCAATTGGTTGATTTAATAGCGGAATTTAGAGACTGTTTTGCTTTAAATATGAACGAAATTGGAAAAACTAATAAGGCATCAATTAAAATCAATAGGAAAGGAATTAGACCAGGCATGGATAAAATTAAATGTGTAAATAATTTTCCTACACTTACTAATGTGCACCAAATTCGACAATTTATTGGCCTAGCCTCATATTTTAGAAAATTTGTTCGTAATTTCTCAGTATTAGCGGAGCCGATAACTAGATTGACGAGAGAAAATGTCAAGTTTGATGGACTAATGAACAAACTGAGGTGTTTACAGAACTGAAGAATAAATTATGCAAACGTGATTGATATTTTAGTTCTTTTTAATAAGAATAAATAATGCACAAAAGATCTTTTAGGTCGCAGTGCGGGTTGGCTTGAGCCCCCACATGGCCCTCAAGTAATAATAAGAATAAATCACACGAAGTACATACGGATGCAAGTGCTATTGGTTTGGGGGGAATTTTATTACAATTGGAGGATGATAATGAATTTCATCCAGTGTCGTATTACAGCCGTCAAACAATTGACTTGGAGAGGAAGTTTCATAGTTTTGAGCTGGAAGCTCTAGCTGTGGTAGAGTCGTTGGACAGATTTCGACCATTTATACTGGGTGAAAGGTTCACAGTCGTAACAGATTGTAATTCATTAAGAACTGCTCATCTAAACGTGATATTATTCCACGTATATGAAGATGGTGGCTCAGATTATAAGAGTATGAGTTTGAGATAAGACATAAAAGTGGAAGTCAAATGTGTCATGTAGACACTGTATTGCGAAATCCAGTTGACCCACCAAGAAATATTGAACCTGCACATTGAAAGTGTAGGTCAATCATGGGTACAAACGTTACAAGACAATGACCTTAATATAAAGGAAATTAAAGCAAATATGGCCAATCCTGCGAATAAGGAATTTGAAATTAAAGGTGGCCGATTGTATCGACGGGTGAACGGTGAATTGTTATTTATAGTTCCAAAGGGTGTTCGGGGTAGGGTAATCCGGTCATATCACGACGAAATGGGTCATTTCAGTATAGATAAAACTCTAGCTGCTTTACGGGAAGTTTATTGGTGGCCTCGAATGTGACAATTCGTAAAAAAGTACATTGCAACGTGTTATGAATGTTTATTTCATAAGGAAAATCGTGATAAAAATAAAATCACTTTGCATCCCATCGAGAAAATCCCCACTCCATGCCATACATGGCATTTGGATCACTTAGGACCCTTTGTCAGAAGTCAGAAAGGAAACTGTTATATACTTGTAATTGTTGACGCGCATACAAAATACGTATATCCCATACATTTCGGTATGCCAACGCGTATAATCTTCGACCGTGGAACGACCTTGGTTGACCGAAGGTTTGAATCGTTTTGCAAGGATCATAATATACTCCATATTAAGAATGCAACGGCTACCCCAAGGGCTAATGGACAGGTGGAGAGATATAATAGGACCATACTTCATGCTCCACGTACAATGTCCGATGACAAAACTGATAAATGGGATGAGAAGTTGCCGGCAATACAGTGAGCTATGAATAGTATCCCACCGTCAGTTACGCAAATATCGCCGCAACAATTAACATTTGGGTTCTCGCCCAAACCAATTTCTACGGATAAATTAAAATTGATTCTGGTTGGTGAGCGTCTTGATAATACACAATTTGATACCGAATTAAGAGGAAATCTACGAGGAGAAGCATCGGAAAGAATTAAAATAAATCAAGACAAACAAAGGGAAAGGTTCAAAATAAAGTTCAAAGCACCAGATAAGTATAACATTGGAGATAAAGTAGTTGTTTTTAGAGAACCTCCTGCTACAGGCGAAAGCCGTAAATTAGTAAGACGTTTTAGAAGACCATACACCGTAACACAAGTGTTATATGCCGATAGGTATAGAGTTGAAGAGAATTGCTCAGTGGACGGTAGAAGACGCTTAAAGGGAACCGTTCCAGCTGATCATATGGGTTTAGTTATATCACCGGAGTATGAATTCGGAGAAACATCGTCGGAGTTAGAAGAACATGATTGAGGCCAATCATGAAGTCAGCATAGCCGAATTTAACGAATTTAGTTTTTATTCATTGTTATTTGTTTTGTTTATTATTTAATCGTCGGTGCTACATCTATTATACCGGGTGTTTCTCTTTTAAACTGAGACGATCAAATATCTCGAAAAATAGCCACTCTACGGAAAAAATGTCCATAATCAAAATTTAATCATACCGCGGGGGAAATACATTAGTGCAAAAAAATAGTCCCCCACCCCCCGCTTTGTAGGTGGGGCGCGGGGTAACTTTGAAACTAAGATAGGAACCCCTATTTTTTATTGCAGATTCGGATTCTACGGCTAAAAATACGTAGGATTTGACTGAAACATTTTTCTCGATTCATGTTAGATGGCGCTGTAATTGACGATATTCAATTTTTATCTCGGATTAAATATCTCCGAAAATAAGCACTCTACGAAAAAAATGATAGAGATCAAAATTGAATTATTCCGCGGGGGAAATACATTAGTGTTAAAATTAGTACCCTCACCCCCTCCTTGTAGGTGGGGGTACTAATTTTAACACTAATGTATTTCCAGCGCCATCTATCATGAATCGATAAAAATGTTTTAGTCAAATCCTACGTATTTTTAACCGTAGAATCCGAATCTGCAATAAAAAATAGGGGTTCCTATCTTAGTTTCAAAGTTACCCCCCGCCCCACCTACATGGAGGGGTGAGGGCTACTAATTTTAACACTAATGTATTTCCCCCGCGGAATAATTCAATTTTGATCTCTACCATTTTTTTCGTAGAGTGCTTATTTTCGGAGATATTTAATCCGAGATAAAAATTGAATATCGTCAATTACAGCGCCATCTAACATGAATCGAAAAAAATGTTTCAGTCAAATCCTACGTATTTTTAGCCGTAGAATCCGAATCTGCAATAAAAAATATGGCTTCCTATCTTAGTTTAAAAGTTACCTCCGCCCCACCTACAAAGCGGGGGGTGGGGGACTATTTTTTTGCACTAATGTATTTCCCCCGCGGTATGATTAAATTTTGATTATGGACATTTTTTCCGTAGAGTGGCTATTTTTCGAGATATTTGATCGTCTCAGTTTAAAAGAAACACCCGGTATAGTAATGGAACTATAATGTAATATATTTTTGTATGAGTGGTAACACTCTTTTTGAATTAGTTGCAGATGTTCGCCGTGAGTAGAGTAGAGTAGAGAGAGTAATTTTGGAAGAACAAGAAGTGCATGGATGTAAAAAGTCGTCGTAGTTCGCCATAGTCCGGTTTGGTAGCGCAAGAGGTAAACATAAACCAATTAAAATTTTAAATCCATTTATATATTTCAAAATAATTATGTATCTTCAATTTACAGTCAATTAAAATGCTCAATTCTATTTCTTGTCGTACCAAAAATCACAATGTAAAAAGTGTCGATTGTTTGTTTTCAAGTAATAAATTTTACTTCAGCATAATTTTGCCTAAAGTGAAAACAAATTGATTTGTATAAAATTGAAATTACTAAAAAACAAAGAAAATGTGAATAAAAAATAAATCCCTAGACTTTTGGGAGGAGGTAATCAGATCGCAAGAAATTAGACTTATTTACATAATTCTGAAGTGCAGAAAATTTAATTTAAAGTCAAAATTGTTTATAAGCACAAATACACTTCAAAATTGTCTAAACCTATACCTTATATTTATATAAGTATGTACGTATGGGTATAACAAGAGTTAATAACAACGCAATATATTATACATATTATCCTTACCATATACTCGTATTATACGTACATAACGACGAAAATTAGACAAACAAAAGTTTTCAGGCATCAAAAGAAAATCTGTGTTGAGAAGACAAGAGTACCGAAAAAGGTGAATTCAAGGATTTTATTAAACAGATTATTTTAAATCAGTGAAATACCTTCATCGAAGCTTCAAAATGATCCGTTTTTGTTGCTGTGATGTGTGCTGTTCCTTTTGTTCGAAAGTTAAGATGCTGTTTCATTATTAATTTGCTACTGTGTATGCTACACTTTTCTGTTTTTCTCTTTGTTTTAGGAAACGAAACTTTATCTATTCTTTGAAATTTTTGTTGCTCGTTTTTTTTCAATTAGGTAACTAATCCTTTTTAATCGATACTTCTTTGATAAAGGTGATTTTCTTTATGAACGTAGAATGGTATATAAAAGTGCAAAGGGGTATTAATTTTATCTAAGGTGTAAATAATTTATTTGGTTTATATAAGAGTTTTTTAATAAATTAAATTTTCATTTAAATGAAAAGGTGATTCTATAATTAATAATAATTCTTCATGATCTTCATTTGATTAAATTGCAGCTTGTAAAATTCATCTTCACTTCAAGCTCTCGTTTTTCACAACAAGTATTTTTTTTGGGTTGGTATCGTTTTCCAAACTAAAATAATCCCAAAAAATCAAGTTTTTAAATGTAACAAATTTTTGAAATATTATTTTAATACGTTTTATACCTTAGAAGAAGGGAGCTGCCGCCCCCAAACCCCCGCTTTGACAATTTTTGAAAATTCTAACATTCATAGAAATTGGACAATTTTCAAAAAATTTGTGTTGCTTAATAATTATTCACATACTAAAATAAAAAACTCCCTAAAGCCGCTTAGCATTGGTCCTTTCTGCGCAAGGGTGACAAAAAATTAGGTAGCTTCCTTTTGTTATTGCAGTTAACAAAAATTGAATGGGTCTTCATTTTCAATGGGGTCTTTCTTTTCTATTATTTTGTATTTTTGGGGGGATTTTAATATTTGGGAATATGATGGTTATTTTTGATTATTTTTTAAAGGCACCTCAAGTTGATAGCGCTTTCGAAGATTCCACAGTACCAGCAATTGGTACGATTTTGGTTCATATATTGGAGCAACGGCAACATATGAGAAATCCATTACAGATTTAAACCTGACAATGAGAAAAATCTGGACGTATCTACCTGGTGATTTAGAATTGGCAGGTACTATGTATATCTGCCAAAAGAAGAGAGCAATTTGATTGCTAACTAAAATCTATTTAGCTGGCCGTGTGCAACTGAAAAACGGAATCATTCTACAAAACATTACAGTCAGATCCGGCACCCGGGCGGATTATAACTGGTAGCTGTACAACAATTAAATATAGATGAGATTTCGGTTGTCAAATCTGCCACAAATTAAGAAGAAAAGGAATCTGTGTGTGCCATTATTGATTCTTCAGAAATCACGGGGAGATATGCCCTCTCAAAGAAATCATGTAATGTAGCATCTTTCTGAAAGGATTGTAATCAAAAAAGATCTACCTAGCCCAACTGTTCCATGCTGAACCCTAATTTCGATCAACAAAGGGACTATATAAGTACAATATCATGTTCTATTGACTCACGAAAACGGATCCTATATAAAAATGCTGAACTCTTTATAGAAGAAATTGACTCAGTTCAGCATTTTTGCGCCACTAGAATATGACATAAGTGAGACTTCAATTGATCGATATCTACCATTTTAAATGATGATTGATGTAGCATTTAAAAATGTGTCGGAAAATTCATCACCACACTGAAGTATCTTTTTGGGCGACCATAGACAAGTGGGATGCTCATCAGGAAATACCATCCAATTGACGATATAACTTTATTGGCCGTGAACTCACAGGGGAATTGTATATCGGAAGCACTACAAGAATATGCACTGTAAACAAGGAACCAAATTAACTTATTATCGCCAACAACCAGTGATTTAGTAGAGCTTAGAAAGTATATAAGTAATAAGTTAGGTTCCACAAAATAAGTATGTATTCGTTTCGGAATGGTTTCAGCCGAAGGCCCTTTTCCAATTATTTACTGATTTAAAAGAGATGAGATAATGAGCTTCACAAATTCAGCATTACAACATCATCGAAATGATTCAAAATTTTTGTTTCACCAACGAATCTTTTTCAATCCACAAAAAGTGAAGTAATTCTAAAATAAATTTAGTCTAAAATAACGTCAAAAATTAGGGAGGGGCAAATGAAATCGTTCCGCAATCCACAACGTTCATTATTACCGTTATTCGCCTTTTAACGCAAAGTGGCTGACATCTTATGGAGCTTATTCGAACTAGAGCCAATGGTGGTGAAAATTTATTTATGCGTCAAACTGCATATAAAAATAGTGTCCTGTGCGTATAATTAATAAAATAGTTGTATTCCACAATAATTTAATATCCAAAACCTGTTGTATAAGAAGCAAGACTATATACACATTACACAATATGTACAATATTTTTTTTTTATTAATTTGAGAAAATCATAGAGGTAAAAGCTGTAGAGAAGAAATAAACAAACGTCAAGTGTAAACAAATCAGTGGGAAAAAGAAAAAGAGTAAAATAGAACAGAGGGCCATATTTAGAATTGTATTCAATGCATTGAACTGGAGTGGGTTGCTTAAAACAAAACAAAGTTTAAAAAATATTTTTATTTTAGTTGCAAATACACGGATAATTATTATTTAGTTCAATTTTTTAATAAAATTAATTTTATAATTAAAAATAACTTTTCTAAAAACGCGTCATTGTTTTACACTTTTAGTGCGGACCTGTTAAAAATAGTTGTAAGCAAATCGTAAGATTCCTAAGCACCCAACAACAACAAAATTTGTTTTTTTTATAATTACGTAACGGTCAACGTTTTTTTTTTTTTTTGTTAAATCGGCTAAATACTAGAGGCAAGTGGATTGCACTATCAATATTTAATATGCAATGAACAAAACAGAAGGAAGAAATACTCCAGGTGGTACACCAATGGAAATATTGGGCAATCCACTCTCTGATGAGACTGGCTCTAGGGTTTCTGGGGAGGGCCGATCCTTGCATATACAAAATAACTAGAATATGAAAATAATAAGCAGCCCGTTCCAAAGGCGAGAAAAGGTTGCTTGATCTCCTGAGAAAACTTTTAATTTATCACCTGAAAATCTTAACATGGAGCAATTCCAAAATAATATGGGCGCAACAGCGGCACCCCAACAAACAGGTATAACAACCTCATATAATTATAATGAAACATTTGTTGTTGAAAGTTGTGCTTCAGAACAAGAGCAAATGTTAACAACAATGGCAAAAAGTAACTGATGAGAAAAGTCAGTAAAGCATTATTATTCTCAATTTACAACAACAAATTGGCGAACTAAACAAAGAAATGATGCAATTAAAGCAGCATGAAACTCAAGCTAAGCTATCAATGAAGCAGAACCAGAATACCAAATTTAATTTAAAAAATGGTACATGTCAAACTGAATCACCAATGATACAGAACCAATGATACAAAACACCAATTCTAATGTTAATAAAAAGATTGAATATCAAACCGATGAGAAAGACTTAGCTAAAGAAGCAGAATGGATTCGTGCTAAGTCTAGGAAAAATAAAAGGAGAAGATTAAATAATACACCGTCATCACAACAAAAACCACAAACATTGGATCAAAATACTCAGCCTCAAAAGATAAAAAAAATACCTCCCCACCACCTATCACAGTAGATGATGTTAAAAATGATCACGAGTTCCATGATATAATTAAGGCGAGTGTATCGAGGATGTATTGTTGCAAAGGAAATTCAGAAAATTAAAATCCAAAGGATTAATAAAACTTAAATGCCTTGTCAGGCAAATCGATACGAGGCAAAAATCGATAGATGTATAGACATCAGTCAAACATTACAAGATATTCTCATGAAATTAACAAAATTTGATGAGAGGCTAAAAAATTGGAAGATAGAGCATTGGGAGCTAAACCTAAATCCACACAGAAATGAACAGCACAATAAAAATCATGTCATGGAATGCCAATGGTTTGCTTCGGCATCAGCAAGAACTACAAGCAGTTGAAACACAGTTTACTAAGCAATCCTACATAACATTTAAAGGCTATTGCGTATATCACTATTGACACTATTCATCCAGATAATTCAAACAGAGGAGGAAGTGCAGTCATCATAAAGAAAAATATCAATCATTTTGAAGAAGCAAAGTATGAAAAAGAAGAAATTCAGACCACAGTGTTTTATATAAAAACCAACAAATTTCCTATTGTTGTGGCAGTATTGTACTGTCCATCAAGATATTCTATTAAAAACAAACAATACTCAGAGTTCTTCAAGCGTCTGGGAAAAAGGTTCATAATAGGTGGTGACTTCAATGCGAAGAATACTCACTGGGGTTCTAGATTAATTACAACTAAAGGAAAAGAATTTCTGATTGCCATTAAAGAAAATGGATGTGAGTTCAGATCATTCTCCAATAGTCCTAACTCTAAGTGAGTATATCATCCAAAAAGGGAATAATCCAGTATTAACCAACACATATACGCACTGGGAAAGTTTCAAAGTACACCTTGAACAAAGAATACTTTTGAAAGTTCCTTTAAAAACTATGGATCAACTGGACACAGAAGTAGAAAAGTTCATTACGGATATTCAACAATCAGCATGGGAAAGTACTCCAAAAATCAAATCAAGCCTAAAAGGAAATAACTATCCAATAGAAATTAAAAATCTTCTTAGGGATAAATGCAAATTCAGAAAAAAGTGGCACCTAACTAGAGCTCCACAAGACAAAAAAAGACTAAACAAGCTTACTCAACAATTAACAAGAGAAATTCAGAAATTAAAAATGAGTCAGTTAATTTCTACTTAAGTAATTTGACGAGTGACAATAATACGGATTATTCGTTTTGGAAAGCAACTAGAACTCTGAAAAGGCCAATAATACCGATTCATCCTATCAGGAAAATGGATGGAACATGGGCAAGGAAAAACAAAGAAAAAGCTGAAGGATTTGCTAATCATCATGAAAATATATTTCAACCTCATGAATCTCAATTATGAGAAACATTGGATGAAAACATAATACAAGTTCTCGAAGATGTCACACCTACATCGCCTACTGAAGTAGCAAACGAAATTAAAAACAATTTAAACTAAAGCCGACTGCACGGGCGAGATTATTTCTGAGATTATTTTTATCCCAACATTTTCACTGTATTGATAAAAAAAATATAAATTCCCCTTCAAAATTTCTCCTCGCTAGTTAAAATTTATTTAACATTGGGCAAATAATCTTGCAGACGGCCAACATAACAACACAAAAAAATCGTTTAGAACAATAATTTTTGCCCATTATTGAAATATTTCCTTATTTATGATATTTCTCTCATATGTTAGTGAAAAAAATTCGTCTTTTCGTACCTATATGAAATTAAATAAAAAAATTAATCTCAAGAAAATTTGAATTCTATTGAAAAATAATCCTTCTCGTGCAGAGAGCTTTAAAGAAAACACCAGAGTTTGACCTAATTACCGGAGAAATAATTAAGCAGCTATCGATAAAAGCTACGGTAAAGTTAACTAATATTATAAATTCAGGTTAAGATATGTGCGAAAATTTTGGAAAGTGGCTGAGGTTATCATGATTCCCAAACCAGGGAAACCGCCACATCTAATAACATCATATAGGCCTATATCTTTGCTGCCGATTATGTCTAAACTCTTTGAAAAGATACTATTAAAAAGACTCAAACTAATAATTGAAAAAAATTACCTAATTCCAAATCACCAATTTAGTTTTCGCAGTGAGCACTTAACTATTGATCAAGTGCATAGAATAACTAATATTATTGAGAAGACATTAGAAGAGAAAAAAGTTTGTTCCGTAGTATTCCTTGATGTAGCGCAGGCTTTTGACAAAATTTAATCCTACCTACACATTACAGCATAATACTGGAATCATAACGGAAAGATATTTCAGGGTTAAATAAGAAGTTAAATATTCTGTGCTTAAGGAAATAAGAGCAGGAGTTCCACAAGGAAGTGTACTTGGTCCACTTCTGTATTTACTATACACGCGAGATGTTCCAACCCCACAAAACAACACGATAGCCACTTTCGTCGATGACACAGCTATCATGGCAGTAGGTGACAATAACTCAGATACAACAGTGAAATCACAAACCGCTATAGAGCAAGTATACAACTGGACAAAAAAATGGCGCATACAATTGAATGAGACTAAATCTGTACATGTCGACTTTACGAACAAGAGATTAGTACCACAGAATAATAAACAACAAGAACCGACATTACGTAGACCAAGAAATTTTTGCTCTTACCCAGCAAACGTGTCTTAAGTAACACATGCAAGACAAACTCAAGACTTGTTATGGTAACAAACCCAAGTCATTCAAAAGACAACTCCATGTATTTGGGACGAAGAGTCTTCAAAGACATGTCTTGTGGTCGTTATT
The DNA here is from genome assembly GCA_963556165.1 of Tipula helvola. NCBI lineage: Eukaryota > Metazoa > Arthropoda > Insecta > Diptera > Tipulidae > Tipula > Tipula helvola. The sequence continues at coordinate 7,588,801 of OY744482.1, forward strand.
GGTAACATGTATACAAGATGTCTTGGGTAACATGTCTGGTGGTTGTTATTGGTAACATGTCTGGTGGTCGTTATTGGTAACATGTCTGGTGGTTGTTATTGGTAACATGTCTGGTGGTCGTTATTGGTAACATGTCTGGTGGTCGTTATTGGTAACATGTCTTGAGTTTGTCTTCCATATGTTACTTAATACCGTAGACAGACACAGAGTTAATCGAGATTTTTAGTTGTTATTTTTGTCAAAAATCGTGTTGTGGAAACAAAATAATCCGGTTTATGTGAAAATCGTGTAATGACAGTTGACTTTCATTGCACAATCTTCACAAAAAACTGGATTATTTCGTTTTCACCACGCGATTTTTGATAATCGGGATAAACGAAAATCGCGAATAATTTTGTGCCTGTCTACCGTGTAAAATACATTTCCTGGTTTGTTAACACTTTTTGGTTTACTTTAATCACAAATAAATATTGTATTGAATTTAAAATATTTAAAGAAAAATATTTTTTATATTTAAATTCAATAATATTTATTTCTTTTATACCCACAAAAAAAATTGAACACATCACCAATCACCATCTGCACAAAAATAATAATAAAAACTACAAAAAAATGGCGAAGTATAATGCTTTTTGTGCATTGGTGTCGATAACGAATCGGTTTTTGAAGACATTTTCAAGACAACCAAAAGACATGTTACCATTCCTTCTATTTCCCACCGATAGGAGCGCTTTAAATTACATTACGTTTGTGTCTCTAGTAACATACTGAAGACAACCGCAAGACATGTTGCCTAAGAAATTTGTCTCTTTTTAACCAGTGTAATTTCATATTATTTTCTCTATCCCAGACAAGCACAAGACTTGTTACCAAAGACAAAAAATTTGCTGGGTACCTTATTCGCTTTTTAACGCAAAGTGGCTGACATCTGGTGGACGATATTGAAACTAGAGTTAAAGGTGAACAGCAATCAAAAAAATATATATTTGGACAATTTTGTTGTTGATTTCGGTTCAAAACAATCTTTTATTGCACATGAAAGATATATTTCTTTACTCAGGGGCAAAATAATTCAAAAATAACACACTTAAAAATAAACGCTGAATTGCTGTTCACCTTTAACCAAATAAATTATAATACCCTATAAAGGACATTAACGGTCAAAAAACGGCGATAGATAGATTAAATCTTAAGATGGCACTAGGTAGTAGTTTTTCTTAAATTTTTTTTTTGTTGTATCGAAACAAAAATATAAACAAAAGCAAAAAACACGAATAAAACTTACAACTAGACATGAATTATAAAAAAAATTAATTTTATTTTTGATTTATTAACCAAAAATTAAAAATTGTTAAAGCTGACATCTTTAGAAGTTATCCCGTACTATGTTTTCCCGTATTAAATAATACTGCATTATCGGTAAATCTGCCAATATCATTGACCGCAAGTTTACTATGGAAAAGTGTCATGATGTCCTTTATAGGGTATTATAATTTATTTGCCTTTAACTAGTGGCGATCGTGGCACCTCTTACGGTGCTTTAAAGGCGAATATCTTACATGCTTTGACTATTGACGAGTTGCACCGTGTGCTCTAGCGGTAGGAATTGTAACCGAGAAAATAATGTAACTTTGACGTTTATCTTAAAATTAAAAGGGAAAAATCTGCACAGATTTTTTAAACCATAATATTTATTAATATCGTTAGTATTTTATTAATAAAAATAATAATATTGAAGTGTAAACATCTAGCTTTATATTATAATACTTATAACTTAATTAGAGTTATGGATTTTCAAAGGGATAAAAAAGTTTTAACTCGCGGAAAAATTGAATGTGGGGTTCCACAATGTAAAACATATAGAAAGCCTGGCATTTCAATGCATATGATTCCAAAGGATGTATTAAATTCTAAAGCACAGAAAGCAAAATGGATGATTGCTTTAAAAATGGGAAAAGATTTTCCCAAAAACTTTAAAATTTGTAGTTTACATTTCGAAAAGGAGGAAGTGTTTACTCCTACTCGCCGAGATGGCGTTCATATTCGAGCTAGTTTGAGAAATTCAGCATTTCCGACTAAAAACTTACCAGTTTCGTCAATTATAAAAAATAAAAAAAATGACTCGGATCGGTCGAATCGTTTGCAAAACAGAAAGAGTGCAATATATTCAATGAGGTAAAATTGTTTTGATTAAGAATTTTATGCTGTAATAACGTATAATTTTATATTTTAGCTCTAAAGAATCCAGTGAACTACCAGTAGACTCATGTCTTTTCAGGTACGATGTTATAGAACCGATACGCTATAATTCGGTCGCAGTTCAATGTGAAATCAAAGTAACCAACAAAGGAACGCAGGCATACTTTGGAATGCCTGTTTATATTACTTCACTCTGGGATACAGACAGCAAATTAAATACTAAAACTGGAATTCCAACGATGGCCATTTTAAATAAACTGGTAGAAATATGTCGAACTGTTATTCCTGGTCCTGAAATGAGTAATATGTCATTACAAAATAAAATACTCATGACCATGCATTTATTGAAATCGAACCGTTCATTCGCGGATATAATGATCGATTTTCAATTATCTTATAAAAGTGTTAAGCTGTATTTCTCAGAAACCGTACAGCTTTTATCTGAAGTTATGCGGGATTTAATTTACATCCAATCGAGAGAAGAGAATATGAGAAGCCTTCCTAAATGTTTCAAACATTTTAAAAATGTGATTACAATTCTAGATTGTACCGAAAGCAAGATTGCAACATTTAGATGCCTAAAATGCAGAACGAGCTCATACTCACACTATAAAAGTGCACACACCTTTAAATTTTTGATTGGAGTATCTCCATCAGGAATGGTGAATTATATCAGCCCTGTGGTTGCCGGAAGGTCGTCGGATAAATCGATCTTTAATCTTACTGATCTTTTACAAAAACTAATCCCAGGTGACGGAATTATGGTCGATAAAGGATTTATGATCGCAAATGAATTGTCGAACGCAGGGATAGAGATGATAAGGCCAGAATTTTTGGTTAACACGTTTTCCAAAGAAGATGTCCAACGAAATACGGAAATTGCAGCAGCAAGAGTACACGTCGAACGTAGAATTGCTAGGATTAAAAGTTTCAAGGTGCTTGCAGAAAAGGCTCATCATTCTCTCTTACCTTATATAGATGATATTATAAGGGTAATTTGTGCCCTTTCAAACTTATGTGCCCCTATTTTAAATGACGATAAGTTTTTGTAAAATAAAATACAATTAGATAGCTAATTAACAAAAAATATATGTATTTTCAAATAAGAAATAATAAAATAAAAAATAAATTTGTACAACATGTACCTACATTGATTAAAAATATTTCAGTCTTTAAATTATAAAAGTAAAAAATCACAGTTCATGGTTTGTCATTTCTATATTAAATTAATAAATTCGTACTATTCATTACTAAGAATCAAATGTATCATATTTTTAAAATATGTGTTTGAAAGTACTTGTATGTAACGATCAATAAATGTATCGTCTTTATCAACTTGTATAACTTGATAGCTATTGTCAAAGGTACAAAATATGACTAAGTCGCAACTTTCTAAGTTACAAATTGCAAGGCCCAGTTGGATTTGCCCGTAATACGAATGTTTGTTAACTAAAACATATTCGTTTATTTGTTTTCTTAAATATTTTAAGGTCGGGAGTACTTTGCTTATGTTTTTATATTTCCCTAAAACAGGAGATTTAATCTCCACTAGTTTCCACTCACTTCCGTTGTAACAAATTCCATCCGGACTTGCCGCTAGAAATGGAAGATCTGGAGATATAATCAGGCCAACGTCAAACCACAAACAATGCCTTTTGTAAATGCGCTTGGCTAATTTTTCTGCATAGATCCCATGCCGGGTAGCCTCATTTCCTTTGAAATTCGTCGAGTAAATCGAACTAATTTTTTTCTCCCAATTGGGGTTTGTATTTGCCGCATAAGTAAATAACGCATACGATATGCTGCTAGTGATCCTTACCTTCCGTGCTAATAGCCATTGAGAGCTGCTTTGACTGACGGTGCCTTTACATGTCTCTATTGATTCTGGTAAAGTACTTTTTACCTTTTTAATGAAGACATCTGCAAAACTCGTTGGTAGTAGAATTTCAATTATATATGCGTATTGTTTCAGTCCACCATGATCTATAATAAGGTTATAGAATCCGTCCTCTTCAATGGCGCGAGACCTTTGTCGTATAATTGTTACGTTCGACCTGTAACACCTGCGCATTCTGCTCAGTTCTGATTTAGGTGCAACTAAAATATATGTAGTCAATTTTATTTTAAATTTCGAGCATTAATTTTGTATTTAAGATTATAAATTGATTAAAGTAATTACCATCAGCTAACATTTCGACAATTTTTGCACGTTGATCGTCGCTTATTATAATAGAATGATTAGGTTCATTCTTTGTTTTGACATGGCACATGTTGCTCATAAAAACAGCATTATACTGGCTGGCTACTTCTCGGCCCATTTTCCCCCACTTTTGTTTTATGTCCGTGCAGCTAACGGCTTGAAGGTATGGTTCTCTAAAATTGCATACCATTAAATAATATGTATAGTCACTTTTAAATATGTACGTGTACATGTACACTTATAATTCGGGTTATCGTTTACTACCTAAAAATTTTAATCAAACAGGCTGCAATGTGTTTACATTTCTCGCCTTTGCCAGCCTTGCACGAACAACAGCAATCCCAAAAATTCCACGGCAATAACAGATTTTTTAACTTGACTTCATGTGGGCAATCAGTAATAGCGGATGTTTGGATAACCAGCCCAAGAATTGTATAGCTGCCATAGGGTTGTGCGAAGCCAATTGTGGTTATCCAACCTGCGTTAGCTAAATCTTCTCCGGCACGAATTGGTCTTTTTGAAGAACCAAAATATTCCAATATATCACAAAAATGTATATTGATTTGCCTTCCAAAATCACTTGAGGTCGTAGTCATGGTACACCTATAAATAATCATTTTGCAAAACTGTTGTAATCACTTAGTTGTAAAATTAAAACATTTCTATAACCAAAAATTACACTCATATATAAACTAGAAATGAAAGGTAAAACGGACTTATACTGTATAATAATTTAATACCGTTAGTTATTGGACTTAAATTGCATTTGTTTTTCACATTTTTTCCTTAAAATCATTTAAGTATTTAATAGTAAAATAATAATTACCTTGAATGTTTCGCCCAACTCTTTTAAATGACATGAACAGAAAAAACTCGTTACAATTTTACATTATTTTCCAGCTTGTAAACCCGCTACCAGAGGCGCTTCTTAAACTTTCCAACTCGTCAATATATTTTTAAATGGACTGCTAGTTGCTTACTTCATATGCGATCCAACATACAGTGGCGGTCAAGAGGCAAATCGTGGCGAATTCGCTAACTAAAAAGTTCGTTACTATTTAATTTATTAGGAATAATCGAAAAATCAACATAAACATTAAATTTTATAAAAGAAAACATCATTAATATTTGAAATTATAAGCAGTTGCAAGCACTGAATATTAAAATAAACATTTATTTTTGTATTCACAGATGCAAAGAAACAGTCTTAAGCCGCGTCCACACGGGGTGTGAAATGTACACTTATGCGTGCGTATTCGCTTATTTAGCGAATGTAGGCGGTTATGCGGGATGTGTACATTTATCACATTTCGGTACACACGATTCGTTAAATGTTCATTGATCACATGAAGGCGAATGTTAATGAACATTTCTACTCTGGTATATATTTTTAGTACCTTGATCATACAATTTTTAATGAAAATATTCAATCACATTCGTCATGTGAAAACCATCCACACGACGTTTACATTCGCTAAATGCGCGCATAAGTGTACATTTCACACCCCGTGTGGACGCGGCTTTATCTGTCAATGGCAAACTGGTATCACAACCAACTACGACACACTTTCTCCCCATTTTCAGTAAAAATAAAAGAAACCGAGGAAAAATTTTGTGCAAAAATCACAATTAAAATATCTCAAATCAAATTAAATTGAATTTAAAACTATAAAACGGTGACAAAATAGAAAACACACGAAAAGGAGCCAAAAATTAAATAAAAATTTATTGATGTTGACAACTTTGACAAATCTTTAGTTTTCGTTTTTGCCGCAATTTGCCTCTTGACCGCTAGTTGTATGTTGGCATCATCATTTATTTGAAAATTATATTGAACTGTCATTGTATTAGCGGTCCATTCTAATTCTATTGTCTAATAGCTTTGCCACATGACAGAAATATCGACGACGATCTAACAACGAATATCCAATTTTCAATTAAATAAAAAAATAATCTTGATGAAAATTGATGAAATCATCTACCAAATTTTTCCTATTAGTTAATTACAATTAAAATATTATACAATATATTAAGTTTTATTTAAAAATAACAAATTCTGAATTTGAGAGAATTTGTCGGCGATATTTTACTAAATGGTATAATAAAATTCGTGACCGAACTGTTCCAAAAATAAACAAGATTTCCACATTCATTCTAAAATTTCGACGATTTTTTTTTCCGTTCTGATTTAACCTCATTTCGTTGGGCTGGGTTTTCAAAAGTATTGAATAATATTATTAATATAAATAATTCCTTTTGAACGCACTATGATTTTTAATTTTCATACTACTTAACAAATTAGAAACTGAAAAACGATAGAGCCAAATGTCATTTTGTTTGTGTGACGTCAATTTTTATCGACGATATATCATTTCTCATGTGGCGTATTTTTGTATAAACGAACGATATCGTTCGTTTTTATATCTCCATGTGGCATCGCTATAAGCTTACATGTTAATTTTGAATTTTCAGCCACTGAACGATAATTTAATACCGAAAATCTTACCTTCTATAAACCAAGTTCAAAAAAATGAGTCCACTTTTTTCCATATAAAAACCGCGTTATGTCGCTTCTGGGTATTCTGTGATAGTACACAAACCAGACATATATCTAAATAATCAAGAAATACCACATGCAAATATTTCATTGTTCATAATTTTTTTTAATAGTTTTCACAAATAATAATTAATTATATATTATTCTATTTAAATGTTTTATTTAATAATTTTGAATTTTCACGAAACTACGCACAACCACTTATTAACAAGAATAAAAACCAAATGGTTTGTTTACATAAAAGAAAGAGCATAAAATATATATAACCATCTCTCTCCACCAACTGATTACACTTGAAATAGAAGATTTTCTATCAGAAAAACGATGTTTCAAGTCTACGTTTTAACTCGCATGTAGGAAGGTTTTTGTCTTTGCTAAATGTGCTATAATTTTTCGCAGCCAAAGTTTTTTCGTTGACAATTCACATTATTCCTTCTCTTTGAGACATTTCGGTTTTCATTGTTGTTTTATTTAATTTTTCATATGTATCAACTAATAAAAGTAAAAACAAAATTGGTTTTGGGTTTTATTTTGAGCATTTTCAATTTTATACCAATTACTATTCCAGACACAAAGTTAAGACACGGCTATTGTAAATCGAAATTTACAAACACACCACTATAAAATTTTTATGGTTACATTTTATTACTTCTCCACTCAGTACATCAAATGGCACAAAATGTCTTAAAACGTCAAACATAAACGTATTGCATAGGTAGTGATAGAGTGAATAATCGTAAAATTCAATAAAATTTGTTGTCTATAATATATAATTATAAATACATATTATTTAAAATGTCTGCTACCAGTAAATTACCGGCAGTGCCATACGGAAAAATAATACTTACATTAGAAAATTGTCTACTACCAGATGCGAAATTGGAACCAACTCCATCGACCATTGATGGCTTGAATCGCGAAGTTGAAATTGATTTGAGAATTTTGGGTTGTGAATTGATTCAGACGGCTGGTATATTATTGAAATTACCACAAGTAGCAATGGCGACTGGTCAAGTATTATTCCAAAGATTTTATTATTCAAAATCATTTGTTCGCCATCATATGGAAACAACAGCGATGAGCTGTATTTGTCTTGCATCAAAAATCGAGGAAGCACCACGAAGGATTCGAGATGTAATCAATGTGTTTCATCATATAAAACAAGTGAGAGCTCAAAAAGATATTGCACCATTGATATTGGACCAAAGCTATATTGCTCTTAAGACTCATGTAATTAAGGCCGAACGTCGCGTTCTCAAGGAACTTGGATTTTGTGTTCATGTGAAACATCCTCATAAATTGATTGTTATGTACCTACAAGTGCTTGGCTATGAAAAAAATCAAAAAATGATGCAAATTGCTTGGAATTTTATGAACGATTCACTTCGGACTGATGTTTTTGTGCGATACCAACCCGAAACGATTGCTTGCGCTTGCATTTATTTGACTGGAAGAAAACTGAATGTCCCCCTTCCGACAAATCCGTCTTGGTATGAAATTTTTAAGGTAACCGAGGAACATATTGTGGATGTTTGTTATCGCATTATGGCATTGTATAAGCGCACTAAGCCAAACGTTGATACCCTTGAAGATGCAGTTAATGAGGTTCGAAAAAAATATTTAGAATCTAGAAGTAAAAAGAGTGGTCAAAACACACCACCAGCTGTTGTAATTATCGATCGAAGTAATGGCGGTGGAACACATAATGCTTGGGGCGGCTTTATTTCTCGTACTCTACCCCAAACGGAAACGGTAAATCAATCATCAAATGCAGCAAAGGATCAATTGGATAAAAATCAAAAACGGTCATACTCGAAATCAAGGTCAAGATCCCGATCTCGAACACCATCTCCGTCAGACAAGCAAGCCCAGCATCATTCTCGTAGTCTATCAAAAAAACAACGAAATCGTTCCCGCACTCCTCCAATCAAATCATCGAAATCCAATAAGAAATCACGAAATCATTCGCGATCGTTATCGTTAACTCCACCTGCACCTTCAGCTTCATCTAAGTTGCATAGGAAAAATGAGAAAAGGCGTTCTTTAACCCCGGACCGCGAATCAGATAAGCACTATACGAATGGAGATCGAGGCAAGCATAGTCGCCACCGCGATCATCGAGATCGGGAAAGAAGTCGTGACCGCAAAGAGAAGAGTTATTCAAACAAAAGCAGCAATCATCGCTCATCCAAACATAGCCGAGACCGGGAAAGAGATAGGAAACGATAAAATTTATCATCTTTTATTAATTGTAACGAAATAATTCCTTTATTATTTTTTAATGTTTTAAATAAAATTGAATTAAATTTTAAAATTGTTTGGTCTCAAAATGTTAGATTTTATTATGTGGGTATTTTTGAATTCAAAGCAAATAAATAATAAGAGAAATTGTATGTATGTATTTGTATTGTGTAATTAGAGTTTGTACTTTATTGTTTTGTATTGATCTGTGGCTTTTTTTTGAGTTTTTTATCGATTCCCGAGCAAAATCAGTGATTTCTTAAATAAATCGTTTTAAGTTCACTGGAAAAAAAACATAACTTTGGTGGTTAGGGAATCGAGATAGTTATATTTTTGGTCACTTTACACAACGCCAATTTGACGTTTCACTTGGAATTTCTTTTTAAAGTTTCTTCAATCGCAAGTGTATTGTTTGACGTATACATTTCTTATTTTTTTAAGTTTGCTATCATCTTTAAACATTTTCTGTGCCAGAGGATTAATTGAAAAATCATATATCTATGAATTAATTTTATTTAAAAGTTCCATAAGCTTTTAAATTTTTAATTTATATAGGCAAATAGAACGTTAAGAAAGGTTAAGAATATTAACATAAATGAAATGGACATCAAAGTAAGAATTGTATTACAAATGCACATATTATCAGATGAATAAATCATTTCAATGTTTTCTTTTTCAGGAAATAGCACTAGTTATATTAATAATATCGTTAATAAAATGTATAGGCGGATTTTATGTTCCTGGCGTAGCTCCAGTGGAATTTGTTAAAGGACAGAAAATTGATGTGAAGGCGGTCAAAATGACAAGCGTACATACACAGTTACCGTATGAATACTATTCGCTGCAATTCTGTTTACCCAAAAATGGAACGTTTCAATATAAATCGGAAAATTTAGGTGAAGTGTTACGAGGTGACCGAATTGTAAATACACCATACGAAGTACGTATGGCAGAAAATGTAAACTGTAAGCTACTATGTAATAAACCAAACCAACCCTTAAATTGGAATTATGAACAATCGGAGAAAGTTATCTCGCGTATAAAACACGAATATTTTGTTCATCTGTAAGTATAAAATATTTAATTTTGTTTATTTTGAGAAGGTTCGTATAAGGTGATCGAAGAGATATCTTCCACATATAACCAGAATACTAATATGAATCCCAAGGGTGGTTCAGGATAAAAACGTAAACAATATTAATTATTTAGAAACACTAAAACTATTTTTACATATCTTTAGAATAAGAAAATTTTATCAAATTTGTATTTAAAATCTCTAAACTTGAATGAAAAGTTCATTATTCATATGCGGTTTCATTCACTACAAATCTGAGCCTCAGAATTGATAGGGTTTCTAGATAAACCAAGAAAGATTACGAAGGTACAAAATTCAGAACATAGGTAATTTGAAATATTCAAAGTTGAAGCCCATATGATTCAATAGCGGAGCGGCCACCAAAAAATAAAATCTTTTTAAATAATAAATAAATGGTTTTAGAAAATAGCAAACATTTTGGTCCTGCTAACACTCAGATAAAATTAAATATAAGTTTTTATATAAATTATTAATCTAGATAAATTTACTTTCAGACTAGTTGACAATTTACCAGTTGCGACACGAATGTTAAATCCTGATACAATGGAATTGCAGTTTGAACATGGTTATCGTTTGGGCCAAGTCGAAGGTCAAAATACATATATTAATAATCATCTGAAATTTATATTATCATATCATATGCATACCAAGTAAATAAGTTGTTCGTTTTTTTATTTTTACAATTGATTAATAAATTATTAATATTGCAGAGACAAATATCGGGTGGTTGGCTTTGAGGTCGAAACGTTGTCAATAAATCATCACGCTATTAAATTTAAAGGTGATTCTTGTGAATTTGGCCCATCAGCTAGACCACAAGATATAATTTTAGGAACAAATTCATTATATTTTACGTATTCAGTGGAATGGAAAGAATCGGTCGTAAGTTGGGCTTCACGTTGGGACATTTATTTAGGCATGAGTGATGTACAAATTCATTGGTTCTCAATTATTAATTCATTGGTTGTGGTATCATTTTTATCTGGTAGGATCTAATTTTAATAGTTAAAAAAAAATAATTACTATTAATACCATTAAATACAAATAGGAATTTTGACAATGATCATGGTTCGAACATTGAGGCGAGATATCGCTAAATACAATACCGATGATAATATAGAGGATACACTAGAAGAAACTGGATGGAAATTGGTGCATGGTGACGTATTTCGGCCTCCAAAATATTCACGTTTATTTTCCGCGATTATTGGAAATGGAATTCAAATTTTTTTTATGGCTTTAATTACTATTTGTAAGAAATAGTTTACTTATATAAATATGATAAATTATTTAATTTGTATTCATCTTTTCAGTTGTTGCCATGTTAGGAATGTTATCGCCATCATCTCGTGGGGCTTTAATGACAGCTGCTATTTTACTTTATGTATTCATGGGGCTAATAGCAGGTTATTTTTCGGCCCGTTTATATAAGACTTTGAAAGGACGAGAATGGCGCCGTGCAGCTTTTTTAACAGCAACATTTTATCCAGGAATTGTGTTTACTTCGTGTTTCTTTTTAAATTTTTTTATATGGGATCGTCACTCAAGTGGAGCGGTACCGTTTAGTACAATGGTTTCGTTACTATGTTTATGGTTTGGAATCTCAGTCCCATTAGTATATTTAGGGTATTATTTTGGATATCGTAAGCAAGCATACCAACATCCAGTTCGAACTAATATGATACCTAGGCAGGTACCACTACAGCAATGGTACATGAATTGGTCTTTATGGTAACGTTCTTGTCGCATGATTAAATAATTCATTTAAATTAATTAATTTTTTTTTTTTCTATTACAGTGCGCTAATGGCGGGCATTTTACCATTTGGAGCCGTTTTTATTGAATTGTTTTTTGTTTTCTCAGCGATATGGCAAAATCAATTCTATTATCTGTTTGGTTTTTTATTTTTAGTATTTTGTATTTTAGTCGTCAGTTGTGGTCAAATATCTATTGTTATGACCTATTTTCAATTGTGTGGAGAGGTAATTGTTTATTAATAGTGGCGTTAACTGATTACTTTGGTACCAACTACATTTTTATTACAGGATTACCAATGGTGGTGGAGAAGTTTTATTGTATCAGGAGGCTCAGCGATCTACATTTTATTTTATAGTATATTCTATTTCTTTACAAAGTTGGAAATTACGGAATTTATTCCAACGCTGCTGTATTTAGGATATACAGGTAAACTGTTTATAGTAAAATGATGTAACGACTTTTTGAATAATATCCCAAAATTGCTATGGTTTTATTACAGGTTTAATGGTATTTACATTTTGGATACTGACGGGTACAATTGGTTTTTATGCCGCTTACGGTTTTATACGAAAAATTTACGGCGCTGTGAAAATTGATTGAAAATCTAATCAACGACAACATACATTTAGGTTGACCTAGGTTAAAGTTAATATGTATATTCAAAATGATTTGGTGTACTCTTGATAATAATATATTAACTCTTATCCAGAGTAACCGGAATTAAATAAATTTATTATTTATGTCACATCCTCGATCGAGTAGCAATCACGTAATTCTTATAAGTTTTGATTTGCTAGCTATTATCTGCAAGATGAAGAGGTGGCAAAATAATGGACTGGCAAATAATTTGCTTGCTTCCCTATCGAGGATGTGCCTCTAATTTTACATAGTTATTTTCTATTTTTAAATTTATTTACTGACTTCGAATATGAATCAAAGTTGATGTAATAACGGAAATATTTCATAAATTCAAATCTAAAGTACTTTTAAAAAATATGTATGTAATTTATGTATTTTTTTGTTTATTTATTTTTATTTTTTTATATTTTATGTAAGACAGATATTATTATGCTAATTTGCTACATTAATAATAAGGTCGGTATTAATTCTACTACACAAATTTTTGTTTTAAAATATTAATTACATATTTATATATAAATATATTCCTTTTATTTGAGTTAAATGAATAAGTTAATCAGTCTGTGGTCAAAAGGTGAAACCGCTTATTTCAAATGCATCATTTTTCTAGAGAGGTAGAAAAAGTTGAATATTATGTACCTACCTATGTATATTCATTTTTCACTTATGCCGACTAAAGTTGCTGCGGCTTGCGACCACGGCCTTTGGCCACAAAGCATTACCACTGAAGTCAAATTTAGTGAAATTAGAGGAGAGATAGAAAACGTTGAATATTAAAAAATGGTAAAACTAATAAGTCGACTTAAGCTGTTTTACCTTTTGAGCACAGCTATAATTAGACGAAGAAACATGTGAAGTTAAAAGGATTTGTGTATTGATAAAATAAAAAAATGAAAGGGAAAATTATTTATAAATGTAATAAATTAAATGATTGTTTTAATACAAAATTATTGCTATCCATAAGCTTTTATACAAAGCATGTGCCAAACATCCTGGTAAAAAATACTATTAGGGTTGTTCGACATTTATTTCGCTTTCTATTATTGGTGCAAATATAACTGCAAAAATAAACATCACATTTATTCTGTCGTTAATTTCAATTTTTCTATTTTCGTTCGCCATGTCGTTACATGAAACTTTACTACTAAATAATTTGATTTTATGGCTTTTGGTGAACGATATTTGAGTTTTTAAAAAGCAGAAATATAGGTATTTGTTTGAAGAATTCAAATATGCCCTTATCGCATTTTTCGACTTTTGGCGCTTATGACTTTTTTTCTTAGCACGGCAGTATTTCTAACATCATTCGTTTAAGAAATAACGAAAAAAAAATCATCAAAAAATGAAGTTTTACAAGATGGTTGAGGACTTGTGCTTGTTTAGTTCAGTTGTTTAACTGACATTCTAATTGATGATATTCCAGGACTTTATCTAAAAATCATCTTTGATCCCATTTCTTCCATCGAACTTCTCGAATTTCTTTGTAATCGGTGGAGAAATATAGTCAAATTTCATTATATTTTTCTAGAATCCCACTTGCATTGTAAAAGTCGAATTTTATGGTAAACCGTGGATATTGGTCTCAATCGGTTTTGAAACGGATGGATTTGCTTCTGGGCTCATAAAAAAGCCGCTGATATTTCAATGCCGAGCACCATGAATATTATTGCGATGCCAGACAAGCGTGTTAAAGTGAGCCCGTTACGAGTACCTCTAGCGCAACTGTTGACGCCGAATAGCTATCTTACAGTATTGGGCATTGATTGGTTCAAAGGACCCGGATAACGTATATCCCAAGACTTATTCACTTAAGTAAAAAAGTGTTATGAAAGTGTATGAAAAAGCAGAGGAATTTCGAAACAAATTTGGTCGGCCAGGTACCTAAACAACGTCTGCGATCGGCTCTGGTTTATGATTGATTTGCGGCCAATCAATGAACAACATCATTAATTTTTTTGAAATGTATGTATCGACACTGGTAATGATAAGTTGATAACTTTGTCAACATGATGGTTCGCAACTACCGCCTAATGTGAACATTAACGTTGCCTAGCTTTTTAAAGTGAAGCGTTTTTTGAATTATTTTGTCAATTGTTCGCTTTTCCTTCCTTATACGTATTTAGAAGAACTATGTTGGGATTACTGATGAATTCACGCAGTTAGAACTAGCCGAGCAATGAGAAGTGTCGTGGTTATAATAGCCGATGAAAGCAAGTTTCTGGAGGCGTTGAAAATGGCGTTGCAAGGCGAATATAGAACGAGAGAAAGACAATTGGATTCGACGGAGCCAACAACGAAGATATCGAGAATATGGCGATAAAAACCGTGCCAATTATCAACCTCTTTCATTTTGAACTCGAACGGAATCAAAAGTCAATGCAAACTGCTTATTTCTAAAACTTAAAGTTAGTTAACAAGATCATGTAAAATTTTTGAAAATATATTTTTATTCGACAAAATCAAAAGCTACTTTTATTTGTAAAAACTCATGGGTCTTCTTAATTAGTAAATATTGCGGTGCTTTAGGTAAAGTTCCTAACATAAGAGCCGGCGGTCAAAGTGTTAACATAAGAAGCTCTTCTACGATTACATTTAAAATGTAACAGAAAGTGTCCGAAGCGAAGAAAGTATAAAAACGTTCATAGCCCCTTGACCCCGGGTCCAATCACCTTAATCGTCATTCATTTAATAAAATATTCTTCACCATTATGATGAAAATTGAACATGTATGATCAGAACTAAGAAATCGCTTTTTGAAATATCGCGTTTTGTATACCATATCGCGTTTTGTACCATATCGCATTTTGAAATATCGCGTTTTGTCAAATCGCGTTTTAAAATATCGCGTTTCAAATGAGATCCTTAAGAAAGGGTAGGTACACATTTGCAGACATCTAGCTTTATTCTAATTTCTAAGCAGGTGAAAACGCTAAAAACGTTTGTTGTTGCTGCAAGAAATATATCTACATACAAAGCTCATCATCTATATCAGGCGTTTGAACAGGAATGGTGTTGGCCCGTGAAGCGATGATTGGTTGTGTCTCCATTTGCACTAGTGGCAGCTATTCTTGATGAGCGATGTCGTATTTTGGATGTACTTCTACGTAATCGAGGGTGTATTCTGTGTTCTGTGATTTCGTTGAACGTCTACAGATTCTACGTAATTCTAAATGTATGTTGTCGCACTCGATCACAAAAGCTCTTCCATTCGTCGCAGAAGCACCTTTGATTGTCTTTGTAGTAATATTTGTCATCGTAGTACAGCACTCCTAATGATTTTCTTGATGCTAGTAACACTCCTGCATTATGCTTTTAAAATAGCCGAGTAATGCGTCTAGCAAGGTTCTTGCGGGCTCACGGTTCACTGCGTCCTGGTGGCTTTCGTACAGTGCAGGGCCATTGTCGTATTCAATTCGGAACAACTCTTCGTACATAATAAAGTCTCTCTTGATTACATCGAAGTGGTGTACGGCCTGAATCCGTCATCTCCAATCGGGTGGGGTGATTCAAATTCTTTTGAGAGAACTCTAACCGTCCGATAACATTCATCACCCTCTAGCATGTTCATGACAAGTACGTTCGTCGTCTATTTGCACTGTGCTAGAATGGCAGATCTGACGATGCGCAACACTGAAGGTGAATTGAGTCGCAACCCACAAGGATATGGTTTTTTACCACAAATGGGTAGTCGTTGCGACTTTTTGCACATTCTCACGTAAAAAAAGTCGCAACGACTACCCATTTGTGGTAAAAAACCATATCCTTGTGGGTTGCGACTCAATTCGACTGCTTGGTGTTCAAATAAGTAACAAACTCAAATGGAATGAACACATTGTTGCATTAGCTAAATCAGCTTCAAAAAAACTCGGGTTCCTGAATCGATGCAGAAGGTTTTTCAAATCGCATCAAGTTCTCCAGATATATAAAACCTTCATCCGACCATGTATAGAGTATTGCTGTCAAGTTTGGGGAGGTGCGTCTGGTACCACCCTCCACTTATTGGACAGGGTTCAACGCCGCGCTATCAGAATAATACGGAATCCCAGACTTACTCAAGAACTAGACAGCTTACAGCATCGCAGAGATGTTGCAGAACTCTGCGTCTTCTACAGATGCTTACATGGTAAATGTTCTGCAGAACTATCGGAGAAAATACCACCATTCGTTACAACAACAAGAGTAACAAGAGGAACAACTAATGCACATAGGTTTACTGTGAAGCTCCCGAAACCTCGAACTGAAGAAATCAAGCGCGAATTTATATACCGAACATCAAAAAAGTGGAATTCGCTAATACACTTCAAATTTCCGAAGGAATACAAAATGAATAAATTTAAGGTAGCTATTAATCTTTACTTGCAGGATCGCGCATTGGGTGCAGAAGCTCTGACAGTTACAAGGAGCTAGGACCGTTAATAAGTCCGCTCTGCACCCAATTAAATAAATTATTAAAAAAAAAAAAAAAAAAAAAAAAAAACACTGAACCTCCGCATTCGATTAATTCCATGGAACCCGTACGATTCGTGAGGCTTTTTTAATCGAGATGTATGCACTTCTTGGATTTTGTTGGACTTGATTTCTTTCTTGTCGTTCTTGGTGATCGACTACTCTTACCAAGTCTTAATCGCTGATTCGTGCATCTGGATCGATGATTACATCCCTATATAGTGGGTTATTTGCAGCTAACCATTGAAATGCTTCATAGACTCGTGTTCTTAAGATTGAGAACACACGAGTGATGTTAAGATTTTTTAGTTGCTCAGTGATATCTACAAATCCAGTTTTTGAGTTGATGTTGGGAGCTTCTCACTGACACCTCCAATATGTTCTGAGCGAACAGTACCGCTTGGCCCTTCAATCCATATTCTCCGTATATACCATTGCACTTGATGGTAGGTATTGAAGAATGGTATTATTCTATACAGAAGTCAACGTTCGGCTTAGCAGAGTTACATATAATCATGTCTGGAATGGTACCTGGGTGCTTGGTCAAGATTATTTCAATATGCCTTCGGCGGCGGAGTTGTGTCTTACTACTGCTGATATGCGTCTTGCAACGATACCAGAGTAGTAATGTAGGTTTCGATGATAACTCTTCAGGCAAGTATCCATTCACAGCCCTGCTTGGTGTGCAGATTAGAACTTGCTTCATGTAGCATTGCTTCGTACAGAATGGTAGCGGTTTCAAAGACTGAAATAGCGCTTCTTAATGCTACTCATTGCTATTCTTATTTCAAATTGAAATAATTAAGCTTCACATAACTTGTAATACAAATTACAGATCACAAAAAATCAATTTACAATGCTTCAGAGCACTGTACTGAAAGAATGCCTCATCTGATCGGAGCAGTTCTGGTGTTAATTTGTGCATAAAGAAACTGTGGCAGATTTTAAATTAAAATAATTATGCTTCACATTTAAACAACACCTCATCTTATCGAAGCAATTCAGGCGTCAATTTTTGTGTAACAAAACAGTGGCGAATAGATAATTTTAAATTAAAATATTAATCTCCCATTCCACGATTCTAATAATACGTAAATTTATTTTAACAAACCCATACAGCACCCTGATTCTCTAAAAAATAAGATAATGGGTAAATGTGTAAACCTGTGAAAAGCAAAGCTATCTTTTATTAGTTTGAAATTTGTGATTTTATTTGAAGTAGTAGCCAAATCGGAAAATTGCGAATTCATTAAAGTAAGCTTCACATTTTACAAGTTTACACGTTTACCCATTATCTTATTTTTTAGAGAATCAGGGCCCAGCGTACCATAAATGTTATCACGCAAAACACCAACGGCCGTGTATAAACGACACAGCCCACCATGAGTTTTATTAGTATACATAATAGGCCGTATTCGGGAATTTAAAATTGTGGTTATGTTTTTTAAGTAAAATTTTGTATCTCTTTAATTTCGAGAAAAATTCGTTTACCCATTGTCCGAAGCTTCGATTATAGCGTGACAGACGCGTTTGTCAACTAAAGGCTCAAATCACATGAAATTTTCCCACTACAGTCAAAAATAATAAAGATCTGCCCCTTAAGTCCATAGTTACGTAACGCCAAAGTCAGTGTTAATTTAAATTTTGAAAAGGTTCGATTTTTTTCGTGCACTAATGGCGCTAATCGAACGGCCTTATTTTTGAACATGCCTATCCAGATTTATAGCTGGTGCTTGTTTTTGTCAAAATTAAACAAATAAAGATTTTGACTTTAGAACAAACTTCAAGATTCAAGCGAGTAATTCAGTTTCTTTTTATTGTTGATAAGTATAATTCAACAGGCTTTGAAAGGGGTTTATATCCGAGGTGGTTCGTAACTAAACAGTTTACAAATTATACACAACCAACTTAATTTCGAAGAATTACATATTTGAAAAACACAATCTTAAATAATATGTGCAAAACCGGCAATGTTTGATAATACATAATACATTCATAACTCATTTCTTGATGCTCTCGAATAAGAAAACGGCTAATACGATAAGAAGTGTGCAAAATTGTACAGTTGTTTTTATTTAAAATTTAATTAACCACAACTAAGAAACCACAAATGTCGGTTAGACGTGTGTACTTATTTTGGTGGTTGTTTTTGGTTGAACGACTATTCTTAGTATATTTAGTCATTCGCATATGGGTATATTTCTGTAGCATATTTTGTGCATAGGAGTAATCTGCTTCAGTAGCCGTTATAACGTATTATGTTGTATTAAATTAACGCAAACATTTAATGGAAATTCCAAAACTATACCGCCACTGGGTTTCCATCGGATTTTATTTGCAAAATATGAACTTTGGCTTTCAATCAGAAAGTCTAGGTTTTTATTCCGGAACTTGAGGTTTTACCACTTTTCAAAAATAAATTGAAATTTTCTTATCTTAAATTATTCCAATGAAATTATTTTTATATACGAGTAATAAACGAGAGTAAATCAAACAATAAAACTATTGACCAATAAATTTAGTTTCAGTTTAAATAAAATTGTGAAATGTGGTAGTTGACTTTTTATAAAAATTGTAAAGTAGTAAATTTATAAAGTTTATTTGAATAAAAATGTCAGGCAAAAGTTATAGCATTAATCATGCTACAAATAAAGGGATCATAAAGGATCATTCGTTTCGGAATTGTTTAAAAATTTTAACATTAGTCGCGTTAACATTTTTTATTGTAACGATTTTGATTTTATGCTGGATAAAGCGTTCAAATGGAATAGAACCAATGGTAATTGATTATGTGAAGTGTTGAAATGAAATTATGTGGACTCAAAAAATAAATTATGCCGTAAAAGATTTAAATGTGATAATTTATTATTAGAAAAATGTATTTAATACCAATAAAATGTCCCGCAGTCTCGAGGACTTCGAGAAATATAATGGATAACTGTAGTTAGATGTTAGATAATTGGGCAAAACATTAGAAATCAGTTAGTTCGGGAATTTGGACCTTTTTATAAACACAATTATCGTTAATTCAACATTTAATTATGAATTATTATTGTTTATTATATAGAAAATGATGTTTGCATTAGTTAATGACTCTTTAATGTACACATTACAATCTAATCAATTTATTTTGTTTATAGCAAACTACAACTACCAAAAATTATGGTGTACATGACAAAGTCGTGGGACTTGGCTCCAAATTAATTAATACTACGACACCGCGTCCCAGTTTCGGTGGACAGCAATATAAAAATGTACCAACAGTTTCTGATGATGCTCATCTTCATGGACCAAATATCGATGATCCTGTAGCAGGCGAAAAAGACCGTGTGTATGCCGCGACGACTCATGACCCAGAAATAGATGTGTTAGAAAATAGTTCAATGAACTTGAATATACTTAAAATGGATATTCGTTTAGATGTCGTTAGAGCAAGTACGACCGAGAAGTTTATTAAACATATTATAACAAGTGAAAAGCCCGAATTGGCGCGACCAATTTCCGAAGTTAGATCAGTGTTTAGTTCAAATACTACAACAGAAAAAATTAATAATGTGCTAGTGACTCAACCCCCGAAATCAGAAATCACTGTATCAATTATCGCAAATGAAACCACAGCCGTTCTTAAAAATATATCACAAACAACAACACAGTCGAGTATGCCGCAAGCTGCAAATGTGCATAACACTTTGGTTATCACAAATGAAACCGCTTCGTTTGTCGTAAATGAAACCACAACGGAACTTAAAAATTTACCACGAACTACAACACCAAAGTTGAATTTGCTCCCAGTTGCGGATGTAGATAATATAACCATAATCCCAGTTCCGACTTGTCCTTCAGTAACTAATATACCACCTCCATCATGTCCAACACCAGTACCTGTTTGCGAAACGGTGGAATGTAGAAAATCGTCAAGTAAAATTTTATCGCTGCTAAATCATGAAAGTGATCCATGTGATGATTTTTATGAATTCACATGTTCTGCGGCTCATTTAAATCAAGTGGATTTAAGTAATGAGGATGACGACATCTATGGAATCGAATTTCATAAGATTGATTTGAATAATGAATATGAGAAGAAATATAAACGATTTTATGACAGTTGTATGTCTTTTGATAAAGATGTGGAATTACCTTTAAGTGAGTGCAATTTATAATTGATTTTATGTATATAGATGTATAAAGATAACGCATTATGATATTTTCAGTAAAAAAACATTTGGATTATATTCACATTGAAAATGCTACTTTAACTGATAAACCATCCAAATTAGCCGATCTACTAGCCGATATTTTGAAGTTCGGCGTGCATGGATCGACCTCAAGAATATTACCAGTTATTGATGTTGTCATGGACTTTGGACCGGATGGGTAAGCTTACATCTCATTATGTTTAATCACACCGCTAAACAAAAACTTGTTCATATAGGAAATTCATTCCCGTAATAACAATTCCAATGGAGAAATCTACGATCTTGGACGCTGGTGATGGAGATTTCTATGAAAAAAATTGCATCAAATTTACTGAATTCAAATCTTCAGAACTTGAAAACGTTAATGAAATTCATGATATTTTTGATGATTGCATGAAAAACTTAACATTGTACGAGACCGTATTACAAAAATCGATTAACCATTTGTCGGATTACGGCACCGGACAGAATGCGAGTAGACTGATTACGATTATTATATGGAATATTATTGGTGAAATTGGTGTGATAACGGATGTAGAAAAAATTAAATTGGCCGATATTTACGATCCGATATATTTCAGTTTGAGTGATTTGCAAATTCAACAACCGGAAATTAATTGGCAACGTTTCTTTACGGCACTGTTTAATAATGAACCGTTTTTGTTTGATAAAATTAAAATTATGTATCCGGAGTATTTAACGAAGATTTTTAGTTTTTACAAAGATTCTAGTTTTCAGTTAGTATATAAACCTTTATGTAAGTCATCAAAACATTACTAATTGATTTATTATCTTGTTTTAGTGAGATTCAGTCTAGTCTGTTAGCCATGATTGCACACGACTTTTATATAGAATATATCGACGGATCTGTTTTGGCCAATGGGAATGATCGCAAACGATTTTGTACAAAATTAACGGCTAATTCAATGAAGGAAGTTACTTCAAAACTTTTAATAAATAAATACGGTAATGAGCAAATTACGTTTAAAGAGAAAATGGCTGAAAAAATATTTTTGGAATCAAAAGCTTCATTTTCTGAATCAATTGGAAGCGCCACTGGGCTAAGTACCGGGGAAAAAGAATTGTTCATGAATAAAATCCAAAATATTAAAATTAACGATAAAAGTGCTGAATATTATAAAGACTCGTCTCTTTTGAACCAATTGTATGCTGACATCGATATGCAGGAAACTTTGATACATAATACACTTGCCTTGCGGAAATTCAGACAAAAATCTATGTACCGTTTAATGTCTAAGAATTTCTTAGAAAACCAATATTTTTGGACATACTTAATGTCACCATTGGAAAATTCAGCCCGTACTTTTATCGAACTGAATACAATCGCGGTACCATTTCGATTACTAACCAAAACCATTCCAAATGCTAATAAAATGAAACAAAACTATGAGATTTATAGCAGACTTAGCTATCAAATCTCATACGAATTGGCAAGTTTTTTTAACCCGACGAATATTCGAAAATTTTGGACGACTCAAAATGAAGTATACAAAAGTTTTGCTGCCACAAACTTGATTGATCCATATATTACGCAAATTTCAAATCCATATGAATTAGAGTTGAACAAAGATGTAAGTTTAATCAACAATACCTAAATAAAATTTAATTAATTAATTTTTGCTCTATTCCACATATATATAGTCAATCAGATACACGTTAAACTCTCGCTTTAATGATGACGCCGCAATACTTAATGCCTTCAAGACATATCGTGAAAGAATTGTGCAAAAAATTGATCTCCCCTTACCGTGGCTTAATTTGACGATACCTCAACTATTTTATGTAACATTTGCGCAACAATTTTGTTACATCAATCCGAATCGTATTAAAACATCCATTGATATAGTACAATCGGATAAATTGCAACCCTATTTTCGACTCAATTCACTTATTATGAATTCGAATAATTTCCCCGATGTGTTTCATTGTAATCGCGGCACCAACATGAATCCATCATTAAAAATTGAACAGTTTCCCCATTTAGATGCGGGCACTTTTGAAGATATCACAGATAATGCTACATAAAATATTTGGATTGAAATATTATTTTGTTGTTATATAGAAATAAATAAGTGTGTAAATTATTATTAATTTGGTGTTTTTATACATAGTTTGTTTTAATTTCGAGAGAACTCCAACAAATTTTAATACTTCGAAGCCACGAAGCCAACATTCTGTTCGCATTAATTTCATAACTTGATTCATTGATGTAATCACCACTCTGGATGAAGATGGATGCATCAAATTTTGTGTTCAACCTTCTGAACAGTTTTATTATATGTATACTTCATATTTTATACTGTTATTGTTAAATGTATAAGAATCAATTCAAATAAATAAAAGTTAGTGTTTTATAAGCATACTCAACAAACGTTATTTTTGCCTGGCGCTGACCAAAGGTAAGCGGAAAATAACAACCCTTTAGCAAAGGTTTACCTAATTTTACTAAAGTGACAACAAACATTGGTCCTTCGAGCTACAAAACAACCGTGCCTTTGAAGATACACTAAATAAAATAAAAATAAAATCTAGGCAACTTGTTAAAGGCGAAAACCTAATCACCTCAAAAGGATAATGGATACGGTAAAAGCCTTATGCGAGCCGTACTCTATTGGAAAGTTGATCAACAAGGTAAAATCAATATTTAGAAGGATGGACCGCAAAGAAAAACAGTAAAGTATACTGTGAAGAGCGGCACATTACATAAGTTACAACTTCTCTATACAACAAATTCTGTACAATGGATGCTGAATTAACACGTATCTTACCTGATGGCCATCCATATCGGAAGCAAAATTACTACAAACGGGTGAAATATGATTGTTTATGAGAAGATGAAATATTTACTTCTTGAGGCTCAAAAGAGCACAACGCCAGGCCAATCTGAGGAAAAAAAGCAGCAGGCGGAAGAAAACTTACAATACGAGGGAGCGGATGCCTCCTTCTATAGGATTTTAGATGACAATGATGATTTCGAAAACGAAGATAAAATCGCAGTTATCATAAGTTGGATAATAAGCACAGAAAAATCTTGTTTGGGCAACCTTCTACACTACTCCAAAAAATTAAAGGAACACTAATTTTTTTCAATTTTTTTAGTGTTTTTTGAAGAGCTGTATCTTAGTAAAATACAGTCGTACAGAGATGAAAAGAAAAGCATTTTAAAGCTTCAAATCTCTAGTTTTGAGACTTTGGAACGGAAAATTTTTGTGAGATACCGTTATCACGCAATCATAAGAAAGAGCGCGAAGAAAAAAAATTCGAATTTTTTTTTTTTTTTGTAAGGTGCCATGGGCTCGGGAAATTTTTTTTAAGTTAAACCAATGCATAGGTCGGTTAGCCTGTTAATTAGGCGTAAATTTAATTTCATTCTGGTCTCTCTATGTCAACTTTTTGCTGAGATATCTGACTTTGAATCAAAAAAGATCCTTTTGCCTTTGATCATCGATATCTCAGCAACCAATGACTGCACAGTAAACTTTAGGGCAGCCTTAATAACTTCAGTAAATTTCCTATAAGACTCTTTAATGATTAGTGGAGAACAAATTTTTTTTTCACCCTCAATACTGATTTGAAAAAAGTATAAAAAAACGACTTTTTAGGTTGTCTTAATAAATCTACCGTTACTTTACCGTTATTGATGAAAAGACTAATGTTGCCAGGTCATTTTACAGTTTAATGTACTCCTAATAGCCCTGTATTATTTTCAAATTGATCCATCCAACCGTTTTTTCGGACAGATTGATCAAAGTTTTACAAAACAATTAAAGGAACAAGCATTCATCAAAATAAAAAATCGACTTTTTTCACATTTTGCGTTAGTTACTTGTTAACCCTTAACGATCGTACGATTTTTTTTGTAATACTCGCCGATAAGAGACGATAGAAAATTAAATAAAGTTCTGCAATATGACCAATTATTATGGAACATGGCCATTTCTGATCCGATTTTAGTGAAATTTGGTATGCACGATGGAAATGGGATTCTAAAATGATTTTTGGATAATGTTCTGGAATATGGCCAACTAGGATGGAACTTGGCCATTTCTTAACCGATTTTGATGAAATTTGGTATGGGCGATGGAAATGGGATTCTAAACTGATTTTTGGATAAAGTTCTGGAATATGGCCAACTAGGATGGAACTTGGCCATTTCTTAACCGATTTTGATGAAATTTGGTATGGGCGATGGAAATGGGATTCTAAACTGATTTTTGGATAAAGTTCTGGAATATGGCCAACTAGGATGGAACTTGGCCATTTCTTAACCGATTTTGATGAAATTTGGTATGGGCAATGGAAATGGGATTCTAAACTTATTTTTGGATAAAGTTCTGGAATATGGCCAACTAGGATGGAACTTGGCCATTTCTTATCCGATTTTGATGAAAGTTAGCATGTACGATGGTAATCGGATTCTAAACTGATTTTTGGATAAAGTTCTGGAATATGGCCAACTAGGATGGAACTTGGCCATTTCTTAACCGTTTTTGATGAAATTTGGTACGCACGATGGAAATGGGATTCTAAACTGATTTTTGGGTAAAGTTCTGGAATATGGCCAACTGGGATGGAACTTGGCTAATTCTTAACCGATTTTGATGAAATTTGGTGTTTGCGATAGAAATGGAATTCTATAATGAATTTTAGCTAAAGTTTTGGAATAAGCCGTATTAGGATGGAACGTGGCCATTTCTTATAAGATTTTGATGAAATTCAGCATGTGTAATGAAAATTGGGTTTTAAAATTATGTTTAGATGAAATTCTGGAATAAGCCGTATTAGGATGGAACTTGGCTATTTTTTATCCGATTTTAAACAAATTCAGCATGTACTATAGAAATAAAACTCTAAAATTATTTTTTGTTAAAGTTATATGTTAAGGGGACGTACCACCTTCAAATTTTCAAAAAATCGAATTTTTTTTTATGATAGAATATGTTAGAATGAACGTTTAAGAACATGATTTTAACATGAAAATCTCAAAAAAAAATTTATTTATATTTTTTTTTTATTTATTGCGAAGGGCGCCAAAGTTCGCTGTATATCGCTACACCGACTTTCTCTTAGTAACACCTGCTTATATATACATGCATATACATATATAATTTAATACGTTATTCTCTCAAATAACAGCTGTAAAAGTAGAGGAGAAATTTTTGAGAGGAAGGTATATTGTACGGTGCAGGCATCGCAGATTAAATTTTGGTAAGGTTTATTACAAAAAAAAAAATGTTTTGACTAACGCGATTATCTCGAAATGACGTTTTTCAAGTTGGCGTGCAAGATTGAGAAAAAACTACTTATCCAATCGTTCTAAAATTTGAACACGTTGATCTACATATATTTCTGCTCAGAATGAACTACGGAGGGAATAATCGGCTTTCAATTTTTTGAGTTACAACTAATTGGGGGGGGGACAAAAAAGCTGAATTTTCGAAAAAATGCTCCATTTTTTTATTTTTCAACCAATTTTTCTTTTTTTAGTTCATTCCAAGGGCAATTTAATGCTGAATAAAACCCCGTTTTTTTTTTTTTTTTTGGACGTTTCTGAGAGCAGTTATGATGCACGCCGCGAATTTTCAGTGTTTTTGGAAAACCGTTATAGCAAATGACAGTGGGCTAAAAAAAATCTAAAAAAAAAATTTTTTTATACAAAAAATAAAATAAAATGTCAATGGAAAGTTTCATTAAGATATCTCTTTTTATTCCATTAAAAAAAAATCTTTGAAAAACTTTTTGTTTTTCAATTTTGAAGGTGGTATGTCCCCTTAAAGTTTGAAGGCGCTTGCCTATTCCTTAAACGAATAAAAGAAATTCGATATGTGCTTTAAAAGTGAAAAACAAAAATCGTTATTCCATGTATTTAATGATTTATTTTATCAATAATTTAAGAATCTCATTTTCATCGTGAATGCTGAAATTCATAAAAACAGGATACAAAACTTCCAAGTTCTATGACAATTGGCCAAACTCTGGAACTTTATCCAAAAATCAGTTTAGAATCCCATTTCTAAGGCACGTGCTGAATTTCATCAATATAGGATAAGAAATGGCCAATTTCCTTCCTAGTTGGCCATATTCCAGAACTTTATCCACAAATCATTTTAGAATCCCATTTCCATCGTACATGCTAAATTTCATCAAAATCGGATAAGAAATGGCCAAGTTCCATCCTAGTTGGCCATATTCCAGAACTTTATCCAAAAATCAGTTTAGAATCCTATTTCCATCGCCCATACTAAATTTCATCAAAATCGGTTAAGAAATGGCCAAGTTCCATCCTAGTTGGCCATATTCCAGAACTTTATCCAACAATCAGTTTAGAATCCCATTTCCATCGCCCATACCAAATTTCATCAAAATCGGTTAAGAAATGGCCAAGTTCCATCCTAGTTGGCCATATTCCAGAACATTATCCAAAAATCATTTTAGAATCCCATTTCCATCGTGCATACCAAATTTCACTAAAATCGGATCAGAAATGGCCAAGTTCCATCCTAGTTGGCCATATTCCAGAACTTTATCCAAAAATCAGTTTAGAATCCCATTTCCATCGCCCATACCAAATTTCATCAAAATCGGTTAAGAAATGGCCAAGTTCCATCCTAGTTGGCCATATTCCAGAACATTATCCAAAAATCATTTTAGAATCCCATTTCCATCGTGCATACCAAATTTCACTAAAATCGGATCAGAAATGGCCATGTTCCATAATAATTGGTCATATTGCAGAACTTTATTTAATTTTCTATCGTCTCTTATCGGCGAGTATTACAAAAAAAATCGTACGATCGTTAAGGGTTAACAAGTAACTAACGCAAAATGTGAAAAAAGTCGATTTTTTATTTTGATGAATGCTTGTTCCTTTAATTGTTTTGTAAAACTTTGATCAATCTGTCCGAAAAAACGGTTGGATGGATCAATTTGAAAATAATACAGGGCTATTAGGAGTACATTAAACTGTAAAATGACCTGGCAACATTAGTCTTTTCATCAATAACGGTAAAGTAACGGTAGATTTATTAAGACAACCTAAAAAGTCGTTTTTTTGTACTTTTTTCAAATCAGTATTGAGGGTGAAAAAAAAATTTGTTCTCCACTAATCATTAAAGGGTCTTATAGGAAATTTACTGAAGTTATTAAGGCTGCCCTAAAGTTTACTGTGCAGTCATTGGTTGCTGAGATATCGATGATCAAAGGCAAAAGGATCTTTTTTGATTCAAAGTCAGATATCTCAGCAAAAAGTTGACATAGAGAGACCAGAATGAAATTAAATTTACGCCTAATTAACAGGCTAACCGACCTATGCATTGGTTTAACTTAAAAAAAATTTCCCGAGCCCATGGCACCTTACAAAAAAAAAAAAAAATTCGAATTTTTTTTCTTCGCGCTCTTTCTTATGATTGCGTGATAACGGTATCTCACAAAAATTTTCCGTTCCAAAGTCTCAAAACTAGAGATTTGAAGCTTTAAAATGCTTTTCTTTTCATCTCTGTACGACCGTATTTTACTAAGATACAGCTCTTCAAAAAACACTAAAAAAATTGAAAAAAATTAGTGTTCCTTTAATTTTTTGGAGTAGTGTATATGAATCCGGTCCATTTGATATATTATTAGAGATTACTAGATAGGGGCAAATAATAATGCCGAATATAATAATACCTGCATCTAATTAGCCTATTACACAGCAAACAAAACTGGAATGGATTCTTACTGGAAATGCATCTGCTAGTGTTAATACGGCAATGTATCAGACTATGGTTGTAACCGCCAACGAGATTAACAATCAGTTAAAAAAGTTTTCGGGAACTAGAGGAAGTAAATAATCCAAGAAGTCTTACTAAGGAAGAAAAAGAATGTGAAGAAGTTTACAACGAAACTTACAACGAATGTGACAATAGCAGTTAGTTTACAACAATGGTTTACCACAGACACAGTGGTAATAGCGGTCAATACATAACAATGATGGTTTGATGGTATGATTGTATGATCGTATAAAGGTATGATGGTTAGATGATATGATGATATGATAGTAAGTATAATGGTATGATGGTATGAATGTACGATATTATAATGGTATTGTATTGTATCATGATATGATGGTATGAATGTATGATGGTGCGATGGTATCTTGGTATGATGGTATGGAGGTATGGTGGTATGATGGTGATGGTATGATGGTGTGATGGAAAGATGGTATGATAGTGTGATGGTATGAAGGTATAACAATATGATTTTATGATAGTATGATGGTATAATGGTATGGTAGTACGATGTTACGGCTCCGGGAAGTTTAGTCAAAAACATTTCAGTCAAAAAATTTCCCATACAAATATTATGACTAAAACTCTTTTTAAAAGGAACTTCAGTCCAAAAAAAAAGTATTTCGGTCAGAAAACAGTTTGACTAAAATACCCTTTGTGTTTTTCGTCTGAACGAACTTCTTGAAAAGTATTTTAGTCACCAATTTTTGGATTCGAATACCTTTTGTTTGGTTGTTCTTTTGACTGAAATGCCTTCGTAGACGTATATATTGGCTTCGGCACCCCTGTCAAAAGCATTTCAGTCAAAAACAGAAGGGAGTTTCAGTCAAAAATTAAAAAGCAATTCAGTCAAAATTGTTTAAGACATGTATGCCTTTTCAGAAGGAAATTCAATCAAAAAACAAAAAAGGCATTCAAGTCAAAACATTTTTTACTCGAATTTCTTTTGGTTTTGTGACTGATCGTTCGAATGTCGAAAGGCCGAGTGGGTTGGAAGGCCGAATGTGTCGAAAGGCCGATTGTCGAAAGGCCGATTGTCGAAAAGCCGAATGTCGAAAGACCGAATAGGTCAAAAGGCCAAACCTCGAAAGCCCTAATGTCGAAAGGCCGAATTTTCATGAAATGTTCCTTCACTTAATTGATTGAATCTTAATGTAAAATAATTTAAATAAATTGAAAATACGTGCTAATAAATCCTGTGCATGTACCAATGTAGCAAATTAATGTGCTCAAATTTTGTCGAAAAAAAAAAATTATTTAATTTTTTTTATTATAATTAATTAATGGGATCACTACATTTGCCTGGAAAACAAAATCCAGAAATTTTAAAATCCAGAAAAAAAATTCCGAAAAAAAAATCTAGAAATTACCGGAATAGCAATCCAGACAAAATAGTTTGTTTAAAATAAATGTAAAAAAAAAAATTTTATTGCCATTTTTAGGGGATCGGATATTTGCTTGCAAGACAAAATCTTGTTTTGCCGTTAAATCTTGTTTTTTGAATTTTTACCGTATAAATTGTTTTCGGAAATAATTATTTTGATTATTTTATAGTGAAATAAAGAATATTTAGTGAAATGATTTTTCTGGGATTGATTTAAAATATTGCATTTTAAAAGCTTGCAATTACAAAATCTTGCTTAACAAAATAGTGCAATTATTTTTATTTTTAGTAGATGACATTAATTCTATATAATCCGCTCCTAAGTGCGGCACGCAGTGCGACATGTTTGCTGATCCCGGCTCCTACGTCCCCCGAAATTCAAATCTAAAATCCCTCGGAGGGCTAAGGAGGGGGAGCGCAGCGACCTCCCGTGTGCCCGTGAGAGTTACCGAAGCCGTTAGCCTCTACAATTCAAAGTTAAATTAGTCGATGCCAATTTATTTTAATGTAAAATCTATAAAAGATTAATAAAAACATTATTATGTACTCGTATTTTGAAAACAAGATTTTGAGAAACAAGATTTTCTCCAAAAAGATTTTTGGTGACAAGATTTTGTAATTTGGAGAAAAGATTTTAGAAACAATCTTTTGTAAACAGTCTTTTGAAAAACAGTGATACGTGCCCAACCCCATTTTTAGACTATCAGTAGAAGCGATATGAACGATACGATTACTTTGATCTGTATCTGAAAGGTTGACGAAGCAATTTCTATTATCATAAATATTAAGAACTTTACGGAAAATTCAAATTTGATAGACATTTTATAAATTTTAATTATAATTTGGTCCGCACTTTGATAATTATGTTTCTGGATTTTAGTATTCTGGATTTTTGTTTTTCTGAGTTTTTTGCTTCTGGATTTTTTTTCCGGGATTTTCAGTTTCTGTATTTTGACGTGATAAAGTTTTACACCGCATGTTCAGAAAACTGACCCGAAATTTAGCCCTTAGTCGTAAGCAATTACTCATCATCATCAACTATAAGCACCACCTTTAATTTAAAGATATGATTGCTTAGATTGGTCCTTCGGATTTATGTGTCACGCATAATATTATCGCAATGACGTCATCAGGTGGCAAAGAAACCCGCACCACGAACCTCTGATTTCGACCGATTTAAATGCTTGAACCAGTGTAGCGAGAGAATGGCTCATCCGATCAGAGATCCGATGGTGTCAATTTTTGCTTAAAAATCCAGTGGTGGTTAATTTATTTTAAATTAAATTAATTAATCACCACATAAATTTTAATTAAAAATTCAAACTACAAAATAGCGATTTATAGAGATTGAGGGCACTATAGCGAGAGAATGCCTCATCAGATCGGAGCAATTCGGTTACTAATTTGTGCTTATAATACTGTGGCTGCTAATTTATTTTAAATTAAAATAATTAATTTTCACACAAGTTTTAATTAAAATTTAGATCTACAAAGTGGCGATTTACAATGCTAGAGAGCACTATAAATCTGATCTGATACGTCATATATTAGTGTGGACTCTGATATACCTCTTGTGCTCTATGGCGATTTCAACATATCGATGTCATCGCTAAACAAGAATTCGTGCGTTTTATCAAGGACACGTTTGACCTAGACTGCGTCTCCAACACACTAACCTCGGCGACTTTGGGAGGCACTTGTCTGGATCTCACATTCATCAGGCACTTCATCGCTGAGACCCTGTGCTTCATATTGTACTTCTCATACCATCGCCCAGTACTTAATCGTTTGTAAACAATCACTGTACTCTCATTTCATGTTGCTAATAAGTAATAACAAATAAATTTATTTTAACAAACCTATACATAGTGCCATTTTTCGCACCGCTTATAAACATTATCACGGAAAACACCTACGACCATGTAGAACACATAGCCTACCCCGAATTTTTTAAAAGGAGTTTTAGTCATAATATTTGTATGGGAAATTTTATGACTGAAATGCTTTCGTTTTTTGACTGAATGGTTTTTGACTGAATTCCCGGAGCACAATTTTGCCTGGAATTCCTTTTTAATTGTTTGACTGAATCACCTTCTCAAAAGGTATTTCAGTCATAAATGCGAAAGGAATTCTGGTCAAAATAGTTTTGACTTGAATGCCTTTTTAGATTTTTGATTGAACTTCCTTCTGAAAAGGCATTTCAGTCAGTTTGATGAAAAGTTTGAAGATAAAGAAGTGGAAGCTTTACTCGATGAAGGTATATACGAGTCCAGTGGAAAAAAACCTTGCAGAATCATTACAAGCGAAACCGGCCAAGGACGCTTAACTGGGATTGCTCATTCATGCCTTGTCTTAGAAGTGATTCTAATCT
The DNA here is from genome assembly GCA_963556165.1 of Tipula helvola. Lineage (NCBI taxonomy): Eukaryota > Metazoa > Arthropoda > Insecta > Diptera > Tipulidae > Tipula > Tipula helvola. Next base: position 7,621,675 of record OY744482.1, read on the forward strand.
TATGAGGATACCAAAAATTGGGTTGGTTCGTGTACAGTTTAACCTTAGTCAAGTTGTGTCTCAAATTACTCTAAAACAAGGCTGGCTTTGTTCTCGTTGCCTTCACTAGAAAAGGCTATAAATCTTCAGTTCAGTCCATCAAGCTTAATTAAGAATTCAAGGCCTCCTTGCCACAATAAATGATTCTACACTACATATACATAACTATACAAACTTAGATGTTATTTAACATTTGCACACATCAAAAATATTTAACCTACATTTTATATTAAATGAGATTTTGTTTGTCTAATAAATTTATCCACCCCAATACCAACAAAAAAAACAAAAAAAAGTCTTCACCACCGAAAGAATGATTGGATTAGAACATTTACTTTTTGATTTAAGCAAAATTAGAACACAAAACAGCACTTTTTTTCCATTTCCCTTGGGTAAATTTAAACAATCGATCAGGACAAAAAAAAAAGAAATGAAAATAAACCAACTGAATCAAAAAGGACCGACAAATTTGTTGTCCTTTCATCATGTATTTCCCGTATATTTATCTTAAGGGATCTCAATGACTTCTGTTTACTTTTAAAATTTTGACACCGAATAATTTGTTTAATTTGAACGTGTTTCTTGTGTACATATATACGGTTGCATGTGTCGTCGTATTTGTATATTTCCAGATCGATACTTTGGTTTGGATTTTTGTAATCATTAAATGTGATAATATTATGTCATTGACAATAATAATCATCATCGTCTTGTCGTATCGGATACATTAAAAGGAAATGTTATATTCTTATCATAAACGTATAACGTACGTACCCACCTTCTTACAAGAATAAATAATAATCTCATTTTTTATATATGTACATATGGACTGATTGGCCATTCAATTGTGAGTATGTATACGGTCGTGGTTACTTATTGATTTATTATTCAGTTGACGTAATACAAAATTGATAAGGAAAAATTGAATTTTCTATTTGATTACGGCGAATTGTATACAAAGAAAGACGATTTCGTAATTTACCAAAATAAAAATAAAAAAAGGTGAAATAAAATCGATTTAATTAAGACAAGAATGTTGACAAGTTGTAATATGTTATGCTGCTGGGGAATGTATTCGATTGTATAAGGGGATGTGTATATACTTACTAAACGACATAGACCATTGCTAATTTTTATCAAATTACTGAGAAACACAAGAATGTGATATACATTAATTAAACTCGGATAAAAATTATTATTCTCGAAACACCTAAAAGAATCACCCAGAGAATATTAAAACCGCAAATTTATCGATAATGGTTGTAATAATAATAATAATAATCCCAACAGGGATCAAACCAAATTTAATTTCCTATTTACGGTTCTTTCTCTTATGTATTGTTTTTGGGCTAATAATCGTTTAATGGAGGGTTAAGATGTGTGTGAATTAACTAAAATGTTTATTTAATTTTTATATCATGTAAAATAAGGTTACACCATCGTCATGAAACAATAGAATCATCCAGGATTCACAAAAACGATAAATGATAATAAAAATTAATAAACTTTTCACTTCAGTGGATAATTTTGATTTAATGTATGTGTACACCCGTTGGGTGGACGATCGATTATATGGCTTGAATTAGGTAGTTATAAATCCATTTTATGTAAAACAAAATCACATAAATTTATCAAAACATCGATATCGCTTGAACTTGTTTCAATATTTTTCAATAAACATAAATTTGCCAATGCCAAACAAAAAAAAAAAAAAAATTATTGAACTTATGTCCTCCCGAACAGAAAACAATTTTTTTTGTACCTTCAATTTGACAAACTATTAAATCCCTTTAAAAAAAAAAATCTTAAATCTTATTTTATCTATTTGCCATCTTCGTACCAAAAGAAAGATTTAAAATTATAATCCAATCTAACCGAAGAGATATCAATTTATTTTCGATAAAGGATCTCAAATTCTTTGCCCGTAAATCATTCATATGGTTTTATTTTATTTTTGTTGTTGTTGTCATTGTAAGAAAATTCGTTTTGTTTATAACAAAAACATTTTAAAGAAAAAGAAAAGTTTTTTTCTATATATTGAATAAAAATCACCCCCCTCAAGAAAATGAATTTTTATTTGAGACGGTGGATGGAAGATGTTTCCAAATATAATAATAAACTACCTACATAAAAATATTAAGATTCTTATCCTTTTATTTTTATTATGTACGTTGAAATTTCATTGATTTAAGGGTGAATTTATTAATAACATACGAGTATATCGATATTTCGTGAAAACGTTCATACTATAATAACGATTTAAAGCTGGAATATTTCTGCAATAAATCGTGAAATCATCTATAATATTAATAATACTCAAGGAGTGGGCTGTCGAGCCTACTTTTATGTTTCTATTAATTACTGTAAAGGCAAAATATATTGAGCATTCATCATCGTCTCTCGGGTTCACTTTGAATTGTTATAAATAATAGACGAGAACCAAATGAATGGTAATTCTACCTTAATTGATAAAAGCTCTTGTTGAAAGTATTTAATTATACTTTCTCAGAAGCGTGTAAACTTGCACAAAGCGAAGCCTACTTTAATGAATTCGCAATTTTTCGATTTGATTACTATTTCAAATAAAATCGAAAAATTGTAAACTAATAAAAGAAAGCTTTGCTTTTTACGAGTTTACACGTTTACCGATTATAGCTCAGTATGCAGCTCGAGCTAAGATAAATTGTCCATACAAATTTGAAGTAAAATTTAGCTAGCTAAATAAAATAAATTTTTTTAGCTGACAATTTCGCTGAAAAATTTGAAAACATATCAGTTGTTCCATTCAAATCTAGATTGCGCTACTATAAATTCTCCAAACAATTTATCTCACAAGGACAATAATTTCAACACAAATTTTGATGGTTATGAATTTTGATTCATTTTATAATCGAAGTAGCCACGAAGTATCTAAAATTAATTTATTTTTATATAACTCGGGGTCTACACTATGAAAATTTTTACATTGATAAATACATTGATAAATTTAATATCATGAGAGAAAATCTCAGCAATTTTGCATAGTGTAGACCACGTGTAAAGAAGACAGAAGTCAAAATGACCGACCAACATTACGAAGTCGAGTATTTAGAGGTTTATTTGGACAGAAACTTCATTAAAAAACAAACGAATAAAAGTCAAACAAAATCAACAAAATTTATCTCTACACAAATTATTAGCTTGATGATTTATCTGTCATTAAATGGAGACTTGTGGAGACCGCGGTAAAATTTATCTTAGTTCGAGCTGCATACTGAGCTTATCAGATTTTTTAGAGAATCAGCACCCAGTTAGAGAACAGCACCCAAGAAGAAAGAAAAACAACGTGTTTTATGGTTGAGGTACAGAACAGAAGCGATTTATTAATCACTAAACATTTGACAGACAGAATAATGTATTTGTTGCGGCTGATTGCCAATAAACCATTTATGCTTTCAGCTTTACTTTAACAGCTCTTCGGTGAAATCAACATATTTTTCACAGAATCAAACTAATGAATAAGAGTGAAACGATTTAATGCCCTTGGAAGAAAGATACGGAACAACCTGCTAAACGCAAATCTATGACAAAACCATAATGTCAAAGAGGTTTACAAAACATGTCAAATGTACTGATTTGTTCTCAACTGATGTTGCTCGAAATCGTTTATATGGAGAGCGACCACGAATTTAATGATTTAATGTGTAATGCCATTCAGGTATGTGAAATAACGAAACATTTCAAGAATATATCATAATGTATGTCGAAACACCTTTCGACAATACAGTGGTACCCCGGTATACGACCATCCCGGTACATAACATACTCGGTATACGACCTGAATGGCTTAATTCTTTTTACATGGCTTATTAAGGGTAAGGTTGCTTCGGTATACGACCAGGAACGAATTAAGGTCGTATACCGGAGTATCTATTATAAGGGTAGCTGCTATAAAAAATCGGCTTTATTTTTAGTTTGCAGGTATGTAAACGAACAACAAGGAACCAGTGACTTTCAAAATTTTTATTATTGCCGTTTTAAAGACTGGGCTAGATACTCGATACTCAGATAAGCAGATAAGCAGTTATTTTTTGCGAACTA